>QLOH01000016.1:0-1455000 GCA_026901365.1 Sesbania bispinosa
AGAGGAGCTATTCTCTTCTTGCTTGAGCCTCCAATCTCATCAACCCTCTCCTTTTCTTTCTATATTTCATTGTCAGAGGTTGAAGCTTGTCTCTTAAATCATCAAGTTCTTCGTTCCTCACCTGCTATGAAATAAAAAATTAGAAATAATGAAACAAGAACAAAGTATAAATATAAGTAAAAAGTACGTTAAAAGAAAAACTAAAATTGCAATCAAACAATACTTACTTCTACAAGACGGGCTTTGCTAGCTTTATCCTCTCTTCTCTAGAGCATGGAGTTCCACTTCTAACTGCATTCTCTTCTTTCAAGGTTGTCAATCTCCCTCAGGCTGACTATCAAGTTGCACTCTTACATTTGCACATGCTTCATCAACTAAATCAATTGCTTATCAGGTAAATGACGCCCTGAACAAGCAAAGAAAATGTAAATATACAGTGTTAAATTATCATTTACACAGAAATAACTCAAATTAAATGAGAAAGAAAGAAAAGAAAACTCAGTGTATACCTGTGATGTATGCGATACGCTCTAGCCGACCAATTGTTGAGCTGCTACAACAAGAGCTCGTCTTGAATCTTTCACACCATGATGACCTATATACTCTCTTTTAACCCACAAGAATGCTAATAGTGTCAGAACACTAGGTTCAGCCACATAAACCTGCTGTGATACCTTCTTTCAAATGACCAGATCCTTCTCCACATATTTCTATACTCAAGAGTAGTGCACCAATACATCTAAGCTGGCCACGAGCAAGCTAGGTTGATAGAGTTTAGGTTAGCAGCATCCATTGATCCCTCAGTTCGACCAGCACCAAGAACCAGGTGAATTTTTCAATGAAGAGAATAACTTTCCCTTCAGCCTCCTATTCTTTCAAAAACTGCTTTTAACCTCTTCAAATTCTCCACGGTACTTTGCACCAAGCAACTAATGCTCCCATATCCAATGCAATAGCCTAACATCAGAAAGATTGCTAGGAACATCCCCTCTAACTATCCTTTGCCAAGCCTTCCACCACAGCAGTTTACCAACACCAGGCTCTCCTATAAGAACAGGGTTGTTCTTAGTCCACTGGACAAAAATCCTCACAATTCTTTCTAATCTCTTCATCACGCCCAATTACTGGATCAAGCTTGCCTGCTTGCTCAACCAATCACGCCCATAAGTCCTCAAAGCTTGAAAATTTGTGTCACCAGAAGCACTTTCAACCTTCTTCCCTTCCTTCCCACGAAGCTTTTCAACCTCTGATTTAATCCTAGCAGCAGCAACACCAGCTTCTTTAAGCAAGTCTCCAATTTGAGAATCTTCAAGAAGGCCCAAACAATTGATCAACAGCTAAATGTGTGTCACCCGAGACTTCTGTGCAGCCTGTGCTCTCCTAAGACCTTGATAAGGGTTGTACTCAGGTATCTCATCTGGAGGAGGGGATTGAGAGGGTAACTTCTTCAATGCCTGATTCAAAACCCTCTCAGAAGCACGCGCAGATTCTTCACCACAGGCATTGGAAATTGCTTGGAAGAAAATGCCACTGGGATCAGAAATCAAAGCGCATGCAAGGTGGAGGGAAGTGAATTGAGCATGTCCTGAACTCATTGCCAGTTCATGAGCCCCAGCAAGAGCCTCATTGGTCTTGTGTGTGAACTTGTCAGGATTCATTTATAATCTGCATAAAAAACATAATAATAAGAACTTCACACTAACCAAAATTTGTGAATTATGGCTCTGATGAAACTTAAAAAAAAAAAAAAAAAAAATCCAAGAACCACATTTAAGTAAAAGCCATCATATGCTCTTTTTCACAATTCAAACATTACATTATTGCAGTACCCTAATATTTCAGTTATGTTATGTAACAGATAAGGAGAAATAATCAACGCTTACAAGTTTGCAAAAGTAAGGCTAAATTTTAGCAAGACGATCACTGAACAATCAGAGCAAGCCTTAGAAGTTAGAAAGATGAATAAGCGTGACAAGAGTTGACATACCTTTGTTTGCGAAAGACAGAAGCTTTTCTCTGTAAGAATTTGAGAATGGGAGTGTGAGAAAAACCTCGAAAGCAAGAGAGTGAACGACGCCTCGATCGAATGAAAATTGAAACGGTTGAGGGTGGAGAAAAATGTGTATGTTTTATATACAATTGGTTAGAGTTTTGTTTGGCGGTACAAGAGTTTGTTAGGGTGTGAAAGTAAGTGAAGCAGTGAGGAAGAACGAAAGGTGTGTGTGTATTTGTTAACGGAGAAGATGCATCTGAATGCTTCTCGATGCTTCACGTTTCCCGGTGAATGCACAAGAAAGTACTAGATTTCTCCGTTCTATTCTCGCCTTTTCACCTCATTTTCTTACCAATAATTGCGATTTTTTATGGTTTTTCAAATAAAAAACATTTTTAATGTATTATCTATTTATTCTATACCTATATATAAGAATTCTTTTTGGTTTCCACTTTTTCTCGACAATAATACTTCTGATTCACGCCTCATTCCGATATACTGAATTTTAGTTTTTTTAATGAAAACATCCTTATTTTTTCAATTTAAATTCAAATCTTGATTGATTATTTTTTTCATATTCTAATTTTAATCTTTGTGTTCTTAATTTAAATTTAAAAAATTATCCTTATCATTTACGTCATTAATTTTTTAAAGAAATTTTGAAAATGGTAGTTTAATAATTCAAATTCAAATCATTCTTTAAATTTGGAGGATATACTGAATTCTGGTTTTTTAATGATAATTTTTTTAACATTAATCCTTATTTTTACAATTCAAATTCAAAAATTCTATTTTTTTATTCTAATTTTAATCTCTATTTCTTAATTTAAATTCAAAATATTATCCTTATCATTAAAGTCGTGAAGGAGTTAATTTATTATATATCATATAGAGAAGGACTTTATATTTAGAAGTTGGTTTATTTTTACATTTTATATTATACTGAATTTAACAAGGATGATAATTGAGCCCAAATCCTATGGGCACCCGCAATGGGTAGGGGTAAAAGCCCGCAAAGCAGGTATGAGTGCGGGTACGGGTAAAAGTCCGCATTTTTTCATGGGGACGGGCACTTTGATGCCTAGCCCGCCCCATACCCGCACTCATATATATAATTATTTAAAAAAAATATCATATATAATTATATGTTAGGATATTAATTTCATTAAAATATCTAATATATATACATATTTTTAAAATTGATATATATTATATATTACAAATTAAAATATATTTTATAAATATCTATTTGTGTTTTTTTACTTTATAAATATGACTAATTAGTGTTAAAATAATTTATTACCGATCTTGAAGAATATTAACACATGATATCCAAGTTTATAAAATAGTGTGACGTGAAAGTATATTGTAATATTTAATAAAAAATTTGAACTTTAGATCATTTTGTGTTTTAGAACATTAACATATTGTGTTTCAATGTAATTAAATTGTTGTATCATTGATATTTAAAAATTATGTTTGGACGATCTTCGAGTAACTTTTTCAATTGAGATATAGTTTTCATAAATTAATATTTTTTTAGTAAGTTGTTAATTTTTTACTTAATAAAAGTGCGGGTAACGGGCGCGGGTATGGGCATATAGGTGCCCAACGGGTATGGGGACGGGCACTAAAGTTACTGCCCACGCGGGTACGGACGCATGTATGGGTTTTTTTTAAACGCGAGTACAGGGACGGACACTGTGGTACCCTGCCCAGAGGGTACCCATTGCCATCCCTAGAATTTAGTTTAACTTAGAATGTTGAATATAATTTTAATTTATTCATGCAAATTAATTATATAAGGTATTTGAAAATGTAAATAAACAAATTTTACGTCTTTCCCCAAAAATTAAAATAAAGGATAATAAAGGTAATGTAAATAGACATAAAAAGGCACGACACTGCCTGTCTATCCGCTAATATTAGTATAAATTAAAATGAAATTATTAAATTTGTGTTGATTATATATATTTTAATATTTAAATTATAAATAAAAATAAATCACATGAAAATGAAAATTTAATCAGAAGCTCTTTAGTATCTAAACTAAATTAATAGAGTAAAAATTACACTTAATTTTTATATTTAAATTTATGTTGATTATAAATGTTTTCTTATATTTTTTGTTTTGTTTTATAAAATGTTTAAAATATTCATTAATAAAATGAATTACTTTTTCAAATCGAATTATGATTATATTGATATTACTTTCCTTTTTTAATTTTTTATAATATTTTTTCATACACCACGGAGTAATAAATCTTTATATAAAAGCTCTTTAATATTAATAAAATATTAATTTAGTAAATAGATTTCAATAGGTAAATAATTCACCTAAGGATGACAAATTCATATAAATTGTATTAATATTTTAATTTAAATATAGGGGTAAATGCTTATAAAGCATAAAGAAGAAAAACTATGCACAAGCACATTTTCCTACGTGCTGAAAGCACATTGATATCTAAATCATAAAGGTAAATATATGTGTGAAAAATATTTTTACCTATGGGGATGATCATTTTACATGAGAGCAATAATACTCGACTTATAATAACGGGCGCGTCTAGGGTGTTCCCGTGTGACACTATTTTGACTTGATATAGAAGGTTAACTGACCGGATAGAATAAATATGGTTAACGTTGAGACTTGAAATGTACCAATTTTTTTTTTGTCATTACACGTTTCCCTTTCTCCTACTTGCATTTCCTAAGTGAGTGATTGGGGAATTTCTTTTCAATCATTTTTTGATCTGAGGTGGAGGAATGGAGTTCGAAGCATAACTTACCCGCATTTCGTTGAGTGAAAGCAACAGGGGAGTGGAAATGACCGCATTTCTTTTCACACTAATGACTAACTTCATTGACTGCTTAAACATCTTTTGGGTTCCCAAAACACACATTTTTATATTCTTATACTTTCTTTTCCAAATTATGTTCATGGTCAACAATGATACCCACTTGGAAAAATGGTTGCAATGGCTTCCATGGGTCTTCGCATAAAACAAGGGTCATTTTCAAGTTCAAGAATGGATGCCCAGTTGCCCAGCCGGAGATGGTACCTTGAACACTGCCATGACCAACACCTTTCCTCTGGGGTCACATAGAACAGGGGACATTTCGTGCTTCAAAATGGATGTCCAACAAGAATCAGTCCCTTATATACCGTCATGACAAGTTCATATTTCCGTTCTAAATCATGGTCAGAGTCAGTCGACACTGGGTAAGGGGCACAACTCAGTTATCATGAATAGTTAAATGAAAACGGAGAGGGAGGAGGTTAAAACAGTAATTCTAAATTATTAATAACCGACTATATGCGGTAAATAATTATTAATCATGACCGTCTATTTAATAATAATAAATCAATGGCTATAAAAGGGTGACACACCGGTGTGTCACCCATGTGGGTGACACACCCTAAAAGGACCCTATAATAACTCATAGAACAGATGTTTTGGAAACAATATTCATGTCAAGAAACAATATTTTGAGAAACAATATTTTGTATTCACATATTATTGAGCCTTTTCATGTTTAGATATATACTATATTAATCAATATTATTTTATTAATAAAATAGACCACACCCGTGATTTATTTTAAGATATTGATCATTATTATTATCCGTTATTATTATTACTAGCGGAAAGACAGGCACTGTCGCCTGTCTATTCGTATTTTTTTTGGGAAAAAAACGTAAAATTTGTTTATTATATTTTCAAATACTTCAAATTCAAATTCATCTTTAAATTTGGATGATATACTGAATTCTGATTTTTTAATAACTAGTCGGGTACCCGTGCGATGCACGGGATGGGAAAATGAGGAAAATGGTAAAGAGTCGAGTATTAAATTTAGCTAAGAATATATAACAATAAATATAAATAAGAAAAAATAGAAAAAATAACTTAAAGAACAATAATTACAAAAATTCAATGAAAAACATCCTAATAGCAAATATAATTGAAGCGTTGATGATTTAAATGATTGCCCCTTATTTTTATTTATTGTTATTGTATTTATTGTCATTGCAAATGAGAGAACATTAAAAAAATTAATCAATGCTAAAATTTAAAAAGTCAATAATTTTTTCACTCTCTCTCTCTCTCACACACACAAACACACATATATGATTATGATATTAATGTGTTTTCATGAAAAAAAAAAATTAATCCTACTTCTTATAGGCATTTACACCCTGTAATTTAAATTTAAATTATATAACTTTTATGTAATTTTTTCATTTTAGGTAAATTTATTTATCTTTTGAAATATATATATACTAAATTAATATTTAAATATTAATGTTATCCTTATCATTTAAGTCGTGAATTTTAAAAGTAATTTTGGAAAGTATAGATTAATAATTTAAATTCAAATTCTTCTTTAAATTTGCATAATACACTGAATTCTATTTTTTTAATGATAACCTTTTTAACACTAATCTTTTTTATTAATTTAAATTCAAATCTTGATTGACTCTATTTTTTCCTATTCTAATTTTAATCCTCATTTCTTAATTTAAATTTAAAATATTATCCTTATCATTTAAGTCGTGAATTTTTAAAATAATTTTAAAAAGTATAGATTAATAATTTAAATTCAAATCCTTCTTTAAATTTTGATGATTTACTGAATTCTGTTTTTTTAGCGGTTTTTACTTGGTTACCCTCACTCTTTCTTTATTGGTGTATTTTTCAAAAAATAATTAGGGGTATTATTGTCTAAAAAAAGTGGAAACCAAAAAAATGGTATTCCCTTTATATATAGGTATAGATTATTGATCAAATTATTTTCTTTCCATTTGTGTTCAATTAGTGAATATCATAATCTTCTTATGACTTTTCCACATGCATTTTTTTTTGTAGGTTTTTCAGGAAACTTTTTTATTGCCTGCTTATAATTTTTAATATAATAATCACTTAAAATATTTAAACCAATACTATTTTGTAAGTTTTATCAATAATTTTTACTGAATTATCAACCTTCAAATATATTTGCTATTAAGACGTTTATAATAAAATTATTATAATAATTATTATTTAAGTATTTTTTTTCTATTCTATATAAGTATTATTGTTATAATAACTTATACATGTATTCTTAACTAAATTTAATACTTAACTCTCAATCACTTTCCTCATATTTTCACAAATTTAATACTCGGTTCTCAATCATTTTCCTCATATTTTCACCCGTGCATCACATAAGTACCCGACTAATTTTTATTAATCATATCAAACTAGACAACCCCTGACAAATTGATAACCCAAACATCTCACTTTCATAAATAACAATCCCAATTTCCTCGCGTTTTTATTTATACATAATAAAATGCCAAACTTTAACCTTGAGCTAAATTCCGAACCACATTCATGAATCATGACAACTTGACAAGTACACAATTTGAGCCTATACAATTGCTTTATAGCAAAACCACTACAAGATGTAATTTATTTGATAAATTTTTTTTTTCTTTCACCGAGAATTGTAAATTCAATTTTCAATAAACCGTAGTGATTATAAAAGTTAATCTGGACATATCACTTTCTGGCTGAGCGTAACAAAACATCATATCATTACAACAATATAATTGCAATGGAATAATCACAAGAAGATCAATCTCAAATTTTTCAATTTATTTACAGAAACAAAAATTTGATTAAAATGAAAAGCAGTTATACAACGGATTTTCATTGGTCATTCACATCCATTCACACCATAGTAGACAAAGAAAGATTTATTTAAAGGAAAAGCTTGGAAAAAATAGGAGAAAAAAAGAAGCTTCAAGCTCGGGGATCAAGCATAATTACCAACCTAAGTCAAAGGAACGCATTCAAGAGGTAGATGATGGTGGGATTGGTGGCAACAGCAAACAAGTAGAGCAATTACTCACAATGTTCCAGGAAATGGTATTGAATATTAAGGTAATATTAAATGATTACCCGTGTTATTTTCCATCTAACCCATCAGTTCATTTATAATGAGTATTTTACCAAATGCAGGTAATGATGATGCGTCAGGAAAAATGAAGGAAGAAACACTAAAACTATTGGTGGTGAAGAAGGTCGATGAGAACAAGCCAATAGGGATGGAGGGGCTTAGTATGAATGCTGATGCAACAAAGAAACAACAACTTAATGGTTGTCCCCATGAGACACCAAATGGAGCGGATAAGACGGACTGGGATAGTATAAAGTTAGAGCCCTTTGAAAACAATGATGATGATCTTTATTTTGTGGTAGGGTCTGATGAAGATGATGGTTACTTCCATGATATGGCCATAAAGAAATGCAAACACAAACTGCCAACACATTCCAGTAATACCCGACGCCAACATATTACTGGGAACAACTTTTTGAAGATTGAAAATGACTTGTTCTACAATATGGACAAGGGTATAGACCTTAAGCAGCTAGCAAGTAACTTTAAGAGTGGTAACAAGATTGCCAAGTGGAAGACACGTCATCTATGGTAATTCCAAGAAAGTTATCATTTAGCCCAAGTGGAACATACAAAAACAAAAAATGAGCAGTGTGGAAGCAGCCAAAAAATACACTCCTAGAAACAAAGCATCTACCAAAGCTACCACTGTCGGTGGGGATACACCAAGCGCAAAAAATGTCATTTCTGTGGTCCGTCCAAGTGGCAATCAGCCTAAGGTATTCATGATACATGTTTTGATTTTTTTATTTAGATACATGTTATTATGAGCCTTAAATTAAATAATATTTTCAGGCATATATAAAGACCAAATTCAAACCATGTGTAGACATGGATCTCACTCCAGCTGAAGTGCACTTGTCTCACATTTTTCGGGTTGATGGAGATAGTAGGTATAACTGGTGAAGTTTGGTCTTTGTGTGTTTAAGAATAACTTAAGTTTAATTTACACTAACACCCATTTCATAATTTTATGCAGCGAATGTTTAATCAAGATAGGAATATCGCTTGCACTAGGGTAATTTGGATAGTTTTGTGTCCTGATAAACATGTGGACCGTGAGGTGCATACATTGTCAACCACTTGGTGCCCCCCTACTTTTGTGGTACACTTCACTAAAACCATTTAACTTATTTATTTCTTAATATTTACCTTAATTTTGTTTAAATTGTGTTGAAAATATAATTATTTCTTTGACAGTGGGATGTCCGTAGAGGAACTCATGTGGACAAATTATTGGATGATTACACCGAATTCTGGATGCCACCATCAAGAATGTGTGAAATATGTAAGCATAAACAGATTAACATACAAACAATATTTAAAGTTAAAATATTTATAAATAAGACTGAAAATATGTGGAGATTTATGTCCCGTTTGAGGACTTCACTGGTCATTGGTCTTTAATTGTTTTGTGTCTGGACGAGGGAATGCTTTACCACTTTGATTCATTTGGTGATCCCAAGTAATGGTTGAAAAGCACAACATGATTCACACAGTGGTTTGTTGTTATTGTTAAAATAATTACATTTTAATGTCAGATTAAATTAATTTACTAATTTTATTTTTCAATTCATGTAGTGTAAGTACATGGGGTGAAATGTTGCATTGCATACCATATCCTGCTGAATATTACTCAGCTTTCTATGAGCTTGCGGATTGGGAAATCATACAGCTAAACAACATTGCTAATACCACAAACCGGTATGCCATATTCTCCCTATTTAAATGTAATATAAATAGTAACAGCTTTACTAAATATTTGACATTCTTAAATTTCTATTCACAAGTGATAACTCAGGGGTTTCTGTGCTTGATTGAATGAGCATGGCCAATGCATTCAACGCAAACGTTTCCCCGGTGACGAATGCTAATTTAGTTAGAATGAAGACAACTTTTAAACCCTGTTCAGGAGTTCATAATTCCATAACTGACCAAGTGAAAGAAAAGGCTGAAGCATTTTGGAAAGTTATACGCAACAACCAGCAAAAATGAAGAAATGGATTTCCTTGATTATTTTGTAACACGTCAGTGAAACATCATCATTTCCACGATCTTTTTATAACAAGTGAACATCCATCGCCATTTTGTATGACGTGTTTCAGCTAGTTTGCGTGATTTCAGTTCAGATTAGGAAAAGTACTTTTTGAATTGCATATCAGAATGAAATATTCAAATGCCAATATTGACTTGTAGTGCCATATTAGTCATACAATTACAATCCTAAATTATTAATGCCATATCAGTCCTATTATGCAAACAACAAGGGCAAAATAATAATTTTAAGCATCTTACCTCATGTGTTAAGGTAAGCAACTTAGCTTTCAAGCCCAATATTTCTGCATCCTGGATGCAGTAATTTCTTTCAAAATCCCCTGATGCTAGCTTCTCTTTATCAATTAGAAACTAAATTCCTGTTTTATTCAGCAAGCTATTATTATTTTCATAACCTTTCACCTTGGGGGGATCAAACCAATCAAAAAAGTCACAATTTGTGCCCGGTCCCCTGTAGTTACCACAACCTAGGAACCTTTTTCCTGAATTTTTTCAGTCCAAGAAGTTTGCAGGGCAGCATTAACCCCACATTCACACATCATCGTCGCATAACCCTGTTGGAGGAATTGAGGCTGTTGCACGAGGTGGATCCCTCCATTCTGCCTTCCTACAACCAAACAACGA
Organism: Sesbania bispinosa; assembly: GCA_026901365.1. Classification (NCBI taxonomy): domain Eukaryota; kingdom Viridiplantae; phylum Streptophyta; class Magnoliopsida; order Fabales; family Fabaceae; genus Sesbania; species Sesbania bispinosa. The sequence continues at coordinate 10,622 of QLOH01000016.1, forward strand.
GGAAAAAAAAACACTTAAACAACAAAGGGTGCCTATTGCTTCCCACTCACTTTATGGCCAATTCTAACCTAATTATATAGCACTTGGACTTATTTGTTCACACCTGACTCATTTATTACCTACCACTACACAATGCTGGTCATTAATAGCATCTAATTTCCCAAAACCTTTTCATAACACATCCTAACTAAAATGCCTCATTTGTCCTACGAAAAAACAATTACCAATTGGGCCCATACACATAATACTATAAGTCAGTGGCCTATCTAATTAAATTTCAATTTGAGGCAAGAGAGGACACTTCAAAATTTGCAAGAAGAAATAACAACCTCATAACCTCCAATTGTAAATTCAACAAACATAAGTTTACAAAAAAACCAAATATGACAAAAACATTACAACCACAAACAAAATTACACTTTATCATAAACATAGTCCCCTACAAATCTTAAACATAAACACGGTCCAGAACTACACAACAAAAAATAAATATACCACACAATCATACAGTCCACTTGCACTGCATCTTCAATAAACAGCTACCCCTTCACAACCACTGCAAAAAATTAGTAATTGAAATACACCATAGACTCACTAAATTATTATAATATGAAACAGCACATAATTAATATAATCAGAAACCAGAACTACACTTTCAGGGTCAAAATATTCATATTCCCGCAGCAGTTTTGAGCAGCATAACTTGTGATGAGCCACCAACGTGTGTGATGATGACGGGAACGACAATGTTGATCAATACTTGGACAGTGACTTTGGTTGTGTCCTGGGAGTTACATATGGAACAATTTTGTTTTTCCTAGATCTGATGCCTGAAGATGATGAACCACCGACTGACCTTTGGTTGATGCACGTCTTGGGTTCCTTGGACCTTCATGTGTGAAATTGGGACCACCAGATCCCAACTCTTGTTCACTTTCAAATTCAACCTGGCATTGCCTCCAATCCTCAACAAGTTTATCACGTTCAGCCTTAAATTTTTCTATGGTTGCAGCCTTGTACTCACTAACATGATCATATATACCAACTAGTGCAGCCCTCCTAACACTCCTACCAGCATCCACACAATGATTTGCTTCAAATTCTTTACCACCTAACCCATCCTTCATAGCCTTGCTCCACCTTTTAAGGACCAACGATTCAAGGATCTCATCAATCCCTAAATGAGACAACACAACAACTATATGCTCACATGGTAACCCTCTAGATTCCATTCTGAGGCATGCACATTTTAATTCCTTGCTTGTGTCATACAAAGATACCCTCCATTCCCCACTCCTACCCATTTGGTTGACCACTATAAATATAGTACACCGAACAGCCTGTACAATACCACTAACACTCAAATTTTGTGCCCTCATCAACACCCACCTAAAAGAAAAATACTCTCCCCATATATACTTTAGCAGCTGATAGTTCAAGTCCTTGCAACTCTATTTGTATCAATGGCTTACCATGAATTGATGTAAAGTCATCCTCCTTCTCTTTAAAACGCATATGATTGAGGCAACGCTGAAAATGTTGCAAGAAGTCACTCAAATTGTAACGTGAGTTTACAAATTTTCCAAGCTCACAATGCAATCCCTCACACCTTGATGTAGTTCTAAACCCACCAAAAAATTTCCCCCGAAGATAAGTTGTAGCCCACATATTCCTCTTCTCATATAAAGAGCCACCCATGGGTTTTCTTCAAGTCCAAATTTTGCAACCAGTTCCAACCACTTCCTTCTAAACGTCCCCACATCATAATAACCAAGCATACAATCCTCAAATCCTTTGGTGAAATCTACATTTTTTACATTACATGTTGCATTCCTGATCAAGTGTCATGCACACAACCTATGATAAGCATTAGGGAAAACCCTTTCAATTGCATTTTTCATTACAAGGTCACCATCAGTTACTACAACATTGGGCAATTTACCTTTCATACATTTCAAAAATTGCTCCAAAAGCCAAACATAAGTCTCCTCAGTCTCATTGGCTATAATAGCTGCAGCAAAGATTGTAGAACAATTATGACTATTAACACCAGAGAATACAACAAGTGGCATAAAGTACTTGTTTTTGCCATATGTTGCATCAAAGGCCAAAACTTCCCCAAAAATGCTGCAATCCACTTGGCTATATCCATCACTCCAAAAAAGATGTTGCAGCCTTCCTTGTTCATCAACAGTGTGTTCAAAATACATCATGCTATCACTTAGTCCAAGCAACCCAAGGTATTCCAAAGCTCCTTTAGCATCCGAACACAAACTCCACCTTTGCTCACTAATCTTGTTATACATGTCTTTCTTCCGAAAACCTATCTTCTTATACCCTCCAGATTGGTTAGCAAAAATGTTGAATAAATTTGGTGGCTGAATACCAACTTTCATCATGTTATTCATTTGGACCACATCACTATTAGACATTCTTCTATACACCAGAAGCATGTTGCAATGCACTGCACCGAGACGATCATGGTTGTGTTCATCTTCAAAACAAATACAAAATCACCTACCAGATAACTGATTGACACGAACATGAAATATGGCCTTACAATCACACTTAGTCATAGCTCTAGGCTCACGGACCCTATCTTCCAATTTAAGACCATGGTCTTCACGCTGGCCAGCTCTATAGCACATTAACTCTTTCTGATACTCCTCCAACGTTTTCCTATTTTTCAAAGTTCGACCCTTTCGTATCCCAAACCCATTAGCAAACCCATATTCAAAGTAAAACTTGTATGCGATGTCAATATTTCCAAATTCATATTTCTCTATTTCATGTGGACTAAACAAAGAAAGATCTCCCATCTCAAGTATATAATCATTTGTATCAATTAAAATTTTTCCTCTCCAGACTTATCCCCATCACTTTCTTCACTTTCATCATTCCAATCTACTCCCACCAAGAAAACACCCCCATTTTCATCGTTACAAAAAAAATAGCTCCAGAATCACCATTCTTATATGACAAAGGTGGATCACCAATATGTTCCTCACCCACTACTGCACAACAATTGCCCCGATTCTCATATACCACAAAAACACCTCCACCATCATCCTGCACAACAAAGGGACAACTAACTTGTTGAACAGAATATGTTTCGTTTCCATCCACAGGATTCTTTGAACCCAAATTCAAACCTCCCATTCCCTAAAACATTTAGTAAATATCAATAAATCATATGAATAAAAAACTTACTACATAGCTTCCTTCACACACACAAAAAAATAAAACTTTTTAACCCAATATCATTCTTACCCATCCACTTGTCTCTGAATTACTCCTACTTGCAGAAAATTGTTCCATTCATCTTATACACGACCTCAAAATACCTCTACTCCTCTTTTTTTTTTAAAAAAATATAAGTTCAGGAATAAAAAACCTACTTAGGTAAAACTCACTACCCAGAAATTTTGGGAAAATATTCAACAAAATCACAATGAATAAATGTTGAACATTTGAAGCAGTCAATGACTCAAGACACAAAAAATTTCTAATACCTGAGCACAATATGTGTCTACCGAGCCACCGATTGCCTCACTGATTCCTCCGCAACCTGTTCGATGCTTCAAACACCTAGATCTACACAACAATGGACACACAATCAGAGTTAGTTCTACGCCAATACAAGTTCTTTTTAAGAGACAGAGAACAAACATGCCTCACTTACTCAGCGCACAGCCACCGCGTCTAGCTTCCACGTTAGCAGTTCTTCTTCAACAAAAACGCAAAGTTACTGTCACCACTTGCCCTCAATCAAAACGGACACCCCCGTCACCACTCGTGCTAAACCAAAACGCAAAGCCACCGTTGCCACTCACGCTCAACCGCAACCAACAGCCACCGTCATGACCAACCTTGCAACTTGAACAAGGAGAAATCCTCCGCTGTTAGACTTGTTTTAGGTGAACAGAGAATAGGACTGCGCCCAATGTAGTCTAGGGTTATTGCCTTTAGGGACTCCACAGCAAAATAAAAAAATGTTTTTCTAATTATTATTATTATTATTTTCACTAAAACCAGACACTAACCCCTATAATGGGTAGAATATGTTGTACCACTGGTGGTTCACAAGTTAGTGAACTCACCGTAGCAGCCACCCTGAGGAAGATCGAAGGGTGTGTTATTTGTTAACGGAGAAGATGCATCTAAATGCTTCTCGATGCTTCACGTTTCCCGGTGAATGCACAAGAAAGTACTAGACTTCTCCATTTTATTCTCGCCTCTTCACTTCATTTTCTTACCAATAATTGCGATTTTTTTTGCATGGTTTTTCAAAGAAAAAACATTTTTAATGTATTGTCTACTATTTATATATATAATTTTGTCACACCTTAATTATTTCACTTTCTGTAATAAAAAACACTACAATTATTTAATTTAAAAATATTATATATAAGTTTTTTTAATTCTATTTTTGTTAGATATATTAATTACTATTACTATTAATATTTATTTATTTATTATTGGTTTAACCACTGGTATCCTCCACGGGAGGCAATGCTGTTCAAGCCGGGAACATCCACATCATGGTGGGACTAGCTCTCCCAGCGGGGATTTTTTTCATCTACAAGACTCGAACCCGAGACCTTGCTTAAGGAAAATCAAGCATGTACCACTTGAATCAACCTCCGTTGGTTATTAATATTTATTCGTTCTTATTCAACTGTTTGTTTTAATAAAAAATTGTTTTTATTTAAGTGTTTATTTACAAACTTATATAATAAAATAATTTTATTTTATTTTTACTATTATGTTAATAAATGATTTATTATAAAATTATTGAAACATAATAGTATTAAGAGAGATGAATAATAAAATAAAAAATTTAAAATTTATTTTATAAAAATAAGATAATAATTATATTATTGGATGGAACTTTTTGTCCAATGGAATTAAATAGAAACCGAAGTAGTAATGTAGTACTTACCTAGAAATTTTATTGCACAAAAATCCCATTAAACTGAGTAACATATATTTAGAGCAATTATTATATTATGTTTTTTTGTTGTCAAATATCAACTAAGTACTTGTATATAAACATAATATAATAAAATTAATATCAATAAATCATATGAATAAAAAAATTTACTACATAGCTTCCTTCACACACACAAAAAATAAAAACTTTTTAACCCAATATCATTCTTACCCATCCACTTGTCTCTGAATTACTCCTACTTGCAGAAAATTGTTCCATTCATCTTATACACGACCTCAAAATACCTTTACTCCTCTATTTTTTTTAAAATATAAGTTCAGGAATAAAAAACCTACTTAGGTAAAACTCACTACCTAGAAATTTGGGAAAATATTCAACAAAATCACAATATGAATAAATGCTGAACATTTGAAGCAGTCAATGACTCAAGACACAAAAAAATTTCTAATACCTGAGCACAATATGCGTCTACCGAGCCACCGATTGCCTCATTGATTCCTCTGCAACCTGTTCGATGCTTCAAACACCTAGATCTACACAACAATGGACACACAATCTGAGTTAGTTCTACGCCTATACAAGTTCTGTTTCAGAGACAAAGAACAAACATGCCTCACTTACTCAGCACATAGCCACCGCGCCTAGCTTCCACGTTAGCAGTTCTTCTTCAACAAAAACGCAAAGTTACCGTCACCACTTGCCCTCAACCAAAACGAACACCCCCGTCACCACTCACGCTCAACCAAAACGCAATGCCACCGTTGCCACTCACGCTCAACCGCAACAACAGCCACCGTCACGACCAAACTTGCAACTTGAACGAGGAGAAATCTTCCGCCGTTAGACTTGTTTTAGGTGAACAGAGAATAGGACTGCGCCCAATGTAGTATAGGGTTATTGCCTTTAGGGACTCCACAGCAAATAAAAAAATGTTTTTCTAATTATTATTATTATTATTTTCACTAAAACCGGACACAAACCCCCTATAATGGGTAAAATATGTTGTACCACCGGTGGTTCACAAGTTAGTGAACTCACAGTAGCAGCCACCCTGAGGAAGAACGAAAGGGTGTGTGTATTTGTTAACAGATAATGCATCTAAATGTTTCTCGATGCTTCATGTTTCCCGGTGAATGCACAAGAAAGTACTAGACTTCTCCATTCTATTCTCGCCTTTTCACTTCATTTTCTTACCAATAATTGTGATTTTTTTTGCATGGTTTTTCAAAGAAAAAACATTTTTAATGTATTGTCTACTATTTATAATAAAATTTTGTCACACCTTAATTATTTCACTTTCCGTAATAAAAAAACATTACAATTATTTAATTTAAAAAAATTATATAAGTTTTTTAATTCTATTTTGTTAGATATATTAATTACTATTAATATTTATTCCGTTCTTATTCAACTGTTTGTTTTAATAAAAAAATTGTTTTTATTTAAGTGTTTATTTACAAACTTAATATAATAATAATATTTTTTTTATTTTTACTATTATGTTAATAAATGATTTATTATAAAGATTAGTGAAACATAATAGTATTAAGAGAGATGAATAATAAAATAAAAATTTAAAATTTTTTTATAAAAATAAGATAATAATTATATTCCTGGATGCAACTTTTTGTCAAATGAAATCTTTAATATAAAAGTAAGGTAGTGAAACCATCCTTTGAAACATAAAAGAAGGATAAAAGGGGAAATTTTTTCAAAAAAATTTCCAAAAATAGTAAGTCATTTTCCCATTTACAATTGTTAACATTAGTAATCATCAATAATTAATTATAATAATTATGTTAGTGAAAATATCACTATAATTAATAACTTATAATAATAATAATAATTTATCCTCTTATTTACTTGAAAAGCCTATAACTTTTGCTAACTTTTATCTTATAAAAATAAAAAAATTGAGAAATTATAAATATTAATACCAAAAAATAAATAAACATTTAGCTTTTAAAAATAAATAAATATTTTAATTTATTTATTAAAAAACATTTTGGTATATTTTATGAAATATATAGAAGAATAAAAATATAATATTAAACTTTAAAATTCTAAAGCACTTATTAAAACAAAACCCTTTACAATTGCAATGATAGTAATTATTTAATTTGGTTATTATCATAATTAAGGCCTTTTAAATTTTTAATATTAAATTTATCAAAAAAACTTTTAAATTTTGATAAATTATTGTAACCAAAAACCTTTTGTTAAATTATAGTCAAATGATAAAAAAAATCCTTTATTTGACGTTGATTAATTGTTTCCTATTATTATTTTCATTTTCTAATGACAAAAAAAATAAAAATATGGGTCAAATATTTAAGTTACAGATTAAAAATTACAAGAAAATTCTTCATAACAATTAATTTATAGAGTAAAATGCAAATTTACAAGAAAACTTACTAATTTTAGTTATGGGATGAAAGTAAATCACACATGATTAAATATTTAAAATAAAAATAAATTAATATTTATTTTACTCAAAGAATGGTATTAAAATAAAGTATAAATATTAAAATTTGTGATGATCATATATTATATTAAAAATTATTATTATTTAAATGATAATATAAGAAAATGTCATACACAAATGAATATTTTATATGAAAGCTCATAAATATCAAAATTAAAAATACACTTTAATTGAAAAAATTTAACTTGATTGTAAATTTTACTTTTATTTTATTGTTTTTTAGTTGTAAAAATATATTAAAAATAATTCATAAAAATTATTGAATTTAAAATTGAATTGTGTATTTATCCATTGATTTTTTTAATATTTTTTTAAAATATTTGTTTAAATACCACATGGGAATATATTTTTATAATAAGTTTTTATATATTTAATTGTTAATTTAGTATATAGATTACAAGAGGTAGATATAATTTCCTCGAGGATGAAAATTTTCACAAATTAATTATTTTAATATTTAATTTTAATCTATACGGGTAAATAGACTTATAACACATAGAAATGATTTTTTAAATAAAAATACATTAATATATAAATCATAATAGTCCATTTATATTGAAACATAGTAATTTAAGAGTACAAGTATAACACACGGTGATGATCATTCTATATGAAAATAATGGTATTCAACTTATAATAATTCAGATAATTAGATACCTATATGTTTTTTAAGCAAGATTCTTATCAAGAAACAATGTTAGAGGAAATTTTTTTATCCTAAAATATTAAACTTTGTGTTGATTTATTTACTTGAAATTTTTTACCATTTTAATTATAAAGTAAAAAATATCACCTAGGATTAAACATTATAAATAAAAAGTCATTAATATCTAAATTAAAAGTATGCATTAAATAAATATTTTAGTATAAATTTTTAACAATTGTAAATATTTTACTTATAGTTTGTGTGTTTAGTTGTAAAAATATTAAAAAAATACTAATTAATAAAAATGAATAACTTTTTAAAATTGAATTGGGTTTATATCCATATAATTTTCCTTTTAAATTTTTATACATCATAAGGAAAAGATCTTTAAACTTTAAGTTTATTCGTATTTATTTGTTATATTAATATATAGATTACAATAAGTAAATATAATTCACCTTAATTAGGAAATAATGTTGAAAAATATTTACTTTTTGTGTATAATTTATTTAATCAATATGTAATCAATATTATAAGTACTTATGACATATTTTAAACGTGTTATTGCATTATTTTTTTATCGTGACTTGTTTTATTTTCTATTTTCACACTATTTCTTATTATATTTCATGCTCATGTTTTGTTTTACCATCATTCTAATTATATTTTTTATTCTTTTCCGGTCTTTCAACAAATATACTTTTTGTGTATTATAAGCATTATAATTTATTTACGCATTACGTAATTAATATTATAAATAATTATGACATATATTTTGTATATGTTGTTACATTATTTTTTAAATTATCATTTTATTATTTTTGTATCTTACCCCTCAAAACTAAATGTCCCGTGTAACGCATGGTTCAACACACTAGTTAAATAGAAACCGAAGTAGTAATGTAGTAATACACTACTTACCTAGAAATTTTATTGCACAAAAATCCCATTAAACTGAGTAACATATATTTAGAGCAATTCATATTATGTTTTTTTATTGTTGTCAAATATCAATCTAAGTACTTGTATATAAACATAATATAATAAATTAATCATATAGAGTATCAACTATAATTATTAAGAAGAATAACAATTAATTATTACACTTGAAAATCAACGAGTGTATCACCTCCTATGAACCCTGTGCACCTGAGTTGTGCACATTCCCCACTTATTGATATTCAACAAATCTTCTAGTAGGAGGTTTTTAACGTGGTAGTTTTTCGGGCTATCCATAAAACTTTTTTTTCTAAATCGTTTCAGATTATCTTTAAAAAATCCAAAAATCAAGATTAAATATTTATATAAAAGTTTGAAATTGTAAAAGAATCAACAAAATATTACTATGATTTATAAATATAAATATTATATTCTTTCTGTACTCAGTGCTTGAAGTCGGACTCTGTATTTGTTATCCTTCTTGATTTAATTCACTCTTCTTCGCGTTGCTTCTACTTCACTTCTTTTTTTCTTTTTTATGGTCGAGTCAACCTTCACTTCGAAACACAGACCCACTAATTTTCCAGGCAATGGCTACAGTTTTTCTCATGTTTTACATATCCCCTTGTTCTGTTTTGATTTTGGGAGCTGCTTTTAGCAACCCTTTTTTCTATTCACACCCCTCCTCTTTTATTTTTTTTTCAAAAATATCCTTTTACATTTTCAAAGACTTCCGGAAGATAAATGATAAAAATTACTTCTAAAATTAATTTTTAAAAAAATTTTAACTTTTGGATATAAATTTTGGAAGTATAACTTTTCAGAAGTGTAATTTTTTTTTAAAAAATTTCTCTTAGCGACGGATTTAGAGACGAAAACTTTCCATCTCTAAACCCAAATACATAAAAAAATAAAAGAGATAGGGGTGGGGACGGCAGTTGGACCAAGACCCAGTGGGTACTCGCAAAAATTACCCATAATCGGTAGGGTAATTACCTACCAAATGGGTCTAGGTCCGGGTATGGGTAATTTCCCGCACTTTTTAATGGGTACGGGTGCGGGTATGAGTACTATGGTACCCTACCCTACCCATACCCGCACTTATATAATATCTATATATAATAATTAATGTAAATTATATACATATGATTAATTTATATATATGTTTATATTATTAATTATTATTTTTCCCAAAAAAATTGTTGTTAATAATATCATAATCACAAAAAAAAGTATTATATATTACTAATTTAATTAATTTAAATGTTATAATTTTATCCTAAATAATAAAATAGCAAAACATAAACTAATTTTCATTTCCTCTCGCATTATTTTAATCTCATCCACTTCCACGTACCATAGTTATTTATGGGTTAAACTTGGATGATCTATGAATTATTTTTCATTATTTTTTTAATTAATTTTCATTTTGTAATCAATTTTTTTCATAGTTAACAAAAGTGCGGATAATGGGTACATGTATTTGAGTACCCAGCGGGTAAAAATACGGGTATTAGAATCATACCCACACGGGTGTGGGTATGGGTCCGGGTACTTTTTTAAAACATGAGTATGAGGGCGGTTACTACAATACCCTACCCATTGCCATCCCTAGACGTAGGGCAAGGGGGAGGGAGGGGAAGGGGAAAATGGTGGGGTGGAGGAGTTGGGAAAGAGAAAGGGGTGGGACGTTGGGGAAGAAAAAGGGGGTGGAGGAGAAAGAAAGGGTGTGGGGGACACTGGGGAGGAGTGGGGTGGGGCGAAGAGACAGGATAATGGGGGGGGCGGGTGGCGGCCATGGGAATGGGTGGAGGTGGGAAAGGGTAGTTTAGGTAGGGGATGAGGAGGGGTACGGATAGCAAAGGGGAGTGCTAAAAGCAATTTCCTTTGATTCCTTGATTCTTCCACGTACCATGAAAATGGTCGGCCCAAGCATAAGGTGCCTAAAGCCCCCCAAAATCTTTTTTTTACTTATAATACTTAATGAACTAGTTGTATCATTACTGGCTCTGGTTTGTTAGTCATCGCCTGGGCCTAGTATTGCAAGGGTTGGGTTCGATTCTAGTATTTTAAATTTTTTGCTGAACATTCCTTTTTTCATGAGTGACTATTGATTTCCTTGCCACTATCTCCTCTTTAAATCAGACCCACTTTCCTATTAATCCATGAACTGGGTCACTGAATCTATTAGGTGAATTCATGGTTTACAAAAGTTGATAGGTAAATTCGACCAAAAAAAAAAAAAGTTGATAGGTAAACAAATGCATGATGATAAATTATTGCTAAAATGATTTTCTATGAGTTAGATTAATTTATTAATTGTTTTAAATATAAGTTTCCAAATTATTTTATCTGTTATACATTTGAATTTAATTTTTAATTTCATAAAAAAATGACTATTTAATACATAAGATATTTTCTAGTGTAATTCTAAAATATATAAGATTGTTTGAAATCACATTTTTCTTTTTTATTTCTCTTGATTTTCTAGCTTATCAATTATCATGACTTTTACTTGGCTTCTCTTCTTTTATTTTTTTTATCTCTCTTCCATGCACTCCCCACACCCAAAAAAAATTATTAAAATTTTAATATTCTTAAAAATAACAATGATATTTTCACACTTGATTTTTTTTCAATTCTCTCCTTATTTTTGTCACGTCTTTCACCCTTTCTTTTTTCATTTTTTTTAATTTTACCTCTTTCTTTTCTACACTTACCACACCAAAATTTTATTCATAAAAAATATTGATAATTTTTTAAAACTCCTTTAATATACATTTGTTTTACACCACATTTTTTTCTCTTTCTTTTTCTTTTCACGTCAAAAAATTGTATTGTAAAAAGTGTCAAGTCATAGCACAATTTAAAAAAATATAATTCAATAAATGCCACATGTCCCAAAAATAATTAAATAAAATAATTGAAGTGAATGGTATTAGAAAATAAAAAATATTTATAGAATTGTATAAATATAGATAGATATGTAAGTGGCTATAAGGTTGTTAAAAAAATAGCTAATATGTTTGGCTATTAGTTAGGATATTAAAAGATGCTTTGTTATTTCCTAATTTTTTTTAATTTCTTTCAACATGTTTAGGATGAATTGTTTTTTAATAATATGTGGGAATGCAATTTCAGCAATGAAAATAAAGATAATTAACTTGTAAACGATGAATTCCTTTCACGTATTATTTTACATGAAACATAGGTACACGATGAACCTACTAGGTGAAGAGGTGAATACTAACTATTGCGCCACAAGATGCTTTAAGATGATGTATATATATCAACTTTAATTGCTTTAACTAGTGACTATTGACCCATTAGTTGAATAGATGGTATCTCCACCGGTGGCGAAGTTTGGTTGGAGCCCAGGAAAATCACAGTCCCCCAATATTTTATATAAAAAATATAAACACATGTATTCATATAATTAATAAAGAAGCACAATATATCGAAAATGTTAATAAGTATTTCATAGATATTAGTTATAGAATCAAATTTTATGAAATTACGTAGTATTTAATATTTCAAATCCAATTATATAAAACCATGATTTTCAATAAAAAAATTTTCTATATATGAATTCTTTTTATTATTATCTATATATGAATTCTTTAACAAAAAGACACTCACTTATATATATGTATATATATATGTATATATATAGAGAGAGAGAGAGGAGGTTCAACTTGCACCAATGTGAGTTACACCATTGAATTATTATTTTTCTGATAATTGTATTTCAAAATCCACCGTCAGTTTGAAAGTTATTGTCATATAGATTATATCTATAAAATTCATTAATCCAAAATTATTTAATTCAAAATAATCACGATGATGAATAGTTATAATTCAACGGTTGGAACAATAAAATTCACATTCAATTAAAAATTATCAATAATGTAACACTTAGTATAACTCACACTGTTATAAGTTAAACACTCCTTATATATACACGTGTGTGTGTGTGTATATATATATATATTGGCACCCCCAAACTTTTGTGTTGAATATCTGCCACTGATCTTGACTAGATGGATGAGTCGAGTTCAAGTGTTTAACAACATTGAGAGTAACATTAGTAAACTAACTCTAGATGCCAAAATATTAGAGAAAATAATAAATACTCTCAAAATAATAATAATAATAACAATAATAATAACATAATTTCATATTCTCATAGAAAGAGTATAAAGAAAAAAAGGTAAAAATATATGAATTTAATAATTACTTTTTTAATAAAATTTATCAATATAAAATAGCAAGTATATGAGAGTCCATTTCATAATTTATTGCTTTATTTTTATGTTTTTTTTTTTGTAACATGAAGAAAATTAGAAAAATAAACGAAAAGAATAAAATACAACAATTAAGGAGTAGCTCTAATCCTAGGGAAGGCTTGACCTCTAGTATCAGCTAAAACTAAATCATGAAACTCCTCCTCTTTATCAATAACAATTAAAGATTAAGAACTAGAAAGAGATCATTTCATTGCAATTGCATCAACGCACTAGTTTCCTTCTCTTGGAATGTGATCAATAGCCAGAGACTAATCCAAAGCTATCATCTGCTTAATAACATGAATGAGACCAACAAATTTGTGGAACTTTAGGAGTTCACCCCTCATTAGAGATAAAGCAAGCATGAAATCTGTCCAGCAAAACACAGACTTTAAGCTAGCATCCCAGACCACTTGGAGACCAACTAAGATCGCATGAAGTTCCTCCTGCATAATGCAAGATGCAACATCCCATAAATTAGAATCTAGAAATACCGTGAAGCCTTAGGCTGTAAATCCCACCGCAAGAAGGGGAATTAGAAGTAAGATGAGAACTTAGGGGTTGGAATAGAAAATAAGACAAGAGTTAGGGAATCAATTAAGAGTTGTGAGTTTTAAGGGAACAGAGAAGGGGAAAACTAAGTATTAAGTAAAACCTGACTGTAGAGTTAGCATAGGAGGAGTCACACCCAGTGGTAGAAAGGCTAGCATGGTGAAGAGGTGAGGAAGGAAGTAGAGACATTGGGACTAGGGAATTAGATTGTGATGGAAGGAACTAAGCTTAAACGAATTGGCCGGAAGGAGGAAGAGAGACGTAGACTCAAGGAACCGAGGTAGAAGGTGAATTTATGGAAAGGAACAAGGGAATAGAGGAGCCAAGTCTTAAGGACACTTAAAACCCCTAACGTTAGCCTTACAGGAGTGAATTGATGAGTTATAACATGATTCATGTAAAGTGTGCCCCGTTAGGCTTCAACCAAGGTTATTACTTAATTTTGGGTTTTAAGTCTAATGACCTTGGTGCATTAATTCGATAATATCTAGAGTTGTAGGTGTCCAATTGAGGTGTTTTCACTCGCGTTAGGAAGCTAAGATCCGGGGCTTTAGTTTTATATGCTATATGATAGTATTCCGAGCTCAATTGCACCTTCAAACAGCAAGTTTACATGCTCAAGCGCGCAACCGGGCACTCAAGCGCGCAAAAGAGTGAATTTTGGAATTCTGGCAGAAACTCTGGGTGCTCAAGCGCCCAGGTGCGTGGTAAAGCGTGCGAGCCTATTTCTTTTTACTCCCAGATAGAAACTCTGGGCGCTCAAGCGCCTTGGGGGCGCGCTCAAGCGTGGGAGCGCGTCCCTGTCTCCTTTAAACGCGCAAAACCACCCTTTCTTTTTCATTTTATTGTTTCCCTTAGGGTTTTAGAGAGAGATAGGGAGAGTTATAGAGAGAGAAAGTGAGAGAAAGAGGAGCAAAGCTAGTTTGGAGCCTTCTCCACCACTTCTTGAAGCTTGGATCTTCATTCTCATCCCTCCATTTTTCTCTATTTCCTCCATTATAGGTGAGTGTGGTTCTCACTCACTTTCATTATTGTTTGATAATCTATGTATGACCTTTATTCTTACTCCCATTTTCTATTATTGTTGATTGTGAGTTATTATAGACATGCCTAGGGTGGATTGTTGAATGAACTGGTTGTATATGCTTGGATTCCAAACCCTAGGTTAGTAGATTTGGGGATTTTGTACTGGTGAATATATTGACTATACTCTTGAGCATTCCTGGGCCTTTGGCCATCATTAAACATATTGCAAGGGTCCTTGGACCATCATAGTGCCTTCGGGCTATCTTAGAACTTTCGGGCTATCACAGGGTTTTCGGACCATCACAGGCCTTCGGACAACCATGTTTAAGAAAGACGAGGTGATCTCATCGACCTCTCGGCCAAGGGGAAGATGGGGGATCCTCACCCTAAAAATAATCACAGTAATGATCCATGCATGCTTAATAAAACTTAATCATAGGTGGCCCTGGACGACGATCCTTGGTCACATGGCCGAGCGCTCAATCACAGTCACAGTTAGCTAAAAGACCCCGGTGTCGGGTAAAAACACATCACAACCATGTTTGCATCATTTCATAGACATTGTATATGTACTGGAATTTCTGATTATGTTTACTTACCCTCATGTCTGGCTATTTTGGATGGAATTATGAATTTATATATGTTAGTGTATGCACTAGAGACTTATATGTTTTATTTTGAACATCCATCACTTGTATCATATTATTTTATAAAGACAATTCAATTTATTAATTCTTTTAGAATATAATTAATGTCCTTAGAATAGTAAGCTTGAACTTCATAAGACATCAAGTAGATGACTTAATCGTGAGATCTCATGAAGAACTATTCTTAAAATAGTCCTTGGTCAAGCATCATCTTAGGACAAGAGATGCATTTAGACCAGTATGTGAGTTCGTTGATGATCACATCTCACGGATCATGGATATGAGATATCATGTGCTCACATAAGTACATATTAAAAGTAATGGTGTACTGGACTGACCCGTCTTAAGAACGTTGCATGGATTGTTACATAAGTGTCATGAATGTTTCTTACATTTATAAATATATATGAAGTCCTTTGACCCGCAATCACTACGATTCCTACATAAGAAATTATAGTTTTAAATATCATCAAACTTTGCCTGTAACAAGGTGATCATAAAGTTGGTTTTTGGACATATAATAAATTATGTAGTGGAATGTGAGTGACCTAGATGGGATTTGTCCCTCCTATGTAACAGAAGTTATATCTATAGACCTCTTGATAGAGTTAGACTACAAAATGCATGGCCATGCTCAGGAGGATAAACATGAGATGCTTATTTTTTGTATAGTCTACTTGGGCATTAAGAAAAACATAAATTTAACTATACAAGGATGACACATTCCATGCCCTTGTGTTCAATTAGATATTTGGACAAAGGGACAAATCATACAAATTATTATCATGAAATATGATTCGTCAAAGTTGTTGATAATCTCAATATTTGGGTAACAGTGATGTATGCTAGATACCGCTCACTATTTATGATATTAAATATAAAAGGATTTTATTTTAATATCATAACCATATATTAAAAGCCTATTGGGTCACACGCATACAACAAGCCGCTAGGAAAATAAATAATTCTAATATGATTAGAATTATAACATAATGGGTCAGGCCCATATATGTTACTAGAGCTGTCAATTCGGGCTACTCGGCCCGGCCCGACTTGATGCGGGTAGCGGACTTTTATCGGGCTGTGCTAAAAAGCCTGGAAGTTATTTGGGCTTCTAAAATAGGTGCTCGAGCCCTACCCTTTAGCGGTTTTTTGCGGGTATCCCGGTACTTTTGCGGGTTACCCGACATTTTTGTGGGTATCGGGCTTTATTGGGTCGGGCTAAAAAGCTTGTGAGTTATTCAGGCTTCTAAATTAGGTGCCCAAGCCCTACATTTTTACGGGCTTGTGCGAGCCGGCCTGACCCATTTTTTCGGCCCTATGTGTCAGGGTTAATTGAGTGATGGTAAAACCCTAGCCACCACTCTATAAATATTGCATAAGATGCATTACCCTAGACATACGAGCAGTCGCTCTTACTCTCTAAACGCTACTAGCAGAGTTGAGGAGGGTTTCCTAGTCCGACTGTTGACGTGGACACCTCTAGAGACGTGGCTGCTATTGCCTCGTTCGCAATCCGTAAAGGTATGTCATTATGTTTCATGTCTTTTATGCCTTAATTCGTGTTTTTCGCATTAACGATCATAACAAAGGGGGAATCCATTTATTCCGCTGCACCTGACCATATGCTTGATTCCCTTCAATATATGTATGTGTGTTGCATCCCTTTTGCTTATCTCCCCACACTGCACACTATTATCGCACTCACTGGGACGTAGTCTCATCCCACGATATGGGAATATATTCAGTTGTGTAGGTTGTTGTCCAGGTGCTTGACGGAAGAGCTAAGGACTCATTTGGATGGATTGTTGTAGCCATTGGGTTTATTTTCCTTTCTGAATTGTGGGGTAGTGAATAGGATCGACCTAGGTGACTCTAGAGTATTGCATCAATGTTAATGAAACATATTTACATGAACTAACGAAATACTGAGGAGGGAGAATGGCGAGTTCAATTCCTATTTTACAAATATGTTTTCAACTCCATTTCACCACCTTTGTTTAGTTTTATGAATTTGTTTTGCCAAACTTTCATCAAACCAAAATGACAATTTCAATGTTTTATGTAAATATTTAATGAACTAGGTTGTGTGGAGTTAATAGTAGTTCGAGTTCCTCGTGGGTACGACAACCCCTACTTATAAAACTATTATACTGTTGTGACATTGGTACGCTTGCCAACGCCGCAACACTAATCAACCACGACTTGAAGCCGATTTTTGCAGGTTTTCCACTTTGTCGGCAATCCCTCATGACTAAATCTACAGGTTCACCATTTTCTCATAGATCTTGCTAATCTCCCTTTTTTCCGTTTCAAATTCATGCGTGATTGAAGCCGATTTAGTGATTTTTATTTGGGTGGGTGCTTTTATTGTTGATTCGAGTATGTCCCTCTATTACTGTTGTTCTTTTCATATTTGTTAATTTGGGTATGTCCGATTTTATGTGTCGAGTTATATTTGATGCTCAATTTTACTTTTATGATTCCACACCTCTTTTTTCAATTTTGAGACATGTAGTTAAATGTTCCTCATCTTTTATATACTATGGATTTGCTTTAGTTACAAAAGTTTCTAACATCTTATTTGCTTTATTTAAGTTTCAAACAAATACATTACTACGCTTTTATTGGTTTTGCTAGTTGTATAATGGGTTATTGGTTATCCTGGCTCCTTTGTTTATATGGTTGAATTGGCCATCTTAAGTCAATAATTTTTTAATAATCATATCTTGTCTTGCATAATAATCTTAGAATTTATTTTCATATATGGCTGTATTTTATTCTACAATCATCATGATATTAAATTGTTTGTTTAATGTATATGAGCTACTAAAATTATATAATGGAGCCGCATTTACTTTGTTTGGTGGGAGTAGAGAAATGGAGAGAAAAGAAATGATAGAAGAGAAGTGGGAGAAGAGAAATGGAGGGTGAAACAGAGGTGAAATAGAGGAAAAACTCCGGGTTGTTTGGTGTGAGTGCCATGGGTGCGCCCTCGCCGCGCCTGGTGCCCGTCGGGTTGTTTGGTGTGCTGCCCTCGGTGCGCCCTCGCCCCCCCTCCTCGCTTTTTGCTCCCAACTCATCGCTGCTTTTGCCCCCATCCTCGCTTTTTGTATCACATCACCCCCCCAGACATCGCTTATTGCTCCCCCTCATCGCTTCTTGCGTGCCCCCACAACTCCATTTCTCTGCATTTTTCGCCTATTTGGGAGAAAAATAAAACTCTGGTGAGACCCACTATTAAAGTGCATTTCTCCACATTTCACTGTGCACCAAACAGGGGAAGTATGTATATTTCCCTCCACTTCCACCCCATCTCATTTCTCTTCCCCTAGTTCTACAAAACACAAACAAAGGGGTTAAAGTAATACTGTGAATTTGGACAATGATCATGCTTCTGAGACGCCTAGGATGTTTGAAAGTGTTGATACAGCTAAGAAAGAAATGTCTAATGTGTGAAAATTCTTTACGAAAATTGGTATAGACAAAGATGGTATTGAAAGGGCTTTGTGTAATCATTGTGGGTAATTAGTATGCATTGGTAAGAATTCTAGGACTAAAAATAATTATGGGACTTCTTAGTTGAGTCGCCATGTATCTGCTTGTAAAGTAGTGCTAATTCAATTTGGATGTGAAAGATGGAAAGTCTAGCATGAACAAAATTAATCAAAAGACTCACCCATGGCATGCTACGAGACGCTTAAATCATTTGACTTAGCATGACAAGGTTAATAATGTGATGGAAAAGCTTAGAATGTTTTATGGGGAATATGTAGACAAATTTCTGCTACGAGTATTTCTCTTTCTCAATCATCTCAAGCTACAAGTATTTATCTTTCTTAGTCACATGAAGAGGGGAATAGGCCTAAGAGATTAAAAGCTCTCGTTGTAAGTTTTTTTGTGTTGTCGTTTTCATTATTTTCTTTCTTTTTCTTGTGTTTGTATACTTATTATACAAATTATGTGTACAGGGCTATAAAAAAATGTAGGGATGAAATGAAATCCACCACTAGTAAGAGTGAGTTAGAAGATTATTTGGAGGAATCATAAGTGGATGATGACAGTGATTAGAGGTGTCAAAACGGGCTACCCGACCTAGTCCGGCCCGAAGCGGATAGCGGGCTTTATTACGGACTGGGCTAAATACCCGTCTAAAATTCGGTCCTGTAAAATAAGAGCCCGAGCCCGGTCTGGATCGGGTAGCGAGCTTATGCGGGTCGGCCCGGTTAGAGCCTAATTTATTAAAACATGTAGCTCATTAAAAGTTATAAAAGAATTATACTTTTACAAAACTAAAAAATTACAATATAGTTATAAAAAACATTAAAAAAAAGTTCATATACCCTAATAAAACTCATTCAAATAAATTTAAAATTCATTCTAAATTCTCAAACGTATTCATCCATCATCCTATTAAACTAAAACTAAAAACATTAACGTATTCAAATAAATTTAAAATACATTCCTAAGTTCCCAATCCATTCCAAAACACATTAAATTTTTCTCAATTTTTCATTCTTACTTTTCTTAAAATTATCCTTTACTGATAGAAAAATAAACAGTTTATATCACAAAGAATATTCAACGACGAGTATTCGAAATAAAAGAAAGAAGTGAAAGTTACATTGATATATTATAAAATGTAATTTATATAAGTATTTCATTTATTTATATTTTACGAACGTTGTTAGTATTTTTTTTTTATGATATGAAAAAATCAATATTTCAATTGAAAGTTCCTCAGATGGTACTTATATATTATAATTTATACTTTGAAAATAAATGTTATACTAGGTTTTGAAAGTAAGTCCCTTTGGCTTGATTAAAACATAGGAAAAAAACGTGAAGTGAACATGACTTTGTGAACATGCACAAAAACATGTGTTTACTAATTGTAAAAACTTATACTTTGTTAGAAAAAATATATACCTTGCAACATTTTTTATTTTTATATATATGCGGGTAGCCCCGAAAGCCCGTCGGGCTACCCGGTCCGAACTCGGATTGTTGAGGGCTTTATTATTTCGGGCTAAAAAAGCTCGACAAAAATTCGGGCTCCAAATTTTCAATGCCCAAGCCCTGTAAAAATGTGGGTTCGAGTGGGCCGGCCCGGTTGGGTTAGCCCATTTTGCTGGCTCTTACAGTGAGGTGTGTGATGTACTTCCTTTACTAGAAGACTAATGAGAAGAGGTTTCATACACTCTCTATCATGGCATGGGATGCGCTTAGCATTCCGATTACCACTGTGGCATCGAAGTCTGTTTTTAGTATTGGTGGACGCGTTCTTACCAAAATACAGAAGCTCTACTCTTCCTGAAAATGTGCAAATGTTGATTTGCACAGGAATTGGTTGCAAGGTATTTGCTCAAAATCCCAATGGTAATACTTTTGATCATAATCTTATATAGTTATCTTATGAGTTGTGATTTGTGCCTAATTGTGTTTTAATTGACTAAGTTTTAGAAGAAGAGGAGTGCAATACTTTTGATCAAAAAGGCTACAATAAGAGAGTCCAATGTGCCACTAGATGTTGAAGAATGATGGTAAGAATTGAGCTTTTAATATTCATTTCACTCAAAAATTGTTGCTCCTAATGCTCCTTAAAATATACTCAAAATTGATTTTATTTGTTGTATTGATTTGCAGGAAGTAGTTGTTCTTCTGTTGAAGAATGCTTGTTATTGAAGCTTCTATTTTTTTTATTCTGAAATTTTAATTTTTTTTGAAGTTGTTTCTATTATTGAAGTCATTGTTGTTCTTGAAACCGAGCTAACTAGTAAAATAATTGGTTTTAACTATTGTTAGTTAATATAACTCATGGTTTGCATGTTGTTATTGATGGCTTTTATTTGTTTAGTTTATTAGGTTGTTTTGAATTTTTTGGAATGCTTTGCCAAAGATGTGTGATGTGCTTGATTCATGTAGATGGGCTATATTTTATTTGCTTGATCATTCTTGTTGAATGCTCCATTTCTTGATTAAGATGATGCTATGTAGATGGGCCATATTTTGGACTGTGGTAAAGTGGAATGGCCTTTTGGGGTTGCCACTGCAAGGATCATCATCATCATAATTCTAATTGGCGGTGAAAATGTGCAGAGAAAGGCAAGACATTATAGACCTTTTCTTTAACAGCTTCTTTATTATATATTTTTCCCGTTAATTTATATTAATTAATAATTTATTAAAATATATTTTTGGATGAAATTTTGAAAAACGATAAATATTGTGCCGCTTGGAGTGGGCTAGGCAGCCCTTACAGTGGGTTGGCCCATTCCGTGGGCCTATCTAGTACCTTAAAAAGAGGTTTTTTTTTTGTCTAAAACGTAGGCACATGGGCCAGTCCCAACCCACAGGGCTTTGTGGGCCTTCTGGCCCCGTGGGCTTTCTAGTTGTCGCGACCGGGCCATGACGGGGTCGCGAGCCCGTGAGAAAATATTGAAAAATGATTGAATTTTTGGGAAGTCGCCACCAATTTATTTGGGTTGGGAAAATTGGAAAACCCGAAAATGATTTTAAAATGAAAACCTGGTCTGCGAACAACAGATCCAAATTCAGGAGTCGATTATGTGTAGGGAATATTAGCACCCTACAACATCCATTAAAAACGGTTACCCTTAATTAATTGTGCAAAATTCACTAACTTTTAAAATGTTTATTTTACCCTCTAAAAGAAAAAAAAAATTATTTACATTCTTAAATTAAGAATGATGAAAAAAAATAATTTGAAATCACTGGGACAAAAATTTGAAAGTTTCAGTTTCTCGACGGGGAAATCCCGCTCCTATGTATCCCTAGGTGTAATGGAGAAATCAAAGTCACGTAGTTCTAAAAATGTGTTTAAAAGAGATTGGTTTTAATTTGAAAGAAATTGATTTTTAATTTTGAAAAAAGAAGAAAATGTAAGATTTTTTGAAAATGTTTTGATTTAAAGAAAAAGGATTTACTTATTTATTTTTTTAGACAGAGTTGATGCTAACAAATGGCTATACAATGAACCCTTGAAACTGTTCAAACGACGTTATTGATAGAAATGCTATTCAGTAAACATCACTTATTTGAGAAGATTTTTTTTGAAAAATAATTTGATTTTACGCGCATTATTGAGTTAGTAAATGATTATACTCAATATTTTTTAGAACGTAATTGATAGAAATGCTATTCAATTGATGTAATTTATTTTGAGGAATTTTTTTGAAAAAAGATTTGATTTTGCACACATTATTGAGTTAGTAATGACTATACTCAATATCCTTTTTTTTAAATGACGTTAAATGATAGAAATGTTATTCCATCAATGTAATTGATTTGATAAACAAATTTATTTTTCAAAGAATATGTTCTTATTTACAAAATGAGCAGAATATCGAGTTAGTAAATGACTATACTCGATAGTTCCTTTTTAATTTTGAATGACGTTAAAGGATAGAAATGTTATTCCATCAACGCAATTGATTGGTAAACGAACCCATTTAAAAAATGTTTTCTTATTTACGAACAGGCAGGCTGTTGAGCTAGTAAAAATGACTATACTCAACAGTTTCTTTTAATTGGGTAACGTTAAAAGATAGAAATGCTATTCTATTAACGTCAAGGATAAAAAGGATAAATTAAATTAACTAAATTTACATGTACACATAATTAAAATTACAAATAATCAATTATTTACAAAGGAGGAGAAATTAAACAAATATTTACATTTATAGAAGGCAAATAAAATAAATAAAAAATATCTACAAGGGACACAGATGGTGGGTCAAAAGGACAATAAGAGAAAATACAACAAATGAATAAAAATAGAATTAAAACAACCACACACACATTAAAACAAAAGGGATGGGCCTCAGCTCACATCATTGGCCCGACACACAATGAAAACACACACATTAGTTAAACGGGCTAAAAAATACAAAAAACGGATCAGGAAAAAAAATAGGTTGGGCCTCAGTATATCTTCACTGGCCCAATCCTTAAATGACAAACAATCAAAATAAACCACACCAGCCCAATTAACTTCAAATGCTATATCAGAAAAATAAATTAAAAAGGCAAACCAATAAAACTAAAAAAGGGGATCAAATTACTCACAAATGAAGCCCCATTTACTCAGTTAGGGTTTGCTCAATAGGAGAGGTGAGGCCAAAAGGAGGGACGACCATGGCTGCATGCTGAGGAGAGGAAGCTACTTGAGGGCAGCGCTGGGAGGGGAAAGGCCGGCATTGGTGCTGTGCGAAAGAAGATGGCGCCTTCCCGGCGTGGCGGTGGACTCACGGTGGCGGGTAGCACGGCCGCGCGCGGCTGCAGGGGCAGAGCCGCAAGCTTCCATTGACTGGACGGTGAGGGACGGTGGCGGCCTGGGGTGAACAGGGAAGGGACAGCCACGGTGGTGGCGTATGACGATGACGGCGGGGGCTGCTGTTGGAGCGGCGGTGAGAAGGTAAACCTCCTCTCTCTCTCCCTCTCTCTAACTCACTGGTTTTCCTTCCCTCTTTCTGGGTTTATTTTCTGGCTTCTCATTCTCTCTATTCTGCTATTGTTTTTTGTTTTGAAACTGACAGGTGGTGGTTGTAACAACCGCAGGGGGTGGTGCACTGCTACAACATGGTGGCTGTGTTGGTTGATGACAGTGGTGGGGCTTCCTTTTTAATTTATCTTTTCTATCTTTTGATGTAATGAAACTGTAAATTTGATAGAACTGTGTTGTTGGACGCCCTACTGGTTGTGGTTATTGTATTGGGATGATTGTGGCTGAGGGACAGGGAGGGTGATGAAACTGATCTATCTGTGTATTTTTCTCTCCGATTATTCTGAAGATGCCCCTCCTTCCTTTTCTGATTGGTTTCCCTCTATTTATCTTGATTTACATTCACTGCATCAATTGCTATTTTTCCTCTTTTATTGTTTTCTTTCCCCTTTATTTCTGCTGCAACCGCCCAAGACAACAGCTACCCATGCCATTTAGCCGCCCAGGATAGTGCAAGTTGCACTACTTGCAGTCTTGCACAATTTCTTTCTGATTCATGCCTTTCTTCTTTTTCTTTAATTCAGTTTGCTAAATTAGTGAAGATAGTGGCCTATTTGACTCGAGAGATTTTAAAGTTTTACAAATTAATTGGCCCAATTACAAACCACCCTTTTTTTGTGTTAAACGGTTTAATTACTTATCATTAACTAATTATTGACAATTAATTAATCAACTAATTAATTAAACCATTTTATTTTTCAATTTTTGATTTTTTGTGGCTTTTTTTTAATATGGGAATAAAAGTCTTAAGGATAGAATATATACATACATAGAAAGAGGAAAAGAAAAAAAAGAGAAAAAATAAAATAGAATGAAATAAAAATTTCCGGACAAAATTGGATGCTGACAAGGCATCCCCTTTGCTTGTTCTTTCAACTGAAAGGGAAAGTAAAATAAGAAGCAACCAATTTGTTTCGAATGAAATGTTACGGGAAAAGTGAAAGGAGACCTAGAAAATCATAGGCAACTTGATGAAAGTCTTGGTAAATCACAGAACATTCAAAATGAAGGTCTTGGCAAATCACAGGATATTGGAAATGAACACCCTTGGAAAATCACAGGGTAATTTAGAAAGGGTGCCCGGGAAAATCACAGGCAAATGGATGAGAATCCTGGAAAATCACATGATATTCAAAATGAAAATCCCGGCAATCACAGGATATAGAAAAGAGAAGCCCCGGAAAATCACAGGGTGATTAAGAAGGCATGGAAATCACAGGCAACTAGATGAAAATCCTGGAAAATCACATGTTATTCTAAATGAAAATCCCGGTAAATCACATGATAGAGAAAAGAGAACCCCGGAAAATCACAGGGTGTTTTTAAAAGAGTATTGGGAAAATCACAGGCAACTAGATAAAAACCTTGGCAAATCACATGATATTCAAAATGAAAATCCCGGCAAATCACAGGATATTTGAAAAGAGAACCCCGGAAAATCACAGGGTGATTAAAAGAGGCCCAGAAAATCACATGATATTTGAAAAGAGAACCCCAAAAAATCACAGGGTGATTAAAAGAGGCCCGGAAAATCACAGGCAATTAGATGAAAATCCCGACAAATCACACGATATTCGAAATGAAGATCCCGGTGAAACACAGGATATAGAAAAGAGAAATCCCGAAAAATCACAGGATGATTAAAAGAGGCCCGGAAAATCACAGGCAATTAGATGAAAATCCTGGCAAATCACAGGATATTCGAAATGAAAATCCCGGTAAATCACAGGATATAGAAAAGAGAACCCCGGAAAATCACAGGGTGATTAAAAGAGGCCCGGAAATCACAGGCAATTAGATGAAAATCTGGCAAATCATAGGATATTCGAAATGAAAATCCCGACAAATCACAGGATATTTGAAAAGAAAACCCTGGAAAATCATAGGGAAATCTAAAAGGCAGCCTGGAAAATCACAGGCAAATTGATGAAAAAGCATTAAGAGGAAAAAAAAAGACCTGAAAAAGCAATCATGCCAAATGATAAAATTCTCGGAAAGAACATCAGGAGGAAACGAAAAGACTTGGAAAAGCATCAAGTCAAACTGATAAGACTCCCGGAAAAACATCAGGAGGAAAGGAAAAGACCTGGAAAAGCATCAGGTCAAACTGATAAGACTACTGGAAAACCATCAGGAGGAAAAGGAAAGACCTGGAAAACCATCAGGTCAAACTGATAAAATTCCTGGAAAAACCATCAGGAGGAAAAGGAAAAAGACCTGGAAAACCCATCAGGAGGAAAGGGAAAAGACCTGGAAAACCATCAGGTCAAACTGATAAGACTCCTGGAAAACCATCAGGAGGAAAGGGAAAAGACCTGGAAATCCATCAGGTCAAACTGATAAGACTCTTGGAAAACCATCAGGAGGAAAGGGGAAAAGACCTGAAAAACCATCAGGTCAAACTGATAAACTCCTGGAAAACCATCAGGAGGAACAGGAAAAGACCTGGAAAACCATCAGGTCAAACTGATAAACTCCTGGAAAACCATCAGGAGGAAATGGAAAAGACCTGGAAAACCATAAGGTCAAACTGATAAAACTCTTGGAAAACCATCAGGAGGAAAGGGAAAAAACCTGGAAACCATCAGGTCAAACTGATAATACTTCTGGAAAACCATCAGGAGGAAAAGGAAAAGACCTGAAAAACCATCAGGTCAAACTGATAAGACTCCTGGAAAACCATCAGGAGGAAAGGGAAAAGACCTGGAAATCCATCAGGTCAAACTGATAAAACTCTTGGAAAACCATCAAGAGGAAAGGGAAAAGACCTGGAAAACATCATGTCAAACTGATAAACTCCTGGAAAACCATTAGGAGGAAAGGGAAAAGACCTGGAAAACCATCAGGTCAAACTGATAAACTCCTGGAAAACCATAAGGAGGAAAGGAAATACCTGGAAAATCACAGGTAGTTTGATGAAAATAGAAGACACTAGATGTCACAGTGTCTAGCGGGCTTCACAATACCCTAAAGAAAAGAACTAGGCGTCACAATACCTAGAATGAGAATATGGCATCACACTACCTAAAATGATAACTCAACAACCCAACATCTAGAACAAAGATTAGGACAACGCCCTACCGACAGTGCAAAATGCTTGCAAGAAATGATGTTGGAAATTTCGACAACGATTTTGGATTTCAAAACTTGACTTTTTCCATAAAAGCTTGGCATAAATTTCAAATCAAATATGAAAATTTCCAGGAGAAACAACGTTCCAAAAATGATACGAATTTTCTTTTCACCATTGAGCCAGAACACTCATTCAATTGCATATGGATAAAGGGCGGTATCATGGTGTAAGGGAAAAGCAAAGAATCTTTTCAAGGTTTTTTTTTAGGTCAAAGGGAAGGGGCATGAGAATGGCAAATAATTTTTCAATTATGATGTGGAAACAAGACTGAAGTATGGATCGAGCCCCCAAGTTAAGTACCAATGAGAGAAACAACTACTTGATTTCCAAGGTGATGAAAACTTGTTGATTTCTCATGAAGAAGAACAATGAGCCCCCAAGTTAAAATTTAGACATTGATCACGCTCAAATTTTCTTCTGACAATTCTTGTCTCAAATGCTCACTGAACAAATTTAACATTTGCTTCCATCAATAGAACACCACAAGTGCACTTTTCCTTCAAAGGTTTTTTTTTTGTATTTTTTCTTTTTTTTTTCTATTCCTCTTTTAGGAGTAAAATGTACAAGCAAATGCATATTAATCAAATTGCTTTGTCTCAAAATTAAAGATTAAGAAAATAAAAGCAATCAATCTTTGATCATGATGAACTTTATTGGGCTTGTAACGTGGCTACGGGCTAAATGGTTATGAAAGAAAAAGATATTAAAGGCCCAAAATGAGTGTTTATGGGTTCATTGGGACAAAGGATCTGTTGCACAATGATACATTTTGAAACAGAAAATTCAATCAAAGTGATGTTTTCAACATTCTTCCATTTCACATCTTCCAAGTTTCAATCTTTCATTTCTTTCTTTTTTTTCATTCATTTTCATTCTTTCATATTTTTTAACTTTTTTTTTTTGAATGAGTAACTTGTGAAAATGGAATACAACTTGTACGAGTAACATCACAAATAATTCATGAGACATGGATGAGCACATTGTGGCAGCCCCCCAGTGTGGAGGTGATCCTTGTCCAAGGTTGATTGAAGAAAATTCTTTTTTTAGGCTCAAAGTGGGTAGTAAGGGATATTATTCAACCGTTAGATAAAGAAATAAGGCCAAACCTCATTTCAAATCTTGATTGCTTACTTTCAAAAAGTTTAATTTAGAGACAAAGTTTCATGAAAGGTGCATTTACTCATTTTTCACTCCTTTTCATCTTTCTTTTTTTTTTTTCATTTTTTCATTTTTTTTTCTTTTCTTTGAAGGAAGGAGTCACTTATGAGACAATGAGATAAGTTGAATCCTTCATGGAAGCAAAGTGTAGCCAAAATAGCATGCTCAAATTTTCTTTTGTTCTCCTCATCCTCCTTATCAAACTATCATCTTCATGAAAGGGTCTTCAAAAGGATTTGAATCACAATGATATTTGAAAAGGGCTTGATTAATGAAGAGATCCATCAAATGAGGTTATGAGGGTAAGTGGATTTGACGAGTGGGTACAACAAACTCATGGTGACACTAAGAAATGGGATGGCATAATTATTTGGGCACATTGAGAATTGATATAAGGTTAGGCTTCTTGAAGTGTTATGACACAATGGTGAGAATTTGAAGCTTGCAAACAAATGTATTTGGGAAATGTTATTTCGAAACCTGAATATTTTTCACTTTGCTTTGTCATTTTCAATTTTCAATTTTGAAAGATGCAACAGGAGGATGCATGGAATCCAAGCTGAGGAGAAACAAGGAGTGAAAATCACAAATGGAATTTTTTTTTTAATGCAAAAGAAAGAGAAGAGATGGTTAAAATTTTGTACAAAGAAAAGTGAGGATGAAACATTTAAAGAATGAGGAGATAAATGCTCTTATTGTCCCTAAAAGGCGGGGTCCTAGGCTTTGATAATTTCATGGTCAGACAAACCCCTAATTAGGTTGGAATCTATAGTCAACTACCAGTGCACAGATTTAGGGACAGATCTAGACCTCTAGAAATCATGGTTCCCAGATTGCCCTCATCACATTGACAAGGATTCAGCTCGTGGATTAGTCATACGTAAGGAAAAGCCCTCTCAATATAACAAATCCAGGACACTGGTAACAATTTGAGTGGTGAATCAACTAATGTTACGTGGGCATCAAGCCCCTCAAAACATTTGTTGAAACACCTCCTATGTCTTAGCTTGCACGAGCTCGGGTATAGAGCCAAAGTTGTGCGAGGAGACTGACAGTGAAGTGGCTGCTTAGAGCACAGAAACCTACAAAACTACCCCACCTGCAAGAGAGACAAGCAACAAATATGTACAAAAAATAATAGTCCTCTAACCTAAGGTTGAAGCAAAATATTTACAACAACAATAATATGTACAATGAAATTCACAAAGAGATATGAAAAACAAGAAAAGTATTTACAATAAGATATATACAACAAAGGGAAAGATGGTACAATAAACATAAAAAGTTAATAATTTTGCACAATTAATTACTAGGCTTGACTCTCGAAGTCCCCAATGAAGTCGCCAGCTGTCGCGACCGGGGCATCGACTGGTCGGCGAGCCCGTGAGAAAATATTGAAAATGATTGAATTTTTGGGGAGTCGCCACCAATTTATTTGAGTTGGGAAAATTGGAAAACCCGAAAATGATTTTAAATAAAAACCTGGTCTGCGAACAAGAGATCCGAATTCGGGAGTCGATTATGTGTAGGGAAGGTATTAGCACCCTACAACATCCGTTAAAACGGTTACCCTTAATTAATTGTGCAAAATTCACTAACTTTTAAAATGTTTATTTTACCCTCTAAAAGAAAAAAAAACAAAATTTATTTACATTCTTTAAATTAAAGAATGATGAAAAAAAATATAATTTGAAATCAATGGGACAAAAATTTGAAAGTTTCATTTTGGCTCGACGGGGAAATCCCGCTCCTACGTATCCCCAGGTGCAATGGAGAAATCAAAGCTATGTAGTTCTAAAAATGTGTTTAAAAGATATTGGTTTAATTTTGAAAGAAATTGATTTTTAATTTTGAAAAAAGAAAGAAAAATGTAAGAATTGATTTTGAAAATGTTTTGATTTAGAGAAAAAAGATTTACTTATTTATTTTTTAGACAGAGTTGATGCTAGCAAATGGCTATACAACGAAACCTTGAAACTGTTCAAACGACGTTATTGATAGAAATGCTATTCAATAAACATCACTTATTTGAGAAGATTTATTTTGAAAAATGATTTGATTTTACGCGCATTATTGAGTAGTAAATGACTATACTCAATATTTTTTAGAACGTAATTGATAGAAATGCTATTCAATGATTTAATTTATTTTGAGGAAATTTTTTGAAAAAAGATTTGATTTTGCACACATTATTGAGTTAGTAAATGACTATACTCAATATTCTTTTTTTTTAAATGACGTTAAGGATAGAAATGTTATTCCGTCAATGTAATTGATTTGATAAACAAATTATTTTTCAAAGAATATTTTCTTATTTACAAAATGAGCAGAATATCGAGTTAGTAAATGACTATACTCGATAGTTCCTTTTTAATTTTGAATAACGTCAAAGGATAGAAATGTTATTCCATCAACGCAATTGATTTGGTAAACGAACCCCATTTAAAAATGTTTTCTGTTACGAACGGGCAGACTGTTGAGCTAGTAAATGACTATACTTAACAGTTCTTTTAATTTGGGTGACGTTAAAAGATAGAAATGCTATTCTATTAACATCAAGGATAGAAAGGATAAAGTAAATCAACTAAATTTACATGTACACATAATTAAAATTACAAATAATCAATTATTTACAAAGGAATAGAATTAAACAAATATTTACATTTATAGAAGGCAAATAAAATAAATAAAAATATCTACAAGGGACACAAGATGGTGGGTCAAAAGGACAAATTAAGAGAAAATAACAACAAATGGAATAAAAATAGAATTAAAACAACCAACACATATTAAAACAAAAGGGTTGGGCCTCAGCTCACATCATTGGCCCGACACACAATAAAACACACATTAGTTAAACGGGCTCAAAAATACAAAAAACAGATCAGGAAAAAAAACAGGTTGGGCCTCAGTATATCTTCACTGGCCCAATCCTTAAATGACAAAACAATCAAATAATCCACACCAGCCCAATTAACTTCAAATGCTATATCAGAAAAATAAATTAAAAAGGCAAACCAATAAAACTAAAAAAAGGGGATCAAATTACTCACAAATGAAGCCCCATTTACTCAGTTAGGGTTTGCTCAATAGGAGAGGTGAGGCCAAAAGGAGGGACGACCATGGCTGCATGCTGAGGAGAGGAGGCCGCTTGACGGTGGCGCTGGGAGGGGAAAGGACAGTAGCTGGCGCTGTGCGAAAGAAGATGGCGCCTTCCCGGAGTGGCGGTGGACTCACGGTGGCGGGGTAGCGCGGCCGCGCGCGGCTGCAGGGGCAGAGCCGCAAGCTTCCATTGACTGGACGGTGAGGGACGGTGGCGGCCTGGGGGTGAACAGGGAAGGGACAACCACGGTGGTGGCGTATGCAGGTGACAGCGGGGGCTGCTGTTGGAGCCGTGGTGAGAAGGTAAACCTCCTCTCTCTCCCTCTCTCTAACTCACTGGTTTTCCTTCCCTCCTTCTGGGTTTATTTTCTGGCTTCTCATTCTCTCTGTTCTGCTATTGTTTTTTGTTTTGAAACTGACAGGTGGTGGTTGTAACAACCGCAGGGGGTGGTGCACGGCTACAACATGGTGGCTGTGTCGGTTGATGACAGTGGTGGGGCTTCCCTTTTAATTTATCTTTTCTATCTTTTGCTGTAATGGGACCTGTGTGTTGGACGCCCTACTGGTTGTGGTTATTGTATTGGGATGATGTGGCTGAGGGACAGGGAGGGTGATGAAATTGATCTATCTGTGTATTTTGCTCTCTGATTATTCTGAAGATGCCCCCTTCCTTTTCTGATTGGTTTCCCTCTATTTATCTTGATTTACATTCACTGCATCAATTGGCAATTTTTCCCATTTTATTGTTTTCCTTTCCCCTTTATCTCTGCTGCAACCGCCCAAGACAACAGCTACCCATGCCATTTAGCCGCCCACAACAGTGCAAGTTGCACTACTTGTAGTCTTGCACAATTTTTTTTTCTGATTCACGCCTTTCTTCTTTTTCTTTTATTCAGTTTGCTAAATTAGTGAAGATAGTGGGCCTATTTGACTCAAGAGAGATTTTAAAGTTTTACAAATTAATTGGCCCAATTGCAAACCCCCCTTTTTGGTAAACAGTTTAATTTATTAATCAATTAACTAACTATTGACAATTAATTAATCAACTAATTAATTAAACCATTTTATTTTTCAATTTTGATTTTTTTGTGGATTTTTTTTAATATGGGAATAAAAGTCTTAAGAATAGGAATATATACATAGAAAGAGGAAAAGAAAAAAAAAGAGAAAAAATAAACTAGAATGAAATAAAATTGCTGGACAAATTGGGTGCTAATACTAGTGAGGGGCTTTTTGACCACATGGGTTGTTTTAGCCCTGGTCCACGTGGGCTAAGGGTGGGTGGGGCTAAATGAGCTAATATGACAGCTCTAAATATGTCATGACAAAAACTATTTTAGAACAAAAAAATAATAGGAGGATTCTTTTAAAAAATAAATTTTACAGGGACTAAAAGCAAAATTAATTTATTTTATAGGACTGAATATATATTTATCTTATTTCTATCTCTAACTTTTTCATCACATCGCTTATCACATCTCACTTACTCTCTCATTTCTTTTTGTTTAATGTTGTATGAAATTGTTGTAGAACTTAATTGTACAAACTTGTATTAAGTGTTTCTACAAAATTTCAGAGGAATTAATATTATTTAAATGATGCAAACAGCCAATCAATTATTTGAGATTTGTAATTTTTTTTGTTTTGAGTTATGATCAATAATTTATTACTTCATTGATTATTGAAAGGATAATTTAAATTAAAAGTTATGTTTGAAAAATAAATAAAAATAATAATGGCATGTAACATGAGTCCGATAATAAAAATATTTTCTTACAGTATAATTTTTTTGATATTTCATATATAATATAACAATGTTAGATATCAGAGTAAATAAAACAAAACATTAACAAACAAATATCAGGCTGAAGTTCTTACATTACGAGGAAAAAATGCGAGAGAAAGAGGATAGAGAAAAACATTACCTGTTAGGCAAGATTTGAAAAGTACCTTGTAATAAAGATTCGTTGTGCCGTCAGCTTAGCTTATATGTATGATGTTTGTTTGTAATTTTTTTTTCTAAAAATAATCATTTAAAATATTTGTTTATTTTACTTTTCTCTTTGTTTTTTATCCTCCATTGAAAGGAAAATTCCTTTAAATCGTGGCAGGATCAATTTTTTAAAATAAAAAAAGTTAATTTTAAGAAAAAATAAATATTTATATATTGTATACACATGAACGGTAAGGAAAAAAAAAATACCCGCTAAAAATCAAAAGTCATGGGGCTTTTTGCCCGTCACAGTGACACGTGTCCAATTTCTATTGGAAAGTCCATTTACCCTCAAACAACTCCTCACATGCCCATCTTCCTCTCTTGGGCTTTTTCTATAGCTAACACACCCGCTTCAAAAAAAAGGCTTCGCATTTGGCGAGGTAACGGCCCAGCCTCGGACCCGAAGCAAACAGCTTCAGCCGTCCGAAACCTCACCTCCGGGCCCGAGCCTGAGTGTTGTTCCTCTGTTCGTTGAAAATTTCGCACTATTTCGATCACTTTATCTGTGTGAGCTGAGAGACTCCTCTTTCTCCTTCCACCGCTTCGAACCCTAACGCTTGGCTCTTCAACACTCTCGCAGGATCAGTTTTGAGCTTCAATGGAGGCTTCGCAATGTCACTGTGAGTTCACGGACTATGTTTATATCTCTAAAAACCCTAGTGTTCTCTTTTTAGGAAACGCTTTATTTTAGGAAAAGAAAAAATTAAAGAAAAGCAAATCTATGCTTTGGTCTATGGCTTTTCCATGTTGGGCGCGATTTCGGAAACTCGTGTTGTCATTTTGTGTCGTCTGGTCAATTTGAATGCTGATTGTCAGCTCGAATTGTGCCGCGTTTCCGATCTTTTGCGTTTTCGGTGACGAGTTTGAGATTTGGAGTGATTTCGGTTTTGAGATGAGCTCAACTGCTGGGAAAGTAGGCAAAAAGTA
This sequence comes from Sesbania bispinosa, assembly GCA_026901365.1. Taxonomy (NCBI): domain Eukaryota; kingdom Viridiplantae; phylum Streptophyta; class Magnoliopsida; order Fabales; family Fabaceae; genus Sesbania; species Sesbania bispinosa. Next base: position 44,997 of record QLOH01000016.1, read on the forward strand.
ATAGTAATTGAGTTTTGTGTGTTTGCCTCCTCTCATTTCTTTATCGAATGAAAATTTTCAGCTTAGGTAAATTGTGCGTATTTGATTTTAGATTTTCATTTTTGGCTATGGTTTTTCTTCGCTGCCCTCTTAGTGTTTCCTTCAAGTGGTTTCTTCTTAATTTTGGGTTTCTGCTGTATTAGGAAGGAGAGTGAGTTTTGGCATACGACTATGACCTTAGTCTCATGTAGGTCTACCTTCCCTTCGTAGTCTGTGTAAAATGAAGTAATGGTTTCTTCTACTGACAATTGAGTCATGTAAGCGATTTGTATAAGTAGATAATACTCAGTTAATTTTAGGTTGTAAATTGAAGAGGGTACTTCACATTCTATCTAATCTAAACTGGGTTAATTCAAATTTTATCCTCGGGGATGCAATATGAATCTGGAACTGGAAGGTATGGACAGAGACGATTGGATTTTGTGGTGTTAACCTCTTTTATAGCTGTTATTGAGTGTATGTGAAGACACAATAGGGGAAAAACTTGAGACTGTGGATGCTTTGAAGTTTTTATATAAGTTTGCCTCTTTGGGATGTTACTGGTTATGGTTCGCAATCAATATAAGTTTACTTTTAATCTTGCGGAATAACTGCCAGTTGCCATTTATATGATGCATTTTTTCAGATGTCTTGAGGAATGATGAATTATAGGATTAGTTAAAACACTAATGAGGTGTTAGCAAGTCATAACACAGATAATAATATCGATTATCGAATGCCATTACTCCTTTACTAGAACAGCATCCATCTGTAAATAGAAAAGATGAAGCTGCATATAGGGATTGCAAAAAATAAAGGCTTTGCTGTGGGTTTTCTTGCCATTCTGCATGACTCTGGTTTTGCCAACACATAGGTGTGCAGGAAATATGTTTTGGTTTCTGCATTCTGTTTGATAAGTGTTTTTTTCCTCTCCTCCTTTCTTTAGATTCATCGACATGGTTAATTTGGAAGTTCTTGCAGCCTCCAATTCTCCATTTTGATCCTTGGTGTGCACCAATCCTTCAATTGTCTTTAAACTTTAAAGGGGAGGCTAAGAATATTTATTTATTTGTTTGTGTGTGAATGATGGTGAAACTTGTGTCCTGAAAGAAATATTTCTTTTTATGAATTGATACTTTTGGAGAAGGACAATTTCTATTTGAACCTGTAGGAGTTTTTCAATATTGAGATAGGATGATATTACTAGTACTAGTATAGAAAATCTTGTACCTGTGAATGTATAAAAAATGTTTGAAAAAAAAATTATGGCTTCTGCCATTAGTGTGTAACATAATCAGTGATTCGACCTTGTGTCACTTGAGTTGCTTAACATCATTCCTTTTTTTGTAATTTTTCTCTCTCTATTTTTTCCATCTTTTTGTTCATTTGGGAAGGAACACTGGGAACCTTAATGTAGTATATATAACATGATGAGCCTCTATGCTTCATGGTACACTTCACAAAGACATTTGGTGCAGATAACTTTTGTGTTTTTGATCAATGAAGCAGTAATGCTCCAAAAATTTCATTTCATTGCTTTATAAGCATGTTTAAATTTGTCATGCAAGGAAAGAAAAGTCTTTAGGGTTGCTTTTTAACTAGGGATCCCTATGCTTATCATAAAATGTTCCTTTCTGGAAGCCTATGTAAAATGTGTTTTGTATGTGAACTATTTCATTTCACTGTTGTGCACTGATTTTCAGTTATGCTATATTATGCATGGTGCATTTGATTAATGGTGATTGAGTATGGCATCTTGCATTAGATGTCAGTTATTGTTATCCTGTCTTTTTTTTTTTCACAACTATTTAGTTCACATTCACCAAATGGATGTTACTTGCAGTCTAATTTTTTTCTTAAATAATTTCCAGGAGTAAATGATAGTTTCTCAGAGGGGTGTTTTTGGACAGCATAGTATTTGGAGAAACTGTTTCTCAATCTTCCTTGATTCATTACGCCTTCTCATAAATAGTTATCTGCTGAAAAATTGCGGGCTGGGTCATCTATGCCTGGAAACGAAGTAGGAGACAGGGTCCATAATTTTTTTGGTCAAGAGACCTTGTCCCAGGGCCAGTATCATTCACAAGCAGTTGACGGGAACTGGCCAGGGCTAAGCAACAATTTGTGGGCTGGTAGCCAGAGACCAACTGGTGGACCTTTTATTTCCAATTTGAAGAATTTTAATCTACAGCAATCAGGTAGAAGTTATATAATTTCTTGAAAATAGTTTCTTGATTATTTATCAATGTTAATAATATATTCACTACCAATTACACTCGTGTTAGCCACTAGGATTGGGCTAGTGGTGAGGGGTTTGGGTAGTTTGTATGTGGTCATGGGTCCAGACCTCATTACCGCCATTGTACACCAAAAAAATTCACTTTTGTATATATGTATTGGTTTTACTTGAGTTATAACTTCTATTTTGAAGCTTAACTTTGTTATGTGGTTTGTTTTTTCATTACTAACTATACTTCCTTTTACTTGTGTAAAGATTCTGAGCAGGGACACTCAAGCACTTCACATTTGCGACATGGTTTGAACCTGGCACAGTCAAATCTGAGGCCCGACTCTGGCAGAAATCAACCCCCAAACCAACAAACAGCTGTTAATGGCTATCTGCAGGGACATCAGGTTTTTCAGTCTAGGCAAAATGAAGCAAACATTTTGGGAATGGATACAGAAGCTGATTTGCATGGCATATCAAGTCTATCAAGAGGAATGTCAGTGCTAGAGTCACAACAAGGGACTGGTACTGGTCTTGACCACTATAAGAAAAACATGACTAGGACTGATGCTACTGAGTCTCCTGTCAATTATGATTTTTTTGGAGGTCAACAGCAAATAAGTGGTCGACATTCTGGCATGCTTCCGTCATTTCCTAGACAGCAGTCAGGGATAAATGACATACAGCTTTTACAACAGCAAGTAATGCTCAACCAGATGCAAGAACTTCAAAGGCAGCAACAATTTCATCAACTAGAAGCTAGGCAACAAAGTTCTATGACTCCCGCTTCCTCCATTTCAAAACAGACAGTTGCAAACCATTCTCCATCTCTTATTAATGGCATTCCCATCAATGAGGCATCTAACCTTATATGGCAGCCTGAAGTTATGGCGACTAATGCAAATTGGCTCCAGCGTGGTGCATCTCCAGTTGTGCAAGGATCCCCTAATGGACTTGTGTTATCTCCTGAACAATTGCGCCTGATGGGTTTTGTTCCTAATCAGGGAGATCAGTCTCTTTATGGGCTTCCCATTTCTGGAGGATCAAGAGGTACTCCTAGCCTGTACTCTCATGTTCAAGCAGATAAGTCAGCGGCGTCTCAGCTTTCAATCCAAAACCAGTATTCTCACGTTCAAGGTGACAAGCCAGCACTGTCACACATATCAGCTAGTGGTAATTCATTTCCAGGTCATCAGTATACTGCATTTTCAGATCAAACTACCTCAAATGATGGAACTTCAGTTTCAAGACAGGACATTCAAGGGAAAAGTATGTTTGGTTCAATTGCTCAAGGTGTAAATAATGGACTAAATATGGAGAACTTGCAGCAAGTGAATTCTGAGCAAAGAGATGTACCAATGGAAGAATTTCATGGGAGGCAAGAACTAGCTGGATCTTCTGAGACTTCACAGGACAAGGTGGTAGTTCAGGTTCCTCCACAGAATGTGGCTACCCTAGATCCAACAGAAGAGAAGATTTTGTTTGGTTCAGATGACACCCTTTGGGATGGTTTTGGTAGGAATTCAGGCTTCAATATGCTGGATAGTTCAGATAGTTTTAGTGGATTTCCATCTGTTCAGAGTGGGAGTTGGAGTGCACTTATGCAGTCTGCTGTAGCTGAAACTTCTAGTAGTGAAATGGGTATACAGGAAGAGTGGAGTGGTCTAAGTTTCCGGAATACTGAACGTTCATCTGGAAATGAACGACCTTCGACTATTGATAGCAGCAAACAGCAATCAGTTTGGACTGACAATAACTTGCAGTCAGCACCCAGTATAAACTCAAGGCCTTTTCTTCGGCCGGATGACCTTAGCAGGTCCCATACCACTGTAAACTATTCTGGTCTTCCTGGATTTCATCAGTCAGGTGCTGATACTGCACAGGAACAACATGACAGATTACATACCGATTCTTCCCAGTCCCAGAGATCAATTCCACAGTTTTTAGAAAGAGGCAAGTGGTTAGATTGCAGCCCTCAGCAAAAACCAGTTGCAGAAGGGAGTCATATTTATGGGAATGCTGCTAATTCCTCCGGTTTAGAAATAAATGAAAAGGTTATTTCAGGTTCTTGGACCCATCAACAGACATTGCCATCCCCTAGTAGTAGCAGTGAGCCATTCAATAGATCTAATGGATGGAATTCTATCAAATCAACCCCACCTGATAACAGTTCTAATCTGAAAACCCGTGAAAATGAAAATGTGTTGCAGCACCATCGTGATATGGGCCAAGTTCCTGTTATGTGGGGGCCTGATTCTGATAATAATTCATCTGTCGGGTTGGAACATGTCAAGTCTGCAGGTAATACGCAGGTTTGTGGGGAAGATTCTGGTATGAATGGTATTGCTGCCATACCAAATTCTGGTGCTACGTGGGTCAGCCGGCCAAGCAACCATCAGTTTCCTAACGTTGATGCATGGAGACATGCAGATTCTGTGGGGAGCTATAGAAGAAATGAAGGTGCAGGAAAGTATGGACATCATATGAGAAGAACCCTTTAGTTTTGGAATCATCAAAGAATGACAAGTCTGAAGGAGAGACACATGATATGGAAAACTACAACAAAAGGGATAAATCAGCTGATGGTCTTGGCTCTAATCCTTCTTATCATAGAACTGGTGGTGTGAGAGAAAATCCCAGTTTTGAGGGAGGTGATTTGCGTAGCCCAAAGTTACCTGGTCAGGGAAATCGAAGACCTCCAACAACTCGTAAATTTCAGTATCACCCAATGGGGGATGTTGGTGTTGATGTAGAACCTTATGGAAACAAAAATGTCATAAATTCACAGCCTATGCCCCACCATCCCTTTGGAGTACATAAAAGTCAGGACCAAAGCTATCTTGGGCAGTCAAAATATGGTCATTCTGATGGGAATTATACTGAAACAGAGAAGGTAATTGCATGTGTCACCATAATAATTGCACAGGGTTTATACTTGTTAGGGAATCAGGTTGAATTTTTTTTTTAAATTTTGACAGTGGTTTGCACCTGCTTTTCAGGGTGACAAAAAAAGCTTGGATGATAATGCTTCAAAAAGTTTATTGTCCGGTCATATATCGAAAACATTGACCCCAAGTGTTGGTAATTATGCCTTGAACAAGTCTGCTTCACCCAGGTAGTTGAATTGAATATATTCTTTTTGCTTTTGTTCTGAGCTTATTAATTTTCTGTTTCATCACGTGGTAGTTTCTTCTAAATTTTTGTTTGTTCAATTTTAATTTTAAATGGGAAGTAACTGCGACCTCTGCTTGTTTTACTTCATTCTGGTCTAATTGGTGCTGCAACTTGTTTTACTTGCTTTTTTTCTTTCCTTTTCTCACTACTCTTCCACAACATACATGATGACCTTGGCTCAACTGTTTGCTTTGATTTGTTAAAATTATTGTAGTCAAAATATTCTTGAGCTTCTTCATAAAGTGGATCAGTCAAGGGAGCATGGCATTGCAACAAATACGAGCACTTCTAACTGCCATTTATCTTCCAGGGTGATGGATACTGAATCTTCTGATGGGTCTGTTGGACATCCTCAACGAAATCAAAGTTCATCATCTCAGGGATTTGGTTTGCAATTGGCTCCTCCTACTCAAAGGCTTCCTATAGCATCTTCTCATGCTACACCACAAGTTGCACCTGAGACAGTGGATAAGGGTCATACTTGGCTGGCTGCTACTCAGACATTTCCTTCTCAAGAGTCATCTCATGAAATTAGAAATAACATTTCTGGTTCCTCAGGACAAATTTTTGATAAAGCCTCACAGTACAGTGGGCTGGGAAATATTCCACAGGCTTTCACATCAGGCTTTCCTTTCTCCAGGGTCCATACTCAAAATCAGAATATGGCTAATCTTGGTGGACAAGTAGCAACTACCCAATGTGACACCACAACTTTTGTTGATCGGACTGCTTCCAGGAATCAGATGGATGAATATGGTGAAAGAGCTCAAACTAGTCAATCTGAATTGGGATCTGCTCAGGACATGTCCAAGAGTTGAGTGGTATAAATCAAATCCGACCTGGAGATCCTACCATGCAAATTTCCGCATTGGAGGCTGGCACAGCTCCTCATTCTCCTGTTACATTTAGTGCATCTCTACATGGTGCCCCCTCAAAAGTTTTACACAATGTATGGACAAGTGTTTCTAGCAAGCAACATCCTAATGCTTTGAAGACTCCTTCCCGTCCCCAACCAATTAATATTTGTGAAACTACAGCCGGGCCCCAGAAGCCAGGTATTGGAGGTTCAGAAAAAGATGGTAATGAATTCACTGGGCAGCAGGTCTTGCCTGAAAGTGTCGATGCAACTGAAGAGGCTGCAAGTGCTTCACATGGGAAATGTACGCCTGATGCATCTCAATCTAGCCCTGCTGCTACTCCTAGAGATATTGAAAATTTTGGCCGGTCTTTAAGACCAAACACTTTTTTGCATCAGAATTTCTCTATGCTAAATCAAGTTCAATCCATGAAAAATATGGAGATTAATTCTACAATCAAGACATCAAGAGATTCAAAGTTTCAGATGATGTGGGGGACAAACAGTTGGATTCCAACCGTGGACAACAGTCATATGGATACAATACTATGGTCAAAGATATGTCGGGTAATAATTCTTCAGTGCCAGGTGATGGACGAGACACTAATGCATCATCTCATGAGTTGGTTGCTAATAGTAACAAGGCAGCTACTATTAGAAGTGAACATTCTCTAATTAATCCTCAGATGGCTCCATCATGGTTTGAGCAATATGGAACTTTTAAAAATGGTAAGATGTTGCCAGTTTCTGATATACGGACAATGACTCCTCCAAAAATTATGGACCAGCCTTTCATTGTAAAGAACCAATCTGGTAGTTTGCATCATGGTAATTCAATGGAGCAAGTCAATAGTCTCAATGATGCTGATCAGCTTGGTAATGCTATGCAAAGTCCAATACCTACTTCAGTTGCAAGTGAGCATGTGCTTACTCAGTTGTTGCCTCCTCCTGTGGTTAAGCCTGATTTGCTTATGAGACCAAAGAAGCGTAAAAGTGCTACATCTGAACTCATGGCATGGCATAAAGAACTGAAACAGGGTTCTGAAAGGCTTCGAGATAAGGTTGTTGACAAAATTATGTGATTTAGCAAATGCCTTGTTTAGATTAATATTTACACAAAAACATCTTTCCAATCAAAAGTTATCTGGCGATTATGATTATTGGTTCCTAAAACAATGAGCCATCTAAACACATATTTAATGCACTTATATTCCCTGTTGTTATTGTTGATGTCTTGAAGTAGGAAAAGGTCCTGTCTCTTTCACCAGTTGATAAGATGTCTTTTCAATAGCTCTGAAAGTATTTTACGCCTTGTGTTTTTACTATGTGAATATATTTTAATCTTTTGTGCTTATCAATTTTTTTGTCTTTTATTCTTCTAAGAAGACTGAGGTTCCTTATTATTTGGCAGTGCGGCGCAGAATTAGACTGGGCTCAAGCTTCAAATAGATTGATCGAGAAGGTTTGTTCATAATCAAATCAATCAATGCAAGTAAAGCTCTAAATTCATTTGTTAATGAGGAGTTCATGTTGCTCTGTGTAAAATTTTAGGTTGAGGATGATGCCGAGCTAGTTGAAGATTTGCCCATAATGAAGTCAAAAAGAAGACTTGTCTTGACTACACAGCTTATGCAGCAACTACTTAACCCTCCTCCAGCAGCAGTTCTTTCTGCAGATCTCAAGTTACATCATGATAGTGTGGTTTACTCTGTTGCTAGATTAGTGTTAGGAGATGCATGCAGGTCAGTCTCATGGTCTGGAAGTGACACTATGGCCTCTGGCAGCAATAACCAGTAAGACTTTTTTTTTCCTTTTCTTTTTTGAAGTTAGCATATGGTGGTTTTGAATGGACCATAGGGCGCATATCAAGTGAGCACTATCTCTTGAGATGTGAGAAGAACTAATCTTGACAATTCAATTTCACATGAATGGTCTAATAATAAGTTATTCAGAAGTCACCCGGCCACTTTACAAAGTTGCATGACTTTTATGTTTTAATTTTGACCATACATACATTATTAAATGGTTAGGATTTGTTCATCTCACTCACAATAAACCACTGTTCTTGCTTGATATGATCCATATATATGCATTTATATATTTATATATTTCGTATAATAATTGACATTTTTTTATTGATATATTCTGTAGCCTGCCGGATAAGCTTAAATCATCTGAGAAAATTGACCAGTGCATTTTGAAAGTGGAAGACTTTGTTGGTAGGGCGAGGAAGCTGGAAAATGATATATTGAGGTACTATTGCGGTGTTCAGTTTGATGCTTTCAATCCTTTTTATTTTTCCTCATGGCTGTGGCAAATAGTATGTGGTCTACATGAGTAACAAATTTCATAGACAGGCACACCTGTGTATGAATGTAAATGAACTGGTGCATTGATATTTTGTCTAAAATTGTTATGTATGGTTTTTATAAGATTTGTTGCCTTTTCCTGGTCTTTTTGCGTGGTAATAAAATTTCACAAAACAATTGATTTGACAAGTTGAAGTTGAAATACGGAGCTGTTATTATTGATCGGTTTACTTTCTTTTGCTCCAAAGATGAGCTTTATTGCTCATGGCATTGGATTAAAGACTTTGCTGGCATAAGTGATTAGGGCCGGCCCAACACATGTTAAGGCCTAAAGCAGATTTCGAGATTGTGGCCTTTTCTAATTAATAATAGCAGCTCATTAAATTTATTACAATTTTATTAAAAAATCTTTAAAAAATTTTAGATAAAATTAATTATTATGGTTAATTAACGTTTAAGATAGTATTTTGGTGACTTTGATATATTCCAACATTTACTATATTTCATAATAGAAAATATGTATTTTAATTAAGATTAATATGGTAGGAAAAGTCAACTAATAAAATAAATAAGGTAGTTATTAATTATGAGAAGTAGTTGTAAGATGAGGCCTTTTTTTAATTAAAAGAGATTTTAGTAATTAAAAATTTTCAAGGACTTATTATATATTTATATAAAATTTAAATATAATTATAACTAATATAAATATATAATTATGAGGTCTATGTAACAATGGGGGCCTAAAGCAATGGCTTTAGGTGCCTGACCCTTGGGCTGACCTTGAGTGATTCCTCTAGAAAATTTAGGTTGGATATCCTGTTCTACATGTGTATATAGAATCAAAAAGTGTGTTTTGGTGTTGCTAACTTGTATCTCTCTCAAGCAAAATGTATCATTGAAAAGTCTAGGACTATTGAAGTTAGATCAATGAGTTGATAAATGTATCTCATTCTGATTTGTTGGAGGTTTTATGATGCTTATTCTGTTGGGCAGCAAATTATCTTTCAAGTATTTGACGTAGTAGTATGCCCATGCTTTTTTTCTTTTTAGTTTGCCTTTAGAATAGATCCACAATAGGTCCGGCCCTTGCTTGGACCCTTCCTTGGAGGGAGCTTTAAAGCAACATGTTGCCCTTTTTTTTCACAATTTGATTTTACATGATAATGATGGTATTTGCAATATTCCATTGCTCATTATATAAAGATGTGCCTTCTTTATGTTTTCCTCTTTATTCTGGTTTCATACTGGTGCTACCCTTTTTAGGTTATTATTTCATCCTGTCGCTTTTGTTGATCTTTATATTATGGCTATGATTTTTATTATACTCCCCATTATTGTTTTACCATTTTTCATTTTGATGTTGCAGATTGGATAGCAGATCCTCGATTTTGGACTTAAGAGTTGAGTGTCAAGATTTAGAAAGATTTTCTGTCATCAATCGATTTGCCAAGTTCCACGGACGGGGGCAAAATGATGGGGCAGAGACCTCATCATCCTCTGATGCAACTGCAAATGCTCAGAAACCATGCCCCCAGAAATATGTTACTGCAGTTCCAATGCCTAGAAATCTCCCAGACAGGGTACAATGTCTTTCACTTTGATAATTAATTAATTCATTTTTCCATCTTTCTTGGTCAGTTGTGTCTACAACCTCCTGTTTTTGGTCCTTATCTTTCAACTTATATTATTGCACTTCACCGCCATAGAACCATACAACTGGCAATGTAGGAGAAGAATGGTACTAGATTGCCTCCTCAACCAATGGAGGCTGTTAGATCTTTGCAATCTATATGTATGTATGTATGTCTAGATCTTTGCAATCTAGTCTTTTACTTTTGTTTTTCCAAGCCTTTTGTATATAGTAAGATAATATATGCAGTCTACTTAGTGTTAACCATACCATTTGGCTCGGTTTTGTCTGATTAATCAGCATAAGTTGTTCAATGCTTTTTTTCTTTAGATAGAACATGAGATGTTTAGTGTTTTACTCAATCATTTCTATTTTCTTGATTCCAAATCATTTTCCTGTATTTGTATACATAGTAAGACAATACATGCAGTCTACTTGTTTCAACCATACTTTTTGGCTAGGTTGTCTGATTAATTACCATAAGCTGTTAGTGTATTGAATCATTTCTATCTTCTCAATTTAAAAACATTTTCCAGATTTGTATGTAGTAAGATAAATATATACAGTGTACTTAGTTTTAACCATACAATCTGGCTCATTTTTTTCTGATTGATTACCAAAAGCTCTGCTTCCCTCAATCATTTAATTTACAATTTCAAATCATCTTCCTTGTATTTTTCCCCCTCGTGTCTTTCCTGCTCTTGAGCTTTTCTAAGCCCTTAGGCATATCCTGCACTTCGATCAGTAAGTGCTGGGCCTCTAGGGAACATGGGCATTCAAACACTGCTGACAGTCTATTATACATCAAACTGTAGTTATAATATTACAAAATCTCCACTCAAATACTATTCTTGCTGCTTTTAGTTTAACTGGTTGGATGTCTTCTCCCTTGGATGTTAATTTAATCATGGGATATCAATCAAAACTTGCATCATTACGGGTGGTAAGTTTTTGCATTGTGAATATTTTCTTTTTGGGGAGCTATGCTTCTTTGGTGGTGCTACTGCAAGTTGCAATTGTGCTGAGAGCTGTAGTTCCTGCAATTTAATTAAGTATTCAGATACCATTTGTTTGTGGTTTGCCCCGATGTTCCTTTAAAGTAATCACTCAATTGCCTCATGGCTTTTTAAATTTGTAAAAGAATTATTGTACGTTAAGCTTTCCTAAGGGAATAATTATCTTTCAGGCAGATGACCTGTTTTTGGAATGTCGAAAATTTCCGTTGTTTTGAGAGGGAGATGTTGAGATTTTCCATTATTTTATGACCATGGCCGTGTGTTTATAGTGGATCGGAACTTGACCAAAAAAAATAGTGGGATCGGAACAAATTTAAATGCTCGACGTGTTCGGATGGTAATTCAATGACGATTTGCCCCCTGCTATTGCTTACAAGTAGCTTCCTCAGTCGTCAACGATAATATTTGTCCCTTTTGAAATCTAGATTGTGTCGCGGTCAACGTAAAGAAACAAAGATATGAGAAGGCCGAAATTGCATACATCATCGCATTTCGACTACTGCCTAAAATGATGGCGTTTGACATTGACAACATTCGTCTTTTACATTTGCATCATGTTTTTAACCTTTTCTTGTATTCCACATAACATCCGAAGATGCCAAAAGGGGAACTGCAAGACACCAGCCTTGAGAATAATTATAATCAGAAGCATTGGAAAAGACATTTACTATTTGCCTATCACAACAATTTATACATTTGTACAACACAATAAAAAAAGGCACTAGTATCTTTAAGAAGTAACAACCATAGAACGGCTGCTTGTCATCATTTTGCAGTTATATGTTACAATAAACAAACAGTGGCAACCAAAAGAAAAGAATTATGCACTTTTCAAAATCTTAAATTATATATATATATTACAAAGATAAATATAAAGTTATATTGACATCAACATCACATAACGCGAACTCAATATTGGCCAACGTTTTATTCACATCAATTTCTGTTTTCCTTTTTTTTTTGGTCCAATTTCTTTTTTCCTTAATAACAGCTTTTCTTTTTTCCTTAATAATAGCTTTCCGACCTCAAGTAATGTCAGCCCAAATTGCAATCCCAAACATTGTTTAATGGCTAGAAATTGGATAATTCCGATTTGACAATGAAATTGTCCCAAAAAAAGTTGACAAGAAAGTAGTCAGTCTGATGGTTGATTTAGTTACTAGTCAGACCCGCAAAAACAGTCGATTATTTTGAAATAATATATGAATATAAATATTTCCTAAAGGTCAAAACAGGAAAGTAAAACAGCATAGAAAAATAGTGTAGTACCTCCCACATATTTGCAATATAGTTGAGCATATTATGCATTCATGCAGACACCCATCTCGCTAAGTTTGCCTTCGAACAAATCATTCATGAAGAACCTGGTTGTCCTCTGCCCACAATGTTACTGTTAGGAGACTAAAATTACTCATCTCCATGACTTGGTAATCATTTTCTTACTGCAACAGCAAGCAATAAACATCTCTTACCACTCTTTTCATATGACAAGCTGGACAGTGTGAAAAGAGTGCTTGAAGGTCTAGTCACTCGTTCTGACTCGAATAACATGCTCATCCTTCAGTACTGAGACCTTACTTGTGATTACAGCAGCTTCAACCTAAACTAACATGCATTTCCTCCCCAACAACTGCAAATATCTCATTCACCCTGTGAATAAGGGAGGGAAGGGGTGGAACCATGGGAGAGTAAATATGCATCTTAGACAATGGACATGTATTTATAAAAATTTAAGTTTGAATTTCATCACAACTCTACCTTATAGTGTCTATGTTCACCTCTGCAAGCCATGTTGTTAAATAAACCTGTGGAGTAGAATGTATTTAGATAATTTCATTATACAAAGGAAACAATAAATTACATATGTACTCTATAAAAACACATTGTTCCAACTGGTCTAAGTAATTTGTTGAAAGTTTTAAAAGTAGGGAGAAAATGACAATTCCCACAATATTCCTGTGTGACTCAGTTTCAAACTTCCTTGCCAAAATTAATGTTTTTTCCAGTGAAAATACCAGTGATTGCATGAGTTAATTTCCCAATTTTTATGCTAACATGTAGTCACTGTCCTTTACATTTATTCTTCAATCTGAAAGAGAGTAGGGACTCCAATAGGTGACTCAACCCTTGCAAAGACATTGTATTGGAAGTGATAAGATCCCAGACCAGACTCTATCATGTTGGCTTACAAAAAAAAAAAAAAGTTCAGTCCATGCAATTCGCAGATGCCTGAGAAATTCACTCTTCCACACCTTAAAATGGTGAGGCAACTAAAATCAGTCTAAACTACGAGATGAAAAGCAAATTTAGTTTTCCACATAGCATTGTGGTTGGAATATCAAATTGATAGCTATCAGGATAATCTTGTAATTTTAAACCTCAATATAGACACTTCACAATGAATCCAGAGCATACATGGTACCTGTAAAACCTCAGGGTTGGGTTGGTTGTCAAATCTTAAAGCAACAATGTCAGATTTCTGACCCCGCAATCTTGGTGGAACTGGCCCATGAGTCACCTCACAGTACAGATTGCAGTCTCTTAAATCTTTAAATTCATCAGCATAAAGCTGAGCTGACCAATGCAACTCGTTTACTTGTGAAGCGTCATAACCAATGGACAAAAGTTCAAGAACAAGTAGCCGCTGCCCATTTGAAATATGTTCATCAATAAAAAAAGCTAGGAACCAATATATGATTAAAAAAAATACAATTGCAGAAATTGCAATTCACCTTCAAACATAATTCCAAGCTAAACATCTGAACCAGATCCTCCGCAAATTTCTCTGAGATTTCAAAACATGTAATTTTACCACAATTTACATGAAAATAATATGTCAGGCAATACATTGCATCCTTGTTTCACCCATGTTTTATGTTATATGGAAACAAAGTTAAAGACAGGCAAAGAAACTTTGTTGTCACTTATCATTCAATAATTTTCCCAGATTTAGCATAAATCCTCTGGTGGAACTTCTAATCATGATTTCAAGTGTTTTATTGCATTCATTAATGCTTCACTTCAAATACTTTCAAAATTCTACTATATTTGGGCTAGCCAAAACTGGAACCCTCAATGATTGTCTAACCATGCATGCAATATTTATGAATTGACAATTCTATCAGAAAGACAGATATCCTGTATATTTCTCTTTTCCTGAATTGGATTATATTGCAACCTTTACCCAACTTAAAGGGGAAAAGAGTGAAATACAGTCTCAATGCTAATTGCAGATGATATAGTCCTAGTTGAAGAGTTGAAAGAAGAAATAGATAGAAAGTTGGAGTTGTGGAGACAAGCCTTGAAAGCACATGAATGTCATTTAAGTAGAAGTAAAATGGATTATACGGAATGTAAGTTTTGTAGGAGGCATAGAAATTATGCCTTTGAGGTGAAAATTGGAGAACATATCATACCGCAAGTCTCACATGGTCCATCATATGAAATGATAGGGAGATAGAGGAAGATGCAAACAATAGGATTCAAGTAAGGTGGCTAAAACGAAAGAATGCTTTTGGTGTAATTTGTGATAGAAAAGTACCCAAGCTTAAAGTTAAATTTATAGCACAATTGCAAAACCTGCAATGTTGTACAAACAGAACGATAGGGGCAGTAAAAAGCTAACAAGAAAGTAAGTTCGTTGTTGCAAAGATGGGGACTTTATTATGTTGGATGAGCAATCACACAAGACAAGATAGGATTAAGCACGGAAGCATTAGGAAGAAAGTTGGGGTAGCATCTACTGTAGAAAAGATGGTAGGGTCTCATCTTAGGTGGTTTGGGTATGTGTGGAGAGGACTCATAGAGATACAAGTAGCGGGGGTGATCAAATGAATAAATAATCTAATAGTTAGCTAGTAAAAGGAGACCAAAGAAAACTATAGGCCAAACCATTAAGAAGGATTGGGAATTAAATGGCCTTTCCTTAGACCTGATCAATAATAAGATATTATGACATTGTTTGATCCATGTAGTTAACTCTACCCTGGTGTCAAAAGGTTTTGGTTGTTGTTGTGCAGTCTCACTATTGAAACTTCTATACATTCAATCTATGGTAAGTTGGTAATTATATAATATTAAAAATGAAATAACAGTTCTTTAGAAGGATTAAAAGTGGATACAATGTAAACCTTTTCCCAGCTAGATCTAAAATGTTACTTCATTAAGTAAAAATATATCCATTAAAAAAATGGAAAAATGAAAAAAAAAAGGATGACTGGAAAATCATCTGCAGAGTTGTACAGTAGTATAAATGCTCAATGCAAGATGTTAATTTGTGAATATTGTCATACCATGTGAAGAGATTGGCAAAAATGCAAATACTGGAATTCCGCCACCATCTCCACCATCTCCAGAGTCACTCTGGTCTTCAGAATTAAAAGAAAATTGTAACAATGGACTATTGTTTGATCCTCTGAAAAAACACTTCATTGATCTGCTAACATTGATCATGTTACTGACAACACCCACCTAAAGTTACAGGAAAATTAAACAAATACATTAATGCACCTGAAATCATTCAGTAAATGATTGCCTCTGATAACTACAAGTATGTGACAGCTAAATTTTCCAGAAATGCTTCTTTTTAGATTGTAAATTTCCATTTTCCATGATATAGTGTCAGAACGGCACTCAGCCTTTGTATGCCATTGTGTTTCTGTGCATGTGTGTACCTCTTCGTTGAACAAAAATGAGAAAGTCAATGAAAATATATTACACGGCTTTGAAAAAACTTGCGAGTTGCGAGTTTTCTGATAAATGAGCATCTTAAGCAATTAAATATATGCCATGTTGTATGTTCATTGCATTACTTTGCATGTACAAATATATCAATAGTTCAAGTTCAAAATAAAACAAGGATATAGAATACCATGTCCTTATAAGACAGCAATAATCTGTTCCTTTGAAGTTCCTGAAACAGGCACAATAAACACATAAAGATATCAAAATGATGTCCTATAACTTACAGTTTATCTTTTCAATAAAAGAAAAAAAAAAATATTAGAGTGAGATCAGAAGAGAATAATACTTCTAAATGGATGGTAAGGTATAAACCTGAACCAAAAAAACCGAAAGAGAAAAAGAGAACCAAAAAGAGCAAAACATTAGAAAGAGGCTACGAACACAATCTTATTCCACAAATATGCAAGGAATAGACCCCTTTGAGAATACCAAATACTGAATATACCCAAACACCTCAATAAAATTCTGGCCTCCTTAGTCCTGCCAAAACTTTTGAACTATACCATGGAAAAAACTCTTTGGTGTGTTGGGCACACCCAGTGGACACAATGAGCCCCGAACAATGATCTCCCTAGAACATAGCTGTCCAACAATTTAAAGAAAGATAAACGGACCACAGATTCCAAACTAGACCTGCATGCTACATACATTAGGAGAGGGAGAGAGATAAGTGAGGTTTGCAAACATAACATTCCCCTTGCTTTAATCCTGTGACTATTATGTACTGCTTGTCCAAATAAAAGACTAGACAGACCTTCCAGGGAGTTACAAATTTCCAATTCCAAAAGGACTTGTTACTCAAGGAAGAACATCACCCTTTATAAGAGGGAGTAAGATCTCCTATGACCTCTCTAGCCATACCCTTACCCACCCAGCCACTCACGCCAAGCCTAGTTGCCTACATTTTTTTTTCCTACCTAATAAACTGAATCATGAAATGCAGTTTGATGTCATCGAGAGATATTCATAACAGCATTAAAGCCAGATGCAAATATTTCATTTAAACCCCAATCCTAAATTCGAACAAGAGTGTTGGGCAAGATTTGCAAAAGTAAATGTACAAAGACAACCAATACAAAAAATCAACCAACCTGCCGCTTGGAAAGTTTCAAACAAGCTTTTTTCTTATATCAGGCATATCGCTCAAAACACCTAACTCCATATTCGGCATGTACCTACATCAATTACGAAACAACAAACAGCTTAACCACAAGCACCTTATACGCCAAACTCAATAATAAAAAACACCTATATAATAATAATAATAATAATAATATAATAATAATAATAATAAAATAATAATAATAATAATAATAGCTAATAATAAAAGAACACAGTAAAACATGAATGCTTAAATGGAAACAAACACACAATAAATCGATCATCCAAGTTATAAGGATCACTTCATTACATTGTTCTTAGTTTTGAATACGAAACCAGCGATAGAAAAAGAAGGACGGAACCTGAGGAATTAATGTATATACCTTTGGGAAAGATAAGAATTGACGAGAGAAGTTGCATGAGATCTTCCTGCGGAAGAAGTGGAGGACCATTGATCCCTGTACGATGCCAATTGCGACCAGCGGTTTCTCAGATTCCGTTGCGCGGCTGGCCTCCATAACCTGAGCACCGATGAAGGAAGTGGAGAAGAGCTTTGAGGCTTAGAATCGCTGGTTCTTAAAGGAGACGATGCTTCTGAGTCTAGGGTTTCCATTGTTGAGTTCAGCATCGGTGAGCGCGGCTTTTGCCGTTACAAGAGTAGAAGAAAGAGTGCATGCACATAACAAGCAAACGGCCTTCTATTCTATTCCCAATCCCATCCAGGCAAATTGAAAGTGACTATTAACACCCCCCAGCCCCCATCTCATCAATAAAACTAGCTGTGTAAATAAATTATTAGTATACAATATACATAATTAATAATTTTTTAGTTTAATTATATACCCTATCAATCAAAAAAAGTTTTACAATAACCTTCGATATTGCATTGTTAAATTATTAAATGATGAGATAATATATTATTGCATGATGATATATAATTTTCTACATTATTAATGTATATTCATGAGATTTTATATAATTCTATTTTTTTATATTATTTTAAGTTAAAATTTTTCTATTCAACCTGAGTTGGTATATGTTATTTTTAATCTTTTATATAATTTAAATAAAACGAATTGTAAATATATCTTATATAAAGGGATGAAAATATTTTTATGTAATTTTTTTTTTCATTTGAGTTGATAAAAATATCTTGAACAATGCATCTAATCTACAAGGAGACTAAGGGGTATCAAGATTTTTTGGAGAATGTGATTTGGGAAGTTTATACTTACACGAAGCATGTAATTTAAAATTGTTTTTTTATAATATTCTAGGCAAAAAAAAATCTTCTGTTGAATATGAAAAAAAAAAAAAAGAAACAGAAACATTGTGATGTAAATACTTTGTTGCATGGATTATTTTAATTTTTGGTTCCATCTCCATTATTCATAATTTTTCTGATTGTGTAGAATTTTTTTATATCGGTAAATTTTGAATTACATAAATCAAGGTAAAAAAATCGATAACCAATATGTTACTTTTAGTCAATGTTGCTTCAAATTACAGTAGACATTTGAGTTAATAATTATATCATTAAAATCTATATCCATAAAGTTAATTTTTTCTATTTATATATATATATATATATACTCTAACAAGAATAATGATGAAAGCATGTCAATAAGCAGGGGAAAGTGAGAGGGGAGGGAGAGTGGAAGGAAAGGAAGGAGGGAGGGAGGGGAAGAGGGGAAAAAGAAGGCGGCCGACAGGAGGAAAAAGGGAAAAGGGAGGGAGGAGGGAAGGCGACAGCAATTATAAATTTAAATATTTATTAATAAAAGATTAATATTGAAAATAATTAGTACTTGTGATAATAATATATCTAACACTAATAGTGATAATTTTTAATAATAAACTCTTAATAGTGGCGATTAAATCATCACTATTATTGTTTATATTAGTGATAATTCATTTTTATCACTATTATGTGGGACTATTAGTGACGATGTGTTTATCACAACAAAAAAATATTTTTAGTAACATTAAAAATATTATCACTAATATGATAGCGAGTCAACTTTTAACGACGATGAATGATAAATTCAAATATCATCGTAAGATATTTTAATGACATATTTTAAAGTTTTCAAAAATAAAATTTGCCACCATGCTATCTTTCCACCTACTAAAGATAGTGTAAAGGAGGTTCTTATGCTCACCAATGCCGAAGAATTAGTTCATATATGTGTCGAGTTAAAGTAGTATTAAATGGTGTGTCGTTTGTATAGGATCTTAGTTTGGGTCTTCCACCAAACACGTGAGTTATGCTTTTAATTGTGAGTCTTTTACTCCAACGTATTGTCTGAATTTGACTTAGGATTGGTTTACAGTTGGGTAAAATTGATTCTAGAAATGAATGATTGAGATGGATAATGCATGTTTTATGAAGTACGTTGGACCGAAGTGATTAAAATCAATTTATAAAACAATGATTTTGTCCTGTCACAATTTAAAAAAACATGCACTTAATTTGTAGCCATGATTTTTATTTCTCTTTACCCGAGGATTCTCTAAACTTTTTGATGAAATACAACTCTATATTGCCAAAAATTTGCATTACATAATTCATTTTTTTTTTATGATTTATCCTTAGCTTTTCATTTGATTTTCTTCTATTTAATGTTCTTTATATCTTTCTTTCCGTTGAGAAATAATAAATAATTTTCATTTTTATTGTGTTCTTATTATTTCTGGAATTAATTGGTAAAAACTAAAGTTTGACCCCATAATTGGTTTTTGATAAAAAGAAAAGTTTTAAGTTAACGCACATAATAGTTGAGATGGAATCCTTAGAATTTCACAAATATGCCTGAATCATAATGCAATTCAAGATAGACTTAGGCGTCGGCCCAGTAATTGGAGGCTTAGGGATCGGCATAGTGATAGGAGGTTTGAGTAATTTAACATGAGATTCTAGGTTCAAAACCCCATTGTTTACTTTGTAAAAAAAAATAAAAATTCAAAAACGAATTTCTAAGGGTTGGAGAGTCCACATTTCTCATCTTTTTTTGATATTATCAGGTCAACTATTATATTTCTTTTACAGAAAAAAAAGACAAAATAAAAAGGAATAACAAAAGAGTTCCTTGGGACCTTGGGTGATGGACACCCATAGTCAATCTACATTCTACATTCAACATTCAACACCATGGTCAAGACTCAAGAGTGTTTCAGCACCTTCATTGATTCTGGTAAGTGATGGTAAGTGATGCAGACTCAAAAGCTTATGCATTGCCACCATAAAATGGATTTTATTTGTTTATTTCGGCAAAATCATAGTGTCGTTTAATTTATATCTTTTTCTCATAAATTTATATTTGAGTAAATCATCACTTTAGTCCCTGAATTTTTCAGAGTCAGACACTTTAGTCCCTGACTTATGGAAATACACAATTTAGTCCCTGACTTTGTTCAACATCCATCAGTTTAGTCCAAAACGTTATATTCCGTTAAGTCATTGTTGATGTGGCAATCTGACTTGTCTCCAGGGTCTAACATCCATCAATTTAGTCCCTGACTTTGTTCAACATCCATCAATTTAGTCCCTAACTTTGTTCAGCATCCCTGACTTATGTGTCATCCTTTTCCTTGCACTCACCCCTCTATATTAATGATTATTAGCCCACCTCCATGGTTGAAACATCACAATTCGTGGATTTATTTAATTAATCTAGAGTACATAGTTGCATGCTAGTTGCATCCATGGACAAAGTATGCATATTAATTGCATGGCAGCATAAGATCACTTGTGCTTTTAAGAAGTTTTAAATTAAAAGTTACCACCAACTCCTCCAGAACCGCCACCATGCCCACCGCCAATCGTCCTCCAAATCCACCACCTTTACCACCTCCATAGCCTCAACTAGCACCAATGCCACCTCCATGGCCCCGCCAGCACCACCTCCTATGCCACCACCATGTCCACCTCCATTTCCTCCACCTTTGCCACCTCCATAGCCTCCGCCAGCACCACCTATGATTCCTCCTCCTATGCCTCCACTTTTGCCACTTCTGGCTCTACCTCCGATAGAATAAATAGAATAAACTTGCATACTATTTTCCTCAAAATTTTCAAACATTACTCTTGCATTTTTTTATGACCTATTAATAATTGGATTCTTTGACTACTGTCATTTTAAGTGATCAAATTTGTTGAGTGTGTTGTTCTTTTTGTCTCATTGTACTTGCTCTACCTGGATTTTTCAATCTATGTCATTTGAACCTCCTTCTCACTCTATATCTCTCCTTATATTTCTGTTTCGGTGTTTTAATTTCTGGGTATTATTGTATTTAAGCTTGTGCATTGTTGCTCAAATTAAGAAATTTAATTGGATTAGCTCAGATTTTGGGAGTAATTGGGTTGTTATATTATTCACTGGTTGTGAAAAAGAGAGGGGTGAGTGCAAGGAGAAGGATGACACATAAGTCAGGGATGTTGAATAAAGTCATGGACTAAATTGATGGATGTTGAACAGAGTCAGGGACTAAATTGATGGATGTTGAACCCTGAAGACAAGTTAGATGGCCACATCAACAGTGACTTGACAGAATATAACGTTTTGGACTAAACTGATGGATGTTTAACAAAGTCAGGGACTAAATTGTGTATTTTCATAAGTCAGGGACTAAAGTGTCCGAGTCTGAAAAAGTCAGGGACTAAAGTGATGGTTTACTCTTATATTTTTGACGAATTTGTAATTTTTAATACTTATCTTGTATTTTTTTCAGTTTATTAATACAAATTGATTTTTTTAATGAATGTGTAATTTTTTTCGCACAAAATTATACAATTAATTTAAAAAAAATTATAAAACTTATATGAGAAGTTATAAACTTTTAAATAAAAATTATAAAATTATAAAAATAATATAACATTAAAGTAGAAATGAAGTGTCCTTTTGTTTTATATGATATATTAACAAATATTCTGTATATCACATAAATTTTGTTAAATTTAAATAAATTATAAAAACATTAAAATAACAATTTTAGGAAATTTTAAAATATATTTGTATAATTAATTTAAATAAATTTTTTGAAATATATAAAAATTTAAAAGTACGAAAAAATGCATTCATAATTACTAAGTTAAAAATTAAATAATTTTTTTCAAAATATATGTTATATTTTGAAAGAAAATGTTATTAAATAAGCATACTTTTTATTAAAATTTGTCTTATAATTTTTTTAATGGAGAATTATAACTTACTATATATATATATATATATATATAGTATCAAGTATCAACTATTGATTTGTTATCAATAATTAGGATGACTGTTTTTTTCCTACTAAAATAAATTTGGGGGGCAGGGGGTCCTTTTCTTAATTTCTCTCTGAGGAGGATTCAGGCGACGTGTTCAAAGCACGTGTTCCCTTGCCCTTCATTTAAAATGTGGACGCATCACATTGCCGACGAACCCTTACCCCACACCACATTGATTGAACATTGGTTGATCCGGTTACCCTATCACACGTGGCTTATTAATTTGTTGCAGGCACCCTCTTCTCCCACATACCCTATTACACGTGGCTTATTAATTTGTTGCAGGCACCCTCTTCTCCCACATCAGCGCCGGGAATAAATTTTTCATTGAAACTGAAAATTTGAAATTATCGTATTTATTTATTTATTTATCATTATTAAATTTTCACATTTCACTTTAACAAGCTTTTTCTCATTTTTATCCTAGTAGCCACGGGAAACTCCAAGAATCCGATTCGTATATAGATTCTTTAAGGTCACATCCACGGAATCTTCCCCCATAAAACAAGTTACAAATTAATTTATTAATTATTAAAAAAGTAATTTCATCTTTGTAACTGAGAGTGATTACTAATCAGTGCGCCCAAAAAAGAAGAAATAAATTCAATTTAATTTTCTTTCCTTTTTTAATTTTATAAATAAATATTTTCCTTTCTTCCCTATTAAGAAAAAGCTTCGCATTCTGTTGTGGGATTTGCTCTCATACATTTCATCTTTCGCTTTTTTGTAGTTTCGCTCCTTCTCATACTA
Organism: Sesbania bispinosa; assembly: GCA_026901365.1. Classification (NCBI taxonomy): domain Eukaryota; kingdom Viridiplantae; phylum Streptophyta; class Magnoliopsida; order Fabales; family Fabaceae; genus Sesbania; species Sesbania bispinosa. The sequence goes on from QLOH01000016.1 coordinate 68,090, forward strand.
TAGCTTTCTCTCTCGATCAACTAGGGTTTGTTCCGGTTGATCTCGATCTTGTTGGCCCAACCGCAACTGTAAGCTAGTTTTGTTCATGTCATAATAATAATAAGTGATCAAATCTGAATTATTGCTTATTTTTTTTATAAATTATTTTGATGCTATAGCTAATTGGGGATGAGGAACGTGTCTGTTTGGTTTCTAAGAAACTGAGATTGGCGTTTTCGGAACTCCGTAAACTGTGGTTTTGAAAATGTAGCTTTCCGTTTTAAATATATGCTATTTTTTAAATTAATTATAATATTTGATTTGATGAAGATCAAGAACAGGTTAGAAGATTGTTTTTCAATCCTTCTTTTAATTTTAATTTTGTTTTGGGTGCAGGTATTTTGCATGCTTATGGTTCATACCCTTGCTGGGGCTTAGAAGTTTGAAGTTAGCAAACAGATATTAACAGAAAATGCTTTGGAGAAAAATTGGGGATGAGGAATGGTTTTCTTGTTCAATATATCTTTTGAAAGAAGCAAAGTTGAATGGTTATGTAGTACACAGCTTGTTATTGCCTATATAAGAATTATGGTTGAAGAATGAGACATATGGGGCATGATCTCGTGATGTTATTTACACACAGAGGTTTAGGATCTTACTTAGGCATTTTATAAGAGTTAAATTGGTTTGCCACGACCAAGCAAGTTCTACTGCCAATACAGTTGCAGCTTTAAGGAATGGATGATGACAGAGATTTCGAGTTGTTTCTTCACAGTTGGAATACTAAGAATCCAACTGATCGTCTTTTCATTATATCTTGCTTCATCGCTGCCCTTGTTGGAATTTTGACTATAGCCTACACGGCCTTTCAGTGGAGGAGAAACATCAATCTAAGTTGGATGAAAGCCATAGCTAGATCTAAGAAAAACCCAAAGGCAAGGCACAAAGTTCCTGTGGCCCCTCATACTTGGAGTCTAGAATCTGCTTCTCGCGCAAAGAATTTAAACTGCTGTGTATGCTTTAAGTCCATGTCACCCTCTCAAACACTAGGGCCTATAGTAGCTTCAGATAGTTTTATCCACCGGTGTTGTATTTGTGGTGCAGTAGCTCATCTAAGCTGTTCTTCTAGTGCCCACAAGGACTGTAAGTGTGTTTCTATGATTGGATATGAGCATGTCATGCACCAATGGGCTGTCCGTTGGACAGATGTAGCTGACCAGCCTGATGAAACTACTTTCTGTAGTTACTGTGAAGAGCCATGTGGTGGGACGTTCCTCAGTGGTTCCCCTATATGGTCTTGCTTGTGGTGCCAACGGTTAGTGCATGTTGATTGTCATAGTGCAATGTCTAATGAAACGGGTGATGTATGTGATTTGGGCCAATTTAAAAGATTAATACTATCACCCTTGTATGTGAAGGAATTGAATAGGAACTTGCCAGGTGGATTTTTTAGCTCAATTACTCATGGGGCAAATGAGATAGCATCTTCAGTTCGGGCAAGTATTAGGAGCCAGAGCAAAAAGTACAAGCATGGAAATGAACCATCGGTTGAATCTGGGAATAGTGAGAGCATTGGTGAAACATCCACAGAAAGCACCGGTGATTCTCATCAAATAGTTAATGCCAATGGGCATCATGAAGTGGAGGAAAAAAATAGTGTTGGCTCGAATAAAGAGGTTCGACATCTAGATAGTGAAGTAGATAATAAGATGGATAGAAAACCCAGTCTTAGACGCAATTCATCAATCAATCAGAAGGATGAGTCCCACTTGTTAGGAGTGAAACAGAAATATGAGTTGATTGGTTTGCCTCCGGATGCAAGACCATTATTAGTTTTTTTAAACAAGAAGAGTGGCGCCCAGCGTGGAGACTCACTTAGGTTGCGTCTGAATATTCTATTAAATCCTCTTCAGGTCTGTTACTCTTGCAGTCTTGCCACATGTTACAATATCTGGTTATCATTTGGATATTTGTTTGTTGCTTCCATTTTTCTTCTCTGCATTGTTTACAGCCTTTTTTCAAGATTGATGGCATTTGAACTGAGTTAACTAATAAGCCACAATTATCTATCAAGCTCTCATCTCTTTTTACGATATTGTGTGAACATAACAAAATTACTAAATAGTTGCTATCTTCTAGTAACATACATGAAGGACTCCTGCAAACTGCTAAATTGGGTTGTAAAATCCAAATACTCTTTGACAATGTGATTATCAAACCTTCTTTGTTTTGCTTAGGTGTTTGAATTGAGCGCATCACAAGGGCCAGAGATGGGACTTTATTTGTTTAGAAAGGTGCCTCACTTCAGAGTTCTTGTATGTGGCGGAGATGGTACTGTTGGTTGGGTTCTGAATACAATAGACAAGCAAAATTTTGATTCCCCTCCCCCAGTTGCCATTCTTCCTGCTGGTACAGGAAATGATCTTGCTAGAGTTCTCTCTTGGGGAGGTGGCTTGGGTCCAGTGGAGAGGCCAGGGGGCCTAAGCACATTTCTGCATCACATAGAAAATGCTGCAGTTACTATTCTTGACCGATGGAAGGTAACAATCAGTAATCCACAAGGAAAGCAACAGCTCCAACCACCAAAGTTTATGAACAATTATCTTGGTATGTGAATGCATTTTTCTCATGGTTACTGTGAATTATATTAAAAAGTGTTGGTTTAAACTTTAATGCATTTGGTAAGTCAGCTCAGTAAACTTTACCAGAGAGCTAGTTTCTTTTTGGGTGGGGAATAGGTGGCTGGGTGGGTTACAGATGGAGAGGGAGATGCCTTTATGAGTCTGGAGCTTGATGTCATGGTCTGGTACTCTAGTTTGACTGTGAATATGGTTGAAGTAAATTGAAAGGTTGATTTGGTTGTACTGATTTGTGCATTAATATGGTCAAATTACATCTTTATCCTGTCAAGTCTGATTCTACTCACAGTTTGTTGGATAGTTGAATTGAGGTTAGGGTTTTGGATACTCTAAAATGAGAGGTGTACTTTAGAGGGTAAACTGAGAGTTATAACCATTGGTTAAAAAATTAATTGTTGAGATTGTTATAAAATATGTGCACTGATATAACAAACTACGATGGTGTCAAAATTACATTATCTATTGATTGTCGTGCTATGGCTACTCTTGCATGATTTTGACTAGTTCTGTATCTAACAAATATTTGGTTTTAGGAATTGGTTGTGATGCAAAGGTTGCTTTGGACATTCATAATCTGCGGGAAGAGAATCCAGAGAAGTTTTATAACCAGGTATTTAATGTCTAATTGGAATTGGATTTTGAATTGCTTGCCATTTTGAAGTTTCAAATTAAGAAAGATAGGAAGTTTATTAAAATAGGAGGCTGGTTGTGTGATATAATATTATTGTTATTATTTTTGTTGGATTGGTATATTGATGTATTATTATTATTATTCCCTTCAATTTCTTTGAAGGAAGTGATCGGCACTTTTTTGGTTCTGATTAAAAATCAGCATAGTTATCTCGATCATATGATGTGTGACAGTGATTAATTAGTTTGTGACCTATTTTGTAAATTAATGCCAATGGAACTGCTACATCATTATATGTTGCTTTACTAGGATCTAAGACTACTCTGAGGTAACTCTCATAAGCAGGCATTGACTATATAGTTGCTATACTAGGTTGAATCTAGTGACATTTTGAACTTGTCAAGTAATTTGTATGGTTTATATAGTTGCTGTGTGTCCTGCATTTATCTTAATATGCTTACAATGATCCTTTAGATTTCAATTTATTGGAACTTTTAGGTTCAATGCTGAAATTACTCTAACATATGCAGTTTATGAATAAAGTTCTATATGCAAGAGAAGGCGCTAAAAGCATTATGGATAGGACATTTGCAGATTTTCCTTGGCAGATTCGAGTTGAGGTGGATGGAGTTGAAATTGAAGTCCCTGAGGTGAGTCTGTTAAGCACAAATAACCTTTATTTTGGTTCACATATCACTGTGTATAATAATTATTACTTTTTCATTTGAGAAACTAACTCTATTTATATGATAATGGGAGGCAGTAATTTTTTAGAGTAAATTACCCATACTTTTACCCCTCTATTTCTAGTACACAAGTTAGTTACCACAAGTGTAATTTTGGCATTATGTTTTTATCTTTTATGTCAGCATGGAGTTAACTTTTTTGACAAATAGATAATGGAAAGGGCTATTTGTCATGTGAAAATTCAAATCAGGGGGGGTGTATTTGTAGGCTTTGAACATAGAGGGGGGAATTGAAGTTTGGGAACGGGAGGTATGAGTCATTTACTCAAATTTTTACGTTAGAATTTCTTTTTATAGTTTCTTATGCACTACAACCTACCCCTACAAAATTAAGAGTTAGACCCTTTGCTGAATTATTCAATTTGGTTTTCAATTCATTCAGGATGCTGAAGGTGTGCTTGTTGCAAATATTGGAAGCTACATGGGAGGTGTAGATTTGTGGCAAAATGAGGATGAAACGTATGATAATTTTGATCCGCAATCTATGCATGATAAGATACTTGAAGTTGTGAGCATATCTGGAACATGGCACCTTGGGAAGCTTCAGGTAGAATGAATCTCCAATCCCCATACTAGTCATATGCAACATTAGGATCTACATAATGCTGTAGCTAAAGGGTTTGTTACTTGAGATTTGATATTGATATAAAGAATATGCAGGTGACCCACCCTATTTTTTTTTACTTTGCTTGAATTATATTTAAAGAAACTCTGAAACTGAAAACTAAAGCATGGCCATTTATTTTTTAATGATGTTTTGTTTGGAGACGGAACCACATCTCAGTTGTACTTAGCCTGTGGTCTCTGTTATTTTTGCCTTATTTCATTATCCTATTATATTTAAGCTCTGTTTGATTTTAAAATGACACACTTTTGACTAAGATTGAGACATGATTTCTTTGTCTAGAATAAGTTATAGGGAGTTATTTAAACTATGAAATCATGGATGCTCAAATCCTCTATCAATTGCTTTGTCGAAACAGGTGGGGCTTTCTCGAGCTCGAAGACTTGCACAAGGACAGTCAATTAAGATACAATTATTTGCTATGTTTCCTGTTCAAGTTGATGGAGAACCTTGGTTTCAGCAACCCTGTACCATTTCCATAACCCATCATGGCCAGGTTATCATTCTAAAACTCCACTGTGCATTACAGGCAGTGCATTACCTGCATAGTGTTGACTATCACTTGCTTTACATTTTGGTATCCTCCTGTCTGTATTTTCTTACACTGTTTATATAACTGAATTTCAACTTGTTTGCAATCCTGTACAAACTGGCGGGGGTATGGTAACCCATTTTAATGAATTTTGTTATGAAAATGCCTTCTGCCACTGAAATTCACAACTTCCCTATATCAGTAAATGCTTGATGCTGCTAAAAAAAATTTAGTATGATAGAATGAGCTTGTCTCATTTTTATTCGACGTTTCTGATTTTCTGATGCCTTTACATTATTGTCTCATTTCTAACTGTTCAAACAATTAAATAAAATGCATCAACTGTTGGCTTATTCTCCTTTTTATGTGGTTGTTCAGGCCTTCATGTTGAAGAGGGCGGCTGAAGAACCTCTTGGTCATGCAGCTGCAATAATCACTGATGTGCTTGAGAATGCTGAAACCAATAATGTAATTAATGCTTCACAAAAGCGAGCACTTATTCATGAAATGGCACTGAGACTGTCCTAGAAATTTTCTCCATTCCACCCTGTGATTAGAGTTTTTGTAGCAGTTTTTTAGATATCACACTTCGTGTATTACTTTTCCTTTTTAAAACTTGTGTAAACTTCCTGCTGCTTCTGAAGCAGGCTTGTATATTACGAATCTTATACATCAAAAGAAAGAATGAAATCTGATAGCTTCTCAGTTGGTTTCGTCAAATTCCATTGGTGTTGGAACCCATATAGCATATGCAGTTATTTGTACCATGACCTTTGCAACAAGTGTCTTAAGTCTGGCATGTCCATTATCTCATGGATTTCCAGTGATGAGAGGATCATTATTTTACATCTTCTATTGAAGGAAAAGATTAGAAATAGATCCCTTCATCTTGAAATCTTGATTTTGTCATATTAGAGTTTTATTTTATATCTCCATAAATATTCATAAGGTACCATTCATTTAATAATCAATAAAAAGAGAAATAGATATACAATTTTAATATGACAAGATCACTTGAAATTTTAACATGAAAAGATTTATTCCTTTGCTACCTTTCATAGATTTTATTGAACAAAGTAGTAAAATAGTTGCAACTTGAAAGGATGTTTGAAGTATGGATCTATGAAATATTGCCTTGTTTTAATTGATCTTTAGAATTGAAAACTTTTTTCAACCTGAGGTTTTAGTATTACCTTTGCATAATGCTTGGCTCTTGACTCTTACTATGTACAGGAAGACCTTGTCAATATGCTTTGGAGGGTAAGTTTCTTCTCTCTTCACTTTCATGCGTTTTCCCGAACAAACCTCTTTTAACCTTCAACCACAGACGTGTTACAAAACCTTTTTCTCTTGTTCCTCTTCTGCATGCTTGTTTGTCTTGGACTTGTGGACCTGAAATTCTTCTTGGTGTCCTATTACTTTCTCTATAGATACGGTTCAGCTGACGTCGATAAAAGGGGAATTTAGTTGAAAGACATAAGCTGGTGATGAGCCATTAGAGCCTTGAATGGCTTTGTTGAGCTTGTGCTTCATTTCTTGGGAAGCTGGTGAAGATGCATTCGGGGTTTGAATGGCCTCGTTGAGTTGTATTGTCATCTGTTTGAACTCAAAAGAGTCATACAAGTCACTGCCATTGTACTGAAAGTTGAGTTTCCTTGTAGAAGCCACTACTTCCTCTTTCCCTAGATTTTCCATAAAAGAGGAAGAAAGAATGGTTTAAATTTACAAGGCCATCAACCCCCTCCCAAAACTTTCAGGCTAGCTAAACTGCAATTTTATTTCCTTGTCACTGTGTTTTCTCTTTTTTGAGATTAAAAACTTAGAATTTGCACTGTTCAAGAGAGGTTGAAGTTAGTTGCCTTGCCTTGAAAGTAACGTAGTTAGAGTACGTTTTTAGCAAGGTGATTGCATTGTTTTCTACGTTTTCCCCATGCGTTTGATTTATATCGAAGCAACTAGTTTTATATGAAATTCAGTGACTTCCCCTATGTAACAACAGTTCAAAAGCTCTGCGACATTGCAGCATTTTCCGCAGATTTCATGGTTCTCTACAGTACACTTCAATGTTGCATGCATATTTAAAAGGGAATTGAGCATGTTCTGTTCTGCTGGCTTAACCTGTCGTTTATAATTAAATGAAAATAACGAGGAAGAACAGGATTTAGGTGGATATAACATTTTTCTCATTTGTGTATTTTATTTATTTAATTATTGGAGAAGTGACAGTGTGTTTGAGTGGGAAATTTTGATATTTGGGGTTTTTCTTTCTTTTTTTTTAGGGGATTGTGCCAATGCTTAGATTAAGAATCTTTAGAAATATTTGGTGTTCAACGAATATGAGTGCCAAATAACACAGCTGGATGGTCTTCTTTTTACTCTTAACAAAAACTTGCACCCTTGCTATTGAACTGGGAAAAAGTTGCTGAAAAGTAGTTATAGCTAGTTGAGCATAATTCAAGAAGAGAATTGAAATAAGGGGTTTGGTTATTAATTTTAAATCACTTTTGTGTAAGACGTTTCATAAAAGAGTAATGATATACATCCCGCAGAAAGTGTACGTGTACCTGTAATTGTACCGCACTGTGTGTGGTCTTTTTTCCTTTTTTTTTTAAATTGTTTTTATTTATTTTTTAATTTGTTAATCAAATATACTACTGCATTCATTATTTGTGTGCACATAATTAACCTCACAAATTCAATTAACCAGATATCTCACTCTGTTAACCATCAATGTATACACATTAATCTCATTTACAAATATGTTCACCGTTTATGGCCACATAATTAACCTTGTGTTAACATGAGTTGCAATTAACCAAAATCCTATTCTGTTAACCATAAACGGAAATACCATTAACCTCATTTTTTTAAATTGTTTTTATTTATTTTTAATTTATTAACCACATATACTACTGCATTCACCGTTTTTGTGCACGCAATTAACCTCACAAATTAAATTAACCAAATATCTCTGTTAACCACAAATGTATACACATTAACCTCATTTACAAATATGTTCACAGTTCACCGTTTCTGGCCACATAATTAACCTCGTGTTAACAGGAGTTGCAATTAACCAAAAATCTTATTTTGTGAACCACAAACAAAAACACCATTAACCTCGTTTTTTAATATGTTTACCATTTCTGGACACGTAATTAATCTCGTGTTTAAATGAATAATTAACACAAATTTTATGTAATCATTTATTTATTTCTTGATCTATATTTTTATTTAATGAGATAAATAACTAAAACTAATTATAATAAAAATAAAATAAATAAAAAATATTTTAAAAAAGTGAGAACTCAAAAAAAAAAAAAAGTATAACCGGTGCGGTACATTTGCGTGCAACACATTTACGATACGTGAACATTTACCCTTCATAAAATATTATCATTATTTTTAACTATTAATTATAAAATCAATTCTACCGACTCTAAATATTGCTTTGTTAGACAGTCAGGAACTATGTCGGTGTAGCTAATTTCCGGTTGAAACGAACATCTAAGATCCTATTTAGTAATCTGTATTGTGAGCCCACTTAATTTATCGGACCACAAGGTAAATGATTTTTTTTTTTTTACGCTTAAAACATGAATTGAATTAATAAGGCCGGGGACAAATATCCAGGGCTAGAGCAGAAGCAATACAAGGAGGGAAATCCTCAATCCAGTTATTATCAGGATAAGAGCATGCAATTTAGCTAGTAGATGTGCACACATATTGCCATCCCTACCTGAAAGCTATTAAAGGAAATACTTAAAGAGAGACAGTCTTGAACAAGCATTCCTATGTAAGAATGAGCTAGATGAGAAGAGGAGAAGAGGTCCGTGACAACTTTGCAATCGGATTCTAGGATCACTCTGTCAAAGCACATCCTTAGCAAACTCGATAGCAAGACGGGCGCCCAATGCCTCAGCTAAGCCTGGGTTTGGGAATGTAGTGATGCAACGTGTAGCTGCTGCAAGGTCTCCCCCATGTTGTTTCGAATTATGATTCCAATGCCCCAGTCTTTACCAGCTGCATGGGAGGGTCGGGCACCATTAAGATTGGTTGAGTGGTCTCTAGGAGATCTTGCGTTGAGGGCCCTCAGAAAGAGTTTGAAGGTTGACCTCTTGTTGCTCAAATATTTTTGTTACGGGCTTGCCAGATTTCGTAGCACAGAGCAAAGAAGAGGCTAGTATTTTCCTCTGTTGCAGAGGTAAGGATTGCATTATCACGTACTCCCCAACAGAATTGGAAGAGTAGATGAGAGAGAAACTGGTTCCCAGGGGGATTGAGACCACGCATTGATTGACCAGGGGCATTCTCTAAATAGGTGGAAAGCTGTTTGTACCATCATCACACCATGGGCAGGAGGGTGTGCATGGGATAGTTTTGCGATATGGTTGGCCCGTTACAGGTAAGGAGTGTGCATCAGGCGCCAGAAAAATGGAGAATGCGAGGTTGACAATGGACAGACGGAGTTTCTTCCAATTAAGATCCAAAATGGAATGGGGGTTGGAGTCTATGTCTTGAGAGTTCAATACTTGGATGGCAAAATGGTATCCGGAGCGACAGTGAAATCCCATCCTTCTTGGCACCCAACACAGCATGTCTCTTGGGAATGGATGTAGTAGGCAGAGGGATACATTGAATTTGGTCGACTTCAGTGGGAAGGAATAGGCTCTCTAGGAGGGGGAAAGTTCCATTGGTGAGAACCTTGATCAATTAAATCATAAACAAACAGAACCTCATTCGAATTGGGTCTTGGCCCGTGAAGTTTGTAGCCTGGGAGAGATGGCAGCCATCCATCTTCCCAAATCTTGACTTGGGATCCATTCCCTATCCTCCAGTAGCTCCCTTTTGAAGCAACCATTTGGCCGAGTGTAAGCTTTTCCAGTGTAGCTAGGTGCATGCCCAGCTTAGCATGAAGAAATCACCTCTGGGTATACCTTTTGCAACCAGAGATTCCCTGTGATTGGTTTAAAACGCCACCCTTGTTTGGCTAGTGTTAGAGTTTGATAAATTTCTATAATATGTTAGATAAGTGTAGAAAAAGCTAGATATGTATGTAGTAACTACTAGATAGAAAATTCTAGAATTATGTAACAATTAAATATAGATAGAGAACTCTAGAATAGAATCTCTAGAATTCTCTTGATAAAACATGATGGTGTGTTGAGGCCTATAAATAGGCCATGTACCCAACATTTGTAACCAAGCAACTAGTAAGCCATTTCTACCCAAAGCTATCCAAAATATTCCTCTAAGCTAGCTTTCCTTTCAACTAAGCCTATCAACATAAATTTGCCTCCCATCCTTCTACCAATCAAAGAGTTTTCACTATTTGATAATTCTAAAAACTAACAGGTACCAGAGCTACGTTTGATCATCTACCGGGCGTAGAAATATTACCCTCAAAAATTTCCCAAATATCCTACCAACTTCCAAAAATTTTCTATCCCATGGCTACACCATTCAACCATCATCTATCCCGATTCCCATTTTTAATGGTGAAAATTATGATTTTGGGCACAAAAATGAAGACATACTTCACCTTCTAAGATCTATGGGATACGATAGAAGAAGGATTTCTGCTCCAGAAGACACCTCAGCCCTTACTGCGGCTCAAAAAAAGGAGTTGAAGGAGAACAAACAAAAGAACTCGAAGGCACTATTTAGTTTGCCAACAAGCCGTGACCGACACAATTTTTCCGAGAATAATGGGTGCCAAAACCGCCAAAGAAGCATGGACTACGTTGCAGGAGGAGTTCGAAGGAAGCGAAAAGGTACGTGCTGTAAAACTCCAAACTCTACTACGGCGTAACTTTGAATTGCTAAATATGAAGGAAGTTGAGACCGTAAAGGACTACTATTCTAAGATAAAAGAATAGTTAACCAATGAGAGCTTACGGGGAAATATTCTTGACAGAAAATTGTCGAGAAAATTCTAATTACTCTTCCATGTAAATATGATCGATTGCGACAAACGATTGAGCAAACAAAAGATCTATCTACCTTATCAGTGACAGAGCTGATGGGGTCACTTGAAGCTTATGAGCAAAGATTGAATAGTCATGATGAGGACTCAGTTGAAAATGCCTTTCAATCAAAGCTAAAATTACGGTCTCAAAATAAAGGAAATGCAGAAAAAAGGAATAATGGAAAACTTCTAGAAATAAAGAGAATTCTAGAAATTTCTTTGGAAATTATCAGAATGAATATCCTCCATGCGGCATTTGTAAAAGGACAAATCATGCCGAAAAAGACTGTCGGTATCGTGGAAAGCACAATGTCATCACTACAAGAAATTTGGACATGTGGAGAGTATTGCCGCAACAAAAATAAACATCAAGCAAACTTTGCTGAAGAGAAAGATGGTGAGCAACATCTTTTCTATGCTACCCAAGATTCCAATAATGAAACAGCTGGAAGCTGTACTTGGATAGTGGCTGCAACAATCATATGGCCAAAGATGCAAGCATCTTCAAGGATATTGACGAATCCGTCAAGTGAAAGTCCGAATGGGGAATGACACTGTCGTTGAATCAAAAGGCAAAGGCACCGTTATGGTGGAGACGAAGAAAGGTACGAGACTTATTACTGACGTTCTACTAGTTCCCAATCTCAAAGAAATCTCTTGAGCATTGGCCAAATGATGGAGAAAGGTTATACTCTCCACTTCGAAGGAGACACATGTAGAATATACGACAATAAAAAGATAAAGATTGGCCGAGTAAAAATGGAGAGAGAAACAGAAGTTTCCCAATAAGCCTCAGACAAGGCTCTAATATTGCCATGAAAGTGGAAGTTGACGACTCATGGCTTTGGCATCGAAGATTTGCCACTTCAATACCCATAGCCTTGAAGTTATTATATCAAAGAATATGATGAGAGATCTCCTATGCCTAAAAGATAATAGTGAAGCTTGTGAAGGATGTCTTCTTGGCAAGCAACACCGACTGCCATTTTCACACTGGCAAAGCATGGAGAGCAAAGGACTTGTTGGAGCTGATCCATACAGATGTATGTGGACCAATGCGGACATCGTCACTCCATAACAACAGTGTTTCATTCTCTTCATAGATGACTTTTCTAGAATGACTTGGGTCTACTTCATAAAAGCAAAATCAGAAGTCTTTGGTATTTTCAAGAAGTTTAAGGCCCTTGTTGAAAAGCAAAGTGGGAAACAAATAAAAGTACTTAGAAGTGATCGTGGCAAAGAATACACATCCCACGAGTTTGATAAATTCTGCGAAGATGAAGGCATTGAGCTGACAACTTACAGTCGCATATTCTCCGCAACAAAACGGAGGTGTCTGAGAGAAAAAATCGCCCTGTCATGGAGATGGCCAAATCGATGCTCAAGGAGAAAGGATTACCAAACACATTCTGGGCTGAAGCAGTCTATACTGTTGTCTACATACTTAATAGATGTCCAACTAAAGCAGTTCAAGATAAGACTTCGATCGAAGCTTGGAGCGGGCAAAAGCATCAGCAAAGCACCTAAGGGTCTTTGGATCTATTTGCTACATACATGTTTCCAGAAGAGAAGAGGCACAAGCTAGAAGACAAGACCGTACGAGGCGTCTTCCTTGGGTATAACACACAGTCAAAAGGCTACCGAGTCTACAACTTGCAGACCAAGAAGCTCACTATTAGCCGAGACGTTGAAGTCGATGAAAATGCTGCTTGGAATTGGAATGACGAGAAAGTAGAGAAAAATATTTCTATCTCAATGCAGCAACCTGAAGAAGGAACTGCCGAAGTCCCAGGTGAGCCTCATTCTTCCTCCGCAACAACAAACTCCATCACCGAGTCTACTCCAAGACGAGTTAGATCTTTGGTGGATATATATGAAACCTTGCAACTTGGCCATACTTGAACCTGAAAGCTTTGAAGCAACATCAAAACAACAAGTATGGGTAAAGGCTATGGAAGAAGAGATAAAAATGATAGAGAAAAATAACACATGGGAGCTAGTAGATTGTCCAAAAGACAAAGATATCATCGGGGTAAAAATGGGTGTATAAGACAAAACTCAATCCCGACGGCACCATACAAAAGCATAAGGCAAGGTTGGCAGCTAAGGGCTACTCACAACAACCTGGAATTGACTACAACGAGACATTTGCCCCAGTAGCTCGCTTAGATACAATCAGAGCTCTAATAGCTCTTGCGGCACAAAAAGGCTGGAATATCTATCAGCTAGATGTCAAGTCTGCTTTTCTAAATGAGTACTACAAGAAGAGATCTACTTGGAGCAACCACAAGGTTTGTGAGCAAAGGCAATGAAGATAAAGTGTTACGGTTGAGAAAAGCCTTATATGGTTTGAAGCAAGCTCCTCGGGCATGGTACAAAGCAGAATAGATCAGTACTTCACTGATCATGGGCTCAGGAGGAGCAAGTGTGAGCCAACACTATACATCAAGACCCAAGGTCGTATGACACAACTCATAGTCTCCTTGTATGTAGATGATGATCTTATCTACACAGGGAACAATATGAAGATGATGACAGAATTCAAAAAAGAAATGATGAAGACATTTGAAATGACGGACCTTGGCTTGATGAACTACTTCCTCGGTATTGAGGTAAGTCCAAAAGAAAGAAGGGATATTCATCTGTCAAAAGAAATATACAGAAGCTCTACTCAAGAAGTTCAAGATGAGTGGATGCAAGACTGTCACTACTCCTCTCGTGACAAACGAGAAGCTACAAAAGATGATGGAGCACCAGAAGCTGATGCATCTCGCTAAAGGAGTCTGATCGGGAGCTTACTATATTTGACAGCTACACGACCAGACATCATGTATGCTATAAGTCTTCTATCAAGGTTTATGCAAAGCCCAAGCCAATTCACTTTGAGCAGCTAAAAGAATTCTAAGATATCTACAAGGTACACAAGGAGTTTGGTATGTGGTACAAAACCATGACCAACTCAAGTTTGCTAGGATACACTGACAGTGATTGGGCAGGTTCGGTAGATGACATGAAGAGCACCTCCGGCTATGCCTTCTCACTCGGATCAGGAATATTTTCTTGGGCATCAAAGAAGCAAGCACAGTTGCACAATCAACCGCAAGAGGCAGAATACATTGCAGCAACTGAAGCTACAAGTCAAACAATTTGGCTTCGAAGGATACTTGCTGAAATGGGAGAACAACAAGATGGGCCTACCATAATCTACTGCGACAACAATCAGCAATAGCAATGACTAAGAATCCAGTGCATCATAGTAGAACAAAACACATAGCAATCAAATACCACTTCATCAGAGAAGCAGAAGCAACTAAAGAAATCAAGCTAGAGTATTGCAAGACTGAAGATCAAGTAGATGACATATTCACGAAGGCACTACCGAGAGCAAGGTTCGAACAACTACGCATTATGCTTGGAGTTACAGAAATTTGTATCAAGGAGGAGTGTTAAAGTTTGATACAAATTTCTAGAATATGTTAGATAAGTGTAGAAAAAGCTAGATATGTATGTTAGTAACTACTAGATAGAAAATTCTAGAATTATGTAAACAATTAAATATAGATAGAGAACTCTAGAATAGATATCTCTAGAATTCTCTTGATAAAACATGAATGGTGTGTTGAGGCCTATAAATAGGCCATGTACCCAACATTTGTAACCAAGCAACTAGTAAGCCATTTCTACCCAAAGCTATTCCAACTATTCCTCTAAGCTGGCTTTCCTTTCAACTAAGCCTATCAACATAAATTTGCCTCCCCATCCTTTCTACCAATCAAAGAAGTTTTCACTATTTGATAATTCTAAAAACTAACAGCTAGGATGGCAATGTTGAAGGTGTGGAAATCCAGGAAACCTAGACCCCCGCAATTTTTGGTTGGCATAGCTTACCCCAGCTAACCCAGTGCAACTTCCGTTCACCCCTCTTGCTACCCCACCAAAAGTTGTTAATCAAGCTCTCTATTCTGTTACAAATTGCTTTAGGGAGGAGGAAACAACCCATGATATAGCAAGGGATGGATTAAACAACATCTTTGACCAAAACTTCTCTACCTGCTCTTCAAAGATGATTCTCTTTCCAGCCTTTAAGTTTCTTCCAGACTCGATTTTGGACAAATTGGAAAACCTGTTTTTTCGACCTACCAACAAAGGTAGGGAGACCCAGGTACTTGGAGTGACTATCAACAGCCTTAATCTGCATCCATTCTTGGATCAAGTTTCTTCTCTCTTGGGGTACATTTCGACTAAAGATACCTCTTGATATTGTGAACATAAAAAGTATATTATTATTTAATTATATTATCCATTAGAAAGATTGAGTATTACTATTTTATCCTCTTTCGCCCTTTGTTAAAGCTTACAAGCACAGCTGATATCATTCACAAATATTCTCTATCCCTCACGCACACTGTCACAATCATTTTTCGTTGTTGAATTAGTGACACATGTTTGAAGTATCAACAACTACAAGCCAAATTGATTTTGATCTGTTTACTTGTCCAACCTTAATTTGTCACCCAGTACTATTTTGTTGGCATGGCTATGTTTTCTCCTAAACAAACTATTTAATCCCTCACTCGCTCCAGATGTACTCTGGGAGATGGTAAGTTGATTTATCATGCTTTTGACTAAGGTCTACTATATTTTGTAACCACATTATTGGTTTCTTCTGATATAATAACAATTCCATATTTTCGTGGAAATTATTTTAAGTAGAGGTTATTGTAGCGTGTAGCACAGGAGCATGGACTTATTACTCGAAGAAAAGAATAATGTAAAGTCACACATATCACTTCATTTTATTTAATTTAATCACCTACTGAACTGAAGTGAACATCGTTGTTTTTTCAAAAAGTTGGAGTTAACGAGTCACGGATGCCTTTTTTGTTTTCCACATGGAATTGATTGATGGGGTGTTCTCTTATCCATTATACAATGAATGGAATGGAGCAACAGCAACCTTGGAAATTTTATATGCATTTTCACTTTTGACAAGAAAAGAAAAGTTGAGCAGTTTTCATCACTGTAAAACAGCATAGGAATCTTCACTTTCTTATCTACTTCAATATTTTTATTTAATTTCAATTTGAATAGCAAAAGTTCGAAAATTAAAAATGCACTCTTCCTTCTCTTTATTTTTTTCTACATTCCATGCACTTAATTTTTTTGGGTATGAATATATTCTTTTCCAATCTGAACATTTGTTTCTGCCTTTTCAGTATTTAAATAAAGCAAATAAATTGATACAAAACTCTTCCTTCTCTATTTATTTATTTGAGTGCAGCAAATAACAAAATAGAAGACATTAATACTGAACAAAAATATATATATATAACCATGATTTTTTAGTATACACGGTTAGTGTATAGAAATTTTACACAGACATTCAATGGTGTGCCGCCACATCATTTAACGTAACACCCTATATGCTATTAAATTAATAAATAATGTGGCAACACGTCATTGAATGTATATGTAAAATTTCTTTACACTGACCGTGTATATATATTAAACTCTTTTTATAATTCTCTTTCCTCTTTTTACCATACAAGTGGCAAGTAAAGGTATGGCATAAAAAAGTTAATGTGAATGAAACGGTAAACAACCACAAACTCATCAATCCTAAAATGACTAAAATGACTCAATAATGCTTTAAGGGTTGTATTAATTATTTTTAAATTTTAAAAATACTGTATAATGTATGAATACTTGCTAGTGTTAGCAGAAGATAATAAATTTCATCACTTGCATCAAGAGACATTAACTCAGAAGCAAAATTTGAACGTAAGTCAAGTTTGAGAGTGGAAAAAATAAAAGAATTTATTGTTTTACCTATATAAAAATTCACAGACTGAGAACCTTTTTTTAAGTATTTAAGGGGATTGTCTTATTGCTTAATTTGCTGATTTGCATTCTCCTCTAATAGCATCCTCATATTAGAAGAAACCTATCATTTATACTCTACCCCTCTTTATTTCTCCTATCACTTTGCTTTGAACTTTGAACGTTGAGATATCTACAAATATAAGGTAAGTTCTGGTTTTATTCTTTCAATTTCTTATGACTGCCTTCTCTAATCTCTATCCTATTCATCGATAAGACATCTAGGAGTTTGGCTATATATGCTTATGATCAATATTTCCCATGTCTCTTGTTTTTGTTTTGGAATCTAAACAGAAGGATATTGTTGATTATTGTTCTGGTCCCTTTTGACTAATCTTAATTGTATTCTCTGAAACTAGTCTGGTTTAATTTTATTCTTCTTCAACTTGCAATTAAAATAAGGACTAAGGAGGTTTACATATTGAACTAAGTGACTGATCTGGCTCAATTCCTTGATTATATTTTCAAATAATCATGTATGTCACACATAGATTGTGACTTTGAGGATCTCATATATGCACTAGTTGGACATGTTTCAAGTTCTGAGCATAATACAAATATTTTCAATTTTAAATATGGTTTTCCAGAAAAGGACAGAGTAACTGCTCTGTCCTTTACTATCCTTTCTACAAGTCCCACCTCAATTATTTTATTCACATGCTTATTACTGTCTTAGTTAATGTGTGCAAAAACTTCTTTAAGCTCAAATTGTGCCACACATGCTTCACAGGTTGCAATTTGTAACTAAAGAAAAAATGGTGAAAATCTGTGGAATTGGTGCTGGGTATGTAGGGGGTCCTACAATGGCTGTTATTGCCCTCAAATGTCCTTCAATTGAAGTGGCTGTGGTTGATATCTCTCACTCTCGCATATCAGCTTGGAATAGCAATAAACTCCCTATTTATGAGCCTGGCCTAGAAGAAGTGGTAAAGCAGTGTAGAGGAAAGAATCTCCTCTTCAGCACTGATGTGGAAAAGCATGTGCATGAGGCAGACATAATCTTTGTTTCAGTGAACACCCCAACAAAAACCAAAGGACTTGGAGCTGGTAAAGCTGCAGACTTGACATATTGGGAGAGTGCAGCTAGGATGATAGCTGATGTTTCTAAGTCCAACAAGATTGTTGTTGAGAAATCCACTGTCCCAGTCAGAACAGCTGAGGCAATTGAGAAAATTCTAACCCACAATAGTAAGGGAATCAAGTATCAAATTTTGTCAAATCCTGAGTTTCTTTCTGAGGGAACTGCCATTCAGGACCTTCTAAATCCTGATAGGGTTCTGATTGGAGGGAATGAAGACCCTCAAGGTCAAGAAGCAATCCAAAAATTGAAGGCTATATATGCCAATTGGGTACCTGATGACAGAATTTTAACAACCAATCTATGGTCTTCAGAACTGTCTAAGTTAGCTGACAATGCCTTTTTAGCCCAAAGGATTTCATCCATCAATGCTATGTCAGCTATATGTGAGGCCACTGGAGCAGAAGTTTCACAGGTTTCTCATGCTCTTAGCAAAAACACCAAACTTGGGCCTAAATACCTTAATGCTAGTGTTGGATTTGGTGGCTCTTGCTTTCAAAAAGACATACTCAACTTGGTCTATATCTGTGAGAGTAATGGCCTCAATGAAGTGGCAAATTACTGGAGAGAAGTGATTAAAGTGAATGATTACCAAAAGAGTAGGTTTGTGAACAGGGTTGTAACCTCCATGTTCAATACAGTTTCAGGTAAGAAGATTGCAATTTTGGGGTTTGCTTTCAAGAAAGACACTAGTGACACTAGGAAAAGTCCTGCAATTGATGTTTGCAAAGGTCTTTTGGGAGATGATGCTTGCTTGAGTATATATGATCCCAGGGTTACTGAAGACCAGATTCAAAAGGATTTGTCAATGAATAATGTTCAATGGGACCATCCAATCCACTTGCAGCCAATTAGTTCCACTAGTGTGAAACAGGTTAATATCTTTGGGGATGCTTATGAGGCAACTAGAGATTCTCATGGGATTTGCATTCTTACAGAATGGGATGAGTTCAAGACACTTGATTATCAAAGAATATTTGACAATATGAGAAAACCAGCATTTGTTTTTGATGGTAGAAAACGTATTGAATGTTGACAAGCTGAGAGAGATTGGATTCATTGTATACTCAATTGGGAAGCCATTAGAGCAGTGGCTGAAGAACATTCCTCAGCAGGCATGATATGGTATATATTAATTCTCAAGGGACCAAGTGCTGAAGATTATGAACTTAGCTAGACAATCTCATCTTCTGTGAGATTTCAACACCCTATTTTTATAATTGAAGTAAGCATGGACATTAATTGTTGCTAGCTATTCAAATAAAAGTGGTCACTGGTTTGAAGCTATATCGTTTGAGACAATTAAGACCATTATTATATATGTTTCAATGTGAGTGGACTTTCATGTTAATTAAAAGAAAAATACTAAGGAATAAAAAAATGCAATATCCCATAAGGCCTTTTGGTTTTCAAATGGTTGACACACTTTCATGTAGTTTTATGGCCTTGCGACCCTGTTGGGACAGGTCACAAAGCTCAGAAATTGCCAAATGCATTTATCAGGTAGTGCTGAAGTAGATATAACTATCTATGGGAAATTGTTCGGTGTACAACATTATTAATGTCAATCATTAATACACGTATGCATGTATATATGTGTTTGTATATGGCCACATGCACTTTTTCTAGGCGATACGATCATACGATGTCACTAAACTTACTTCATTTAATAATTACGGTTAAATATATAACGTGATATTAATTTAATGATTATGTAGACTAAATTTTAGATAAATAAGACATTTACCAGTTTATAATTAATATTTACTTATATTTTTAAAAATATATTCACATCAAAATAAAATTGTCAATGAAATATAAATAGTTTTTTGAATTATAAAAAAAGTAATATATATTTAATTTACTTAATAAGAAGTTCCAATTCAAATATTAGATTAATAAAATTCAACCCATAAAAGTTATATTTAATCAACCAAATTCAATATGTGTGTCTTAAGAAGAAAAAATTATCATAATATATATAAGCTTTAGTTAAAAATTTATTAATAACCTTTTTTAAATAAAAGATAATAAGTACTTCCAAATTTAAGAGGACTTTGTGCATAAGAGAAACTTTATCAAAATATGGGAATGGATTAAAAAATTAATAATTTAAAAAATATATATTCTTCTCATGTTGTGAAAATACTCACATAACATGACAAAAAATAAAATAAAATGGTAATTTTGATTTCTACTCAATTTATTTACATTACTTATATGTAAATATTAATTTATGAACATAAACTTAAATAAATATGCACACTAATGTTAACAAACAATTAAAATCAAATCATTTAAATGTGAAATTTCAAATAAATATCTCTTGGCACAAAAAATTAATGGGTTCAATGGCCCTTACTATAATAGGTTGATTTGGTCAGTTGATCATATTGGGTTTTCTTATATTGGATTGCGCACCAATTCCTAGATTACAGGGAAATTTAAGGGTACTGACATAGTAGTCGATCAATAGGGACTAAGCCCTTCACTCAACCAATACAATGACTATGATCTCACAATTGTGTTTATTAGAATGTGGGGAAAATGGGGTTAGTGTATAGATGGTGTGGGCTAAGCCCTTCACTCAACCAATACAATGACTATGATCTCACAACTATGTGTTTCTTAGAATGTGGGAAAAATTAGGTTAGTGCATAGATGGTGGATGGTGTGCTTGCCTGTGTAATTGTTATATTAGAGTTATATGAATCCTGATTAAGCCATATTATATAGGACATTCGAACAATTCAATCAAATACAAGTTATTTTATTTGTTCAACTTAACCTTCAACCAATATTTTCCTACCTTTACATAAATGCCTTTATTCCATCTCATTTATAGTTTTTCTTTACCATATTTAAATAGTTTCAGTCATTTATATTCATTTATTTACAATTTTCTTAACCTTAATTTAACTTGAGAGAAACTCCATCACTCAGTGAACAACTCTATGAAATTTTTAGAGAAACTCGCATTAAGAAGCATAATTTTTTCCTCAAGCAATCACCTATAAGGAAAATTGATTGATTTGGTCATCATCTAAATTAGATCAACTAATTACTAAAAATTAATGTTTAAAACCTACCATATCCTTCTTAAACTTTATAGGATTATAAAATATTTAGATTGATTTATTTTATATTAAAAGTTTCATATTCAAAGGTTATTATGAAAATATATTTTTGTAAACATTAATTTAAAGTCGAAATAAGTTAATTCATGCTAGTTAGCTAGTATTACTTGATTTGTCTATTAATAAAAAATTATAGTATTATTTAAAATAAAAAATGATATCACATATGTGATAAAAGTAACAAGTCAGCATTAAGCTAAAGAATGAATAAATAAATAACTCATATAGGTGGTATGAACTATGAAAAAAACATATGTTAAACTAGAGTTAAAATGGTGTAAGAGATGATATATTCAAATTGTCTGTCATTGATGATGTGATTCTTTGTTTTGAGTGAATTGGACACATGTCAATCTGGAATAAAAAAAAGGAAGGGAAGTCCAAGATTTTTTTTCAAAATTTATATATTAGGAGGTTTTTTCTGTTGTTAATAGGATTATTAAATTGATTATCTTATGAGTATGCATTCTTAGTTTATTGTATTAATTTGTAGTGTATTTCTGTAATACTTTTATTTTAGCATTTTATAAACTTTGTAAATGTCATTGGACATTCTTTCTATAAATCTGTGATCTTTTTAAGAAAAAATAGTGTGATTTTGAAATTAAAAAATAAATAAAAACTAGCCGGGAAAATAGTTCTTGAGCTAGAACTAGAAAGGGAGCATATGATATTTAATTTAAATAATTTAAATAATAATACTAATGTGTTGAGAAGAGAAAGGGAAATAGGGTATCCCTTCTCATTAATCATTATTATTGCACCTTGATTAGAGATTCCCTCACCCACAGAAAGAGACCAATCACGTCGATCCAGAAAAGTAAAAAGATAAGCACTACGCTCCTCTTATCTGATGTCACGTGTCAACTTGTCCTTGCGCTAACACGATTCAGAGTCCACCGCCACCGCGAACGTGTTCCCCGCGCAATATATATACGCCATTCGAACAAACATTTACCTCTGTCCACACTGAAACAGCGTCAGGGGTATTTCTCGTAATTAACAAAAGACACGTGTCGCTTCTTTAGTTCTTTCCTTTCTCGGACCAACCATTCGCCAAACCCAAAAATAAAAGGTAACCCTAGCTAGGTTTTGTACTTTTTCGTCTTTCGATCCTGGTTTCCTCCATTCGGTCTCCAGTTTTGCCGCCAACTCCGCAATTGACACGAGATTCGGTCAGTTCTTGATTTTCTGTGTCGATTGATCCTAAAATTGGTCATTTCGGTGCTTGTCCTGCGTTATTAGGGTTAGGGTTCAGAATATTCTTTATCTGTCTTGTCCTTACCGGATCTGAGAAAAACGTTTGCTTTTTTGCTTGATTTGCGTTCTGGCTCTTGTTCATCTTATTTTCAACACTTCTGCGTTTTTCAGAATTTCAAATATGACGTGAAATTTTATTTCCCCTTTTGGTTCTCGTTAGGACTTGCTGAGAAAATTGGGGCTTTTCTTATTTTGGTGGAAAGTTGAATTTCATCGAGTAATACTAATTAGGGTTCAATACTTCCAAACCCGAGCTATTATTATTCGATTCAGTAGTCTGTGATATAAATCATTCAATACTAATGATTTTTTTTTGTACATTTGTGCTCTTATTGTAACTGATGTATATTTACCAAATTACCCTTGTATATAATAATAAGTTCTCTATGGCCTATGGGTTCAGTTTTTGCAAAGGTGACCCATGTGATTGGGCCCGGCCCACCACCCTTTTAAGGTGTATTGTCAATATTAAAATCTGAGATTCACTTGTCACAGTGACTCAGCCGCAATGCTTGTAGGATTAGACATTGCTTTTTGAGATAATTTATGGAAATACTATTTCTTGAAATAATCTTTGGAAAAGAAATAATTTAAAACAAGTTTTTGAAAACGTGCTCTTAGAATTTTAAAGGACTCAAGTTTCTTAATGTAAGTATTTTGCTGATAAATGTTGTAACATGTCCAATTCCTTCTGCCAAATATTTTGCCTCTTGGTTGCTTTTAATCATCTTAGTGGTTGTTTTGGTGATTTAATACCAAATAATTACTTTGATGCTTGAAGTGTGAGGCAAGCTTATTCTTTCCTGCAGGTAATCATGGTGCAGAAGCGTCCTTTTGATGCTGAGGAAATCCCTGAGGTGTCCTTCAAACACCCAAAACAAGTGGGACCTAGTAATCAGTTTATGTCATTTGCAGAATCTGTTTTTCCTGAGGATGCTTGTCACATACCTAAAACATCAGGTGGGAATTTGAGGACCCCCCAAAAATAAAACAAAAGCAGAAAAGTTCATAATCAACTGTGCAATTTAAAATCAATGATTATGCTTTTGATATTAGTGATCGTTGAACTTTTGGGGCAATACCTGTGATTCAACTCTCTTTACTAGTCATTAGTCAACCGTGACCAAAAGATGGTGCTTTGGGACTCGTTGAACATCTCCTATTTTATCTTCTTTTTTTCCTATCTTTTTGTGGTTTCTTTATGTTATGTGTTTGGTTTAGATTGATAACTTGCACTTCCATGTTTTATTTTTGTTAATATTTGTCTGCTAAATTTTGGGAACATTCTTCCTTCACTGCTTGAACATGAAAAATGTCTCAAAATGCTAAGAGGCATTTGAGTGTTACTTTCTTTCAGACATCAGATTCCACTTACTAGGAAATGGGTAAACTGAACTATTTGATGTTGCTTAGTTTCTTTTATGATGATGTTTATTTCAAAAATACATTGTAAGTTGCAACCTACTCCATAATTTGTAGAGGGTGAATGCTGACAAGATAGTAATGAAAGTAGCTGATGATATTTTTGTTGAACAGTTGAATATCATAAAGGAGCTATGGAATTTGAAACTAGCTTTCCTGGAGGCATTTCTAGTTCTTCTTGGGCCACCAGTGACACCAGTGAAGATTTCCAATTAGAACCACCTCTACATCTCCCTTTTCTACCCGAGTATTTTAGTCCAGAGCGTCCAACAAGGACAATAGTTCACTATGAGGACATCTATTCCATCCTCCTTAAACATCCACCACCTAAACTTGTATCTGTTGGACCCAATCATCAAGCTGATGTTCCAGTGTGGGATTCCAGTGCCACTAGTAGACCAAATGTTGATGAAAAACTGATGGGAACCTGTATAATCCCTATGCCTCAGATGGAACTATCTATCTATGATAATGAGGTAGTTGGAAAGGGCAGAACTGATTGTAGCTGTGAAGACAGGGGATCCATGAGATGTGTCAGACAGCATATAGTGGAAGCAAGAGAGGAACTTATGAAAACCATTGGGAATGAGATGTTTGCCAACTTGGGGCTCTTTGAAATGGGAGAACAAGTGGCAGATAAATGGAGTGAAGAGGAAGAACAACTATTTCGTGAGGTTGTCTTCAATAGTCCAGGAACCCTGGGCAAGACTTTCTGGGACTATCTCTCCATTGCTTTCCCTTTGAAAACCAAAAAGGAGATAGTTAGTTACTATTTTAATGTGTTCATGCTTCGAAGGAGGGCAGAGCAGAATAGAAACGACCAATTGGCCATTGACAGTGATGATGATGAATGGCATAGTTGTGATGGCAATGGAATTGCAACTAGAGATGAAGAAGAAGACCATGTTACTGAGTCCCCAGTATATCAAGATGATGTATATCAAGATGATGCTTGTCATGCTGATTGCCATGAAAATTATCTGCAAGATAATGATGAGTATGCCTCAGATGAAAATTGTGCTGTTAATGAGGCTGATGATTCAAAGTATGATCCTTCAGAAGTGCCTCACTTCATTGGTTTACCTTCTCTTAGCCAACAGCAGGATCAAATTGCTTGGAGAGAGAGTTTTGATGAAGAAGTTCAAGATGAGATTGGGTTAACACTTAACAGTCTTCCTTATTTGTAACTTCCATATTTATATGGAGAGCCTCTCTAATATCCAGATTATGATCAGAAAATTATTAAAATGGAGACAACTACTTTCAAATGTATGCTCCCCCACTATGCCACTAGATCCCTTTCTTTTTCCCTCTCTTTATGAATGATTTTGAAGACACTAATTGGGACTTCTTGACTTTTTCTCCTTGTTTCACCACTTTTCTTTTTTTATTCAGTTTGAGTTCCTTGTTTCACTAATTTCGTGGAATACAATTTTACAGCTTCAGAGGTGTCAAAATTAACAAGAACTTTAGTGTTTGTATTTTCTTCTCGTCTTCTTTGTCCGGCATTAAACAAATTGTGCTCTTAGTTTTCTTTTCATTTTTTTCCTTTGGCTTAGTGGTTTATTTAATTAAGAACTTTTGGATAATCAAAAGATTAATATTAATACAATGCCACTGCTGGATACCGAACTTAAGCTACCTTCTCCCACTTTCCTAACTGGCAAAAACAGAGGCTCTGGAAAAACATGTTTAAACAAATCACAGCAATATGTTTGGATACTCTTAAAATCATGTTACAAATGCTACTGAGTAGCGTTGGACTAGACCCAAGTTTGTTATGTGGTTTTAGTGGTATTCAAACATGCTATAACTCAGATGACCACTTTTCTAGAGAACAAGAATATATATATGTGATGTAACATGTTTTTCAGTCAATAACATGGGGGACTTACTACTTTTCACTATTGATGATTTACTTTTAAATGTTTAATTTATGTGTATCCAAAATTATTGACTAAAGAACATTTATCCTGATTTACTGCTTAACACATTAAATTAGTTTTATCCAATGTGTACAATTAATTTGATTACTTCTAGAACCTGAGGATGAAAAATAGCACATCTTTATAGAGTCTAGGATAGCAACAACGGAGGCAGTAATGTTCATGATACCAATCACTTGTAAAAGATGGCGATACCTCCAAATAAATTTGTCAAATTGTCAAATCCACCCAATTTCTGAGCCTCCACCTTTGTCTGAGAAACTTTTGTGTTGTTCCTGTAAATAGTTTGAGGGATATACAAGTATTTGAATCAAGGCTGTAACATTTAGAGCTTTGAATTGGATCAAAATTAGGCCTGGATATGAAAGCAAATTAGAAGTGTGACTTATCTTCCATTGTATAGAATTTTATTTTATGTTTTAAGAATTTCTTCTTTTGGGGTGATTTTTGTGTTGGACTTATGAACTCCTCAGCCACTGATTTGATGATAAGGACTCATAGTGGAACAGTTAGCTCCTATTATCTACATATTGACCAGTTTTTTATTTTTAATGCATTCATGAGAGGCCAAAATAACTTGGCATGGGGAATTTTGCTTTGTTAGCACTTAGCAGTTAAACCAATTGCACCAAAATACAAGGTAGAAACGCTGTAATAATGGGGGTTTTTTTTTTTTTTTTCCCATACCAAACCACACTTTTCATGCAAAGGACAGGTATACATGACTGGTCCCACATTATCACAAAACTTATTTTATTTCTGAAACGAAATTCCCTTTTCTTACATGAAAATTTAATAATTCTTTTTGAGTATCCCCAAAGCATTTCTGGTGAGAACTTCCACCCTAACACATGCACCATTATTACTTGTATGAAGCAACGCATGCACCTTTTAGCTACACATTCTATATAAGGTCTAAGTAAAGTTAAAAAAAGGAAAAGAAAAGAAGGGTGTTGTTTTACAAGTATATGGTCTCATTTTCCACTACCTCTCTATTCATCAACCATCATCTATTTTTTTATTTATCTTTGTGAGGGTAATCACTCATTTTTTAACTGAACTTTTCAGAAAAGGAAGTTGAGCTATAAGGTTCCAACTGCCACAAAACACTAGCTTGTGATTTGATTAAAGCTTATCATGCTTATAACAAATTAGTATCTGCTACTATCTAATCACCCACCAAAGAAAAAGAAAGTTCTACTTTCTAATCATTTTAGAACTCCAATCACTGATATCTCAGCCACATCGAAACTGACTAATAGAAAATTGAAACCTTAGCAGAGTGGCTAAGATATCCATTACATCTTCAACCAACCTTTGTCTAATTTTTAATATTTCCCCTTCTGATTATAACACAAAGAGGGTGTCACCAAAAAGAAGCTAATTAAAACCCCTAGTAAATTTTAAAAGATTAATGGTAAAGAAAGGTTCAAAATCTAGTGCATGACAGAAATTATGTACATTGAATTTACCTATATATTATGTAGGCCATTGAGAATCATTTGAGTTATTCTTTTGTACATTATCAAACTTAATCAAGAGCAGTATGTGATAGGAAGGTAATTTCTTCAAAAGTAACTTTATGGTAGTTTGAAATTAAGTTTAGGTGTGGAAATGAATCTAGATCTATGATTAGAAAAAAAGCTAAGAGCTTGTGGAAGAGCTAAGCAAAGCTAATTAAGCTCTGTCTAAACTCTAAAGCACGTGTAAACCTCATCTGCCACCGACAGTGTCTCTAGGACTTGATCACGGATTGCTAGCATTTCAAATGGTTAAGCTAGCATAAACTTTAAGGAAGGCATCTTATACTAAATATGCTACAATACTAATGAGTGTCCAATCTTTTTTCTAGTTGTATATGTGTTATAATTCTGTCCACATTTTTGGATTGCTAACAATCTTCCCTCTCAAGTGAAGCTTCTGCTTGTGTGTTCTGTATATGGTACTCTAGTATACCACCAAATATAGAGGAGCACCACTCCTAAGCAAACTATTTGCTCAGCTGTATTTTCTTTAAAATTTTATTTACATCCATTTATTTTAATTTTCTTTGCTGGATCAATTTTTTTTCTTTTTTTTTGCATTGTCAGTTTTGTTAGATTTGGACGCTTGAAATTGAATATAGTAAGCGTCCATTTGTTTTACCGTTCCCAACATTATAAAACCATGGTTTCGCAGAATTGATTTTAAATCACTCTCGTCCAACATGCATCACTCATCTCAACAATTGATTTCTATAATCAATTCTACTTAACTGTAAACCTAACGGACATTAAGTCTTTGTTTGGTTCCGCATTTGAATAGTGGGAAGCCATGGTTTCTTAGAAATGATTTTAAATCACTTCTGTTCAACGCGTTTCATAAAATTTGTATCATTCATCTCACTAATTGATTTCTAGAATCAATTCTACTCAACTATAAACCAAACAGACACTAACACCATTTAATTGTACCTCATTTTAGTAACCATCACGTGCATTTTCATGGTGTAATTTTTTCAAAGACTAAAAAAATGGTGACATGTATAGAAGCTTGAATTTTATGGCCTTCATCAAATTACTCAAATTTCTCACTAATCTATTTAGTATTCTCTTAGGCAAAACTTCAAAGTGTGTTTATTTCTTCATCAATCCAGCTATCCTAGACATAATAGAAGTCAGTTCATAATTAATGCCCAAAAAGGCATAACATATTACACATAGGCTAAAAAATGTGGAGTGCACATCGAGTTAAGGCGTACTAGCTGCTACTAGACACACCGCATACATTATGCGCATGCACATGTTCCCTAAATAGAAAATTAATACTTGTGACAAAAAAGTCCAATCATATTCTAATTTTATTATTTGAAACATCATATTCTAATGGTTAGCAGCCTCTAATCTCTAATCCATTTGCATATGAAACTTCTCTTTAGTGAATCATCCATTATAACAACAAAAGGTGGGGGAAAAAACAAAAGTGATAAATATTGACAAATACAGCTAACCACTGTACCAAGTTGCCGGCAAAAAGGGGCACAAAATTAAGTGAAGTAATTACATATAGTGAAGTTGTTTTGGGTCATAACCCATAGCTGTTAATAAGACATTCATGTTACGGTTACTGCAATGAACGTGGCCGGCTTGATTGATCAATGTGAAAATTAAGCCGGCACTTAATTGGGTCTAATTGACCCTTTGGCATGCTGCCTAATCTTTAAGGATATTATATGAATCGGTTGGTAAGGAGTTGTTTCAGTTTAACCAGTTGTCTCGAATTCAAGTAATAGATATGCAATTATGTTAAATACTCGGAGGAAAGACATCTTATTTCACTTTATCAGAATTGTCTACCACAAAGATACATGTGATATTGAAGAGGAAAAAAAAAAGGCACAAATTAAGATCCAATGTGGTACCCTTGTCTTAAAATAACAAGACAGTGACAAGTCACGACGCTAGACAGCTTGTACTAGTTGTTTATTCAGGGTGCATCAACGAAATAGTGATGCCTAATCTAACAAGATACCTTAAAGTAATTAAGCTCTTAATCATATTGCTGCACCTAGTTTTATACATATTTTATTTACTTTATTTCTATTGGAATGATTAGCTCAGGTACATTGTGCATGTAATGTGCATAGAAACATGCATAATGTAGACAGTACACACACTGACACTGCACACATTTAAGATTAAGTAATGTATAAAGGTCGAGCGAGGTTTTCTAGCTATAAAGTTTTTAATAACTAATAATAAGGTACTATGTATTATCCTTTTTCCCCCCCTCTTTTGAATATATCTGATTTACTCCCTTGTTTAAAAGGCGATGGATTTTTCAGGGAAAGGTGTACATAACAAAGTTCAATTTTATTTAGGAAAAAGATAATTCCACACTCAAATTTAAATTTGAGTGTGGAAAATGTAGGAAAAAGAAATATGAAATTAACAGAGATAAATTGAAAGATGTGATAATTGTATGGTAGATCTTTTAAAGTTTGGGTCTACCATAGACCCCACGCTTTATTACTATGAAAGTAATATTAAATTAATAAAATATATTATTATATTTTTTAATATTAAATTTAGAAAAGTGCTAGCAATAAATTTTTTAACACAATTTTTTCAACATACTTTTTGTGATTAGTTAAAATTCACATGAGTTCATCCTAAAGGTCCCCTTGAAAGAAAAAAATGAGTGTAAAAGAGAGTGTAATAAAAATAAGTGGAAAAATAAAAATTCTTTTATTTATTGTGTAAAAATTACTCGTAATATATAAATAGTGTAATCACCCACTAAATGGGTCTGGGATTGAATAATTACCCGCATATTTTATGGGTATGGGTACTATAGTACTGTATCCAAACTCTCACAATATATTATATATATAATTAATTTAATTTATATATATATTTATATTAATAATTAATATATTAACTTAAATGTTATATTTTAGTGATTTACGACCCACTTCTCTTAGTTCTAATATTTTTTTTGGTGTACAAGGAAAGTAATAAGTTTAAATCTAGAACCTCATGTTAAGCTACTCAAACCTCCAACCACTAGGCCGACCCTAGTGGGTACATTATGCATTGTATTTAAACATTATGTTTTTAATTCTAATATTTAAACATTACATTATGCATTTTATTTAATAACTCTTATTATGTTAATTATACTTTGATTTAATGAAGTGATTATGTTTTATGATTAAATTTGAATGATATGTGAATAATATTTTCATTAGAGTTGTTTTTTAATCAATTTTTATTTTTTAATTGATTTATTATGTTTATAATTAATAAAAATGTAAGTAATGAATACAAAAAGTACGCGCGAGTAAAGGTATGAAATTACTACTCATGAAGATACGGGGTACGAGTATTTTTTTAATACGGTGAGAATAGGTACTATAGTATTTTGTCTTTACTTAAACCCTACCCATAATCAAGCACGCCAAATATGTAATTCAATTTCTGGTTGTGGATATCGGTTTACTAGTAGAGTTTAATATATATACACTGTCAGTGTAAATAAGTTTTACACAGACATTCAATTATGTGTTGTCATATCATTTATTGAATTTAATAACACATGAGGTGTCACATTCATTAAATGATGTGGCGACACACCATTGAATGTCCGTGTAAAATCTTTTATTATATTAATAGTGTATATTAATTAAATCCTTAATATTTTGTAAAGGAAAATGTTAGGGCTTACGAAAATGAATTTCAAACTCCATTGTTATTATTGTATAAATTTTTTCCCCTATTATGACCAACTACCCACAAAGACCTTGCCATTTCGTGTGTATGTATATATATATATATATAAAACCTTGCTAGGATTTAGCAATGCTGTTTTGGAAATATTTAGTCTTCATTCGTAACGAGAACAATTTATAAAAAAAAATAGGTGTAATTTAATGACATTTTAATATCAAGTAGATCAATGTAAAGGACTAAAGGGTTAAAATTTAGCATCGGTAAGTGACTTTAAATTGTATAGTTATTTTCTAATTTTTATAGTCAAGTAATTTGACATTTCAATTGAATCAATTATGCATTTCAATGTCTGGCTGTGGATGCCGGTAGAAATTATATATTTTTGAAATGTTTATTCTTCATTGTAATGAGAACAATTTTAAATTTTAATAGCTTCAACATAAGATTTTTATTTAGGTAACGGTTTTATAGTCAATAATATATATCTGACTAGCTTTCACGATTTCACCTGCGTACACACACTGTTCATCTGTGACGTGTATTAACATAGACTTCTTATTAATGGAAGGAAGAGTCTTAATATATATAGCATTTCTGTATTTGATAAATTCCATGGATACCTGCAATTTATCATATTAGGTGTGACTTTAAACTTGGAACGTAATACAAAACGATAAATTCTTATTTATTTATTTATTTATTTTTTATGATATCACAGCTTTCATTAGTGAACAAAATTTCACATGACAAGGACTGCAATTGTTACTTGACCAAAAAAAGGACTGCAATTGTTAAAGATTCTATCTTTAATCCCAATATTGGAGATTGATTTTCTATCAAATTATTTTTCACCAAATCATAATTGGTTGCAGTGGAAGACAAACATTACTTACAAGATCAAAGTTTAAATTCTGAAATCACTGATCTTAAATTCCAAATAAGATTTCATAATGGCCACATATTCCCAATAAATTAAATTTATATTAGTTTTTTTATTTAATTAATTATTCAATAAAAATACGTTTTTCAAAATTTTTAACTTAATATTTTAATATGTTCTATTATTATTAAATATAATAATATATTTATAAATAATTATTAAAATAACTTTTTATCTATTAGACTGACTTTTAAGATTAAGTTAAAAGTTTCAAATATTTTATATTTTTATTATATTAAATAATTATAATCAATTAAATCAATTTTTAAAATTGTTTAGTTTATTTGTTTTTTATTTCACAAAAATATCCATATAATATACCAAATATTTGCTAATTTGAGAGAATTAAAAACGGGAGAAAAACCACCTTTGCATTCAGCTTACTGGGCCAAATCTGAGTTGCCACTGCACTAATTCAATGTTTGTTTAGTTTACAGTTGAGTAGAATTGATTCTGAAAATTAATGGTTGAAATTAATAATACACGATTTACAAAACACGTTGAACAGAAGTGATTTAAAATCAATTCCACAAACCGTGGTTTTGATTTTTGTAATGCCCAACCAAACAGGCTATTAAACTCTTAAGAGATAACTGATTTTAGAAACAAAAAAAAAAAAAAGGAAATAACTGATTTGCATTTTTTTACCATTGAAGACTAAATACCCTTTACAAGGTATAGGAAGGCAAGTGTATCACAGTAACATTGTTTCCAACAACAAATAAGTGAAAAATTAGAGATGCTTTGGATTACTACTCTGATCCTTTTCCTAATTGAAGGTAACCTCAAAAAGATGAAGTGCCCAACTGGCATACCGAGAAGGCAACACTCCTCTAAACTAAAAGGTAGCCTCCAAGTCTAAGTTCATATTCTGCATCCAATATGCATTTTTAGAGGCTACCTAAAACAATTTAAACAAATCCTGTCATGCCAAGAGAATTTAGCTGTATCATAGTGGCCCTTGGGAGCAAAGATGGCATTTACTAATACTTTATATCCACGATTCCAAAAGGATATTAAAACAAATTATAAGATATGAAGAGGTAGATCATGGGGGATACACTCTTGGACACACATAAATGTGCCAAATTTTAGTTGCATTACTATTACTATTATCATCATCATCACTATTCCTCTGCTCAGCTAGTCGCTGCAGGCTTCCATGATTTGATGGTATCACATAGTTCAACCATGGTTTATGGCTGAAACAAAATAACAAAAAATTAATTTAAAAAAACATTATATTTATTTAAGGCTAAGGAGCAATGTCGAAATAACGTCAGTTTCGTTTACAGTTAAGTAGAATTAATTAAGTTAAATTTATAGAGAGCAATGTATAGACTCACGTTTTCAATGCTGAAATAGATGTGTTGAAGAATTTAAATTTGAGTTTTGTCAGGTTTCACTGTCAAACCAAACATACACCGAAATGCATGATCTACTAAATACGTTAAACAAAAATGATTTAAAATCTATTTAACTGAATTGATTGTTAATGTTTCTAACCGATACTAACAGGTTAAAAATAAAATAAGATAGGTGAAGCAAACCCCAAACCCAGTGGATATAATATGGCCCACCTAATGTTTGTTTGAGGACTTTTGCTTTACGAAATTGCCCTTGAATGAAATGTGGCTCCTCAATCAGCGAAGGAGAATCAATAAACAGTGGCATTGTGAAGGCAGGGTTTGATTGGGATATGAAGCAACTAGATAGATAGAGAGGGTAACCAGAGGGGACCCACATGAAAATCTTTTCTAATCCTACAAATAAAAACCATTCACTAATAGAAAGTCCAAAGAATAACGGCCAGAGAGTGGAACCTTTCACTTGAAGAAGAGTGTGTGAGTGAGTGAATGGAGAAACATAAGCATTAGCATTAGCATTAACATTACCTTACTAGCAAGACAAAGGAAGGAATAGTTTTGAATTGAGTTAGTTTTAGTTGGTTCTTCTTCCTGAGCTTACCTATAGTGATGCTCACTTGACAAATCTCAAACCGTTGGATTAGGAGTGGCGTAGTATCCTCAGTTGAGTACACGTGCTGCTCTCCTCCCTCCCTCCCTCTTTTTTATCTTTGCTTCCATGCATGGATTTCTCCTCCAAATATAGTCAAGTTGAGAGAGAGAGAGATAGAGAGAGAGAGAAATCAACGCTCACTAACTCTATTTTATTTTCTCTCTTGTTTGTTCATCGCTATCATTAGCAATCAAAGGTAACACAACACAAACACAACATAACCCCTCTTTCTCCACCTCTTCAAGTTTTGATCTTTTTATATTCTTCTTCAAAACTCAACTACCAAAGAAGCTAGTAGTAACCATAGGGAGCTTTGCTTTACTACTTATTCTCTTTGGCCCTCTTTTTCTGCCTTAGATCTTGCACTTGCTTGGAGTTTCGTTGATACTCATTCAAGTGTCCCTTTTTTTTTTCATTTTTTTCTCTGCAGTGAGTGCAAAAGGTGGTGATGTGATGCAGCTTTCTCACGGTATTCGTGATTTCATCTCAATAATCTGATCTGGGGTTGTGAGTTGTGACAGTTTTTCTTCTCTTTTTCTTTTTCTGATCCTCAGTTCCCGGTTATTCACATTCATCTGATGAGATCGATGAATTCAGCATTCTTGGATATTCTCCTCTGATTTTCAGTATTCAAAGAACAGAACAAAAACAACAACAACCCTTTTGATTCTCTCTCTGATCTTGAATTCAATGGAAGAAGATCAAGAATTCAAACACGTTTGCAAGTTCTGCAGCAAGAGCTTCCCTTGTGGTAGATCCTTGGGAGGTCACATGAGGTCTCACATCACAAACTTGTCATCATCTGAGACAGAAGAAAAACAAAAACAAAAGCTTTCTTCTACAAAGAATAAGCCTTCTTCTGTCAACAATGGTGGAGGCTATACTATGGGTTCTGAAGCTGCAACTAATGCTGGCTATGGTCTAAGGGAGAATCCCAAGAAGACTTGGAGAATTTCTGATTCAAGTGAAGACAATTTGGTCTCTGACAAGTTCTGCAGAGAGTGTGGCAAAAAGTTTCCCTCTTGGAAAGCTTTGTTTGGGCACATGAAGTGTCACTCTGAGAAAGAAAGAGTTTCAAAGTCTAATAGCTTGGAGGATCAAGATTCTTGGACTTGGACTAATAATGCTAATGCTACACAGAAGCTGGTCATGGATAGCCAATCTGATAATGAAACCACTGCTCCAAATCGAAGAAGGAGATCAAAGAGAAGAACAAGGTACATGTTTGGTCCTGCTCCAACAACTTCTTCTGTGTCTTTTGCAAATCCTTCTTCTTCTTCTCTTTCTGAGGTTGAACAAGAGCAAGAAGAGGTTGCTATGAGTTTGATGATGCTTAGTAGAGATGTGAGTCCTTGGAGTGGTCTTCATTCTGTTGCTGAGTCTTCTGATAATAACTCAGTTTACTTTGAAGCTCGATCTTCAGTTCGAACTAATCTTCTTACTAAAATTGAAGGTAACAAGAAGCTTCCTCCTACCTCTAATATAGAAAACAAAAAGTGGGAGTTTGGCAATTCAGTTTCTGCAAATTTGAACTCCAAAGGGAAAAGTTCAGTGCTTTTGGCTACTCCTGAGGTTCCTGAAAATGAATTTAGGATTAACAAAGCTGGAGCTTCCATTAAGGGGTTCTTCAAGAATGATAAAGCTAACAAGTATGAGCTTGATTACTTCTCTGCATCAGAGGATTCTGAAGATGAACAGGGGAAGAACAGAGTCAATGGAACAGAATATGTTTTATCAAAATCAGCTAAGGGTACTAACAAGAACAGTTCAATCAAGACAAAGTTTTTGGATTCTGAATTGAAGTCAAATTCTCTTAAGAATTGGGTGAACAAGTCTTCAGAAGCTGAATTCAGCAAGAGCTCTAATAAGAGAGGCAAGTTTGAATGTACTACTTGCAACAAAATCTTCCACTCATATCAAGCTCTTGGAGGTCATAGAGCAAGTCATAAGAAGATCAAAGGATGCTTTGCTTCAAGAAATGAGAGCAGTGAAAACAGCATTGAAACTGAACTCTCTCCTGACCCAACAACTGAAAGCAAGCTCATGAAGAACAGTGAAAGTGAATATGTTGTTGAACATGAAATGGGTGGTGGTTTTCATAATGAGGCAGAGACAGTTACAGAGTCCAAGAAGAGCAAAGTGCATGAGTGCCCAATTTGTCTTAAGGTTTTTCCATCTGGACAAGCATTGGGTGGCCATAAGAGATCTCATTTGGCTGGTGGGTCAGAGAGTAGAAACTTTCAAACAGTTGTGCTTCAGGAACAAGTGCCAGAAATTAGGGACTTCCTTGATCTTAATCTTCCTGCTGCTACTACTGAGGAGGAAAGTAATACTAATAGCCATGCTGACTCTAACAGACCCTGGTGGGTAGTAGAAGGAAACCACAAACAAGAGGCACTGATAGGCTTGACTTGATGTCTAGCTAAACCTCACAGTTCATTCATTCCATCAGTGGACCAAATTCAAATCAACTTCAGAGTGAAGATTCAAACTGTATAGAAATGTTTCTGCATTTTATTTCATTAATTCTTTACAGGATTCATGTCTTTTTGAAGGTATTTCTGTTTTGTTAAGATTTTTCAACTAGTACATGAGATGAACTTTGAACTTTCTTTCCATCTGTTCACTTCCTTTTTGTTTTCTAATATTTTTTGGGGATGCTATATGTTATTATTCTGTTCATAGAATAAGTTCAATTTCTGCAAAGTTTAAGTCCACCATTTTGGTTGTTCTCTTCTAAACTCTTCTGACAGATTTCTGTAGTTAAGTCAAGTTGTTTTCACCCACTTCCCCTTTTGCATCTTGGAGATGTACTTAATTGTATAAATTCCAAAAGTGACATGTTTGTGGGGTAATTATTTTTTCTTTGCATCAAAGAGAATGAATGAGGTGTTGAAAAAATTGGGATAGGGTAGTAGAAGTCATTACATTACACATGAGGAGAGATAGAAAGGTAGATTTTATAATAAACATAAAGAAGGCATGTGAGCTCAAGGTGGTTGTTTAGTCACCTACCATAAAACCTGACCACCCATCTATCTCTTGTTTCCTTCTCTTACTTGGCACACAACACAAGTGGTGTGCTAATAAATCCTTCTCACTAATTACTATGTACTATGAGTAGCAAATATCATAATAATTCATCAACAGAGTGAGAAGGATGGCTGGACCACTACTATGTAATGTAACATATTGAAATCACAGCACCACTATAGAATTTCAGCTCAGTGGTTTTATCTTTTCTTTTCTATTAGGAGGAACCTCAATTTTTTGGTAAAGAAAATTCAGGGTGAAAGGATGGTACTCCAGTCCAAAGAAGGAAAAGCCTTCGGATTAAGAGAACACCTGTAGAGATACTTACATTTATCCCACCCCAAAGGGATGGGTAGAGATTTGAATTCGCGACCTGTCAAATATGAGACGTGTTCCACTCGACCAACACCTTTAGGTTAGATAACCTCAATTTGTTGACCTAGATTATAAAATATAATGAAAATGGGAATTTTAACCATAAGGGGTTTTAGGGATAAAAGGTAAAAATAATAAAATCTTAGACCTATATATGCCAGGCTGAATTTAATCATAGGAAAGGTAATATGCAAGAAACAAAGCAGCACCAATTGGTTTGGAATACTATTTGTGCTTAGTGGACCAATACATATGTGATATGTGCGTTTTAATATGTCACGCACAACTATTTTGTGCAGTTAAAATGGCATCTGTTAGCAACATGTCACATAGCGTTTGGTCATTGGTACAGTATGGAGTGAGTCCTGTGTTTACTCAGTTTTAGTAACTGTAGATGGACGCTATTTGCTGCTTTGTCGACTATTGCAAAGCACAAACTGCAAAGAAAGTTATGCAATCTGAAAGTGAACAGTGCTTATTTAGTGTGTCTATTTGGTTTAGATTTTGAACCATTCAATTCTGATGAATTGATTTTAAATCACTTTCGTTCAACGTGTTTCGTAAAGTGTGTACACTCATTTTCAACCATTGATTTCTAGAATCAATTCTATTTAACTGTAAACCAAACTGATTTTGTAGTTAGGCGGTGCTTATTTTCTGTCAAATGATTTTTGTTTTAAATTTTACATTGAATTTATTAATTAAAGAAAGTGATGTATTTTTATCATTAAATTTATTTATGACATCAAAATTTTAAATTATAAAATTACACATATATTATAATTAGGATTTAATGGATATTATATATCTAATGAATATGATACTAATGTGTTATTAAATTCAATAAATAATATCACATCATATAATTAAATAATTATATATTCTTTTTTATCTATTTAAATGTTGTTTATGTAATATTAGTATAGTAAACTGAAAAAAAAAAGTTTTTCAGTGTGATATTTTTAATTAGTAGATAATTTATAATGACTTACAATAATTGCATGTTTAATTCAACGTTTCAAAGACCTTTCCTTTAGATGTCATCTAATTGAAGAGGAAAAAATCTTTTATAAAACATGCATTAGAATATATGCTTTTGATGGAGGATATTGTTAGTCGGTACGAAAAGCATTTTATATATACCTTTTGCATGAATGGTGACATTTATAAAGGATTTTTTTTTTATTTCTCAATTTTTTTGACTCAGTTGGTAACGCAGACTGAGATTGTGGGAAAAGTTCCCGAGTTCGATACCCACTAAACACTTAAGGAGGGTGATGAGTCTTAACTGTGACTAAGTCCAAATAGAATTGACTGTTGTAATAGGGGATACCTGCTAACACACAAAACAAATATTCATGTAATTCACCTTGTGCTGAATAACGCATCTTTTATTATATATAAAATAACTATCATCTTAAACAAATAGATGGTTAAGTGTCTGATTGATTTATAATTGAGTTGAGTTGATTCTAGAAATAAATGGTTAAAATGAGTGATGTACGTTTTATGAAACATGTTGAACGGAAGTAATTTAAAATCAATTATATGAAACCATTTGTTATACACTGTTGCAAGGATAAAACACACAGAGACTAAATAATTATGTGTTAAAATATATATGACGATTCAAATGAAATTGTATTTTGTAATAATAACATTTTAATTTGTTATGCATTTTTCATAGCACCAAATGACCGTTTGACCAAGATAATTTTTTTTTTCCTTTCCATAAGTGTCTCGCACGCACCATGGATTTATTTCATTGGGTTGAGAAACATTTCAACCAAAATTCATAATTACTAACTCACTTTAAGTAATTATAAATGTTTGTATAACATACTCTTGCTGTACTTTCTTTTTCATATATTATTACGTGTATATTGACACAACTACGGTACGGTTACAGTTTTCATAAAAAAAAAAGTCGAAATGAAAGTATTGCAAGAAACTTAATACTACTTTAATATTAAATTATCATATCCACATATCAGCCTTGCATCATCCCCTATATCGGCTTAGGGGTAATACTAAAAGGAAATTAATTTTTTAAGAAAGATAAAGTCTATTTCGGATCGAAGCAAGAGAAAAAAGCTAAAATACTTGGTAGTCCGTCAGCTTAGTTTATAGAGTCAATGGGATTCGTTTCGAAGTTTGATTCCTAAAAATGTCATTAGTTAATTAGTGGTACGATACAAATAACAGCATTACCATTTAAATAATTAATAAAAATAGAGGTTAAGATCATATGCACTCTTGATAACAATGTGCCCCCATGCATTATAAATTGAACATGTGGCAATCAAATCAGCTTGTTATTACATGGTAGTAGGTGTCGTAAAATAAACAACAAATGATTGGTTCAGCTTTTATTGGATCTTGGGTTTTCCATTTCTATTAATTTTTAATTTAATAAGAGACAGTTATTGATGACAGAAAAGAGAGAGTGTGTTATATGAAATATAGAACACTAGGAAATGCATAATTAATTTTAAAAATTAATACTATATAGTTGAGCTTCCTTGAGGTTTTTTTTCCAGATTTTTTAAATTTAGACTATTATTTATTGATGTATTTAGTTTTAAAAAATAGGTTAAATAGATTACTTAATATTTTTCATGGACACCTATATAATCATGTGATTTGTTATGGATTTAAAAATCATGTAATAAGGTGTAAGAATTTTGTATAGTGTGTCTCTTTAGTAATTTTAGCTAACGAATACCTAGGAATTAGTTACCAATTTAGTTATTATTCTTCGTGTTCTCCATGTAGTACTATGGGTTCCAGTCTCTGATGAATCTTTGAAGTCCAAGAGGTGAATGATTGGGTGTACTTGCAAGACACTCAATGCAGAAGTCAAAAAGGTGTTAAGTGTTTAGATAATCAGAAAAAATCACACACCTCTACCATTTTAGGGGTATATATAAGCTCCCTATTCTGCATATGGGCACAAATCCTTAAGTTGGTCAGTGGGTTAATCATTATTATGAAGTTGCCTCTTCCTAATGTGAAATGAGGAGCATTATTTGGTCATTAACACCAGTATTAAATATTGTATCTTCATGTTACGGTACATGTGTCGTTAGGCGTATTAAGTCGTCTATCCGTCTTGGCTAGTTGGTCCGAAATTTAGAACACTAGGAAATGTATAGTTAATTTTAAAAATTAATACTATATAGTTGAGCTTCCTTGAGTTTTTTTTTTCAGAATTTTTAAATTTAGACTATCATTTATCGGTGTATTTAGTTTTATAAAATAGGTTAACTTTAGATTACTTAATATTTCTCATTGACACCTATATAATCATGTGATTTGTTATGGATTTAAAAGTCATGTATAATAAGGTGTAAGGATTTTGTATAATTCTCTAGTAATTTTAGCTATGAAATAGTTACGAATTAGTTGTCAATTTTAGTTATTATTTTTTCGTGTTCTCCAGGTATAGTACTATGGGTTTCAGTCTCCGGTGAATCTTCAAAGTCCAAGAGATGAAAGGTTGGGTGTACCTGCAAGGCACTCAACGCAGAAGTCAATAGGTGTTAAGTGTTTAGATAATTAGAGAAAATCACACACTTTTACTATTTTAGGGGTATTTATAAGTTCTCTAATCTGCATAGGGTTTAGGGTTTAGGGTTTAGGGTTTAGGGATAGTCATTGATTTGATTGATATATAATAATCTGTACTATTTACTTTTGGGTTTTCCTTCTAATGGAGAAATCATCATTATGAAGTTGCCACTTGCCTAATGTGAAATTGGGAGGATTGTTTGGTCATTATTGCCAGTATTAAATATTGTACACGTAAGTCATACATAACTGGGTACGTATCTTCTCATTACGGTACATGTGTCATTAAGCCGCTTATCCGTCTTGGCCGGTCGGTCTGGTTGACATGGGTCAACTTATAAGAAGTCTCGTGTTATTCGGCTAGTGGACCGGAAATGGATGGCCACTAGTCGGTACATCCTGAGAATAACTATCTAATGATTCCATAATTAATCTCTAGATATTTCGTGAATAAAATTGCTAAAAATATTAAATAACTGGAGAGGATCAGAATACGTATAATAATAAGTGCTACCCTATGATAAGGCCAAACAACTTAAGGCTAAAGATGGATGAAAACTAGAATTGTTATAGGGTTAAATATATTTTTAGTCCCTCAAAATATAGCGAAATTTGATTTTGGTCTCTCGTTTATTTTTTCATTGGTTTTGGTCCTCCACTTTTCAAAATCACATGATTTTAGTCATCTTCGTTAGTTATATTCCGCTAAGTGATGACGTGGTAATATTTCTTATAAATTTTTCTATGAATTTTCCTACAGATTTCAAAATTGAAAGAATTTTGTTTAGATTCTAAAATTTGTGAAAATTTTACTATAAATTTTTTTACAGCAAAGCAATAAAATTTATAGCAGTATTTTTATTTAAAAAAAATTGTAGTTTTTTTGGAAATTTACTACATATAAATTCTCTAGAAAAAAAGTCGCAAGAAATTTTCTGTAAATTTTTACCCGAAAAAAATCGTAGTAGAGTTGCGAAAGTGACTTAACATAGTATAGTTAATAAGAAGGACTAAAAACATGTTATTTTAAAAAATGGAGGACCAAAACCAATGAAAAAATAAATGAGGGACCAAAACCAAATTTCATCATATTTTGAGAGATCAAAAACATATTTAACCCATTGTTATATTATTTGGTTAGATATTCTCTCAATTCTTCCATAGTGTAATTACACACACCTTTCTTCAAGATCTCAATTATAATGAAAGGAAAAGAAAATTCCTTTAATATACATTTGTTCATAGGTAGATTATTAAAATGGTTAAATATGTTTTTAGTCTCTGAAGTTTGACCCGAATTTGGTTTTAGTCCCTAAACTTAAAAATTTTTTGTTTGTGTCCCTTATGTTCTGAAATAACGTAAATTTAATTAGCCTCTCCTGTTAACTTTGATACTGACGTGGCAAACGGATTTCTGTATCAGGTTATCCAATCAATTTTAATAAACAAGATGTGACAATTGAATAACACCTCAACTCATCCCGCACCTAATACATCTACCAAAAAGGTGATACCTAGAATATGTTTTGCATGAAAAAAACAATTTAG
Organism: Sesbania bispinosa; assembly: GCA_026901365.1. NCBI lineage: Eukaryota > Viridiplantae > Streptophyta > Magnoliopsida > Fabales > Fabaceae > Sesbania > Sesbania bispinosa. The sequence goes on from QLOH01000016.1 coordinate 110,628, forward strand.
AAATCTGACTGGATGAACTTTATTGTTATTAAATTGTCACATCATATTCATTAAAACTGACCGGACAAGTTGACATAGAAATTCGTTTGTCACGTCAACATTAAAGTTAACGGTATTAAGGGGAGATACTAAAGTTATATGATTTCAAAACATGAGGGACCCAAATCAATGATTTTAAAATTTAGGAATTAAAACCAAATTCGGATCAAATTTCAAGGACTAAAAAACATATTTTACCCTTATTAAAAATTGTGAATTTTATTATGTATTTTAAATATTTGCAATTGAATCTATGTGTTTTAAATCCAAATATAGATAGAATGAAATTTCATCATATTTTTTTTTTGTCACATTTGTGTGCATGAATAATGCTCTTTTATTACATTAACAATGTCATCATTCACATTTTGTAAAAGCATCATTCTAAGAATTTGTCTTTCCGTGGCTGTGTACCTTGTTAAGTCGCTAAAACAGTTTATGTCACTAAAAACAATGCCATTCCCAAATCAAGTTTGACAAAAACAAACATGGCTTCTTGAAAATTTAGCTATATTGAATGTCATAGCTGTGTGTTAGTCAATGTTAGCATTACATAACATCATAATCCACACCTAACAGAGGGCAACAAAACTTCACATTATGACTCCCACTCTGATGAGGTACTTATATAGCATGGCTATAGCTTGAATCGAAGTCCATGGATTTAGTAAGCGTGACGCATACACGATATCCAACATTGTGACTACCCACTCTGATCAATTTAACCTCCTTAATTAATTCTTACTTCTAATTGCATCAATCTATATTTGCCTTTATGGAGTCACTTTTCTCTTCTTAGAATTCTCTATCCAAGCTTCATTGCTTTCATTTCCATCCCATTATTATTCATGTAAGAATCACTTTTTTCTCCATTTTCTTAAAGTTGAAAGCAATGGTCATTTCGGTCATGAAGATTTCTCCCCTACATAAATTTCTTGCGTTTCATTTCCAACATACATCTCGACGATAATTTCTGAAATTCTAAGCACTAACATTTTGCTATTTTCCACCTTATAAATGCATGGTTCTCACTTATTATTTTCACAACAATATTGATTATCAATTGAATTTTATAGTCAATAAAAAAATTTCAAATTTCTAAACCAGTGATATTTTATAGTCAATGATATTTACTAAGTTTCAATTTTGTTGTCTAGCTCCATCACATAATTCCAAGTGGGGAAACTTTATGTTAAAAAGAAAAGGAAAAAGCAAAAGAAGAAGGGAACCAAGTTAAGCAAGAGATGCTTAGGCTACAACTATATTCAAATCAGGCCCACTTTCTATGTGGATATTTGTAACTTAAGCCCAGGACAAATGCAATTATTTTTCAGGACCATTTTAGTTGGAGTGGTTAGAGCAACAAATCAGAACGGAGCGCGTTTAGTTGGGTAGTTTTCAAAAATGATTTTACTTATGACTAATTTGAGTAGAGTTAAGAGAGGGAGAAAAACTCTCTCATTATTTAGTTTTATGTTTTCTATTATGATAGTAAAACTTGTTATTATGATACTAAAACTTTAAATCCTATTTAACGATATTAAATATATGTTTAATTTTTATTAAAATCATGTCTTAAACGTGAATCCAATTTTACACTATTAAAAATACACATTGGCTCGAATCCATGATTCGGTGTAAACCAAATATATATAAGCTCATTATCGCTTAAACTAACAAGAATTGTAATATGAAAAGAAAAAGTTTATTCACAAACTTTCAAACATTCCTTCAATGCTAAGAATGAGTATATATATTTCCCAATAAAAGTGAAAAGGGAAAAACTTCATTCCATTCTATCAAAACAATTAATTGTCTTACTTGTGCGGGAGTTTATTTAAATATGATATTTTTAATCATGGGAATAATTTTTAATGAGATATTTAATGCATATTTAAATTTAATCAGTTAATTTTAAAAAATACTTATCATCAAAATATTTTTAAGAGTTTAATATATATACATATATTTTTTTTAAGCAAAAGAATTAATTAATTGAGAGCAAGGGGTACTCCAATCCATAATACAAAAAAATACAAACCACCTGGAAATAAACACCAATTCTAGTCAAGCCACCAAATTACAAATGACAAAAAAAGATAACCAAAACACACCAGCCCCTCCTATAACCCATGGAATAAGAAATAACCTGACCACAAAATCCAAATAAAAATATTGCAATAAACAAAAGTTATATACCAAGATAACGCCACTAAATTACAACACATTATTTCAACCCTCTAATTCCAAAAGTTAGGTGAAACAGGAAGCAACATCCAAATCAAGAGTTTAATATATATACACTGTCAGTGTAAAAAAAATTTACACAAACATCCAATGATGTAATGCCACATCATTTATTGAATTTAATAACATATGAGGTGTCACATTCATTAAATGATGTGGCGACACATCATTGGATGTATGTGTAAAATTACTTTACACTGACCGTGTATATTAATTAAATCATATTTTTAAAGTGTAATTTATAAAATTATATTTATACTTTGAGAGTTATATGATAAATTATTTATCTTTTATTAATAATAACATTTACATACAATTTTAAGTTTATGAAAATAATTTCATTTATGTTATGTATGAATTATTTTAAGTTATGCTAAAACTACAATGATTAACTAAAATTAATAGTACAAGTTAATAAAAATTTGATAGAGAGAAAGAGAGAGTAATCATTAATTCCTTATCAAGTTAATTTTTAAATTGGAAAATGATAATGAATAATTTATTTTTTTAATAGGGTTATTAATTACCTCACATTTTTCAAGATAATTTTACGTATATGTTTTTTAAACTTAATAACTACACTTAATATTATCTTTATGTATCAAAACAACACTTAACAGTACGTTCTTCTTAGAGTAACTTTTTACATTTGATGATGGTATTTAATATTTAATAGGTTATTGATTACCACACTGATCTTAAGGCAGCTTAATTCATTCTAAAAACCAATTTAAGAAAAAAAAATATTTGATTAACATAAAAAATTAATTAAGAATTAAGTTAAATGACTGAGACCCGAGTCCTATGTTTTATTTATTAAAGTAGAAGAATAAAGTTAAATTGTAATTTTGTAACTAATTAAGACCATTCCCACATTGCATAAGGTTTGATAGGATAATACAATCCATTATAAACCTATCTGACTTATTTTTTTGTGCGAGTATTATATAATATGAATTTATTCATCAAACTCCCCTTATATGTTAAAACAATCTATAAATTAGTTAAATATTGATAAGGTCAAATTTAGGAGTGTGAGCGGGTCCAAGTCAACTCGTAACCTGAACCAAATGTAAATATATAGGTTTGGTTGAACTCATGGGTTGGTTCGGTTTACTCTTATTGAACTCGATCACATTCGGGTTGGGTCTTGGGTTGTGAAATTTTGGATTTGAGTAACCCAACCCAACCTGAGGTAGCAATGATTTTAAACAAAAAAACCCAGCAAAGATGCAGAGTAGTAGGTCACACCCTTTCTTTCTCTCAGATTTTTTTGCCCTAGCAGATCTCTTTCCTTTTTGTGGTGAGGGTGGCATTAGGAATGACAATTTCTAACTGAGTTTGGGGATATCTGTGGGGACTGTCCCATTTGGGGACCCGAGACTGGGGAATTTTTCCCCGTGGGGACGGGGACGGGGATAAAATTTCCCCCGAAGCATATTTGGGGATAGGGGTGGGGATCATTACCCCCGCCCCGTGGGGTCCCTGTTCCGCCCCTAATACATGTAAAATAATTAATGTGAGTAAGATTGACAATTTCCCCTATGATTTTAGGATTGTTATATGACCTACCTCTTTTAGAACTTTGTGTTTGGAGATTTTTCCACTATAAGAATACAACTGAGTTTGGAAAATTGCTCCAAGTATATTTGGGGATAGGATGAGATCATGCTCTTTGCCTCACAAATTCATAAATAATTAAAATAACAAAATTATCCTTATCTATATACATATATATAATTGATGTTTAGCATTTTCTTTAATAATTAATCTAGTTATGGGGATCCTCGTGGGGACCCGTGGGGATATGGGGAATGGGGATGGGGGAAAATATTGCCCCGAGACGGGGAATGAGGGTGGGGATGGGGAGATAATTGAGAGGTGGGGACGGGGAATGAGGAGGTACTCCCCGCCCCGGGCGGGTGCCATCCCTAGGTGGCATAATGGCTCAAGGAGTGTAGGCTTACGACAACAGTTACCCATCCAAAATAACTAAAAGTGAACTAATCCAACCTGCTAATATTGTTTTTGTGTGAATTTTAAATCATCTCAAATCTGATCCAACCTACTTACAACCCTTAATTAGATCTAATTTGGAGTTATGCTTTGGGTTGGAGATAATCAACACTTTAAGTTGGGGTGAAGTGACTATGCTACTTATTTGGCAATACATTGACAGATGTGCCTATTATTTATTTTTAATTGTTATCATTGAAAAAAGGGGAAAAAACAAAGGTGTGAGAAATTCAAACCAACAAGAATAAAAAATGAAGAAAAGGAAAAGAGTCACTATAAAAAAACTCAAAATAAAAAATAAAAGAAAATAGAGAAAAATGAATAAAGTTATGTAACAATTTAATAGAGTATTTTCGGTGTACAAGAAAAACAATGAGGTTTGAGCCTATAACATCATGTTAAACTACACAAACACCCAACCACTAGGCCAATCCTAGTGGGTAACACTTTAATAGAGTGAGTCTCACTTTTCTCCACCTTTGCATTGTACATTCTTATGAGCTTAATGGGAAACTTATCTACTTCCTTTATTTTTAGCTAGATTCCCTTTTCTTCTATACCCACCTTTACTTGAGCCACATTACAACCAAATAAAAGTCTTCATAACCGTGTTTACTTTTGTGGTCTTACTGAAAATTGAGAATATAGTCAAGCCTATAATAGTGTCTTTTTAATGGGTGAAATTTGAGAGTAGGGACTAACTCTTAATCACTTAAATGAGAATGAAACACCAATCCAATATGTGATTGTGGAATGATACATTCTCCTCAATTAAAGGCTCATAATTCCTAATCTTGAATTGCATGTGATTAACTCTTAATGGTTTAGCATGGTCCTACAAATCTTTTAATTTACTGGAATTATTCCTTTGAAAGATGTGATAATGGGCCTATTTGTTTAACCGTTTAAAAAAATAATTCTTAAATTATGTAAAAAGTGATTTATTTTTAGAATTTTTTTTTATAAAAAACAGAAACTAATTTATATTTGGTTACAATTATAAAAAACATTCACAATATTTTTTTCTCTTTTATTTCATTTGAGACGGTTAAAAATAGTTTCGGATAATAATTAGAAATCTATTTTTTTATATTGATTATTTAAAGAATCTGAAATAAATATATTAAAAAATTTTAAAAATATTTTTTAAAAAAACATCATCTCTGGAAATAATCACAAACAAACACACTCAATAAATTATTAATTTATAATTTATTTATTTTTTACATTATACCTATTAAAATAAAAAGTATATTAGGTAAGCCAATTAAAATATCAAATATTTTGATACATATATTCGAACCGTCCGGAGTTGGGGCAATGCCATGGGCCTCTCTTTTTCACTGCCGCCATCGCTATTATTTCGGTGAGGTCAAAGCGCCCATTTCTGCTGCTTGAAGATCCAATTTTGGGGCTTTTATTTTATAGACTTGTAAAGTTACCGAACCCCTTTGAAGTGCTTATCGAAATTCATGTCTATCATTTTTTACTTTTTTTTTTCTCGCAAAAACTATGATCTCGTAACTACCAATTTTCTTTTTTAATTTCAAAATAACACAGGGAATATCCTATTATAAATCTTAGCAGTGTTTCATCATTCCTTATTGTTTCGTTCTATGATATTTTCACTGCCTTTGATTTCGAATTTACATGTCATTAGTTGCAGAGTCTTCCCGCTAATTCTGCCTTTAACATTGTTTATCTGGTAATGAATATCAGTCAGGTACCATTCATTCGATGAACTTGTGTTGAATTTGCTTTAATAAATGTCAAATAGCCGCAGAAGTGATAGTGATACTCCCTTAAGTGCGGAGAAACTTGTTCAACATGGAAGAAGAAGTAGAGAGGTACCCCTCTCCTTTTTTAAGCTAACTATTTCTCTTCCAGTCTTCCTCCTTGAGCTTGGTTGATATTGCTATCATAGTCGTGATTAGTTTTTGCTATTTCATTTTTTAATGATGAAAATGAAATATCTATTTAGTTGAAAAAAATGAATTCCTAATTTTATGAAAGTATGGCATATGTATATGAGGTCATATATTTATAACTGATATGATAGTCAAGTGCTTTCCCTTGTAATTCGTGCAACTTGAAGAATATGTTACCTCTTGATTGCATTATTAATTTATTAGTGGCTTTCATAGGAAAGTTAAGAGGGTGAATGAAACTCCTTATATGCATTTTGGATTGCTTTATCATTTTTTTTTCTTTCTTATTCCCACTGACTGAAATGAAGTATCACTTTCTATGTCAATGTTGTAAGCTTTGAAAATGCTGGTTGGGTTTGGTGTGCTGTTAACAAATGCAGTTTATCAATTTTCCCCCTTTTTAGCTATATAATTTTTGTCTATGATTTGCAGCATAGAAAAGAGAAGGATGTTTTAAGAAGTTCTCTATCCCAAAGCCTTCAACCAATCCAGGTATTTTACGTGCTACTGCTAGGTGCTTTCAAGATATTATTACAAGATACACAATCAATATTCAATAGTGTTTGTAATTAACTCATAACCTTTGGATTTTTCTTTTTTTTAAGACCAAGAAAAACTTGTTTTTAAATTTTAGCATTTTCATGTGTTTTGTATTTTACCTTAAAGTATAATTCTGTATTAACTAAGACAAGTCTCCCTAACAGCCCCTTACCTTGTGATGGCAGAAAAGAAGTGATATTGTGCAATACTATAACTATGTTTTGGTTGTCTGGTTGTTTTGGCTAATTTGAAGGCAATAATATGAGATTTCAATGCTTGTGGATTCCACATAGAAAGCTCCCCAATCCCCATGCACTTCTCCTGCTTGAAATTTTCATGCACAAACTCTTCCTGCTAAACTTCTTATTCAAAATAAAGCTATGCCCTAATATTTACATCAGCCAGAATGCCAGATAGACATTGGTCAAAGAACAATAAAATGTGAGATTGAACCTTGCATAGGCCCAAAAATTGAGTCCTTTTAGCAAACAACTGACACCAATCTTATTTGACATTGATGCAGATACCAGAACGATATGAGAAACCATTATCAGAAGCTCATACAGAAGATAAAAAACACATCCAAAGGTTGGAAAAAGAGTTGCTGAATTGTTCTCAAGAAATAGGTACCTTTTTTTTTTTTCAATTTCATATGCCATACATGCAGCTTGGTGGATAAACTTATTGCATATATCAACTTTCATTTCATTGATAAACCATTTTTGTGACAGGTGATTACCACTGAAGAGTAGTGTTTTTTGACCTGAATATTATTTTGTAATAATTGTTGGATTCTCATGGAATGTTTTTATTATTGAATGATGCACTCAAAATTTGAGGTTTTAGTACTCCTTCATCTGCTTAATTTAATTTGTCTGTACTTTATATAGATTATCTTCAGTATCAACTCAGTGCAAGGAACACAGAGATGAACTATCTAGAAGAGCGCGTTCACAGCCTTGAATTGAAATTGGAGGAGATGGAAGATTTACAAGAAGAGGTTTTCAGCTTAAGGGCGGAGCTGATAAGATCCAATTCAAAGCAATCTTCCTTGATCCAGGAATTAGAGACTAAAGAAGTAGAATTAGAGCAGTCAGCTTTGTCCATGGAGAAACTGGAGGAATCATTTTCATCCATGACATTAGAGTCTCAGTTTGAAGTAGAGAGTATGAAGCTTGATATGATGTCTTTGGAACAAAGTTTATTTGAGGCCAAGAAAATCCAGGATGAAACTTTGGAAGAAAATAATAGAATGAGTAGATTGATTGATGAGCTCCAGTATGCTTTGCAGGATGCGCAAAAAATCATCATCTCTCTAAATGGAGAAAATAGGAAACTTAAAGAAAAGCTCAGTGCTGCAGACATGAATACTAGAATTTTTTCTCAAAAGGTTGACGACTGGCTGGAGAGAAATGACAGATTACAACTCAAGAATCAGTCTTCTTTGAGTAAACGAAGGAACAAACCAGAGGACTTAAGGTACATATTTTGAAGTTCCATTAGATGTTTGAATAATTATATGTGACCAGTTAAGTATGTAAATTTAATTGTGTAATAGTTGGTGAAGGTTCGGGCTGTTTTCATTGTGGTCTGCTTTTGCTCTTGCATCTTAGTTGGGTTGACCTTATATTTGATAGTTTCAGCGAGTGAAATTGCCAGTTTTGCTACTTCAAGCTAATAAAACAGAAATGGGATTTCTCAATCTAGTTTTTTTAATTCCCATTTTTACTTAACAATAAAACAAATAGAGAGCTAATGTCACATTAGTCATAACATTACTAATATGATCATAATCAACACTGTATGCCTGACATTGTAGGTGTTATTAAATAGACTTAATTACACCTTTTAGTATTCTGAACTTGTACAGTTCCAATATAGAAGGGATGGATTCAGAAAATTAAAGGAATGAGTAAATTCTTTACTAGTTTATGTAAGTTGAATTATGTTTCATTTTGTTCTGTATTCCTTGTTCTAATAGTGTAGTTCTTAGTCATATTTTGAATGCAATATTTCACATCCAACATGCATATTTAAAGAAACTAAGGTTGTCTATCTGTATAGTTATTTATGGCTATGTATAGGAAAAATTTTTATTGTGTGTCTTTTCACTAATCTTTAGCCATAATGGTGTCTGATTGTTTTCTTTTTGTTTTTATAATTTTGCAATTTGAAGTGTACTTTCTCTAAACTTTCTACTAATGATTTCCTAATATTTCCTCAGCACTTGTGGAGAAGTATTGGGTCCACTCCTTGGAAGGTTGGCAATGATCTTAGATCCAGCTGCAGAATTGAAAGGGAAGATGGAAATGTCACCTCAGATCCAAGAATATGAACTTCTTGTGAAGAAACTTAAGGTATGGCCATCCATCTAAGCATATCATTGAAGTGGTCTATGCCAATTTGTTAAACACAGAAGCAAGAGAACAAGACTTATTTGACATAAATTCATGATTCAAGTCATTTTTTTTAACTTGGAAATTTATGTAATATTTTGGCTTCCTTTACCAGGAAGAATTAAGAGAGGAAAAGTTGAAGGCCAAAGAAGACGCAGAGGACTTAATTCAGGAAATGGCAGAGCTGAGATACCAATTTACAGGTTTGCTAGAAGAAGAATGCAAGCGCCGCGCTTGCATTGAACATGCATCCATGCAAAGAATTGCTGAGTTAGAGGCTCAGGTATGAATTTAAAAGTTAAAAATCTCTTTCCTTTTTTTTTTCTCTTTCTTATCCATTAGAGGCCATTCAAGGGTATAACTTTTCTTCTTCATTTTCTTTTTTTATTCAAGCTTCAAAGAGAGCATAAAAACCCTTAATTGCTATCAGGCATCTCCCTGAAACATAGAGGCTGGCATTGTTCTAAATCTTTCAGATCAGCAGTACAGCATGACCTTAAAGGTTAGTATATGTCATAAGTCGCCCTCTAAACATAAAAATTGTTTGCTGAGTACATATGTCATCGAAGTGGAACTATTGAATTCATAATGCTTGTTAGATTGTCAAAGTCCAACATATAATCCTTATGTCATGTATCTCTCAACCATGTAGTCAGGTCAGTGACCTTTGACCCAATTCCCTTGTATACTGAAAGGGGTTTTGTGGTCCTCAGGCCTCTTCTCTATTCTGGCCATGGTCTGTAACAACTTCTGGCTTTCCTCTGACTAATCAGTTGAGGAATAGTTTTAATGTAGTAAAATTTAAGGGAGAGAAAGGAAATAAACCAACATTGTAATAATGGTCAGAACAGAATAGAATGTGAATGCAATGAGGTTCCTTCTCTTTGTAGGAGTTGTTAAAAATTAAGTTCGCTTCATGCTGGTTTCTACAACATTTTTGTACTATTAATCTTCCTCTTTCCTTTCTGACTCTGTAAGTGTTTCACAAGAGACAAGACCACTTCCACTAATTTTAATTGCTATTCTTTCTCAGGGTTTATATTTCTGTAAAGCATCCTGGCAAGAAAATTGTTATATTCTGAACAGCAACATTTCTTCTTCTCTTAAGGAAGAGAATGAAATCTCGGATGTCTTCTTATGCCTTGGTCTCTGATTCTATTGAAGCCGAAAGAATCAAAGTGGGTTTGTATAAAAGAGCAGAGAACGACATAACAGGATGTGTAAGTGGCAAAGTGTTTTTTTTTATGGGGTGCAAGGATATGCCTAGAGATTTTTTTTTTTCTCGGGTTGTTCTTTCTTTCTTTCATTTTTTTTAGGGGGCCCATGTTGATGTCTCAAAACTGGTCCTCAAAATATAATGCTGAATAGAAATTGTATCTTGGGAAATTAAATCCAAAACAAGCAGCAGGACAATGCCTATTCTCAACAGTGCTTTTGTATTTTAATGTCAACTAAAACATCTTTGTATGAATAGTTTAGGAACAAGACTTTATGTATGAAAAAGTGCAAATGTGTATCACTCATTACTCGTTGTGGTGGGTGGAGCCAGTCATTTGGACTTGGTGAGTTTTGGCTCCTACTTTCTTCCTTTGACCAGTTGTCTATTTTGAAGGGATATCACTCATAAACGGGCTTTTGTGTGTGATTAACCCATAAGTGCTGTGGTCTGGAATTTCGAAAATAATTTTACTTTTATTATTAAAAATTATTTAGAAAATTATTCAACTTATATTTGTTATCCTTAATCCTTTGAAATCTCAATTTAATCCGAGTTGGGCTATCAATGCTTTGTCTTCAAGAGAATCATCAACACAAATATATAATTGTTATGTTTGTTGCGTCATACTCCACATTACAAGGATTGCTCTTGAATAGTCTGATTAACTTGTATTGATTTTGTTAGATGTCCTTCTATCTGTAACTACTCCACGATAAATCCATGGATCAACTGAAGTGGATTTGAACAAGAGTCTCTATTCTGTTTAGTATAATGAAATTGCTTTCACTCCCTTCAATATGTGAAAAATCATAATTACAATGGCTGAATGGCACTTCTTTTAACCAAAATTTTTTTAGCCTATTTGTTTAGATTGAGTTCTTTGTATACATCCCAAGGGTTGTATACACCTCTTAACATTTATAGCAGTTTTTTCTTCTATTTCACATCATTCATCACAATTATTACTTTCCTATCTTTTTTTTTTTTATGTGGAATGTCTACCAAATTTTTCAATGACATATCACATATTCCAAAGTAATTGTTTGTTTTATGATTTTGAGAATTAAACATATAGTGGTGTTCATAAGGATTAATGGAGAAAAAAAGTAGTAATGGTGTTTGGGTAGCTTTTTGGTTGAAAATAGAACTCCTTCCATTCTATATATTTTATTGTTTAAGGTTATGCGCACATATTAAAAAAAATTAAATTAATTTATACTTTTATTGCTTTTTTATTGAAATATCTCCCTTTATACTTCGCGTATTTCATCTGTTAGTTAGTTAAAATAAGTGTTTATAATATTAAATAAAGGTATTTTTAAAAAAAGAATTAAATTAGTCTTGAATTTTAAAAAAAAAATAAAAATTTTAAAACATAAGTAAACAGAAAAAGATAACAAAAAAAAAAGTTGGAATGGAGGAAGTTTGTAACTAATCAAATGTACCTTTGAGAGCAAAGTAAAACTTTTTAATCGGTCGAGAAGAATTATGTTTCGAGTGTGATGCACAAAACATGCAAGCACCATTCTATATTTTCAATGGATTGTATGAATACATTCTTAAATAATAATGACCTATAAAGACTATTTTTTGTTTTAATTACATGTATCTCTTATTATCAGGAATAATCCTGTTCGGGGCATAGTCACATTTGAGGCTTCTCCTCCCTCTCTATGAATATGTTTAGTGGGAATCAAACCCAAAACTCTTCCCGCTAAATTAAATGTATAATGAATGTATAATATAGTGAATATATAAGACTAAATAGTTAATTTATTTTAAGACTAAAAATTTATCCTAAGACTAATATTGCAATAATTTAACCTAAAACATAATATGCATTTAACATTTAAAATTTAAAAATTTTTTATTAATATTTCTTGTAATATTTAATATATTATATTTTATTTAATTATATGACATTTAATTATAGTAGTAATTATACTTATCTAATGAATTGTAATAATTTTTAAAATTTTTCTATAAATTATATCTAGTAAATATAGGGTTTAATTGCAATGTTTTAAACAATTTTATATTTAATATTTATTTGACCTTAAAACTTAAAAAGTGTAATTTAATAAGTATAACATTAAATAACCTTAATAATTATACACATTGAATGAATTTTAATAAATATTTTTACAATTTTTTATTTTATATTTCGCTAGTAATAGTATAGTATTTAATCGCATTGTTTATATGAATTTTATATTTAATAAATTAACATTTAATACTATTAGATATATAGTAAAATTAAACCAAAAATTCCTTCCTTTCCGTTGAAAAATTCATGTGCCGGCAGAATCTTTTCCAATTCCTTTCCTTCCTTTCATTTTCATTCACTTCGTCAAAAGGAAAATGAATTTCCATATAAAAAAGTCGTCAAAATCCTATGGTTTTTTTGTTTGAAATGGATCCCACACATCTTAAAAGGTCCCCACTTGATTAGATTAGATTCATTCAACTCAACGTCTCAATTCAAACAACACGACGCCTATAATAAATAAAATAAAATAAATAAATCCAACTAAATAATCAAATAATAATAAATTATAAATCAATCAAACAAAGCAGGAGCGCATCACCAAAACCCCCAAAAAACACGTTCACTCCAAACTTTGTCTTTGCAAACTGCGATTTCTCTGCACTTTCCACACCCCTTTGAGTCTGACCTTTCTTGACGCGATTTTGCAAGACTTCTGCATTACCAAGTTCCTATTTGAAACCCTCCCTCCCTCTTCTCCCGCAATTCGTTATCCAATCTAGACCTCTTAACATTATTGGTTCTTGACGAGTCTCTCTGCACTTTCGGCGTATTCATCCAGGTACCATCTTGTTTTCTCTTCTACAAGTTTTGATTTTGATGATTCTGCTGCTGAGGGAAACCCTTAAATCCATCTGGGTCTTGCGAGATTTTTCTGTCTTTGGTTTTTTTGTAATCATCTTATGGACAAGTTCAGTTCAATTTTTTCTCTTTATGGGGGGAGGGGGTTCTGCTATCCCTGGAAGATGGAAATCTTGTGCTTCATTATTTTTCTCAAAATGTTCTTTCATTTTCTGAACAATCACACAGAGGGATCCATGTCTCGATTTATAATTTTATATAGCCTCTTGGTTTGCTACTTTGCTTTTTATCAACTTTGAGACGCTATGATGAAATTTTTGTACTTTTTTCTTTTAAGTTCTTAGAGGGTCCTTGTCAATGGTTGCTGATTCCCTTTCTCTGTGTTGCTTTACTCTTATCGCTTTTGTCCATTCTCTCTACCCTAGTTTATCTTTTTTGTCCTTAGTATTAACGGTAGTTTTTATCAAGTTATGCTTTGGTCTTTATGTTATGAATATGGTTTCTTGTGGCCTAATACAATAGATGCTTTTGTGATAAGTGGATTAAGAATTTGATATTTTAGTTCCTTTTACTTGTTGTAATTGAATAGCATTTACTTGCCTTTCCAGGGAGAAATTGGCCTGTCTTCATACATAGCACACAGGATTGTTGTTTCCTATTTTTTGAGCAGTTTTACTTAATCTGCCTCTGACTTAACTCTGCAAGAAGAGAGAAAATGTTTGGTTCAAAGAGATCTCCTTTGAAAGTTGCTAAACCTAGCTCTGTTGATCCTGTCTATCCTGTTAAATCTGGGTCGAACCCATTTGATTCTGATGATGAGGGAAAGAATGAAAAAAAGTATAGTTCCTCAAGGAAGACCTCTTCAGAACGTGCACTAACTACACTAGAAGTTAACACCAACCCTTTTGATGACATTGATGACAATAAGAAATCTTCATCATCTATGTATGCCCTTCATTCAGCAGACCGGAACAGGTATAAGAATGATTTCCGTGACTCTGGCGGATTAGAGAATCAATCAGTGCAAGAATTGGAGAATTATGCTGTTTACAAGGCTGAAGAGACTACAAAATCAGTCAACAATTGTTTAAGGATAGCAGAGAACATAAGAGAGGATGCTACCAAGACTTTAGTGACCCTTCATCAACAGGGAGAGCAGATTACCAGGAGTCACCATGTTGCTGCTGACATTGATCATGATTTAAGTCGGGTATAATCTTGTTAATTTAATAATTTGTTTCAGTGTCCTTTTATGGGTGGCTTCCTCATGTTGTTTTACCTTTCTGAAAACATTTTGTTGCTTGCTTCATAACATTTTTTCATTTATTGCTGCTTAACCCTTTCAAATCAGCATTCTGAACTAAAACTGATTAAATTTTGACTGTCTTATTGCTGCTTCCAGGGAGAAAAGCTTTTGGGAAGCCTTGGTGGCCTCTTCTCCAAAACTTGGAAACCAAAGAAGACACGTGCAATAACTGGCCCCGTTATTGTTGGAGGTTAATATTTTCTATGCATGTGTTTTATTTTCCAATTTTAATTATGTTGGGGGTTGTATCATAGGCATAATGTGCTTCATGATATGCAGATGATCCTGTAAGTAGAAAGGGCAACCACTTGGAGCAGAGAGAGAAGTTGGGATTGACTTCTGCACCTAATAAAGGGCAGTCCAAGCTGCGGACTCCTCCTCATGAACCAACAACTACACTTGAAAAAGTTGAGGTTCGTATCAATTAGGTTAAGATCAAAATGTTTCTTAAAACCAGCTGAACATGACAAAGCTTTAGCTTCTTTCTGATTTTAATGTGATTGATCTGTGTTGGTGACTTTCTATTATAGTTTTAGCTCTAATGACCATATCACCACGGGCCTTTTTGGTTTACAGTTGGGTAGAATTGATTTTGATAGATATATAAAATCAATAACAAGTGATGAATGATACACGATTTACGAACCACGTGGGATGAGAGTGATTTAAAATCAATTCAGAGAGTTGATTCTGCCCGTTCCCTGTTCCTGACTAGGAACCAAACAAGCACTACATTGCTGCATAAAACCAGTTTTATTTACAATCATTAATAACTTTGCAAACTCTCTTCATCTTTCTCCCATTAACCACCTAGACTCTCTAGTCACTGTTTGGTTTGACCTGGATGATTTTCATTTGTGATTTTCCTCTTTGCCTTGCATGACAATGTTAATATATTTATAGTCAATGTTGAATTAGCCACTAAATAAAATGTCCTGAAACAGGTTGAAAAAGGGAAGCAAGATGATGCACTGTCAAATTTAAGTGATCTATTAGGAGAGCTTAAAGAGATGGCTGTTGACATGGGATCCGAAATTGAGAGGTTAGTCAACTGCCATTCTATTCATTGTTTTCTCTTATTTACCTTTAGAAGGATTTGAATTTAACTTGTTCATGTTGTCATAACTAATAGTTATTTGGGTAAATGTTGCAGGCATAACAAAGCCCTGAACCATCTATACGATGATGTGGATGAGTTGAATTACAGGATGAAAGGTGCTAATCAACGCGGCCGTCGTTTACTTGGAAAATAAGATTGATTTCAAATCATTTTTTCATCATTGTTTTATGATACTGTAATGGATCCATCATCTTGGTTAAGAAAAAAGACAATCTTTTTATAGTTATGATTTAGTTCACACTTACTGCATTTGCAATAGTTCACACTTAAAAGAAGAAAAGAACTTTTTTAAAATGATATATAAAAAACTTACATTGTATTATGTCATGTTACATTCATCAAAATTAACTAGAAAAAAAGTGAATTATGTAAACCTGCAAATCCTTAAGTTAATTGAATCAGTGAGTTGATCAATCACCAACTCACATGCTCAACCAGAATTTTTAACGTTTACGTAATTATCAATTTTTTATGTTGGAATCGCTTACAGTTCACACTTGACAGTAAATAACAAGCCTGTCATGACTCATGATATAACTGTTTTGGAGGCTTGAGATATCTTCTGTATTTAGTATTTTGTGAAAAATTAAGAATCGTTTTATTCTCTGTTTTTACTTTTTATTACAAAGAGTTTAATTTTTAAAAATTTGTATGAAAATAATGAAATAGTCAAGTTTATTGAATTTCTCAAAAAAAAAATCCCTTTTAAAATAAATAAATATTTTCTTGACCTAGTTGAATGAATGATGTGTTTGATTTACAACGGATTCACGTTTTAAATGAAACATTTGAAACGTAGATCCGAGAATATGGATCTAGGCAGACATTACTCTCAATAGCGTTCGGTTAGACCCACGTTTAAAATGTGGTTTTGGTGTTAAATCAAACACACACTAATAACATATTTAGATATTACCAAAATTACGTTTCAAATGTGGATTCAGTCCAACACTAGTGACAATAGCGTTGGACTGGATTCACGTTTAAAACGTGATTTTAGTAGTTCCAAACATGCTATAAGTTTTCATTTTGTAGTACGTGACTTGCCTGACTATCAGAAAATAAAACTTAGAGAATAAAAAAAATGCTTCATCGAAGAGATGGTTTTCTTTAGCATTTACATTAAAAAAAAATCCTTTGACTATGAAGTTCAAATCATGGAGCAACCTGCTCTAGAAATTGTTGATCTTCTCCGGCATGGTTTAGCCCCTTTTTTTTCCATAGGGTTTCTTCCTCTCCCTCTTATAAAAAAATAGGGATAGTGTAATCTAATTAGATTTAAAAAATAGCATGTGTTTTGACAAAAAAAAAAAAATAGCATGTGTCTTTTTTTTATACAAGAGCCTGAAAACCATTCTCTAACAACATGAGGACCTATCAATTTCCCAAACATCATGCCACCAATTCGACCCCTTAACTCTAGAACCTCTTAGAGAAGTCACTCCCTCACCATAAATAAAAATGACCACCTTATGCCACAATCTACCTTTCTCACCTAAAAACCTCCATCTCCACCTTCCAAGCAATGCTAGATTAAAAGCTCTTATATCATGGACACCTAAACCTCCAAACTTCTTATCCCTACAAACTTCCTCCTAAGCGACCCAGAAGATTTTATTTTTCCCCGAAGAACCCCCAAAAAAAAAGACTTAAAAAGAGAATTTAGGCTAGAAATAATACCTTTTGGAGCCTTGAAAAAGGAAATAAAGTAGATCGGGATTGCATGCAGGACATATAAAAGGACACTGCGACCTCCAAAGGACAAATTTTTGCATTTCCACTTGGATAGACGTTTCTGTACTTTCTGAATTACCGGAGTCCAAGTCTTGAAGCTTCTTGGATTTGTCCCTATTGGCAACCCCAAGTAGAAGAAAGGATAAGAGGAGATTTTACAATTTAAAAATTTGGACATCACCTCTAACATACCAACATCAACATTGACACCCACAAGGCTACTTTTATGAAAATTCACCTTCAAGCCTGCTACCAATTCAAATAGTTGTAACACTGCTTTTATAGCTCACACATTTTCCATTGTAGCTTTTCCCACAAAAATCGTGTCATCTGCATATTGTAAATGGGAAATAGTTACTTCATCATTACCAACCTTGTATCCTGTGAAAAGGTTTGATTGGACCGCTCTGCACATAGGTGAGTTGAGGCCTTCAGCAGCAATAAGAAACAAGAAAGGGGCAAGGGGGTCACCTTGTCTTAAGCCCCTGCCAACCCCAAACTCAGAAGTTGGGCTACCATTAATCAGAACTGAAACCTGGAGGACCTTAAGCATTCTGCAATCCAATCTCTCCACTTCCGAGGAAAATTCATTCGCCCCATTACATATTACAAGAAATCCCAACTTACAGAATCATATGCCTTTTCAAAGTCAATTTTGAAAAGTAAACAATTTTTCTTTTTCCTTTTTGCCTCTTCAACGATCTCATTTGCAATGACTATACTATCAAAAATAAATCTGCCTCTCACAAAAGCTGATTGACATTCAGAAATGACATCACTAATCACCTCAAGCAGTCTGTTAGCAAGCACCTTTGCTACTACCTTGTACATACACCCAATTAAAGAAATTGACCTGAACTCTTCTATTTTTTAGGGCTATCTGTCTTTGGAACCAAAACAATAAAAGAACCGTTAAACCCCTTAACAAATTTTCCATTTGCATGAAATTCATTTATAAAACCCATGAAGTCCTCTTTTATGGTATCCCAAAAATCTTTTAAAAAATTGAAGTTGAACCCATCACTCATCAGGACCTGGGCTCTTAGAACCACCATAATAAAAAAATGGCGTCCTTTGCTTCCTGCATAGTGAGAGTGGAAATCAAGCTCTCAGCAACATCGTTAGTCAAAGAATTAAATTCCACACCATCAATGTTTGGTCTCTGCCAGGAATGGTCTTTAAAATAAGACTCAGAATACTTTGCAACTGCTACTTTTATGGAAGTTGGCTCAGAATATCGCACATCATTTACCTTTATACTTCTGATTTCATTCCTCAGTCTCCACTTGTTGATATAAGCATGAAAGTATTTGGTATTAGCATCTCCCTTTTGTAGCCATCTCATTCTTGATTTCTGAAACAATAAATTATCCTTCATTGAGAATAAATGACAACGTTGAGCTCTCCATTCTTGTCTTTGTTGAACCTCCTCCACCTGTAAATAGCATGTGTCTTTTATCAAGAGTGATTCTAATATTTATCGAGTAAACTAGCAAATCGGTCCCTGACTTTGCGGAGACCATGCAGTTTCGTCCCTGACGTTGCTAAAATAGCATTTTAGTCCGTACTTTGTTAAAAACACATGCACTTTAGTCCTTATTTTACTAAAAAAACATGCACTTTAGTCCTTCACTTTATTACAAAATATGCACTTTAGGGACTAAAGTGCATGTGTTTTTAACAAGTACGGACTAAATTGCTATTTTAGCAAAGTTAGGGACAAAACTGCATGGTCCCCGTAGAGTCAGGGACCGATTTGCTAATTTACTCAATATTTATTATTCTAATTTATAGCTTATTTTGAAAATTTGATATTTTAAAATCTAGATATTTACGCTTTTAATCCTTATCCTATTTCTCTATTTTAATTTTTTTATTCAAATTTAAATTTTTATTAATATCATTTAGTAATATATAATCCTCAATTAATAATCATAAAAGTAAATGGTCAAATTTGAAAATTTGACCAACGGGATTGATTCAAGTGATACATGATTCCCCTTAAGCAAGGTCTCGAGTTCAAATCTTATGTATGGAAAAAAAAATTTCACTGGAAGAGCTAGCCCTATAATGATGTGGATGTCCCCGACTCGAGGAGGATTGCCTCCAATAAAGGATATATGTGGTTTCAACCAAAATTCAAAAATTTGAATAAAATGACGATTGGATAGTATCTCAAAATTTAAACTATCTAAAAGGATAGAATAATTTTAAAAACATATGAAATATCATCGATTGAATACTATGTTTTGGAATAATTAATTTTTATTAATTAATAATTCAAATTCAAAACAATTGTGCTTTAATAAATAACTTAAAATTAAATTCTTAATTCAAACCAATTAATATTTTAACATATTTATTATTACTAAAAATAGATATATATTCCAAAATATTATTTATATAAAAATAAATATATTTTTTGTGCATTTCACAAAATATAATATTACTATATTAGTTATCTTTTAAAATATTTATTCTATCAAAGGGTATTATTAATTCTCTTAATTTCTTTTAATCAATAACTAAATTTCTTCGGTCAATGAACATTAAAGAAAATAAGATATTTACAAAATATTATTAAATTAATTTTGTATCAATTAAATTATTTTTAAAAAAATTTAAAATTAAAATATTCAAATATTTATATATTTTATATTTTACTTTAACTTTAACTTTTTATATTATACAAAAAATTGCAATGCATGGATACTTGCTAGTGTAAAATTGGGTGTGTTTGATTATTTTGCTTTTTAGTTTTTTAAAACTGTCTTATAGAACAATTTTTTAGATCTGATTTTTTATAAGTGAAATGATTTATTTCCAATATTTCCAATACAAAAATAAAAAAAATAAAAAACAAATTCTCAAAATATCACAAAATAATTTCAAAATTTTAGTTTTTAAAAATTAAAAAACAATCACAAAATTATTTGTCAAACATGTTTTTCAATTTTCTATTTATTAAAAACAAAAAAAAAATTTCAAAAACTATAAACATACTGTAATAGTTGCAAGTTGAACAAAGAAGAAAAGTGAAATCCAAATTTGCGCCGAGCACAAGTGGGACTAAAATTTGAATCTACAATTAGTTGAATTAGACTTTCTAAGGTTAGGTTTTCTAAGTACTAAGTCTGATTTGCCTCCTAAATGTAATACTCAAGTCTTACATATTTACCTGATATACATTATATTTTAAAATTTGGCCTAACCCATTTAAAAGAATGTTCTGGCTTGAAACCGGTTTAAAAATTTATTTTATAAATTATAACAAGGTATTTGAATAGGTCATAAGCTTATATTTAAACAGGGTTATACCCTCAAGTCTTTTGTCTAAGACTACATATTCATCTATTTAAATAAAGAGTAAATTACTCCAACCTTCCATCTATTTTACACTTTCAACACAAAATCTCTTCTATTTTAAAAACCTATATAAAATCCCTCTGATTATAAAAGTCCATTACACTTAAACCCAATTTTTTATGATATATTTAATAGAAATTTTAGTCAACAGTCAACAATTATATTTTATATTAACTTGACCAAAATACCCTTACTAACTATGGATTTTTCTTTACTACATAAAAATCCCTCAATTTTTAAACTTTACACAAACTCCTTATATTTTATAAATATATTATTCTTTTTCTTCTGTGTCAGTGAATAAAAGAAAACGCAAAAAAAAAAAATAACATCATATAATTTTTTTTCAAATGACATTATTTTGAATAACAAAAATCATAGTTTCATACCAACAAAATAAGGAAATTTATTTTAAAATTTTTCATATTTAAAATTTAATTAAAAACTAGAAACTAATAAAATGAACCAAAATAATTTATTAAGATTAATTTATGAAGTACTAATACATTAAAAAATAAATTTACTAAGATGTATCTTAATAAAAAAAAGCTTCATAAATTATAAAAAAACTTGATATGTAAAATAATAAACGTGAGGGTAACGAGAAGAATGAATTTTGCGCGAGAAAGATTGAGATTTTCACGCTGGGGTTTTATTGTATTTATCAATTCTGATAATTCAATTAGAAAGGAAGGGGTGTCTTGAGGGTAATGTTGGGTTTTTTTAAAAAAAATATTTTTAATAAATAATAAAAAATTATATTAATTGGAGTTTTGTGTAGGTTTTCAAAATAGAAGGGGTTTTGTGTATGTTTTTAAAATAGAGGGGATTTTGTATTGGAAATGTAAAATAGAGGGGAGGTTAGAATAATTTACTCTTAAATAAACTAATAAGTATATAATTTAAGACATTATAATAAATATCTGTAATGATAACAATAATGGGAAAAATATTACTATATTATTTATATTTACTTAAATAAGTAGACTTAAAAAGATTTTTTAAATGACTCCACGTTTATTCTTTTTTAACTAAATAGGCTTTAAATCAAATCTTGAACTGATTTATTTAATAAATCGATCTAGCATGATACAAGTTAGATTGTTGTTCTTGACAAGCAACCTAACCTATTTCCATTACTGTCTACAATGTATTCACAAACTTATTACGCATAAAAAGACTTTTTAAATGACTCCACGTTTATCCTTTTTTAACTAAATAGGCTTTAAATCAAATCTTGAACTGATTTATTTAATAAACCGATCTAGCATGATACAGGTTAGATTGTTGTTCTTGACAAGCAACCTAACATATTTCCATTACTGTCTACAATGTATTCACAAACTTATTACGCATCTATTAAGTGTCTTTCTTACTAAATTAGGGAGAAGGTTGACTAATGTATCTATGAGTATGACATTAATTACAAATACAAAACAAAAAAAAGGTTTAATCAAAAAATAATTTAATATATTGTGAACGCAAAAATCATTTAATACTCTTTTGCTAAAGAAACTGAAAATCTTTTACCTTGTGTTTGGATAGAGAAATTTGAAATTACTAGAATTTTATGTGTTAAAATAGTAGAAGAAAAAATTCCTGTTCGTGTCGAAATTCTCCACCACGTTTCCGGTCGAAGAGGTTGAACTTCCCTACAATCCACGGCGGAGCACGGCGGGGCGGGGTGTACCTGCAGGGACTCCGACGCTCAAGTTAGTAAGGATTCTGATCAGAGTATATGAAATATAGAATGAATGCCTACCTCAAATGAGTCTCTCATAGTGTATTTATAGGTGAAATATGGCGGGAAATTCTGTTAGTTAGTTGTAACCTCTTTCAGCTAGTGTAATGACGCGTTTAAGCGAGATCGATGTACACGCGCTATGAAGATGCCGGTTTAAGTTGGTCGAGGTCCATTTTCCTCCAGAACAGATGCCCCCCAAGTCGGGTGCTTTGATATAAAGTATCCGACTTGAAATAGTCCGGGGCCATTCAACCGGCTTGATACGTACAACAGTCAATCGGCTTTATATTCTTCAAGTTCAGGAATGATGTCGACACCAAATAAGCCAAAAGTGATGCTCCCAAGCTGGTATTAAGACGGTGCATGCTGTTAACCGTTGAAGTCGATTTTGTTTGGGGGCACACATATTGAGGTATCTTTCAAGGAACTGAGTCCGAGATGATGACAAGCAATCTGTGACCTCATGGAACTGGGTCCGAGATGATAATTCGGGGTGTCACGGAGCTAAGTCCGACATGGATATCTGGGGCCTCGCAGGGCTGAGACGGAGATGAGGAGCATAATCCGAAGTAAATCAAGAAACAAATATGATAATAATCAAGGAACTGGGCCCGATATAATACTCAAGGGACCGCGCCCAAGATGCTCGAGGGACTATGCCCGAAATAGTCGAGGGATTGTGCCCGAAATGCTCAAGGGACAAGCCCGAGATAGTCGAGGGACTGCGCCCGAAAATGCTCAAGGGACAAGCCCGAGATGGTCGAGGAGCGTATCCGCGATCGTCGAGGGACTAAGCCCGAGGTGTCGAGGGACTAAGCCCGATATGCTCAAGGGACAAGCCCGAGATGGTCGAGGAGCGTATCCGCGATCGTCGAGGGGCTAAGCCCGAAAATGCTCAAGGGACAGGCCCGAGATGGTTGAGGAGCGTATCCGCGATCGTCGAGGGACTAAGCCCGAGGTGTCGAGGGACTAAGCCCGAAAATGCTCAAGGGACAGACCCGAGATGGTCGAGGAGTGTATCCACGATCGTCGAGAGACTAAGCCTGAGGTGTCGAGGGACTAAGCCCAAAATACTCAAGGGACACAAGCCCGAGATAGTCGAGGAGCGTATCCGCGATCGTCGAGGGACTAAGCCCGAGGTGTCGAGGGACTAAGCCCGAAAATGCTCAAGGGACAGGCCCGAGATGGTCAAGGAGCGTATCCGCGATCGTCGAGGGACTAAGCCCGAGGTGTCGAGGGACTAAGCCTGAAATACTCAAGGGACAAGCCCGAGATAGTCGAGGAGCGTATCCGCGATGGTCGAGGGACTAAGCCCGAAATACTCAAGGGACTACGCCTAAAATGCTCAAGGGACTAGGCCCAAGATGGTCGAGGGACTACGCCCGAAATGCTCAAGGGACTAGGCCCGAGATGGTCGAGGGATTAAGCCCGAGGTGTCGAGGGACTAAGCCCGAAATACTCAAGGGACAAGCCCGAGATGGTCGAGGGACTACGCCTGAAATGCTCAAGGGACTAGGCCCGAGATGGTCGAGGGACTACGCCCGAAATGCTCAAGGGACTAGGTCCGAGATGGTCGAGTGATTACGCCCGAAATGCTCAAGGGACTTAGAAAGTCCGAGGATCAAAATCCGAGGACGAGGGAATATTAGACCTACGGTCCGAGCACGCTGAGCAAGTACGAACAATGCATAAATCAATATGTGATATGAGAAATATGTAATCTGAGCACTTTAGTTCCAAGATTTCATATTCACTGTTAGGAAATTGGTGTAATATCTGTGATGTCTGTGTGATAAGATTGCCCACGCCCTTCATATATATAATCAAATTTCTCCAACAGAACAGTCGGAAGATGCCAACCGGGGGGCGTGGCACGTACTCATAACCAAATTAAATCTGGCACGTTGAAGGACGTAACGGAAATTGGTAAAAAACAAAGAGAAAGAACCGAGAGAGAAAGTTAATTGAAGTGATATTGAAAACAGAGAGAACCGAGAGCCAACTCAGGGTGAGGAAGAAGTCTATGTCTCTAGACACAGTATCACCGCTGATGCCGCCTACAGCTTAAAAAACTCCACCGTCAGCTTCACAACATACACAAATCGAGCAATCACCATAATCTCCCTCGTCAAACTCTGCACATCATTTAAAGTTTCACCAAGGAAATATGAGGACGTTGGTGATACACGTATCCTTCACTGCCAAGTGAAAGCACCAGCTCTCAGGACAACAGAATCATTCGGAGGATCCTTCCACGCTTCCTCATATAACTTCGGACATGCATTCCCACACCAAGGTATTGATCAGTGTAATTAAGTGCATCCACAAGAATTGTATCAGGACGAACCTGGGAATATAAGGACTTCGGCAACTCTTTGGCAAGTGATCCTTGTTTTGGATTGATGCAGCCAGTGGTATTGATCAACAAGTGGTGGGGACCCGGACCCCGGACTATAATCACCGGCATGAATCTCGGACCAAAATCCAGTTCGTAGCATCTCGGAATCTCGGACCATAATCACGGAATTTCAACACATTTTGCAGTAGTTAGAGGCGAAGCAGCAGATTTCCAAGTCGGACATGGATACTCATCGGAACTTATATAACTTCGATGCAATTTTGATATAATTTCGTCGTCAATTACCACTACTTAAACCAATCACGACGTCGTTCTTTCCTCTTGTAAGCAGTTCGCTGTTTTCTATCTTTAAGCGGCCAGTCGCGTAATCTTCTGAAAGAGAGATTAAGAAGCGAGAGAAATACGATTTCTGTTGAATTCAGATCTGAGAATTTTTATTCGATCGAAGCTGAAATTCTCAAACTTGGAAAGAAAACCAAAAGGACGAAAATGAGAATCATATTCAGGCTTTGATGGAGCTTTGTCAAGCACATCCCTGTGGAAGGGAAGGGAGGGAACCGACGCACGAGGCATCTCGGAATTACGGAATTAACTTATCACGGCACAACCCAAGAAAAACAGCTCGCAGATTCAATAAAGAAGTTTATCTCGCAATTCAACAGTGATTCTAACTTTTCAGAATTAGGCATCAAAAGCTTTCAACAAAGCGAGTTCTTGATCTCGTCTTTGAGAAGAACCATCACACGTCTCTCCCAGTGACCTCAAGAATGGTCCCAAGAAAAAGAAAGAAAGAAAGAAAAAGGAAAACAACACAACATCTCCACATGCTAAGTAAAACAGAGAAGTAAATAATTGAGTTCAATGTTACCCGGAAGGGATGAAAGGGCCGTGGAAGCGTGGTTGCTCGCCGGAGAAGCCGCCAAGATCTTAGAGGAGGATTCTCGGAGGAGAAATTCTATGAACCGAATAGAAACAGAGGGATGAACCGAATGTCCCTTCTCGCAGAGACGATATATTTGGGATTCTTGAACCAGAATCTCCCAGAAAATGGGGGATTCAAGAAGTGTATTTCGATTCCCACATACGCCGCCAATGTTCGTGTCGAAATTCTCCACCACGTTTCCGGTCGAAGAGGTTGAACTTCCTTGCAATCCACGGCGGTGCAGGGTGTACCTGCAGGGACTCCGACGCTCAAGTTAGTAAGGATTCTGATCAGAGTATATGAAATATAGAATGAATGCCTACCTCAAATGAGTCTCTCATAGTGTATTTATAGGTGAAATATGGCGAGAAATTCTGTTAGTTAGTTGTAACTGCTTTCAGCTAGTGTAATGACGCGTTTAAGTGAGATCGCTGTACACGCGTTTAAGAGAATAGGATGATTTTTTATGACAAATAAGAGAATTTCAAATGACAAATATTGAGAGAAAATTTCAACATTTCTCTTTTATGTTCAAACTTTTTAGATTGTCATTGTCAATTACTCTTATTTTAACAATTCACTCAACATTATCTATTACAATTTTGAGAATTCTAAAATTCTCCATCCAAACACAGGGTTATTGAATAAGTCAAATGCTCCTTTACTGATTAATATCCTAAGTCTTAATGACACTAGTCAATGAGACCCTTTAATTATTGCAAAGGGGTTGTGACTTTGCAGTGAAGACAATATACAGCTACTACATACAATTTTAATGACAGAGCTTACTATCCATATTCCTAATACCCAGCCTACAAGATTCAAGAAACCTTTTGATTAAAGTTTTCTCTGTACATTACAAGTTGGAGCATCAAAGTTGGGAAATACAATAAATGCAATGGATAAAGGAGCTATGTGTATTGGAGAATTTACACTATTGCGTACTGGATCCAATCTAGGAATTTCTCCATCATCTGTTAACTCTAATGGATTACCATTCAGCAACATGGTTTGGCTTCTAAGGTAATTATCTTTAGGAGTTAAGTGGTACTCCTCCCTGAATGCGACATCTGATCCTTTTGTTCCAACCCAAGAAAATGCCCTCTTAAGGTGACTAAAGAATGAATTTTCCTTAGGAATGCTTTTAGCAACATCATTTCCTACATTACTAAGTGTCACGCGCTCATGAACCGTGAGTATGAAGTGAGTCTGATTGCTTAAGTTGATCAGCAGTAATGTCACACCCTCCTGTAAAATGAAATTAATAATAATTAGAGAAATTCTAAAAGTACTATAGAAAGTGGCAGTATATCATTTAGATGCTTAACATCTTATCTAAGCCATGAAAAATAAAGCTCAACTTCTTGTAAATTTCACTAATAAAAAAATTGCTAGGAAATCAAGAGTGGTTTCTGCCATAAACTCTTTTTCATATACATATTCATGATGCTTATGATCAATGAATCCTAAGGCCTAAACTCATGCTCCCCTGTATTATCTTATCCTTTTATGAAGTTGAACTAAATTAGCACACTTACTCTGCCTTTTGAACAATGGGCATAAGTGCGTAAAAAGGGTGAAAAGACATCACTAGATGCTTCAAGAACACTCTTCCCCATAAGCTGATGCCACAAAAGTGCACTGCTCAAAATCAACACCAGAACAAAGGATTAGATATATTAAGCAATATATAGTATACATTATTATGGCCTAATTTGGATAAATTGAAATTAGTTACTTATGGAGAATCAAGGAGGGCAAATGAATTCAACTTTTCTATAAGTTGAAATTTGTTACTTATGGAGAAGTTAAATGAGAGAGCTTTTGGAGAATGTGGGCTATAAACATTAATTTCAACTTATGAAGAAGTTAAATTCATTTCACATCTTTGATTCATTCTATTTTTTTTCACCTAGAAGTTCTTATGCAGAAGTGCATCCAAACTGACCCTATTACTAAAACCCTTCAACAATTCAGAAAAACAAATATATATTCTTTTTTTCCCTTCATTTTACATTTTTCAATTTACACTTGCCTGTAGTAGTCAGGATTGGGAATGAAAGTGATGGTATTGAGAAGGCCATAGTTTCCTCCAATTAAAGTCTGCCTGCAATAAACCTTAGTGTTGTATCTGGATGCTATTCCAAGTTGATCTAAGTACCTGTAAGTCATTTTAAATTTCAGAACTTATAACTTAAATTTCAATTTCTTTTGCAAAATAAAATATTGTAATCCTTATTTAGCACTAAAAAAGGAAAAGAAGATGAGGAAGGAAGGACCAACATTACCAAAAGCTGTTCACAAATGTGTTAGAAACATTAGGACCACCACTGTTGAATGCCCCACCAGCTTCTCCTACCCATGCAGATGACCAAGGACCATGTTTTTTAATGGTTTCTGAAAGATTGCTAAAAATTGATTCTACCTTGCTCAAGCGCTCAGGATCTAGAATCTTCATATCAAGATGCTCATCACTACCTGAAAAAGAAAAAATAACTTATAAACTAAGTACAAAGGATAGACAACAGCACTTGCCCTACAAATAAGTGCAATATATATATAAAAGAGGCCTTTCATTGTCAATTTATCATTTTTCTTGTACTCATTTGGTTTTTCATAAAAGAAAGTATTACTTATCCCCTCAACTGATTGTAACTGGTGTCACTCCACAGTCCACACTACTTACAAGAAATTAGAAAAGAAGCAAAGGATTAAGATAATACTTCCACTTTTTCATATACCTGCTTTATTTTACATCCATTATCTAGATATATGTTATAATGTTAAATATGCTCAAAGAATGACTATGGTAGAAAGAATAATGACAAGCAAACCTGGGCCTAAATTATATATGTGATGACTCAGCGCATTGACTACTCCTGAACCTGAGACCTGAAGAAGCTTATCAAACCACTCTTTTTGATAGAATCCACCAGGTGCTATAAGTGAAGGTTTGGACTTGGAGTTCTTGTATAATGTGTGTAAAATTTTTTTAAGCTTTATCAAGTCTTTCCCATATTGTGCAGCACCAACACTTGCACCAATGCCCTTTCCACTCAACTCATTACCTATATGGCAGGTAGCATATGCAAGAATAAGTTCCAATGAAAGAAAAATGAATATAACAAGTAGTTCTGTCTTCTGTCTTACCAAATTCCCATGAATCAATATTGTATCCCTTTGAAATAGTATAATTTATGAAATCATAAGCATTTGTAGAGTCCCAGTCTCCTCCCCAAACATTATGACTAATCTGGTGCCTCCCAAGGAGTGCATTCAAGCCAAATGTGATCATGGCCCTGCAAGTGTCAATAAACCAATAGCAAGGGACTCTTATGAATTTCTTACAGCTTACACTGAAAGTACCCTACATAATAGGACCTAATTTTACTTTTCACAATTTTATTTTGGCTTGAAGGAAAAGGAGGAGGCAGGTGGTGTAGAAAACAACAATCTCAATGTTAAAATTCTCACCCTGTGTTATGGAAAAAATGATTCAGCTCATCCCATCTTTTCATGTGCAAACATCCCTTTGAAAATCCAAACAATCCACCTTTCATCTTTTGAAATGGATGACAAGGGGACTTCAAATTTCCTACCTCATACAGCACTTGGTCTTGCAAAGAACCTCCAACTCTTATCCTCAAAGGCTGGAGAGCTATCAAGCAACCATTATGGAAAGAATAACATCAGGCTTGAAGCAAATATTCCAAAAATGATACTATAGGAAGCCATAAAACAGATGAAAAACCTTGGATTGCAAATATATTATACCTTGGATTGCCTTGGAAAGGACAGGATGAGACAAGTCCTGAAAAACCAATTCAATTAAATAATAAATGAGAGATTGGGGTGAGAGGGTATATAAATTCTCTCTGCCTATTTCATGCAGTATACATATAAGTGCCAAAATGCTCACCAAATTTATGACAGATGAATTCCCCCAGGGGCAATAGTTGTAGTCACACTTATCTTGAGGCCACCAATCAATAGTAGCACAGATAAAGTTATCATCATTTTCAGCAATTGCTTGAGCTCCATCTACTATAATTGAACCATGCTCAACATCCTGAGTTAAAGTCAAACGAAGAGAAGCCAGCAAGAGAAATGTGACAAGGTGGAATCCCATCAGTAGATCAATTGCAACAGCTTCCAAGCCCAACTCAACTTGTTCAAATTAACTGCAGTGAAAAAAAAATGTATAAAAAGTTAAGACATTTTTGCAATTTATAGACAAGTCTTTTGAAGCTACATGTTTGCAAGATTCTGCATCTGACAGTTTGAAGATATGAAATTAAAAAGAGAATGAATTTTATGATTGTCTAATCTTCATGAAAATCCATCACTTACAGAAAAGAAAAAATGTTTATCAAATAAAAAAGCCTAATGAAAAACCACCCAAACTCCAAATAAAATAAGTGATAGCAGTGCTTATGAAAAGAGCAGCAATCATGTTAATTTACCTTCAAGGTGAAACAAGAGATCCAAAGTTGTACGGATACAGCTATCATATCCATTTTGTCACATCTTACTATGCGCACAAAATTCTTAGGTTGCATAAATTAATCATGTATGTTCTAGTTTTATATTTCCAGGCCTAAAGACACATATAAAGACAGGCGAAATTTACAATAGGAACAACAATGGTAAGAATGAATTCAAACTTTTAGTCAAGAACAGAACCTAGAATTTGTTTATCTATATATAACCCTCAAGGAAATGTTTTATGAATTATGCTATTTATCCAATACAGAAAGAAAGGACGAAACTTGATGAACACCCAGATAGAGAAATGGTGCAAAAAGCAAGAAAAGATACAATAGAAGACGAACCTGAACCTTGTTTGAATCCACTACCACTAATGAAGGTTAGGAGAGTGAAGCTCAAGTGTGAGGAGGCATGAGGAGTCAATAATAATAATAATAATGAGGGAAGCGTTAACTAACTGCCAAAAAAGAGCACCTTCCTTGCGTTTCACTGTCCCAATGGGAAGAAGGTATATGATTGTGAAGAAAGAAGAAGGACAACATTGTCGTGATAGATGGTGGTAGTTGAATAGCCCTGTCTCAGATGTGCCGGTCAAGCCTTCACGCAGACACAACACATACAACTTCACATGACATTTAACATTAACATTAACATTTACTACATTGCATTGCATTAATTCATCTCAGCTAAGCTAAGGAATAAAGATGTTGTTTTTTTTTCTCTCTCTTTCTCTTCAGAATTTTCAAATATTAGGTGTCGTCAAGCTGGAGTGGTTGACGAATAAACATCATTTTGGGAAAGCATATAACTCAATTAACGGACGGGTGCAACCTAAAGCAACTGTCGATTCTCTTTTTTGTTTTCTGTTTTTTTTTATATATATATTTTTTTATCCCAACCTTCCTTTTTTTTTTGTCTAAAAGCATCCGTCAGCATTGTTGAACATAAACATTAATTATTAATTAATAATTAGCCCTTCCAATTTGTCATTTAAAAAATAGCAAAGAATAATTCAAGATGTGAGTATTTTTGAGTTAGAAAAAGGGAAAATCTAAATGTATATAAAACAATTGTACCACACTGTTATTAGCGGGTGATAGGCACACGGGAGAGAGAAGATGAGCGGTTTAGGCACAGGGGTCATTGTGCTAAAAACAACGGTTTCATTGTTTTATGTACACATATCATCGCTCTTAGAAAAATAAGTGTTTGGAATATAATTTTCATGCAATGGTGATTTTAAACTCAAACAGAGACATTTAATTTTTATTTTATACTATAAAACAGAATTTTAATTACTAACGTGTATCGGTGTATGTATGATTATCTATAGTTATGAAATTAATGCAAATGATTAAGAATTATGATCCGTTTTATGAAAAGAGAAAATTGAGGAGTGGCTTTTACATTGTGGATTTGCTGATATTACAAGTCGTCTCTGTCTTGTCTTGTCTTGCCTTTATGGAGAAGATATACCTTCTCTTCTTCCACCACAACCGGATTCCTCAGGGCAAGTTTTTGTTTTTGTTTTTTTCTTAATTGATTGATTGCTTTGGGGCGTGTGGAAGAATGTTGGTGGTTTGGGTTTGATATTTCGCAATTGACTAGAAAAGTTTAACGCATAGGATTCATTTTTCAGCTAAGAGAAAGTGTCAATTGAATCTAGATTTTGGTTCAACAAACAAGTTGCCATGTGATTTTTGTACAATTGAAGGCGTATCACATAAGGTTTAGGTCAACAAATTATCGAAATTGGAATTTCGATAACTTTGACTGAAATGATATTATAATTGTCCCATGATTCTTCCACTAATAATATTAATAAGTCAAAGCTCAAAACAAATATAAAAATTAAAAATAAAGGATATCTCTTGATATATTTATCCATTAAAAAACATAAGAGAGAGTATTGGTTAAATTAATATTTTAATTGGGAATAATTTAATCAAATGTAATGACATTTTCTTGTAATTAATTTTATTTAATAGTTTTGTTCATTTTTGCACATAATTTTAAATGATAGATATTAAAAGATAAGAATTCACACATTAAATTAACAAAACTATTAAATAAAATTAATTACAAGTAGATGTCATTACATTTGATTAAATTGTTCCCAAATGTCATACTCCTGTTCAGAATTCTGGACCAGATAAGTTAATTGGGAAGAACTCCTTTGATGGGTGGTTCTCAATTTCAATAGCATATGAAAATATTACTTCAACTAGACAACTTGGCACTAATCAACTGATGAAGCTTATCTGGAGATAGCAAGGCCCGCAGAGTATCAGAGCGCTCTTGTGGAAAATAGCCTCACATGGGTTATTAACTAATGTGGAAAGGTTAAAGAGGAATCTCTCAAATAATGCCACTTGTCCTATGTGCCTAAATGCATAAGAATATGAACTCCATACATTCAGAGATTGCATTGAAATTAAGCATTTATGGTCTCTTTTTTTCAGAGTCGATTACCTCAATAAATTTTTAGCTCCTCAGTCGTTGACTTTGTGGCTCATGGCTGCTCTCAGTAACAAACCCTCTGATGGAGATGTATTGAGAAGGGACCTTGTGATTGGTTACACCATGGAAGAAATCTGGAGATTTCGGAATGATATTATCTTCAACAACTGCAGGCTTTCTGTTGAAGCCCCAAAACACATAATCTGTGCTCACATCCATTCTGCGATGATGGAGCTTAGGAACCCTAATCAGAGAAGGATTCATCTGGATTCGGGAGATCCTCCTTCTTTTCTCTAGAGCGCTCCTCAAGAGGGAGTCATTAAAAATAATATTGATGGGGCGGCTTCTCCAGGGCGTGGGTTGCTGCGTGCGGAGGTGTGCTTCAGGACCATTGGGGTAGATTCATGTGTGTATTTTCCAGCAATCTGGGGAATTGCTCTGTTATTTAGGCGGAGCTTTGGGGGTTACACTGTAGTATCAACCTTGCTTTGCAACGAGATTTTAAGCGAGTGATTGTTGAATCTGACTCTCTCCTTGCCATTAATCTGATTATAGATGGTTGCAGGGAATCTCACCTTTCTTATTCTCTGGTGGAGAGGATCATGAACCTGAGTAGGAATTTTGATCACATCTCTTGGGTTCATGTCTACAGGGAATCCAATTCCTTGGCGGATAGCTTTGCGAAATATGGTTTAGAGCTTTCTGATCAGTACAAAGGCTTTGAGGAAGTGCCTCATTTTGTTGTTTTACCATTCATTTTTTATAGCTCTGTGACCTATGTCTAAAGATGATTGTAGTTTTTTTTTTTCCGTTTTATCTTGTTTTTGGCCTTTTAGGTCCTCTCATTCATTAAAAAAATATATGTACTTTTCTACAAGGCATTTTTTTTCTCGTATTACAATTGCAAAATCTGCCTTAATTCATTGAATGCGCTTCAGGGCTAAGGGATGTTTAGCTAACACCTGCAATTTAATTATGAAACTTTCCAAACTCATTTCTAACGTAGATAGATGGATGTAGTATGTTCCTCAATTTTTAAGCCAGTGCTCAATAATCAATATGCGTGGTTTATGTCTAAGCTCAAAGCAATCTCTTTTTTCATCCTCATACTTGTTATTAATTGTCTTCTCAAATTTTACCACAAAATCTTGTAGTGTTGTGTTTAATCAACAAAAATGAGTCAAAAAATGAATCAATGTTGACACTTCTTTAGGGTTAATTCACCAAGGAATTAGGTTTTAACTATCTTAGTGAGTTGGATAATGAATTGAATCATAATCATTAAGTTGAACATTCTCTTACATTCCATAAAGTGAGAATTAAAAGGAACCAACCTCTAACCACTTTATTGATACTGCTTATTTATAATCATTGTGTTTTTGTATTGTTCTAACATCTAATTCAACTCTTCTGGTTTACTTTTCTGCATTAATTTTAAATGTCACTTGATACATTTGATTTCTCCCTATCCAACAAGATAATTTCTTTGTAGTCTGATACTTGAGTTTCAATCCCTGCGGAGACAATATCTTTCTCACTTTTGAATACTTGTAATAAATTGGTACGTTCACCAAAATCTCATCAATTTTTCTAGTGTCGTTGCCGAGGAATGAAAAGTTCAATATCATAATAACAATGGATTTAATCTCTAGATTGGATGCATTAACAGTTTTTAATTCATTTCTTCGTTTTCCATTTGTTTGCTATTGACTTACTTAAAAAAATGTCTTTCTCTTTGTGTGTAGGGAAAATTTGAACAGAAAAGTGTATTAATTATTGTTTGATCATGGATCAGTACAAATTAGAGGCAAAAATTGCTAAAAATGATCTCCTTTCACAACAACCAAAAACGATGTATCAACAATTACGCCATCTACAATTAAGAGGTTGAAAGATGCCTCTTTTGGTTTATGATTTTTGCCAAGAAGACCATCTTATTGGGGATTGTGACATAGATGAGGTCATAAACTTTCTTGAGAATGCTCAAAGACAGTAAAAATTGGTTTAATTTTGCATCATAAATAAGCTACTTGAAGATCCGATAAAAACTAAAAAAAATGCAAAAATAATGTTAGATTATTGTATTCAGTCATTAAATATAAAAAATATAATAAATAAAAATAAATAAAAAGTCTTAATTTAAAGCCATTGATAAAAAGTTCCTTTTAAGTTTGTTAATAAAAAATATATAATAAGATATTAGATATACCAACAAGAAGAAAAGAACGACAATATCTAATTAACTAATCATTTCATTTTTTATATTAAGAGATTAAAGTATACAATGGTTTATGTATTTTTTATTTTAAAAATCTATAAAAAATATCTTTTGAAAACAGGTCTTGAAATAACATTAAATAAATGGATATTCATTAATTAGTATCCTATTTTCTCAAAGACTTATTTACATACAATATTTAGATTTAGAAGGATAATTAATTAACTTTTTAAAGGTGAATAATTATAGAACCCATCTTGTATTACTTCTACTAGACATGTGTCCATGCGTTGCACGGAAAATGATTTATTCAAGTAAATAAAATATATTAACAAATAATTATACAAACATGAGAAAATTCAGTGAACTCAATAAGTAATCACGAAAAGTGTCTTAGTATACCAATAAAATGACAATATAAACCATTATTGCAAGTTCGAAATGTTAAAGAAGATTAATAAAATTGAAATAAGATATATTAAAAAAAGTATAGGAACAAAAACATATGACATGAAAATAGCAACAAAAATAAGATGTAGAATATCTCATATCCCCACAAAAGCTTCAACACTAAACCATAAGTGCAAAATGTTATATTTTTTTTTGTTAGGAAAATTAAAACACCTCTTCATCCACCAGCAGCATCTCCAGGGCACCCGTCTGAAGTGGATTCTTAAACTCTGGCAACCTCAATAACCTTATTATACGAACTCTTATCTTCCAATCCATTCTCCCAGGCCCAGGCGTAATAGAACTCAACAATGAAACCCTTGGCATGATTTCTGAAATTGAAAACAAAGAAAAAGAAATAAATTTGAAAAGGCGGTTACAGGATACTTCAATGTTTAAACAGCCAAGATATAAAATAACTTTCTTCAAATAACCCTACCTAAATTTGAAGTGTGTATGAGGAGAAGAGAAAGAATGTATACTCAGATATCAACTGAAGGTAGGTCTAACACAAAGAAGAAATAAAGTATATATAGATAGACTACAGAGAGAGTACCAAAGCATGAAAACATTTAATGTAACCATATAATAATTGGCTTCAACACTCACTAATAATTAATGTGAAAAAATTGTTCATAGTGTGAGAAGCATTGAGTGAAGTGGGAAATGTTTCGTATTCCAATGAGGGAAATTAGAAACTCTTCATTAATTTCAGATTAAGTTTGTGGCTACTAATTCCACTATATTCGAATAGCACAGCTCAAATAGAGCAATTATCTCATTCTCACATTCATATAATTGGAACTTCAAACATTCTTACAATTGACACCATTCTCACGTTCATATAATTGGTATTCCTTAAAATACCATTCAAAAATATTCTTACTGTTTTGATGATGCATTAATTATCATAATATTCAAATTTCATAATTTAAGAGTATCTGAATAATTATTATATCTGTTTTTACTTTAGTAGACAAAATAAAAGACGAATGCAATTCTAACTTAAACAGGGTATAGTCTAAATATTATATCATATGTCAAA
The DNA here is from genome assembly GCA_026901365.1 of Sesbania bispinosa. Classification (NCBI taxonomy): domain Eukaryota; kingdom Viridiplantae; phylum Streptophyta; class Magnoliopsida; order Fabales; family Fabaceae; genus Sesbania; species Sesbania bispinosa. Next base: position 147,073 of record QLOH01000016.1, read on the forward strand.
TTATTTTTAAATCCGCTTCCAAATAATGGACATCCAATTTGTTTGAATTCATCAGCAAACATAATAATAAATCGTTTATAAATCCACAATTTTATTGAGTTCCACATTATTTGCAAAATAGAGTAACATGCAAAATAAGGGAAAGTGCAACATACCTTCACGGATGGGACAGTGTAAGAAGATGAAGGTGAGACCCAAAAATGGTCAGAATCTTAACTCAACCTGCAAATTAGGAAAAAAAAATCATGCAATTTAAAAATTTAAAATAACAGAATGACAATGAAAGGATCAACTTTTAGAAGAAATTAGGGAAACAATGCAAAATAGGAAAACATGCAAAATGTGTCATCAAGTCAACTGACATAAGTAACCAAATAAGATAACACCCCTATGTGGCATCAACAAAAATCTGAATTAGAAAAAAAATTTGAAACAACAATCATTCAAAGTGAAGCCAACACCCTCAAACATCTCAAATCAAAATAAAGAATGAAGAGACATTTAAATAGTTATTCCTGGACTATCGTATACTATCAAAACAAATAATTGGAACATACAAATTGCTCTTCTACTCACAGTTTGATGTTGCAAAGTCTAGCAAAGCCATGAACAAACAGGGCATATTTTAAAAATTGCACAAAAAAGGATACAAAGTCAGTAAGATAAATCAATACAGTCTTAATCTAACTCCTTCAAAACCTGCAAATTAGAACCTAGAAACATGCAATTTAAAAATTTAAAATAAAAGAATGACAAAGAAAGGATCAACTTTCAGACAGATAAGGGACATTGAGTCACACAGAATAAAGGACAGAAAATTGGAACTGTAAAAATGCAAATTGCTTCAATGTAAAGATAACCCAAATCATGTCATACTGTATGAAAAAAAGAGCATTAGTTTCACTCTCCCTCTCTCACACACACACCCCACAAAACACAAATAATAAAACAGAAACTCACAATAGCTTATGCATCATTGTTGCAATCAAAATATAAGGAAATAGATTGAAAGTGTGTTTCAATTGTCAAAGAGACAATGGCGATGTAATCCAAGTTAAGATAGCTATTAGGAGAAGAGCTAATCACATAAATTCTAAATGTAAGATAAGGCCAAAAACAGAACTACTAAGATATAAATAATGCAAAAAGGGCAAAATGGCAGAGAGGCGTATTGAAATCAATTGGCAACACCTCACTGAAAGAAACTACATAAAAGTAAAGTAGGCAAAGGCATTGTTTTAACATTGTATTCAAACACATGTCAAAAACATATTAAACAAAAATTCAATTGTAATATTAAATGAGGGTGGAGAAAGAGGAATCAAATGGTTAGATAGCCATGAAGCAAACACCCAACCTCCTTGATCTCGACATGTCTAATTAGTGCTTACTTAAAATCAGTATTTGGATAAGTAACTCTACATAGATTTGTGTTACATTGAGACCAACTTTTAGTAATCAAATATGTATATAAAGAGCTAATACACATAAACAATTAGAGTAAAACAACAATCTCAAAATAAAAAACGAAAGTAAACCCTAAACTAAAATATTAACCATACCTTCACGGCAAAGACAGAGCAAGGGGGATAGATACTTTGATAACCTGCAAAATAGAAAAAAAAACATGCAAAATAAATTAAAAACGGAATATAATAGAAACAGAAACAGAGAAAATATATTGAAATCAATTGAAACATACAAACAGAAACATGAAGAATAAAATGAAATCAATTGAAACATACAAACAAAAACATGCAGAATAAAATAAAAAAAGAATCAGAATAAATAGATCTGAGGCGTTAACTTGCATATTTAGAAATAGTCCTTATCTAAAATGTTAACCATACCTTCACGGCAAGGATACGACAAGGGGAAGACGCATAGATAGAAAAATGGACAGATTCTTCAAATAACCTGCAAAATAGAAAAAAACATGCAAAAAAATTTAAAAAAAAACAGAATGAGAAAGGAACAGATTTAAGAAGAAAATCAAAACCCTAAGTCAGATCAAACACTTCTGCTAACTCACCGATTCAGAACGAGAAAGAATATCAAAACCCTAACTCGGATCAAACACACGAAATAACTGAGTAAAACCCTGCAAAATAGAAAAAAAAAACATTCCAAAAAAATTATTATTCCAGAACGAAGAAGAAAGGAACAACCTTTAAAAAGAATTAGAATGAGAAAGGAAAACCCAAAGTCAGAATCGGCCTTTAACTAAAACAGTTAATCAGATCGAACAAAACCCCTAATTTTTCGATTCGGAAATGAAACCCTAACTGAGATCAATACTCACTGATTCAGAATCAGAACCGTAAATGAGAAAAGGTTCCTTCGAAGACTATGATGTACACGACGCAACAGGAACAGAAGAAACGAAAGAACGGAGGTGATTAAGGAGCTAAGTGAGTTCTTCGAAGTGGGAAAAGGAACGGAAAGAAGAAAGGTTTAGTTGTGTCTCAAACCGCGAAGGAACCCATCGACAGAAAAGGGAAAATGAGAGGTTTAGAGTATAGGGGAGAATGGTTAAGGAACTTGAGGAGTCTGAACAGTTTCTTTGCTTCTCTATGTGGAAAAACTGAATACAGTGCATAGGAAATAGACCTTTATAAATACTTCTTTGTGAGGAAGATGATGGGATGGAAAACGTAAAAAGATGTGGAAGAGGCACGGTTTTTTATGAGTTTAAGAAGCGATAAAGCAATTTGGTTATTACATCGTTGCAAAAAACCTGATCAGTGTGCAACATTAATGCAAAAATATTTCAAAATTCAAATTTTCCCAATTAAAAACGTGGAGTATTTGGAGCTTAATTTTTTTGTCAACAATACCCTCATTTTAGGCGGGAAAATGAGTTGCAGACTTCCTTCCTTTTATTATTATAAAGATTCTCAACACATTTATCTAAAAAAATATCTCATGATCATTTCTAATCCTTTGTTCCACCAATTCTTCTTTCATAAAACTTTTATCTCAAATTTTCTAAAGTCTCTCGAGTGAATTGACCCACTTTTAATAATCCCTCTTTTTTTTTTGGTACATACTTTTACTAATCCCTCTAATATCTCATTTTCTATCCAAATATCACCATTGGTACTACAAATAAATTCATTGCAAAAACTCTTTCAGAAGTTTTTTTATTATAATATATATATATGTATATATATATATATATATGACATTTCTAGAAATAGTTGGGATACCAACATCCAAAAAAGAACAACATTATCTAGGGGTGTTCATGGGTCGGTTTGGTTCGGTTTAGATTTCCTCAATTTTTTTTGGCAATGACTCGAACCAAACCAAACCGAACCAATCAAGAACATGTTGTTTCGACTCGGTTCAATCAGATCAGAAACTCAATAATGCATAGTTTTACCTAAAAAAACTAGGGTATAACCTGATATAAAAAGGCACAAAACATCATCCTTTGTTGCTTCAAACTTGCACCAACCATTCAACCAATCTCAAGTAAAAATAACATGAAAATTACTAATCAGGGATGTCAATTGAGCATAAGCCATATGGGTACCCGCAAAATTACTCACAATGGGAAGGGTAAAAACCCGCAAAACGGGTATGGGTGCGGGTACAGGTACTATGATGCCCAACACGCCCCATACCCGCACTCATATATATATATATAATAAATAATACCACATATAATTATATATATTAATTTTATTAAAATATCTAATATATTTATATATATATATTTAAAATTGATATATATGTATAGAGTTTAATTAGTATGCACTGACAGTGTAAAAGAGTTTTACACTGACATTTAATCATGATTCTTCATTTATATGACTTTTAAAATATTAATTAGTAAAGTCAACAAACTTACCATAAATCAAGGGTTGTGGTTAACCGTCTGTGTAAAACTTTTTACACTGTCAGTGTACAATCATTTCTCTCTCTCTCTCTCTCTCACACACACACACACACACATTACAGATTAAAAATAGATTTTTAAAATTACCTATTTGTATATTTTACTTTATAGTATATGACTGATTAGTGTTAATAATCATTTTTTCACATCACAGAGAATGCTAACACATAATATCCAAGTTTATAAAATAGTGTGATGTGAAAGTATATTGTAATATGTAATAAAAATGTTGAACATTAATGATGTGTTATGTTTTAGAATATTAACATATTGTGTTTCGATTTAATTAAATTGTTATGTCATTGATATTTAATAATCATGTTTAGATGATTTTGTAGTAATTTTCCAATTGAGTTATAATTTTCTTTAATTAATATTTTTTAATAAGCTATCAATTTTTCACTTAACTAAATTGCGGGTAAAGAACTCGGGTATGGGCATATAGGTGCCCAGCGGATACGGGTACGGGCATTACAGTTACTGCCCACACGAGTATTGGCGTAAGTACGGGCTTTTTAAAAAGCTTTTTTTAAGCACGTGTATGGGGACAGTCACTATGGTACCCTGCCCAAAAAGTATCCATTGTCATCCCTATTACTAATTAAGTGTCATAATAACACTCAACCAACATAACCAACTCAACCAATATCAAGCAAAAATAACATTCAACCATAAAAATTACAAACCAACATAACAAAGTTGCAAAATAAATTAGCTAAATTGGGAAATAATTAATTTAATACTGCCCCTGGTCCTATATATAAGAAACATTGGACTAAAATAATCAAGATCAAGGAAATGCATTGAAATCTGTTAGTAGTAATTAATAGTGCCATGAATTTAATTTTTTCTCAAAAATACCCTTAGTATTAAACGAGTAAATGAGTGGATACCTCTTTAATTACCCACGATAAATTAAGGGCATATAAGGTATTTAACAATTAATGCAACTAAAAATTGTACTATGTTTCTTATATATATGACCAAAAAAATTTTCCTTTTTGTTTCTTATATATAGGACCGGAGGTAGTAACATGAAAATAAGGGGGAAAAAAAGAAAACACCAGTGGTTAATGTGTTTAGGCTTGAAGGGTTCATTGGCTGAGTGAAGGTGGGCTTGCAGTGGTGTCACAGTGGAGATGACAATAATCAGGGGGCGAATACCAATGGATGGTGGTTGGGTGGTCTTGGTCACACGTTCTCTGTGGTGGTCCACTGGTCCCGCTGATCGCGCTCTACGGTGGACGCCTGGACGGTGGTCGCACGCTCTCTGATATGTGGTCGCTGGTTGTGAAGAACCCTTACAGTAGCTCGATGGTCGCTACTGGTCACGCGCTCTAAAAGATTGCAGATCGACAACGACTGGCTGGGGAAAAGAGAAGACGACTGGCGGTCGAACGATGAGGTGGGGATGGGCAGATGGGGAAGAACGACAGAGGAAGGAGCTGAAGTGAATAGCTGTGATTGTGAACCCTAGTGAAAGTGAAGAACTGAAGTATGTGAAGAACAGGCACAAATTAAGTTATTTTTGAAGTTTTTCATTTAGTTTATATATACATAGGTGTTCAGTTCGAATTTTTCAACTTTTTGCCCGAACCAATAGCAATCAATTTTAATTGGTTAAGTTAGAGTCCAACTGAAGTGAGAAAAAAAATCCAAACCAATTAAAACGATCTGGTTTGGTTCGTCGAGAAGATTCGAACCAATGAACACCTCTAACTTTATCTAATGAATTAAAGCTTTAATTTTAGTATTAAAAAATAAAGTATACAATATATTATTTTTTTATCATTAAAAATATTTAGCAAAAAAGTTAGATTCTAAAAATAAGTATATTTTTACTCTACAATTATTCAAAAAGTAAGTAAATTATTAATATTTAGTAAAATATTTTGTGGACAACGACTTCACATGCTACTTCCATTGCGATTACTATTGCTAAGGCAACATATCCAAAATCTTTTGTCCTTAATATGCGGTTAGTCCTCACGGGACTTGTATTTTGAACTTTTTTTTTTAGGTAAAATGAAATGCATTAATATGGAGTACAAGAGGTACTCTAAACCAGGGGCGAAGCTAGAAAATGAGTATAAGAGGGCCAATATTACAAATTTTTTTAATTAATTAGCTCACCTCAAATGTATTTTTTTATTTTACAATATAAACCAGTTATAAAATAGCGAATTAAAAGTGTGCTTGGTAAGACATTTCAGCCAGATGAAAGCTCAAAATAGTAGCTAAAATGATATTATTAGTGTTTGGTAAGGTAATTTTTAAGTATCTATACTAGTGTTTATAAAGAAACTACTTGAGGTGTTTTTTTTTTTATAAAAAAACTCTATTTTAGCTACTAGTTGAAATTTTATTATAGTTTTATCGCTCAAATTTTTCACTTTTCTTTATTTAATAATTAATGATGTCCTTATAAGTTATTTTATTATTTTCAGCTAATTTTACCAAACATTTTCAATAAAAAATAAGCTATTTTTCGGCTTTCAGTTAGTTTTTAATTTTTAATTAAATTTTCAGCTTTCAGCTATTTTTGTCAAATACACTATAAGATAAACAATCATAATTTATATATATATATATAGTATAAGTAATTTAAATTTTAATGAATTAATTTATTTATTATTTTTTTACTATTTATTTTAATTATTTCACTATTTATCATACTTTTTAATAAAATTTTAAAATTTATAAAAAATATAAATTTGTAATTACCTAATATTATATATTTAACTAAATTTCAACTAAATTTAATAAAATAATTTAAACTAACAATATATATATAATAAAATTTTTATAAAAAAGGGAAATTGAGGGGCCATGGCCCCCTTTTTCCCTCACATAGCTCTGCCTCTGCTCCAAACCATTACAAAAACAACACCATAGTGCTATATAGCATTGCTATAACACACATAATTTCCAAACAAACATATTCCCAATACACAAAAGATAGAAAGTCAGTAATGACTTAAAAATGTAAAAGACACCTACTCAACAATCACCACCACATCCAAGTTGACCATGGAAAGTAGTTAAGCTAGGAAGTGATGAAAATTAAGACATGTTGCTGGTTGCGAAGACCAGGATGAAAAAAATCAAAACAGAAACCACTATCCTTTGCTTTCAACCAGTGCCATGAGCGTATTTTTACTAAGTCAAGGAGATCATATGCCGTGGCAAATTTATTAGAGAATACAACTTCATTTCTTGCCAGCCAAATACTCCATAAAACCAATAACCAAATGACAGCCCACTGAAATCGATTTCCGAATTATAGATTGGAAGACCCAAGAAGTGATCCGAATGAGCAACAAAGGTATTCGGGTGAACAAAATAAAATCCACACCAATTCAGACACAATATCCATATGTGATAAGCAAATGGGCATTCCAAAAATAAACGTGAAGAAGTCTCTAATCTTTCCTGACACCACACACATGCAACATTTAAAGATTGTAAAATTCTCCTCTTGACAAGATTATCCTTTGATGGAACTCTGTCTACCAGCACCCTCCATGCAAACACAAGAGACTTTGGAAGGAATCAAAGTACACCAAATAATTTAGAGAGAGGTATATATGCAAAGATAGAGTTATTGACAATTGTATTGTAAGCTAACTTGACTGAATAAATGCCCCTGGGTCCGCTGTCCATCTCCAAGAAACTTTATTACCGAATTGTGCTTAGATCCAACAATAAAAGAGAAAGTTGGGATAACTCCCACTGAAAATAATTGTCTCCTCCAATTCCAACATCAAAGATATATGGTCCATGTATCGAATTGAGGAGAGTCCAACTTACACCAATATAAGTTAATTAAATATTACATTACTGATAACTTTAAAATAAATGTGAATTTTAATGATCAAATCGTTGAATTATAACTACTTTTGTTTTTGGTCAAAAAATTATAACTATTTATTATTATGATTATTTGTGTTAAATTTCATAAAATTACAATACTAATAACTTGATAATCAAATCTTTTTTATTTTTATATGTTTCAAAAGTATATATGATGTTAATGTTGACATATATTGAGTATGAATTAAATAACTTTCGATCAATGTAAAATTTTATGGATATGATCTATATGATAATGATTTTCAATCCAACAATGGATTTTGAGATACAATTATCGAAATAAATATTATTTAATGTTATAACACTTTGTGTAACTTAAATCAGTGTAAGTTAAACCTCCTCTGTCAAACTATATAGCCCAACAAAAAGTCCCATAACCCATTCTTTTATTAAAATATTCCTTTGTATTTTATTTTGAGTAAATTACTCTAACATCCCTCTATTTTGCATTTCCAACACAAAACTCCTTTATTTTGAAAACCTACACAAAACCCCTCTAATTTTAAAAGTACATTACACTTAAACCCAATTTTTATGATACACTTAATGAAACATTTAGTCAATAGTCAACATTTATTTTTTATATTTAATTTACCAAAATATCCTTACTAATTATGAATTTTTTTGTACTACATAAAAATCCCTCAATTTTTAAAGTTTTACACAAACTTTTTATATTTTATAATATATTATTCTTTTTTTGTGCATGTGAATAAAAAAAGGTAAAAAAAAGAGCATTATACATTTTTTTCAAATGATATTGTTTTGAATAACAAAAATCCTAGTTTCATACCAGCAAAATAAAGAAAAACTCAGTTGTATAAATTACGTACAAATAAAATGGACCAAAATAATTTATTAACATTAATTTATGAAATACTAATATATTAAAAAAATATTTTTTCTAAGATTGGGTTTTCCTACATTTCTCAATTTTATTTTTTCAAATAGAAAGGGAGTGTTTTATAAGAGGGTAATGTTGGGTTTTTGAAAAAATATTTTTTTCAATAAAAAATGCTTTTAATGTAATATTCCTAACAAGAGTTGAATTAATTGGGGTTTTGTGTAGATTTTTAAAATAGAGGGGATTTTGTGTTAAAAGTGTAAAATAGATGGGAGATTAGAGTAATTTACTCTAATGTTTTGAAAACTGAACCGGTGAAGGCATTAGTTCACGGTTCTGTGGTTCAACCGTGGTTGAACATGTAATAATTAAATATATTTTTTAATATTATATAATATTTTTTAAGTAATAAAATAAGATAAAATCATATGAAATCAAGATATATAAGATTATAAATTAATATAAAAGATTTTATTATATGTACTATATAATAAAATATTCATAATAATTGATTAAATAATAAATATTTATGTGTAATCCTTAAAATTTTATTTTATTTATCTTAAAATATTTTAGATTAAATAAAAAATAAAAAACAAAAAAATTGAATTTTTTGAAATTGGCCAGTTCAACCGATTTTCTAGCGCCGATTCTTTACCGGTATTCACCAGTTCTTGACTAGTTCCCACTGATTCTGAATCGGACGATTTTCAAGGTTATATGGACCGGACACCAAATCAGTTCCCAGTTGGACCGGTTGAATCGACCTGTCCGGTCCAATTTTGATAAGCATGATTTACTCTTTCATTTTACATTTCCTTTTATTTCATATAGTGAATTTCCACTTACCTATGTTCAAGTATATCACTCATCTATTCTATGATTGAAGTTTTTTCAAATTGACTTGTTGGTTCATGACTTTTGAAAAAAGAAGCATTGCGAAATTATAGGAATGATCATTCCACACACATGAAATTATTATTTTGAACAAAGACCAAGCCATTTTCTCAGTTTTTATTTTTTTTTTTGTATGAATAACAATTAAGAAAAATGATCTGCTACACACTTCACATGACTTTCAATAGAATTCGGGTTCGTTTTAATCTTAAGCTTATAATCTAACATCCTCATATGTGAGTATTATTATATGATCACGCCTTCTTTTTTTGAACTAAAATATAAAACCAGATTAATTCGTGAGTAAACCTGGTGAATATAATATATACCTAACTCAACCTGCAGTTAAGTTATAATTAAGAAAATTGAGTTAGTTTAATTTTTGAACTCTACCTAATTTGCAATCTGTTAAACAAATCAAAACTCACTAAAAAAAGGTAAATTAACAATCTGTACTGCACCGACCCATCATCCAAAGGCAATGTTTTTGCATGCTGTTCCTCAAACTCACCTATAATAAACCTTATTCCCTCCTTCTCCTTCTTTTCTACTCTTTCTTCTTCTCTTCACTCCTTTTCTAAATTATCTCCAAAACCCTAGAAAAAAAAAGAAAAAGAAAAAAAGCACAATCTCCTCTTCCTCATTGCCCTTCTGATTCCACCGTTTTTGGCTCACTGTTTTCACTTTCAATTTCTGCGGCTTTGAGAGTTCCTTTTTTCATCGCGGAGCTGTCATTCCACGGAAATCTTTTCGTTTCTTCCGATACAGATACAGTATTTTAGTTTAGCCTTGAAAATCGTTCCTATTTGGCACTCTTCTCTGTAGTTCAATGATTATCAATTTCAATTATTTCGTCTTGTGTAATCCATATGGGAATTTCGATGGAATATTAACTTTCTTAACGTAAATCACTTCCTGCATTAACCGTTTCGTGATGGAGGACAGTGAAGTAGTTGATGATCAGAACACAGGATGGTTCCAAGTCAAGAAGGTTTTTGTTTTAATTTTTATTTAATTTTAATTTTAATTTTTTTAACACTGTCGATACATTATATTATGATTTTTTTTTATTTGTAACGTTTTCTTCCCTGTTATTATTATTGTTATTAATGCTTGGCCTTTCCCAAAGGGTACTTGATGAGAGACAAAATAGAAGACAAGCAAAGGAAAAATGTAGACTTTTTGTATAGTTATTCATTCACAATGGAAAGCTCAGTCTTTTAGTTTGTAATTTGGTTTTGCTAAATCTTGTGTATTTTCTTCACCTTTGGTTATATTGGAATCTCGCATTGTAGATTAATTCCTTTTCTGTGTGGCTTGTTATACAAGTGTTACTTACAGGCGTTAACTATGTTGTCTCCTTCTTATCCAGAAGCACAGAAATACTTCAAAATTCTCTTTGCAGAGCTGGGTGGGAGGATTTTCAGGGAAAAATGTCTCTAACTCTGTGTGCACTCAGCATTCTGTGATTAAAAATGATGACAATTCACATAGCAAGCAGAAAACTCCTCTTTTGAGGCCAGGGGAGAATTTTTTACAGAACCCTGTCCCTGTGAGTGTTTCTAGTTCTATTTCTGTGTCAAACGAAGAAGAGAGCACAAACTACCTTAATACAAGTGTGGTTGGGGATAATTCTGAAAACCAGAAGTCAGCTCCACTACTTACTACGGAATCTCAAGGTAAACTTGAAGAAGCTAGGAAGTTAGACCAAACTGATAAGCCTGACACAGCCCAGAAAACAAGATGGGGTGATTTAGAGGAGGGGGGCTTGGTACTGCCACATGAAAACTCTATTGGAGTTGGAATCAAGTTTGGTAGTATTGGAGATGATAGTTTGCTTATCTGTAGAAAGCATGAGAATATTCCTGATCCTTGTGATTCATATCATGCCCAAGAAAAAGGCTTGACTGCAACAACAATTGATGTGGAGGTTGAGTCTCATCAGAACCCTTCATTGAGACGTGAGGATGAAATATTTGGAGAGAATGGTAAAGATGTTAAGAATATGTCTGTGGAACATTTAAAAAATCAAGAAATGAATGGGGCAAAAATTGGTCCAGAAGATGATTTATTGTATTGCGATAAGAAAAATGACGAAATCAATAAGACAGCAACTGATAGTGGTGTTAACAATGATTTTTTGTCTACCAAGATGCTGCGGTGGCTGGAAATCAATCACATTGCCTTATCAATGTGGTAAGTGATAGCAAGAATTCTGAAATGCCAGAACAAAATTGCAGCTTAAGCAAAGCAGTTACTGCCCAGGGTGCTGAGTCACAAGTACCTGAAATTGTCCGTGATTCTGTAGTTTCTGTTGAAGAGGTTAGGGGTCCAAAGGATGGTAATGTGGAAAGTGTTGTTTCAAGCTCTCATAATATGAGTGCTCCTGAAGAAGGTGATTCAAGTGAAAGCAAAGAAAGGTTTAGACAGAGGCTTTGGTGCTTTCTGTTTGAGAATCTTAATAGGTCTGTAGATGAACTTTATCTTCTTTGTGAACTAGAATGTGATTTGGAGCAGATGAAAGAGGCAATTCTTGTTCTTGAGGAGGCTGCATCTGATTTTAAAGAGCTAATCACTAGAGTTGAGGAATTTGAAAAGGTTAAAAAGTCTTCTCAAATAATTGATGGAGTTCCTGTCATCTTGAAGAGTGATCATCGCAGGCCACATGCTCTCTCATGGGAGGTATGCTTGATAACATATCATTGCTATTACTCTGCTTCCTTCCATTCTTTAGGTTGATAAGATGCTACAATGACCCTTTCATGAATTTTATATGTTGTGACTGACAACTGTGGAAGCTAAAGAATAAAGAATTTATTCACTAATAGTGAATTCACTATTTTTTGAAAATCAATGTCTCTATTTTGCATCTCTATTAAGCAAATGTATGATAACCTGATAGGTCTTCCAATTCTTAGAAAGGATGAACTCCAAGGGGGTGTTTGGTAGGGGGATTTTTTTAAGTTTCACAGGAATCCTCACATTGGGAATCTAGATTCCCATGTTTGGTATGAAGTATTTTAGAAAACATTCCCAAGAAACTAACATTCCCTGGAATGTTTTTTAATTAAGTTTCCCATGAAGGTGGGAATATTTTCATGACATTCCCAGGAATCTTTTTATACCAATAAAGCATACCAAACACATTTGCAACATTCCTGGGAATCATGATTTCTAGGAATGAAAAAAGATTCTGCATACCAAACGTCCCCTGAAGTTAATTACACTTAGTATCATTGAATGCAAGGGACAATGTGAGTATAATGTGCATGTGCATTTATGCAGAATTGGGAATAATAATTCATCACTGAATGATAAGATTACAAACAATTTTTTTTCTTTTTTATCCTATATTTCTTTCTGATTGAATAGGACTATGGTGTGATTTGATACAAAGTTTTTTCTTTTTTGCCCTATGTGGTAAATTTAGAGGGAGAACGTGATATGTATCTGTAACTCTGCATAAATATGTTGCTGTCTGGGTGAGTGTATGTATATATGGAGCGTCTCCTTTGTATGATGAGTAAAAATATGTTAGGATCAAATCAAATAAGTGTAGCCTTACTAATCTAACACTATGGCACCAAATCTCACTGACCATGTATAATTTGTTTTATTTGTTTTTGTAACTTATGCATGATGAAATTCATGTCATTCTAACTGGATTCACTTAACAATTTATGCTATTAAACATTGTTGTAGTTTTCGACTATAACAGCCAGTTGCTGTGTTCTCATCTTGGACAGAGACAGAAAAAGATATAAGTAAAACACAACATTTATGCAAGCAATCACTTATGGCCTATACGGCTATACCTGTTTGCTTGCTTGATTTATGGTTTCCAAGATGCTGGTCCTTTGACTTCACATATGAGATTGAGTATTACCTGTTAGAAATCTGTACAAATCTGCTTAATATGTTCTGTTGCTCTTTCTGATTCTAGGTTCGACGGATGACAACTCACCGCATAGGGCATGATATACTATCTTCATCTCTGGAGGCTTTTAGAAAGATACAACAAGAGCGTGCTAGCTTGCAATCAAATAATAACGCAGGAAAATGTTTGACTTCTGAATCTGTTGGCAATATGAAAAAATCCAGGGTCAGTGATGGAACACACAATACCAAAGATTCAGTGACAAGGTCGAGAAAGCATACTGGATCTGCAGATGCTAACCCAGGGAATCTGAATGAAAAAAAGCATAATACTGAAGTGGGGGGAAACCCTGTGATGCAATCACAGTGCAAAATGGACGTAACCCACCGGAAAGCATATTAACTACACAAGTTAATTTATCTAAATTACCTCCCATGGAAAAATTCTGCTTTTGCCTCCGCCAAGGGTAAAAGAGATCACCTTGGATCTGGATATGACAAGCTGCTTTCTAAAAAGATAAAGCACCACCAACAGAAGTTATTAATGAGAAGAGCCTCAGATCCACAGATAACCTTAGGAGGCAAATACCTCAGCCTGAAAAAAGATAAGGAAAAGAGGAGTACTGCACCAGGAAAGTCAATGAATGCTTGGAAGGCGAAGAGGAACTGGGAGGACATACTCTCATCCCCATTTCGTGTCTCTTCTCGCATGCCATATTTCACCAAGCCTGAGCAGGAAAAGTGCTGAGCGGGGTACGTACACTGCATGATAAACTAATGTCTCCTGAAACAAGGAAGAAAACTACTTCAGACTTAAAAAAGGAAGCAGAAGAAAAACATGCTCGTGCTATGAGAATCAGAAGTGAGTTAGAGAATGAGAGAGTCCAAAAGCTTCAACGTACATCTCAAAAATTAAATCGTGTCAATGAATGGCATGCTATTCGTCATATGAAGTTAGAGGGCATGCATGCCCGCCATCAACGCAGTGAATCACGTCATGAAGCTTATCTAGCTCAAGTGGTGAAGAGAGCTGGTGATGAAAGTAGCAAGGTAAATGAGGTTCGTTTTATTACGTCCTTAAATGAAGAAAATAAAAAATTGATATTGCGTCAGAAACTTCATGAGTCAGAGTTGAGGAGAGCTGAAAAGCTTCAAGTGATAAAATCTAAGCAAAAGGAGGACTTGGCAAGGGAAGAAGCTGTTCTAGAGCGCCGAAAACTCATTGAGGCTGAAAAGTTACAGCGTCTTGCTGAGATGCAACGGAAAAAGGAGGAGGCTCAAGTCAGAAGGGAAGAGGAAAGAAAAGCATCAAGTGCAGCACGGGAAGCAAGAGCCATTGAGCAGCTTCGAAGAAAGGAAGAGAGAGCCAAAGCACAACAAGAGGAAGCTGAACTTTTGGCCCAGAAATTGGCTGAAAGACTCAATGAAAGTGAACAACGTCGTAAAATTTACCTGGAGCAAATTCGGGAAAGAGCAAATTTGAGGGATCAATCATCCCCTTTACTGCGTCGATCACTAAATAAAGAGGGGCAAGGTAGATCTACACCTACAAACAGTGGTGATGATTCTCAAACAAACATTACCTCTGGAATAGGTTCTAGTCTTGGAATTGGAAATATCACATTGCAACACTCAATGAAGAGAAGAATTAAGAGAATTAGACAAAGGCTTATGGCTTTAAAGTATGAGTTTCTTGAGCCCCCTCTTGGTGGTGAAAGTGCTGGCATTGGATATAGAGTAGCAGTGGGTGCTGCTAGGGCAAAAGTTGGCCGGTGGCTTCAAGAACTTCAAAGACTTAGGCAAGCAAGAAAAGAAGGGGCCACAAGTATAGGGCTAATAATTTCTGAAATGATCAAGGTATTTTTTTTCATTACTGAAAATATTATCTTTCTCCTTATAAATGCACTCATCCGTTTTAATGCGTTTCAAAGTTAATAATGTGTGTCTATGGGATGAAATTTTACGTGCATTAAATTTTTGACCCTACACTTGAATTATGAATCTTGTGCTAATTAAAATAGCACTTCTTGGAGAGCTCTTGTTTAGTTAGCGAATAACTGTTTGTCTGGAAAAATTACCTCTGTTCTTGTATTAGTTTCTAATTATTTTGAGCGTCACTCTGCAATATTCTCATTGATGCTTGCATATGGACCTGTGGTTTTGTTTTGTTAACCAGAAATTATGGATTCAATAACTTTTATAGATAACTGTCCACCAATCCTTGTTTCTGTTAGACTCAGGAGTACGCACACGCACATAAGACACTTTTATCATATAAACTCTGGATTAACCAGAACTAGAGTTCATAATAGCCCTAACTGAGAGTTTTCCTCTCTCAAAACACAACAAGAAAACTGCCACTGACAATAATAACTACCATCACATAAATGTAGACATAAAACACACATAGCTGTCAGCTAGCCTAATGCCTTCAGTAGCAGTGTTTTATTCTTTTCCTAACATAGACTATTTCCAAAGCAAAAGCCTTCATCTCTCATAGACCCCAGTCTCATCATATGGACTGGCCTAAAGTTTCTGACTAGATGTGGAACCAGTATGCTTTTCCTTAGGAAATATTTTACAGTTTAAATGTGTGTTTCCCCTTCATAGTGTAGCCTACATTTTGACTTGTCCTTATACTTATTCATTTTTAATATTTTCTAGTATTTGGAGGGAAAGGATCCTGAGTTGCACGCATCTCGTCAAGCTGGATTACTCGATTTTATTGCTTCTGTACCCTGCCCCTGCGTCCTCACACATCAAAACCTGAAGCCATGCCAGGTGACATTGCACTTGTTAAAACTTTTGAGAGTCGTACTATCTGCACCTGCAAATAGGAGTTATTTTCCTGTGCAGAATCTTTTGCCTCCAATCATCCCAATGCTTCAGCAGCTCTTGAGAACTATATAAAATTGCAGCATCTTTAAGTATTCCTGGCAACTTATGTCACCATCAAATAAAGCATCAGTTGCGAATTTGAATGATTTCTGAAATGATTAAATAATTTTTTGTGGACTGTTTACTGTGATTTTGGCCATATAAGCTCTGAGGAAAGACAACTTCAGATGCGGGATGGCTTGCTGGAGTTAATGATTTCCTAATCAAGGTGATTCACCGATATTTAAGGGATCTTTTGCTCTTCATGATAGGCCTCAGATGGAAGGATCAGCATTTCCTGCCCTATTCTCTTAAGCGTACATCTTTTGGTGGTTTTGACTTCCAGACCTGGTAAGATGAGTTATATTGACTGGGAATCTTCCCCTGTGGCAATGGAGCAGGAAATTGGCAGTGAAGGGGCTAAGTTTGCAGATTCTGCACATTCTGTAGTGAATAACTCCTGGGGAGATTACAATCCCTTATCAGTGATCAATGGAAGCTCAGTTATGCATTTACCTGATGTACCTGAGGACAGACCATTGGATGAAATAATTAAGGTGAACATGAAAGACGAATCTATTTCTGTTGGCAAGGATTGTGAATTAGAGCATGATAGTTCTGTTAAATTGAAAAATGATGAAACAGAGAAGATAGATGATCTAGATGAATCCAAGAAAAATCAGAGCGGGGATATTGCTAATTCTTCTGTTCCCCAGAAGGATGAAAAACATACAATGGTAATGTTACAGCACAGAAAAATGAAAAAGCATCAATTTTGGCTCAGCCAGTGGTATTTCTTCTTTCGGCTGTTTCTGAAACAGGGCTTGTCAGTCTTCCTTCTCTTTTGACTGCTGTTCTTCTGCATGCAAACAATAGATCATCCTCTGAACAAGTAAGTTTTCTGCAACCTGCAAATTCATTCATATAAGTAATATTATGTTGAAGATCTTTATTGTGAAAACTAAGTAGATTTCTGATATTGCCATTCTTCTTAATTTTATTTTCCTTTTTATATTCCATGTCTTGGACGAGTTGTAAAGAAAGTTTGTGGCTTTCCTTGTTTTGATGTTTGTGCTTAGCTTCTGGTCTCCTTTATTTATTTTATTGTGATTTTTGTTTGTAATAACATTTTAGCCTTGCAGTTCCCTGTGAGTGTGATACATAATTTGTGAAGTTGAATGTATTATGTCATGCTTTTAAGTTGAGGTGGTCACTAGCCTGAGAAATAACATGGTGAAATTTGAAGCTGCTGCAAGTATTGGATTACTTTTATATTTTTTCTTTTTTTTTTCAAAGTCATGGTTGAAATTATTGCTACTTTTTCCTTTTGGCTCGGTTGGTAGTTTGCTTGCAGTCTTTAGTGTCTTTGTTATGCTGTTTGAGCTCTGCCCCTTTTGTGTTCAGAGTCTGATTTTCCTTAATTATCCTGGTCCCTGGAAATGCATCATTGTGGCTGGTGGCATATTGATTGCATTGTGAACATAAACCTTGGAGTATTATCTTGATGTTTACTATTTATTACACACCTAATTATTTCCTTCATTTGCATTGCTGAATACACCATGAAGGAAAAATACATGATGTTCTGCTTGTCAATCCTGGTAATAAGTAATTGTTAATATTTTTCTCGAGTTATATCTAAATTGAATAACTTCATTTTCTTATAGGCCTCATCTATCCTTCCATCTAATTTTGAAGAGGTGGCAGCTGGAGTACTGAAGGTGCTGAACAATGTGGCTCTTTTGGATCTTGTATTTTGCAGCGAATGCTGGTAAATTTACTGATTTCCCTTATAACAATCTATATTTAAAGCAGCTGTAGAAATTCAGAATGCTGGGGTATTTAAGTTTATTTGGTAAAATGATCTCCTTTTCATGGTGCCGGCTCTTGCTGATATGTTCCTATTTTCCTTATGCTGTTTGATCACAGGCTAGACCAGATCTAAAATGGAGATTTTCCATTTGATGAGCTTCCTTCTTTCTCATTGCTAGCAGGTGGAAAGCTCCTAATGATCAGGTGAATCACCAACAACTCGAAAAATTACTCATTAATGCCTTTGAGTTTTGACTGATAAAAGACTTACCTTGGCCCTGTTAAACCCTGGCTTGCCTAACTCTAGGATCTTCCTAAAATGAAATATTTTCTACCTCATATTTAGTGTTGGTGGAGAGTAGACAGCATGGCAGTTTAACTCATTTGTGTTAACGTGTTCATGAATAGAAGCTCCGAAAACAAAATTGGGTAAATCATATTAACCTCCAGTGGTTTGATAAAATTAAACTAATTTCCCCTCTATTCTCTGAAATTACATTGACCTCCTTTACTTAGAGGTTTAACCTGACCAACGTCCTCCCCCCCCCCCTAAAAATTTTGGGACACATGCACCCATGAGTACACAAGCAAGGGGATACATGTAATTTCCAAAACTATTAGGAGGGTCGGGAAATTTCATCTAATCTCAAGGAAGGTCAACATACTTTTCCCAGCACAAAAAAATGGTAATGAGTGCTGTGCATGGGAAGCATTTATAGCAGGAATGAACACCTTCCCTTAATCTTTCATTGATATTAGTACTTAGATGACTTCAATTAATGTTTTGGGGGGCTACGTAGCTACAATTACTTTAATGCCATGATGCACCTTGTTTCTCAGGTTGGTTCACTTATGCTTGAATCTCTATCTCTTCTCGGTCACTTTGCATTGTTTCATCCCGGAAATCAAGCTGTCCTTCGGTGGGGAAAGAGTCCCACCATCCTCCATAAGGTCTGCATATTTAAGAAATGTTGGTTTATTTGTTCAATTTTGTTGGAGATAATCTAATGTTCAGCTGTAATAAACAGGTATGCGATCTGCCATTCATTTTCTTCAGTGACCCAGAGTTGATGCCAATCTTGGCTGGCACATTAGTTGCTGCATGCTACGGGTGTGAGCAGAACAAGTTCGTAGTTCAGCAAGAACTAAGTGTTGACATGCTACTTTCCTTGCTAAGATCTTGCAAAAATGCTGTGCCTGCAACTCAGCATAATGCAACCTTAGACAATTCCCCAACAGATGAATCGGGTGAATGTAATCAATTAGGTACTGAATCAGAAAGCCTCAAGTGGACATTCCTATGAAACACAGCCGTTCCAATGGCAAAGGCACTCGGGCTTCCTTGGGAAAGGGTGGTGCTTTGGGAAATAGCATAAAAAATGGCAGGATAAGAAGCATAAGGGACAGCAAAGCAACTAGAGAGTTCTGAAGAAGTGGTTCCTAGGAACAATCTATCTATTTCAGAGACCTCACATTCAATGTTGCACTGTAGATTTCCTCACAGCTTCATTGATAAAGTAGAGCAATTCTTTTCAGCAGAAATGGCCAATGGGGTAGATGAAGTCTGAGTTTAAGCATTATAAACTCATTTTGATTACCCGAGAATCTACACATGCCTGACTGAATATGTTTCTTCAAGAATGTTTTACACTGCTAGTACATCCACACGAAGATTAACCTGTCCGAGTTATAGCCAAAGCTCGTTTCTTAGTCACTTAATGCCAAAAATATTGAACCATTTGGGAATATACTAGTAAGGGTGAGCATTTTTGTAATATATAAATCATAAAAAGTGGCTGGTTAACTACCACAGATGTAGTTGTAGCTAATATGATGGTGTGGAGGTAACATAACCCCAGCTATCAATATGTATTATGGAGCTCAAACCGACCTTCTGAATTATGTCTTTATACGGTGAATTTTACAATGCATTTCTTGATTCTTTAGTTGATATAAAACACTTGAGAATTTCTACTATTGGCACAGAAATGAAATTTAGAGAATATAGAATAGCTTACAAGCTAGCTTGTGTATGCATGTAACTAGATTATTTCTCTTCTTCTCATTCTCCACCTCTTTTTCCTTCATCTATTTCTTTCTCATCATATCATCTATCACATTTTTCATTTTTTTGTTGTCTTTCTTGTTTTATAGGTGGATCCACCTCATGGAGGTGTACACCAACTATTTCCCTTTTTAAAACCCTTCCTTACATGTACTTACCTCTTCCTTTTCTTTTTTGTAAAATTTAAGTGTTGGGTCGACACAAGAGAAAGGCCAAGAGTTTGCATGTTCGTTGGTGATTGTGATTGCTTTACGAGGAACATCGGTTCTTAGTTCTTAACACAATCAAATAGGTTAAAATTATAAATCTAGAGAAAAAAAAAAATGGTCTACCCACACTTTTCTTGGTTGGAATGTGGAAGGCATGTATTATTTGGGTAAAAATGGTCATATATGATTAATTGGCTAATTAGAAGGTATAACTTTTGAGGGCATTCAAGTCATCATGTGCATCGTACTATATATATATATATATATATTTATATATATATATATATTTGCCACCATTATATTATATGAGATTGATTATTATGCATTATCAGTGTAAAAGTTTAACACTGACATCCAATTGTGTGTTATCACATATTTAATGAATATGACACCCCATATATTATTAAATTTATTAAATAATGTGACAACATATCATTGCTATATGTGTAAAACTTTTTTATATTGATAATGTATAATTATTAAATTCATATTATATTACCATGTTCTTATCATGTATCCAATTCTAAAACTTACCAAACAATAGTGGATCACGGTGAAAGTAAGTCGTGATCCGAAGGGAACTTGTAATGTTAAGTGAGGAGACGGAGACGGTGGTTGGGGTGGGTGGGTTGGGGGGGGAATATGCAGGTAATATATCAGCAAGTTTAGAGATAGAATTTTTCCGTCTCTAAACCTAAAACATTGAAAAAAAATTAAAGGGGGAAGGGGACGGGAAGGGGAATGGGAATGGGGGGGGGGAGGTGGGGAGGGGAGAAGGTTGGGGGGTGGGGGTGGCTGCGAGGGGCCACGGGGTAGGGGTAGGGGTAACATGGGGAAGGGGATATGGGATGAGGGGTGTGAATAGCAAAAAGGGGGTTCTAAAAGTACTCCATGTTAAGTGGTAGAGTGAACCCAAACATGAGCCTATTAAACCCTTTTCTTGATGCCAAAAGAAAAGGTCCATAAAATAATGTGAATACTAATAATTAGTAGGTAGTATTAGGAGAGAAGATTTCTCTCTTAAATATAGAATTCCATCTTATTATTATAACTCTATTTCTTTTTTGGTTTGAACCACAGACAATCTTTCATGGGAGTCAATCCTTGCGGGGATTTTTTCCGTCCACAATACTCGAATCCAAAATCTTAAGGGAATCAAGCATGTACCACTTGAACTAACCCCCGTTGATTTATTATAACTCTATTTCTAAACTAGTAACTAATTTCTTTGTCTTTTTTATTGAAAAAGAAATTTAAACAAAATTGGTTATGATAATTTAATAAGTAATTTTACATTTCAAAGTGCTTGAATGATGAACTTTAAAATTTTTTGAATAATTTTTAACAAATTATTTTAATAAGTTTAACTATCTTTTTTTTCACTAATTGACTAACTGACAATAATCAATCGCAATATATTAAATTCTCATTTGATAATTTATCCTCATTCTCATTCTGAATATGTCATGTGAAATGTTTTACGTCAAACACCTCATTTTTATAAATAACTTTTATTCATTTTAAATTTTCACTATAAAAACTTTTCAAAACTATGAATTTAGAGTTGATGAATTTAAATTTTTACATACCATATTAATTGATAATACAAATTATGGTTTGTATTTTTTTGGTAACAATTATGGTTTGTCTTAATTCACATAATTTGTTTCTATAATTTTTTTTCAAGTTAAAAGGATTCATCTTGTTATATATATATATTATATATATATATATATATATATATATATATATATACACACTGGTGTGTGTATCCGTGCGATGCACGGGAAAAAATTAAAAAAGTTGAACGGTATAATAAAAAATGCTAATTTTGAAAAAAAAATCATATAAAAATATATTTTAAAGATAGGACAAATTTGAATATAAAGGCTTATACAAAAGGTTTGTCGCTCTTTTCCTTTGAGAATGGTTGGTGCTGCTAGTTGTTTCAGAAATTTATGTAAACATTAACATAAATTTATGTAAATTTCTAATAATGATATGAATTATTTATGGATCCATGAACAATAATGTCCTCTTTCCCTTTGCATCACAAATTTTCTTCTCCCAAACTCATCATAGCTAGAATCATTTAAGACTATCAACTAAGAAAGTAATGACTAAGAACTATTAAGTATTTTTGTCCTGGGATAGAAGTGAATCACATATAGCTTTGCTTATAGTACTTTCCATGACATTTCAAATGATGAATATATGACTTACAGTGAATGGGACAATAATACCAGAAAAAAAGGTAGAAATGATCTTCTATCCAAAAAAACTACTAATAACACCATGTAGCAGTCATAGAATTGTGGACCATTACACAATAAAGACAACGCAGATTCCGATCTGAACAGTCAACCTTGTGAAACATTATTGCTGACCCTTGTATGGTCAATGGGTGAGATAGGAAAAATGAGATCACAGGCTTGCATGATTTAATTTTCATGTACCTTTTCCATTTTGGACTCTGTGAAGAATGCATCTTTAAGAAAAGTAGAAGGTGGAACTTGAAATCCCCTTTGGCAAACAAACATCTTGTTATCATTGAATTTATAACTTTATTAGAAATATAGAAATTAACATATCATGTAGAAAACTGGATATCATTGAATTTATAACTTATTAGAAATATAGAAATTAACATATCATGTAGAAAACTGGATTATGCTTTCTGACATTCACATGCTACAAATACAAATTAAAAGACTTTAAAATCTATACTTTTTCTCAGTCCATCTCCCAGTTTGTCACCTTTCCTTGACATGGTTCATACATCCGAAAGTAAGGGATCCACGACTTCCATGTTGTTTCAACTATTAGCTTACATGAACAGAGTTGAGCATAAATAATCAGTGTAGCACATGAGAAGAAGTCATCCATTTATATCTCGAACAATATATACTACCAGAAAATAAATAAATATGTGTCGTCAATATAACTTGGCATGGTTCATACATCCGAAAGTAAGGGATCCACGACAGCCATGTTGTTTCAGCTATTAGCTTACATGAACAGAGTTGAGCATAAATAATCAGTGTAGCACATGAGAAGAAGTCATCCATTTATATCTCGAACAATATATACTACCAGAAAATAAATAAATATGTGTCGTCAATATAACTGTGATTTACGTTGTTCCTATACATCTTTGCACCCAGAAGATGGAAAGGGGAAAAAAACATTATTTCAAATGTAAATCAAATAGCTCAGACACGATTACATGAAGTTAGGTTCTATGTCACGTCAAACTAATGTATCTAATTAGAAGATCACAAACATTAAATAAACATGTGCTGTCAATATAACAATGATTGACCTTGTTCCTATCCATAATTGCACCCTGAAGATGGAAAGGGAAAAAACATATTATTCAAAATGCAAAGCAAATAGCTCAGACATATTACATGAAGTTAGGTTCTATGTCATGTCAAACTAATGCATCTGGTTAGAAGACCACAAAAATTAAATAAATGACTGAATGTATAGGAGTAGAACCTACACTCAGAATCAGTTTTGACCCATTTACTTCCATTGTTTGTAGCAGTAGCAAATTACTCTTCTTCATCATGCTCATCAGATTGGAGCATTAGATTGATTTCTAAGTACCTCTGAATATACGCTGTTGAATATGAACCTTAGGGATATATCTTTTTATGAAGTATTGCCCTCAAAATCTATAATCTCAAGCAAATAACAACATGATAAATCATAAAGGAATAAGTTAAGGGGTGAGATAGGAAAAGTGAGATCATAGGTTTGCATGGTTTAATTTTCACGTACCTTTCCCATTCTGGACTCTATGGAGAGAGTGGATCTTGAAATCCACTTTTGCAAACAAACATCTTGTTATCGTTAAATTTATCACTTTATTAAAAAAAAGAAATTAATATATCATGTAAGAAACTGCATTATGCTTTCATACATTCACGTGCTACGAATACAAATTAAAAGGCTTTAAAATCTATACTTTTTCTAAATTCATCCTCCAGTTTGTCACCTTTCCTTGGCATGACTTTTACATTCAAATGAAGGGATCCACAACTTCCATTTTGTTTCAGCTATTAGCTTCCATCAACAGGGTTGAACATAAATAATCAGTGTAGCACATGAGAAGAAGTCATTCATTTATATCTCAAAACAATATCTGCTAGCAGAAAAAGAAATAAATATGTGATGTCGGTATAACTCTGTGATTGACCTTGTTCCTATCCACATTTGCACCAGAAGATGGAAAGGGCAAAAAAATATTATTCCAAATGCAAATCAAATAGCTCAGACATGATTACATGAAGTTAGGTTATATGCTATGTCAAACTAATGTATCTGATTAGAAGACCACAAAAATTAAATAAATGACTGAATGTATATAAGTAGAACTTACACTCAGAATCTGTCTTGGCCCATTTACTTCCATTGTCTGTAGCAGTAGCAAATTTCTTTTCTTCATGATACTCATCAGATTGGAGCATTAGATTGTTTTCCAGGTACTTGTTTATAAACATTGTTGAATATGAACCTTGGGGATATATCTTTTAATGAAGTATTGCCCTAAAAATCTGTAATCCAAGCAAAATAATAGTAAGATAAATCATAAAGGAATAGGTTATGGGGTGAGATGGGAAAAGTGAGATCAGAGGCTTGCATGGTTTAATTTTCATGTACCTTTTCCATTTTGGACTCTGTTGAGAGTGTATCTTTAAGAAAGTAGAAGGTAGAACTTGAAATCCACTTTTGCAAACAAACATCTTGTTATAGTTGAATTTATCACTTTATTAGAAATATAGAAATAACATATCATGTAAGAAACTGGATTATGCTTTCTGACATTCACATGCTACCTTTCCTTGGCATGGTTCATACATCCAAAAGAAGGGATTCACAACGTCAATACTGTTTCAGCCATTAGCTTCCATCAACATAGTTGAACATAAATAATTAGCGTAGCACATGAGAAGAAGCCATCCATTTATATCTCAAGATCAATATCTGACCAGAAAAATAAATAAATATGTGTTGTCTGTATAACTGTGATTGACATTGTTCCTATCTATATTTGCACCCAGAAAATGGAAAGGGGAAAAAAACATTATTCCAAAGGAAAATCAAATAGCTCAGACACGTAGTTACCAAGTGAAAATATATTTTTACAATTTGCATATATGTGATTACCCATGCTTTTCATGAGCATGCAGAAACAACACTAATAGATACAAAATAAACAAAGGAAGAAACATAAAAACCATGAGGAAATTACATCACCTACCTTTGTTTGAGGCTCTTGAGTAGTAGCAAGAGTTGATGGAGAAGCTGAGCATAGCCTTTGTTTAGAATAAAAAAACAGAACATATAACAAAAAAATAGTAATAAGCAATTTCTATCCAGGCTCATTTACAATAATATAATTGTGTTGTCTATGCTAACATGGCAAACTTGATAGAGAAGCTGAGTGTATGTTAATGTACCATCTACACCGGGCTCATTGCCTTCCCAGTGAATTTGCCATAAAATATCATCTACTTTCTCAAAAAAAGGCAACGCAAATTCAAATGAGAAGTTGTGATCAAATTGTTAGAGAAAATCATATTCATAATCAAATTAAAAAATTCATGCAAATGAAGAAAAATGTGAAAAAAATGAAATAGAATCAGAATGAAAGAATATAGAAACACGTAAAAGATCGCACAATCAAAGGAGAATACGGAAAATATTTTTCTTCATTCTCTGAATGTTTACATTTAATCTAATTCTTAATTCTTTATGCATATTGTTTAAACAGAACAACGTTAACCCATGCAGAATCAACATAAGAACTTGACGATGGATATCATTTGAACAGAACAAAACAATGGATATATAAAATTAAAATAATAATGGCAACCAACCTCAATACCCAGCGCCTATGATAGTATGCGGTCAAGGTTCCAACAATGTGCTTCCCTCATCATAAAATCTACTTACACCTGCATGTAGTGAAAGTGGATACAAAGAAATCGTGAAGAAAAACTCAATCATACAAAATTCGAGATGAATTGGGCCAAGTGTGTATTCACATGTTCCATAAAAAAAAATTGTAATGGTGCTACGAATAGGTAAAAATGTATTGGGTAAGATCATATTCCACTGAAAACCCCAAACTTTGGAATCAAGCAGGGGAATAAAGAATGACATTGACAAAATCAAACCCAACAAAAATCATATATACATACCCTTTTGAGAATTCTTACCGAAAATGAAGGCACTTCTTAGAAGTCTTACACCAATAAATGCAGACAAATAAAATAGGATAATTAAACAAAAATTGCAGATTGGATCTTCAAATTGGAAATCACAACCAAATATATGGTTCATCAGCTCATAACTCCATGACTCCAAATAGGGAAACTATTGAATTATGGAGGAAAACCAAATGTAAGTGAAAGTTAAAGTGACTCTTATTACTTAAAAAAACAATATTGTTTCACATGACTTCCAAAAAATATATTTGAATTTAGTATCTTCATTGACAATCTGCAAACTAAATTACTGATCAAAAGAGGTTTTGACTAAACCAATTCTCATAGCTTCTCAGCCAATGCCAATGCCAAAGTCAATTATACCCTACCAATTAGCATTTCAGTATATAAATTTTAAAACAATGCGACACAAAAATAGAGAAAAGAGAAATAGAAGAAATTCATTGAATTGCTCAATGAAATTATTTGGGTACAATTTAAGGGGAAGAGTACATTGAACCATGTTGAAAATTCTCTTCAAGCTTGGTTTCTTTGTTCCTTAACCTATATTCACCATGAATCCACTCTTTTGTTAATCTGAAACACAAAGATAGGTAACCAACATAAATTAATTCACCACCAATATTTAGATATTACCTCTCAATATTGGTGGGGAATTAAAGATAACCAACTCCCAGAAACACAAAATTTCACACAACGAAAAAGCAAAAATAAATCAGAAAAATATAACCGATTCAGAATCAGACATAAAGTTCGTAGGTACCTGTCCCAAAGCCCAGCAACCCTAACAGAATGAAAAGGCAAAAGAAAATTTAAAAAAAAATCACAGATTCAGAATCTTAAACATAAAATTGATTGAAACAGTTTAAGCATTTAAGCGGAAGGAAATGAAGACATAAAGGGGCAACAGAGCAAGAGAAACCTCTTCGAAACAGAGGCGACCAACAACGACCAATATTCGTGACCAAACCTCTTCTAACAACGACCAAACCTCCCTGCAAGAAGAAAATTTCAATCTCAAAACAAAGACACAGATAGAGAGAGAGGAGCTGATATATTGCGCCCTAATTTTTGTTCTTTTCAAATCATTTTCAAAGCCCTATTCCTTTAACTTCCTCTTTGCAAAACAACCACCTCCCTGCAAGAAGAAAATTTCAATCTCAAAACAAAGACACAAATAGAGAGAAAAGAGCTGATAACAACAGTGTGCGCTTTCGATCAGCCACCTTACCTTCCCCGCACGCATCTCGATCGTCCACCCCACTATCGCGTGCGACCACCCATTCAAAATGCGAAACTGCTGCAGGCGATTGTTCTCAATCGTGATTTCACCGCTTCTCGGAAGACCCCATCAACTACCTTTTGCCGCTTGAGATTGGAGCCCACACTATTGTTGCCACTGAGTCGCCAGAATCGCACGATAAAGCAGTCTGCTTCACAGTCTATTTGGGAAGAAAAGAAAGACAGGGAGATACAGAGACATAAAAAGGAAAAGGGAAAGTATCGCAAAAAGGATTTAGAAAAAATACTTTAATGCAGAAAATATAAAAGGGGGCCAATTGTGGGAAAGTGTATCTGCAATTACTCTTTATTCCATTTACCAATCCATTCACATTTTCCAAACCCACTACACAATAATTCAAAATTCAAAATTGGATTTTTTAATTTAAAAATTCAGATTGAGATGAGTTAGTCAAAAAGACCAATTAAAACTCATTATCTGCATTTATATCCCACTATCTGATTTTTTTTATTTTTCATTTATTTTTTAAAAGATTACTATTAAAAAATTTCCTTAAATAGAAAGTGGATAGAAGAGTATCAAAGAAGCCACTAAAGGAGAAGCTAACACTTGTCAAAACTTTCCTTCTAATAGAGTTCCAATTGTATATAGTTAGATGTCCTTTATAAATATTTTTATATTATATTTTAATTTTAAAAATATTGTGCAATACATAGGATATCTGTATTTAATAATTAATTTTATATCTTAAAAAGGCTTAGAAAGCTAAATTTCATTAAAATTATAATAATTTTATTATATTATATCATTTTAATTAATTTTAAAAGTTGCTTTAGGTCTAAATCTACATTAGATGGTCTCTCATGTTTAAATTTTGGTGTAGAAGTGTTTTATTTAATTACATCCCTTATCCAAGTATGAATCATAATGTTATGTTTACTGAGATTCTCAGTCAAGGATTAAAAAAAACAGTTCTAAGGCTTCTTCCAGCTAGTACTCTTTAGTTAAAAAATACCTAAACAGGTGGTTATGGAGAGGAAATATTCACAGAGATTAATGAAAGAGAGAGAAGGGGGCATGCATTAGCCTTAAACTTTCAAGCCCCCACCAAATTTTCTCAAAATTGTAAAACCAAGCACATGAAGAATCATCATTACACTACACATTCGGCAATGCAAAGTTGTGCCCATTTGTAAAGGGACAATTCTCTAGTACTTTTGCAGATTTGGGAACTTGACAATATTTGTAACTTCAAATGACTTCTGATCTAAAAGGGGCCAGTTTGGATGAAACTTCTGCAGAAGTATTTTTAGGTAAAAGAAAATTGGCCCAATTTGGATATAACTTCTGTAGAAGAACTTCTAGAGGAAAAAAATAGAATGAATTAATGAGATAAGATGAATTTAACTTCTCCATAAGTTGAAATTAGTTACTTATGGAGAAGTTAAATGGGAGAGCTCATGGAGAATGTGGACTACAAAAGACTAGTTTTTTACTTATGGAACATTAAATTCATTTGAACTCTTTGATTTATTCTCTCTTTTTCCTCTAGAAGTTTTTCTCCAAAAGTTGTATCCAAACTGGCCTTAGAATCAATCATAGAGGTCAAATGCATTTAACTTCTCCATAGGTTGAAATTATTCTTTGTAACTCACCTACTCCAAAAGCTCTCTCATTTAACTTCTCCATAAGTAACTAATATCAACTTATGAAGAAGTTAAATACATTTGACCTTTTTTATTCATTTTATTTTTTTTCACCTAGAAGTACCTATATAGAAGTTCATCCAAACCGAGCGCTATGGTGATAGAATTCTAGAGTTAGCATATATCCATGATGATTTAAAGGAAAAACGCATTCCAGTGAAATCTTCTCATTCATCCAAACCTTAATGACACAAAGGGAAACAATAAAACACAGGAAACAACATTAACAATCTGAGCTTAATCAATCCAAGCCACAAACAGTTGCAGTTTCTACAAAGGCCAAAGATTTATGACCAAATTCACTTTCACAACCATGTCTTCCTTCTTGTCCCATGCACAATTACCATTCTATACACAAGACAGTTATATGTTGAAGTTGAACACATAACAGACCTTATGTAAGTCAACAAGCTGTGCTTACTTCAGATGGAGTGGCCTCTCTAGGTGAATCAAGAGATATCACAGTTTCAAATGCACACAACTAAAGCCTTAACCTTGCTCTTCCTTAGCTCAGCAAGCATGCTTGCAGTCTCTTCAATCACATTATTATACCAACGTGGGTTTTGTTTCTTTCCTTCCACATTTTGATGCCTCAAAATCACTTTCTCAGATCCTGATCTTGAACCATATATCTTGCTTCTATCACCCCACAACTTTCTTCCAATGCTTCTGTTTTTACCCCCTTCCATAGTTTGGTGCATAGGCATAACTTTTCTTGATTCGATATTTTTTGCTGCAGCATTTAACTCATCACCATTATCAACTTCTTTATTGGTAATAGTCCTTTTTCTTGTATGGTTTATATCTCTTCTGATATCATCACCAAGAGGCGTGCTGGCTTGAATTTGAGTCTCCTTGGAATGTTGTTGGTCTGAGGCTGAATTTCAATCACCTTTCCTCTCCTAAAGTTAACTTCCTTGGTGGAGTAGCTTTTACTGCTACCCCAACTTTTGTGCTCACTTTTGGTCTTATTTTATACCCCATCTTAACATTTTCACCTTGGTTACTATGTCCTGATTTTCTGGACTTATAAGTAGTATCACTTTGTTTTCCAAGGGAAGAGTTAGAAGTAGTACCACTTTGTTTTCCAATGGAAGAGTTGGATGAGGAAGCAGATGATAACATTGATGGTGATCTTGAAACAATATGCATTTTATGCTGCATGTTTGTCTTGCCTTTGTTCCCAATAGGATTGATGAGAGTGTGTCATAGATACAGTTGAATGAGTTCCATGTCCAGCATGTCTAAGGCTCTTCCTTGAAGATGAAGACACTCCAGACTTGCCACTTTTCTTTATTAGTACTCTTCAAGCTTTTGTCTGCTGATGAAGGAGGTGAGGGTGAAGGTGAAGGCGCTTAGTTGCACTTGCATTACAAGCCAGAGTAGGTTCCTCAGATTAAATTTGCAGTGGTAGGTTCAATTACGTGCAAAATTTTGTCTGGTAAATCATCATTGCTGGCTAGTTCAGGTTTTGACTTCTTCAACATTCTCATGAGTTTTCAGGGAAGACAACTCTCCTCAAGTTCTTGGTAGTTTTTAGCACTTAAACTTGAACTTGAAGGTTTCTTAACATTATGTTTTGAGGACAAGGGAATACTTGTGAAGTTGTTTTTTCCTTGCCTCCAGCTAAGATGTTCTTTTCTGTTTGCTTCTGATTTCAGTTTCCTTTCTGTTGCTTGAACCAGCAGGACTTTTGTTTTGACTATTTCCCTTTTTGGTTCTATTTTGGAACATTCCTTCATTGGGAGAGAGATGGCTCAGAAACATGCTTGCTTTAGGTCACTGTTATTATGTTCCATGGAACTTCTTTTTCTTCCAAGGTGGTGAATCTTTCTCTGAAGTGACTTTGTTTTCATTTGTTACTACTACTTCCTTGATGTCAACAGGACAATTAGGCTTTTCAGCTTTTGGAGTTAGAGGAGGCTTTTGAAACTGCTTCCTGATTTCTTTGTCACTGCCAAAGAAGTTAGATTTTCTTCAAGCACTTTGGTTTTCCTTTCCCTTCTGGTGATCCTTTTCTTTGATGGACTCCATGGTTTTGCTTCATTGGCTGTTGGATGCCATATTTGCATAAATATGGCAGGAAGACTTTGGAGCACCGAGATAACGTGAGACAATCTTAGATGGAACTTTTGTGATAGTTAATATCTCATTAGGATCTGCTTTCTCATCAACATCTTCAGGCTCAATTTTCTCAGACTTCACCTGATTATTTGTACTTTCCTCTGCCATCACTGATCAAGAATGAAGCAACAATTTCAAAGACCCCTGCAAGGCTGCAAAAGATAAGAATACTTTCAGGAGATGTTGAGCAACATGGAGGGGAAGAGGAACATGCTGGTTAAGCAACAAGAGATCATGTATGCAACTTTTTTCTAGAATCCAGTTCATTAGAATGGTGCAAAGCTTCTAATTTCAGAATATGCACTACATATCATTGTAGTTTTCAGCAGAAATCGGATCCATTTATTGAGAATCACTTTTAGTATGTTTGGTTTACACGAAAATCACGTCTCAACGTGTATCCAAACCAACGGTTACTGAGAAACGTTGGCCTAGATACACGTTTGAAACATGATTTTCGAGTAAATCAAACACACACCTTTGTAAAATTTGAAACTGGAAACATAATAAAGCATATTTGATTTACAACGAATCCACGTTTAAAAATCCACCTTTCAAACGTGGGTTTTCATGGAAACCAAATATACACTAATTATAACCATAGGATAAAGCCTTGTATGAAGGGACACTAACCACGTGCATAGAGTGATTGAAATAATTAAAATCTATGCAATAAGGTGTGTCACTTTACACCAAATTAGTATACTTTGCCGCACACATAGATACATTTTGGACCTGTAAATAGACATAGGTATGAAACAACTTCCTATCAACATAGATTCTAGGTAGAAAATAGGGGCAGAGAAAGTCTCTAGTATGTTAAATTAGAGTACATCAGGAATTGAATCAGATTTCACACCAACAGAATCATGAAATAGAAAAGAGAAAAACAAAAATTAAATTAAATTAAAACTGGACAAAATTATCTCTACAGAGACCCATCATAGTTATGATCTGATCTGATCACAGGAGAGAATAAACCCTTGAAACGATTCTATGGACATCAAGATCACAATCATCATCATCACATATCCTTAATGAAGAAAAAAGAGAAATAAACAGGGCAATAGTAAATTGTGAGCAGAGCAAAAAAAAAGGTGTTTTAATTTGAACCCCAAAAAAAAGAAAGAAAATGCATGCATATATACATAGTTGCATACCTTGTTTTAATCTGTGTGTAGTTAATCTTAAAAGAAAGCATTGCAATGCAAGAAAGAACTAACCCCAACAAAGGTGACTGCAATGTCAGGAATGGTTGGATGCAAACTCAAAAAGGGAAGGTATTGTTGTGTTGGGGTGAGGTGGCGTTAATTTCTGATAGCAAATGCGCGTTTGTTGCGAGAAAGTAACCTTCCAGAGAAAGAGAGAGTCCACCACCAGGAATAACACTCTGTCAAACAAACCACCCTAACCATGCAATATCATTACACTCGACCAAGGAATTCACAAGGGTGGCACGTCAACATCCTTTATCTTAATCTTTTTTTCCCTTACTTTCCTCCTTTTCCAAACATACCTTTCCCCTTATACTATATATAGCTTCAATTTCAATCACTTCATTAGGGTATACTACAAAACAACTTAAACTAAACGCCTCAAATGTACTTCATACATCACATTCTTCATTTATTTGTCAATATATAATTTATCTTTTATATGACAATTAATGTCAACAATTTCGTTCACATGTTATGAATCATCAACAAGACGTTACTATGTAACTCTTTGGTTTTTCTTATGTCATGTTTTTTCGCATTTGGGCTTTGTTCTACATGTGCCAATTGCAATGCATATATACTCTCAAGTAAACTACCCATTATGTATTTATGTTATTCTAAATATATAAATAACATAATCACATGTGTTCTTCATTCATAAATAAAGAGAGTATCAAAGCACTGTGATGATTGTGGAGGGTGCCACTATGGTGGCGTGGCATGTAGAAATCCAAGTATGAGAGATAAAAGTCTCACATTCATTAGGAATGAGAAAAATGAAGATAATATAAGAAGAATGAATCTATATACTCCTTAAGGTTCTAGGTGAAGATATGATGTTATGTTTACTCAGGTGTTTTGTAGCTTAGACCATTATTGCTAGCCCCATGCTTTAGGATTTCCCTTACCCTAATAGTGGTATTTAGGCGATAGAGAGAAATAGGAAATCGTTGACCTAAATCCTTTGGGGATGAAGCAAACTACAATGGATTTAATTAATCTTTCTCCTTATCTCCTCTTAATGGTGGCGTTTTTGAGTGAGTTGTGGATTTTGTCTAGTTGACAGGAAAGTTATTCAAAAGCTTGAGATGTTATTTTCTTCGAAGGCTAAACCATTGAATACATTATAAGATTCAGGAGTCTACTAAACCATTATCCCACCTATAGAGCCTCAAGTGAAAAGATCTACCCAGCTGAGAGTGTCGTCCTTCATAGAAATATTCTTCATATGAATATGTGTGCTCACTAACGAGCGAAAGTTAGAAAGCCATAAGGAACTGTTGTCACATGAGCACAAAGATAAATGGTATAACAGCCATGCAAGAAGATGATGAAAATCCTTATGAAGAGAACCACAATCGAGTTGATGAAGTTGTCTTAAAGCAAAAGAGAACTCAAGAACAAATAGGTCTTCAAGTTAAAGTTTAGAAGTGAAGCTCACAACACGATATAAGGCAAAGGTTGGTTATGGAAGGTTTCAATCAAAAGAAAGGTATTGTTTTTAAATAAATTTCTTTCTCTTATGGTAAGATGTCTTTAATCTACGTTGTTCTTTGGTTTGGTAGCTAGTCTGAATGTTAAGCAATTTATATAAAGACAACATTCTTTATGGTGACTTGGAGGAAAAATTTATATGAGCAACCTAAAGGATTCATAGTTTAAAGATAAAGAGAAACTTGTCAATAGATTGAAAGAGGGTTTGTATAGACTCAAACAAGCTCCAAGACAATGGTATAAGAAATTTGATTCTTTCATAGTGGATCACCGGTATGGTAAGACTTATTTTTATCATTGTGTGTTTGTGAAAGAATTCTCTAATAGAACTTTTATTATTCTCTCAGTGTAATCAAGTTGATTCCTAGGAGAGGGCAAAGAAGTTTGTGGTGTACCTATTAACTTTATTAGTAGAGGATCTTTTGCTGGAACAACTCATATGGCTTTTGCCTCACATTAGATGTTTTACACATTAAAATCTTATGTTTCTATGATTTACTTTTTTGTTATGTGTGTGTGGTTGCTTGCCAAATTTTATTATTTTTTACGGGGTAATTTATGGAACTTATTTAATTACAACAGAGAAACAAAGATGACCTAGTTTATTTTGCTTGTTGGTAATATATTGATATCTTTTCTCAACATGGGGATGCATGGTGCCAGGTGGCAATATGTAGGGGTGATCATGGGCCTGTTTACTCGAATGTCTCGTCAGGTTTGACCTGACCTGGAGAAAAAAAAAACATGGTTCGGTCCAGGGTTCTCGGGGTAGGCCCGAATTGAAAAGAAAAGAACCGTGCAAGTCAAGTCGGGTAATGGTTGGGTTTCTATGTACTCATGGCACCCGACTCGAACGGTATATACAAATTTAAAAAAAAAAACATTGCTTTGGAAACTCAGACAAAAACTTAGACAGTGAGACAGATGCTCTAAGAAACAGAAAGGGAGAGAAGCCAAATCTTAGCCTCCCTCCCTCATAGCACGATGAACCCTTAGCCACCGCATCTCTGTCCGCCCATCGTTTATCCCCTTGCCGCCACACCTCCGCTTGGTCATCGGTAATTGTTCAGTGTTCACCATCTGAAAGGTTCATCGATTCCCTCACTTTGTAGTGTTAATGCCAAGGTTTCTAAAGGTAGAGAGGAAATTGAGAGTGTATGAGAAAAAGAAGTAAGAATACTAGTTGTATTCTACATTTTCAGATTTATGTTTTTATACAGAAACAAGTCCTATAACAGATATGACTAACTAAAATAAAGTCAAACAGAATTGCTAACTAACTTCCAACTAACACAACTAATTAACAACTTTCCCTAATCTGAATTACTCTAAACATTCCCCTTCAATTCAGATTACTCAATGACTGACTTTGAGTTTCTCTCTTAAAGTCTTGAACCTTCCAACCTTCAATGGTTTTGTCATCAAGTCTTGCAATCTGATTTCTGTATTGCAATATTCAAGTTCTAAGTTCCCCTTGTTCACATTGTCTCTTAGAAAATGGAATCTGGTCTCAATGTGTTTACATCTACCATGAGCAATTGGGTGCTTCGCTAGGTTGATGGTAGATTTGTTGTCTATCTTCAGTTTTACTGGTTTGGTATTTCCAGCATCATTTCTTCCAGTAAATAGCTAAGCCATAGTGCTTGACAGGCTCCAAAAGATGCAGCTATGTACTCAGCCTCGCATGATGATAATGCCAACAACTATTGCTTCTTAGAACACCAAGAAATTGGTGTTTCACAGCACAAAAACACATATCCTGAAGTGCTTTCCTTTCCTCCTTATCTCCACACCAATCAGAGTCAGTGTAACCAAGCACAGTAGGTTCTTTGCAATGAAGACTGTTTGGAAACAGCAAGCCAAAGTCGATTGTGCCTTTAACGTACCTCAGGATCCTCTTAGCAGCTGCATAATGTGAAACTCTAGGCTTGTTCATGAACCTGCTTATCAATCCAACACCAAAAGACAAATTTGGTCTGGTGTTACAAAGAAACCTTAGTGATCCCACTATCTGTCTATATCTTGTCTCATCAACCAGCTCCTCCTGCTCATCCACAATCAGTTTTGTGCCAGGTTCTACAGGGGTTGCTGTGAGTTGCATTCCAGTATGTTAAACTTCTTTAATATTCAGTGGCATACTTCCTCTGATGTACCAGAATTTCTTTTGCAGTTGAGGTGAATTCCATTCCCAAAAAACTTAGGCCAGCTTCCCCAAATCAGTCATCTCCAAATCTGCCATCATGCATGTTTGAACTCCATGATTTCTGTCTCACTACTGCCTGTAATCAGTAAATCATCAACATATAAGCACACTAGGAGTAATTCAGTTTGGAGGAGGCCCTTATGTACCACTCCATGTTCACTGGTACACTTAATAAAATTCAATTGTTGTAAGTAGGCATCACTTCTTTGTCCATGCCTGTGGAGCATGTCTTAGCCAATATATGGCTTTCTTCAGTTTGTAAACTTTCTCCTCATGCCCTTCAACCTCAAATCCTTGTGGCTGACATACAAACACCTCTTCATCCAAGGGTCCATTCAGGAATGCTGATTTTACATCCAAGTGATGCATAGGCCATTCTTTGTAGCTTGCAATAGCAGTAACAAGTCTTATAGTTTCAAGTCTTGCAACTGGTGCAAACACTTCCTGAAAATCAATTCCAGCCTTCTGCAAGAAACCTTTTGCAACCAGTCTGGCCTTATACTTGGCCACAGTCCCATCAGGCTTCTCTTGATTTTATAGATCCATTTCACGGCTATTGGCTTCTTCTGCTAAGCACCTGAAACCAATTCCCAGGTTTCATTTTTTCAATTGATTTTAGCTCCTCCTTCATTGCTGCTAGCCACCTATCATCATTGATTGCTTCATCAAATGTTACAGGTTCTAAATCTGTAAACAATGCCAAATGCACTAGATCTCCTTCAGCTGTTATGGCAGAGTCAGGTAAGACTTCATAATCATTCAATCTGTGAGGCAATTTTTGTTCCTTTGAGGTCTTTGACGTTTGAGTTACCCCCAGTAGAATCTGAGTTATCTTCCTGGTCATCATTCAGTCTCATTAGTACACTGGGTTTGGTACTGTTGCTGCTCTCCTCCCAGGTCCACCCTCTATATTCATCAATCACCCACATCTCTACTAACAACAATCTTTCTTTTCTTGGGATCATACATCTTATATGCTCCTTATAGGGTGATAACCAATGAAAATCATCTGTTCCACTCCTGTTCATCTAGCTTTCTTCTGGTCTGTTTGGAACCTGTTTGAAGCATAAAGAGCCAAAGATTTTAAGGTGTGAGACATCAGGTTTAGTACCTGACCCAGATTCTTGAGGCGTACAATTCTGTAATGGCTGGTTGGGCATCTATTCAGATGTAGGCAGCTGTTGATACTGCTTCTGCCCATAGGGAAATTTTGGTAATTGTCTTCCTTTTATCATGCTTCTAACCATGTCAGAATGGTTCTGTTTCTTCTTTCAGCTATTCCATGTGTTGGGGTGTGTAGGGGGCTGTCACTTCATGAATAATTCCTTCTTCCTCACAGAGTCTGTTGAAGTCCAGTGAGTGTATTCACCACCTCCATCTGTCCTTAGTATCTTAATTTTCCTGTCACTTTGCTTCTCACTCATGGCTTTTGAATTTCTTAAAGACAGAAAATACCTCATGCTTTCCTTTCAAGGGGTAAGTCACATCATTCTAGTAAATTCATCAATGAAAGATACGAAATAATTGTTACCCTCCAAGAGACTGAATTCAAAGGGTCCACATACGTCTGAATATATCACATCTAGCTTGTCCTTTGATCTGTGATAGGCTCTGGACTTGAAGGCATTTCTTGGTTGCTTCCAACAAAAACAGTCTTCACAAAACTGTTGTGGTTGCTTCAACTGTGGGAGTCCACTCACCTTTCTTGCTTTGTAAAAGATCAAGGCTTCTGAAGTTCAAGTGACCAAATCTATAGGCCATAGCCAATCTTCATCTAGTTGTGTAGCAATAAGGCATTGCTTCTCAAGTACATGAATCCAATCTTGAAGGTTCTGTTCTTTGCAATGGACCTTTCAAGATCAGTTTTCTATCACCATCATAAATTTTCAGCTGATTTTGTTCCAATTGCATTGAGAGCCTTTTTCCACTAATTGTCCCATGCTAAGTAATTGTCTTCATTTCGGGCACATACAGTACATCTGTGATGCATGCTTTCAGGCCATCTTTCCTTTTCACCATTACCTTACCAACTCCTTCAGCATTAACAACTGAATTGTCAGCAAATTCATCCGTTGCTTTTCACCTTTTCATTGAGATCAAAAAACCATTCCTTCCTTCCAGACATGTGAATTTGAGCACCTCGTGTCTAAATACCACTGATCAGCTGAGTTATCTTCTGACTTGGTTGTCACCATAAGTAGGACCATGGTCATTTTCAGAATTCTCATCTTGTGCAAGTTGTGCTCATCTTCTTTATCTCGCTGGTTTTTGTACCTGCATTCACTTGCAAAATGACCCCACTTCTGACAGTTGAAGCATTGGATATTCTTCTTGTTTTGTCTCTTCTTGACATTCTTGTTTAGACTCTTCCACCTTTCTTGCTGCTCCCCCTCATCTACCTTTCTGTCAGAGATGAATCTTTGACCGTTTCCTCCTTGCTTCTCCTTGTTCTTCCATTTGCCTTTACTGTTGCCTTTCTTGTTACTTCCCCATTCATTTCATTTCGAGCAAAATGAGCCTGCAAAGCCTGCTCAGATCCCTTTTCTCCACCATTCTCTCATTGAGTCTTTGTTCATGAGCTTCAAGGGGAGCCCTGCAATTCTTCTATTTTTAGCTCACTCAAATCTTTGACTCTCTATGACCACAACTATATGATCAAACTGGGTGGTCAAGGTTCTCAAGATTCTTCTCATTACCATCTGATCAGACATTTCTCTCCATATGTTCTCATCATGTTGACAAGTGTTTGTAGCTTGGTAAAGAATTCAGCAATGTTGTTCCTAGTTTCAGCCATTTGCAAGAGTTCATACTGCCTTCGCAGTGATTGCAGCTTCACCTTCTTCACCTTGTCTGCACCTGAGTAGGCCTTGTTTAGGATATCCCAAGCCTCCTTTGCTGAGTTCACCGAGGCAATCTTCTCAAAGTTTGCAGAATCCACACACTGGTGAATCAAGAAAAGTGCCTTGCAGTCCTTTCTTTGCATCCTTATAGGCAGTTTTCTGAGCTTCTATAGCATTGTTCCCAGGTTCTTGAAACCCAGAACTGACTATTTCCAAGACTTCTTGATATCCAAAAATGACCCGCATCTGAAACACCATTTCTCAAAGTTCTTGCCATCAAGAACATGTAGATTGGCAGGGAAGGAACCATTCGATCCTGTCATCTCCACAACTCAGATGCTTCAGCTTCACACCACCACAATTGTTGCCTATACAGGTCCTGGATCTAGAGTGCTCTAAGATACCGCTGTTAATGCAAGGTTTCTAAAGGTAGAGAGGAAATTGAGAGTGTATAAGAAAAGAAATAAGAATACTAGTTGTATTCTACATTTTCAGATTTATGTTTTTATACAGAAACAAGTCCTATAACAGATAGGACTAACTAAAATAAAGTCAAACAGAATTGCTAACAACTTCCAACTAACACAGCTAATTACACAACTTTTCCCTAATCCGAATTACTCTCAACATGTAGGAGTGATTCAATATACCCAATGTTCTGTCATCCTCCGCGGATGCCGCTGATCTATACCTTCTTTTGGGATGTCGTCGATCCACCCACGTCTGTAATGCAGCAATCTCTACAAGTAGAATCAGATCTATAGGTTTGAAGGTTTCAAACTAGAAAGGGATGAAAGTCGTGATCTGTGTGTGGCCTATCTCTAGAGGCTGATGAAAGCTGCCAATCTGTGACTGAGAGCAAGAGATTGAGTGAGAGAGTAAGGGTTATGGGTGATAAGGGTTGTGCTCCCAATGTTGTTGTGGTTGCGCGGAGTGAGAGAAAGACCCATACCACCATTTTGTTACTGTAGTGAATCTGAAGAGACCATGGTTAGATTCCCTTTTGTTGTGTTTTTTTTTGTTTTACCTAAACCGAACACCCGACCTGCCCGCCTCACAATCCCCCTTCACAATCCGGTTCGGGTTGGGTCACACTCATAGAAAATGGAAAGCTCGAATTGACCCAACCCGTTTTATCTGATATGTGTGGTTCCAATAATGAGCAAACCTGAACCGACCCGACTGTGGTCACTGATGAGGATTTGGCAAGTGTACAAATGATCAAGTAGACAAGTGATAAGTAGAGTATCGTCTCCACATGGATTGAGAATTCAAGTACCAAAATACATAGAATTTGTTTACTTGAATAAAAGAATCACAAATATACCAATGTAACAAAATATAATGCAAAAAATAAAACTAGGACTTTAAATCAAGATGTTTCGAATGCAAGGGAAAGACAAAGATTGTGAAAAGCAATATAAAAAACGATTAGGGGTTGGTTCCTCTTAATTCTCCCTCTATGGAATTCAATAGCATATTCAATCCGATGGTTTGATTCAATTCATGATCAATTCACAAATATAGTTAAGTCCCAATTTCTTGGTGAATTAACCCTATATCATCAACTAAGAACCCTAATTCCTTAGGTGACTCAATGGAGACATGCATTAATATTAAAAATTGATAAAGAATACACAAGAATCAATTCCTATCCATATGTAATTAACTTCTTATGTTGTTTGCATCAGATCCAAGTTTTTCCCCCAATTTCCCAATGTGTAGGAATCACTCTAAGTTCATTGCAATTGAGTGACCAAATCAATTAATGGTAGAAGAAAAACAATGTAATTGGATCACAATACTTTGAATTAAAATAGAAAATAGAATTCACATAGAGTTTGAACTAAGATTCCCCAATCCCTAACCTAAAGAATTTAGAAATCCATTACAATTGAAAAGCAAAGAGAGAAAAGAGAGACAAATTCTAAAGAAGAACTCATTCTAAAGAGATTTGAAACCCTAATCTCTAAAAGAGAAAATTCTATGTTTTCCAATCCTAATCTATGAGAAAGAATCCTAAAAAGTCCCCTTTTAAAAGGATAAAAGGGCCTATTTATATATTGTCCGTGCGTGTGATCGTGAATTTACTTTCTTGTCCCCACAAGCTTATCCAAAGACATTCTCTTCTCATCCTTTTGCTTCACTTAATCAAATACCTACAAAAACACAAAATTAATAACCAATTAAAGCATATTTACTCAAATTTAATTACTACCAACAAATAACACAAATATGTATTCCTAAACATTTTTAATTGATTTTTCACCTACTTTAATAACCTAAATGACTAAAATTACCTAAAACTAACCTATAAATCCACTAATATTATGGATTTATCGGTCACCGTTACTAATATGATAATGAAAAGTTTCAAATTATGGTATTAATGGTATAAGGTGTTTGGTAGTTACCAAACAATGAAATATTAAGATTAACAACTTTTTAAAGTTGAAAACCACAAAGAAAAAAACTAAATTTAAAATTTTAAAATTGACAACTAGTTTTAATTATTAAAAAAATTAAAACATAAAATTGAAAATCAAACCAAAAAAAACAAACCTTATAAAGCAAACACACCAAATGTTCCCTTTCTAGAGCAAATGCATAAAAAAATTACAATAATTAAATACATGAGTTTTTCTACATGCGATGCGCAACATATATGTGTTAGTCTATTTGTTTAAGTTTATTATTAGAAAAAAGTGTTTATTTGATTAAAAGGATATTTTAAAAATATTATGATAATTGGATAAATTTTTTGAGAAAAGAAAAAGAAAAAATAATTTTCATAATTTATGAAAAATAGCTTTTGAAAAAATTATGTATATAACAATACCTTTTTTTAAAAAAAAAAATTGCCTAACGCACATTAAATTTCAAAATTAGAATTTGGATTCTCAAAAGTGAATGATGTGTTTTATGGAATAAAATGTAAGTAAATAACATTAGTGATAATTTTTTTTTAAAAAAATCACTAATCAATAATATGTGTAGATGGAAGACTTGTCCTCTTGAAGTCGGTACTCAATTCAATCCTGATCTATTTTCTTTCTTCAAGGATCCAACAGGTATTATCTCTCATCTTCAATCTTATTTTCAAAATTTCTTTGGGGTGGGAATGATGAATGTAGGAAAATTGTGTGAGTGGCTTGGGATGATGTATGTAAACAGAAAAACATGGTGGTTTGGGTTTGAAAGATTAGAGAGCTAGCTTTCAATTTAGCTCTTCTAGGAAAGTGGGAGATGGCGGTTATTAGTTGAAAAAGATAGGTTGTGGAATAGAGTTGTCACTTCAATGTATGGTGCTCATGTTATATCTGCAAGTTATAAGGGAGGAAGAGTATCCGGGTCTAGGTGGTGGTGGGTTGATTTATGGACTATTGATGATTATGAGAATATTACTTGTGACTGGTTTTTTAGTAGGTGTTTTAGGAATGTAGGAAATGGGAAACACAAATTATTCTGGAATGATTGTTGGTGTAGTTCTACTCTTTGTGTGAGCGCTTTAGTATTATTTTCTATTGCTGAAAATAAAAATATTACAATTGCTGATATGTTGGTGAGAAGAGAGGGAGGTATTGTGTGGAATTGGAGTTGGAGAAGACCATTATTCCAATGGGAATTAAGACAACTATCTATGTTTTTGCTGGAATTAAACTCAATCCAGGTACATGATGGAATGGATGATTCTTGGTCTTGGAAGGATGATGCTGATGAGGTATATTCAGTACATCAGCATATCATGTTGTTGTCTGTGATTCTATCTATGTTGTTTATCCTTTGCACAAGTTCATTTGGTGCTAGTATGTTCCTACTAAGGTTTCCTATTTTGCTTGGAGGGCATTCTTAGATAGAATTCCTTTAAAGTCTAATTTACTCAAGAGGATCATTTTGCAAAATTCTCCTGTGGATTGTGGATGGTGTGGTTATGGTTTGGAAACTACTTCTCATATTCTTTTTGAATGTCTTGTTGCATGTCAGACTTGGATGCTTTGTCTCAATTGGTTTGGTTTTCCCTCAGTATTACATAATAATTTTAACAATAATTTTATGCACTTTTTGGGGATTTCAAATTGTAATTCTAAATTGAGATATAGGTGGTCCATGATATGGTTAACCATTGTTTAGAGTCTGTGGCTGGCTAGAAATAGAATGGGTTGTCAAATATTAAGCTGTGATATTTTGGACTTGATTCAACCGCATTCTTGGAAATGGATTATGTTTAAGGATTGTACCTTTGTTTATAATTATGCATCCTGGCTGTTGCAACCTTCTGCTTGTCTTAGTCTTGGTGTCTAATTTGGGATCCAACCGCTTCATAATTATTGGAGCCATAATTATTAGTATGATGTTATGGTGGGTGAATCTAATTGCCAATAGGTGGCTGCTCGGTTTGATTGCTGGCTACTGGTACTAATTGAATTGTTGTTACTGCTGGAATTTTGTTGTTGCATCTGCTGTAATGCATTATGATACTTCTGGAAGTGATGTTGCTCCTCACTTTGGCTTTTGGTATTTTTATTGTTTTTTTGTTTTATCCTATACATCCCGTGCTTGCCGACTTGATATTTGGCACACTTGTATACTTTCTGTTTCAACTTCTAAAGCTAGATGATTTGGTGGGGTTTAGTTCGGGTGAAGTATTAGGATGTTTGGTGTCTTATCTATAGTTTTGGTTTAGTCATAATATTGGTTTTCTATTTTGTAATTTTGTTGTTGGGTTGTCATTGGCTGGGTTCATTTCCTTGTATTCATTTTTTTTTTAATTTTGTATTCTTTTATGGGTTGGAGTACCCCTTGTACTCCATTTTAATATATTTTTCTTTGCTTATAAAAAATGATAATATGGTTTTAACTACAAAGTATGTGGCATTTTGTGAATTTTGAAATTAATTAATCCTATTCATCTATCTCATTTAAAAATTTTTTTATATTCATCTGTCTCATTTAGAAGTTTATGAGAGTATTAATTATCTTTTCTCACTTTTATCCTCAATAAAAGAGATAAAAAGTGAAAAAAAACTAATGATTAAATATAGAGATAAAAGATACATTAG
Organism: Sesbania bispinosa; assembly: GCA_026901365.1. Taxonomy (NCBI): domain Eukaryota; kingdom Viridiplantae; phylum Streptophyta; class Magnoliopsida; order Fabales; family Fabaceae; genus Sesbania; species Sesbania bispinosa. Next base: position 191,556 of record QLOH01000016.1, read on the forward strand.
AGAAAAATACAATAATTTTAATATAAAATCAATACATTTATATTTTTTAATTTATATATTTTCTTATAGGGTGTTTCTAGGGTGAAACACCTCGCGAGTGTGTCACCGGTGGATCACCCTATTTTAACTTAATTGACCTGCTACAATGAGTTTATTTATTGGTTCATTATTTTAGGTTCCTGTCTGATCCCCATAATAACAAGAATTGCCGTGAAGGACCTATGTCAAACTCTAGTTTTTGGGCAGCACTATTTTTGGGCAGCACTATTTGAAGGAAAAAAAGAGAATGATTTCTTTCACATGAAGAGATATCCCATTCCTTTCATCATCCTTTTATGGCTAGGTTATATGTTAATATTATAACCCAAATCAAATGGGTGTTTTGATTTATATGTGGCAGAGGGGTGCATCATTCCCTACTCAGCCAATTAAATTATGAACAAGTTTTGGCTGAAACTCCCCCCAAATTATTCAGACCCCTCTCATTGATTTGAATGGTTTCTTTCTCATCTCTCTTATTTATTTTTGTTATTGAAAATGTTTTCCGGCCGTGAGTCTACAGTATCAAATTATTATGTTTAAGTTTTGGCTATTTAATGACAGATCCCATGTATATGTCCCATCTGTGACAAGTTTTTGTATTATTGTAAACGTGGAGGCATAGGAGCTAATACCCAATATGTATTTGCTAAATGTCATGATGCCTACGAAGGCACCAAGTTGCTATACCCTGTGATATAATATAAACCGCGAAATGACTTGCATCAAAACAAAAATGGTAAAATGGCTGCCAGCAAGTCTGCAACAGTCCTTCATATAAAAAATGGTTGTTCCGACAAAAAAAAAATCAACAATGGCTGAAAAAAAAAAAAAAGAAATGCCCTTGTTGCAAGTCTGCAACAGTCCTTCAAACCAACATGCGCTTGTTAAAAATGACAAAAAAATAAATCGCGTGCTTGCAAGAGAAAAAGGAAGTATCAACGCTACCAAATAAAATGGCCAGCAGCAAATGATTGGGTATGAGTAATTATGGAGGAGAGGAGTGGAGAAGGTAAAAGAGGAGAAGAGAGTATGGGTAATGGTTGGGTTAGTTTGCATTTTGGCCTTTGTGTATGTGCATGAATAAAAGATTGTGAATTGAAGAAATGTAAAGTTGCTGGTATATACTGAGAAAATGAGGAAACAATGTAGTGAGTACTATAATGGTGCCTAAAACAATTTGTGAAAAGACCAACCAGTTTTATAACATTTAATGGAGGGGCCAATGATAAATAAATAAAAAAAACACACAACAGGTCATCCTAGCCCTTTAATCAACATAATTTAAATCTAACAGTGATTAGCCCGTGTGTCATTGGTGACACACCCGCGAGGTGTTTCACTCTAGACTAACCATTTCTTATAATAAGATAAATAAATAATATAAAAGTAGTATTATATTGGAAATTAGATATACAATTTCTAAGAACTGTATACCGAAAACTTCATTCTTGAAAAGTATAAAAAGAAGTGCGACGATGGTTGTGGTCTGTTGCTCTGACAAGGTATGTAGGGAAGGGAAGCAATAAGGAGAAAAAATGGACAATAAGAATGGCTTGAAAATAAAATCGAGTGGTGTAAATAGCAATAACCTATTAGACATAGGTAAGCCCAAATATTCTGTTGACATGATAGTTACAATTGGACCAATATTATGCCATGGCCCAATGGAATGAGAGAAATATTAATTAAATTTAATAATTAAATAGTAAAACATTTTATATATTATATAATATTTTTAAAATTAAAAATATAGGAGTATTAAAAATATTCAAGAGATCAAATTATTGAAATGTCTTTTTAAATTATGTAAGAACTCAAGAAAGAAAATTGTGTAAATTAAAACACGCTATAATATGGATCAAAATATAATTTTATGTACTTCAAATTTATGGTTATAAAACTTTAATATTTATAGCAAAAGAGCTTTAGAATGATTTGGGTTTTTTGAAATCGTTTGAAAAAATGTTACTAATATATTTATGATTTTACAACGTTTTTTCGGAATAAATGTTTTAGAATGTTTTGACTCTTCTTTTAAAACGTTTAAAAAATGTTATCATATATTCATAACCTTACAATACTTCTAAAAAATAAACACTTTAAAATATTTTAAAACTTTTTCTAACGCATTTTATTTTGAAATGTTATGAACATCACGTTATACTATTTGTTTTCTTAACAGCTAATTGAAAAAAAAATACATTTATCGTTTTTTTTTTCTCTCCATTCAACTTTCCTTTTCTATGTTCTCTCTAACCAAATGTAGCGTACAAGCTTAAACTATATAGCAAACATCTTGCATTGTATAATTATTTTATATATATATTTAAAAACTAAATTAAAAATGTATGATATTTGAAACTGTTAATTTTAAAAATTTAAAACTTAATATAATTGGTAGAAAATTAATTCAATAATGATTCAAATATCATATTTTATATACTGTTAGTTTATTAAAGAAATTTAAGTAATGGATAAAAACTAAGAAAATTAATAATAATTTTTAACTATATATATAAAGATAATATTAATTTTATTTTAATTTAATATGAAAATTTAGATATATATCATAATATGAGAAATATACATAATCTTATGAAAAAAAAATATATATAACATGAGTTTATAAAACTTAAGATTAAATAGATAACCACACTAGCAAATCTTGCCAGAGTCAAAAGTGGAAGGTGAAAACAGCAAACTCTTAACATAGAGCATGTTTGATTTAACGTTAAAATGTGATAAACTCATGTTTCCAACAAAATAGTTGTATGGTGTAATTTAATTTTAAGTTTGACCAATTTTAACGCCAAACAAAACACACTATAACCTCAAGGGGTTGGTCAAGTGGAGCAAGACAGAGTTTCGCATCTGACAGGTCACAGGTTCGAACTCCCACTTGTCCCCTTGGGGTGATGTAAATATAAGTACCTCTGTAAGCGCTCTTTGAGCCCAGAGGCCTTCCCTGCCTTGGACTGGGGCGCCATCCCCTTGCCCTAAATTTTTTGTAACAAAAAAAAACACTATTATGCTTTGTCATGCTTCCATTTATTTTGAATCCAGTTGATAAAACACGTTGCAATTAATCAAATATCATTGAGCGGAACGAGAATCTGTATTTCTTTTTGCTTCCAAACACTCTAATAAGCATATGTTGGGTTACGCGTTTCACATGGTCAAACGCGCGTCCTTTATCTTTAAACGTGAGTTTGTTATTTTTTTTACTTATTTGGCAATGCTTCTCACACGCACGTATGGAGTTAAACTCACGTTCAGCCAGATGTAACTTCAAGTAACTTTTGCGTTTTAAATCTGAGTTTAACTATACTTGAGTTTAATCTCATTTTTACCCTTCATCACTTCCCTACCTCCATCAGTATATAATTATAAGGACATGAGCTATGGTTCAAAATTAAGTGATGAGGGGGAGGATAAAAAGGTGTGGCCATGAGCCCGTTTGTTTAAAATTATTTCTCAAAATAATCACTTCTTTTTTAAAAAAATCATTTATAAGAATTTTTAAGATGTTTGTTTAAACTTTTTTTAAGAAGCAAAATAAAAAAATAATCAGTTTTCTGCTTTTCTAAGAAGCAACTCAGAGTTGCTTCTTAAAAAAAGTAGTTAAAATACAAGAGAGAAATTTTTTTTAATAATATAAAAGCATTTATTGTGACAAGCAAAATGTTTTTTTGATGGTAGCCAACCAAAAATTTATTTCTAATTATACGAGAATCTTTAAAATAAAATCAATTTTTTTAAATAATTTAAAAAATATTTTTTTAAGTATAAACAAACTCACCCAATATAAGATTTATGTGTTAAGAAAATTATGAACCTTTAAGTTTTAATAATAGGGAGTACAGTTCAAAATACAACTACACGTGACCTGATTCTTGATATATCGATCTTTGATATTGCTTAATATTTGGCCAATATAATGACTAACCATTGCTGAATCTCTGCGATGCTTGTCAAATCAGAATTTTCTATTTGAAGGAAAATTGTTTAATATATTCTCATGCAACATAGTGTCCATATATTCAATTCAATCAGTCTTGTGACAATGCTTGGAGTTATAGCCGGGAAAATGGGCTGATCGGGCCAGCTCGTAAAAACATGCACTTAATTTAGAAGTTCGAATAACTCTCATACTTTTTAGTCTAGTTCAATAAAGTCCGTTATCCGCACAAATGTCGGATAACCCGTAAAATATTATGCTACCCGCAAAAAGTCCGCTAAAGAGTAACATTCAGACATCTATTTTAGAAGTCTGAATAACTTATAGGTTTTTTAACCCAGCTTGATAAAGCTCACTACCCACATTAGACCGGTCTGAGTCAATTAGCCCGAATTGACAGCTCTACTTGCAGTATAGAAGGAACTATCAATCCTCATCTGAATCATCGGAATATATACTTTAATTTACTATACAAATAAAAAAACCACTGAACACCACATGTTTTTTTATTTATTTACAAGGAAAACAATAAATTAAAATTTGAATATAAGATCTTATATTAAATTATTCTTTGGTAATACAGATTGATATTGGAGAGAGATCTCATGTTTATCCCCACTAAATATACTTTTAAGAAGAGAGTGGGGAGACTTAACTGTAATTAAATCCCGAACATATATAATTATCTCTGATAATAGAAAATATTTATATGACTAAAAAAATATATTTTTTTGGCTAAAAAATATATTAAATTACTCAAATTTCCCATCATTGAGCTAATTAATGGTTTAAAATACCATAATATATTTAAGGAAAAAATCCAATGAATAAAGAGGTGTCCTATCATTATACCTACAGAATCTACAAAGGGGATCGTAGTGAGAATTAAGCAAAATCCTCAGTTATTAAATTATTTACTAATTAAAGACAACACAGAGCCAGTGAGATGTAAGCAAACGAAAGTAATATACCTAATCCGATCCTAATTGTAAACAACAAGACAGGATGTGAGATATTGTTTATATCACTATTATTGAATAATATGTTTTGTCTCTCAAGTAATCATATAGATTATTTAATATAATTTTATCCCTCGTGTAGTTATTTCTTTTAAGCATACTTCTATAGTATTTTTTTCTACTTCTCTATTGAGGCGACCGCCCTTCACATATGGCAGTATTCTTTTAATCTTTTCCATTTCTTTAATGTGATTTTCTTACGTTTATTCCATTAATTTTTTGGTTATTTTTAGATAAATATTCTAAAGAGTTTGGTTATAAGATTGTCATATTTATCTCACGTTGTGATAGGTTTAAATTTAACTTTTATTTTATTATATATATCAATCTCATTGTTTAACTTAATGAGAAACAATATTATGTCTAATAAAATATATATATATATTGCATTTTAAATACTAATTTTTTTATTAATTAGGGGTGTAAGTCAGTACAGGTTGACCCGTCAATCTAGTGATCAATTCGACTAGATCCAAACAAGAAAATGCGAGTTGTAAAAATGTGATACAAATCACCAATTCACATTTGTTTTTCATTTCAACTTTTCATTTTTGTGCCCTAGCCCCTAGCATTTTTGTCCTATGTCCAACCCTTATCCCCGCCCTGCCCTTGTCATCGCCACTCATGATCGGTCACTGGCTCTTTGTGTGTTCTCTTTCTCGAGGGACATTTATCTTTTGTTCTCAGGTAAATATTTTTTTTCTTCGAATCCATATTCTTCCCAGATCAAAAGCTTACCTCCTTTCTCTTATATTCTTTCGTCCCCTTACTTTCATCGATGCTCATCTACTCCTCCACTCATGTCTCATTGGAAAATGCAGCCACTGAGATACTGTTTCGCGTTTAGATCGTTGCGAAGTACAATCTACACTGCCTCAACTCATGGCCATCAGTCATGGCTCTCCCTTTCTCCTCTCCTTCTTTCTTCAATTCCCTTCTCTCTGTTCTAATTTGTTCATCTGTGATTTCCTTCTCGAGTTCATATCTCTTTGTTCCTTTTTAAATTTCTTTTAATTTTTTTCCATTTTTTTTAACTGATTCAATAAAAATATTTGATTCAAAACTCGATTAACGGACCCGACCCAGCTCGTATATGGTCGGTTCATTTTGGGTCGGGTTGAATAATAAAAAATAGAAGACCTGACTAGAGTTGGTAAAATAAGGTATCCCAACCCCATAAAAAACCTATAAAAATGTAGGGCTTAGGCCTTTATTTTAGAAATATGAATAATTTTCGGGTTTTATAGCTTAACCCAATAAAGCTTGCTATCTGCATATAAAAACTCACAAAAGCCCAAAACCTGTAGAAAAAGATCAGGCTACTTGCAAAAATGTTAGACTCAAGCTTTTATTTTAGAAACTCGAATAATTCACAGATTTTTTAACCTAACCCATAAAAACCTGCTACCCACATACGGGTAGCTCAAATTGTCACCTCTAGAATCAACCCAACCCAAAGTGTTTGATGAATTCAAATACCAAGACACATCGAAACTCCCTCAACCCAATTATACTCCTATTATTAAAATAAAAAATGTGATGTCATTGATAGTGTTTATTATAGGATAAAAGGTTATAAATCGTGAGTTAATTAATCTTCAATGAAATTTATATCTATTTTCTCAATAAATGTTTTGACTCAAACTACAAGCGCCGTTAATTTATGTTTGAATAAATTTTACAACATAATTTTACTTTAGGATAAAAATTAATGATTTCTCTTGAAAAATTTTCATGCATAACAAGGTGATTAATTAATAATTGATTATGTCTTTGTCCAAGAGTTACAAGCGGCCTATCACTTTCAGTTATTTAAAACTAGCTTAAAGATATATATATATATATATATATAAATACAACTTGCACAAAGCATTCATTATATTTCAGTGGAGAAAGAAATTATAAAAAAATTGTAGCCCCCCTCTCCTTCAATTTTTTCATATGTGCACGTTTATTTTTTCCTTTCCCCCGTGGATCGCAGTACGTGATTGTTTCTCTTCTCAAGCATATAGAACGATTGTATCAAGTAATTAATATATGGGTATATTTTGTGTTAAAAATAACTTCATAGAATTACTATGTTATAATTAAAATTGAATAACGGGCTATAGCGTACGATATCACTTATATATTATATATTTTTATCTCGTTAAGATTTTATTTTAGTTGGCATGATTTCAATCTTCTAACACAATTCAACTTCCTAATCCTTTAATTTTCACAATTCATAATTGATCATCTATTTATACTCTTTTTATTATCATTAAAATATTTATAATGTTTTAATACTTTAATTCAATGGATTCTTTCATTCTTCCCATTCCATCATGAAAATCCTTTTTTAATTTTCATAAAAAAAATCATGCAAATTCTTTTAATTTTTTAAAACATTATTAATCAACCCAGAAAAATAATAAATAATTTTTCCTAACTTATAGATATTTCAAACTCGTAATTTTCTATTAAATATAATTTTTATTTAATTTAATATTAAATATAAATTTTATTATATTTATAATTAATATATATACATATACATATGTATATGTTTTAAATTTAATTATAAAATTATAAAATCACTTCTTCATCCACAAAATTAACTTGTGGGTCAACTTGTTCAATCTTCATTGAAAATTCATACACCATCACATATATCCCGCCCGACCCCCCCCGCCCCCCCGACCCCTGTTGGCTGTCCTCCCTGCTGTCCTATCCCGCTCTCGCGCGCCCCCCTGTGTTGGCCGTTCTTCTCTGTTTTTGGTTCTACCCGCCTTTCTTCTCTTTCCTTACTCTTCTCCCCCTTCCCCGTCTCGTGGGTCCTCTAGCCACATACCCTGCATCCTATAACCGACAAGATGAGCTAAAAGTTCACCACGTGAAAGAAATTAACAGTGACCATATTAAAATAATAAGGAAAAAGAGTATGACACCATTGTATAATTTAATTCATATAAAATATTAAAAATGACACCTTATATGATCTTGATTTTACAAACAATTGTTGGTTTAAAAGGACATAAATGCCCCTAGTAAGGTAAATGTAAGTTATTTTTGTTGGTGTTTAGTTAGAAAAATAAGTGAAATCAACACACAATATTTTATTATGGAAAATCCACATTTAGAAAATAAATGAAAGAAATTACAACACATCTCTCTAAATACAAGGAGAGAACAATTACACTCTTTTAAAAATAGGAGAATAGTTCCAATAGAAAAATCTCATAGAAAAACTTAATGTTTTTCTCTCTGAATTTTTCCTCTCACACATAGCTAGCTCACTTTGCATTCTTATTTGATGCCTTCAACCCCTAGAATGATGTCATATTTATAGAATAAGTAATTTGCTGGTTAATTAGGCATGTGTGCACCAAAAGACTTTATTAGATGCCATCTAATACAATCCTCTCTCCCTTAAAATTTTTGTTAAAATAAGTGCCCGTAAGCAAGACATTAAATTTGTGTCTATATTATTTCTTTTTAACAAGACCACATAACAATAAGAGAAGATCTTCATCTGTCTATATAGCTAGGTAGTTGCAAACCAAAAATAAATTAAGAATGTTTTATTTTGATTAAGAACGGGAAAAGCCCAAAAGAACTAATAAAACTTATAGGAATCAACTGGGGAAAGCAACTCTCCGTCTGATCCTCACAAATAATAGAAATTAAACAAGAGAGAAAGGTTTGATTAAGCAAAATATATATAGGGATAATAATGCCATAATATTAATTAACAATGTGATCAACTCCACGCTTGGCCTCTCGAAATATGCTTCAGGACGACCGCTCATAGTTGCGGAAGGATCGAGAATCTATTTTTTTTTTTTTTGGTAAAAGAATCTAATTTGTCTAATTATATAACCAGCTCAAACAACGATGGCGCAGCGCACTCCACTTAAGCAACTTGACAATCTAAATGCAGACCATAATGTAAAATGTCAGTGTATGTGTACGTTCAACATCAATATCACAAGGAAGTACTATCAGCATAATCTTTAACATACTTTTTTTAATATATTTTATGTAATTGGTTAAAATTCACATGAGTCCTACCAAATTATGTGGGTTCCACTCCAATGTGATGAGACCCATGTGATTTTTAATGTGTTGAAAAGAGTGTGCTAAAGAGTGTGTTACTAGCCCTTTTCATATCACATGTGATGATAATGTTATGTCATAAGAACCAGTAAAACGTGTAGCCACTAGATTTTAGTTAAGTGGGGAGACTTTGGATATATAGGTTTTTTTTATTGTACAAGGAAAGCAACGAATTTTAAACCTAAAATCTCATGTTAAACTACCCAAACCCCCAATCATTAGGCCGATTCTAGTGGGTTATGGATATATATAGTTTTTGGATATATAGTTTGCTTCAGAACAAAATTTAAACATCAATGTTTTCATTAAAAAAAATAACAAGTAAATGTTACGTGTAACATTTTCTAAAGGGTCACATCACTTTTTTTCCTGGAAAGATTTAAAATAGCCACTCTATTAAAAATGAAATTTATCATTTTTATAATATTGATGATTGATATTTTTTATCTTTCATAAAGCTAAAAACACCTATTCTAAATGGATAATTAAACTTTAATTTGACACTTGAATTTGAGAGTGGGAGGTGTATAAAGAAGAGAGACATAAAATAGAAAAAAAAAAATAAAAAAATAAAAAAGTGATAATTAATGTGATGAAAAAATAATAAATAAAAAAGGAAAAAATATGGAAACTGGAGTATAAAATTTTTTACACTGTGTTTGGTTTTATAGAGAAATAGGGAAGATAGAAATATGGAAGAGAGAAATAATGGAGAAAGTAAGTAGAAATAGAGATTGTTTAGTATTAGAGAAATATGAGAGAAATAGTAGAAAAATTATTTTTTATAGTTGCTTGGTTGTGGAGAAATGAGAGAGAGGTTTGTAAAAATATTAAAAGACTAAACTACCCTTATAAAACTTCAAAGCTTTTTGTAAAGGCAGGGACAGTATGGTCATTCCAGTAATGATGCACCAATCTCTCCTATTTCTCTTTTGTTTAGCAAAGAATAAACTTCCCATGGAACCCACATCTTTTAATCAGCTCTCTCTCTCTCAGTAATAACAAAACGGTGGTTGGTTTCTTCACGGATTTGAATCCTCTCCAGCCATCCATTGCCTCCAGCCCTCTCCAGCAAAAGTTAGCTACGGAATAACTATGGAATAACTAGGAAAACAAAAGCCGTAGCTAATCCGTAGTTATTCCGTAGCTAACTTTTGCTGAAGAGGATGGAGAGACAGAAAAGGATCCTTACACGTTTCTTCACACTTTCACTCTCTCTCTTAACTCTCTCTTTACCATTTCTACAATAATAAACAGAGGGTTAGAGATTAGAATGGTATTGTACTCTTTTCTAAAAGACAATTCAAATTTTAAACATTTTGCCTTCATAAAATAAGGGTTATTAATTATCTCTAAGTTTCCTTCTACACACATGAATATGCATACAAGAACAAACATTTATATATATATATATGAGATTACAAGTATTCTTCATTTGAGTGAATTGTGATTTCTATCTGTTCTACTATATGAAAAGTCTTCTTCCAAGACATGTGTCCCCATATCTATTTTCCTCTTTCTTTCTCCTTCTTTTTTTTTTTTATATATATTTCAACACTTGCAATCTTGCATATCATTTTCTTTTTTTTTATTTTTATATTAAAATATTTTATCTCGTTACCCATTCCTATTTTTTTGTTTTTTATATAAAAATACAGATTATGAAATACAATAAATGTGTTAATTTACATTAAATGTAAAGTGTTTTTTAATATATAATTTAACTCTTTATTTTATTCAATAATGTTATCATTTATTATCTCTTTTATCTATTCTATTACTTACTCTTTATCTTAACATTATTCCCCTAGTACATGTGTCACATTTTCTCACTTACATTTTTGTAGTTTTTTTATTCCCACTTCATTAAAATAATTTTTTTATGAATCACGAGTATTATCCATGGGAGGAAGTTCCGCTCCTGTTGTTTTCTTTTTCCCTTTTTCAAACAATTTACTTTTTTTCTTTTATTATATTATTAAAAAACTTCTCTTATTATATATTTATGTTTATTTGTTTCATTACATAAAAACACACATTAAGAAATACAATAATGAGTTGATTTACATTAAATTTAATGCGTTTTTTCCAATATATCATTTATCTCTTTATTTTATTCATTAATGTTCTCACTTATTATCTCTCTTATCTATTCTATTTATCTATTAATTTTATATTAAAATTGTTCCCCAGTACATGTGTCATGTTTTCTCACTTACGTTTTATTTTTATTTTTTTAGATTTTTGTTCTTACTTCTGTAAAGTGATTTTTTAATGACACATATACCCCTCACGGGAGACAATTCTTATCCTGTCATGAATATCGACATCTTGATGGGATTAACTCTCCCAAACAAGGTTTTTTCCATACACTTTATATAAGTTTAAAGTAATTGGATTGTGGGATTTCAAATCTCAATATATTTTAAATTTATAATTATAATAAAGATATTATTGTTGTTTTCTATAAAATCAAAATAATATGCTCTTCACATTCTACTAATTAATATATAATGATGTGGCGGCACACCATTGGATGTCTGTGTAAAAATTCTTTACACTTACAGTCACTACAAGAAAATCGATTTTTAGTGACGCCCAAAAATCGTCGCAACAGGGGAAAAACCGTTGCTATTTCATAATTAACGACGACCCACCAGTCGTCACTAAAAGTCTCGTCGTTAATGTTGTAGCGATGACATTTTACGGTCGACGCTATGTAGCAACGGTCAGGCCGTTGCTAAAGGCCGACGTTAGTTACATGGTCGTCACAACATAGCGTAAGCCTTTTATGAAGGCTGACGCTAAATTTTTTTTGCCTTAGCGTCGGCCAGGTCGAACCTAAATAAAAAAAATAAAAAAATTATTTTACCATTAGCGTCGGCTAGACCGATGCTATTTAATAAAGTTAGCGTCGGTCAGACCGACACTACATAAAAAAATGTAAAAAAATAAAATTCAACTTAGCGTTGGCCTGACTGACGCTACTTGCGACTGTGTTGTGGCCGACGTTACCCATTTGCATATAAATCGTTGATTTCTTATAATGAATGTATATCAACTAAATCCTATAATTATATTATAAGTTAATTTTATTATAAAAATTTAGTAATATAGATAAAAAAATAACATGATACAATGTTGTGCAAATGCAGGGTTACTATGCATTAAAGTAAAACAACCTTGTATCAATTTATTCACAATTCACACCTCAATGACACAACCGTTACTTATATTTACAATGAAAAATCTCCTGCGTTACACGTTTCTCCATTCAGTAATCTCTATTGTAAATGTGGTAAAAAGTGTAAAACACTTATTTTCCAATTATAAATACCCCCATCATATCCTCTCAACACATCCACACTTACCAACATTTGCATAATTTCATTGTCTCACCGACAACTTAAATCAATCACTGTTTCCACACTAGCAAACCATGGTTTCCGAGACATACCAATCCAAGAATGTGTGTGTGATTGGAGCAGGACCATCAGGGCTAGTGGTAGCTAGGGAGTTGAGAAAAGAAGGTCATAAGGTGGTTGTGTTAGAGCAGAACCATGATATTGGAGGACAATGGCTATATGACCCAAATGTTGAAGGAGAGGATCCTTTGGGAAGAAATCCTTTTCTTAAGGTTCATAGCAGTATTTATGAATCTTTAAGGCTCATGTCTCCCAGGGAGGTCATGGGGTTCACTGATTTCCCATTTTTGAGTAAGAAAGGTAGAGACATGAGGAGGTTTCCTAGCCACAGAGAGCTCTTTCTTTACCTAAGTGACTTTTGTGAATGGTTTGGGTTGAGAGACTTGATAAGGTTCAATACAAGGGTTGAATATGTGGGGCCAATGAACTTTGGTGCCTGTAGTAATGATTTGAGATGGGTTGTTAGAAGCAAGAGAAGAAGAGTGGGGAAGTGGTGGAAGAAGTGTATGAAGCAGTTGTTGTGGCCACTGGCCATTACTCTCTACCTAGATTGCCCTGCATTAAAGGTAGGTTTGATGTCACTAGTCACTGGATCTCTATATCTTACACAAACATATTATTATTCCAATAATATATACTAAATCAATTAACACCTAACATTGTCATTTAATTGTAAGTATAAAATAATTTGTGATATGAAGATTGGTGCCTGCCATTATATTTAATGTTGATTCACATACAGAACTCGTGCACATTTAATGTACATAAGACTTAATTACCTCACTCTGAAAGAGAATTAAAGTGGTTTTTCTTCTTGAATCCACACACCAAAATATTTCATACAAGAGAAAATATGAGTGTCACACACACACAATTTAATTATACATTTCAAGCTCATGTATGGACTAATTTGTTCCTGTTATTGATGCTCAGGAATGGACACATGGAAAAGAAAACAAATGCATAGTCACATATACAGGACTCCAGAGCCATTCAGCAAGGAGGTATATATATGACCCATATACTTTGTTTTCAATGAGTGTGAGATTTTTATATAACAGATGGCCATACATATATGCATTATAGCTTTCTATTTTTGAAATGTTCTCTTCTTTTCATCTGAAATGAACACTCCTCAAACTTCATTAGAAATTGACAACTAATGAAAAGTGTTTCTACTACAGATTGTGGTGATAGTTGGAAATTCTTATAGTGGACAAGAAATATCAATTGAGCTTGTGAAAGTAGCTAAGGAAGTCCACCTCAGTTCAAAATCTCTTGATATTACTGAGGGTTTATCAAATTCATATCCAAACATGAGAACTATCACCTTCATCCACAGGTTTCACTTTTTAATTAATCTTCAAAGTTTTTAACTTCAAATCCCAAGAAAATTTACTACTATGTTTGCTAGCTAGCCTCACAACATGTGGTACATTATACAGATAGACCCTTCAAGAGGATGGACATGTCATATTCACTGATGGTTCCAGCATAGTCGCTGACACTATTTTATACTGCACTGGGTAACATATTTTGATTATTTTGAATCTGGCAAAAGATAACAAATTTATTCTTCATGACTCCTACATATAATCAGAAAGTAAAATCAATCTTCTAAATATTCCACCTTTTCAAAGGTCAAAGTAAAGCAATTATGATTGGATAATTATGACCTTAAAAGACCTTTAGTGGACCATATATGTAATCAATCATTCCTTTTAAGAGTTAATTATTGTCAATCCTAATAATTGATGGGTTTCAGTGGGTTATGTTATGCTTAGGTACTCCTATTCTTTCCCTTTTCTTGATACCAAAGGAACGGTTGTTGTGGATGATAACAGAGTGGGTCCTCTGTATGAACACACTTTTCCCCCATCACTTGCTCCATCTCTCTCTCTTATAGGCATCCCCAGAAAGGTAATTACCCTGAATTGTATCTATAATGTTAGGTAGGACACTTCAATTATTATTTTTTTTGTTTCACATGATTATTTTAGTTGTAATTAATGAAGGTGTATGCTTGATAAATCAGCACTACTAGTCTTCTACAATAACATACAATATATGATGAGATGGTGCAGATTTTGGGGCTCCCTTTCTTTGAATCCCAAGGAAATGGATAGCTCAACTTCTTTCTGGGAAAATAACTCTGCCATCATTGGAGAAATGATGAAATCCATTGAGGAGTTTTATCATGCAAGAGGTAGATGGCATTCCTAAGCGCTACACCCATGACATTGAGACTTTGATGTAAGTTTATTTATTTGGGGGTTGGCTAAAGCTTGCAAAGGTAATTAATTAATTAATTAAGTAGCATATGTATACATATATAACAGTTAAGGTTGTTTTGTTAATTTGCAGTATTGTGACAAATATGGAGACAATGTAGGATTCCCAAAGTTAGAATCATGAGGAAAGAGCTCTGTCTATCATCCGTATTTAACTCTTTTGTCAATTTGGATACATTCCGTGATTCATGGGAGAATGATGAGCTTCTTCAAGAGGCCCTTCAAAGTCCTTACTTCACTCAACTTGAAGGAGTTAAACAACTTGATGAAGATTCTCTGTAAAATTAATTAGTAATTAGGTGTGTGTTTGTGTGTGTTTATTATGCATTCAGTGAATAATTGTTTTACTGTGCATATCAAAGTCCTTAATAAGATTTATGCATATGTTCTCTTACAAAATTTTGAGAAAACGAATTGATTAAAGACTTTAAAATTAGTGACTTTCCGGTCACTAAACACACGTGAGATTAGAGGATTAGAACTTGAGAGAGTCAGGACAAAACCATTGTGCCAATCAAAATTCAATGAAAAAGTTATGGTTAAAAGCAAACAGAATGGATTCCGCAAAGGTACTTTATGCATAAGTGTCCATTTAAGCCAGCCAATAATCATCGCTTTCATTACTAATTTGTGGTTTTTTAAAGAGATTTCTTTACCGCTTTTATTTTCAAAAGAATATTAATATTTTTAACAACTAACAAGAAATGTTTAATTACATATCTGATATCTCACCTATTAATGTATTCTATTTATATCTTTTTTTTGTCTGATTCTTGCTTTTTTGTGGTCAACTTTTTTGTCGATTCTATTTATATCTTTGTTGGCACCAAAACATAGTTGGGCCAGGGAAAGGGTCAGGTACGGATTAGTGGATGTTAATGGGCCTACCTCAATCAATTGAAGGATTGACAAAAAAAAATCAATTGAAGGAATCATCAACTAATGGTTTTGGCAGTTAGCTGAGAGGAATGATAATCGAATTAGTAAGATAATTTAGATTAGAAGAGCTGGTTCACAATTAGCATTGGGTCTTGGGTTTAGAATGTTGGGTTATCAAAAATAAGGCCAAGTTGATCGCACATAAAATCAACTAATATCTTAGAGTGCAGGGCGATTTTGGCAACTAATTGTAACTATCTTCATATATCCTAGGGATGATGGATAAAATATGATAAGAGTGGTTGAATTCAAATCCAAGGATCACAATTTGGATTTTGGATCCAAAACGTGATTAAAAGTTAAAACATAGTCATGGAGTAGGTTGAAGAGTCTTTCCTTAATGATGGGGTAAGTCTAAGGTGCAAAGACCACCCATACTCTTTATGATACATTGGGTAGAATGAAATTTTAAAAATTGTAAACTGATCCTTAAAATAGTCACTTACAAAATAGAGTAAAATTTTAAAAATTGAAAAGTGGCTCTAAATAAATAATATTGTAATAAAGCGGATTTTTTTTTTTTTGGTCAAAAAGTCATAATTTCATTGAACCAGAAACAAACGGATTACACAGTTTAGCGGCCCAAAAGCCCAAAGAGAAAGAGCAGTATCATATCAAGTACAACAATAAGCCTAAGATACGGCCCAAAAGCCCAAAGCGGATTTGTTTTGAACCAATTGTTTTTTGCACATAACACGATGGGAAGTTAGAAACAACAAATATATAATAAGATTCAAGTTCAACCACTATGCATTAGACAAAATATCAAAATTCACAAAAATACAACAAGTAGAAGGTGTAAATAGTAAGGCTAGAAGATTTCTCACCATATTGAATTCAATAGGAAAAAAAAAGATATGACGACGAAATTGTTTTTTAAGAAAAAACGAAATTGAAACATCGTTTCAAAGAGATATTTGAATACTGAAAACCTCTCAACCGATGCTATTGCCTATGTTAACGCAAACATTTATGGTGTGTTTGGTTTACACTAGATTATGTTTAAAACATGGATCCGAACAGACAAGATGGAGAATGACAAAAAACACTAACATGGTTTTTTTTTTTTTTACGGCCACTAACATGGTTATTGATAGTTATCGCAAGTGCACGATTTAATCAAATAATATCGTCTGCACATAGATTACATTGTTGACTATCGATTATCTACAATTTTATTATCTAAACACATCTAATTAAATTTGAAATAAAAATAAATAAAGGAGAATCTAATTATTAAATCTAAAAGTTTCCCGTAATTACGATTCACCACTATGAGTACTAGGGGTGTTCGCAGTTCAGTTTGGATTGATTTTGAGGCAAAATTCGATCGATAGGATCTGAGGATTTATCATTTCATTGTCCGATCGATTTTGATATTTTTTCAAGTCCGATCCGATTTAAATTGGATTGGATTAATATTGGATCGATTTTCGATTTTTTAAAGAGACAATAAATATTAGATAAAGTGATAAAATTATGAAATAATAGTAAATTTTTTTTTGGAACTTATATTTATTAAAATTTATATAAAATTATATAAAAAGAAGGACATGAGACATGAAAATTAATTTAAAAATAATTTTAAATGAATACATTTTTTAGAAATATTAACATAATATTAGATAATAAAATTATAAAATTATATTAGTATAAGTAAGTTTAGAAATATGTATGTATACAAGTATAAATATATGATTATTCTTTAAGTAACAATACATGTATATATAAGTCCAGTTTGTATTGGATTAGATCGGTTTTCAAGATAGGATCTGAAAACCAATCCAATCCAATAAAAAAATTCAGTTTTTGCGGTTTTCGATTTTTTGGATTTCGGTTTGATTCGATTTTCAGTTTTTCGGTTCGGTTTATGCGGTTTGCATTGGATTGGATTAGATTAGATATGAACACCCCTTATGAGTACCAATAGATATATAAAGATTACCCCTTTTATTAAGTTATTTTATTTTGAAAGTGAATTATCCTAACGTAATTATTGGTTCCTTTCAGAATCTCAATAACGTATTTGATTAGACCAACTCCTACTTTCATGGTAATTGAATCCCTCAAACCCATTAAGTTCCATGATAATTCAGTGAGTCCTCAAGAGACCAAACCTACTTTTTTATTTAGAGTGCCAGGTTCCATTTTAGAGTTTCCAATATTAAAGTTCACCTTTTGGTTCTTCCACTAATATATAAATCAAGTGAATAAAAGGCCTAACAAATTCATAAGCATTAAGATTATCTAAGACTGAATCAAAACAAGAATAACATTACTAAAAGGTAAGAAATCAAAACATAATTGTCAATCCTTTATTGGGATTACTACTCCCAATTCCTAGAATAAGAAATCTACTCAGCCATATTCAAATCAAAACCAATAAATCTCAATTCAAACATTTTAATTCAACAGAGCTACAAAGAATAAAGTAGAAAAGAAAGAAATCCAAATCCCGCTCTTTGAAGCTCATTGGTTTTTGAATTTGCAAGAAATCCAATATCCTGCTCCCAAAAGGTCTTGAACTCTCGCTCATGATGTAATGCCCCAGCTAACCTTGACCTGCGACCCACCTTATGGGTCCAAGAATTCACTGGGCACAGAAGGTGGGCTGCATGTCAAAGTTGTGGCCTTATTTTCATTCTCAGGATGATCCACTAATGTGGACACAATTCCAGCAAACCAGTGAAGAGGACTACTCACAAAAGATTCAGGTGATGAACAAGTTGACACTTGGAGATTTTTGTTGGCTACAAATCTAGATATGGATACTAAAGCCTCTATCATAATTCTGCTTTGTTCTTCTTGTAATCATGGATCCTCTTGTTCTGCCAATTGAAAGGGCATCTCAAGCTGGTTTTCACCAGATTCTCTTCTTTGTGGTAAGCATTCCTTGTTCTCTAGATTTGTAGGTACCTGAAAATAATCATGCATTGGCATATTCCCGTTCTCAAATATTCTTGAATTTAGATCAATAATACCTACCATAGAATCATGTTTCTTATGCTTATTTTTCATCAAATGCTCACCAGCGGGCATTTATTTCCCCAAGTTAGGCCCATGAATACAAGGTTACTTTACATAAAATATGCAGTCCTTCTCCATTTCTTCGATCCTTTGATTTTTGGATTAGTTTTGGAAACATTTAGAGTAGAAGTTATGAAAAGAATGCATATCAAATGACATATAAGGCTTTCTATTACTGTGAAACGCAAGATTTTTCTTTGTACTCAAGTTACTTTCCTCAATCTTCTTTAACTTCAAACCATGCATACGTCCTGTATTATAAGGATTTAAAAGGCCAAGTTCAACTTGGGTTAACATTTTTATTTCTTAATTGGGTTTCCTTTTGCCTACTGGGTTTTCTTTGAGCCAAGGCAACTCCTTTGTTAAATCCTCAAATTTATTTTCTTCACCTGTAATCTGAATGCTTTGAAATGTTGTTGAATCAGAATATCCAGTAGGCATAATAGTCAGGTTTAGGTTCTTGAAAGTTTCTACATCTTTGGAATCCTTAACAAACTTTCTAAGCTCATAACTGTCTAATGAACCATGGTTGTCACAGTTGCTCGGATCATTAGTACTAATTGAGGGAAGAGCCTCTGAAGTTGGGCTTATTGCAAAAGAACCTCTGAAGAAAGTTTTGGTCATCAAAATTGTACTGGACTTAACACTAGTACCCTGATAAAGCTCATCCCTAGCGAACCAGGAATTTCCCATCAATCCCTTGGAACTTTGATCCAATGATGCAAAAGATGCTTAAACTTCTAGCAAGCTTTGGTCAAAGTATATAGGTGTTTTCTATAATTCTGCAGGTGAAATCTTAGAACTTATCTTATCATCCCCAGAAACAAGATGATCTAGAGCACATGTACGTGATGCACTGCTTGGTCCAAGCAAACCATTACTAGTGAGGCCTTGAGTTTATGCAGAGCTCTCACTACTAGAAAATTTTCTCTGTCCAAGGTACTTGGTTAATTTGATATGATGAATGAAAACATGGAAGGTCATAAAAATGTTCTGTATTTTTACTCATGATTCCACTGAAATAGGTTGCTTTTCTATATGAATTCCTTTGGCAAAATAATCCAATAAATTAACCCCCACTTTTACCTAAAACTAAATTATATTAATCATATAATTAAAGTTATATTGTATATGTATATAAACTGACTGTATTAGTTGTTTACAAATCTGAAAATAAGAGTATAATAACTTCAGTATAATCTTGGAGACAAGATGTCACTAGTACTATTACCTGAGGATAGCCTTTCAGTCTCTCCCCATGGTCTAGTAGTAGGTTATCGAGCAAGCTTTAGATCTTGTCTCTTGTTCAAACTTTGGATGACATCATTGGGAAAATTATTGATCCAACTTTTTGATCTCTGACAAATCATAAAAGGGATTTTTCCCTATGATGTGTAGGGGCCCCTCAAATAACAAGACTTTGCACCTACTTCCTCTTCATGCTTAGCTGGTACATTAAGTCAGTGAAACCCCTAGAAAATAGTTTCATGTGATTTTGTCATGACTATTTGCACACCAACCTGATAAATTTCATTTAAAGAACAAGCTGACACTAGGGGCACTTCATGAACCCTTTTCATTTTCTTCATCTTCTCTCACTATCAATGTACTCATCAGCAGGAAGTTGAAGATCCAATATTTTTTTTACCAATTTTTCTATACTTGGACTTTGGTAGTTTATAATCTTTTAAAACATTCTTCAGTTCCAGTCTAGAGCAGGGAGTAGGACATATTGGCTGCTTTTTTCTTGAGCAGAAGCCAAAGGAAAACTGGACATTTTCAGCAAAATAAAAACATAGATTGAGCAATTACAAGGGCAGGTGTGGTGAGGAACATATCTTTGGGCACTTTTAGATGACAAGCTGGAAACTTGGCCATGATGCCTCCAACCTTACATTATGTTTAAGTAATTCATTCCTTTTAATTTCATCCATTAATTTCCTCTATTTTGTGGTAAACACGGTGGAGCTCATGAATCTGAAGAGCAATGTGCAGTCCTAAGACATAAAAAGAACAAAAGATTTTGATGAATATCAAGAATAATGAAGAGCCACATTGTCAAAAATAAAATACAACCCATAAGCAAGGAACTAAGAATGATAATAAAATGAATTAATGATAATTAATTTTTCAAAATCCTTTTGATTGCACTAAATAAGGTTATGTTTTTCTCCTTACCTTTATTTCATAGTATAATCATTATTTCAACTTATATAATAATATTTTGGGTCTTGTTGTTTTACACTTCAATAAATACTTTTCATTTTCTAATTCCTTACTTAAGTGCCTAAGGACACTCATAAGAATTTGCCTAATATTTTTATGCATTTTATTCATCTAAAACATGAAATCTAACTCAAAATCCACATTTGTCCATTTCTTCTGAAAACGACTCTAACTCAGACCCTAAAAAACTATATTGAGCACTCATCTTCTCTGCCGTCAATCTTCGACAACTTCAATATGCAACAACTAGAATATCTTATAACATTTTCAATCTTTTTTCTTATAAAACTAGAATATGAAGACTCTTTAGTAAATTACACCATAAATCACCACTTTTGAATAAAAATACAATAAAAAATCTTGGTAGATTTTAACAAAAACGAACAAGAAACCATAGCGGAGAATCTAATCGAATAATAGAAATCATGAAACATACTTGGTCCCTAAATATGGCATCATACTTGGTCCCTTCACTATCAATGTTCTTATATGTTGTAAACAGGGCCAACATCATCCTACAGTTAAATTAACACATAAAATTTGCAAATACATCATAATTCTAGATCATGACAGGTCCGTATACGACCTTGTAGCAATCAAGTATCGTACAATAAACAACATTTTAGAGAATAGAATTGTAGGGCAATCATTGTGGCAAAAAAATAAAAAAATCAATAAAGATCTGTAACAAGCCATATTCAACATCAATCATACTTGTCCAGTTGTTCTACATTATTTTACAATCAATAGTGTAATTTACAAGGCACATACATGACACAAATTTAGTATAAGATTGTATAATGCATATAGTCTTACATATGAATTTGAAGTAAAGAGAAATGAGGGCACAATTTCCTTAGCAAGAAAATGGGGGTCAATGCATTCAATTTTATAAGGGTAGGCTGGAAATATAATTTTATTGCCATTTAATACGAAAATATTAGTGTTAAATTTAGGGAGAGAAAGTGTATTTACTGAAAGACCAACATTTTGCTGAAAGATGGCTCTTGCTAAACTAGAATTGGTATCACTATAATTAGTGTGTTGTCTTATATATAGGTCACATATATGAATACCAAACCATCTTTCATGTGCAATTCATATTGAATTGAAGGTGCTAAAACTCAAACTATGAAAATAAAAATCTCCAATTAAGAAGGTGAATTATGATGACATAAATTTTGGAAGAGGATATTTATTAGTTAGGATAGATTACCAAATTGCTTATGTCACAAAATAGTGGCCAATATTTTAAGTATGACAAAAGAGTATCTGCAGAAGTAATGTATATTATTCCCTACATAGAACAGAATAACTCCAAATTCATGTTGGAAGAGTTTTTAAATGGTTGATGTAAGCACCAACATAAATTACAACACCATAAAATGGAAGAGCATAAAATTTACACCACGAATGGTGATGTAACCACAATGTTTAAGTTCAATTTTTTATATTTCTATTTGTGAAGAAGGGAAGGGAAAATTTTGACTTAGAAAAGGTCACAAGCATATAAGAATAGATATCCAAGACAACAATGTCAAATCAAATCCATCAGGATAATCAAGGTAAAGGAAGGAGAAAAAGAAATAATAAAGGCTCTTACTTAGTCTCAAAATAAGAAAATGGCTTGATAATATGTTTTTACTAGAAACCGGAAGAAGTTAAATAAAATCATTGAACATCCCAAAAATGTCACCAGGACCAACAATTGGAGTAAAAAACAACAAAAAAAACCAAATACATAACCACAGGTATACATAAAATCCGGATCATCCTTCCAAAGTGATGAGAAATCCATTAAAACAATCAACGTGAAAATGTATGTACTTGAGTGTACAAAACCAGTAGAAAGAGAGAAAAACAAATAATATGAAGAAAAAATTATTAGGAAATGTTGCACATGGATGACATGGACAACAACAAATTAAACTCACCTAATGAAGAAACAGAAGCCTACACTCATTGTGTGATGACACTTGCTATATTGGAAACGATGAAGATAAGCAAAACTAGAAGAAGGAAACCATAGATGTTTAACCAAAACGGAGAGACCGTTAAAGCTCAGAAATCAAAACATTTTAGATAAAAGAGGAAGGAACCGTGGATTGAAAAAAGCAGATAAAAGGGGGATTTGGATCTACAATGCTTGGTCATTCTCTCAATGAAGATTTCAGAGAGAGAAAGAGAAAGAAAGATCAAAAATGAAATACAAGGAACCAACAAAGCTTACATGAGAAGGGACATTAATGTAGTCAACATCCTCATCTCTTTATCATTGAGTAAACTAGCACTTCTGTTCTTGACTTTTACAGCGTCTTGCAGTTTCGTCCCGACTTTTCTAAAATAACACTTTAATCCCTGACTTTATTAAAAAATACAGTTTAGTCCCTAAATCAGGAACTAAAGTGCATGTTTTTTTAATAAAGTTAAGGACTAAAGTGCATTTTTTAATAAAGTCAAGGACCTAAAGTGCTATTTTAGAAAAGTCAGGGACGAAACTGCAAGACGCTTGTAAAAGTCCCTAAATCATTTATGTTTGTTTTATTTGGATTTACAAGAGAATGAGAAAATATGCATGTCTTGTCACCACCCTCTAGATCCTCTCCCTTATACTTATTTTCATTTAAAAAATGTTTAAATAAACGGTAATTAGTATTAATAATAATTAATTTAATTTCACAACCACGGAGAAGAATTCCAAAATCAAAATCAAACAACAGTACCTCAATGTCTACACCCTCAATTAATTTTCTTTGTTGTTTCTTCAAATTTCCTCGCTTCCCACACCATCCTCTTTTAGTCTTCAATCCCTTTCTCCTTCTTCATGTCACTGAATTGCATAAATTGCTAAAATCAATTTTCATGTTTATTTAATGTGATCTAGTTATTATCCAATTCCATAGGTTGGATAGGAAAAGAAATAGACCAGTCACAATATCAATTTTCTCATAGTCCGCAATAATACAACATCGAAGTTGACACAAATTTTAAAGGGAAAAAAGGTATAAATCCCCCTAACTTTTGTCCTTTTATAAATAGACACCATGAATTTTCAATTTGTCCCAATTAAACATTAAATTCTTATTATTATTGTAATATATTCTTTCATTAATATGAAGTTAAATACTTAAATTTTTATTATTATGTCAATAATAATAAATTCTTATTATTATTGTAATATATTCTTGCATAACTTCTAAAACCAAATTTACAATTTTTTAATCTTGAATTATGTCAAATTTTAAATATATTTGAAATTCTAAAAACTAAACATGTGTTCTTTTTAATTTAGGGCTTTTTTCCATTTTTTCTATTTTTTAAAATATTATTTCATATGATTTTAATATTTTTAACATAAAATCTTGAAGGATTGATATTGATTTTGCCACTTATTTAACTTCTTATTAATGAAGAACCTATTACAACAATGATAAAAATTTAGGAATTGATTATGACAAAATAAAAGTTTATGAATTATGGTGTCTATTTGTAAAAGATGAAAGTTTAGGGTGGTTATACATACTCTTTTCCCAATTTTAAAATGTACCGGCAAGTTCAGTAACATGTTTCCAAAAATATAAACCCGTAATTTATTGACGTGTCTTCTAGTTATTTATTGTGTGCCAAAATTTGGGATATGCGGGATTAAAAATGAGATGTGTAAAAATCAAATTCCTTTTCTTCTTTTGTCAAAAAAATCAAATTCCTAACACAAGTCACCAGACTTTCTTTTTTCGGCCTGCACCAAGTCACCAGGCTAACGAGCAAGAAAGCAAAACGTTGTAACATTTGAAAAAAAAAAAAAAAAGGAAATGCTTTACGGCTTTATGGGCCTTGGGCCCGAGAGGCTTCAATTGTTCTATAAAAATGAACGTAATTACTTAAAAATACAGCTTGAAAAAGAAACTTAAAAATACAGCTTGAAAAAAAGAAAAACAAAATGATGTTAGTGTGTTATGTCATTAACATAACTCATGTGACATGTGAGTATGTGACATGTGACCACATGTATAAACCTTCATTTATATATAATACCAGTATTTATCCCGTAAACGGAAAATATATATTTTTATATATAATTAATATGTTTAAAAATATGTTTATTTGTAATAATAAATAAATGAAAAATAAGGTATATATTAAATTTAAAATAAATAATTTAAATGTAATATATAAATATTAATAGGTAATATATTAATATATATAGTATATCAAACACTAATATTAACAATGAAATCAACCAAATATTTTCTTATTAAGTGGGTCAGTTACATGGATCACATGAGATCATAATGCTAGATCTTTTATTACATTTATAAATAGGCCATATATTTCTAAATCTCTCTTTAATCTCCATCTACCTTAAACTATTATCCATCATTTCAATCTAATCAACCCATTTATTGGTGTTTTCTATGAATCTTCTCCAGACTTGTTTAAATCACTAAGACTCTATTATATTCACTACAATATGAGACCTTATCTTTCCCTTTAATTAATGGTTGTATTTCTAATTTTATCACATCGTCAATAACCTCATTCATCATAACACTTTCATATCTGCAACACCAATCTTTTACTTTCTTGTTGACTTTTAACTATCTAATATTATTCATTCACATATAGCATTGCAAATTATAAGTGAAATTTTTCTTCAAATTTGAGTGGTACTTTTTTTTTCACATATTACACCTGAAATATTATTCCTCCACTTTACTTGAATCATATGAATATGATTGACATATTCCTTTATTCCTTGGTTTTGTATATGAATTTTGTTTTCAAAATTGTCTAGCTAGGAAATGTTTGTTTCAAGGCATGATATTATATCTATTGGAATAATATTTTAAAAAATACTATAACTAGGAATAAATTTATAAACATCTTTGATAAATACTCAAGAATGTTCTAAAATGTTTAATTAATAAAAATGCGGCAGAATGAAGTAGAAGTTAAAAAAAAAAAAATTCATTTACATGCGAAAATAAGATACACACTGATCATTATGAGAATAAGAGATGGGAAAATTATGAGTAGATAAGTTTTGTGGTAATAAATAATATCAAGGAATAATTCTTTAAAATTTATAACAAATATGAGAATGTTTTCTCATAGTATTTTTTCCAAACCTTAATTCCATTTATTATTTTCCTCTCAAGACTCTTATATTATTGCTATACATTGTGACATCATCTCCTAGACAATTTTTTTTTTGCTGAAATCTCTTAGAATAAAAAAACCAATACTATAGAAATAAAGCATCGTATTTGAATCAACCCTGTATAAGAACAATAATTAGTGTAAAATTATAATTAAAATTATTTGGTAATAATATTTTTTTTTGTTTTTTAATTTTAAATTTTGTTTATTTTTTGCAATGATGTTGTAACTCACAATTTTCACAAAATTATATTTTTCTTTCTCTTTTTTTTTCCTTTTATTAATTAATATCAACAGTATTAAATTTTTTATATATAAAATTATATTATTTTCACGTTAGATGCTACTAATATTTCTCTTTTTCTTGATCCTTCTCAAAACTCAATTGTACATTTCACTTCTTTTATTTATTTATTTGTATGTGCGCGAGCTCTCTGTTTTAGTGGCTCTGGTCAGAAAAGGACTCACACAATTATGGTGGTGGGAGCTCTCTCATGTGGGGGTATGAAATATGATTTTGTTTTAATTAGTTAATCAAACGCATGTGTGCCTTGATAGTAATTAACAATATTGATCATTAGTATATTTTGACTGGGTTTGCAAAATAGATACCAATAATTGGTAAGTTTTGAAGTCCCAATTACAATCATTTAGTTTCTGGAAGGAAATAAGCAAGTGCATTGGAGAAGTGCCCCAATTGAGCATTTACCCAATGAATCAACAAGTGTGGCATGGTGCTTCTAAGCTAGGGATGGGGCCTCTTTCGTCATCAAAACAATTTGGGTTGGTCAATTCGGTCATCAAGTTTTTAGTAGCGTCAGGCCATCAATTACTCTATAATGATAATCTATATTATCCCGGAGAGAAATTTTCAATCAGATTTTTCATGAAGTTTATAGTTTACAATTATTATTGATAAAAATAAAATAAGTAAACCCCATATCAGTCATTAAATTTTTTTAGTATCGCGCAATTTAGTTCCTAATATTTCAAAATGTCTCCGTTAATCCATGACATTTATCTTTATCATTCACTTTAGTCTAAAATGGTTGACAGCGTTAAATAAGTGGTGACGTGTCACGTTAACTGACATTTTGGATTCAAATTAGTCCCTATAATATTAAGAATCATTCATTTTAATCCTTAAAATGATTTTGTGTATGAAATGACAAGTTTTTAGATACACTATGAGAATAGAAAGTTCTGACTCTTATTAATTGTATCCAACCTATATTTCTATTAGATTTAATTAGTTTATAACCATTCTTTCCTTCATAAATAGTTAGTATTTTTTTAATGATGTTCCATCCTGAACAAAATGATTTCTCAAATATTATATTTTTTGTAATTAAATATGAATGTAGAAATGTTTAGTTTTAAGTTGGTTATTTATCAATAATCCTTGACAACTAGTTGACACCGTCTATACCAAATCCAATGTTTTAAGTGATATTGATCCGGACCTGGTCGAAATCCGCCTGTCTACAGCACGGGCCGAGGTAACACCCCTAACAGGGTAGAGGTTACCTCGGTAGGAACCAACCCACAAAGCCTCGGCTATACCAAGAGGGACTCAAGCGGCCACCCCGGCCACCTCGGATACCTACTACTGACTGGCCCTAAGGCTAGTGCCACCTACCCAATCCCATCGCATTAAATGCGATGGGAAGCGCCTCTGATAAAGGAGGCTACCACTGACACACGCCACCAGGATTTACGGCCGGAACAGAGGGATTACGGCATGGGCGTGCCTGCCGCCGCCTGCACCTGCCCCCCTCTGACATGACTGGCACCCCTATATAAGAAGAGCCCCCTCGAAGGGCACAAGGTAACCATTCATCCCTAAGAACTCCCTCACTTTCTCTCTGAATTAACTTGGGCGTCGGAGTGCCATCGCAAGTACCCCCACCGCGTGCCTCTACATCGGAGCCCCAGCTTGACCCCTCTCCACCTTCACCAAACACCTCAGACCACCTTGCATGATCTCGGCCACGATCATTTGGCGCCGTCTGTGGGGATTCTGTAAAGAAAACCCCACCTTCTTTACCCCTCTGCTGAGAACGCAAGGATTTGTATGACCCAAAGGAGACTAAGGATGGGAGAAGTAGCCAACACCCAACAGCCAACGCCCACCGGAGCCACCCTTCCCGCCGGGGGTGCAGAAAGAGGCACAGACCCTCAACAAGTGTTGAGAACAACCCCCCGGAGGACGTCTCCGTCAGGCCGTACGGCTACGACATCTTCACAAGAATACTACCTCCCTCCTCCCGGCAGCATCTCTAAACGGAGGAAGAAGCCTGCATCCAGCTCCAGGCGACGAAGAGACACTACCACCACCAGCAGCGACGAAGAGGAGCCCTCGTCGCCTCCACCTAGAACGAGAAAAAAGAAAAAGAGTAGAACAGTGAAGGAGCTAGAATATAGGATTCGATACCTTGAATCCTTGATCTTGGCCTCACCTTGACGAAGGTCAGGGCGGGCTGAGAAGAGCGGGAGAAGTGCATCGTCCAAGAGGTCCATCCACACCCGAGACCTCCCATCCAGGGAACAAACCTTCCAGTCAGAAGAAAGCACCACCCCGGAGGAATCTTCCTCATCCTCGAGTTTCCAGACTGAGCAAATGAGCCGGACCAGAGGAAGAAGCCGACCCCGTACTCCTTCGGCCAAAGAGGACGTGCAGCAAACTACGGCCAAACCCGTAAACGAGGATACCCCCAAGACCGGGGCGGTAGCCACTGGGCAACCCCTCAGAAGGAGCCAGGAACCCCGGCCGGCAACCAGGCATTAGCGGCAGTGGCCAACCCGATGACACCTATCACCGTAGCCGTGACCACGCCGGTCGTTACTTTGACCGCGCTTACATCAGCCGGGCTAGCCCCACTCAACGTCCTGCACCGGCCATTCACACATCCGTTCACACCACGGTTAGCCCAAGTCGAGATACCAGACCGATTCCTCAGGCCTTTCGGCAACATCAGCCTCTACACCGGGGAGACAGATCCCGGGCGCCACCTCGACCGCTTCTTCAATGAAATGCTGTTCCTAGGGGCCCAAGAAGACGTTATGTGCAGAAGTTTTTCCAGAACCCTAGACGAAGAAGCCCTCACCTGGTTCCGAACACTGGCCCAGAGCTCAGTCGACAAGTGGGACGATCTCGCCGCAGCCTTCGCAAAACGATTCAGCATGGCCAATCAGGTCCCGCGAGACTCTCACACTCTAGCCAAAATCAAGCAGGGGGAAACTGAAACCCTCCGAGATTTCTTGGCCCGATTCTACAAAGAGGTAGCCCTTACCCCAAACGTAGCAAACGAGGTCCAATTGCATTGTGCAGTGGAGGCACTCCGCACAGGAACACCCCTGGACATCTCGTTGAGAAGAATCAAGGTGCACAACATGACGGCCTTCAGAGAACGGGTCGCTCAGTTCATTAACGAAGAAATCCACCTCGAGGGCACTAATAAGACATCGGCCGTGAAAGAAGCGCCGACCCAGGAAAGGGAAGAGAAGAGCAGAAAAGAAGAAGTTCAGGGGGCGATATGAGGGAAGTTATACTCCTCTTAACAACACTCTCTCCAGAATCTGGCAAGAAGTACATAATGCAGAATTGGCACATGAGAAGAGGCCACCCCCCATCAAATCACCCCAAGGAGATAAGAACCGGTATTGTGCATTCCACAAAGGCCATGGGCATGACACATACGACTGCTACCAGCTCAAGGGTGCCATTGAGCAGCTAATCCGAGAGGGAAACCTCGGATGCTATGTAAAAAGGGAAAAGTCGGGGTGGGAAAGCAGGAGTCGAGATCATCGCCGGAGCGACCGGTGGTCGCCAGTTAGGCACGAGAGGCGAAGGCAACGATCCCGGTTACCCCGGCACAAAGACACGACGAATAAAAAGCCCAGAGACCCTTCACCAGGAAAAGACAGAGAGCAGCCCAGGATCACCATCAACATGATCGCAGGAGGATTTGGCGGGGGAGGGTCCTCATCCAATTCCAGAAAAAGAGCCCTGAAAGACATCCTCAGCGTAAAAGATGAGCAAGAACGGCCACGCCGACATAGTAGCCCTGCGTCCACACCGGCCATCACCTTCGACCACAAAGACTTCGCTGACACCTTCCTAGGCCACGATGACCCAATGGTCGTAATCGCAGTCATCGCCAACGCCGAGGTTAAAAGAGTGCTAGTGGATCAAGGCAACTCGGCAGACATAGTCTATGAGAACTGCTTTGACTTAATGGGAATCAGCCGAGATGACCTCATTCCCTATGACAGCGATTTGGTTAGCTTCTCCGGGGACAGGATCCAACCCCTCGGATACATGGACACATTGGTCACTTTGGCAGGGAGAGAAGGAAGCAAATCGGTCAAAGCAAAGTTCTTGGTGGTCCCATGCAAGAGCTCGTATAACGCCATTATGGGGAGACCAAGTCTGAACGCAATCGGAGCCGTGGTTTCTACACTTCACCCGGAAATGAAATTTCCCACCAGAGAAGGCAAAGTGGCAACCGTGAGAGGAGACCAACAGGCAGCCAGAAGTTGCTACAACTTGAGTCTAAATAGAGTACTACCTCCAACACACCAACCCCAACCCCCAGAGCAAGACACAACGTCTCACTGGTAGACCTCGACCCCAGGATGGATGCAGAAGAAGAGGCCCAGGGTCAAGAAAGGATCACTCCAGGTGGGGAAACCATACCCCTAAAACTGGGCCGAGAAGCCGAGCAGACAACGAAGGTGGGAGCTCGTCTCCCCCCATACCTCCTCAAATGGATGCAAGATCTCCTCCTCAAGAATTCAGACCTTTTTGCATGGACAACTGCCGATATGCCAGGGATAAACCCAGAGTTCTGCTGCCACAAGCTATCAATTGATCCTCGCCTAAAGCCAGTAGCCTAGAAGAAGAGGAAGATGGGACCAGAAAGATAGCAGGCGATCAAAGAACAAACAACCGAGCTCCTGAAAGCCGACTTCATCAGGGAAATCCGATATGCGACATGGCTAGCCAACGTAGTCTTGGTCAAGAAATCAAGCGGCAAGTGGAGGATGTGTGTGGACTACACTGATCTGAACAAAGCATGCCCCAAAGACCCCTTTCCTTTGCCAAATATTGACAGGTTAGTAGACAACTCCTCTGGTTATCAATCCTTCTCCTTCATGGATGCTTATTCCGGTTATAACCAAATACCTATGTTTGCCGAGGATGAGGAAAAAACTGCCTTCATGACCGATCAAGGCACGTTCTGCTACACTATGATGTCGTTCGACCTTAAGAACGTCGGGGCTACCTACCAAAGAATGATGACCAGAGTCTTCGAAGGATTGATCGGGGACGTGGTGGAAGTCTACGTGGACGACATCATCGTCAAAACCCCAGAAGAAGGCGACCCTGTAGCCAACTTGGAGAAAGTGTTCAGCAGACTCAGAAAATACAATATGAGGCTAAACCCTCTAAAATGCACCTTCGGTGTACCAGCAGGCCATTTCCTCGGCTACATGTTAAGCAGCAGAGGCATAGAAGCCAATCCTGAAAAATGCAAAGCAATCTTGGATATGAAGAGCCCCACATTGGTGAAAGAAGTGCAACAGCTAACAGGCAGGATAACGGCCCTAACCCGTTTCCTTGCCAGGTCGGCCCACAAATCCCTACCACTCTACCAACTGCTAAGGAAAGGCCGAACCTTCAAATGAAGTGAAGAATGTGAACAGGCGTTCCAAGAGTTCAAGAAGGCATTAACTAATCCACCAATACTGGTGAAGCCGGACCCCGGCGAAAGATTACTTTTGTACCTGTCAGTGGGGGATGAAGCGGTTAGCTCAGTCTTAATAAGAGAAAGAGATGGCAACCAAGGTCCGATGTACTTCACGAGCAAATCCCTGCAGGGCCCAGAACAGAGATATCAAAGGTTGGAGAAGGCAACTTTTGCAATTGTCACATAGGCCAGACGGTTGAGGCCCTATTTTCAGGCACACCCAATTACAGTTCGAACTGACCTTCCCATCCGATCGATCTTCCACAAGCCAGATCTCGCCGGGCGAATGATCACATGGGCAGTGGAACTATCAGAGCATGACATCTCGTACGAACCTCGAACTGCAATCAAAGCACAAGTGTTGGCCGACTTTATCCTTGAGATGACAGACTCACAGCTACCTCGGACAACTAACACTTGGACAATCTACGTGGATGGTTCTTCCAACACGAAAGGGGTCGGGGCAGGAGTAGTACTAGAAGACAGCTCAGGACTGACCATAGAGCAATCGTTAAAATTTGAGTTTAAAACTTCGAACAACCAGGCGGAATATGAAGCATGCCTAGCCGGACTAACTTTAGCAGTGGATCTCGGCGCAGAGGTTATCACACTATGCAGCGACTCCCAGCTGATGATTTCCCAAATCAACGGCGAGTACCAGGCCAGAGAACCAGTACTACAGCAGTATTTGAGCAAAGTCAAAGAAATCTGCGGAAAGTTAAAGAAGGCAGAGTTCCACCATGTACCAAGAGAGCATAATACCAGAGCCGACGTCCTTTCCCGGCTAGCAAGCACCAAAAAACCAGGAAACAACAAATCAGTCATCCAAGAAACACTCAATTCACCAAGTATCACCCAACAGGAGAAAGTCATGGAGGTCGGCCAAGAACCATGCTGGATGACCCCCATCCAGAAGTACCTCCGAGATGGGGTCCTACCGCCTGAGAAAAAAGAAGCCAAAAAGATTGTGCGCACAGCGGCTTGGTATACCCTGGTTGGGGATCAGTTATACAAAAAGGGCTTCTCTTGCCCGATGCTCAAATGCCTACCCCCAACCGGGGTCCGCTACGTCTTGGCCGAAATTCACGAGGGGAGTTGCGGCCAGCATTCCGGCGGACATGCACTAGCTAAGAAAGCATTAAGGGCCGGTTATTACTGGCCGACCATGGAGAGAGATGTCGCGTTCTACGTCAAAAAATGCGACCCATGCCAAAGACACGCAGATTTTCACTGCGCACCAGCCGAGGAGATGTCGACCACTTCTACACCATGATCGTTCTTCAGATGGGGGATGGACATCCTAGGGCCTTTTCCACCAGCTCCCGGGCAAGTTAAATTTCTGATTGTGGCCATAGATCACTTCACTAAATGGATCGAAGTCGAGGCCCTGGCCACCATCACCTCAGCCAAGATCCAAAGGTTCTTCTACAGAAGCGTCATTAGCTGATATGGTATTCCCAAGGCTGTGGTCACCGATAATGGCACACAATTCACTGACAAAGGCTTCAAGAACCTGTACGACGACTTACAAATCACACAACACTTCACGTCGGTGGAACACCCCCAGACCAACGGACAAGCCGAGGCAGCCAACCGAGTTATCCTAAGGGGCCTTCGGAGAAGATTGGAAGAAGCAAAGGGGAAATGGGCAGAATAGCTTGACCACATCCTGTGGGCTTACAAAACAACACCACACCCTTCAACCGGGGAAACACCATTCCGACTCACCTTCGGAACAGAGGTCGTCATCCCGGTCGAGATTGGTGAACCCAATTGGCGAGCTGATACTTTCAATGAAGAGAGAAATGACGGTCTGATGCGAGAAGAACTAGACTTCTTGGAAGAAAGAAGAGCAATTGCCCACGTCAGAGAAGAAGCGGCCAAACGTAGAGCAGCAGCAAGACACAACAAGAAAGTGGTAAGCAGGAAACTCCAAGTAGGAGATCCCGTCCTCCGACGCGCCAACATAGGAGGGAAAAACGCGTAGCAGGGAAAACTAGCCCCAAACTGGGAAGGCCCTTACCGGGTGACATCCTCCACAGGAAAAGGAGCCTATCGGCTAGAAACTCTTAACGGGGATGAGATCCCTAGACACTGGAACATGCACAATCTAAAGAAGTACTACAGTTAAAAGGACCTAGCATCCTTGCATATTTCTCTCAATTCAAAAAGCAATGAAATTATTCCGGTGTTTACAAAAATTGCTAAGTAAAAAGCGTCGGGAAAAACTTCTTCTTCCATAGCAACAAGCGCCGAGATAAATCCGGCCCAAAAAAGAAAACCAACCACGATTACTCGGTAAGCAAAAACCGATGATCACAACCATAAGTATATAACTAACAACAAGCGCGACATTAAAAAGATTGCAAACGCCGAAATTAAAAGTTGGAAAAGGAAAGCATAAAACTCCGAGGTAAAAAGACTTAGCAGATTAATAGCAGTTAAATAAAAGGCATAATTGTCAATGATTACAAGAAAATCAAGGCATAAAAGCCGACAAGAAAACAACCAAAACAAAAAAGGAATCATTGTCCAGTGTGAGAAGAAAGCTCAGAAGTAGCAGGCATCACCTCAGCAGGGACCTCGACCTTCCCTCCTTGCCCATTATCTTTCACCACGGTCCCGTCCACGACCTCATAAGCATAGGACAAGTTGCGAAGATCCAAGCTGTAGGCTGGGTTGCGAGCCTTCACTTGCTCGATGGCAAGATTAAAGGTCTTCTCCAATAAACCTAAAGTCTCACCCAGAAGGTTTGCCCTGGCCGACTCCGCCGCCCCGAGTTTTTGCTTCAACTCAGCAACCTCGGCCTCATAATCGGACTTCAGCTCTTCCACCTCGGAGGCATGATCAGTTTTTAGCTTCTCCAGCTCGGTCTTGTGATTGCTCTTCAGAGTGCCCATCTCGGTCTGAGCATCTTCCAGGTCCTTCTTCAGCTTCTTCGCCTCAGCCTCGGCGTCCTGTTGAGCCTTACCTGCTTGCCCGAGCTGCACCACCAACTTATCTCTCTCCTCAGAAGTAGTTTTGGACGCCTTCAACGCCTTGTTATAAACGATATTCACCTTCTCAACAGCAGGCAGGACCTCCTTGTCCAAATATTTTAAAAAAGACACCTGCTGTAGAGCCAATACCTCGGCATCCCGGATCATATTGGAGAGGCCTGATCCTCCCTTCTTAAAAAAATCAAACACAACCAGGGAGAGAAAATATGCATCCAGGAGGCCGGCATTGGGATCAAAGTTGGAAGAGAAGGGTATTGGAACAGCAAGGTTGGGAACCCCAGCTGAAGACCCACCAGCATCATCCTTTCCCTTCTCTTTGCGAGACTTCTTGGCAGAAGGAACCTCTTTCTCGGCTGGCGGAACAATGGGCTGCGGTTGCGGATCAGCCACCTTGGGTACCTCGGCAACACGGGGGACTATGGCCGATGCCTGGCTCTGGCTATTAGCGAGGGAGGCCAACGAAGCATTCCCACTGGCACCCTTCTGTTTCTTGCCCTGCCCCGAGGTGGGCAGTCCAGCAGCAGGGGCCTGTCTCAGCAACTCTTGGATATTCATTCTTTCTTCTTCTGCAAAACAAAAGTGAGATTGACATTAAAATCAAGAAGCAAACAAACATAGCACAAGAGTACCTCGGTCCATCACGCACATACCAAGAACCGCGGGCAATTGATCTTCCGGGGTATCTATCAACACCCGGAACGAGAAGCGTTGGTCATTTCTAGCCTCAACAGCCTTCTCCAAAATATCCAAGTCATTTTTCTCGGCCGGTGATAGGTGCTTCTTCTCATAACTGTATGACTTTGGATTCCGATCGTAATGGCGGCTACACCAGTAAACTGTAAAAAGGGGCTCATCCTCGACCCAGGACAACCTCCAGAAGGGCAATACCCCGTCCTTGGGCACTATCTTAAAAAAGTCATGCTTGAACGAGACCCCGGACGTCTTCACCGACTTAATATACAAACTTAGCAAATGTCTCTTCTGGAGACCCCTAAGACTGACCCAAGTCCTTCCAGGGGCATTCCGAGGTAAAATAGCAAAAAAATAAAAGAATATCTTCACGGTCGGAGTCACCGACAGCAGCCGACACAAAATCTGGAAGGCCTTCACATAGGCCCATGCATTCGGATGCAGCTGGGTTGGCACCACCTGCAGATGCGACAACACATGCCTCTCGAACACCGAAAAGGGGACCCGAACCCCCAACCGAGAAACCAAGTAAGAATACATGTACATGAAGCCCCTGGCTGTCTCCGCAGTCTCGCAAACTCGGCCCTCAGCATCTGGAGCCAACACGGTATACTGAGTCTCGAAACCGGGCTCAAACACTTGGAGATTTCCTTCGATGACCAACTCAGACCCCGGAGCATATCGAGAAGGAGTTCCCAATACCTCGACATCAACCCAAAAATATCGGCCTGAGGTGGCAGCCCCGCGGCTGGTGACCTCAGGAGCACTTGTGCTAGTAGCGTCCATTGATACCCAACAGAAAGGATCTGCATCAGAAGTAGGTGAGTCCGAACTTTGGGGGTCCTCATCCACCGAATCAAAGTCGGAATCCGAAGAGGACGCGCAAAGCTCCCTCACCAAGGCCGACGAGAGTCTGCGAGTCCCTTCGCGGGCCGAGGCCTCCCTACCACAATACCAACGCACCATTGCGGGGATAGTCAAAGGACGAGAGGATCTCGGACCCTTCCTATCCCTCATCGTCGGCCAGGACGGGGGAGGAGCAGCCAGAACCTCCACAGAGTCGCTGCAACTCCCACCATCCTCCCCCTCCCCACTACACATCATACTTTATCAAAATCAAATGTAAAAGAGGCTAAGGGGAGGAATGGCAAGATACCTGTGACGTTGGAATAGGAAAGCGACGGCGCACGGCGAAGCAAAGCCAAACAGCAGCAAAAAAGAACCAAAAATGAAAAAAAAAAAACAAGTCCACAGTTAAGAAAACCACCAACAGAGGAAAAAGAACCACCAACAGAGATCCTGGAGAGAGGCGGAGGCAGTAATCGGAGCAAAATCACCACCAAAGGCACAGTGAGGGCAGGAGGAAGCTCAACAGAAATGGAGAAGGTGAAGGAGAAATGACAGAGAAGGAAGCTCTGCAAATTGCGAAAGTGAGAAGTGGAGGGAACGGTTACTCCCCACACCCACTTAGCACCAAAGGCAGGGGCAGAACCGTCCTTCCACTGGAATTCGAAAAGGCCAGTAAAAAACTCAGGGGCATCGACGTCTTTTCGTAAGAGGGTAATAGAGGAAACCCATTGAATTCAAGGGCAAATGCGAAATTTCACAAAAGACGAACCAGGGTAAAAATGGAAACCCGTAAACCCACGATCTCAAGCAATTATTAACATTTAATATCACGCGTCCCAAAGGCTGCTCACAAAGCACGGAACGCCACGCATTAACCTTGTTAGGGACGAACGGTCCGAAAAAGCCTGCGACGACGGGATGGGCGCAGACGAAAAGACAAACACAATGAGTTAATTGACCATGTCGGTTAGATCATACCGGCCCACCACATCGAATCCAAACCAAGTATCTTAACATCAGCTCAACGGTCAAACTCAAGCTCACCATCTCGCTGGGGGGCAACTGATCCGAACCCACCAGGACCAAGGTAATAGTACTTAGCGGAGGTAACGCACGCCTAACCAACATGAGGATTCCGGACAGAACAGAACAGACATAACATCAGCTCAATGGTCAAACACAAGTTCACCATCTCGCTGGGGGGCAACTGATCCGGACCTGGCCGAAATCCGCCTGTCTACAGCACGGGCCGAGGTAACACCCCTAACAGGGTAGAGGTTACCTCGGTAGGAACCAACCCACAAAGCCTCGGCTATACCAAGAGGGACTCAAGCAGCCACCCCGGCCACCTCGGATACCTACTACTGATTGGCCCTAAGGCTAGTGCCACCTACCCAATCCCATCGCATTAAATGCGATGGGAAGCGCCTCTGATAAAGGAGGTTGCCACTGACACACGCCACCAGGATTTACGGCCGGAACAGAGGGATTACGACATGGGCGTGCCTGCCGCCGCCTGCACCTGCCCCCCTCTGACATGACATGGCACCCCTATATAAGAAGAGCCCCCTCGAAGGGCACAAGGTAACCATTCATCCCTAAGAACTCCCTCACTTTCTCTCTGAATTAACTTGGGCGTCGGAGTGCCATCGCAGGTACCCCCGCCGCGCGCCTCCACATCGGAGCCCCAGCTTGACCCCTCTCCACCGTCACCAAACACCTTGGACCACCTTGCATGATCTCGGCCACGATCAAATATATATGCTCATCTAAAAAATGAATATATATAATTTCTATATTTCTCAATAAACAGTAAATTTATCATCGAAACAACTTAAAGATTGTAAAACAGCTCTAGTTCCTTTTCCTTGAGTGAAATTTCTCAAATGTGACAATCACATCTAATTGATAGATATAAAACTATGTTTTACATTTGAGAAATTGCACTCAGAAAAAAAGGAACTAGAGTTATATTTTACAATCTTTAGAAAATATTAACTATTTATGAAGGGAAAAATTGTTATAAACTAATTAGATCTAATAGAAATATAGGTTGGATACAATTAATAAGACTAAGAACTTTTTATTTTCCATAATGTTGCTAAGAACTTGTCATTCCATACATAAGACTATTAAAGGGACTAAAGTGAATGATTCTTAAAATTACAATGACTAATTTGAATCAAAAGTGTCATTTAACGTGACACGTCATCATTAATTTAACGCCGTCAACCATTTTTTACTAAAGTAAATGACAAAGATAAATGTCAGGGATTAACGGAGACGTTTTGAAATCTTAGGGACTAAAGTGCATGACGCTAAAAAAGTCGAGGGATGATACGTGGGTTTACTTAGCTGTAATTAGTAGCTGAAATAATTTCAACTGTTTGATAAGGTTAAGGTAGCTTTTTTGAATAGCTACTAGTTTTTCTTGAAAAGCTACTTGAGATAGCCTTTTTTTAAAAAAGGCTCTTATTTTCGGTTATTAGCTGAAAATTTATTACAAGTTTATCCCTCAACAACTCTCACTCATCATTATTTAATAATAATAATGTCCTTGTAGGCCATTTTACTATTTTCAACTAGTTTTACTAAATATATTCAAATCAACTAGCTTTTCAGCTAATTTTATCAAACACACTCTTATCTAATTTTTTCAGCTAATTTTATCAAAATAAGTTTTCAATACTATGCAAGATCCCAAATATCTCTTACTGTTCACCCTACCAAAACTATATTAGAATACACACTTGTTTTCTGGGTTAAGTATGTTTGTAGATACACCACCCAAAATTCTCAATGCAAACACACCCTAAGAATTAATACCTCGTCTTATTGTACTTTTATAAAATATTAATGACAGCTACAGTGGTCACCAACCTCATCCAAATCAATTGA
This sequence comes from Sesbania bispinosa, assembly GCA_026901365.1. NCBI lineage: Eukaryota > Viridiplantae > Streptophyta > Magnoliopsida > Fabales > Fabaceae > Sesbania > Sesbania bispinosa. The sequence continues at coordinate 230,930 of QLOH01000016.1, forward strand.
CGTGGAAAAACAAAGGTTTTAAAGAGTTCTAGGCATCAGCTTTACAAGTTTTTCAATGAACAAAGGTGATCAACAATGATATCGCAAAACCAAACATCTGATCAACAAAGGCAGTTTACTCACATTTGATATATATTTCTCTCATACTGCATAGGCTGAATGTTAGGTGGTAAGAAGGTAACAACAGAGTAGTAAACTCAATGATACAGATGAAAATGCTATAAGATGGATATGGATAGTATATACAACTGAATGAAAATTTAGAGAATGTTGAGATAACTCTTATTTTAGAAAATATTATGTTTAGTTTATTGTTGAGAAGGAATCAAACCCAAATTTAGATCTCAAAAAATAACTATTTATAACATTTAAAATATAAATTTATCATATTCTAACACTAAACTTAAACTAATAAGTGTCATTTGAAGTGGACTAAATATGTGTGGAAAAGGCTTCTAGAATTACTTGTAAATAGGACATAGACACAGCCTAGGATAAAAATAGTAATTACGGTTAGAACCGTAGAAGTAAACCATGAAGTCACACTTACAAGATATTATAATGTCATTTGATGCATGTAGTCATGTACAACGGATTGAAATATGAGTGCAAGCAAGTGACTACATTAGATAAGAGAAATCATCAAATATACTTTTGCTTCTTCAAGGGTTTTCTCTTACACAGCCTAGGTTGAAGTGGCAGTGGACTCAATTTCAAAACTAAAAACAACGAAATGAGTTACATAGATTCAATTTTTTTTTTTCTTTTTTCTTTAAAGTAGCACACTCACTGGTACATGAAGGAAAAAAGGCAGGGGAAATTAACAGCTAGCTAGTTTTAGGTGGAAGTGGCAGTGTGGTCTTTAACTGGGTATTTCTGAGCATTCTTGACAATTTTTGTCAAAGCTGCTTGTCCAAGATCTAAGCCACAAACATCAGCAAGACGAATTAGATACAGCAAAACATCTGAAAGCTCTTCCTCTAAGTGTTCCTTATCATCAGAAGTCCAATTAGGTAACCCCTTTGCAACTTCTCCTTTCCATTGGAAGATCTCAGATAGCTCTCCCACCTCTCCAACCTGCATACAGAATGTTTAATTTCATTAACTAAATATAATATAGGGAACAAATCAACTATAAAGCATGCATGTTTAAGTGCTCGTTTGGTTAACGGTTTGGTAAAGTGTAAAATCAATTCCACATAATTCGTTCATGCTTTATAAAATGTGTATCATTTATTTTTAAACATTGATTCAATTTTACTCAATTATAAATCAAACTGACACTAAAAAATTACAATATAAATTTAGGCACATGGAGCTTACAAGAGCTAAAAGGAGATTTCTGGGACTGTGATATTGATCCCATCCTCTTACTTCAGCAAACTCAGCAAGCCTTTTGCTAAGTTCCTGAAGAGAAACATCTCTTGTACTAGGAAACCCATAAGAGTACTCCATATCTTCTTATAGCTGGTTTCTCTTATTCACGCTTCATCCAAAGGCTCGTGCATGTCCAATTTATAGACAACCTTGGGGAGTGGGGGTTTAAAGACAGAGAGAGAGAGGGCCATTTCTATTTGTAACTAATATATGTATATAAGCACTAGTAGTATAGTGGAGGAGCACTTGAGTGGTTTTTCTGTAGGACAGTAATAATGTCTTCAGCTTTACATCCTGACTTGAAATCACTTGCACACCTGAAAAGTTTTTGGCACAAATTTGAACAGCAATTTTTTCTCTGATCCCCTAATTACCTATCATACTTTATATATATGCACATGCATATCTATAGAATCTAGCAGTATGACTATTTATTTTTCAACCAGTTTGGATGAATTTTTCAACCAATACTTATGAAAAAAATAAAATGGAATTAATTTCTTTCATAAGTTCAAGTTGTCTTTGCTAACTTTTTCATAAACACCTCTAAACTTATAAAGATTTAAATATTAAAAATACTCCTTTTTAAGATAGAAGTTAATCCAAAATGAGCTTGAAGGAATCCAGTTTTATTCCTCTCCAACTTGGATTTATCTTCTTGTCAAGTTGATATGGTTCTTAAATTTCCATATATATCTGATGATCCTAGCTATGTCTCTTTTTCTTTTGCATGCGCATGGATTCTGTATGGACAAACAAACCTCATCTCTGCTACTGACATGCATTATGATCCCAAAAATTGCGTTTCCTATAGGGAAAATGTGCAACATCTAACCAACCTACCCTGAAATCATCTTTTTAGAATTCATCATGAGGGGTTGCCCTGTTTGTAGATTAGGATAAACGCATTTGTGCTTTGTGTCCATTCTGGAAATATTATAATAGCTATAGCTTATGGCGTGTAGGAATATGTCTAATCTGAAAATTTGGAAGGATACCAAATTAAAGAAACCAATTTTGCTTGAGAAAAATGAGGGAGGGTGCTCATGCGCATATGCTTTGCAGGTGGAATGCACCTAAAGTCCTACTAGACCTTGGTGCCTGTGCTGACATGTGTACAATTTTATACACATATCCTCTACTCCTATCATTAATATGTGTATGGATATATCTCTCTAAATAGACATTTCCAATTATTGGAGAGGAGCTCAACCTCTCTAAAACAAGATGGAATTAAAGAGAACACAAAAAAAAAATCTCATTATTACTTTTTTATTGGTAAAAATTATTATCTTATTTTTTAACTTTCCTTCCAAAATTGTAATTCCCATTCCCTCCACTAACACTTGACACCTTCTACCACCAATATTGCCGCCTTGTATCCTACCTCCCAATTGTCGTTACCACCCCCACCGCTCAACATCCCCGAATCGTAATTTCCCTCCACCAGCAAATGACACATTTTTATCACCACAATTACCATCTTACACTCCTACGTCACCGCCACTCAAAACCCTTAATTGTCACGGTCATACCCTCAACCACTATAGTCACCACCAGACACCATCCATTGCCGCTATTACCACTTACACTCTTCATCACCAATCAAACCCTCCAATATTTACCTGACACTCTCAATTTTTGTCCCATTATTGGACAGCTTCCAAATTGTCACTGCTATTTGACACCTTTGTCGTTGCCCTGCACACTTACCACTGTCCAACACCCCATGTTGATTTTTTTAATACTCAATTAAATATTAAATAGGGATAAAGATATATGTATAAGGATCTGCATATAATTATATTATGTTTTGTAATTACCAAATATAACATATAATACATTATTTATTTATAATTATATTTATTTTTTTTCATTTTTTTCTCAAATGCTAATTCATTATTATTATACATATATATTTTATTTAATAATAAAAAATGTGTTAAAAACGTCATATTAAAAAATATATTCATAACGATTATTTTGGGTATAATGTCCTAAAAATTTAATTGAAGAACCAAAAGTCGAAAATCTTCATTGAAAATTACACCATTCACTCATTAATTAGCATTAGCCATTTTCCATTGTCTGTTGGAGTAGCATTGCAAATAAGTGAAATAACAAAAGTCATTTAACAAGTGGTTGTGAACAAGACATTCTAGCATATAGCCAATGCCTGCCTGCAAAGCAACGATTAATATTAATGGCTCAAAATGCAATGGAATGCTCATAGGAATTGCCTCAGCAAATTTTTTTGAAGTATACCACAGCCACCACGACAAAGCATGTCACATTAATTTTTATAAGGACTAATATAACATATACTAAAATTAGAGAACTACTTATATAATTAATTTAATTTGAGTACTAATAGCCTTTATGTAGTCATTGAAAACCTCCATATTCACGTTCATTATAGTCCATCAATATGTTGCTTCTTAAATTTGTGCATCAGAATATGAAACTTTGCCTCTTAACTCACTAACTTGTGTAAGAGGTGTTAAAACAATCACACACTGAATTAGGTGAGAGATAATAATTTCAGAAACTATAAATTGAGGGTTTACTGTTTTTTTTTTCTTTACATTCATCTATGTTGTTAGGATCTCTATTAATGCTACGGTAGTTCTTCTTATCCTCCTCCTTTTCATTCTTCTCCCCTTCTTTCTCATTATTTTCCTCTTCTCTTCGGCTTTCATTCCTTCCCTCCCTGCTTATATTATCTAATCTTATCTCAGTCTCTCCCGTCACTCTCAAGGGACATGCAATTGAGTTGTTTATGCTATTATTTATTTCTTTTTTATGCCCAACATATTTAATGACAACCTTTTTTTAACCCTTTTGTGATATTAGATTTTCTCAATTCACTTTAATTTGCTGCTTAAATTGTTAATTTAGTGCATTGTACTTTGGTATCTGTTTTTCAGTGGATGAAAAGGATGGAGAGGGATAGTAGAAGTAGAAGGAGGAGGGGAAGGATGAGGAGTCAATGTTAGTTTTAATAGAAATTTTATTTTTGGATGGGGAAGATAATTGAGTCTAAGTCCGATGGGTACGGTGGATCTTAGTAAGGACCAAAGGGGGACATGTGCTTGGCCAAAAAAAAGCATTTTTTAGTAGATATATGTAAAATATGTAATTTTATATATTGCTCCCTTAATAAATTAGTATTATATATGTGTGTGATAAATTTAGAGATTAACTTTTTAATTTAAAATACATTATGTATAAATCATTTATTATTTATTATCTTCGTTCCTATTTATCTATCTAATTATATAAAAACACACAAATTAGGAAATACAATAAATGTATTGATTTATATTAAAATTAATATATTTTTCCTAATATATCACTTATCTTTCTATTTTCTTCATTAAATTTTCCAATTACTACCTTTCGTACTAATAAAAGTAGAAAAATATAATTAATACCCTTTTTAACTTCTAAATGGGACAAATAAATAGAAATGCAAAAATTCTTCGAATGAGACAAATAAATAGGAATAAAGATAATATCTTTCTAAGCCCAAACCCAATTTTATATGTGGCCCCCACAAAATATTTGGTCAAGATCCGCCATTGTTGATGGATACCCACAAAAAATACATGCAATGAGCAGGGTAAAGATCCGCTAAGCGGATATAGACGCGGGTACGAGTAATAACCCGCATTTTTCTGTGGGGATTGTAGTTGGCAAAGTCTCAAGAAGAGGGTTGAATTGAGACGCATCTAAGCCAGTAAAAATTTGAAACTCGTTTCTGACTTTAATTCTCAACTGTTGTGCACTTGGACGTCAGAATATTAGTCACGGACAAAAGCAAATATGAATCTGAGTTTTAGCTTAGAAAATCTCAAATAGTTTGCTTCTAATCAATTTGTAAATACTATAAATTTATCTTATGTGTGAATCTAAGTTCAGATCATTAATTATATCGTTTAGAAGAAACTCAGAAACACTCTTCAGAACTTAAACACAAGATAATAACAATGTAAAGAGAAGAAGAAATACACGGCAGATTTATACTGGTTCACTCTTATCAACCAAGAGCTACGTCCAGTCCCCACACCTGTGAGATTTTCCACTAACTTCTTCAAAATCAAAGTTACGAGTATTCTTTTTCACGGGCCTCTTCAGACTACTCAGTATTCTCCTTGCAAGGTCTCTTCAGGCTCCTAAGTATTCTCCTTGCAGGGCCTCTCCAGACTCTTGAGTAGTCTTGTACAAGCCTCTCTCCAAGCTTCTCAACTCAACACGACAGTCCAGAAAACCTTTCTGACTTATGGAGGAACAACAACAAATTACAATGAAAATTAATTATGTTTTTCTTAACTTGAGGTTTTTTACACACAAAGTGTGAATAACCATGGAAGTCCTCAAGCTAAGTTACAGAACTTTACAACCCACAAATAAACTCAAAGAGTTTGATAAACAATGTAGAATGTGTAGCAGAAGCAAGATAAAGGATATACAAATGAATATGATTCAACAGAATCTATGTTCTTTGAGCGCAGTATTCCCGTCTGAGTATTTCTCTATGCAATAGTTACTTGCTTCTGAGTTTCTAATTCCTTTTATAGAGTTGCTAGAAAATGTGACTGTTTATAGCCGTTAGCAACTTGTCCTTTTCTTATCAGGCACTTTTTCAGTACAAGCAGGTTGTACTTGCTTCTGTCTTGGTGAGTGCTTCTGTGTCTGACTTGCGTTTGAGTTTACACGAATATGTGTCTGACTTGTGTTGTGCGTCTGACTTGAGTTGGTGCTTCTGACCTTGTCTTCTGACTTCCATTTTGTGTCATAGTGTGCAGATATGTTCTTTTAGGATCATAAGCCTTCAACCATTGAATCTGAGTTGTGATTGAACTTCTATCAAACAAGTCACTTGTTGCATTTTGATGTGTCTGACCCGGGTTATGCTTTGTTGGGTTCTGATGAAGTGTTTTCTTAACCTTCTTACATCTGCAATAGGGTCAAATGCTAGAGTTGCACACTCAAGTAAAGATATCAGATGCAAATTGTAACTCAAAATGAAACTTAAATTTTTACTTAGTCAGAGGGGTTATCAATCATTAAAACACTATGCATCTGAGGGTTTGACTTAACAGGGATGGGCGTGGGTACGAGCACCATATCCACACACACAGATATATATATATATAGACAAAAAATAATACAATATATAATTATATATTAATTTTATTAAAATATCTAATATATTTACATATATTTTTAAAACTTATATTATATACTACACTTTAAAAATATTTTTTAAATCTGATAAATATTACAAAATAAAATTAAAGTTAGAATCAGACTAGAACCCGAATAGTAAAATGTTTAAAGTGTGGAACTCTAAATTGTAGAACCCTAGTTTGTATGACAGTCTCACCCCTTTGTGTCATTTTCTTCCACCCTAGTTTGTTTGCGACAATGGTATAATTTGGATAATTTTGAAGTAATTTTTTAATTGAGTTATAATTTTCTTAAATTAATATTTTTTATTTAGTTACTAATTTTCACTTAACTAGCTATAGTGCGAGTAACTGGCGCGGGTACATGCGTATAGGTACCCAACGAGTATGGAGATGGACATTGAAGTTACCATCCAGACGGGTATGGACGCAGGTGCGTGTTTTTTTTTTTAAAACATAGGTGTGAGAACGAGCATTACGGTACCCTGTCTAGAGGGTACCTAGGGATGTCAACGGGGCGGGGCGGGAGCAGGTAGTGTCTACTCGTATATATACCCGTTAAAATTAACGGGTACCCATGCGGGTAACGGGTATCCGCGGGTATTTACGGGTATCCATTAATGTTTAAGAATTTAAATTTTATATAAAGAAAGAGAGGAGATGTTATATAATATATTATAATATCATACTATATATATAAACGATCATTATATAGTATCATTACATGTTAATATATTAAGAATATCATCAAAAAATAATATAAAATAAATTATATCTCATCATAAAATAATAAAAAATCCTAATATTCAAATATATTTAATAGAAAAATATGTTTTAATGAGTATGCGGGTACCCGCGGGACGGATAGTATAATTTCTGTCCCACCCATTTAATAAACATGCGGGTACCCATTACGAGTATATCCACGGGTATCTGCGGGTGCGGGTTTTTTTTACATCCCTAAGGGTACCCATTGTCATCTCTAACTGCGGGAATATGGTAAAAATTTTCCATTTATAAGGATGTAAAAAAAGATATATACAAGGAATAAAAGCAACATTTAAAACTTATTTTACCCAAAGGTAATTTATTTCATAATTTTGATAAACTATTTATAATTCAATATGTTTGAATTAGTTTATTTCAAAATTATTTTTTTAATTTATAAGATATTTTTTGGAAAAAAAATTGTTTCATAAAGTTAGTGGTACAATAAAATCGATCATTATATGTTTTTTGTTTTTTTGACGAAGATCATTATATGTTAGATCTTTTATTATGACCTTTAAAAACTAATATAAAACGAGTCAGCATAATTTAATGATTGAATTACAAATGTAACACATTCTAAAATATCAATATTGCAGATTATATACCCAAATCATTGTAGCTTTAATTAACTTCTGACTATGTTAATGGAAAATAACATATTCTCTAATTAACCAGGGTCAACTAAATAAATGCAATCGTAAAATGCTACTTATAAAACCATATTGGAATTATGTTGCTGATTGGTTAGCTAGTTATGCTCATTTATTCTTTTAATGTTGGTTTACATTTTTTAGATTCTCCCCCAGCTGGTTGTGTCCATTTGTATGGCAAGATTTTGTGGGAGTCAATTTTAATTGGAGAACTCTAATTTAATTATTTTGGCCTTAGGGCCTCCCATTACGGGGGAAAAGCCATATTGAAGTAATTAATTAATTCCACTTTGAAACGATCTATTATTGAGTACAAATCTTATTAATTAATTGACTAGGCCACTATAGATAGCATTTTTGCTTTTTCGTCTTACATTTCATAATAACCTCACCACTTTCCTCCCCAAAGTCAAATATTGCTCTTGCCGTGAGACCTCAGCCAATAGGAAACTATGAGTAGATTAATTAATAGCAATTCATACATATGGGATATATTCGTCTGAGATATAGTATTTGTACAATAAGTATGTTGTACAACTTACTACAACAAACACGTCTCGCTCTTTGCTTTATTTAAAAAAAAAAAACTAAAAAGAGATTTGTTTTTAATCAGAAACATATGATTGCATCAAATCATAAAAGAAGATGTTTTTGAATTAAAAAAATAAATAAAAGTAATTGATTATAAAAATAAAAATTTGTTAGAATTTTAAATTTTTTTCACTGTTCTCTTTATTCCTCCTGTAATATTTTTAAGCATGTAGTTTGTAACTATCTGAGATAAAGTTTATAATTTCTTAACAATCCGTTTATAACGTACGTGTTAACAATCAATTTGTAACCAAGTAAAATAAACATTATAATTTGTTCATAAAAAAGTGGTTCATAACTTCCTCATACCCTTAGTGTTGAAGCAATTACAACAAAGTTTATACCTTATAAATATATAATTTATAACCAATTGAAATAAGGTTTATAATTTTATTGATAGCCGGTTTGTATTTCGTATGAAGAAAGAAAGAGAACTGTGAAAAAAATTCAAAAATATCTAGCAGTTTTTTTTATTTTTTTTAATCTATTACTTTTATTTATTTTTTAATTCAAAAACATCCCTTTTTATGATTTGATGCGGTAGCAGCTTTCTATCCTGAAAAGTAATATTTTTTTAGTTTTTTATTAAATGGAACAAAGAGAACACATGTTTGTTGTATTGAGTTCTACACATACCTGTTGTACAAATACTATATCTCTATTACGAAGAGAAAACCTTCCAAAATTTGATGAGAAAATAAAATCATACAACAAAAAATATACAACATATTTTTTCTTTCTATATCTCTCCATCATATCACATATCGCATCTCTCATTTCTCTCTCTTCTTTCTATTTTCTATTTTGTCTTATTAAGTTGTATTGTTGTATTGGTTAATGAAAAACAATGCTCAAATTTGATATGCTACAATAGAGAAGGTCACTACCCAAGACATGCCCCAAAACTAAAGGCTTTAAAACAAGGTTGGTGCACAAATTTTACTTATCATGGCCAGTTATTATTCGGTTAGTCTTTAAAAAATAATAATATAATAATACTTGAATAATTTTTTTGAAATTGCTTAGAACTAAGAAGTAACCCGATTATGACCTACATTTCCCATAGTATGTCTCATGCCCTACTATAATCTTAGCAACCAAAAGCTTTGGCAATATGTAGCACAAACCGTGGACGGGCATGAACTTGGGGAGTCGCCAATAGCAAAACAACCCCCGTAAAAAAGTTTTGCAAACAAAAACTCATCGACAACAATATCTCCCAATTTCATCCATCGTGTTTCCGAACTTGAGTTGTTCAATGTCTTTGAAATACCCACTCACAGAAACAATAAGAAAATATATGAACTTTGTAATCCATCAGCAAACATTTACTCGATCAAAGAAAATGCCATGCAAGGCAACCATGGTGGCTCGTTATAAGGTCTGGAAGCATAGTGTTATTCAAATGAGAAAATAGTTAAACTTTGGGTTCCAACCATTCACCTTTCCCATTCCAGGTATCCAGTCATTAATCTGTACCGCCAATTATTAAATTAATATATCTAACAGTCAAAATATTGTGTATCACTGGTGATGCACTTTTTTGGTAAGCCCGTGAAAGAACATTTGCAAAGGATTTCTTTATTATTAATATTGACAATCAAATATAAATTACTTTACATATATATAATAATATTATTAGCTTAATAATATTAAGTATTAAAACTAGTTAATAACAATGCTAACTATTAATCATTATTTTGAAAAATTGTTTTAAGAAATTGACTGATCACACTATATATAATTAAATATTAAATACCATATACATCTATATTGTAATTATAACTTGAAGAAATTATTTTAAAAAATTAATAACACTTTAAACATATTACTTGTTATTTTTTTTCTTTAATCTCTTTCTTTCAATTTAATGTAAAAATTAAGAACTTATATATCATTTATCTATCTATATTGACAAGTAATTAAAAGTGACTTGAGATTTACATTAATATAGTGATATTAATAATTTGTTAACTACGACTTATATCATTGATTGTATATTTGTATCAACTATTAAGTATAAAACTTCTTATGCATATATATAATTAAATATTAAAATTAGTCGGGTACAATGTTAATTATTAATCGTATTTTGAGAGATAAGCTTGAAAAATAACTAAATGATAATATATTATTATTAAATTATTATCAAATATAAAATTTTGAAACACATAACAAAAGTCTTAAGTATTAAAATAAATTGATACTTGTTATAACTACTATTTTAGAAAAATATTTTAAAATATTTGACTGACACAATATATTATTAAATAGAGTAAAATATGTTTTTGAACCCTGTAAAATAAGTAATTTTTGGTTTTTGTTCTCAATAGATCTTTCCTTTCATTTGCATCCTTCTAAAATTATAAAATTTGAAAAATATTTTTGTTAGTGATGTGGCAAGCTAAAAAATTGCCACGTACTAGAAACTCATGCATGCTTACGTGAAAATTTTTAGCATGCTACATCAGTAACACACTACCAGAAAAAAGTGCTTTACCGGGGGTTATTTTTGAATTTCCCCGCGGTTTAAACTCCTACAAAGTACATTACCAGGGGTTGGCCGAATTGCGGGTAATGTCAGCGTCACTAACGTGTTCTCCGCGGTTCTGGGCAAACGCTGGAGAATCCAACTTTTACCTGGGGTTGAGCAACCGCGAGTAATTACCTGGGGTTGTAAAACCGCGGGTAATTACCTGAAGTTCTGCAACCGCGGGTAATTGTCATCTTAGGGATCAACAACGCCCATGCTTAGGGTTTAGAGGAGCAGATTAAAACTAGTTTTGAATAGTGTCAATTCATAATGACTATCACATTGTTTAAATTCCAAATTCTTCCGTATATATACATAACGAAGTGGGTAGCGAAGAGAGAGATGTGTGTTGGACCACACATATGAAAAAGGTTCTTGTCATCTTTTATTTCTCTCTTTTCATTGGACAAAAAATATTTGTCTCATTGGAGTGATAAATGACTGGTGGACAAAATTGACATAAGAGCATATGGTAGAGAGCAAGGGACCAAATGCAAGATTTTAAACCCAAATGACAATATGTATTACATGGAAACACGTCCTTTGTCTCATGGATCGAGCTATTGATGGTGGATTAAGACAATTCAAAGATACTAGCTATTGATTTTTTCAAGTAGTAATTAAATGTAAATCTACTATTTCTCATACAAATATTCTCAACATTTCAATCCCATAACACAAAAGTCAGCATCTAGTCTTTTAATCAATGTGCCTAGCTAGCTTTTCTTCTCTAAATGAACTATTCCTCATCTTCAGGATTTGTTGGAGAATGATGAGTCACATTACTACTAGGATGTGCACTTCCTTCATCAGAAACCTAAATGCATTATAAAACACAATTAGAAACATGAAGGTTACATTCTAAAATTTTAAAATATAATTATAATTTAGCTTATGATATTACCGATGACATTTGAAATGTAGCTAAGTCTGGAGGCAGCTGGCCCTGAAAGCTATGTGTTAAAAAATTTACCATTGCATCAAATTTTTTATTTTGTTCATCTACTTGGGACCGTAGTGCAGTAATTTCATTTTGCAATTCCATATAAGAAAGAGAAGATGATGTCATCCCACTATAATAACGAGCAAGATATCCAAACACTTTGGATGGGCAAGGACCCAATCCCAACCCTCGAACACGACCAAAGTGTTCTTTACTTCCTAAAGCACGTGCCAATGAATCTTGAGTTGATATGTCTTGTGAAAGTGACATTGTACTTTCATATTCTTGAATTTTTCCCTGCAAGAATCCATAGTATAATCAATCTAGTATATCATCTGTTATATTGCAAGATTTTTTTTATAAGGATATAACACAAGAACACTATTAGGATATAACACAGAACACCATATTAACTATATATGAACCATAACCTGTGAACATAAATAACCAGTTGCTCTACAAAAATATATTTCAAAGTCATTAGGCATGCTAAATATATTTGATTATGTTACTGATTCTGATACTCATTTCTCGAGCAAAAGCAAAGCACCAATATATACTCCTATCTCTCTTTTTTGAAACAGAGAAACATGGTAAAATAAAAAGCTCCTACACTGCCTGCGCAAGCACTTTCTGCATTTGCAAGGTTTTTTCTCTCCAATTGTGTTCATATTGTTCATACTTCCACTGCCTCATTAACATTACATCACCCTGTAATCTATTTTTTTGTCTTCTTTTTCTTCTCTTCTCTATATAACATGTGTTTAATTTAACCACTAAAAATTTAGCCCTCCCTAAGTTCAAATTAATTTTATGAAAAATCAAATCCTAATAACATGTGTTTGATTATGTTAGGTTGGTCATTTTTTATATGATAAAATATATGATAAAACCAAAATTGTAATTCATTTTTTATAGTTTAAGGTTACCATCTCTGCCCTCTTTCGTGCAAGTGTCTTGGATCCACCAGTGTGAGGGATAGTTTGCTTCATTCTATTTTCTTTATTTTTTGGGAAAGTATCTAATCATTGAAACAAAAGAATTGTAAGTCCAACTTCAAAAACATAATGAAGGTGAAAAGAATTAGTTATACCTTTGTCTTTGGTTCTAGACGGTAATCAATAAAAGAAGCCCATTGGTCTCTATTCAGTCCATCCGGGACCATTGCAATGAGTTCATCTCTGTTACGTGTTTTATCATCCCTAGCTTGCCACAATTCTTGCCTACGATCTCTCCATTTCGTACCAAGTGATTTGTATATGTAACTCTTTTGAATGTCAGACTCAATTACAAATTTAACCTTCGAATTAAAAGATGATAGTTAACAACTTTTATAATGTTATCATTCAAGTTAGTATAAAAATGAAAAACATACAACTCTTACCCGAATTTCTTCTTCCAATACAGTTTTCTTATAGTCTTCAGGAACTTTCTTCCAACCACAATAGCTTATAGGGAATAGTCCAAAGTCCCTCCCAATGGGACTTAAAAACCTATTTAATAATCCTGCACCTTCTCCAATCGGTTGGCCTACATCATTCCATTGCAAGACAATCCTCTCATTATGAGGAAGTGACAAAACATCATTGGTTGTAAGCTCTTTTTTCTTTGTTGTGCCATGCTCATCTGTAAATTAATATTTAACACATGTCAAAAGAGTGTCAAATTAAAATGCATTGTACTCTTACAACATGCTTACCTATTACGTCAACAAGCCAACCTCTCCTCTGCTTTACACGTTGTACTGGTGTTTCAGTGTCCTCTTCCTCTCCCTCTTCACCATCATAATCATAATGTAACTCAACTGAAGGTGTGGGTGGAGGTTGAGTACTAGGCGGAGGTGTAGGTGGAGGTTGGGTAGTAGGTTGCGGTGTCAAAACATATGGCTTTGTCCTTGCGGATCCTGAAAAACAATATGATAAGAACCACCAATTTTGTAGGTAATATAGATGAAAAGAATAAATACAATATTAAAAAAAATATTGAGTTGAGTACTAGGTTGAGGAGCTTGTGCAGGTGGAAGCTGAGTAGTAAACTGAGGTGCTGGAGGATGTGGAGGGTAAGTGTTGTGGGTGGCTGCTGGAACTTGTGTAGAAGAGCCACCCTGGATTCCTATTGGTGTTGAGTTAGTCATCTTGCTAGAAAATGGCTTTGTCCTTGTGGATCCTGAAAATCAATATGATAAGAATCACCAATTTTGTAGGTAATATAGATGAAAAGAATAAATACAATATTAAAAAAAATATTGAGTTGAGTACTAGGTTGAGGAGCTTGTGCAGGTGGAAGCTGAGTAGTAAACTGAGGTGCTGGAGGATGTGGAGGGTAAGTGTTGTGGGTGGCTGCTGGAACTTGTGTAGAAGAGCCACCCATGATTTCCTATTGGTGTTGAGTTAGTCATCTTGCTAGAAAATGGCTTTGTCCTTGCGGATCCTGAAAATCAATATGATAAGAATCACCAATTTTGTAGGTAATATACATGAAAAGAATAAAGACAATACTAAAACAAAATTATTGAGTTGAGTACTAGGTTGAGGTGCTGGAGGATGCATGGGGTGGGTACTATGAGAGCCACCCTGAGTACTTTGTGCTACCGAGTTAGTCTTCTTGCTGAAAATTCGCATCATCTTCTGGTTCCCTAGTAAACAATGCAATTATCATTCAAATCACCAATTTAGTAGACAATACAAATATATTTAATACAAATGATCTTTAAACGCAATTAACATATAAAATAACACCTTGCTAATGGTATATTCTCTTCCCCTTCAAATAAAATTTCCATGTTTTGCTTTTGGTATGGTTCACATTCATGGAAAATGTCTTCATCGTCCTCACCCATGACATACAAGTCTCGCGGCTTTAGATGCACAGGTATGCACCAATTTTTTTGTAACTCATCTTCCACATAATAAACCATTTGAGCCTCTGAAGCAAGGATGTAGGGCTCATCATCTTCACGGTCACCAGTGTGTATCAAGCGGTCAAAATTTACTAACTTAAATCCCAAGTCATCAGTGATAAGTCCTCCACGACTAGTTGTATTGGCCCACATACATTTAAACAAAGTTACAAAAAACTGACCATGGTAGTTTATCTCAATGATGTCTACCAACTTCCCATAATAAGGCACACCACCAAACTGCATATTACTGTCACTACTACTTGCATAACTCCTAGTCCCAAATTCACCAAATACTCCACTATTTTGTGTTTTTAGCCCTTCATCTCGTTCCAATGTCCGAAACTTGAATCCATTCACATTGTATGCACTATAGCGCTTTGCAGAATCAACTGGACCCAGAGCTAAATATTTTAAATCTTTTGAATGTGATCCATTTGAATCGTTTCTTATCTATGAGAAAATAAAAGAATAGTAAGAAAAATCATAACATATACAAATATCAAATATCATGGGGGTAAAGGTACTTACACGACGAGAAAACCATTCTACAAACTTTCTATGAACCATATTGTCTATATCTGAGGATGTCAGTCTCTTGCTTCTTGATTGTCTCCGTAAAGTGTCTCTATATTCCCTATGTTAAGTACATAAATAATTACGTTGATTCACTTTGAAGTAAAGATTGATTATAATAAATTAAAAATACTTACTGAATAAATGGGTCAACTTCTCTACAATTAGTCAATACATGACGATGTGCCTGTAACTTCTCCATTGCAGATAGGTTGAAGTATTTAAAACCACCAACTGGTTTTCCAATTGGCGAAAACAAAGTGCATTCTCTAGATGTCTGGACATTAGATTGATCATCAACACGACCCAATCGATTGAACACAGTCTCAATTCCATCTAAATACCTAGAGCAAAAAGTCAAAACCTCATCGGCCATGTAGCCCTCATCTATTGAGCCTTTAGGCTGAGATCTATTGCGAACATAAGACTTTAATCTCCCTAGGTACCTCTCAATCGGGTACATCCAACGATATTGGACAGGTCCTCCAAGCTTGGCTTCTTCAACTAAATGCACAATCAAATGAACCATGATTGTAATAACATTTCCATATGACATAATGTGAGCACAACTCCACTCTGTAGCTGATCAAGTTCTTTGACATTCAATACTTTATTACACAATTGTCTAAAAAACACACAAAGATCAATCAAAACTGCCGTCACTTGCTTAGGGAGTGTATTTCTCATTGCCAAAGGTAAAAGTTGCTCCATCAGAACATGTGAATCATGACTTTTCAACCCCCCAAGCTTGTGTTGCTTGACATCAATGCATCTACTGATGTTACTTGAGTAGCCATCTGGAACAGTGATGTTCTTCAAAGTTTTGAGAAAGATATCCTTATTTGTATTTGTCAATGTGAATAAAGCAGGGAGATATCTACCATTTCCATCAGACCAAAGATCAGATCTGATGTCAACTTCTTGTAAGTCTTTACGTGCATTTAGATGGTCTTTTGATCTTCCCGTTTCATTCAACAATGTAAAGATCACATTATCACAAATATTCTTCTCAATATGCATTATATCAAGATTATGGCGCAGTAAATTACTCACCCAATAAGGAAGTTGAAAAAATATACTCTTTTTCCGCCATTGTTGAGTTTCTGTCTCAACACCAGATCCTCGTGGTCTTCTTGCCCGCCCTTTAACTTCTGAATCTTTCCCAAATACAACATTGACATTCTCAACTTGTTGCAACACATCTGTGCCTGTTATTTCCATAGGAGGATTTCTATTTTCTACATTTCCATCAAATCAACCTCTAGCCAATCTAAATTTATGCCCCTGATTCAAAAAACGACGGTGACCCATGAAACACCACTTTCTGCTATGAGGAAGACGATTAGGAGTGGAGTCAAAATTGCAAGTAGGACAAGCTAACCCAGTATGTGTGTTCCATCCAGACAAGGTTCCAAGACCAGGAAAATCACTTATAGTCCACATCAGAGCTGCATGCATATTGAACACTTCATTGCCATATGAATCAAATGTATTAACACCAACATTCCATAATTCTTTCAACTCTTCTATTAACGGTTGTAGATATACATCAATATCATTTCCTGGTGCTCGCTTACCAGGAATGATCATAGAAAGAATGAATGAGCTTTGTTTCATACACATCCAAGGAGGAAGGTTATAAGGTATGATTACAACTGGCCAAATGCTATAACTAGTGCTTAAGTTTCCAAATGGATTAAACCCATCGGTAGACAACCCAAGGCGCACATTCCGAGGGTCTGAAGCAAATTGAGGATGCATCAAGTCAAACGACTTCCACGCTTCAGAGTCTCTTGGATGCCTTAAAATGTCTTCATCGGTCTTTTGTTGTGCATGCCATCGCATGTGCTCAGCTATTTTAGAAGACATATACAACCTCTGTAAACGTGGTTTCAAGGGAAAATACCTCAAAACCTTTGCAGGCAACTTCTTTTTTGCACCAGTAGTCCCCTTGCCTTTTGGTTTCCATCTGGATGTGTTTCATTTCTTACAAGTATCCCTATCTTCATCCTCCCCAGAGTATAGCATGCAATCATTTGGGCAGGCATGGATTTTGGTGTAATGAAGTCCAAGTTTACTGATAGTTTTCTTGGCTTCATAAAATGAGGATGGAATTTGAGCATGATCAAAAGCATCCGCCAACAACTCTAGTATCATTGACATAGCCTTGTCACTCATTCTACATAGGCATTTGATGTGGTACAACTTAACCAAGAAGGAAAGCTTCGAATATTTGTCACATCCTTCATACAAACTTTGTTGCCCATCCCTAATTAACTCCAGAAACTCTGCACAATCATTAGGCATCCTTTGGTTTAATTGTTCACGCATTACCTCGTCTTCCTCCACATCTTCATTATTGGGATGATGCCCAAATGCATCATTAACCATATCACATATAGGATCATCAACATCAATTCTATCTTGATTCTCCTCTGATGTTGAAAGTGTTTCAACTATAGTATCTATTGGTCTTGTCTCCCCATGTCTGGTCCATACTTTATACCCATTTGGAAATGGGTTAACAATCAAATGCTCATATGCTACCTCCCTAGTCTGCCATTTACTAAACTTGCATTTAGGACATGGACATATTATTTTACCCCCAACACTTCGATTATTAGAAAATGCGAAGTCTAAAAATATATTTAGACCTTCCTTATATTGAGGTCCATTACGAGGCATATCAATCCAAGACTTATCCATTATTTCTGAAAATATTAGATAATGACATTAGTCAAGTAGTATTAATAGAATCATTTTAGAAAAACAAATAAATAAATATTATGAAGCATGTAAGCACAATTTTATCATACTCACCAAAGTAAATTTCAAATTAAATATACAAATATTAATCTCTAATAGCTATAGAGAGAGTTACCAATGTGGACGAAGTGCCTCTTGAAATATTGGGAGTGAAAGTGTAGGTTTCTGCAAAAAAGCTAAACAACTATTAACATTGCAATATAAGATTAGCTCAAAACAAAGCACTTTTGCAATATTCTAACCAATTCTCTTTTTATTAATTATAAAAAGCTCGGTTTAGAATTTGAAATACAATCAGTTCATATTTTATAATTTTATAACTTTTCAAACAAAATATTCCATTTTTAAATCAAATTAGTTTCAAAATTTAGAAAAGAGATTATTAGAAATATTTCCATTATATATATATATATTCATTTTTATTTTTATTTTAGAATAAAAAGAAATTTATATTGATAGGAGATGACATGACAAATTACTTTATACGTAAGGATTTGAATATTCCACCTCCAATTGCTTAATATTATAACCATTACTTAACAGTATCTATATTATAACCATTACTTAACAGTATATATAACCTTAAATGGGTGATTAATTTCCTATTAATAATTAAAGTGTGTAGGAAGTAAATATATAGTCTAATTAAGGATCGATAAAGCAACTTTGACCCCCCAAAGAAAATGTTCATAAGGAATCACAAATGAGTAGCAGTAGATAGAAATGTGCATGCATTTTCTTATTTTCCAAAAGGAAATTAAGTTATATATATCTTTGTTTTGAATAGCAAATATATATCTGTCAACCTTGCAAGCAATAGTACAATGAACAGAACAAACAAAATGAGGCAGAGAACTACATTAGTACAATCGAACTAAGCTTCAGAAAACTAACAAACAACTCTTCACAACAAATGCTAATTAATCAAATTTGGAAGAAAGAATGAATCCAAAGCAACATGTAAAAGAGTAAGTGGTATATAGTACAACTAGCTAGCTCACCCAAAAAAATAACAAAAAGAGTGGTAATTAATTTGGAAACTGATAAACAGAATAAGGTTGGAACAGAGATGAACATTGTCATAATTAAAAAGAATTAATACAAATTGATGAGAAGCTTAAAACCAAAGCCTGAATTTGTTTTACTAACTAGTACTGGAACAACATAAGAAATTAATGGTGCATGATAGTGTATGTGATCACCTACCACAAGAAACATTGCCTGGCCTAGTAGTGAAAGAAATTAAAGCTAGGTAGGTAGCTCAAAATTAAGAATGAAGAAACAAGTAGCTAGGAACTAACTAACTAGTGTTATAGAGCATGATATTGCAACCTATGGGTTTAATTTATATCCATGAAGAGAGAAGAAGAAAGGTCAAGGAGATGCTAGCAAATTGCAGAGGCGAGTGAGAAAAACTGTTTGATATATCATATCATTTTAATTTATTGAATACTCTTCTCTTATTCATTACTTAAATATTATTTATATATACAGCAGAGGGCATGGCATGGCATTTACTTGTTGTGAGGTCAAGGTTTGGTCTCTTCTTCTCTTTTAATAGGATTTGCCCTTTACCTGCTCAATACCCTACAAAAATTGAAAGTAATATTTGTATACTATCCAATCTGCTAACATTTCTTCATTCCTCTAACTATATGTCTATCTATCAATTAAATTGCATTCATAAAAAAACTGAATAGAACCTAAATTCCTTACAAAATTCCTGCTACAGACCACCATAACCAATCCTTACTCTATTTTGAAAATAGAATCAAAATCCCCTCCAATGAAATATATATGGCACAAAATCCTAATGTTTATTCTTCCTAGTGCAAATCGAAAAGAGAATTATTCATTACCAAATTCATGTTATGAAAAGAGAATTATAACAATTTATCACTGAAATGGTATGATCAGCACGAGAAAATCTTCTCTGCCTTCTCAGAACGAAAGAACAAATCAACAATATAACAAAACAAAACCATGCAAATTTTTAAAAATCTTTTTTAATCAACCAGAGTTAAAAAAATGAATATCGATGAACCAAAAACAGTCAAAATCACAGAAACTGAACATAAGCAGAGGTTGACTTAAAAAAGAAACAGATTGAAATCAGAAGAAATATTGTAGTGTGAGTAAGAAAGCAGTGAACGAATAAAAAACTAGGAGATTCAACATTATTTGAAAACCTTGGCAAACATCATAGACATGCTCATATAGGAGATTCTACATTTCAAAACTTGGTACAAATCAGAAAAGCAAAAATAGAAAAAACAAATTCATAAAAACCTAGATCTACAAAACTGCAAAATCTAAAACTCACATTGCAAGCAAGAGATTGAAGAAACTCTTAAGTAGAAGACGCTACTGCCGGCGAGATCTCTGATGAAAGTAATCGAAGACGACGAGACGAAAGTAATCGAACAAATCGAATGTGTGGAGCTTTGGGAGTGAGACCGATCTATGATGAAAGGAAGCTTTGGAGTGAGATCTCTGATGAAAGAAAGCTTTGGAGCGAGATCGATCTATGATGGAAGTTTTGGAGCGAGATATGTGAGTGAGTATGCGATGCGAGGCACTGCGCAGTGTAACCGTGAGAGAAAATCAGAAAAAATTACTTGCCTATATTATTTTAATTTAATTCTTTTAAAATAGAAAAAATAATTAAAAATAATTAAAACCCCAACTAAATAAAAAAAATCGTGGGGAATTTCACTCTTTTACTGTTAGTAACAACCCACGCGGATAAACGCAAAATACTTATTTTATTAGGGGTTGAAATAACCCCCGTTAAATAAATGCCGTTAAAATTCCATTTTCTTGTTGTGACATCACCACATATAAGGACGATTTTCAAAATTTTAGTTTTTGTAAGGATCAAATGCCAGTTTGAATAAAACTTCTCTAAAGGAACTTGAAAGAGAAGAAAATAAAATGAGCTAAAATGGTAAAATAAATCCAACTTCTTTCATAAGTTGAAATTAGTCACAATAACTCAGTTTTTCCATAAGCTCTATCGTTTGACATATGGAAAAGTTGAATTGCAAAAACTAATTTCAACTTATGAAAAAAGTTAAATTCATTTTACCTTTTTTGGTTATTTTTTTACTACTTTAAGTTTTTCTATAAAAGTTAATTCAAATTGGCCTAAAACCAAAACTCTGGGATAAAAACATAATTTATGCTATTAAATATGTATTATTATTATGTATGTATGTGTGCTACTTGAGAAAAGTTATTGTAATCATATTTAATGACACTATGTTATTATTAAAGCATTTTATCACATTAAATAATCATGTTTATTAACATTCTTGAAATAAATTTAAAGAATATGTAAAAGTTCTTGAATTTAATTTATTAATGATTATGGGAGCATATCCTCATAATTGAAATCAAATCTTAAATACAATTATATTATTTATAACTAGAAATAATACTCGTGCGTTGCACGAATTTATCTATATTGTATTTTTATAATATTTTATGAGAAAATTTTTTTAAAAATAAAGATGTGTGAAAGCTATTGTAACTTAAATATATAAAAAATAATGTTAAGAAGTAAAATTATATTAATTATATAACATAATAAAATAATTAAAAATAATTATAATGATAAATTACATTAAATTATTAATTTAATTAATATTTTTATGCATTATAAATATTTCTCATTATATTTAATAAAAATAGTTACCAACCTCTTAAGTGAGATTTTTATTGAAAATTAAATATTTTAAAATGTAACTGTATAAACTAATCACTTATGTACATTGCATGATATTTTATGTAACTCTATGATAGGTTTCAAATTTAGAGTAATATGCACATATTTGTTAACTTTTATAAAAATAAAAATTTTCAATCCTTACATGGGGAAGTTATTCTTAATTAATAATACAATATATAATATTTATTCATGATAAAATATAAATTCTACTAATTAAATATAACCATACATTATTTAATGATTGTCCATCACTTTTGTTTATTGTTATTATATGAAAAATATTTACAGAAAATTATTTTATTCTCAAAATAAAAGGTATACTTAGAGTTAAAGTTAATTAAATCAATAATTATTTTTAAATATTCATTATATGAAGGAGATACAACTCCCACATAGTAATTTTTATAAAATCATTACAATATCAAATTAAAAAAAAAGTAATAACATGTATATATAATTTCTAAATTTTCATAAATACCATTTATTTTTGTGCTTTTAAATAATCAATAACTTTTAATTTATATATTTATAATTAATTTATGTCTCTTTTTTCTCTTACCTACCAAGACAAACAAATTATTTAATGGATGAAACAATAAAAATTATTTAATTATTTAATATAAGAGATTTTTAGTAATTTTTTATTTAGAAACCATTATTAAAATTCACTTAATTTTTTAATAACCAATTAATCTTTAACTTTTTATTCTAATTAATTGCTGATGATGATTAATCACAAAGTAGGAGTTGTTACAATCATGTTATAAAAGGATTAAAATATATACCGAATATTGTAATTATTTAAATCGTGGGAAAATATGTTTTTTTTTGTCCCTATAGTTTCTGTCAACTTTAGTCTCTGTCCATGTGCTTTAAATCATGTGTTTATTGCCCTAAACTTTCTAAACCCCCAAACCGTGGTCCCTGCCCGTCATCTGTTAACCTAATGAGCTGGCTAACAAAAGTTACATGTCAGCCTCAATAATGAGTCCCAAATAACTGACTTATTATCTAATTAAATTTTTTATTAATTTTTAATTCTTAAAATAACCCTAATTACTAAATCAGGGTTTTTGATAAGTGAAAATTATATGATAAATTAGAGCACTTTTTAGTTCACTTATCAAGGATAAAATGGTATTTTTGCCCCAGTTTAATCCATTTTTATTAAATATTAGATAAATTGTATTTATTAATCTTGGATTTGAATTTGATGCTATTTTAATAGAAATATTGCTAATTTTTGCAGGATATTGCAGAGATTTAATTTGGAGGAAAAATAGCATTAAATGAGGGAGATATCTGCAAGATTTGAGTTTGATTGAAGACATTTAAGAAAGATTTGTAAAAGATTTGAGGCAATCAATGAGGAGATCACTGCCAATCAAACAAGGATTCTGCAGACAAACTTCCCAATTAAATGCAAGATTTCATCAAGAAAAGGGAAACAAGGAAAGACAAATAAACCAAAACCTGTCTCGGGGAGAGATCAAGTTAAAAAGAGAAAGACTGAAGCTGCAGGACGCATTCTGCGCTTCAACCTGCGTTGTAGCGCAGCGCAGGGTGAAGCTCATCTCTCTGGAACTTGCGCTGCAGCCTGCGCTGTAGCGCAGCTTGAATCGCAAGTCACACTGATTCTTGCCCTGTTGCCATTTTTAGATAGATTTCTCCCCAATTTCCTTTGTCTTTCCTTAGCCTATAAATAGGACCTCATTGCACCAGATCAAAGTGTGCACGATTATTGTAATTCAGTCTTATTTCAGTGATAATGCACCAAAGCTAATTTTAGAGTAGGAGAGGAGGAGCGCTTCACGAGGATTGAAGATGGTAACAGCATCTTCGGTGGTTTGTATGACTACCCTGTGTAGTTAACTCTCCATTAGGATTGAATGAAATTGATTCTATCCCCAAGTGTATATAAATTCTATTTTATTATTTCTGAGCTCTCTGTCTATAATATTGGTAATCTTATTATGTGCTTAATCCCTGACTTCCGCGCTTGCGCTGGAGTTATAGGCTAGTTTCGACTAAGATTGAGGATGGGGGAGCCTAGACATATGAAACTCAAACTCTGATTGAATAAGAGGACTCAGTACTCTGTGACCGACACATAAACGTTACTAATGAGCGATGGGTAGTGACAGTACTCTAGCGAAGGGCGTTTACAGGATTAGGCCTTAGTATCGATAGCAAAAGATTAATTGATTGTCAATCCAGGACCGACACATGGATGTATCCTAATGAGTGATGGGTGGTGTGAGTACTCTAATGAAGGTCCGTCTACAGGATTGGGCCTCGTTTATCAATTAGTTCTTTTACAAACGGAATAAAGAAAACAGAATAAGCCGAGGGTAAGTCTGTCGCTTGGGAGAGCCCGCATGGATTATCTTTGAGTGTGAGTGGCGTCTGGTAACTCGGGGTCATAAGCAATTTAGTTTGTCTACAGTATTATAGAGTAAACCTAAAATAATAGATAGTTTTTACATGCACAAAGGGTGTGATAATATGAAGTTCAATCCTAATCCAAGTAAAGTGTCTCTAGCTCTTCCTTTCTAATTTCATTGACTATTTATTTGTTATTTACCATTTACGCAACAATATTCTTATAAATCTGTTGTTTCTCTTGATAAATAGACCACAAATTTACGTCAATTGACCGTTGCCTGTGGATAAGATAACTCTTCTTACTATTATACTACTAGATTTTTTGTTCGCTTTCCAGAAACCGATCAAGTATTTTTGGCGCCGTTGTCGGGGAACGGTTTCCAATTCGTGTAAACCTTGGAGGTCTAATTATCAAGGATATCTATCTTAGGATTTATTTTATTTATTATTCTTATTATTTTAGGAAATTTTTATTTAGGAAATTTTTACTTTATTTTTATTTTTAATTATTTTAATTATTTTATTTTTATAAAAAATTAATTAATAAATAAATAAATAAAAATAAAGAAAAATAAATTTTATTATTTTGTTCCTCCTTCCTGAACTAACATTTATTTGAGCTTCTTGAATAGTATTATTGTGAAAGACAGGTGTCTCAAAATCAATTGAGAGAAGAGACCAAATAGAGTGAGAGAAAAAAAGGGCAAGGGAGACAAATTCAAGACTCTCCATATTTTAGGAAATTTTTATTATTTTTAGGAAATTTATAGTTTTTTTACTTTTTATTAATTTTTCTTCCGCACTTATCATTTTCAAGTTTTCTTGTTTATTCTTTTGAGAGGCCAGGTGTCCCCAAATCAACTACAATTTGATCCAGAAATAGAAAGAACATCAAGGAAGAACAAAAGCAGAAACAAGAAAATGAGACAAGGGAGAAGTCGAGAAGAAAACAAAAATATTTTACTTTATTAGGATTTTTTTAATTTTTTTTTTTGTTATTTTGTCTTTCTCTTTGTTTGAGCATCTTGATTATTTCTCTTGAGAAAACAGGTAACAGAAAAGGGGCAGAGCTCAAGGAGACAATTTCATCACTCTCTGATCACCCAAGAAGGAAAAGGAGCAGAGCTTAATGAGACAATTTCAACACTCTCTGTTCAACCACCCCAAGTGAAGTAAATGTTAAATGGCTTCTGAATGGCAAAATTCACCAAAAAGACTCTTGCGAGACTATATTGTACCGCAAGGGCCACGTTATCGTTCAAGTATTGTCATTCCAAGTATTGCAAAAGCTGTGGAGTTCCAAACATCACACTTTCAACTTGTTGAAGATCACCAGTTCTCAGGCTTAGAACATGAAGATCCAAATGATCATCTTTCAACATTCTTTAAACAAATTGAAACTATGGGTTTTGAAGAAAAATACAAAGAGGTTGCATATTTATGTTTATTTCCTTTTTCTCTTACAGGAAAAGCAATGGATTGGTTAAGGTCACACCCCAGCCAAAGTCTGAACAATTGGAACGTGGTAGAAGAAATTTTTTTAAGAAGATTCTTTCGCAGCCCGCGTTACATTCAAGCCAAGGATTGGGGAAGTTACCAGAATCTAAATTTTGGGTGGCAACAAGATGCTATTTCATCTCATAAAGCAAACTTTTGAAGATGAACTCAGGGCAGAAAATAAGAGTTTGAAGCAGTCATTAGAAGCACTCCAAAAGCAGCTAGACAGACTTTCTCAGCCACCGCAATCAGTTCATTCTTATCCTGGCCAGTCAGCACAATTAATTTGTGATTTTTGCAGAGGTAATCATCTCAATGGTCACTGCTCTTATCCGTACATTCAAGAAGAGGAAACTGAAGCAATACAAGAAAGAGAAATTGAAGAAAGAAAATCACAGGAAGCTGGTAAAGAAAATAAAGAGGAAGAAAAAGAAGAGTTCACACATGCATTGCAAGCCAGGGAACTACCATATCCAGAGAATCCCTCCATGGAAGATATAAACATGATATTTGCAGCCTACATGGAGAATAACAAAATAGTGCAACTCAACATCCCAGTGTTGGAGGCCATGGAGCAATTCATGTTGGAACTACTCAACAAGAAGAGAGAGTCTCCTGATGCAACAATTGAAGAGATAGCAGAAGCAATAGCCAACCAACAGTCAGAACAGAGCTCAGCAAATGTACTACCCAACCCTGAAGAACAGTGTGACGACATTGTTCAGCTGATAGGGGAGGAAACCAATGACAATCTGGCTGATGAAGAAGATGAAATTGAAGATGCACAAGAAATAGCAGCAGAAGAAGAAGAAGAAGAAGAAGAAAAATGAGAGGAGGAAACAGAAAAGATGGTGCTTGAAGAAGAGATTGACTGTGAAAGGGAGAAAGAGCACAACACATATGAGGGTGTACATGAAAAAGATCAAGAAAATGAAGAAAAGATTGAACAGGGATATGGTGAGACAAAGCCCGAGGAAGGAAGGGAAATGGTACAAAGCCCAAGGACCTTGCCTTATCCAATCAGTCCTCCAGAGGAAGATCAAGAAAGGCATGGTACAAGTGATAAACCTTCTAGACCTCACAAAAGAAAGGCCTGCGAATACAGTGACCTGACCAGAGCAAAGAAAGGAAGAATTGAGCCAAGAGAATCAGATTCTAAGCCTAGAGCTAAATTGAAGAAGTGGTCAGGTGTATTTCATATCAAAGACCCCTGCGAAGCAAAGAAATTGAGAGCAATCAACTGTGAATCATCTAAGCTTCAGGAAAAGAAGACTCATGCACATGAAAGCAAGATAATAAAGAAAAGAAGAGTCAAGTCAAGGGAGTCAAAAGCATGGTCTAATTCCGGGAAGAAGCCCAAATGGTCAAAGTCAGTTCACACTATAGGTTGCTCCAAGGCAAGATTATGGGGAGGTTTATGGGCCAAAGAAAGGAAGGGTGCAGCACACAAGCTCACCAAAATATTTCAGTTTCAGCCACCTTGAGAGAATAGGCGTCGAGCTAGAAGACGTTAAACAAGCGCTTTCTGGGAGGCAACCCAGAGATTTTAAAGTTTTTAATTAATTTCAGTTTTGTTTTGTTTTCTTGTTCGTTAATTAGGATTTTTCTATTCAGGAAATTTTCAAATTGATTGGAATAAGTTTGTGGATTTTTAAATAATAGGAAGTAGCAGAAAACGTGACTGAAAATTGCAAAATTACATTATGTTCTCTGCGCTTCAACCTGCGTTGTAGCGCAGGTAAAGCGCAGAAATGCAATTTTAGTCATTGTATTTTGCGCTTCACTTGCGCTGTAGCGCAGGGTGAAGCGCATGATATGAAATTTTAAAAATCTTCATTTACTCTATTTTTATGATTTACACTTTAGGGTAGCAACCTTAGGATTGTGAATATCATTGATTATTGCTATCTTAAATGTGATTTTGGCTGTGTTGAACATGAAGAACAATTTGTTGGATTGAAATGCTCTTTGTTTTGTGAGTTATTGAATTTGAAAGTGTTATGCTCTGTTTCTTTCAAAAATCTTGAACTTTTACTTTCCATGGATTGATTGAATGCTTGCAAAATAAATGAGTATGATTTGTTTTAAGGAAGTCATTACCAAGTGCACTGAACTTTTGTTGTGAACATATTAATTCTTTGAATTATGCATGCAAATTGGTTAATGATAGGCTTCCATATTCTTCATGAATTGCACAGACTGCTGCAAAGTATAAAGACTAGTTGACCTCAAACCAATCAAAAGTACTAGACCCATACTCAAGCATGCTCCTTGAAGAGTTCCGGATATTCTTGTAGTGGCCTGGGGACAGGCCTATTCATCCAGGTGGAGGTGGAGCAACAGCAGGACAAGGACTTACAGGATACAGAGGATGAAGATTGATACTGGTGTTTTCTTTCTTTTCATTTTTCTTTTAATTTCTATTATTTTATAGAATTTTTTTCTAGTTAATTAGGATTTTTGTTTTGTATTTCAATTTTTTTAAAAATTTTCAGAATTTTTAAAATTTTTAGGACCTTAGGAAATTAGGATTTAAGGCAACTTTTTCAAAATTCTCTATAATTAAGTAGTTTAACTAACCAGATTAGGAAAGATGATAGGATTTTGTGATTAATTCCATAATCAGTTAGGATTAGGATACTTCTTAGGAGAACCTATCAGGATAGTTAATTAAAACCAGTAAGTGTTTTGTTAAGGAATTTTAGCCAATAACCAGTGAGCTGTGAGCCCAAACACTGAAATTGAGAGTTTTTTCACCGCTGCTTGTCAACTGTTATTGCTTGAGTTTCTAAATTTTGTCTTGCTAGTAGAAGATATGGAAGTGACAAAGGCATATTTTATGATTATAATATTTTGCTCAACGCCAAATAGCCAACCTTGATTAAATTTTCCAATTTTTGATTGCCCATTTGAGCCTTTAATGTTTCCTTTGATGCACCCTAACCATATTCATTGAATGTAACATGTCCCTTAACACTTGGGATAAAGAGCAAGGTGCACCACAACAACATGGGACAAGAGGTTGGTGAATTGAAAGGTCAAAGAAATTCAAGGAGCGGACACAAGAAATAAAAAAAAGAGTACTCCCTCATGAATAAATTCTCTACAAAGTTCAAAAAAAAAAAAAATCTGCACAAAAAGTGTGGAAATTGAATAAGTTGGGGGGGAGTACTTCTTCAAACAAAGAGGTCAGCTGAAAAAATGTGACAATTCAAGAATGACATGGTAGATTGAGAGAAGTTCCAAAGCACAATCACAAGATGCTCTCTATTCAAAGTGTTCATTGTATATCCAGAAAAACCATGATTTCTTGATAGCCCAGCCTCATTACAACCAAAGAAAAGACCTTTTGATCCATATTGACTACTTGCAGGTTCATATGTTGGAAACGACTATCAATTCTAGTTGTTCAACAGTGGTGAAGAAGATTGAGGGAAACACTTACCCGTGAGAATGAGAGATTTCCTTGGTTTATCACTTATTGCTTTAATTGCTATTTTTGAGAAGTTTGATTGATGTTTGTGTTCTATTCTGATTGAGGATTGGTAACATCTCTTAATCCTGATTTTTTCTTATGTTTGGAAGGTGACTGCTGCTTAACAAGGAGATGATGAAAAGTTACTTGAATTTGTTTTTTATTTTAGTTATTCAAGGGATAGAATTGATTTTTGATTGCAAAGAGGTCTCTTGCTTGAGGACAAGCAAGAATTCAAGTTGGGGGGTATTTGGATAAGTGAAAATTATATGATAAATTAGAGCACTTTTTAGTTCACTTATCAAGGATAAAATGGTATTTTTGCCCCAGTTTAATCCACTTTTATTAAATATTAGATAAATTATATTTATTAATCTTGGATTTGAATTTGATGTTATTTTAATAGAAATATTGCTGATTTTTGCAGGATATTGCAAAGATTTAATTTGAAGGAAAGATAGCATTAAATGAGGGAGATATCTGCAAGATTTGAGTTTGATTGAAGACATTTAAGAAAGATTTGTAAAAGATTTGAGGCAATCAATGAGGAGATCACTGCCAATCAAACCAGGATTCTGCATACAAACTTCCCAATTAAATCCAAGATACTCAATAAATGCAAGATTTCATCAAGAAAAGGGAAATAAGGAAAGACAAATAAACCAAAACCAGTCTCGGGGAGAGATCAAGTTAAAAAAGAAAGATTGAAGCTGCAAGACGCATTCTGCGCTTCAACCTGCGCTGTAGCGCAGCTCTCTGGAACCTGCGCTGTAGCGCAGCTTGAAGCGCAAGTCATACTGATTCTTACCCTGTTGCCATTTTTAGATAGATTTCTCCCCAATTTCCTTTGTCTTTCCTTAGCCTATAAATAGGACCTCATTGCACCAGATCAAAGTGTGCACGATTATTGTAATTCAGTCTTATTTCAGTGATAATGCACTAAAGCTAATTTTAGAGTAGGAGAGGAGAAGCGCTTCACAAGGATTGAAGATGGTAACAACATCTTCGGTGGTTTGTATGACTACCCTGTATAGTTAACTCTCCATTAGGATTGAATGTAATTGATTCTATCCCCAAGTGTATGTAAATTCTATTTTATTATTTCTGAGCTCTCTATCTATAATATTGGTAATCTTATTATGTGCTTAATCCCTGACTTCTGCGCTTGCGCCGGAGTTATAGGCTAGTTTCGACTAAGATTGAGGATGGGGGAGCCTAGACATAGGAAACTCAAACTCTGATTGAATAAGAGGACTTGGTACTCTGTGACCGACACATGAACGTTACTAATGAGCGATGGGTAGTGACAGTACTCTAGCGAAGGGCGTTTACAGGATTAGGCCTTAGTATCGATAGCAAAAGATTAATTGATTGTCAATCCAGGACCGACACATGGATGTATCCTAATGAGTGATGGGTAGTGTGAGTACTCTAATGAAGGTGTGTCTACAGGATTAGGCCTCGTTTATCAATTAGTTCTTTTACAAACGGAATAAAGAAAACAGAATAAGCCGAGGGTAAGTCTGTCGCTTGGGAGAGCCCGCATGGATTATCTTTGAGTGTGAGTGGCGTCTGGTAACTCGGGGTCATAAGCAATTTAGTTTGTCAACAGTATTATAGAGTAAACCTAAAATAATAGATAGTTTTTACATGCACAAAGGGTGTGATAATATGAAGTTCAATCCTAATCCAAATAAAGTGTCTCTAGCTCTTCCTTTCTAATTTCATTGACTATTTATTTGTTATTTACCATTTACGCAACAATATTCTTATAAATCTGTTGTTTCTCTTGATAAATAGACCACAAATTTACGTGAATTGACCGTTCCCTATGGATACGATAACTCTTCTTACTATTATACTACTGGATTTTTGGTTCACTTGCCAGAAACCCATCAGTTTTCATCTGAGCAATTTTACCTGATAAAAAATATAATTTCATAATTATGATTATTTTAATAATTAAAAAATTAATAAAAAAATATTAATTAGATGAGTAAGCTATTTGGGGCCCACTATTGAGGCTAACATATAACTTTTATTACCCAACTCATCAAGTTAATTAACAGATCTCACTAACGGCCAGTGACCATGGATTGGGGGTTTAGAAAGTCGATGGACAAAAAACAATATATTTAAAGTACAGGGACGAAGACCAAAGTTGATCGAAACTATATGAAAGAAAAACATATTTTTTCATTAAAAATATATTTTACTCGCATGCGTGTGAAGTATTAAATATATGTAAAAAAAGAATAATTTAAACTAAATATAATCACAATTTAAATATAAAATAGAAATTTTTAGATAACTCATTAAAGGAAATAAATTAAGTTATTTTAATAGTTTTTTTAATTTTATTTTATGAACATGAAATAAAATATTTAAAAATTATTATTTTTAAAATTGAGAAAGAAAGAGTCTAACATAAATGCGATATATTATATATATTTAATAGGATTTTTAAATTGAAATTTACATTAATAGAAAGGAGATGAAAAGATAAAAAGTTTTATTTTTAATTGAGTTATGAATTTAAGAGAATAATTTAATTTGTAATATGATAATTATTGTAGGCCTTTAATACAATGTTCAAGCTTACAATATATATAGATAGATAATAGGTCTTTCATATTTATATTTTCCAATTTGTGATTATTTTTAATTAGATAATTTTAATACATAGACATTATGTAGAGGTGATCATGGGTGAGATTGTTGCGGTGTTGGCAAGCGTACCCATATCGCAGTAGTATAATAGATTTAAAAGTAAGGGTTGTCGTACCCACGAGGAACTCGAACTACTATTAACTCAACACAATTTAATTCACTAAGTATTTACAAAAGAGCAGTGCGATTGTCATTTTGGTTTTTGTAAGAAATTTGATAAAATAAGTTCATAAACTAAACAAAGGCAGTAAAATGGTTTCGAAAACAGAATTATAAAATGGGGATTGAACTCGTCGTTCTCCTTCCTCAGTATTCCGTCAGTTCCTGTATTTATTGTTTCAATGACATTGATGCAATACTCTAAAATCACCTAGTTCGATCCCTCGCACCTAGAGGCCCTAAGAATAATATATTTACATATCAATTCCTCGCATATCAAACACATATCCCAACTTTACGAGCGGGTATTCAAGCAATTGATAGATAAATATTTATCCCTAGTATATTAAACCTATCGAGTAGAAACATTTAGTTCGAAATCAAAGAAATACCTTCCGGTCAAGACTAAGATTTGATAACAAGAACTATTTCATAAAATAGAATCAAGTGTTAATACAAAACGAAACTACCAATTAATGTCAAATGAAAATAAAATACAAGAACCTAAACAGAATACTTCGGAGTTCAAAGACTTCGTCTAATCCCGGATGAGGAGGTTAGTCACTCATGGTAGAGGGCAACCCAAAAGGTGGAGTGGGAGAGATGGAAGATGAAACCCTAGTAGAGCTCCTGGAGAGGAAACTTGAAGAAGAGGATTACTCCAAAGACCATGCCTTCAAAAAGTCTCCCCTTTTCCTTTTATAATGCGCGCAGAGTCTAAGAAAAATAAGTGCGCGCTCAAGCGCACATGCGCGCTTGAGCGCGCGTTCAGAAACAACGAGGACAAAGCAAGGATTGTGCGCTCAAGCGCACAATACGCGTTTAGACAATGAGAATTCAGAGCTTGCATTCTTCAGACAATGGTGCGCTTGAGCGCATTGCATGCGATAGTGGGCTTCTTGGCCTTTCTATTATCTTCAGTTGCTTCTTTCAATTATTTTCCAATCCCACATTTGCAAAAGTTCATATTTCTCATCATAATAACATCAAAACTCCAAAGTAAGCTAAAAATTAAAGATAACTAAAAATAAAGCAATAAAAAGGCAATTGGGGGCAAAAGTAAAAACAATTATCGTCCCAAAGTGCTAAAATTATGCCTAAAAACTACTAATTCTACGCATTTATCATAGATCAACCCGAATGACATGACCCAAATGTATTTCTCCGAGTCGCTTCGAGTTCATTGGTAAAATCGGTTCAAAACTAATTGCTCCTCGTTCAAATAAAGTCGGGTTAATTACAGGGTGAGTTGCATGGACCTGAAGGACCCGATCCAAGTGTTTGTGTGTGTGTGTGTATATAAAAGGACCTATAGAATTACAGACTGAATATGCACAATTCATTGTCTTATATGCTAAAAATAGTACAGTTCTTAAAGAAAATAATTTGCAATAAAAAGATATAATGAATGAGTAATTACTTCAGTTGTAGTATTTGTATATATTGTTAGAATGTTATTAGTAACGGTTATAAAGTTACATATTAAAATATTTAATATACTAATGACCAAGGGTTGTCGGCTTGTGGCCGACATTAATAGAAGTCGCAAGAACACAACCCTAGAAAGGTCACACCTACACTGATAAATGACTCTTCACTTTGATGACCGAAATGCTGAGGTGGAAAGCTGAAGAAAGAAGCGCATCAACTATCCGATTCAAAGGGTGCATGAGAGTCAAAGTTGCCCACATGCTCGGTTATAACCGCTAAACAAATTTTCTCGCCAATTCCTCTTATATATATTTGGTTGCATGCATTATAAAGTACCATTTTCTATCTTATTCTCTACTCACTTGAGACGTGTACTAACTGAGAGTTTGGGTGCCTTTTGCGAGTACTCCCACCGTGCTCCACAATTTACTTGCTCTTACCCCATTGTCGTGACTTTGTGTTCTTGTCAACCGTTCAAGCCTTGTTGAACACAAATATGATTAAAATATGTTGTCCCTTGTTAATAAGATATTATTAATCAAACAAAAAAAATCACAATATTTTTTTAAATGGTAATGATTTTTCTTTCACTATGCTTATTTATTAAAAAAACAAGAGAATGTTCTTTGATATAAAACGTAATTGGTAACTTTTGTAGGTACATTTAACTATAAAGAAAAAATTGACTTTCCATATGTATAACTCATTTTGTTTCTTTGTCTTATGCTAAAAAATAGTATAATTCTTAAAAGAATATAATTTGAAATAAATGAATATAATAAATGAGTAATTAATCCAGTTCTAGTATTTATATATTTTTTTAGAATCTTATTAATGAGGGTCATGAAGTTACTAATTAAAAATATAAGTAGGAAAAGTTTTATGTTTTTAATATAATAAATAAAATTTTCATTAAATACTTTTTAATTTTGTTTCTTTAATTTAGGTCACTCTTTAATATTTTTCATATTTTTATACTTACTTCTCATTATGAATTATCAAATATTTTATTTATTGATAATTATATTTAGTAAAATATTAAATATTTATTTTTTAAAATAACACACCAAGTGCATTTTGGGTGCATATAAATATAAGAGTATCGAGTAGGGTTTCACACATTTTCAGTACAGTGGCTAGCGATGGCTTCATCAGTGTTGAAGAAAATAGCTGTGAAAGTGTGATGAGCACAATTTTATTCACACTTAGTACCTTTAATCTTAGCTTTATTGAAGTGTAATTGTGATGAAATCCACTGATTGAATTGGGATTTACCGAATTGGGCTTAATTGGGCTTTAACTGTAAATGTTGTTTAATTTCGAATTTTAAGCCTCTTGACCTACCTGTATTGTTTTGTAGATATCTGGAGCTATAGGTATCCGATTTGAGTGATTCCAGTGGAATTGGAAAGCTAACTTCCGGGGCTTTAATTTGATATGCTATATGACTATATTCCCATAAAGCAATTAGGAGCAGTTGCAGTTTGAAGTTGAGCTACGAAAACTGTCACAGAAACAACAATGTTTTAAGACTTGTATTAGTGTATTGGGCCTCATACTTGTTAATTTCGGCCCAAACATCATTTAGATCTGATTAATTAGGAGTAGATGATAAGTGCCAAATATTAGGATGTTTTGTATGGAAAAGAATGACACTTTTTGGGTTAATTGCATTAATTCTTTAATTGATTTCCTCCAAATTCTAGAACATTTAAGTTAAACAGTAATATCTGAGTACTGAATTAATTGAGGCATTCTAATCCCAATTTTGATGTTAATTGCAGGAAATATGAAAGGAGATCAATCAGGAACAAAAGAAGTGAAGAAGCAAGAAGAAAAGAGAAATTCCAAGACAAGTGAAATTTTTTAGCTTATGAGCTAAATTTTTAGCTCATGAGCTAAAATGGACCAAAGAGGATTGCTTTTGGGTGTTGAATTGGCCTCATGAGCTAAATTTTTAGTTCATGAGCGAAAATGGGCCAGAGAAGAGTGCTTTTGGGTGTTGGATTGGCTCATGAGCTAAATTTTAGCTCATGAGCGAATTACCCTTACTTCACGTTGAAGAATGCTTGGCTCATGAGCTAAATTTTTAGCTCATGAGCGAATTTTCATAAAATAGCACCTTAAACCAATTTCGAAGTTAGTTTCAGGGGTTGGTCAATTCTAAAAAAAAAAATAGAAAAAAAGCTCGAAAGGAGAACGGAGGCTGTGGAACTTAATTTTATCATCTTCTTCTTCACTTTTCTTGGATTGTAAAGTCACCATGAGTGGCTAATCTTCTCCTTTGGGATTGAGTGTAAATCGACTCGAACTCGGATATATTCTGGTTATATTTTTATATAGTGATTTCGTTTCTATCGATATTGTTATTTTCGTTCTGTTTATATGTTCTTAATTCTATCTGATCAATAGATTCTAGATTTAGATTTTTGGATTTAACTGGAAAGTATTTCTGAAAATCCGATCTGAACGAAAATAGTCGATATATCGTTATACTAGGAATAGATTTCGATATATTGAATGCTTTGATACTTGAACTTAATGCTGGATAATCTATTGAATATATGAGGAATCAATATTCAAGAGATTAATCTTATGAATTTTATAATTGAGGAATCATATAAATGACTTTTGTGTATGCATCTATATCGATAGTTACAAAGGCTATATATTGATATACAACCAGAATATAGACGAGGGAGATAGATGAAATTCAATCCCAGTTTTTCCCACTGATATTTCAAACCAACTTTACTCTTTATTATTGCTTACTAGAATTGTGTTTAGTTATCATATCAATCATGAAAGAAAATATTCTCTTTTGTATATATTCACTTTTTGAATTAGTGAAAATTTGAACTACCAACTCCTCGTGGAATCGACACTCTGAAATCATTTTCATATTACTACAGTTGACTAATAGGTATACTTGCCTAGGAGATCAACAAGTTTTTGGCGCCGTTGCCGGGGAGGTGGTGTCAGTTCAAAGTTATCTAGTTCATTAAGTATTGTGAATAACTTTTATCTTTTAGTTAGTTTTGTTTATATTCTCATCTTGTGCTAATCCTTGTTTGAGCTGTTTTGATTTATGTTATTGAGAGGTCAGGTACCTAAGACCAATTAGAATTTGACCCAGAAATTGAGAGAAGACAGCTCGGAAGAACAGAGGTAAGAACAAAAAGAAAAAGAAACATGGACAAGTCACAGGAGAATCTTCCACACTCCCAACACACCAGGACCTGAAAATCAAAGAATAGAAAACATGGCTGGAGAAAGACCAAGGAGAACACTGGGAGATTATGCTTTAAACAGGGTCCCTGACATTTTTCAAGCATTGTAGTACCAGCTGCAACAAAAGCAATTGAGATGAAGCCTACATTCTGAGTCTGATCAGTGCCCATCAGTTTTCATGGAATGGATCATGAGGATCCATATACTCACCTTTCAACTTTTTTATGAATAATTGGAACAATGGGTTTTGAGGAAGAGGATCTAGAAAGTGGTATACTTACGTCTGTTTCCTCTTTTCATTGCAGGCAACGCAAAAGAATGGGCTTAAATCTCATCCCCAAACCAGAGTTTTGACTAGCTGGAAATGTGTGTGGAGCTAAAATTTTTGAAGAGATTTCTTTCCTCCATCTCGTTACATAAAGGCTAAGTCAGATATTACATCATTCACACAGGGTGAAAATGAGTCCTTATTTGAAGCTTGGGAGAGGTTTAAATCATTACTAAGGAAATGCCCCAATCACGGATTAGAAGACATCAATCAGTTGAATATTTTCTGTAATGGTCTTCTACATGATACAAAGATGATTCTAGATGCTTGCAGCTGGTGGAACTATGTTATCAGTAGATGCAGAGCAAGCCATTAGAATAATAGAAGGTTTATCATCTACTGATCAACAAGCTCAACATGGGGAGGAACAAAGTGCCAAAAAGAGGAGTGCTTGATCTGAGTACTACAGATGCTATTTTAGCTCAGAACAAAATTCTTACACAACAGATTGAAGCACTTTACCAAGCAGATGTCTAAGCTTCCTCAACAAATACATTCGGTGCAGTCTGGTCATGGTCCGGTACACACAACCTCTAGTTTGTGATTTCTGTGGAGGTGACCACCCAAATGGTCACTGTTTCTTATCAAGAAACCAACAGGAGGAACAAATCAATTATATGGCCAACCAAGGAAGACCAGGTAATTCTCTACCAATCCTAATAATTATGCTAACAATTTTTTCGCAGGGGTGGAGAAACAATCAAAATCAAAATTTGGATGAAGACAGGAGCTGGGACCTTCCAATAGACAGCCTCCTTACCAACCACAAACCGCAACATTATCCTTATGTACATGAAAGAAACATCAAGGTTGGAGGATACATTAGAGAAATTCGTTGCAGACTTCTATGTCAAATCAGAAAAATACTGAATCTGCAATAAGGAATCTTGAGGACAACAGGTTGGACAGTTGGCAAAGCAATTATCAGATCAACAATCTGGACAGTTCTCAGCCAACACACAAACCAATCCAGGAGCATTGTAAATCCATTACTACAAGGAGTGGAAAAGTTGTTGGTAGGGGGATTGGTGACACCTGTTAGTAGAGGAAGAAGTTTTGGAGGAAAAAGAGAAGAAGTAGAGAAAAATGAGTGGGGGAGAGGAAGAACAAAATAAAAGTGAGGTTGTAAATAGAGAAGTGAGTAAAGGAAAAGAAAAAGAGGGAGAAAACAAAGGTGAGGGGAAAAAGAGGGAGAAGGGTGAAAAACAGGTACCCCAACTGAAGAATCTGCCTTATCCTCTTACCCCCTAAAGAAAGATAAAGAAAAGGCATTTGCTCGCTTCATGAGTATCTTCAAGGGCCTTCAGATCAACATGCCATTTCTTGAAGCATTGGAGCAAATGCCTACATATGCCAAATTTATGAAAGACCTCTTGACTAAGAAGAGGAAATTTACAGAAGAAGAAACAGTGGAATTAGAGGCCGGTTGTAGTGCCATTATTCAGAAGCCCCTACCACTGAAATTAAAAGATCCTGGTAGTTTCACCATTCCCATCACTATTGGTGCTTTGCCAGTAAGAAGGGCTATGCTTGATCTTGGAGCTAGCATTAACCTGATGCCCTTATCTATGCTTAAGAGAATTGGTGACTTGGATGTGAGGCCTACAAAAATGAACCTTCAATTGGCGACCAGTTCCATTACACACCCTTATGGCATAGCTGAAGATGTTTTGGTAAGGGTGGATAAATTTGTTTTCCTGTGGACTTTGTGATTATGGACATTGAGGAAGATCGTGATGTGCCTTTAATTTTGGGTCGACCATTTATGAAAACTGCTAAGGTAGTTATTGATGTTGATAACGGTAAACTCAAGGTTATGAGCACAAGAAGATGAGATCACTTTCAATGTATTTAAAGCCACTCTAACAACAAAAAAGGTCAACAAGAGTACTTTAAGGTAGACTCTACTGAAGGAGTCTTCATGCTGACAGTAGGCCCAGCTACATGAGGTTTGAGAAATTGGAGATGATTGTCATGAATCTTCCGAGCTTCAGAGAAGAGCACTTCATGCAAATTGTAACAAGAAACCAAAAGAAAAGAAAGTCAAGCGAAGAAGGTCAATGGTATGGTCCAAGTCCAAAAGGAGGTCAAGAGATTCAAAGTTAACTTCTTTCAAGGCTTTGAAGGAAGCCATAGGATCTTGGAGTTTGTTGTCAAAACAAAGTAGTGGTGTAGCACCAAGGCTCACCACAAAATTTCAATTTCAACCACCGTGATGAAAACAGGCGTCAAGCTAAGTGACGTTAAACAAGCGCTTCCTGGGAGGCAACCCAGTGTTTAATTCTGTTTTGCATTTTCAATTTTCAATTTGATGTGCTTGTGTGTTTTTGTATATAACTGTGTGTATTTGTGTTTTTATGCATATTTGTGCGTTAGGGTGTTTGTGTGCTTTAAGTCAAATTTTATTTCATTGTCTCAATTGTGCTAAACATGCATATTTGAGCATTTTGAAGTTAATTGGATAAGTTTTGTATGGAAATGAGTTTTGGTGCTAATTTGAGACTATTAGATGCTAAAAATTGCCTTTAAGTTGGTCAAAGTTAGAAAGTTGAATTTCAATCTTGATTTTGAGTTTTAAAATGTGAAACTTTGTCAACCATAGAAAACAAGTGTGAGGAGTGAATTGAAGTGTGAAATTCAGTCTACAAAGAGAGCAATAATCAAGATTTGAGTGATTGAAATTGGTGAGAAATTTGAAAGATGTAAAGGAATTAAAGAGTGTAAAATTCTGCTAAAATTCGCTCATGAGCTAAATTTTTAGCTCATAAGCGAATTATGCAGAAAATTTGAAAAAAAAGGCAAATTTTTGCACTTCTGCATAATTCACTCATGAGCTAAAATTTAGCTCATAGCGAATTTATGGGTGAAAATTGATAGCCCTCTGGACAAATTTCGCCCATGAGCGAAAATACTGGCTCATGAGCGAATTGGTTGTTGATTGTGTTACTTACTGGACCAAAATCGCTCATGAGCGAATTCATCTAGCTCAATGAGCGAATTGTCTTAATTGCACACCAAAGTCGTGTTTTTTGACAGCATCAGGAGAGAGAAGCTTCAATTTTTACAAACTTTCTCTCTTCTCTCTCTCTTGCGCGACGGAAAGGGGGCCTCTTTTGGGCATTGTTTTCCTTCATTTTAGAGCAAAATTTCACACTCCAATCTCTTCTCTCTTTCTCTTCTCCAATCACATTCTAAGGTAAGAACTTTATCATTTCACCTCATGCTAACCGAATAGAAATGTGCTTGATTGATTGTTATTTATGTTGGGATTGAAAAAGTAACTTAAAATGAGTTGATGAATGTATCATATGTAAGATTGCCTACCAAGTGTTTGATGAAATGCTTTATACAATACCACTTGGTAAAACATCAACAAGCTTAGCCTTAGTGATTGTGTGAGATGGTATGATGCTTGTCACTTACTCTAGATTTTTGCCAATGAGTGATAATGCACGATGTTTGATTAAATGTGTTTACGGGATATCCATGATGCTTGTCATGTTAATTACCTTGTTCCTAATTAATTGGGTTGCTTTTCATGATGCAAGTGGTTGCTTATTATGGAGAAGCAGGGATGGGGATTCAGCACCGTTCCTTTCCTATGTTCAGTGGCCTGGGGACAGTCCATTTTTTCCGGGGGGGGTGTGAAGTTGGAGCTGCTGCTACTAGTGGAGCTGGTGTTAGTGGAGAGCATTGCTTTCGGAGTTGCACCTGGAGGAGACTCATATTCCAGAAGACGGGACCATCAGGACCTGCTAATGATGTAGTAGATGCTGGAGATGGAAATGGAGAGGGGCTATATCATGATGGTGATTTTGAGGAGGATTTTGACAAATCATGAGGGGAAGATTGATTAATCCCTTTGCTATGGGTTGTTATTTGATATGACTTGGTTTCACTTTGATAGTTGATACTTTTAACACTGTTTTGTGTTTGATATTTTGGCAGATAACTGAGACTGCAGTGTTTAATACTTTTGATAATTTTAGTCTGTGTGTTAGTTATTTATGGTTGTTTCTTGTTTCATAGTTATTTCTGTTTTTAGTTGTTTTATTACGTTGATTAGTTAGGATTTGTGTTTTAGTAAGTGGATATAATACTGATACATAGATATAAATACTTAGAAAATACTTTTTGGAATTAAAGAAAAAATTTTCTTGAGGAGATTGGTTAAAAGGAAATCAGGATTCAGTAAGTGTCCTAAAGTTTAGAACAGATGAACAAACTGAACAAAGAAGAGAAAAAGGAAAAA
Source organism: Sesbania bispinosa (assembly GCA_026901365.1). Lineage (NCBI taxonomy): Eukaryota > Viridiplantae > Streptophyta > Magnoliopsida > Fabales > Fabaceae > Sesbania > Sesbania bispinosa. The sequence goes on from QLOH01000016.1 coordinate 272,386, forward strand.
TGTGGTAAATTGCATAATCAATAGGATTAGGATATGTGGTGCATGATAATTGACCAAAATAAGCAATCATAACAATAGGTGATATAATCAAGGAAATAAGCCACAGATAACCCAATGAGTGTATAAATCCTTAAACAGACTGAGAGTTTCACTGTTAATTGACCAAGTGATATTGCTTGAGTTTCTCTTTGATAACATTGCATATTAAGGCATGGAAATAATTAAGGCAAGTTTTGTTGTATTTATAAAAAGCTTAGAACCCAAATAGCCAACCTACAATAACCATTTTGTTTGCTAGCCCATTTGAGCCTAATTGTCCTTTGATTTTGCCACATTAAACTTAAATTAAAAATTTATCCTACCTTTGCACATTAAGGGAAGGAGAGCATAGGTTGCATTTAAGTAACAAATTGAGAATGGGTTGGTGAAAATGTGTTATCAGAGAAAAATAGTTTGGCTATATTAATTTACTCCTTACCATATATGTATATAAAAAAAGAAAAAGAAAAATACAATGAAAATAAAAAGGAGTAGATTGTGAATGAAGAATTTGGTTGTATTGAGGTGTTAAGAAGTGAGAGTTGATGTAAATTGAATTGAAATGTAGTTATGCTCTCTTTCTTGAATTGTGCTTTTGATTATCCTGAAAAACCATAATCCTTGGAAGCCTTAGCCTCATTACAACCTTTACAAGACCTTAAGATCCATGCCAAATATTGATTGTGGTTGAATTGGAAATGACTAGCAATGTTGATTTGTGCAATTTTCAGTGAAAGTTTGAGAGAAAACACTCACCAGTGAGAATTTAGAGAAAATTTTCCTTGATCAGAATCATTTCATTGTTTATAATTGCTCCTTTTGGTGATTAATTGTACTCGTATTCCTCCTTCTATTTGATATTGATTTACCATATGCTTTTGATTTCAATCTTTGGTTGGAATGTGAAGTTGTCTTTTGAAGGACCATGGAAATGATTTCCAAATAACCAGTTTCAAAAATGAATTAATGAATAGGTGAAGTATGGCTGTTTACTTTGCTTGAGGACAAGCAGATTCTAGGTTGGGGGGAGTTGATAAGTGCCAAATATTAGGATGTTTTGTATGGAAAGAATGACACTTTTTGGGTTAATTGCATTAATTCTTTAATTGATTTCTTCCTCCAAATTCTAGAACATTTAAGTTAAGCAGTATATCTGAGTACTGACTTAATTGAGGGCATTCTAATCCCAATTTTTTATGTTTAATTGCAGGAAATATGAAAGGAGATCAATCAGGAACAAAAGAAAGTGAAGAAGCAAGAAGAAAGAGATAAATTCCAAGACAAGTGAAAATTTTTTAGGCTTATGAGCTAAATTTTTAGCTCATGAGCTAAAATGGACCAAAGAGGATTGCTTTTGGGTGTTGAATTGGCTCATGAGCTAAATTTTTAGTTCATGAGCGAAAATGGGCCAGAGAAGAGTGCTTTTGGGTGCTGGATTGGCTCATGAGCTAAATTTTTAGCTCATGAGCGAATTACCTTACTTCACGTTGAAGAATGCTTTGGCTCATGAGCTAAATTTTTAGCTCATGAGCGAATTTTCATAAAACACACCTTAAACCAATTTCGAAGTTAGTTTCAGGGTTGGTCAATTCAAAAAAAAAAATAGAAAAAAAGCTCGAAAGGAGAACGGAGGCTGTGGAACTTAATTTTATCATCTTCTTCTTCACTTTTCTTGGATTGTAAAGTCCATGAGTGGCTAATCTTCTCCTTTGGGATTGATGTAAATCGACTCGAACTCGGATATATTCTTTTGTGTTATTTTTTATATAGTGTTTCGTTTCTATCGATTTTTTTTTGCTGTTATATTTTATAGTGATTTCGTTTCTATCGATATTGTTATTTTCGTTCTGTTTATATGTTCTTGATTCTATCTGATCAATAGATTCTAGATTTAGATTTTTGGATTTAACTGGAAAGTATTTCTGAAAATCCGATCTGAACGAAAATAGGTCGATATATCGTTATACTAGGAATAGATTTCGATATATTGAATGCTTTGATACTTGAACTTAATGCTGGATAATCTATTGAATATATGAGGAATCAATATTCAAGAGATTAATCTTATGAATTTTATAATTGAGGAATCAATATAAATGACTTTTTTGTATGCATCTATATCGATAGTTACAAAGGCTATATATTGATATACAACCAGAATATAGACGAGGGAGATAGATGAAATTCAATCCCAGTTTTTCCCACTGATATTTCAAAACCTAAACTTTACTCTTTATTATTGCTTACTAGAATTGTGTTTAGTTATCATATCAATCATGAAACAAAATATTCTCTTTTGTATATATTCACTTTTTTGAATTAGTGAAATTTTGAACTACCAACTCCTTGTGGGATCGACACTCTGAAAATCATTTTCATATTATTACTACAGTGACTAATAGGTATACTTGCCTAGGAGATCGACGTAGATCTATAAATAGGTGCAGTTACTCTTTTGGAGGGAACTCTTTTGCATTTTCTAAAAATTCAGATTTGAATGTCTCTTCATTTCTCTTTTTTTCTCCTCTTCTTCTTCTTCTCCATTTTCGTTTTTTCTCTTCATCCTCCATGGAAGGATGTAATTCATCAAGGTTGATCTTAAGTGTTCTAAGCATTGGATCTTGAGGTTTCATTTATGAAATTTTGTTTTACAATTTTCTGCACATTTTCTCTTCTCCTAATCTCTAGAATTCTAGGATTTTGAATCTTGAATTGGAATGCATACTTCATGGTTCTTCTTCTCCTCTTGATCCTAAATTTGAATCTTAGTTTGCTTAATTCTAAGATGATTTTACTGTTTGCTTAATTCAGTTAGGGTTAGGGATTAGATTCTCACACAAGTTTGCTTAATCCTTGTATGAGATAATTGATGAATTGATTGATGCTTAATTGGTTAATTCGAATTTTGTGTAGGAATTGATAATTTTCTATAAATCAATGAAAGATCCTATGTGAATGACCTTGAGAATTCTTCCATTTTCATACATATTTTTTTCTGAATTTCGAATTTTAGCTTTATGTTCTTGAATTTTAAGAAACAACCAACAAAACCCCCTTGATTGCTTTTGAATCAACAATTCCTTGTGAGTAAATTCGAATTTTGCTATTGAATTCCTTGAGAGATGACTTTGTTTAATTTTCCATTAACTACATATTCTGAGTATTAATATTTGGTTGAGTACGACCTCGATCAAAGTGTTCTAAGGTGAGGTGCTGGAGGTGGATTGAGGGTTTGGTGTGAACGCATCTCAGACTCTGAAGCGCTTGATAGAAGAAAGGGACAATAAGGGTGAGAACGTGATCACTTTGTCAAACATCTCGAGGGAGACTTTATCCCAAATTAGATAAGTTTGTGAAGAAGCATGAAAATGCTAATGCTGAGTTAGATGTTGGTAAGGCGCCCTACAAGGACCATGAGAAAAGTCTCAATTTTTGGGATGAGGAGTTCAAAAAGGTCAACATAGACACACTTTTCAACCTAATCGTGGTAAGTTTCATCTCATACCTTGTGTGTTCTCTTTTTTCCTTTCCAGTTTTAAACTTGATTACGCATTATTAACTTTTTTTAGGATTTGTGATATTAATAATGATGTTTTCTTTTGTTTATTTCACGCCTGTTTATAGTTTCATAAGGGATTATGGTATAGCAGATTTGTGAACTCAGTGCAGGGTCGGCCCAACCCTAAAACGGGTAAAGCCCCACTTTAGGCCCCCAAAAATACCCTTATTTTAGGCCCTTATAAAATATTTTATTTACTATTAATATTTTATAAAAATTTAAGCTAATAATTATTTATTAAGTCATATTAAATTATTAAAAGTAGCTTAAGTTTTTTTCTTAAAAGGCCCATTTATCATAACATTATCTCTTATCATAAATAATAATTATTAATAATTGATTCCATTCATTTTCTTTTAAAATTATTCTAACAAACATATATTAATATACTGCATTAGAGGATAAAAAATGCTTCATTATAAAATTCGCTTTAGGCCCTTATAAATATTAGGTCCGTGACTCTGAGATAAAGTCCAAAACTTTAGCTAGATAATATAATTCATTCTTGATTGGCAATTTTCTTATTGTGTTGTGATTTGTTTCGTCTAATTTTTCAGGAAGCACACTATCTACAAATCCAAAACATTCTTAGTCTGGGGAGCCAAGCTGTGGCAGATAGAATCAAGGACAAGTCAGTAGAAGAGGTATGTGTTGAGGTGTTGGCAAGTGTACCAATGTCGAAATAGTATAATAGTTTTTAAGTAAGAGTGTCGAACCCACGAGGAACGGTTTCAATCGAAATTCAAAGTTTAGCTTACTAAGTATATGTACAAATTTGAATTGATTGGGTCATAGATTGATTTTATAACAACTAAAGAAAACTTGCATAAAGGTAATAAAATGCAAAGGTAAAGTTAAGGAAATTTCAATTGGGACGATCTGGGATTGAACTTCATCTATCGCACTCTTCCGTATTTTGGAAATAAAAAACCTATAGTATTCGAACTAGACAATATCGGAAGCACAAACTAAAATCATTTCACACCGACCTCCTCCAATGTGAACTTTTTAGAACAACCCCCCAAACATTGATTCCTCCAATGTTTAAACAAGTTGCCTAGCATTAAGAAAAGATGGTTTTAAAGCTATCGATATACGAAAGTCATTCCTAGCGTTCGACCTTTTGAGCATTTATCGTTCAAATCAGATTTCCGAAATACGTTCCCGCTACTTCAAGAAATCAAAATCAAGATTACTACTGAGTTAATAGAATTAAACATTAAGAGTAGAACGAAAATGCCATATTGAAGAGAAATGAAATTCTATAGATAAATGAATCCAAATACATCTGAGTTTGAATCGATTACATTCAATCCCAAAATAAAAGTTTAGTTACTCATGGTAGCACTTACAACCCAAAAGATGGAGATGAAGAAATGGAGGTGCAAACCCTAGCGGAGCTCCAAAGAGGAAACTTGGAGAAGAGGAGAAAGTTCCAAATCCAAAAAGCTACTTTTTCCTTTTCGACTTCGCTGTTTTTATTTCCCTTGGCAAGCTGTCTGAATTTGGGCGTTCAAACTGGAGGTTTGAACGCCCAGTAATCATTACACCCCAGAAAAGTGGGCGCGCGCGCAGATTCACCTTTCTTCCAAAAAGGACACGCGATGGAGGTTTGAATGCCCAATAATCATTACTCAGCAGAAAAGCACTTTTTCTCAAAAAGGTTACGCGTTTAAACCTCCAGATGGAGGTTTGAACGCCCGATGATCATTTCAGACAATACAATGTGTTCAAGCCTTCTTTTCAGACAACAGTACGCATTTAAACGCGCATTTGGACGATCAAACGCCCAAACTTGCTGTTAAAGATATATTTTTTTCCTCTTTTGACTCTATTTGCTTTTAGCTTTCCTTCCAAGTCTTAATTCCTACAAAATATGTACATTTCTCATTAAAAATAGCATCAAATTCAGAAATTTAATTTAAAAAACATACATAAAACTAAAATCAAGCAATAAAGAGGAAATTATGGGCCAACATTAAGAACAATTATCATCTCAAAGTGCTAAAATTATACCCAAAAATTACTAATTTTAAGGCATTTATCAGTACTCCAGATTTTCAACATCAAGAATGATTTTACTTCCTGAGAAAGAAGAGGAAAATCGAAGGATGTTCCCAAAGGCTCAATAGTCATAAACAAGCTAGCTTAAATAACAACATTACTTGTTCATGCTTGTTTGAGAGTGATGGATCCATGTCATGTTATTGCCCCCAGTCTATGTTCATGCTTGTCTATGATTTCATAGGAAGCTCTCTTACTAGATAGTTTTTATGTAATTTTCGCTTTTTGGGCCTCTATAAAAAAAAAAAAAAAAAAAACAACATTACTATAGTAATGTGGATAATAATTATTATAGGTTTTATAATAATGAGAGGAAATGGTGCAAATTTAAGCTTGCAATTTTGTGGTCGTTTAGTGATATAAGATCCTCTAACTCCTATTGATATTCATAATATAATGCATTAAATGTTATTACTTTGAACAAAAAAATGTTATTTACTTAATTTTGTTGTTGCCTTGATATTATTTTCTTGTGTTTCCAACTTTCACATTGATATCTTTTTTAACACAATTTGCAAATGGAAGGGACAAGTATGCTTAAATTCGTTTTTATCTTAAAGATTATCTATTTATATATCAGTATATCCTATGGTGTTTTTAGCTTTTTACGATACAATATATATTAAGCATTTGTATATAGGATATATAGAGTGGTTCTTTGGTTAGGTAGGTATAAATCATACTACTAGAAATATTTTTTCTGAGATCCTACTGCTAGAAATATTATGTCCGAGTTAAGTTATAAGTATATTCGGTAAGCATTTACATATTTTCAAAAATATTTTAAATTTTATTTACTTAAAAAATTAAACATTTTAAAAATGAAAAAAAAATGTAGAAATGAAGTGGGATAAGAAGGACATTATTCAGAAGTTATCCTTCCATTCCTATAGAAATATAAAATACCCTACCCACCTATCATGGTGGGAATAGAAAGTAGGTAAACCATGGTAAATATTTTTTCGAAAATCAATAACATTTTTTCTAAAAGTTTGAATCAAATAAAAAAAATCATATTCCCTTATTATTTTCCTACACACCCTTAAAACAAACACTTCAATTACTTGTTGCCTCAAGATATGTAAACTCTCTCCCTTGCTCCATTTTACATGAATAGCTCGAAGAAAGACTTTTCTTTCTTTCTTTTGTTTTTTTTTTCTTGCTCAATTGCAAATTCAGACAAGAATTCTGATGTGCTAATTACTGAATATTCATCAAAAGGCAAGAAAAAAAAAACCAACGTAAATGAGTGTTACACAACAAAATTGACCCACTTCCCTGACATAATGGATGAAGTTTTCTGTATACAATAGAAGAATCAATCAACTGTGCATGACTTTTTTTTGTGTGTGTAACTATGTAACAATTTAAACTATGCACATTAATTAATTTCCTAAACCAAACAACTAAACAAGGTGTCCATACTTGAGTTCCCCTTTGGGGTTAGATATCTTAATCAGCATAGCCAGAACCTCCTTCATATTAGGCCTAGCATGTGGTACTTCAGAAGTGCACCTCACCCCAATCCATAGCAACTCACCCATCTCTTCAGCCCCACCAACAAGTCCAGAACCCATTAACAAAACTGGTATAGAACGGCTTACCCATGATGTCTTCCATAACCCATGACAACGCCTAGCCCATTCAATACCAAACACTCTTCCCCTCCATCCACTGCATGTCTCCCTGTTTGCTAGCTCCATAACCAACACCCCAAAACTGTACACATCTCCTTTTGTAGTTGCTTGCCATGTTTGTCCATATTCAGGTGCAACATAACCCACTGTTCCAGCCACCATTGTGCTCACATGGCTATCCCCAACATCAACCACTCTAGCAAGTCCAAAGTCTGTTACTTGGCCTTCCCTTCTTTGTCTAACAGAACATTGCTAGCTTTCACATCTCTGTGTACAATAGAAGGGTAGCATTCATGGTGTAAATAGACTAATGCTCTAGCCACATCAATTGCTACTTGTAGCCTTCTCCTCCATGTCAAAACGTGTTCTATCTGTCACTAAATCCTCCAAGCTTCCACCTTCTATGTACTCATAAAACAAGGATCTTCTCTGAACCATTTAGGCACCAACCATAGAGTGTGACCAGGTTTGGATGAGGCCAACCAAACCCATGACCACTAAGAACCTCCATTTCAGCTCTGAATTCCTTTTCACCCCTCAAGTCCTTCCCTTTGGAGCTTCTTCACTGCCAATTCTTTACCATCTGGGAACACTCCCTTGTACACTGTTCCAAATCCACCTTTTCCTATAATTCTGTTCTCTGAGAAGTTGCTGGTTGCTTTCAAAATGTCAGCATATGTAAAAGCTGTCTTGTTCAAACGGATAACCTTAACTGTATCAGATAACCATGGTGAGGATCCGGTGCTGCTGGAATCATGCCATTCTTTTGTGTCCTTCAAGAGGTATCCTGGTTCATCTGAGGGGCTTTTCACCAATACACAGACTAATTATGGTAAGAAGCCCAAATACCATGAAAACTAGTGTTATGGCTACAAATACCAAGAACACAGACAATTTTGTGGGGTTTTTCTGGACTTTGTGAAAGGTTGTGTTTTTATCATCTGTGGTGTTGTCAATGAACTTGGGAAGGAATTAAGAGGGGGGTCACCTAAATATGAATCCTTCTCAAAAGTAACAAATTGTCCTGTTGATGGGACTACACCAGCTATGAGGGGATTGTAGGAGATGTTGAACTTGTTAAGCTCAGCCAAGTTGTTCAAACTTGTAGGAAAAGTCCCAGAGAAGTTGTTGTAAGACAAATCCAGATTCTGCATACATTTCATGTTGCCAATTTCCTGTGGAATTTCCACCTGAAAACTTGTTTCTAGTCATGTTCAAGACCACAAGTGGAATACTTTCCCAACTCTGGAGGGAATTTCCCAGAGAAATTGTTGAACCCAAGTGAAACATACTGAAGTTCACCATTTTCCCTATCTCTAAAGGGATTTCACCACCTAGCTGGTCCCACTTAACTGAATATACCCAGATATGAGGGGTAAGCGAAAGGAGGACCCGGGTGTGCAAAATGGGAAAATACCATATCACTTTGAGTAACTTGTCCCAAAGGCCTCTACAATTTTCCTTGTTAAGATGCCCATACACAAAGCTGAATGGAGGGTAATCTGCAGGTATCCATCTCTTCATTGCTAAACATTCACCAGAGCCAGCAACCATTCCATCATCTTTCCTATTTGATTCAAATGTGGTCATGGCATTCCTTCCAATTGTAGACAATTCAGAAGGAAAATTTCCAGAGAGGTTATTGTTGGCAAGGTTTAACCATAACAAGCTTGAACAGTTTCCCAACTCTGGGGGGATTCTTCCAGTTAATGAATTATCTGCAAGCATCAACCATAAAAGGGAACTCAAGTTTCCAAGGCTTGGTGGTATTGGTCCACTCAAATTGTTGAAGGCAAGGTCAAGTGCTTGCAGGTGAGTCATATTTCCAAATTCAGATGGAATAGATCCATTGAATTGGTTATATGATAACATTAAAAATTTCAGACTTGACATCTTGGAAATTTCAACAGGTAATGGACCTGAAAAGTTGTTGAAGCTTAGGTCTAACCTCACAATGTTTGGCAATGTGAGAATTCCTGATGATATCAATCCTCCAGTGTAAGAATTGGAGTGCAATAGAAGAAACCTCACCTGCTTAAATTTCCCAAATATCTCTTGTATGTCCCTACCAAATCTGTTTCTGCTCAAATCCAAGAAAACCAAATTGGTCAAGTTTAGAAGGGACTCTGGAATATCTCTTGAAAAGTTGTTGCTCCCCAAGTACAATCCTCTGAGGCCTGAAATGGATCCAATTTCAATGGGAATAGCCCCAGTAAAATTGTTGCTAGAAAGATTCAGAATGCTTAAATTCTTGCAATTAGCAACCTCCTTTGGTGCCTCACCAACAAACCCATTTTGAGAAAGGTCTAGTTCTTCAAGGCTACAATTCCATGGAAAATCCTCAGAAGGAATGGTCCCAATGAGATGGTTCTCAGCAACAGAAAACTCTCTGAGCCTAGCAAACCCCATCCATATGCCCCCACTCAGATTGTTGGTGCTCAAATCCAAGTACTGCAACTTGGGACATTGATCAAAGGAGTCACCAATAGTACCAGTCATGTTATTACCTGAGATATTCAAAGTGACTAAATTGTCACAAGTGGCAGGGAAATTCAACCCAAGTTCCCCATGAAATCTATTCATTGACAAGTCCAGTGTTTGCAAACTTGTCATTCCAGTCACGTTCAGCTCTCCATCAAGAATATTATGGGAAAGGTTGAGATGCAAGAGCTTCTGGCAGCGCCTCAAATCCTCTGGAATCCCTCCAAAGAGTGTGTTCTGAGAGAGATCAAGGTGTGTTAGCTCAGTGAGTTGTGAGAAGTTATTGAATATCTCCCTGTGATGTCACTATCAGAGAGGTCTATGCCAACCACCCTCCTTGCTTTGCTGCACCAGATTCCTTGCCATTCACAAGGATTATTGGAGTTGTTGGTGTTCCAATATATGTACCCTCCTTGGTCTGCAAGAGTTCTGTTGTCAAGGTACTTTTTCAGCTTCAGCAGAACCTGTTTGTCAGTGTCCAAAGAATCCCCGACAACAACTCTACCTAAGAAAATCAAACACAAAACAAGAATTGTCTCTTTAAACGCCAAGGACAAATTGGTATAACAGAATCATCAACCTAGGAACACAGAACAAAACAATAATACCCAACAATGATCACTGATTTTATGCAGGAATACAATAAAAAGATAGGATTTTGAGGGAGTACCTGAAAGAAGGATGAAGGAAAAGAAGAGTAATAGGAAGACACAGGAATGTGTTTCCTGTTCTGACATCTATGTTGCTGTTAGGACTTCTATTCTTTTTGGTTGTTGTTGCTTCTTCTCTTGTCTTTTCTTCTTTATTGGTGAAAAACTCATATGCTGATGATTCCCAGAATAAAATAAGAGTGACTCAGAAACATGAGGAAATTGAATCCATTGGGATGTGTGTTGGAGGTGAAGCAGGTAGACAAGATGGAACTTGGAACAAGATGTTTCCTTTCCATGCTAATGTTTTCTTGTTGATATGTGTTGAGGAGTTATTATATTAAATGAATGGTTGCAAAGTGGTAACCTTTTCTTTTAATTTTTTGGGGATTACCAGGAGAGACTTGAATTGAATGGTTGCTAAATGCAAACTTGCTATGAAAATTAAAAAAAGGGGAATGTGAAATCAGTTGTATGTATGTTTCTACTTTTGGGGCATTTGTTTATTGATTGGGTCAGAGTCACAGCATGAGAGGCTAAAGAAGCTCACATTTGGAGCCATGGTCGAGCCGCCCTTGCTGACCAACGGTTCGGCGAAGATGGGTTCGCACGGGTTTGTCTTGTGTTGAGTTTGACCTTAGACTGAATTGAACAGAAGAGAACACAGGACAAACACGGGGACACGGTTTTATGTAATTCTTTTGTAATAGTAATAAATAAAGGTTAGGTTGTTGTATTGTATAGTGACTATGTGGTCAATAAAGGGTATCATGCCATGGTTAAACCAAGGTGAAAATGACACCGCCGTTTTCTCAGTTGAGCACTAATTGCTTTTTGTGACTTTCGTGGAAAAGTTGGTAACGATTTACAGCGCCAGAGGATTAAGCTAAGGAAGTTACTAAGAAGGCCCTTGTTTTAGACCCTTAACAATGGGTACAAGTTTTTTTTTTTTTTCTTTGACCGAAAATCACCATAAGCATAGTTATGAGTTTAATTTTCGAGCTAGGAATGATGGTTAGGTAAAGTTCTCACAAGAGTGACAACTCTAAAAAAATGTGTTTGGGATCACTCCACCTCTTACAACCAACCACTATTTGATGGCTATAAGTTTTATTATTTTCACTATAAATATTTTTTATTTGGGCAATTTATGGGGGGGCTTAATCACCCCACCCCTTTCTAAGAGTGTATCTAGTGAAGATTTAACCTAATAGCTCTTCTTACAATCTAAGCTTGTTACAACGGATACCAGTTTGATCGAATTCGAATTCCTGAGTGGTTAAAAATGGTGTTACCGTAAATGTCATTGGATTGCGATCAATTGAATACCCTGATCGTGAAGGGAAGTAAAAGCGAGCAAATACTAGTAAGCAGAGGGAAAGGAACCTCATACCATACCACACCATGATGCCAATTTTGGTAATGCAATCAATATCACATTTAAGTACCAACAAATTGCATTTGCACTTTTGCTAGTTTAGTTTTATATAGTACAATCCAATCCACTTTTTTATTATTTAATTAATGAAGCACAGGAAATATCTTCTGTATTTGAAATTTTTGTAATTTTGTTGTAATATTTAAAATTAAGAGAGATTTATTAAATATTTGAAAATATTTTATTGTGATTTCTGTTACTTCATGAAGACCAAAAATGTAAATATATATATATATATATTGAAAATATGATCCATTAGTTTGCTTGCTAGTGCTTAGAGCCACGGCCGGACATTCAATAAGGCAATTAAGGTCATTGCTTAGAGCCCACAAATTTATAAGGTCCCCCAATTTTTTTAATAGTAGTATTATTGATATAAATTATCTTTTAAAAATTAATAATGTTTGAGATAGGGTCCAATATTTTATAAGGCCCATATTTTACATTTTTTATATCTCTTTTTTTCTTATCATTTAAACTACTTAAAAGTCCACATCCCATTTATTGGTTTTTGCAAATGAAAAGTTATTCAATACTCAACAGTGAGTTTCCTTGTATCAATAGTATTGTTGAACCTATGATCTATTGGCTACTTATACAATTATTGAAATGGATATAGAGTCCAAGTTCAATGAAAAACATAAGATTCATAGGAAAAACATTTTGATGACACTGTTAGTGATGAGATAGCTTATTCTGCTAAAGATTCGTTTCACATTGATTATTTTTTGTATATATTAGATCAGTCTAATCTATTTCTTCTATTGAAAGTCGATTTGAACAACTTTTAGAATATGAAAACATGTTTAGTTTTTTATTTGATTCAAATAAATTTAAAATTCGAGGGGAAGATGAATTGAAAAAAATATTGTATCAATCTTGAAAAGATTTTGAGTTTTGAGGACCATTCTGATATTGATGGTCTTGATTTGTTTTCATAACTAAAGTTATTAAAAGAAATTCTAAGAAATGAAATTAACACGCCATTAAAAAGATTGAACTATATAAAAAGATTAGGTTCTTTTCCAAATACATACATTGCTTATAAAATATTATTAACATTACTTGTAACTGTCGCAACCGCTGAAAGAAACTTTTCAAAATTAAAATTGATTAAATCATATTTAAGATCAACTATACTACAAGATAAATTGAATAGGTTAACTATATTATTTATTGAGAGTGAAATGTTAGAATTATTTGATAATAAATTTTAATAAATAATTTTGCAGCTCAAAAAGTCAGAAAAAAAACATAAAAATTATCAGTCTATATTAACATGGACCCCTATCTTAATTTTGCCTGAGACCCCGAAATTCCTAGATAAGGCCCTACAACATATTCACTTGATTGTTTTACCAAGCTGCTATAGTTTTAGCAATATGTATTGAGTCTATTAATATGGATTTTGACCTGTGAGCTAATAAAAGTCTAACCCGATTTATATGTGGATTGGATTTTAAAAAAAACTAGACTCACGTTATTTTGATTTATTTTGACAATTAGGCAAGTTCAAGATACGTGAACCTTGTTTAATCCACTTTTCTGTATTTTTCACAATATTTTCTGAAATTTTACTATTTTTCCATTTTTTAAGAATTTTTATTTTTTCTTAAAAAAATAGCAAAGTCATTTAATGATAAAGAGGGTTTTGTATTTTCTTACGTACTCGCCACAAAAGTGAGTTAAATTAGGTTATGTTGGACCAGCCCATGAATTTGGTTGACTCATTTTAATATATCTAATTTATATTTATATCTATTTATTTATTTATATATACTAGTAAAATTTACTTGAGAAAACATTAACAATGTTAACTTATTATTAATTGAGTTGAAAAACTTTAAATGTATATAATGATACTTTATATTATTAAATATAAAATGACTTATATTATATTAGTAAAACTGAAATAAGAAAATATTAATAATAATATTAGTTCATTATCACTTGAATAAAAAGCTTTAAATGTATTTAATTATATTTTATATTATCGAATATATTATTATTAAATATAAAACTATTTATATTATATTAGTAAAATTCACTTAAAAATGTTAATGATAGTTTTAATTAACCAACAATGACATTGTAGCATAAAATTATCATCATGTTATCCTTCTATATATGTGCATAGATGTGGACTTATTTAGTAATATTTTTAGATTTACATGCATTTATTTGTTGTAAATCTTTCACCAGACATAACGGACGATATTTAATTATGTATATGTTGACATGCATTTTTATACTTTTAAGGACTTTTTTGTGATTATAATATTTTGGAGATCTAATTAGTGACACAATAATATGAAAAGTTAAATGGAGAAACTTCTACAAAAGTTTATTATAATTTTTGTATATATATTATATATTTTTAACACGACTTATCTTTAGTTTGGATGAGTGTGCAACTACGATTGATATTTCGATATCCCTACTTGTCAACTTTACACTAACTGTAGATCAAATTATTTAAAAAAAAATTATAGTAATGAAAAAACTATATGTAAAAATAAAAAAAAAACATAATTTTTATACAACTAAATAATATATTATATATTCTTCTATAATAAATTAATATTGACATTTAAAAGTGAGATTTTTTTTCCATACATTCTCCCTCCATTAGACTATCTCTTCTCGTCCTCAAAATGACTTGTTCTTTTCACTTTAAATACTTTTAATTCACTTTTGACGTTTGTAATTTCTTCACTTACCAATTACAAATAAAATTTACTTAAATATTTTCTGAATTTATTTAATTAATTTTTTCTAATTCTTTATAATTTATCTGCTTATTCTCTCCTATCAACTTTAATTTTCATAAATAAAATTGAGGGGATATTAGTTATATCAAGTATACACCATATTATACATTTAATAATTAATATTAATTTTAATTTATCTCCCATTACAAGAAAACACGTAAATTAAGAAACATAATAAATGTTCTGATTTATATTAAAATTATTATATTATTTTTCTAATATATCATTTATTTTATTTTTTTTCAAAATGTCCTACTAGAGGTAATATCATGCATCAAAGCAGAACCCCTTTATCTATTTACTATTTAATTATTAATTTTTTTTCTACTTATTATTTCTCTTATATCATGGTGAAAGTTGAAAAAATCATAATTAATGCTCTCTTAAAATTAATGAGACGGGTAAATATAAATGAAGGTACATGGTACTTCTTTTGTCTCACTTATCATTTTAGAGAATCAAAATTAGTCCATTTCTTTGTCATTCTATAATTTTGACAAACATTTAAATTTTTTTATTAAAAACATCCTTTTAAAATAATAACTGAGATAAAAGTCAATTAATAAATGATTAATGCTATAATAGAAAAGTAGTTATATTTTTTATGAAATGAAGAGAATTAATTATATTTTTTAATTCTCGTGTCAAATTCTTCAATAACGAATAAAATAGAAAGGAAGAAGTATGCTTTAGTAATTAATCCACATATTTATCCTTTTTAAAAAAACAAAAATTCATGTAATACGTCTAATAAAAAATAGAAATTGGACTCAATAAGTTTCCCTATGTGCTTAATTTCATTATCTTTTGCGGGTTTTCTTTTCTTTATCTTATATTCTTTATCATATGCTTAATGTTTTGTGCCCAATCTAAGAAGAGAATCTCTCTCCTCATCCCCGCGAATGTGGTCCAATAAATCAACGCTTTAATTAACTCATAAATAAAAGGAAATTTTTTCGATACCCTGACAAATCAAAGGGTTTTGGAACTCGTCAAACGTGGACTAATGATAACTCATGCATAATTAATTAATCACGATATACGATGTGGTCCAATATTATTTAGTACAATTTAGTCTTACATCATTAAATGTCATATTTAAGCATTTTGTGTATAATTATTTTTTTGAGTTTAAAAAATTTTAAACTCTAAAATTAAAATGTTAACATCTTATGGAGCTTTAAAAATTGTTTTCCATTGCAAAGCTTCCATGGTGACCTGTGTATTTTACTTTCTGTTCTTAAATTTTATGTTCAAAACATTATTTGATTGTCTGGTCTTGATGGTTCCTAACCCTGTCTCGTTTATTAAAATTAAATTTTCAAACTCCAAAATTTAACTCTTGAAATTTTTTATTTAATATTTTTAATTTAAAATATTTTTTCAAATTAAAATTCATTTCAAACATATTAATAAACAGATGATTAATTTGCTAAAAAGAAAAAAATTGACTAATATATATCAGATCACGTGCATCATTAATCCTATAGTGCTATTGGTTTACATAGGAAGGGTTCCAAAACCCTTCACTTAGGTCGGGTATCATAACAAAACTCTAAATAAAATGGTCATTTTCGATGAGTATCGTTTTTTAAAAGGTTAATGAAATTCAGATTTGACTATATGTACGTGGCTAGCTATATATGTTGAACAAAAACCAATACTAATCAAATGGTAGGTGGGTGACGACAAACGTGCCGGCCTCCGTCACATTCTTGGATTTGGCTTTACGGCAAAGTTTATTATATGCAGCTAGCAATCAGCAATGGAGTGAGACTCAGGACTATCTAACATTTATGCAATGCTGTGTTGGAATATTATTGTTCTTATGATGTTTCTGTTGAGATCGTCTTGCCCAAGTTTGTTGACAAAAAAAAAAAAAACGGAGTCAAACTACATGTTAATGATATTTAATTTGTTAAATGATTAACTATTTGTTAATTGTCACCATGTAATATTTTAAATTTGCATTACATAATACTCAAAAGTTACTGATAAGGACACGTGCAAAATATTTCCCAAATTAATTAAAGATACTTCTGACGAGGTTATAAGATAGAACATTTATATATATATATATATATATATATATATATATATATATTGCAGGCATGGTTTCTTAATTTTTTTTAGATGGAACGTTAGCATCATTAAATTAAATGATCTTCGACTCCAAATAATTTATAGGTCTTAAAAATTTATTGACATTATATGTCAAATTTTTTGGTTATGCAAGAAACCTTGCTTACTTCATAGAAAAAAAAATTAAAGGATATATACGGCTAGTGGGAGGAGATAAATTTAATTAGTGTCTGTTTGATTTAAAATTAAATAAAATTGATCCTATAATTAATCATTGAAAATGAGTAATTTATGTTTTACGAAGCATACATGTTAAATGAAAGTTATTTAAAATTAATTTCACACATGAATTTTGTACTGTGTGCAACTAGTAATCAAACAGGCACAATATAAGTTATTTTCCACTTTTATATTGTTTAATGATTTTATATAAAAGATAAGTTTTAAATTAGGTGATATTATTATGATGATTATGCATAAAAAAATTTAAATGAATTAAACATTAATATAATACAAATTATGTCATAATAAAATCACACACACGAGCACAGAGACATGCATAAACTATAAATTGAGAGAGTAGACTAAGAAGTGAAACAAATTAATTCTGATAATTTATTTTATACGATTGAGGTGTTTAACATGGATCATGATTTATGAACCACTCTATATTTACCTTAGGTTATGTTTGTGAGTTGAAAAATGAAGGGGGGAGAGGGAAGGAAAAGGTTTTAAGGAAGCCATTCCCTCCCTTATTTTTGTGAGTGCAACTCTTTCATTTTTTTAATTTACAAAGCATTTTTTTAATCATTCCTCATCTTTCATTTCCTTTATAAACCTTCCATTTCCCTTCGCTTCAAACTCACAAACATACCCTTAGGATATATTATTAAAGTATTCAATGGTTGATAAATAGGGGATGTGTGTTACTTGTCATTTCTATATCATCATATAACTTTTAGTAATGAGTTAAATATGTTTTTAATTCATAAAATATAGTCGACATTTGATTTTAGTCTCCATATATAATTCAAAATTGGTGGATTTAGTCCCTCAAAAGGTGAAAATACCCCCTTTCAATCCTTATTGATAAAAATTCGTAACTAATCAATAGTAAAATTGTGTAATAAGGATTATTTTGGTGTGTTTTCAATTTTAGAAGGACCAAAACCACGTACCAGTTTTATATTATAGGGACTAAAACTAAATCTTGACTATATTTCAAGGACTAAACATATATTTAACCCTTTATAAATTTACAAGTATATCTTTGATTGTAAAAGATAGACTATATTAGCAAATTAGTCCCTGAGAGATTCCTGAGTGTGCAATTTAGTCCCTGAGAGAGTCAAAATTCCAAAATAGTGGCTGAGAGATTGCTCCGTCATGCAAAATGGTCAAAATGTCATTTTTAAGGACTAATTTGCATGATTTTTTAATGTCTCAAAGACTAATTTGCTTGTTTTTCAGGGATCATTTTGCACAATAATGACCATTTTGCATGATGAAATAATCTTTCAGGGACCATTTTGGAATTTTGACCCTCTCAGGGACTAAAACGCACAATCAGGAATCTCTCAGGGACTAATTTGCTAGTATAATCTAAAAGATAATTGTTGACTGTTTAAACCCCATGACATCTTGCCCCTCAAGTGAACCTTAATTTTAGGTGGTTAAGGAGCGTTTAGTGATCAATTAGCGAACTAATGTGAGAAAGTTGATTAAGAGTTGTTTGGTAAAACTAGCTGAAAGTTGAAAAACTAGATGAAAGCTGAAAAGTTAGCTGAAAGTTAAAAGTTTGCTGAAAACTGAAAAGCTAGTTGATTTGATTGAAGGTATTTGGTAAAATTAGCTGAAAATGGTAAAATGACATACAATGCAAAGACGTCATTAATTATTAAATAATGATGAGTGGGGTGGTTAAGGGATAAACTTGTAATTTCAACTAGTAGCTGAAAATGAGAGTTTTTTAAAAAAACTACCTCAAGTAGCTTTTCAAAAAAAGCTAGTAGCTATATACCTAGAAAAGCTACCTTTCTAACAAACACTAATGAAATGATTTCAACTACTGATTTTAGTTTTCTTTTAGTTAAAATGTTTTTCCAATCACTCTAACAGTAGTTAGTTTGACTGGAGAGGAGAAGAAATTTTTAATTAATATTGCTCATGATCTAGATAAAGAACTTCCTACAAATAGAGCGCACAAATACCAATAAGACTACAAGAGATGGAAGATTTGCTTGAAACCTAGTCGGGGGAACTATGATTTTGGAGGTGTTTTTATCAATTTGGCGCACTTGGGTGACTTAAAATTAAGAGTTTATTGAGCAATTTATGGGTTTGGAGTTAGTGGTTTTGGGTAACATGTACGACAGTTTAAAAAAGTTAATAATAATAACAACAGGTGATTGGTTTTTAAAATGTGAACAAAATGATTGTTGATTAGTGATCAAAATTTGAACTATATAAAATAATATGAAAATTTTAAAATTATATGAAATATTATTGGTTGAATAGTATAATTGAAATAATTATTTTTTATGAATTAACAATTCAAATTCAAAATCATTATTTTTATTATATATATTCAAATTAAATCTCTAATTTAAACTAATCATCTTTTAACATTTACTATTGTTAGAAAAGTCTGAATCACGGTATGAAATCTCTAAGTTTTAATGAATAATAATATGAAGATTTTATTAATCTTAAGATCTAACAAAGTTTGAAGTATGGGTGTAATCGGGTCGGGTCGGGTCGGGTTTAGGGTATAATAGTGCCCGAACCAATTAACCAGTAGCATGTTGGGTTGGATCGGGTTCTTTAATTTTTATTACTCAACCCGAACCGAACCAACCCGACCATCGCCGAATTGGATCGGGTCGGATCATTCGGGTCATCGGTTAAAATGGAAAAGCAGAAAAAAGGAATAAAATGGTCCTTTGAATAAATCAAAACCTGTAAGTGTATTGATTTCAAACTCCTTTCACAGGCATGTTGATTTCGAAATAAGAACTTGCAAATCCTATGGGTTTTAACCAAATCTTTAATTTCCATTCATTTGAAACATCACAAAATCAGAACCTATAAACCCCATGTGTTCGGTTCGTTGATGAAGCACTCCGCCAAAGCTATACCCTCACTGACATAGATGTGCGACAAGCTTGGTAAGCGGCGGCTTGAGAACTCACGACAACGACTGGAAGCAAACGATCTCGTGATCGATGACTTCGAGGCGGCTTTGGAGGCGCAACGTGTGACGCTCATTTACGATCCGCTCTCCTCCTTCGATTTCCTTGGCGGGGCCAGAGAAATCACGACATCAACTGAACACAACAAAGGTCTGGTGATTGATGGCTGCGAGGCAACTTTGGAGGCACAGTCCGGCAACAATGGCCCTGGTTGTCCGGTGGCGGCGAGAAGCGAGGAAGATGATGGTAGGACTGCGCTCCATTTCTCTTAGGGTTAAGATGAAGTGTGAAAGTGAAAATGAATTTCAATCTCTTCTCAGTTTACAATCTGTCTAGCCTTTTTTTAGGATTTTAGTAGCAATGGGTTGGGTCGGGTACCTCGGTTTTGAATTTGTGCAACCCGAGACCCGACCCGTTGACGTTCGGGTTTTATCATTTGAACCCGATCTGAACCATTTATCCGAACCAACCCGTAAATTTGTTATCGGATCGGGTCAAGTTGATCGGTTTCACGGGTTGGTCTATACCCGCTTACACCCCTAATTTGAAGTGTATAACTGCAAGAACAAAGCTAGTATGGAGTTTGGAATTAACCCTGGATTATGTCAGTCTGAAGTGATCAAAGTCTGAAGCATCCTAATGTTAACCTAAGTGTGTTATACAACCAGAGTTTCGAAGCAACGCCAAGTACTATACTCTTATATATCAAACCCAAAGAAGCAACTAATTAAAGCTTATGAAATCCTACGTGATTCAAATTAAAAAACACCGTTGCCTTAGACTACACTTTGCTAGAAGAAGAAGTTATCAAAAGATCTTTGTGAGAGCAGAAAGCATATCAGCACACGTACAAAAGCAAAAAGAATGTCATATATAAAAAGGACAAGAGAAGTCTGCGTAAAAGACTTTCTAGCTTGCTCTTTGTCACACTGCTGCTACAAATAGTACAACCAACAACTCCATGCATTAAATGCGAAGAGACAACGTTAACCTCCCCACACTCAAAGTCTTTACCTCTTGGAGCCTATATAAATAGAATAAGGGTGAATGAAGAAAGTAGAGAACAAATAAACAAGCGCAAAAACGCTGTTATTTTCTACTCTGATCCTTTTATTCTCTCATTTTTTCACTCTTTATGCAAGTCATTTCAAACGAGTTTTGATCTGAACTTTATTTTGATAAACCTCTGCTTCATCTTTTATATTCACACTGTGTGTAATCTTAGAGCTTTATCTCATATTAATTTTCTGATTTATTTGTTGAGCCTGAGTAGGCTTGTTTGTTGTAAATAATACTTGATTTTTGGCCTGAGAAGGTTGTGAAGAATATCTTGTACGCTTGGAGAGATAGTGAAAAAATTACTTGTATAAGGTACCTTTAATTTAGTGAAAAATCCTAACCATGTTAGGGACTAGACATGGCACCTATGGTATGTACTGAACCAGACTCTCTACCTTATCTTGTTATTATTTTGTTTATCTAACAAAGGTTCTATCTGTGTTTATCTAATAATAAACTAAGTTGTTGGAAAACTTTCTTGTGAAAACTGTTTACGTTCAGACTCAACCTAAGAACTACTTTAGACCAAGTCTGAAGATTTACGCAAATATCTTTTTGTGAACTTGTGTTGTGAAATACCTTAAGTTTTGAATAAATTACACTGTTCGTTTAGAAGTTAAAGAGAATATTAATTATTTTTTCTACTTTTACCCTTAATAAGAGAGATAATTTTTTTGGTTTAACCACAGGTAACCTCCACAGGAGGCAATACTGTTCGAGCCGGGAACATCCACATTATGGTGAGGCTAGCTCTCCCGACGGGGATTTTTTCCATCCACAAGACTCGAACCCGAGATCTTACTTAAGGGGAATCAAACATGTACCACTTGAACCAATCTCTGTTGGTAAATATCCTTCCTTCCCAAATAATAAGAGAGATAATAAGTGGAAAAAAATAATGATTAAGATAAAAGAACAAAGGGTATATTAGGAAAAAAATACAATGAATCTAATAAAAATTACCACACATTTATTACATTTCTTATTTTGTGTATATTCTTTTAATAAGACAGATAAAGAGTAACAACTAACAAGGGTAGTATATATTAAATTTAAATTATTTCGGTTTAAATCTAACATGTATTTTATATTTTAATTTATTTATTTATTATTAAAAACAATTATATTTTTATGCATTAATAGGATAAATTTAAAACCAGTTCAATATATTAAATTTCAAGATTAAAGCACTAAATTTTGTAATATATATATATATTTTATAAGAGTATATACTAAAAGTTTTATAAATATATGATATAAATTTATTTTTATGTAACTATGTACGCTTTTTGGTCATACTTTGCAAATATATATATTTGTACCAATAAAAAAATAAAATCCCCTCTTACATGCATTTTATGTGTATGTCTGTGTATGATTAAAAAAAACCATTTTATGTTATATAATAAAATCATAGTATATGTTTGAATTGGTTTGTTTTAAAGAACACGATGATCTTATTGTCTTTCATTTTTTTTTATAGACTGAATATTTACTATAAATATATAAATACATTGTTGAAATAGTTTATTCTACAAAATTGTATATTTTTTAATTTCCTAATTGTGTGATTATTTTCTACACAAGTAATTGTAAATAAAATCACAATGCCATCATTTGTTTTGTTTAAAAAATATATAATTTTATAATATAATATTTTAAAAGTTTTTTAAACAAAAAAAATTATTTTTAATTTTTAAACAACTGAAACATTTTGTTTTGAAAAACTTATATAATTTTTTAAAAAAATTAATTAAATTTTTTTTTCTTAAAATCATTAATGAGATGTCTATCGATCCTTTACTTACTTACTTGTATATATATATATATATATATATATATTAAGAATTTAACATAAAGAGAGATATGCAGATAAAGAGTACAACGGATGAATACTTGAGAGGATTTTTCTTTTTCAGTAATCCATATTTTGACATGATAGAGGAATTTTATATTTTAGCAAATAATATAACTCATCAACTTATTATTAAATAAGTTAAAATAAATCAAGTTTATACAGATTAGGTCATAAACCTATAACAATGGTCAGTGGCGAAGCCACTTGGGGACTAAGGGGGCCTGGCCCGACCCCCTCAATAATTTTTTTTTCGTTTTAGTATATTATATATATTATATATATATATATGTGAGAGAGAGAGTATATATATACAAATTATGGGTATTTATCTTAATTTGATATTTAATATTTGATTTATGTTTTAGTATTAAATTTTTGATATATATATAAATAAATAATAAAATTGTATTTAAAGTAAAGGGATTAATTGAAAAAATGATAATATTGACTCTGGCTTCCCTGACAATAGTTTACCGTATTCCCCTTTTCTACCTACATTTACATGTGACTATATATGGGGACATTTTGATTCCATCACTTAAAAAAGTAAATTAAGAAAAACTTTCCCCGTTCTTTTTTTTTCTGGTCATTTTCTTAGCTAGTTTAATTCTAATAGGATATTGCACGCAAGCAACCTTCATGATCTCAAACCACCTAACTTGCCACAATTTTATTATAAAAGCTAAATTATTTTTTATACATTATCATGTTTGTCCTCATCATGATTAAAGAATATTAATTTCTGGTTTTACTCAAAATCATAAGAAAAACATCTATTGACCCAAGAGCTGATCGATGTGCAATATTAATTTCTAACCCTAATCTCCTAATTATCATAATCATGTGAACTAACAGCCATAGCAATCCAGACATAGCGTTCAATTAATAAATTAGTTTATTTTCCTTTCTCTCCTGTAAATACTACACATATTTCATCACAAACAAAACAAGTGTGAATTTTAAAATTGATCAGGGAAGCAAAATCTGATTTAACCTCCAAGTGGGTCACTCAACTATAATGTGTGCCTCAGCCTAACCCAAACTAACAAACTAAGGAGCTTTGTTCCTGTGGACTATGTATAGTCTCAAATAAATTTGTGTGCTTGCTGTTGCTTAATACATACTTCCTACATTTCTTTTTATTTTTCTTTTTAGGGTTTTAAATTTATTTTTAAATAAATGTCATTTTTCAGATATTAAGAATATAATTAATGCTATTTTTTCAATTTTACCCTTTTCTTAATCTGATTTTTTTAATTTAAATATTTATTATAAAACTATATCATAAATATTCTACAAGTTCAAGGTCTTGATAAATGTATTCTTTATTTTTTCAACAAAAAATTTATGGTATATATAGAGGCAAAACAAATTTGAAAAAGAATTCATTTCATTCTAAAAAGAGAGATATTAAATATATTAAGGGGGAAAAAAAGAGAAAGAGCATAGTTGAAAAAAAAATGGCTAAAAAGATATAGTTATTGCATTTCTTATAATTCTTGTGAAAAACCTTAAACGACAGACAAAAAGAAACAGATGGAGTATAAGAGAATCAGGTCTTTATATAGTAGAGTTATAAGTATTTGTAAATACAAATTAAATATGATAATATAAATTAAAATATATTTCAAAAAATAATTTAGTTAATAGAAATAATTTTATTAAATAATAAAAGCATTTGAAATTTTAAATTTAAAACATTTATAAATAGTTCATTATATTGTTTACGTTGATTGAAAAAAAAAATTAATTTGAACATTGCGTAAATAAATAAGTTAAAATAAAAATTATTTAAATGAATACATTCAAAATTAAAAAATGATTTAATTTAATATTAGAATATGTAAGACATATGTGTTAAAAATCATGATTAAGACATGTAACTACATAATAATAAAAGCACATGGTAAGGATTATCTCATTTTAATTTACAGAACAAAGATTCAAACTTATTATATTAGGACATATAAATTATTTTAGAAGAATTAATTAACCCATATTCTACACTTGAACAGTATGCATTTCTTTGGTCAAAATTCACGTTGGGTTGGTACATAAACATACCCGTTATTTCTTCCTTTCATACAATACAATATTGGTTGGCTCACGTGCATAAAAATAGACCAAGTGGATTCCCTGAGAAAAAATGTACTATGCCTTTGAAGTTCAATTTGCTTTGCTGCAAAAAATAGACAGATGCCTTTGATTGGTAAATAACTCTCTTATCCCCACACGTGTAATATTTAATGTATTAAATTCTTGACCTTCCGAGTGAAACAAAACTTGACACCTCAATCCATTTGATTTGAACCATGTCCCCTCTTAGCGTGTGATGCAATCAGGGTATAATTTGGATTGATATAAACCAGAAAGACAAAAAAAAGTTGTATATATTGACTAATAAGAGAAAAATGAAAGGATTATATTATTTTTATTCATTTGATTGTGGAGAAAAAATGTAATAAGATTATACTTTTTTTTTCTTTTCTGGGTCAGATCCTTCGTCAGGGCCTACAGTAAGGTCCCGATCAGACCAGGTCAATTTATCAGGTCAAGACTTTTTTAAAAATCTATATAGCAAAATAGGTAAGATTCCAGGCCATCAAAAAAGTCTTTAAGATCAGGTTGGCCTATTTAACTAAATATAAATAAAATATTAGTATTTTTTATATTGATATTGTCATTATTATAAGATTTTTATTATATTGCTTTATGATTATATACTTATTAACTTGTGTAAATATTTAAGTATGTTTATTTTATATAAGAAACTTGAGCATATAAGTTTATTCAAATACATGCTTATGATATATTCAAGTACCTTACTATAAAATAAGCTTTCATGCCATGTCAAGCTTTAAATATGCTAGGCTCAGGTCATAAAATAAAATTTATATTAGGTAAACAAGTCAGGTCTTGGAAAACGTAGCTCAACTCGGTCTTTTTTATCCCTACTTTCATGAGAAAAATAACGCACGATAAAAAAAATTATAAAATTCTAAATTTATCTATTTATTATTATATTAATTAAAACATATAGAAATTACTGAATACAAATATATTTTTTCTTTCTATTCTTCTGTTCAGTCAAACAATAGAAAATCGTTCCCTTTATTTTTTATTTTGGTTCTTTCCATTCTTTCCCTATCTTTCCTTGCCACCCAAATGAAAAGTTATTTCCATTCAGAACAAAGCATATAGACCAAATGAGTGCTTCCAAAAAAAAAAGCATGGAAAAAATATTAGTTGAGTATATACGTTAATAGATAAATATTGATTTTATGGTATCACCCGGCAGGACATATTATCTGAAATGGCAGTGTGTTTTCCAGGAAGCAGGAGATACACAAAACAAAATAATGAAATTGGTCTATTTTGAGTAATAATTGACCAGCACGCACACGTTTCTGGAAATTGAAAAGAAAAAAATCCATCGCCTATTAAGTTGCCCAGGTTGGAAGCTACATTTTGCCTTTCCCCGTCAAATGGGGACCCAAGACTAGGAATCAAAGTTGTGTGTCTGACTTGCTAAACATAATTATCACGATTAAAGATTTTCTTACGCTGTGTTTGGAAATTTAGAGAAAAAAAGCTGGAAAGCAGACTAGAAATTAAAGGGTTGAGAGAGGAGAGAGTTTTATAACATGATTATATTGACAAATTACACAAAAGTGACTTTGATATCCCAAACATATTAAAAGAGAGAGGAGTGTTCTATCAATCTTGTCATTTCCTCCTCAGTTCATTTTTTAACTCGTAAATGTATATATCATTAAAAAATCTTTTGAAGCCACGTTTAGAATCATCTTGAAGAAACTGTTCTCTAAAATAAATAAATAAATGGAATAATCAATTTTAATAAACTCTCACCAAATGCACACTAAGTAAACGTGCATTATTTTTCAAGAATGGTATGTGTTTTGTAATAAGGTCAATAGTTTTTAAATTATTTGACTAGCTTGTATCCCTCGTATTTTTTTTTTTTATACAAGAAAAGTTTTAATCTACTACCTCGTGTTAAACTACCGGAATTTCCAACCACTAAACCGACCTTAGTGGGTTATTCTCGTATTTTAATACACTTTTCGTTTTAATTTTTTTTTCAATGTTACTAATAGAAACTCTTTCTTCTCTTTTCATCTTGAGACTCTCTTCTTATTAATTAATTTTATCAAACACAACAGAAGATGCGGGTTATAACTTCATTCATTAATCATTGGGCTATCCTAGCCTCTTTTTTTTTTGGTCGATGGGCTGTCCTAGCTTGAAAATGAGGACTGAGCCCCACAAATACACCCACGCTAACCCAAGTTATTTCATTTTATCTTCCGGCCAACGAGCCCAAGTTTCAGCATCAACACCGCATATGGGCCATTACTTTTCACACCGCTGTTTTTGCTATTCCCACCCCCTACTTTTTTTCTTCCCCAAACTACCCTCCCCTACCCCCCTCCCCTTCGCCCCCCTTCTCTAATCTATACTCCCCTCCCTTACGGATAACCATGTCCGTAAGATTTATTTTTTTTGAAAAAAAATATACTTTACGGACAGTGTTGTCTGGGAGTTGTTTTTTTTAAAAAAAATAACTTCCGGACACAATTGTCCGGGAACTATTCCCGGACAACTTTATCCGGAAGTGTTTTTTTTTAAATATAACTTTTGGACACAATTGTTCGGGAATCGTTCCCGGACAACTGTGTTCGAAGGACTGCCTGAAAGGTATATTTTTTAAAGAAAAATATAACTTCGGAACACAATTTTCCGGGAAGCATTCTTGGACAACTGTGTTTTTATTAATATGTTTTATTATAAAAGATATTTTTTATGAACTGCGGGTATTCTACATAGGAGACAGTCTTGTTACTACCATTTTATTTTTTCTCACACATTAATTTTCTTTTTATTATCCTTTTTACTTTCTTTTTATTTTTTATCAAAATTATATCTCCATTTATTTAGCTTCAATTGCAGTGTTTTTTTATGAATCACGGGAATCCTCCACCGGAGGCCGTCTTGATCCTATCATTTTCTTTTATTTTTATCTCATCTCCATTTTCTTTTTTTTTTTATTTTTTTATTCTCAATTTAGTAATGATTTTTTATGCAATGAATAACATTATGAAAGAAAATGATAGTGTTTCTAAACCACCAGAAAGAATTGGGCTTCAAGGCCACAAGAAGCCCTCTGGGATACGTATGTAGAAACAAAAGCTGAATCTGGACTTTAGACCAAAAAATAATCTGGACCGAAAGAGAAACAAAAGTTGAACGCAAGTTTTGACCCAGAAAAAAAAAAAAAAACAGAGTTGATTGACCAAAATTTATATCTATCTAGTCTAGATCATGTTTGGTTTAGTGTAATGCTAAAAATAATTACGTTGAAAATTTAAACTTGAGTTTAATCAATTTCTATTATTAAATCAAACATACACATAATCTTACACTAACCAAAATCATGGATAAATAATCAAATTCGAGTATATTTTCCCCACTCATATGGTGAAAATAAAATAGAGCTGATTGATTCAATTACTTGATTAGTTAATTTCAATAGTTATTGTAAATTGTATTAACCCTTATCAATTGAATGAACAATTTTTTTTTTCACAAAAAGTAATCTTTGAGAACCATCACCCTAGGGTGCATAAATCTCTCAACGTGTAAAAAGACTGGCCTAAGTTGATATAGCCGAATAAAAAAGAGCATGCTTAATGCCCTTAATACATGCCTAATAAAATAAACTACATATGCTAAGTCACTATAATTATCAAAAAAACACGAGCTACAAAAACAGCTATCGGCTTAGCCTTCTTGCATTCACACTAGCTATACCTCCTATAAATATGTACCAAGTTAATGTGTTTTAAATCATCAAATACAATTGAGTTTTCTTATACAAAGTGAAAGTTTTCTCTCTTTTCTTTAGGCTTCTTGTAAAGAGTCACAACCATCAATCAACTATCATGGTTCGTACATCACTTCTTAAACATTAACTAACTGTCTTCAGATAAGATTCGGACATATATTGCAATATAAAATAGACCTAACCGTTGGTACTGTAACTAGATACAATAAATATTGCAGAGATACAAAAACTAATTGCCATTTACAACTTCATATTAAGAACCTTACCTAATGGCTGGTATGTTCCAGGTGTTCCATGTGATGAGGAAGGACTAAATGGTTTAGGTGTAGATTCCTCCCTAAGGGCAGTTAGAGCAGCCTTCCTTCTCTGCCTATGTTCCCTGTGTCTCCTTATTTTGTCCTCTAATGCTGCTTTTGCATTCTCAGCTAACTCAGCCCTGCTTAGAGCCTGTTCTGCACGTGCCCTGAGCTCTGCAATTTTCACTGATGCATTTTCCACCTCCTTTTTCATCAATGATAACTCTCTCTGGCTTCCAACTTCACTTGCCTTCTCAGCTTCTCTGACCAAGTATGTGTAATCTTTCAAAGACATTGTGATATGGTCATTGTTATACTTATTCTCACTATTTCTCTCTTCAGCTTCTGCCTTTGAGTGTTCATCAATAACATATCCATTCTTGTAAGCCAACCTATATTCCTGAATCTGAGATTTCAGCAATGCAATCTCCACTTGTGCTTCAATGTCCTTTTCCTTATTCATGTTCAACTCTTCTTTAGCCTTCTCTAACTCACTTGTGAGTGATTCATTAGTCATATACATATTCAATCCATTTATTTCTTCCTTTGCACTCTTAAGCTCTTGTTTGAACTCATTTAATTTCATTTCTAATTTCTCAATGTAAACAGATTGATCCATGATCTTTCTTTCCTTAAGTTCCAAGTCAACCTGAGTTGACTTATCCATTTGTTGACTTTGTAATCCCTGTAGCATTTCCACATGCTTTCTCATTTCTTCTAGCTCTTGTTGAACTTGAGCAGTAGCTTTTGTAGCTAACTCAATTTTCTCATCTTTCTCAGACAACATAGCAAAATTCTCTCTCTCAGCTTGAATGGCATCAAGTTTTGACCTGTGAATGACTTCATTAAGCTCCTTTACTTGCTGAAGGAGTTCTTCTTTCTGTTCCTTTTCAATCTTCAAGGCAGTTTCCAAATGTTCTGCCTTTGTCAAAGCTTTCAGTTCTGAATCTCTAGCAGCAACAATTTCTGTATCCTTTTTAAGCAGTTCCCTTTGTGTGGCCTTCAATTCAGTTAAAACATGTGAAAGCTGGTCCCGGATCTTTGACATTTCCATGTTCAGATCAGAAATCTCTTTCATCTTGGATTCAAGCTCATGTTTGTAAGATCTTCCCTCTGAGCATTCATTCATGTACTTGTTTCTTTCAATATCAGACTTCTTCAGCAGGGTAGACAATTCATGAATCATCTTTTGGTTTTGTTCTTGCTTAAGAAGTGCTTGCATGTGTGCAGCATGCTTTGCTTCTAATTGTACCTTGCAGCTGGCCAATTCCTTTGTCAACTCCTCAACCTCTTTCTCACAATCAAGCTGGGAAACAAATCAAGCAAAATAATGAAAGGAAAATCATGGATTCTGATGACCATTACACAGATTCATGCATGTATATACAGCATTCAAATCTATATAAAAGAGACTAAAAATTTAACATCAAATTGTTAAGTGTATACTTCATATAGTATGTGAAAGGTTCTCAATATGTTACCTTGTTCCTTGTAGGTTGATTTTTCTTCTGATCACCTTTATCTCCAAACAAAGAGACAGCATTCCGAACCGGTTCAATTGATTTAGTATCAATCTCACCAACCATGATTTTGGAAGAAAGTCAAATCAAAACCCAAATTCTCCAGCTTAATTATAATCTGAACATTGGAAAAAAAAAATAACACAAGAAAGTTAATTATATCAAAATAGACACATGTTACACTTGCACATATGTGTGTAAGACAGTTACTTGGTTAATTAATAACTAAAATACATCAATCAAAATCTAAGGTCCCATTGTAAAAAACAAAAGAGCTAAATATCAGAGAAGATAAACAGGTACCTGTAACTTGGGGAAAGCAGGTAAGGCTGTGAGGAAATTGGAGAGAAAATTGCAGAGAGAATAGGATGAAGGAAGACAAAAGTATGAAACTTGTCATGAAGGAGGTGTGTTTTGGAAGTTGTATTAATGAGTTTTGCATTGCGGATAAAACTATGTTGTGAACTTGTCATGGAGTATAGCCTCGAAGAATTATTCTTGTTTGGTTCTTCAACCTCGGAGTTATCAAGTGGAAGGAAAAAAAAAACCTGTTGGTGTATGCTTTAACCCAAGGGAACACAATCGCCCTCTGAATGTTTAATTTCCAAATGTCCGTAAATACTAAATAACACTTTTATACCATTACCAACAAAAACCAATGCACAAAATATTACACCTTCCTTAGGAATTCAAGTCTGTGGAAAGAGAGACTCGATATCCCAAATGAATTAAATCTCATACGGAATCCAAAACATAAAACGGACACACATATATATAGAAGTTTAATTCAGTTGACAAAATATTTGTTTTAGACGAAATCAGTATGATAACCGAATATCGAAATAGAAGTGAATTATGATGTTAAATGGATTTTATTTGCAATGTTAGGAGTTTGAATCATTTGAGAGTTGAGAATTAATCTCACATATAATAAAAGACAAAAAGATCAATATTATTGGATATTTAGTTTTCTATTATGATTCTGTTATAGCTGGTTAGTTAGTTCATGTATTTTATCATGTATATCTTTTATTAATTCAATGATTATTCTCAATACAATAGATTGCATTTGGAATTAATTGTGCAAAAACACTGACAAACGGCCATGGAAATTAACTCCTACACCTTGTGGAAGTAGAAAATTTTCAGTACTTATTCAGTATTTACTCTGACAAAATATGTTGACATTTCCTTAATTTTTACTTTTTTCTAAAGAAAAAATTTAAGAAGATAAATAACAAATGCAAGACCAAATGTCATGATTTTATTGGAGGTAGTACATAGTAGAGGAGGATTGAAATTTTTTTCCTGATGGAGTAACATCCCATTGACAGTGAGAGAACATATTAGTTGCTGTTGGGATATTAAGTGTTAGTCCCACATTAGATAGTAATGAGCAAGGAGAGCGTAAGACTCATAAACCTAACGCCTTAAGATTTTGGGTTGGATGTGGTGTCTAACTCACTTGTGTGGTTTTATGTTAGAGGTCTCCCCTCGCTGCCTAACATTTCCATTAAGAATCGCAATATCCCAAGTCTGGTGCAGCATGCACAAGGATATACTGCAATGATGATGAAAAAGAGGGTGGTCTTCTATCAGCAAAGAGGACCACACCTAAAGAGTCAGATTTCCATATATGATCAACGGTGGATCTTGAACTAAAATATTGAGATTGCAAAAGAATATATTTTATTTGTTACATCATACATACTTAAAAACACATTCAGACCCATTATTCATTTCAGAAATTGAAATAACATATATATGATGATAGAAAAAAAATCTGACATGTTGCAATATTTATTTTATTAATTTCCCAAAGTATTATCTTACTTATAGTAGGAGACTAATCTTCTCCTAAAGACTGAAACTTCTTCAACAATGTTTTTCCTGTGTACAATCCAAATATACTGATAATCTTTTTATATAAAATTTGCTTTTGCTGTTGGATAATAACATATAAGTTGGTGTGTTAGTTTGTTTGACATGTTCTGTGGCATAGTGAACCTCTCATCTCACATTAAGCAGCGATTGAACGTGAAACATCACCCACCTCTACAGCAGTTGTAACAAAAAAATGCATAGAAATGGCTGTTAATTTAGATTACAAGGCAAGCTAAACAACTAGCATATTACAACTACCCTCAGCTTAAAGGTTAAAGCAGTAGCCAAAACTAATATAATATTTTATAATATAAAAGTGTCCTGTTTTCTATTTAGCCTCAGAATCCAAATTAAAGAGAGAAAATGGATAAAGCTCTCACTAAACTGGGAAGCTATTGGATCTCCAAGAAAGCCAAGGAAGAGGATTTCCCACATAACAGACGACCTATCGTATGTCTCTCTGTGTCTCACCCCTTTTTCTATGTCTGAAAAATTTTCATTTATTTTTTACCACTTTCAATCATAAATTTTGGGTAAATGACTTTATATAAAAATTGTATTACACAAAATTTGATACAACATATTTTCAAGTAGCAGATCTTTCTAGGATTCTCACATTCATGCATTTTGAACTTAAATGTGAAACTGAAAGCCATGATTTACATATTATGATGTATATAGATTAGGCTATTACATATATGTTCATATTGTGATGTTTACCTTGTTAGTAGATCTCCTTAATTTCCTTTTTGGCATGTCTTATCTCACAAGTAAATTCTGAGAATCTTCAATGAAGAGGGGAGGGGATACAAACACAGAATTTATAGATCAGTGTGGAACAGAACTAGCCACATTTGAAAAATTGAAATTCATAGTTAATTGATTCATTGGAAACTTTAATTTGAGGAAATGAATCTGAGTCTATTCATTCTTCTGAAAATAAATGATTTATTCTCCTTCCACTATATTTCTAGTTGATATCATCCCAAAGCCAAAGGAGACAGGACTAATCATGCTATTTTAGCTTATTAGATTAATTTTCTGAACGGTCTTTCAATGGTAATGGTATGAGAAATAGAGAGGTATTTTCTTTCTTATTTCAAAATTTTGTTTAGACTTTAGAGTCACAAATTTCAGAAAATTTGCTAAGACCTTGAAGAATATAAAACGATCATTATGAAAAGTGAATCAACTTGAAGAGTTGGCTGATGAAGGTAAAATAAAAGGTAAAAAATTTGGAATTCAGAAGAGTGTCTCTAAGCCTTTTGTTCTTACTGTTCATGTAAATTGGTTTATTGCAGTGTAAGCATTTTAATATTTTATGGACAAGAATGCTTATATCATTCTTGCATTTTCAGTCTCTCTCAAATTCTGTTGAAGAGAAGGCAAAACTTTTCATCAACAAGCTGAAAGGTACTTACAATTTTCATAACATTTGCACTTGCTTTGAGTATGACAATGTTAAGACTCGGTCCCACAAAAATTGCTTTAAACGATTAGGCTAAGTTTTAATTGTTAAGATCCATAGCTCTACAGGGGAGATTGTCAATAATTAAGACAATTGTTTTTGGAAAACACATTTTACTGAGGGACAATAATATAGAAGTCATATTCAGCTCTAGTAGATTACCTTACATAGGATACACGTGGTTTAGCATAAAAAAAATATCATATCCTATCTTTTTAAAATGTGAAACTTAAGCTATGACATGTGTTGAAAGGAGGAAGATTCAACCCCTAATCTTTTGTTCCTCCTTCTCATCCTTTTTCTCTTTCTTCCTTTTCCTTGAACCCCATGAGGTACCATTAAACTTCCCTGGATGTGTACCAAAATTAAAAAAAAAAATTCCTTTATTTTATTTTTTTACAAGAGTACAATCTTGCTTGAGTCAGGGATTTCTATGGGTTGCAGCTCTCCCTCCGAGTATTTAATATAGCGGCATACTCAGAGCTCAAACCTGAGACTAAGATCACTGATTAAATTGGAACTCATTGGGTATCGGAATAATTGAATAATTCATCTGGAAAAAATAGAGATGAGAAAAAATTGGAATTGACACACAATATTTTAACGTGGAAAACTCTCAAAGGAAAAAATCACAGGGAAAACAGAAAGATATTTTAACTAAATGGAAGAAATTACAACCTTCTCTTGAAATAGGAGAATACACTCCCACGTCATGGCTCTCTTGCTTGATGACTCAATCACACTAATTTGGTATCATAGTTATAGGAGAGTTTGCTAGTAGACGCACCGAAAATGCATCCAAAGGCTATGATACCAACCTTTGAGACTCAAAAGTGGGTTTATTAGACACTAGTTTTATTAGGCGTCACATAATAGTTTAATATCAGCTGATCCACGCATTTATCAACATGTATTGGTCTGAGTGGAAGGGGCCCGAGTCCCTTAAGCACGTGGTCGTGGGTTTGATCCCTAGATTTATGTGTATGGAAAAAATAATGTTAGAAGGGGTCTCCACTTTGTGCCTGAACCCCGAGAGATTAATCTCTCACCTACCGGGTGGAAGGATACTCTGAGAAATAAAAAAAAAGTTGATCCACGCATTTAATGATTTCTTCCTTATTTAATTAAATTAAATAAAAAAAATCCTTTTTAATAATAATAAGTAAAATAGTAAATTTATTATTTAATATTTTTTTCTCTTATTTTCTTCAATACAGAGGGGAAATTAAAGAATAAATATTTTCGAGACACACAAGTAATTTTTCTTTCTCCCTATCTTTTATTCATCCAAACACACAGTTGTCATGAACTCATGATCAATTTGTTTTCTTTTTTTCTTCTCATTGCTCAAGGAAAGAAAGGTTAGGTCAACCTCATGGTGAAACCTCCCCTGAACCCAATAAGACATAAAAAATACTACTTAGAGAATAGCTTATCGTCTCGCTATCAGATCTTCATATGAAAGTCTACCTTTCAATTTTAAAATCGCCTGTCACACTATCTAATAATATTTTACACTTGATAATAGTCTAGAGTTGTCTTTTCAATTTCATTTCCCCTCTTTCTTATCAGAGGAATTTTGTATTTCTTAAAGAACTAATTAGCCTACCTAATCTCTCCTTATCTTATCTTGTAAATTGTAAAGCTGAGCAATTGGTGTCTGGTGGCTGGTTATTATCAATCCCACCCAAATTACTCATTATTATTTGAATCATTTCACAGTTGGTAGCAACATCATGATTCTTGGATTGAAAACTTGAAATAACTATCTTTTTATTTAACTTTTTTCCTTTTTAAACTAACTCTGCCTAAGGCTTGCATAATTGCGAATTAGCAATAATTTAGTGACAAAATTTCTTACCTCACTAAATATGCCTTACAGAATATTCCTAACTAAATACTATACAGAAGTGAGGTAAGTAGAAAATTACACTAAAATAGTAATGATAAATGAGTAATAAAAATCAAAGTAACATTTGACACCCTCTTTTGTTATGTAGGTAAATCTCTGAAATCCTTACCAGATCTCCTAAGAGAGCACAATCTTCCTCCTGGTTTGTTCCCCCGCAACATAACATGCTATAAGTTTGATGAATCAAAAGGAAAGTTGGTAGTGTACTTGTCCTCCCCTTGTGAGGTTGCTTCAAGGACTCATCCATTGTGAGATATGCAAATCGTGTCAAAGGGACATTGTCAAGGGGAAAGCTCACTGTTATTGATGGAATGAAGACCAAGGTTCTGATGTGGGTCAAGGTCACTAGTGTTGCTGTTGAGAGTTACAAATCTGACAGAGTATGGTTCACTACTGCTGGTGTGAAGAAATCAAGGCCCAAAGATGCCTATGAAATGCCTCGTGAAGCTATTAAGGTGGAAGAATTTTGAGGCAGATAAAATTATATATATAGCACTTCAAATGAGTGTTATGAATGTGCATAGCCTTGATCATTAAATACAATTCCTTTATTTTTGGGTAAGTTTGGAGAGAAGTTATGATAGTACAGGTACACTTGTAAATCTACAGTTTACATTGTGGAAACTATGATGTTGCACACTCTGGATTTACAATTTCAATGTTGTTTCGGTAGTGATTAGAGTGTAAGCTCTAATAGGACTTAACGAATTATCCTCCAATCATTGGCAAAATCTGGGGTGGAATACTTTTAAAAGGTTTAAATTGTACCTTGAGAAAGGGAAAAATTACCTCCTATAACAAATTAATTGTTAATAATTTGTATATAAGTATCATCCCTGTCTCTATTCCTAAAGGGCTATTTTGATGGCAGTTTGCTTGTTCAACCTCCCCTCTAAAATAATGAATAAGAGATATTGAAAGGATAATATATTTCTACTAATCAAATAAATATATGAGTGTGTATAAATATACAACAAGAATATAATGTTTATTATAAGATAAAGTGTTAAAACAACTTAATTATAATGTAACTAAAACAAGATAAGATATAAAATCTAAAAGTCAGGTTAACACTTGTATACACCTCCACAAGATGAAGGAGGGTTCTAAGACATGCACCAATCTTATACTTAAGAAAATCATGTGTGTGGTAGAGAGAGGCTTGGTGAGCATTTCAACAAGTTGATGACTAGAGGAAACACAAGAAACCATTAATTGAATGCATGCCACTAAGTCACGGACAAAATGACAAATAATTGATAAGTGCTTCATACGAGAGTGGAAGACACAATTAGCACATAGGTAAGTTTAACCAATATTATTATAAAAAAATAGTGGGAGACTAAGTAATAATGAGAGATGGTGAATTTGAGATAATGTAGGACAAGCTTGAGAGCTTGCATGTGTGTCATTGTGCATGTCTGCATATGTTAAGATAATTTGTTAACAAAAAGGCAATGTTTGTTCTTGTTATAGAGAGATAATGAATAGACCTAGCCAAACTTTGATAGTGAAAGACATAATAAGTGGATGAACTCTATTGTAACAAGAGAGCAAGATCAATTGGACATGGGGTGGTGATGGCCTTGGTATATAGCATGTTAACTTTCTATAATAGTTCTCTAATATAGTGACGTTAAGTTAGAAATAGACCATTTGATGTTGGTAAAAGCTCCATACCAAGAAAATGGCTCGGAGCTTCAAGATTGTGAGCAATAAGAAGAGAATTAACATGTTTATGCCAAGCAGGGTAATTGGTTGAGTCTAGCTTAATTGGAAGTTGAGTAGAAGTGTTGAACTCAACCAAATCTTTGAAATTATTGAAAATAGATGTATTGGCAGTGGATGTAGCAGAATTAACGGTCATAGAGGATCGGTGATTGCTAGTTAAACAAAAGGAAATACGATACCATAAAGAAATTGAGTAAGGGATATTGAAAGGATAATTTATTTACACTAATCAAATGAAGACAGGAGTGTGTATAAATATACAACAAGAATATAAGGTTTTTTACAAGATAAAATGCTAAAATAACCTTATTACAAAACAAGATAAAATGTTAAACCAAAGTCATTACAACGTAATTGGTACATATAAGATAAAACCTAAAAGTTAGGTTAACACTTTTATACCCTCCAATCGCAAAGTAAGGTGATTCTATTATTGACAACAAAGAACAAATTTATCGTATCAACATTGTGAAGAAGAAGGAAAGGAAGATGAATTTGGCAAAGAAGGTGGTTGTGGCTTTTAAGAGAATGGTGGATGCACACATGTTTGTAGAACTAAAAAATACCACTTTTGGTTCCCTAATGTTCAACCTTGGTTTACCTTCTTATTTAAAACACTATAAGCTTCTTTAGATGATTTCTTCATTTTTATTCTCAAAGAAAGAAGGGAAGTTGAACAAATCCTTTATTGGCAACCCAATAGAACTTTTTTCTATTGTTGGGAGTGGGAATCAGAAATGTTGGTTACTTGTCTATCTTTCTTATAGCTAGCTAATGCTTGTGAACAAAGACGAAGGTCTAGCTTTGTAGTTAGCCAAGCTTAAAGCTTATAAAAAATGTTGAGCTAAGCTTAAAAGAACAAAAAATATCTATGGATCTTGTTAACAATCACCAAGCAAACCCTATAAGATTAATAACAAGGGTCACATTGGGAATTTTCTGACAAAAAAAAAACACAGGTTACTTCCTTGTTCTATAGTTCTTTCTATTAATTAACATAACTTTGGTTTTAAGTACTGGCTGGTCCAATAAACCATGTGAGGTTGAAAATTTGAAATAAGATGGCTTGAATTTGCTCATAATATTTTCTTGTCGAAGTGTTTTAGATGATTATAGACGAATTTAATTCTTTAAGAATTATATACATGTATATATGTTTGTTTCCTCCTTTTTACTTAAACTCCGTTTGATATTTGAAGAAATATGTTTTTGAGTTAATCAATATTTCGTTACTCTTCCGAAAAAATTTTAAATATAGGAGTGAAGAAAGCTCCTAAGCACTACATAAAAACATTTATTGCCACTACATGACCACCCTGTTAAACCATAAGAAGGAGCAAGCTACTATTAAACTAGTCCTTTGTTTCCTTACTCACTATTCCATTTGCTTTGCATCCTTGCCTCAACCCAAACCTCAATAGCTGCCTTGATCTCTTGGAACTCGTAGAAAACAAGAAGTAAAACACAATAATACAATATTTTGATTACATGACTACATATCAATAACCTTGGGTGAAACTGGTTATAGCAAGTATCATAAGGGGAAATGGACTCACCACCTTATGGACCCACCATATACCTTCTTCTTTCTCTCTCCTACTGGCCCTCTTCAGTACTGGAGAGGAGCCAAATCCATCATCAGGGGTCCATTATCTTAACACTTTATTTGGATATGAAGTGAAAATGAGGGTAAAAATGGAGTGTCGTTCATTAGGGAAACCCATACAATCTATTAGCAAAATATTCTATACCCTTCTAGAAGTAGTATCGTTCATGGTATTATATAGTCCTTCAGCTACGTGGGTCTAATTCTGTTACGCCTAGGCCTAGTTTGTGGTTGGGTTGTACACAATTTATAGTCTTCTAACTCAGCAACATCAATGTCCTGGTTCTCATTTGAAGCATCAGTGTTCTCCTCTTGGGCTTTAACAAGATGGACACATGTACGGGCACTATAGTGCCCAACCCGTCCCATACCCCCGCACACACAAATCAATCAATTAAACTATTTAATAAACAATAGCATGTGTAATTATAGATATATATATTTAAAATCAATATATATAATATTAAAGATTAATTATATGTTTTTAAAACTACATATTTGTGTTTTTTTACTTTATAATACATGATTAATTAGTGTTAATTATTTTCTTCATATCTTAGAGAATGCTAGCACATGACGTCCAAGTTTAAACATAATGTGATGTGGAAGTATATTATAATATTTAATGAAAAATTTGAACATTACATTGTGTGTTGTGTTTAGAACTTTACATGTTGTGTTTCGATTTAATTAACTTGTTATATAAGTAATATTAACAATTGTGTTTAGATGATTTTGGAGTTTTTCAATTGAAGTATAATTTTCTTTTTCTTGTCAACAATTATAATTTTTTTAAATTATTAATATTTATTGAGTTATTGGTTTTTCACTTTACTACGTATAAGTTGAGTGCGGATATAGGCATATAGGTGGTCAAACGGCATAAGTACAAGTATTAAAGTTACTTCTCACATGGGTATGACTGCAAATACGAGCTTTCGAGATGGGTACTAGCCCTGTAATATTCTCTAAGAGGTACCTATTGCCTTACCTACGACAATAGTTTGTCTCATGATGACAAGCTGAGCATACAATAAGGTTTCATTTGGTCCAGATTTTTTCTTATAAGTTGCTTTAAAGTTAAAGTTAATTAAAAGCTTTAAAAAATAAAGTAAAAGCTATTTGGCGGTACTAAATTTATTTAATTTAAAAGCCTTAAAAGTTATTTGGTAAAATATTTTATAAAAAAGTATTTTGTTTTATTAACATGGACATAAAGAATATTTAATTATAAAATTTTAAATATTTTTTTATAAATTAATTATTTAAAATTTTATCAATAAAAGAAAATATTTGTAGAATTTGTTATTGTATAAATAATAATTCACAAACACCATATTTTAAGGAAGATGGTAAAACATTTAAAATAACTTTAATTTAATTAAAATTGTCATAAAATGGTATGCGATTATAAAATTCAATATTAATAACTAATAAAAATTCAAATTAAAAGACAAATTTTTTAAATAAAATTTATAATATTATAAATTATATAATAAAGTTTAATAAAATACTATAAGTAAAATATATAGTTTCACATGTAGAATTTCACTTATACGATGAGGCAAATGTTTATTGTCAATCAAAACCAATAGTTATATCACCCACATATATCCATGTTGTAACCAAAAACGCGTTATATGTAGACTCAATTACTCAGATTTATTCTATGCATTCCTTTTCAATAACCTCTTTTTTTCAACGAGGATGATGATTAGCTGTTAGGGAGGAAAGGTTCCAGTGATCAACACTAAACAAAAGTGCGTTGTGATATGGTCATATGAATAAATAAAAATAAAATATTATGAAATATTATATTATGAGAATCGAAGGATGATTCCATTCGAAAGAGCTCTGCTTATGTGTAAAATAAGATACAAAGAGTAGCCTTTTAAAATTACGCTTTTCTTTTAAAAAAAATAAGCGGCTTTTTTATTTATGAGCTTTTAAAAATTTCGTTGACTTACAAAGTGGCTTACAAGCTAAAAAAAGCTATGCCAAACAAGCACTAAAAGTGAACAAGGTAGAGATAAAAACAATGGAGAGCTAAGACACAACGCCACCCAATTTTGGGTCCTTTTCAAAACCAATTCCTCAAAAAATACAAATTAAGCTAAGAGTCTTATGTCTTTCTTCGTCCCTTTCACTCACATGATAAGTAAGTGACACTAATAATTGAATCTTAATAAAGGATTATAAATCTATGACCAAGATTTTACCTTTCTTACAACAATTAATACACTAATAAGGCTAGTTTTTATCTATCTCGGAACCAGTTCTGGTATTAAACTGGTTCCTTAGGTGTGAAACCAATTGCCCCATGTCGCAGGTCTGCAGCTCTGACTAAATAATTCTTCTCTCAATTTCTTATCCATCAAATTATCCATCAAAAAGAGGTGCTCTTCTAGTTTCTGGTGGAGCCTTCGAATCTCATCAACCCTCTCCTTTTCTTTTCTATACTTAGGTTGAAGCTTGTCTCTTAATCATCAAAATTTCCTCACCTGCGTATGACATTAAAAAAATAGCAATAATGAAATAAAAACAAGGTATAACTATAAGTAAAAAAAACCAACATTGCAGTCAATCCAATACTTACTTCTACAAAACGGGCTTTGCCAACTATCTGTTGAGTC
The DNA here is from genome assembly GCA_026901365.1 of Sesbania bispinosa. Taxonomy (NCBI): domain Eukaryota; kingdom Viridiplantae; phylum Streptophyta; class Magnoliopsida; order Fabales; family Fabaceae; genus Sesbania; species Sesbania bispinosa. The sequence continues at coordinate 314,131 of QLOH01000016.1, forward strand.
AAAAAAATATCATAAAAGAAATATGATGTTTAAGACAGCTCAATTCCCAACTTTTAATGCTTAACAATTTGAGTTAAAATATTTATCATAGATACATATATGTTTTAATGATTTATCTATGATTTCAGCAAACCACTATAAGCTTATATAAAGACTATGTGAAGTGCTTTCAACCTGTCTGAGGAGTTAAGCCTTCTGAAGGTTCAACACGTCTGAAGCGTTGAAGCCGTCTGAAGTGCACTACCCGTCTGAAGTGTTGAGTTGTCTAAAGTCTCATTAATGACGTGGCACTCTTGCTGAAGCTTGTGAAGACTTTTCTGAACCTCTGCTGCACGTAACACGTTTATAGCAAGGAACACATAGATCTTTCCTGGTATTTTTGAATTTCATACACCACTGAGGAAATCTCTGCAACGCAGCCTTTGCAGCAACATATGTAGCAGCTTTATGGCAGGAGCAACCTTGTACCGTGTCAGAAATATCAGAACTCTCATAAGCATGTCTCACAACGGATTAAATAGCATTTAATGTTATCTCTAAACGGTGGTATTTCAACGGATTGGAGATGGATTGGTATAAATACCCTCCATGAAGACCATCAAAGAGAAGAAAAAATAGAGAAATAGAGAAATTGTTGCAAGAGATAATCCGCTGCGAGCTTTACTTTGATAAAACTCTCTGATTCATCTTCTTTGCACATCATCTGTATATCCTGAGTATACCTCAGTTTATTGTGCACTGTGTCTGCTTAAGCTTAAAACTTGTGTAGTTCAAAAGCTTAGACACATTTCGTTGTAATACTGCATATTGAGCCTGGAGAGGCTTGTCTGAAACAAAGAATACTTAGTTGAAGAGCCTGGAGAGGCTAGATTGATAAAGAATACTTAGTTGAAGAGCCTGGAGAGGCTAGACTGATAAAGAATACTTAGTTGTGTCTGGAGAGACTGTACTCGTGGTGTCTGGAGAGGAGAGATGTTGTGTTGTGTATTTATTGTGTCTGAGAGAGACTGTACTCCGTTGTGTCTGGAGGAGACGGGTGGGAGAGACGTACTCGTTGTGTCTGGAGAGACTGTACTCGTTGTGTCTGGAGAGACTGTACTCATATTTGAGCTTGTAATCTGAATATTCATATAGTGGAAATCCAGTGGTTGTTTGCCATTGGGACTGGACGTAGCTCACTGTGTTAGTGGGTGAACCAGGATAAATTTCTTGGCTAAGTCTTCTATCCCTTATCTCTTGTCAATTTATTTATACTAACCCAAGGGTATTGAAGATTGTTTCAATAATTTTAAAAGAAGCAAGAAACCTATTTAAAATTACTTTCAGAAGTCTTCTTAACTTCAGACAGCTTTCTAAACCTGTCTGAAACTACTTTGAACTTAATCGTTTGTGAAAAGCTTCCATAAATTATTAAGAAACACTATTCAACCCCCCTTTTAGTGTTTCCCTGTGTTTCTACAGTTGGTATCAGAGCTAACTCAGGGTTGAGCACCTACAAGTGTTGAGGACTAAAGATCCAGATGGAAGCTTCCAACAACAGCATACATCACTGAAGGAGCCTCTATCACAAGGCCCCCAGCATTCAATGGAGTGGATTACCACTACTGGAGGGATCGTATGAAGTTGTTCATTGAGAGCAACAACATTGATGTCTGGGATGTGGTCACTGATGGAGACTATATGCCTATGCATAATGGAGTGCCCATTCCTAAGGCTGAATGGACCTCGGAGCAGAAGGCTAGAGTACAAATGAATGCCAAAGCCAAACTCTATCTGATATGTTCTTTGAATAAATCAGAGTATGAGAAGGTTCATGGATGTACTTCTGCCAAGGAGATCTGGGATACTCTTGCAGCAGCCCATGAAGGGACAGAAACGGTCAAGCAATCCAAGATCAGCATGCTCATACATCAATATGAGATGTTCAAGATGGAGGAATCTGAAACCATTGACCAGATGTTTGGAAGGTTTCAGACTATAACTAATGGACTCAGGTCCTTAGGTAGAACTTATGAATCTGGAGACAACAATAGAAAGATTCTAAGAAGTTTGCCTAAGTCCTGGAGACCCAAAGTCACTGCCATTCAAGAAGCAAGAGACTTAAACTCTCTTAGAATGGAAGAACTGTTGGGATCTCTCAAGGTCCATGAGCTTGAACTTGAAGAAGATGACAACAAGAAGAAGTCTCTAGCACTAAACTCCAAGGCCAAACAGCTAGGCATGGCAGCATGAAGGCTATGCAAGCTGAGGAAACTTCAGAAGCAGATGACGACTCTGGAGATAGCTCAGAGACGATGATCTTGCTCTTCTCAGCAGGAAAATCAAGAGGATGCTACAAAACAGAGGAAAGCTGAGAAAGAACCAACCTTCAACCTCTAAAGTAGGTAAGTCAGGTAAGGATTTTCAAAATGACAAAATTACTTGCTATGAATGCAAACAGCCAGGTCATATGATAGCTGAATGCCCAAAACTGAAGAAAAACAGCCTAAAAAGAAGAAGATCTTCAAGAGGAAGAAGGGACTGATGGCAACATGGGAGGATCTTGATGAGTCCACCTCAGAAGAAGAGGAAGACACTTCAGAAGAGGCCAACCTGTGTCTCATGGCCAGCCTGCCCTCATCAGACAGCTCTGAAGCTGAGGTATTTCCCTTAACTCTGCAAGAGATGTATGATGACCTGATGGAAAGTTCCAAGGAACTTTTCCAGAGTATTAAGAATCTATCCAAAGTCCCACCCAGAAATGTGCAGCAAATATGAGGCTCTTGAGATAGAAAATATTATGCTCAAGGAGAAATCCTTGTAACTGAAAGCAGCAGTTCACACACTGTCTTCTGAAGAAAACAAAAAAAAACTTCAAGAAACCAAGTTGAAGGAACTGACAAAGACTTAGCTAAAGTTTGGTCAAAGGGACAGATAACCTTAACAGATTGCTGGGCAATCAAGGGATCCTCTTGACAAAAGTGGTTTAGGCTTCTGTGATCACAACACCTCTGAACCTCCATACTGTCTTAAATTTTACTAAAGGCAAAAAGAAGGTTAGTGGGTGTTCTCAACTATGGCAATCTTGGACACAATGTGGCTCAGTGCAACACAAGAGAAAAGCAAGGCCCAAAGCTAACAAGAAAGGACCAAAAGAATAGGGTACCTAAAAACTTGATCATTCCTGTTGCAGATGTGTTTAACAGGACAAAGGAAACCCCACAACTGGTACCTGGACAGTGGGTGCTCGCGACACATGACAGGAGAAAGGCTCTTGTTCCAAAACCCTTAGACCCAGAGCAGGAGGTGTGGTCACCTTTTGGTGGGAAAACCAGCAAGGGAAGATCACTGGTATAGGGACTGTAGGTATATCTCCTTTATCCCTTATTAAGAATGTTCTTCTAGTACAAGAGACTTCAGCACAATCTATTGAGCATAAGTCAATTGTGTGACAGTGGATATGTGGTCTCCTTTACCAAAGAAGGATGCATAGTCAAAGACTCTCTTGATCAAATCCTTTTTATTGCTAAGAGACACAGGTAATGTGTACAAAATTGATCTAGAGGAGCTTGCAAGTCAAAATGTAAAATGTTTTATCTCTGTTGAAGATGAAAAACAGATTTGGCATCAAAGACTTGGACATTCCAGCTTGAGATTAATCTCAAAATTAGCAAAATACAACCTTGTTAAAGGACTGCCCAAGCTTTCTTACAAATCTGACATTTTATGTGAAAGTTGTCTGAAAGGAAAACAAACAAGACACTCTTTTAAGAGTAATGATGTTGTTTCTACTAGCAGACCATTAGAACTACTACATATTGACCTGTTTGGTCCTATTAGAACAGAAAGCATGAGTGGTAAGAATATGGTTTGGTCATTGTTGATGACTACTCTAGTTTACATGGGTGTTATTCCTAAGAAGCAAGGATGAGACTTTCAAGAATTTCACAATATTCTGCAAGAAGGTACAGAACGAAAAAGGATTTTGTATATCTGTCATCAGAAGTGATCATGGTGGAGAGTTTGAGAATGCAAACTTCAACTGTTCTGTGATGAGAATGAGATCTCACACAATTTCTCTGTGGCAAGAACACCTCAGCAAAATGGGGTTGTTGAGGAGAAAGAACAGAAGCTTGCAAGAAATGGGAAGAACCATTGCTCAACTCTTGCAACCTACCAAGATCCTTCTGGGCAGAAGCTATTAACACAGCTTGCTACCTTCAAAACAGAATATTGGTAAGACCAATTCTGAAAAAGACTCCTTATGAATTGTGGAAAGGAAGGAAACCCAACATATCATATTTCCATCCCTTTGGATGTGAGTGTTTCATACTCAACACCAAGGATGATCTTGGAAAATTTGATGCAAAGTCTGACAAAGGATTTTTCATAGGTTATTCTGAAACATCTAAAGCCTATAGAGTTTATAACTCTAGAACTTTAATTGTAGAGGAATCAATTCATGTTAAATTCAATGACATGAAAGAAACTGATAGGGAACTATCAGATCTAGAAGATGATTTTGAAGGTATGGAGTTGAATGACCATGATAGCTTGAAGGATGAACAGGTGTCTGAAGTACCATCCTGTCACTGAACCTCTTCAGACAAATGTTGAGCCTCAGACAGATCAAACAGTATCTCAGAAAACTAACTGGAGATACAAGTCATATCATCCTAAGGAGCAAATCATTGGCAGCACTTCAGAAGGAGTGAAAACAAGATCAAAATTCAAGAATCTGAATTCTCTTGCTTCCTGTCTGAAATTGAGCCAAAGAACATTGATGAAGCTCTGCATGATGAAGGGTGGATCCTAGCCATGCAAGAAGAGCTAAATCAATTTGCTAGGAGTGATGTCTGGACCCTTGTTCCTAAACCCCATGGGAAAACTATTATTGGAACCAAATGGGTATTCAGAGACAAGCTGTCTGAAGAAGGAAAAGTGGTCAGAAACAAGGCAAGATTGGTGGCTCAAGGATACAATCAACAAGAAGGTATTGACTTCACTGAAACCTTTGCCCCTGTTGCCAGGTTAGAAGCAATTAGAATTCTTCTCTCTTATGCTGTAAATAATGGCATCAAACTATATCAAATGGATGTCAAAGTGCTTTTCTAAATGATTCGTTGAAGAAGAGGTTTTTGTTAGACAACCCCCTGGTTTTGAAGATATAGCTTTTCCTGATTATGTTTTCAAACTGAAAAGGCTCTTTATGGTCTGAAACAAGCTCCAAGAGCTTGATATGACAGATTAAGCCGTTTTCTTATCAAAAATGGTTTTGAAAGAGGAAAAGTATATACAACTCTTTTTAGAAAACAATCTAACAAAGATCTTATACTTCTCCAGATATATGTTGATGACATTATTTTTGGTTCAACTAATTCTTCCATGTGCAAGGAGTTTTCTGAGTTAATGCAATCAGAGTTTGAAATGAGTTTAATGGGAGAACTAAAATTTTTCTTAGGACTTCAAATTAAGCAAGATTCTGATTGTATATGGATCCATCAAGAAAAATATACAAAAGAAATGCTCAAAAAGTTTAACTTAAATGATTGCAAACCCATGTCAACTCCTATGCATCCATCTTCATCTTTAAGCAATGATGAAAATGAAGAACCAGTAAATCAAACTTTGTATAGAGGAATGATTGACTCTTTATTGTATCTAACAGCAAGCAGACCTGACATAATGTTCAGTGTGTGTCTTTGTGCTAGATTTCAATCAGATCCAAGAACTACTCATTACAAAGTTGTTAAGAGAATTTTTAGATATCTTAAAGGCACTACTAATCTTGGTATATGCTATAAGAAAGACAAGGATTGCATGTTAATAGGATACTGTGATGCTGACTTTGCTGGAGATAGAATAGAAAGAAAGAGCACCAGTGGAGGATGTCATTTCTTTGGAAATAACATGATCAGCTGGTCAAGCAAAAGGCAAAGCACCATTGCATTATCAACAGCAGAAGCAGAATACATCTCAGCAGCCAGTTGTTGTTCACAACTGCTATGGGTGAAATATCAGCTTGAGGACTTTAATATTCGTATCTCTACTATACCTGTTTTGTGTGATAATACAAGTGCAATTAATTTATCTAAAAATCCTATCCAACATTCTAGGGCCAAGCATATAGAAATCAAGCATCATTTTATTAGGGACTATGTTCAGAAAGGTGTTTTTTATATTCAGTTCATTGACACAGAGCATCAATGGGCAGATATATTCACAAAACCCCTGACTGAAGATAGATTTAAGTTCATACGCAATAATTTGAACATACATGCATTTTCTAATAATTGATTGTGTCTGATATGTTAAGCTAAGTTTATAACTTTCTATTCCTTGTTACATATTTCCCTTTACATAATAATTCAAAACACAATCAATATTGGGTTAAATTTTTACATTTGTCTTAACATTTGTAGATCTAACATAAAGAGAAAATTTAATAATAAATGAATAGCATTTGATTATGTCGTGTTTATGATAATTAGTTAAAGATTCACATTTATAGACATTTAAGATTAAAGATTGATTATCAAAGTCAATTAATAGTCGAAGAATAACAAAAGAGTCCATCCGCTTTCTGCTAGGGTTTCCTTGGCGGCGGCCTCGAGTGGTGGTTTTTCTTCCTTTCTTGTATTGGATCTTGTACCCAAAGTGGTTTTTCTGTGCCCTGGTGGTGTTACTTTGCTGATATGGACAACTGGACACACGTGCAATTCACGGAGGAGGAGGAGACAAAAATTCTGAAAATTGATAATCCCGAGGATGGATTGTCAACGGAATCTGAGCGTCTTAATTTGTGCCTGGTGTGCAAACTTTGGACTTTGGATTCCTATAATGTACGTGCTTTTAAAAGCACCATGCTGAACCCGTGGAAAACTAGGGATGGAGTGGAAATAATGGAATTAGGGCAAAACCTATTTTCCATATGTCTTTTCAACACAAGGGACAGAGAGCATATTCTCAAAGGTAGTCCTTGGACCTTTGACAAACATATGCTGATACTGGATCAACTCCCAGCAAACGTTCAGCCATCAGAGTTAGAACTGAATGAAGCCTGTTTTGGATGCGAGTATATGATCTACCTTTAAATTGTAGATCTGAGGCGGTGGCAAAACAGTTGGGTACAGCAGTTGGGAAGTTTATTGAATGGGATTCATCTGAGGAAGCTAGGTGGGGCAAATTCTTAAGGATATGTGTTCGGGTTGATCTGCGCAAATCAATCAAGAGGGAAATGATGATGCAACTGCAGGAAAAAAAGAAGGTGAAGATCTTCTTCAAGTATGAGAAATTACCTAACTTTTGTTATATATGCGGACGACTTGGCCATGTTATGAAAGGTTGTCCGGATGTGGAAGGTGATTTAGAGGAGGGTGACTTGGATAATCTTCCTTATGGTGATTGGCTACGTGCTTCTCCTTTGCGGCCAACAATTATGACGAAGCAAGGTACCAGAGGCATGAACCAGGAGTCTCGCAAAAAGCTTTTTCCTAAGGAGGTAGAGGAATCAACAAGTAAGGTGCATGAAGTTTCCAAAGAAATCCAACAAACCCCAAAGAAAGCATCTAATCTGGAGGAAGAGAAGGAATATGATAAAGGAGGGGAAGACTCCCTAGTACAAGTTGATCATGACTCTATTCAGCAAAGTATGGAGAAGGTTGGAATTACCAAGGAAGCTACTGACTCACCAAATGTAGAGATTACCTCCACAGCAAATTCGGTTCCCACAGCTCAGCTTACTAGCTCGTGTAAAAGGTGGAAGAGGAGAGCTCGTGATCAAAGGCAGCAAGATGCAGCTGAAAATGTAACCAGTTCAGGTGAAGTAGAACCAAATGATAAAAGGAAAGCAAGTGAGAATGATGAAGATGGAGGCTACAAAAAAATAGATGCAAATTGACGAAGAGGCAGTGTTGGTGGATGGCCAACACCGCCTACAACAATGATTCTGTTAAGCTGGAATTGCCGGGGGCTTGGGAACCCTCGTGTAATTCGAACTCTCCAAAGGCTACTTAGGAGACAAGGTCCCGATTTGGTCTTCCTCGTGGAGACTAAAAAGACTGAGGAGGAAATGGAAGTGGTTACGAGAAAAGTAGGCTTCACAAATATGCTTGCTGTTGATTGCACTCGGGGTGATAGAGGTAGATCGGGTGGTGTAACTTTCATGTGGAAGGAGAATATGGATATTCATCTAAAATCCTATTCTCAGAATCATATTTCAGTGACTTGCAAAGATGATCAATTAGTGGAACAGCGGCTTGACAGGTGTCCTTGTTTCTCATGATTTTAATATTTTGTTCCAAGTGCTGACCGTCTCCCATCTTGGGAAATTCCATTCGGACCATTCACCAATCCGAATATCATGTATAAGACAGTTGGGGGATAGTTTACCAAAGGACAAACATATATTTAGATTTGAAAAGACATGGATCAGTGACTCACGGTTCACGTCCTGTATCATCAATGCATGGAACAGGCCACAAGCTAACTGTGTTGAAAGATTAGAAGCGGCCTCTGAAGCTCTTAATTTGCTGGATAGAGATATTGGCTCTCACAAAAGACAGCTGAATAAGCTAGAAAAGGAGTTGAGAGAAGCGGAATCATGGGCCCAAACCTCTGACAATATTCAAAAGCGTAAGGATCTTCTTTCAGAATATGAATTCTTGTTATTTCAAGAGGAGACTTACTGGCTCCAACGCTCCAGGGCAGTTTGGTTGAAGGAGGGTGATAAAAATACAAACTTTTTCCACTCCAAATCTTCTATGAGGCAGAAGTATAATAGAATATCCAAAATCAAGAATGAAGTTGGTGATTGGGTAATTAGAGAAAAAAAATTCTGCAGAGGTCATACAACGATTTTTTGTCAATTTATTTGATACCTCAAACCCAATGGTGGATATTGATTTATTCAGCTCAGGATGTCCCTCACTGAGTACAGAGGCAGCTGCCCAATTATCAAGACAATTCTCACAAGAAGATGTTAAAGCGGCTTTATCTCAGATGCATCCATTAAAATCTCCAGGACCTGATGGCTTTCCAGCATTGTTCTTTCAAGAATATTGGGAACTTGTGGGGAGACAGGTGACAGAGCACGTCCTTCATATTCTAAATGACGGTGGAAACACATCAGGTATTAATAATACTTTTATTTGTTTGATTCCTAAAGTCAAAAAGCCAGATAGTCCGAAGGATTTACGTCCTATAAGCATGTGTAATGTAATCATGAAAATTGTTACAAAATGCATTGTCAATAGGATCAAACCACACCTTAATTTCCTCATTAGTGAAAACCAAAGTGCTTTTATACCGGGAAGACAAATTACTGATAATGCTTTGGTTGCTTTTGAAATTTTTCACTATATGAAAAAAAAAAAAGAAAAAAAGGAAGAAAGGGAGTCATGACCCTAAAGTTAGATATGTCAAAAGCATATGATAGGGTGGAATAGAGTTTTTTACATGCGGTGTTAGAGGCAAGAAATTTCCCCCCTTTCCTTATCAGTCTTATTATGAGATGTGTCTCTACTGTTTCATATGCTATACTCTTAAATGGTAAGGAATGTCCAGGTTTTATTCCCAAGAGAGGTCTGACACAAGGAGATCCATTATCTCCTTACTTCTTTATTCTTTGTGCAGACATCTTTTCAGGTCTTTTAACTCAAGCAGTGAATGCCAATAAATTGCATGGAGTTAAAATTGCAAGAAGTGCACCTTCAATTTCACATCTTTTCTTTGCGGATGATAGCCTTCTCTTTGCATGGGCTAATGTTGATGAAGCTGATTCTATTTTACAAATCATTAATTTGTATGAAGAGGCTTCGGGCCAAAGAGTTAATTTAGATAAAACTGAGCTTTCTTTCAGTCATAATGTGCCAGTTAATTGTAACAGGATAGGAGTGAAGACTGTTACAACTCATGCTAAATATCTTGGTTTACCTACTATAATTGGTAAATCTAAGAAACTAATTTTCTCAGGTATCAAAGACCATGTATGGAAGAAGCTTAAAGGATGGAAGGAAAAGGTGCTATCTAGAGCTGGCAAAGAGGTTTTATTGAAGTCAGTTGCTCAAGCAATACCTTCATACATAATGAGCTGTTTCAAAATTTCATCCTCTGTTTGTGCTTCTATGGAATCTATGATGGCTAATTTTTGGTGGGGGCAAAAGGGAACTGAGAGAAAAATTCATTGGATTAAATGGAAACACCTATGCAAGTCAAAAGCAAATGGAGGACTGGGTTATCGGGATTTAGAGAATTTTAATACTGCACTGCTGTCCAAACAATTTTGGCGATTGGCCACTCATCAGGACTCATTACTGTTCAAAATTCTAAAGGCAAAATATTTTCCTAGGTGCTCTATCTTTAATGCTACAGTGGGCTTCCGGCCTAGTTATACTTGGAGGAGTATTTGGTCTACAAAGGATTTCATTGTCAATGGATCTAAATGGGCAATTGGAGGCGGGGAAAAAATAATGATTTGGAGGGATAACTGGATTCCAAGGGATCACTCTGGGAAGGTAATTTCAGAACCGAATATACTTCCTTTGGATGCAACACTGAACAACCTTTTTCTTCCTGGTGAGCAGAAATGGAATGCAAACCTCATCTTTGATATTTTCCACCCTCTTGAGGCACATAGAATTCTCCAAATTCCTCTGCCTTGGAACAAATCCGAAGATCAATTGTTTTGGAGATACACCAAGGATGGCTCCTTCTCAGTCCGATTTGCTTACAGGGCAATTATGGACAACATAGATGATCCTACCTCTAGTCATGATAGAAGAAACCAAAGATGGATATTGCTTTGGAAATTAAAGATCCCGTGTAAGGTCAAGCATTTTATATACATAATATTGTTAAATGCACTACCCTGCAAGCTCAATCTTCTCAAAAGAGGAATCAAAATTCCAGCAATCTGTACTCTGTGTAACGCGGATGTAGAGGAGTCTGCAGAGCATGCCTTATTCCATTGCACCCGAGCCCAACAGATTTGGACAGCGTCACCTCTGCCTGTCATTCTTCCAAATATTACAATCATGATCCCAGCATGGTGGCATACAGATTTAGTGCACAAAGACAATCATGTCATTGAGCAGCCAGTTATGCTCCTTTGGAGTATTTGGAAGTCCCGTAACAAGCAATGCTTTGAAGGTATTATGGACAACATTGATATGGTAACTATGACAGCTACTACCTTACTTGAAGAGTGGTCATCTCATCAAACTACAACACAAAGGCACAATCAGCCGAACATTACTTGGCAACCACCAGATCAAGGATTTCTAAAGATTAATGTGGATGCAGGCTGGTCAGGACCTGAGGGTGTAGGATTTGCTATAATAATCCGCAACCATACAGGAGAATTGCAAGTAGCTGCGACAAAATACCTTAACTGTAGACCGGATCCTCTGTTGGCTGAAACAATGGCAGCACGTTGGGCCTTACAATCAGTTTTATCCTGGGATATTGATCATTTGATATTGGAGTCTGATTGCCTTCAATTGGTGCAAGCACTCAACAAATCATCCACTTGCCCTATCTTCCATCATATCATCATGGATTGCCTTCATTTAATTTCACAATTTTCTTATTGCTCAGTTAAATTTTGTCTTAGGAATTCAAATGTAGTAGCTCACAAACTAGCATCTTATGCTGTTGAATTTCCAGATAATACCTGGTGGAATTGTGCTCCTCCTTGTATTATGCTTGATGTAGCTTCTGAAGCTTCTTAATTTTCAATATGATTCCACTTTCAAAAGAAAAAAGATTAAAGATTGAGGCACTATATAAAATGTGATTAGAGAAATGAAAATTATGAGATGATTATCAAGTGAATATTTATACTATCTATTATTGACTCTTTAATAAAAATTATACTATAGGTTTAGAATGATAGAAGACTGAGATGCGTATCTTTGAAATTATAACTACATAATACACATATTTTATAGGAGTAGCTAAAATGAAAAATCACATTATCACACACCTTGAATTCCATCATGCAATTAACATGAGCATTTACATGTAGAGGTATGCATTGTATAAATGTTTTTTTTAATCATAAGGGATTTTTTTTTATAAGAGGGAGTTATTTTAATATTAGATTAAAAACATTAAATAGAATGCTTATTTAGTAACTTTTGTTAACTTAGGGGTCGTTCGAGGTGGTTGCAATTTTTTAGTTTTTGGTTTTTTAAAAATTTTATAACTCAAAACCAGCAATTGAAAACTTGTTTTAGTGGTTTTCAAAACAAATATTTTGAAAACCACAAAAAGTGGTTTTCACTTTTTAGTTTTGACTTGTAAAAACTCGATTCAAAATTTTTAAAAATAAAAAACTGAAAACTTGCAACCACGCCGAACAGCCCCTTAGTGATGACATGTAATGTTTGGTTAGTTTTATTCTAGAATAATCTAATAATAATATTTTTTAAATAAATATTCTATCACAAACATTCAATTCCAAAATGCAAATAGAGTAAGTATTTATTAGAAAAGGCATGCACCGCATGAATATTAGATTTTATTTAACATTTTTTTCTCTGATATTTATGTTATGTCTATTTGTTTATGTCTATTGTAGAATTTTTTAATTTTGCAACTTGGAGAATATACTACTGTGCCAAACTCAACCAGTCTTTATTAGAGATTAAATTTATATACATAGCAAGCCTTCATTGAACTTACTATAGCTAAGCACATTTCAAAGACACAATTTATTTGAATAGTAATATCCTAATTTATTTCCTTCAAAATAATAAAAAATAGTTATCTACTTTGTTTATATATAGATGCCCATCTTTATTCTCGTGCGTAGGGTAAAGTTATACTTATTATGCTTGTATAAGCATATAAGTTTGGTATGTGTTTCTTTGTTTATATAAAAAAATTATTCTGATATGAAGATTCAGGTTTGGGTCCATACCTTCGATGTGATGGATCTTGGAGTATAGATTTATGTCTCCTTATATTAATCACTCTAGAATTAATGGAGAAAATGGGGTACCTATAAAGACACCTTGAAACTTAAGTAGTTAAGTTAGCAAAAGGGTTATGTAATTGTAGAATCACTACAAGAAAATCGGATATTAGACGCGAATTTTTAGCGACGTCGCGAGGCCGTCACAAACGCTTTTTTTTATTTTGATTTAGTAATTATTCAAAAAAACCTAGTCCGTCGCTATCTTCGTCGGCTTTAGCAACGGCCAGGCCGTCGCTAGGCTAAAAATAGATATTTGCGATGGCTTCCTTTGTATTTGCGACGGACTGGTCGTTGCTAATTGAAATTTGAATCTTGCGACTGGCCAGCTGTCGCAAAATTCGTCGCTAATTTGAAAATTTGTACATGGTTTTAATTAAAAAATTATCTAATTATAACGGTACTTAAAATTAACGTAGCGACGGTCGGTCGTCGCTAAAGCCGACGCTAATTCTGAAACATATACGAGACCGGCTTCCCCTTCCTTCTTTCTCTTTTCTTCTTCCTTTCTTCTCCCCTCCGACAACCGCAGCCTCACCGCCTATAGGTGTCCCTCACTGTCCCCAAAGCTCTCTTTCTCCTTCAACCTCTTCCTCTTCCTCTCCCTAAACTCTTCAATTTGACCGATTATTTTTTGCGAGACAACCACTGTGGGAGGAGAACGGTGGCCAACCACCGTGGGAGGACATTGCCGACGATCAAGCTCCGTCGTGGGCATCGAGTTGGTACTGTATTCACCCTTATGTGTGATGAAATTGATCCAATTTTCATTTCTCTGTATATTGTATGAATTGTTTATTAGTGGAGAGCTAAGCTCAATAGGTGAGACCCTATGAAGGGTGTTGGTTGTGTGCTGATAATATAGAATTGTACATGTGTATGTACTGTATGAATTGTTTATTGTTTGTTAGTGGAGAGCTGAGCTCAATAGGTGAGACCCTATAAGGGTGCTAATTGTGTGCTGATAATATAGAATTGTGCATGTGTTTGTGTTGTGATGTGTCAAAATGTTATGCTGAAATTATATAATTATTGAATTGTAAACAAATGGATCAAAGATGGATGTATAATAGGACTAATTCTTCTAGGAGATTGAGTCATGAGTATATCGATGGGGTTTTGAAATTCGTTAACCATGCCATAGAACAACCTTCGTTTATGTCTGAAGGAGGGATTAGGTGTCCATGTGTGATTTGTAATTGTGAGAAGATTCTGAGACCAGCATTAATGAGAGCTCATTTGTTGAAGTTTTGATTTAAACCAAACTATTGGGTATGGACTGAACACAGAGAAGAAAGGTCTAATAATGTTGAGTTAGGGGATGATGATAATAACAATGTTGAATATATGAGTTATGAACCTCGATTTGCCTCAATGTCTCAGATGGCGTATGACGCATTTAGGCCTATACATGATGAAATACATGATAATGACCATGAGCCACCTAACCCAGATGCCCAACGATCTTATATGTTATTATCTGCAAATAAGTCAATCTATGATGGAGCAACTGAATCTATGTTATCAATAGCTGTGAGGCTATTAGCAGCTAAAATTAACTAGCATGTTACTGAAAAGTGTTTGGATTATTTTACGCAACTGCTAGTCGACGTAGCTCCAAAACCTAACAACATTCCAAAAAATTATTATCAAGCGACAAAATTGGTGTCTAAGTTAGGTTTGAAGGCTGAAAAAATTGATTGTTGTAGGAATGGGTGCATGTTATATTACAAGGATGATAACCCTTTAATCGAATGCAAGTTTTGTAATGCTTCGAGGTTTGTTCCTCGGAAGGTTGGGAAGGGAAGATACAAAGATGTTTCGGTGAAGAGTATATTTTATTTTCCAATTATTCCAAGGTTGCAACAATTGTATGCACCATTAGAGTCTGTTGCACAAATGCGATGACATCTTGAAAACAAGAATGATTCAGGTTTATTGGGTCATCCATCGGACGAGGAAGCATGAAAACACTTTGATAATGTGTATTATGTTTTTCAAATGAGCCAAAAAATGTAAGATTGGGGTTATGTTCTGATGGGTTTACACCTTACATTAAAGCTTCGACTTCACCGTATTCATGTTGACCTGTAATTCTTACACCATATAATCTCCCCCCTGAAATGTGCATGACTAAGCCATATATGTTTTTGACTTATCTATTACCCGATCCAACTAACCCAAAATCAAACATAGATGTGTTTCTGCAGCCTTTGATTGATGATCTCCAACAGTTGTGGAGGCATGGTGTTTTAACATATGATATTGGTGTGAGTTTTATCTACGGGCAAGTGAACCCGTCAATTAGAGTAAAATGGAGTATTTAAAATCTCAAGTATCGTCCCACATAGATTAATTAACAATATTAAATTAAATTGAGTCTTTAATAATGAGATAAGAGACAAAGATTGTTGTTTGATTTGTTTGTTACGGTTAAATGGAGAAAGAGAGAGAACAAGTTAAACAATGAAGCAAGAACAATAAGGATTCAGTTATGGAAGTGCGAAAAACATTTGGTTTCACTTAAGTGCTTACTAGATTTTCCCTCAATTTTCCCTTTATAAATTATGTCAAGATAATTGTCAATCACTTATTCTAATACTATCAATACCCAATGATCGTGCAATATTGATAATCTTCCCCTTAGGACACTATCCCCAGTGATCATGCAAGATAATGAGTTAAGAAAAGCAAAAAGAACCAATAAGTTTGTTAATATAATAACTGATTGGAAACCTAGGATTGAGATTGATCCTACAAAACCCTAGATCCAGTTTACCTTATAGATCCGTTAATTGAGAATGGTATGATCGCCTATTACTCAACTAACTAAGATTTACCAAGGATGATCAAGTCTTGATAAAATAAAACAATAAGGAAAACATAATAATAAAAAGAAAACAATAACTTATAAATGGAAAACGGGTTCAAATCAAGTTTACAACTTAAGATCTACCATAGCCCTTTGACTAGGTAATTAGTTACTCATAATAAAATATTAATCAACAAAAACTAAAATTTCTAAGAAATCCATAACTGCTAGGAAAAACTAAAAGAGAAAAACTTCTTTGACATAATTGCTTCACTCCAAGAGTTTCCTAAATCCTTATTGTAAAATGTCCTCTCTCTTGAAGAACCTTGAGAGTAGGAGGATTAATAGCTGGATGAGATGATTGATCCATGTGATTCCCATAGATGGCGTCCTTATATAAGAGTTGCAAGTATCCAAATTTGATTCTAACTTTATTTCCTCTTTTATTATCTTTCTAAATTTTGAATCTGAAAGTGCAATTCAAGATAAAATAGATAAAAAATCATCATCAAATCTTTTAATTTCAAATATTTTTATTATCTTTCTAAATTTGTTCTTTTCTGATTAGGTATGTGTTTGTAGCATAAGGATCCAAAAACTATTAAATGCCTAACACTAGGTTTTCTGCCAACCCAAACCTTATGTGGTGTCAAACCCCTTAATTTCTTAGTTGGACATCTATTTAGAATGTATCCTGCAGTTGCCACATCTCGCCAACAATTCATGAGTCAATTTCTTCTCTTTCAACAAACTTCTTACCATATCTAGAATCGTTCTATTTCTCCTCCCAACAAGCCTATTGTGTTGGGGAGTATAAGAAGATGTCACCTCATGTTGTATTCTCCCCCTCCATTTGATCTCAACACTTTAATGAATTTACCACATTGCTTTTCAACCATATATTTAAACTTTTGAAATATCAAGAATACCTCACAGTTTGTCTTAATCAAATATAACCAAACCATTCTACTGAGTTCATCAATAAAAGATACAAAGTACTTGTTATCTCCTAAGGATGGTGTCTGAAATGGGCCATAAACATCTGAGAAAACAACTCTAAGTAACTTAGTTGCCATGGTTGGTGCATAAGACTGGAATGCATTTCTTGGTTGTTTGCTAAAATGCACCATTCACAAAGCTTTCCTGGTGTTTTGATCAGGGGTAATCCAATCACCATTTCTTTACCTACTAGTTGATTCAAGTTTCTAAAATTCAAATGTCTAAATCTAGAGTGCCACAACCAGACTTCGTTATGTGGTACTACTATAAATAAGGCTAGTATCTCAGTTGCTTCAAGGTTGACTTGAAAGGTTCCTTTCCTGGCTAGAGGAGCCTTCAAGATTACTCTCTTATCAAAGTCAAAAATTGTCAGTTTGAAGAATTTTGAGGCAGATAATTATATAGCACTTCAAATGAGTGTTATGAATGTGCATAGCCTTGATCATTAAACAATTCCTTTATTTTTGGGTAAGTTTAGAGAGAAGTTATGATAGTTCACTTGTAAATCTACAGTTTACATTGTGTAAACTATGATGTTGCACACTCTGGATTTGCAATTTCAATGTTGTTTCGGTAGTGATTAGAGTGTAAGCTCTAATAGGACTTAACGAATTATCCTCTAATCATTGGCAAAATCTGGGGTGGAATACTTTAAAAGTTGTACCGTGAGAAAGGAAAACATCACCTCCTATAACAAATTAATTGTTAATAATTTGTATATAAGTATCACCGCTGTCTCTATTCCTAAAGGGCTATTTTGATGACAGTTTGCTTGCTCAACCTCCCCTTTAAAATAATGAATAAGATATATTGAAAGGATAATATATTTCTACTAATCAAATAAATATATGAGTGTGTATAAATATACAACAAGAATATAATGTTTATTATAAGATAAAGTGTTAAAACAACTTAATTACAATGTAACTGAAACAAGATAAGATATAAAATCTAAAAGTCAGGTTAACATTTGTATACACCTCCACAAGATGAAGGAGGGTTTTAAGACATGCACCAATCTTACACTTAAGAAAATCATGGCGTGCGATAGAGAGGCTTGGTGAGCATATCAACAAGTTGATGACTAGAGGGAACACAAGAAGCCATTAACTTGTTGATAAGTGCTTCATACGAGAGTGGTAGACACGGTTAACACATAGGTAAGTTTAACCAATATTATAAAAAATAATGGGAGACTAAGTAAAAGGGAACTTGAGTTCTTCCGAAAGGTGGCGTAACCATAGAACTTTAGTAGTGGTTGTAGCAATGGTTATGTATTCAGCTTCAGTGAATTAACAATAAATTATGGATTGTTTCTTGCATGACCATGAGAATGCATTGGGTCCAAGGTAGACTATATATATGCACCGGTTGATTTTTTGCCTACAATGTGATCACCTCTCCAGTCTGCATCACAAAATGCGATAAGGTGAAATCTATCTTTCTTGACCTAGTGTAAACCACGAGAGATGGTGAATTTGAGATAATGTAGGACAAAAGCTTGCATATGTGTCATTGTGCGTGTCTGCATGCATATGTTGAGATAATTTTTAACAAAAAAGGCAATGTTTGTTCTTGTTATAGAGAGATAATGAAGAGACCTAGCCAAACTTTGATAGTGGAAGACATCATAAGTGGATGAGCTGTATTGTAAGAAGAGAGCAAGATCAAGTGGACATGGGGTGGTGATGGGCTTGGTATCTAGCATGTTAGCTTTCTATAATAGTTCTCTAATATAGTAACGTTAAGTTAGAAATAGACCATCTGATGTTAGTAAAAGCTCCATACCAAGAAAATGACTCGGAGCTTCAAGATTGCGAGCAATAGGAAGAGAATTAACATGATTGAGTCTAGCTTAATTGGAAGTTGAGTAGAAGTGTTGAACTCAACCAAATCTTCGAAATTATTGAAAATAGATGTATTGGCAGTGGATGTAGCAGAATCAGCGGTCATAGAGGATTGGTGATTGCTAGTTAAACAAAAGGAAATACGGTACCATAATTAAAGAAATTGAGTCAGGGATATTGAAAGGATAATTTATTTCCACTAATCAAATGAAGACAAGGAGTGTGTATAAATATACAACAAGAATATAAGGTTTTTTTACAAGATAAAATGCTAAAATAACCTTATTACAATACAAGATAAAATGTTAAACGAAAGTAATTACAATGTAATTGGTACATAAAAGATAAAACCTAAAAGTTAGGTTAACACTTTTATACCCTCCAATCGCAGAGTAAGGTGATTTTATTATTGACAACAAAGAACAAATTTATCATATCAACATTGTGAAGAAAAAGAAGATGAATTTGGCAAAGAAGGTGGTTATGGCTTTTTCTTTTGGGAGTGAGGCTCCCCTTTTGATTACAATTTTTTTATTTTTTATTGATTATAAATTAAAATATTATAAAATTTATGTGCAAATTAAAGCATGAGTTATTATATTATAATATTTATTTGAAGAGTTAATAGGATGGAGAGTCACCTAATTACACTCTATATTTTCACTAGATACTTTATGATGAAAATTATTCATTTGATAGAGTTATCTAAGTATACTCTATGTTTTCATTGGACACTTCTAATGAAAATAATTCATTTTTAAGATAGAAATTAAGAATAATGAAATGGATACAAAGAGCTTTTACTCTATACCGAATGAATGATAATGAAAATCTAATAAAACTTTTTAAATCAAGTAGTGAGATAAAGCAAGTATGTCAAACTCTTACAATGTTATGCACATTTTCAACGAAAATTAATAATACAAATTATTTATTATCAATTAGCAAGAATTTTGTATCAATGGGTGGTTGGTTCAAGTGGTACATGCTTGATTCATCTCAAACATGGTCCTGGGTTTGAGTTTGAGCAAGATTGTCTCTTGTGGAGGATACATGTGGTCTAGACCAGAAAAACTAGCAAGTATCCTGTGTGATTACATGAGTGTGTTGTTTTTAAGGGATCATGAGTATCTTTGACACAAGACAATGCTACTCAAGTAGGGTAGAATCACCACGGACGCTAAAATTCTCCATTCAAGTATAACTTATATAATTAGTACTTGAACTCAATACCACTGTATATCAACCTTCTATTAGTTGATTCATGCACTTGATAATATTACTTAGATACTTTTGTGTGAAGTGAAAAATCAAGTTAAAAGGTTAAAAATTAGATTTGCAAAATTGAGAAAGATTTGGATTAAATTTGAAGTCATTAGTACAATTATGACAATAGAATTTTGAATTTGACACAAAATAAAATAATATTAAAACTCAAAGTCATCCAATTTTTTCATATAATATGGAATAAGATTTTATTTGAATTTAAAAATAATAACATTTATATTATAATTCAAATTTCAAAACAACATATGCTTTGATTTAAATTTAAAGGTAATAAAGTAATTATAACAACAATATTTTTGAATTTGAATTAAACTAAGATAATATCAAAATCTAAAATCTAACAATAAGGTTTCTAAAATTGAATTAGATTTAATCTAAATTTTAAGGTAATATTTATTTTTAGGATTTAATTAATATACACTATCGGTGTAAAGAAATTTTACATCGACATCCAATGATGTGCCGTCACATCATTTAATGAATTTAATAACACATGAGGTGTCACATTCATTAAATAATGTGACACCACATCATTAAATGTCTGTGTAAAATTTCTTTACATTGTTAGTGTATATATATGTATATTAAACTCTCTTACTACCTTAGTACCTCACAACTATGACATAAAAGGTCAATAAATAATATCATTAGAAAAATAATTTTCTAACCATAATTTCATTAAAAAATTTAATTAAAGATACCAAATAGCTTAATTCATATAATATATAGAATATTTATTAGTTTTAATTGTTTAGTAAATATTTTATTTTGGATTTAAATTTTTTATAGCATCGGCATAAAATATTTTTTACACAATCAATTAATTTTGTATTATTACATTGTTTAAATGAGGCATGTGAGATGTGACAATACAATTTTGAATGGTAATTTAATTTTTTTACTAATGATGCAAGGAAACGTCTAATATCAAGTACCTCGTGGGTGCTGTACCGGTGCCTCACAATTTTATAACCATTAGATATATTATTAAAATATTTAAGGGTCCAGATTGAACACCCGATACCTGCTGAACTGGCCATTTAATAATTTTCATTAGATCCTTTCTTATTTTAAAAAATGTAAGTGATATTGCTATGTAGTCTTTCATATTATTAGAAGTATTTGAACTCATGCCATTTTTTTTATTGAAATGATGACATTTTTTGAGGATTTTTTTTGTCATTTTTTTTATTTTTGTTGAATTGATGCCTTTTTTATATTTCTTTTGGTCATTTTTTATCGACCTTTTTTTTTTCAAACATATGGCAATTTTTGTCAAACCAATACTAATTTTTTGTCAATTTTTTTATCTCATTTTTGTCAATTTTTTCTCGGACTCATGCCATTTTTTTGTCAATTTTTTTGTCGAGCTTATACAATTTTTATTGGACCATTAACGTATTAGTGATTGAGCTTTCGTTTTCATGTATCGATCAATTTGAACTTATACTTTTGGTATTTATATTTTAATTTTAATGGGTTAATAATAGGTTTGAGTTATGTAAAGCCAAATGGCTAAAATTTATTAAATTGTAATGCAATAAATTTTGTGCATGATTTAAAAAAAAAACACACACAATTTAGTTCCTTGTGGACAAAAGAAATATTTTATGTTTTTATTTTAGTAAAAGAAAATTGTTACATCAAATAAAAATCACATTTGAACGAAAACAAATATGAAGAAATCCTTTTTGCCTCTCCTAATCTGTGAAGATAATGTGGGATGTTCACGAATTAAGTTTGGTGATTTTTGGACCAAAAAGTAAGTATAGTGAAATTTTTAATGAAAACTACTGTTAATTCAATTAAAAATCATCTTAATACTAAAAAATTTTACAAAACCCATTTTTGGGTCCTATAATGTGTAAGTGATGATGTGGGATGCCCATAATTTTAATTTAATGAATTTTCGATAAAATATAAAATTTTAGGGAATTTATTAATGAAAAACATTTCTAATTAAATTTAAAATCACTTTTGTAGCAAATAAACTATGTAAAAAACAGTTTTTTTCTATAATATGTGTGGATGGTGTAGAATGCACAAAATTTAGTTTTGGTTAATTTTGGAAAAAAAAAATTTAGTGATTTTTTAATGAAATAATATTTTTCATTCAATTAAAAATCACATTTACACTGGAAAATTTTGTAAAAAATATTTTTGGGTCCTCTGATGTGTGCCTTGCATTATCAAAAAAATTGTAAAAATTATTTTTGGGTTGTCTAATTTGTGGGAAATGGTTTGGAATGCCCAAAATTTAAATTTTGTTAATTATGGTCAAAAAATATATTTTTAATGAAAAAATGTTTTTAATATTTGGTAAAAAAAATCACCTTTTGATTTGAATATTTTGGTTAATGTTTTTTAGTGAATTTAACTAAATGGTTTTAGTGAATGATTTGGCTCTCACAAAATAATACCATACTTTTCTATATTAATAGATGTCCTTAATTACAAATATATTAAAATTTAACTTTTAACATTAGCAGGTAATTTGACCCACTATACCAGGTAAAAAATCTGACATACCATTACACCACCCATGCACTACTTCACCCTAGAAAAACCCATGATGCAAACAAATCAAACTTTTTTTTTATTTTTTTTACAAAAAAATAAAAAATGAACATACTTTCTAAATGCATCGCAATATGTGCAATCCTTAACTTTTTTCATATCTATATATTTATTTCTATTTTTGTCAAAAACTATTTATTTATTTATTTTTTTTGTCGAAAACTATTTATTTATTTGAAAGATAGGACAGGGAGGAAGGCGTTGATTTTTGTTGGGCGAAAGCCCTATCAGTGTCTTAACTATTTCTTCGTCCTTTCACTCAAATAACAAGTAAGTGACACTAATAAAAGAGAATCTTGAGAAAGGATTGTAAATCTATGATCAAGGCTTGAACTTTTTTTTACAACAATGAATACATTAGTGTGACTAGTTTTTATCGATTTCGGAACCAATTCCGGTGACTTTTTAGGGTGAAGGATAATGTCCTTCTTTATCACTCTATGGGCTAAATTGCAACAAAGGTAATTGTTTGATTTCACAAAATAAAATATCCATAAATTAAGGTCCTTATCAATTAATACAAGAAAAATAAACTTATTATGTGTTAACCACTAAAGCAACCTAACCATAATGGACTAAAAAGTTTTCGAGAATTTGATAAATTTGCATGTGGTTGTTTGTTTAAGCTAAGATTAAAACTTTCTACTCCTTGTTAATTATATATTTCCCTTTGCGTAATAGTTCAAAACGCGATTAACATTTGGTTAAATTTTTACCTCTCTCTTAACATTTGTAGATCTAATATAAAGAGAAACTTTAATAATTAATTGAATAGCATTTGATTATGTCGCGTTCATGATAACTAGTTAAAATTCACGTTTGTAAACATTTAAGGTTAAAGGTTGAGGCACTATATAAAATGTGATTAGAGAAATGAAAATTATTAGATGATTATCAAGTGAATATTTATACTATTTATTATTAACTCTTTAATAAAAATTATACTATGGGTTTAGGATGATAGAAGATTGAAATGCATATCTTTAAAATTATAACTCCATAATACACACAATTTATAAGAGTAGCTAAAATAAAAAATCACATTATCACACACCTTGAATTCCATCATGCAATTAACATGAGTATTTACATGTAAAGGCATGCATTGCATAAATGTTTTTTTAACTATAAGGGATTTTTTTTATAAGCATAACAAGGGAGTTATTTTAATATTAGATTAAAAACATTAAATAGAATGCTTATTTAGTAATTTTTTTAACTTAGTGATGACATATAATATTTGATTAATTTTATTCCGGAATAATCTAATAATAATGTTTTTTAAAAATAAGTATTCTATCACCGACAATCGATTTCAAAATGCAAATAGAGTGAGTATTTATTAGAAAAGGCATGCACCGCATGGATATTAGATTTTATTTAACATTTTTTCCTCTGATATTTATGTATGTCTCTTTCTTCATGTTTATTGTAGATTTTTTAATTTTGCAACCTGGAGAATATACTATTGTGCCAAACTCAACCGATCTTTATTAGAGATTAAATTTTCATACATACCAAGGCTTCATTGAACTTGCACATTTCAAAGACACAATTTATTTGAATAGCAATGTCCTAATTTATTTCCTTCAAAATAATAAAAAATAGTTTTCTACTTGATTTATATATGGATGCCCATCTTTATTCTCGTACATAGGGTAAAGTTATACTTATTATGCTTGTATAAACATATAAGTTTGGCATGTGTTTCTTTATTTTTATAGAAAAATATTCTTATATGAAAATTCAGGTTTGGATTCATACCTAATTCGATGTGATGGATCTTGGATTATAGATTTAGGTCTCCTAAGATTAATCACTCTAGAATTAATGGAGAAAATGGGGTACCTATAAAGACAGATTGATACTTATGTTAACAAAAGGGTTATGCAATTTTAGAATGAGATGGGGTTAGATGATCATATTTTAGGGCATGCCTCCTTTGGATAGGAATGTTGAGTATTGTAGTGGGAGTCTTCTTCTTTACGATGATAAGGTTTGTTGAATCAGGAGTTACTGTAGAGAGAATTCAATTTCCTACTAATTATAGTGTTAGCTATATATGTGAGAATCGTTAACTAAATAATATATGGAAGTTGTTTCTTGTAGGAGTATGATTATGATCTAAATTGGATTATGATCCAAGATTCTTATAATGGATAAGGGTAAGCTTGCGGAACAAATGCCCGTAAGCCAATGTTACACTAGAGGTGTGACATTGACTTAAATGTTATTTTGATTGTCATTATATCATCAATTCCCTACAAAATAATGTTGATGATAATGATGACAACTTAGGTGAATATGTCAAAATGCTAACCCTTCATTTGCTATTTCTTTTAATTTAGGGCCTTGTTCTGTTACCTATGTTAAGGTTTAGCTTGGCGTTGTGAATTTTGTTCCATTGTTTTACAAGCATGGTATCTTTGTTGGACAAAAGTTATAATGATTACCACCTCCATGTGACATTTGTTCAAGAAATTAGGAGCTTTTCTCTCCATAAATCTAGAATTTTATTTGCACCATATATAATAAAGGAAAATTAGTAGCCAATGTATTGGCCAGGTAAGGGCATTTAGTCGTACAAGGTGTTTGAGTTTTATATGTGTTCTCCGTCATACATGGGAAAAGTTCTATCACATTACAAGGGTTTATGAAGTAAAGAAAGTGATAAACCAGGATGGTGTCAACAATATCATGTGGACCTTTTCGCTACCTCTTTCGGATGGCTAGAAAAATTAAATTGTGGTGAATTTTACCTAAAGCACACAAATGCAACAACCTATAGGGGTATTGCAAGGAATCACATAGGTACCTTTATAGTAGTTTTTTCTATTAACCTGGGGTCTTGCTCCATTACCTAAGTTGAGCTTTTAGGGGAGGGGGTTATTCATGGACTTTGCTAAGCTTGAAGTTGTAGATTATATTGCATTATTTTAGAAGCATGATATCTTTGTTAGACATATGCTATAATGATCACCACCCTTGTCTCACAATTGTTCCGAAAATTAGGAGCTTTCTCTTTATGAATGTAGAATTTTTATTATTATTTCCTTCCAAGTGTGACATATATTCAATTTTCTTTTGTTGTTGCAATCACTCATGTGTAGTAGTTAAAGTGTAGGTAGTTTTGTTTTTTTACTTTGGGAGTGAGGCTCCCCTTTTGATTACAAAAAATGTTTTTTGTTTATAATTTTTTATTGATTATAAATTAAAATATTATAAAATCCATGTGCAAATTAATGCATGAGTTATTATATTATAATATTTCTTTGAAAAAGTTAATAGGATGAAGAGTCACCTAAGTACACTATATTTTTACTCGACACTTTATGATAAAAATTATTCATTTGATAGAGAGTCATCTAAGTATATTCTATATGTTCATTGGCACTTCTAATGGAAATCGTTCATTTTTAAGATAGAAATTGAGAAGAATGAAAAGGATACAAAAAGCTTTTACTCTATACCGAACGGATGATAATTTTCTAACCATAATTTCATTAAAAATGTAGTTAAAGATACCAAATAGTTTAATTCATATAATATATAGAATATTTATTAGTTTGAATTGTTTACTAGATATTTTATTTTGAGTTTAAGTTTTATATAGTATCAACATAAAAAAATTTTACACAATCAATTAATTTTGTATTATTACATTGTCTAAACGAGGTATGTGACAATACAATTTTAAATGGTAAATTAATTTTTTTTTACTAATGATGAAAACAAATCATTTTTTTTATTTTTTTACAAAAATTAAAAAATGAACATACTTTCTTAATGCATTGCAACGTGTGCAATTGGAAAATAATACTTAGCTAATATAAAATAATAAAAATAATAAAAAATAAAAGTAATTAAACAAAATTAATTAATAATAATGATTTTTATTTATTTTTTTTCGTAACTATATATTTATATTTTTGTCAAAATCTTCTTTTTATGGGACTAGCGTTGATTTTTGTTGGGCCAAAGCCCAAAGTATCAGCGTCGATCTGACGCAGATGCTGGAGATCGAACGGCTGTGAAAGAAAGTAAAGGAAGACTAAAGAAATGAAAAACGAAACCCTAACTTGATAGGCTCAGTTACTCTTTTTGTGGCGAAAGAATATATAGATATACTCACACACACCCTTCTCTCTCTCACTCTCTTCTTATTGCTCTTCTCCGCCACCCCTAAATCACAGCCATGTCGGACGAGGAGCACCATTTCGAGTCTAAGGCTGACGCCGGAGCCTCCAAAACCTACCCTCAGCAAGCCGGTACCATCCGCAAGAACGGTTACATCGTCATCAAGGGTCGTCCCTGCAAGGTCTTATCCCTTTTCTTTTTCTTTTTTTGTCTCTCATTTTCTATAATTATTTTTATTAGGTTACTGGTAAATTAATAATTGATTCGATTTCGCCTTCTAGATCCAGCCTATCTGTGTAATTGTTTGTGGTTCTTGACCTAATTTCTTGTTTCTATGTTGAAATCTATTGAAATTTTCTATGGAGGTTGATTTGTTCCTTTTGTATTTTTGTTAATTATCTATGGGACTATGGGGTTTTCTGTGTTCAGGTTGTTGAAGTTTCGACTTCCAAAACTGGGAAGCACGGTCATGCTAAGTGCCACTTTGTTGGGATTGACATCTTCACTGCCAAGAAGCTTGAAGATATTGTGCCTTCTTCCCACAATTGTGATGTATGTATAACCCATCTAATTATTTTTTTTTATATATTTTTCTCTCTTATTCTTTTATTTTTTGTTTTTTCTTTTCATAATAGCTTACCTACCACCTAAAATATCTTCTTATACTGTTATTGCAATATGTTTTCTTGTTCTTGTTACTTGTTAGGTTCCCCATGTGAATCGTACTGACTACCAGCTCATTGATATTTCTGAGGATGGATTTGTGAGTAGATGTTTCTGTTAACCATTTTATTACTATTATTGATCTTGTTTCTCTGTGCTTTGAAAATCTGAAATCTGAATGTATGTTTGTTATTAAATGATGTTATTGTAGGTGAGTCTGCTTACTGAAAATGGGAACACCAAGGATGATCTCAGGCTTCCTACTGATGAGAGTCTGCTCACTCAGGTTTGTACAAATTTTGTTTACTTTTTTGGTTATTGGTCTTTTATGGATTTTCACATTCTAATGTCATTTTGTGTCTGTATTACATCTGATTGGGTATTGTTCTTTGCAGATTAAGGATGGATTTGCTGAGGGTAAGGACCTTGTTGTGTCTGTCATGTCTGCTATGGGTGAGGAACAGATCTGTGCCCTGAAGGATATTGGACCGAAGAACTAGCTTCAATTGCTAGCAGTTTGTTGTTTCCATTTAAGCAAAAGATATTTTTGTAAGCTTTTATATCGTTTTGTTTCAAGACCTGGCCTTATTATAGATTCTAATCAGACTAGTCTTACTGATGGTGTTATGGATGTGGTGACAGAAACTATTTCACATTTTTCTGTTTTTCTTTCTCGTCCTGTGACTTTATTATAAAGGAGGAGTCTATTCTGGGAAGTTGTCATTTTTTTTGGTATAATATGATTAGTTATCTTTACTGTTTGCAGTTATGAAAACTTCATACTTATAGCAAATGGCAGCATTTAGCGGAGCCTAAATGCTAATAAACCAGTTATTTGACCACGAAATGTGTATTAAACTATAAATCAGAAGAATCTTGGTATTTTGTCCCGATGTAACTGTTATTTGCTGTGTTTACAGCTTCCTCCGGTCTGTCCTGAGTGAGATATGAGTGAGATATTTAGGGCATGTTTAGTTTGTATTTTTTGTTTTCTGTTTTATAGAATTTTATAAAGGAAAAATAAATTTTTATTTTTAGTATTTTCAGTTTTTTTTATAAAATTTCAGAAAATAGAAAAAATAGGAAATAAAAATGTAAACTAAACATGTCCGTCGTCTGTTTATTATGTTTGGTTTGCAATTTGCAACACGCCTTCACCCCAAAATCATTGTTTGATGTGTGCAAACTGAGTTTCACTTTATCAACCAGGTTCATCAACCTCCGATTTGATCCCATGCACTTACTATGTTTTATTATAACATGTTTATTTAATTTTATTATATATTAGTAAAATAAAATTTCAAACATTAAATCCTTACTTGTTTGGGTAATGTGGATCACTTTTGTTAAGGTATGCATCATATACCTAGGGTTGTAAGTGGGTTCGATTCAACCCGCGAACCCGATTGACACAATCCAGCTCGAAAAATATTTAACGGTTCGGGTTTCGGTTTGGTTCGTACATTTTCTTTCAAACCTGATCTGGTTCGGTTCGGGTCTCGGGTTGACTATCTTGAACCCGATGGACCCGAATCGAATCAAACCAAGAAAAGAAGCCTTAATCTTATTTCATTTTTCTTCCCATAGAGAACAAAAATAGGTGCAACGACAACACAAGCAGGGGTGGTTCCTCAAACCCTATTTCATCTACTCCTCTCATTTTATGTTTCCTTATTTCTTTTCTTTTTTCATGTTATATTTTAATTTCATGTCATCTTTTACATTTTTTAAAAAAAGAAAAAATATTCATGACCCGATGACCCAACCCGAACTTATTCGGGTTGGTTCGGGTCGGGTTACTCACCCAAAAAATATAAAACCCGAATCAACCCAACCCACCATTGTTCTATCGGTTTGGACTTGATGTCACCCTCAAACTTGACCCAACCCAACCCAACCCGATTACACCCCCACATATACCCTCTCTCTTTCTCTCCTAGCCCTATATACCCTATCTCTTTCTCTCCTAGCCCTATCCACTCCGGTACTGGAGAGGAGCCGGTTCCTATCAAACAATGGATTGGACCTGACATATTGTTATGATATGTCAAGTGCTTTCGTGCTTGGACATTTTTTCCCTAAAGAGTGCAGTCAATTTCTTTTCAGGCCCAAAATTGACAAAATCTTGTTATGGTATCCCCACTCTCGAGCCCATTTTCGCAAGTATTATGGTATCTTTGGAGAATCGTTACAATATGTATTTTCTGGACAAGATTCATCTAAAGTGTGGTTGTGTGTAAAATGAGTAAATAAGAGGTTATTCACCATTGATTTAATTCAAAAAGCATCATAATCTCAATCTATAAGAATTCAATGACGAATAACTTCTTATTTGCTAGTTTTACACAATTTCACTTTTGAGGAGTTTTTTTTTCCTGTTTTTCCTAATAGTTATATTTTCCCCAAAATTTATGAATGTGATTTAAATAATGCGTGGGAAAAAGCTTGACTCGTAGGAGGTGAAGTTATTAAGTATGTTCATTGAATCGAATTTATTTGATGAATTTAATGATCTAAATCAAATCAATTAAATTTATGGTTGTCAAAATCGGACCGACCTGGTTAGTTTAATTGGTCCGACCAGGAGTCGGTCTGGTGTCTGGTCCATACAACTCAAATAACCGGATGGTTTCAGAACCGGTCAAAAATCGGTCGAACCAGTCAAGAACCGGTGAAAACCGGTTGAACCGGTCAGTTTCAAAAATTTAAATTTTTTTAGTTTTTTATTTAATCTAAAATATTTTTGAGATAAATAAAAATAACTTTTAAGAATTATACATAAATATTTATTACTTAGTCAATTATTATGAATTTTTAAGATATAACACATGTAATAAAGTCTTTTATATTAATTTCTAATCTTATATATCTTGATTTCCTTTGATTTTATTTTATTTTATTATTACTGGTTCGACCACAGTTCAAACACGGTTGAACCACTGAATTGTGAACCAGTACCTTCACCGGTTCAAGTACCGGTCCGGTTATAAAAACATTGATTAAACTAAATTAAGATAATTTGGGTTAGGTTGGTTAATTAATTCATTTTATTTTAAATTTGAACAAAGCTAATTACAATTAGTTTATAATTAGTTTGTTTTTTTTTATTTTCGTATTAAATGAACCCTCAAACTTAATGAATTCACTAACCGCTATTGAAGAAGCACACCAAAGTATATGCTTGAACATTACAAAAATCAGCCACATCCTTTGTATATTACGACAAGTCTTATGTCCTCAACATGTTTATACCTACATCAACATTGTTTGCTTTGACACTAATTTTCTTAGAGCGACAATACCTTTAACTAGCTGACTTTAATTAGCTGAATGTGCCTCATTTAATTTATTTGACTACCTTGTTACGAAGCACCTATATTTGTAGTCCAAGCAGGTTATTTTCTCCTAACATTTTTTTAATACATTTTCGCTACCTATTCTACAAAATATAATCCTCCTTCTTGGACCAAAACTACACAGAATTGTCCAGTCATATTTGAATTTTGAAAATCATATTTGTAGTAAGTGTTTTTTCAATTGCCTTTGCTAAGTGTATGCATCCTCTCTTGCCCTCCAGCTATCTCCAGCCAAGTTTAACTATGAAATAACTACAGAATAACTAGAAAATCAAAATCAATAGTTATTCCGTAGTTATTCTGTAGCTAAACTTGGCTGAGAGTACTAGGAGGCTGGAGAGGATCCTTACACTTGCTGTCCTGCCTCTCCAGGCTACAAAATAGCTAGGAAACAACTATGAATTAATTACGGAAAATCTTCTGTAGCTATTTAGTAGCTAAACTTGCTAGAGACAACTGCACCGCTGGAGAGGATCCAGATCCCTTTGCTACAAGTGCACTTCCAAATATTACATTTTCTTCCTCCTCTTTTCCCTTTAATTTAATATCCTTTGTCATTTATTTATTTTGTTCCTAATTGTATAAGTGTTTTAGTTGAAAAAATATGGCTTCTTTAGGTCCATTAGAGGTTTTTATTGATTTTCATTTAACTATTTTGTTAGGGGAGTCTCGTACAATAACCAAACATGTATTTCACCATGCAAGAGAATAAATTATCCTTTTTACCAAAAAAAAAATATAAATTATCCTTATTAGTAGGTAAATGACCATTTTGTATTAAAATAATATTATTATGAATGAACCCTCAAGCTTTATGAATTTACTAACTGTTATTGAAGAAGCACTCCAAGCATATGTTTTATATGCTTATATGAATGTTATATTCGTACCGCAAATAATGATATCGTAAATATATCATTGTTTGTGATTTTTTTCTATTTTGCTATTTTGGTTTTTTATTTTTATTTTATTTTTATTTTTTAATAGTTTTTATTTATTTTTTTATTTTATTATTATATTTATTTTTATTTATTTATCTTATTAAATAAAAATATAGATTAAGAAATACAATAAATGTGTATTCTTGGAAGGGTTGACATAAGTTTCTTATCATCATTATTCTATTTTGATGATAATAACTAAATATATTATTTCATTCACCGTTTCTAGACACACAATTAACCTCGTGTTAACAATTGTATCATTCTGATACAAATAACCAAATTCATTATTTCATTAACCCTTAATGGACACACAATTAACCTCATGTTTATAATATTACATTTCATGAAGGGTTAACATAAATTTCATGTGATCATTGTTCTATGTTGATGCAATTACCAAATTTACCATTTCATTAATTGTTAATGGATATGCAATTAACCTCACAAATTCAATTAATCAAATATCATGGTCTGTTAACCGCCAATGGATACATCATTAACCTCATTTAAAAATATATTCACCATTTTTGACACATAATTAACCTCGTGTTAACAATAATTGTTAACACAAATTTTATGTGATCATTTATTGTATTTCTTAATTTATATTTTTATTTAATGAGATAAATAAATAAAAATTAATATAGTAATAAAATAAAAAAATAAATAAAAACTATAAAAATAAAATAAAATAAAATAAAAGGAGAAAAAAAAAAAACCACAAACAATGTACCACTATTTGTGGTAAACATTATTGTATGCTTATACATAACCAAAATCAGCCATATTCTTTTTTTTTTTTTGTCAACAATCAGCCATATTCTGTATATTATAAATTTACAACATTTTCTGTGTCCCAAACATGTTTACACCTTCATCAACATTGTTTGCTACCACACCAATTTGCTTACCACACCTTCAATTAATTAGCCGTAGGCGCTTCATTCTGCTTATTTGACTACTTTGCTACAAGACACATATATTATTGTAATGCAAGCACAACTTATATTCTTCTATTTTCTTCGCTATCTATTCCACAAATTATAATTATCCATGTTAGAACTGTTAGAAATGTAGCTACAATGAATGTCATGTTTTTGTAATTCTTATTTACTATTCATATTATGGCTACTATTCAAATTACGACTCTTGTTTTTTTTTTTTCTTTCTAATTAGACTAGTTTAAATTCACACTTCTAAGTATGGATTGGATAAAGTTTTAGATGGGAAGTCAAAGAAACCGACTTCCATGACAAATGACCAATGAGACAAGTTAGATGACAACACGTTTATAGCAATCCAATTTTATTTGTCCAAGAAGGTTCTTTGTGAAGTAGCCAAGGAGACCACCACTACAGTATTGTGACTAAAGTTGGAATCTTTATACATGACCAAGAGCATTGTAAACAAGTTTTGTCTCAAAGAGCACTTATATACAATCCATATGGCAGAAGATACTCTTATTCGCTCTCATTTTGATGAGTTCAATACTATTATTATGAATCTCAAAAATATTTATATTAAAATTGAAGATGAAGGTACAACTATTTTGTTGATTGTCTCTTTACCTTCTACCTACAAACACTTCAAAGAAATTATTATATAAGATAACAATGATACCATATCTTCAAAGAAGTTAAATCTAATTTACTCTCCAAAGAAAAAATTGATCTTGAAATCCATTCTGAGGACAAGGGTGAATATTTAAGTGTTAAAAGTAGAACTCAAGAAAGAGACCAACAACAAAAAATTCAGATCCAAAACTAAGGGATGCAAATCGAACAAAATATGTCACTGTTGCAAGAAATTTGGACATGAAATCTCTAATTATTTTTACCTTATGGAAAAAGTAATCAAAAGATAAACAACCCATTGAAGCTACTAATATCGAAACTGATTATTTTTTAAAATACATTTCATAAACACAAATAATTTTTTAAAATGAATCATACTATTATTTATTAACATTTAAATGTTATATACCATATCATGTATAATAAAAATATTTGATCCTCATGTAAATTTACACGCTAAAGCTAAAAAGTGGAATTCCAACTAGAGTAGAGTGTTTATTCGCTAGTCGTTACTTTTCAAGTTTAGACATTCATCCTCCTCTTCCTCTCAACGCCGAGCGGGGATGAGTGCTTCGCCACACCGTTCTCGCGGCGGCGACGGCAACGGCAACGGCGAGAACAGACCGAGATTCTTCGACTCAAAGACAAAGAGCATATGTTGGGGGAAGGCTGATATTGTGCCTGGCCGTCACCCTGAGAGGTGGCGCAAAGACGCTGCTGGTAACATTGTCTGCAAGCGTTTCTTCAATTGCCTCGGCTGCCTCTGCTACGAGTACGATCACATCATCCCCTTTTCCAAAGGTTCCATTTTTCTCCCTCCCTTTTCCCTTCAATTTCATATTAACCCTCTCATTTCCTCTGGGTCCTTCTCATTTATTTATTTTCATTGTGATTTCCTAATTGTATAACTGTTTTCCTTGGAAAAATGTGGTTTCTTTATGTCCATTAGAGTCTATGGTTTTCCTTGATGTCCAGCTTTGTCAATTGTCATCATATTTTGGATAAAGTGAACGAGGGGAATATGGGATGTAGAAATGTAGTGTAATCGAAGATAGAGCTAAATACTAGTGAGATATAGTATCAAAGTTTTGAATTGATTTGGATAAATAGAAGAAAGCCAGTATTTTAGGTGGCCAGTAATAGAACATTTTATTTACAAAAGAGGAGATGATGAATGAGGTTATAAACTTGTGTTTTTCATTTTTACTTTAAGGTTTATCATCAATTGAACGTACAATATGGGTTGATATTTGGTAATTGATAATTGATCTATCTGATATGTGAGATTTATGTTGTAGGTGGTGAGTCCACGGCAGATAATTGCCAAATACTTCAATCAAGAGTGAACAGATACAAATCAGACAAATATCAGATTGATTCGGATCAATTGAAAGGCTACTCTTGTGATATTAATTTTACTGGTATGCATGATTCTTTATTGTATTTCTTTGCATTGAACTTGTCCTTTCATCTATTATTATGCATTTTACCTATCCTTTCATCTATTATTATAGGGCAACAAAATGTTTGTAACTTAGTATATTATTTAATTTAGTAACTATAAATAACTAACAGTTTCTATTCTAAAATCCAGCTCACCTTCTCTTAATAAGATTAGAAGTTTAGACCCTCAATCCACTTAGTCGAAGAACCCTAAATCCAAAATGTTTTAGTTAATAGTCATAATTTATTTCAATTTCGGGTTTTTGCACTTTATAGATTGCATCATTGAAGAGCATCTCCAAGAAAATTTTTATGTTTGCCTTCCTTACTCAAATTGGATGGAGTTACTGAATGCTTAACAATTTCACATGCTTCAATTGCAGCTTTACAAGCTTTCACTTGCATCCTAGAAATACTCTAGCTAGTTGCACCTTTTCTTTCTATTATTTTTGGACAGGGGATTTCCTGTACTATACAAGGATTATGAATTATAGACAGGTCCGCTTTTGTAAGAAATAAAATGTTCATCTTAAATTTCTTTTCCATGTGTATGTTTTTCTTGGTTCTATGTGCTGCATGTGAATTTGGTCATGGATGGATGTAAATTTTTAGCCAGGAATGCTATATTTAAAGGAAATGCTTCATTTTAATTGAATCCATTAAGAACATGTTGTTCTAGTTACTGTAAATTTGATCTTGAGGTTGAGGACCTCCAGAATTTAGTTGGCAATATTTTTTTAAGATGGACCTTGAGTGGATTGATTGGTAGCCACTCTATTAGGATGTCAAGTTTGTTCAGTATTTCAATGTGTCCTGTCCAGTTAGAAGAATTTCTATGTAAAACTTAGGATCTTGTTCTGTTAGATGCTGAGAGGTGATGCATTATTGACTTGTTTGTTTGAGTCGTTTATTTTCTACAGAATTACTATTAGGCATATTGTTGTGCAAGGAAAATGAGCAGTGCTCAAATTTCTACCAAATTATGAACTCTGTCATGTTTCTAATCTCATAATCTTATAGTTTTGATCAATTAACAGATAAGGAGCTTGATATAATTGAGATGGCTGTTTATGGCGATGTAATCCGGCCAGGAAACCAGTGTCGTTGCAGAACTGTTGATGAAATGCTTGGCAAATTCAAGTCGAAAGACAAAACAGATCCATGCAAATTGCCATAGGAGGATGAATCTTTTCTATGACAAACAATTTTTCAGGATACATGTATTAAAAGAAGAAGCTCTTTACCCTATTCCCTTTTCTGTGTTTTTTAGACAAAAGATAACAATTGCTTCAGTTTCTATAATTTAGGGCCAGTTTGGATGAAACTTCTGCAGAAATACTTTTAGGTGAAAAAAATAGAATTAATTAAAGATGTCAAATGCATTTAATCCAAAAGCTCTCTCATTTAACCTCTCCATAAGTAACTAATTTCAATTTATGGAGAAGTTAAATTCATTTGACCTTATTGATTCATTCTATTTTTATCTTTTAAAAGTTTTTTTGCAGAAGTGTATCCAAACTGAGCCCTAGTTTGTGTGAGAATTGGCATTTGGACGGTTTGTTAAGCATAGGAAAGGTTGATTTTTAGGGTGTGGGTGCAATATTAATATATCAATCTCGATTTATAAACGTCTCAATAGTCAATATAATCACCATTCATTTGATAGCTCTAATCTCTCATTTTATCATATCCCATCATTCATTCATTATATCTGTTTAATGGATATTCATGCCAAGCCGGCCACGACAGATCAAATATGTATGTTGCTGGATGAGACTTGTTTGTAGATAAGATTAGCAAAGGCAAGAGGAGGTTTAGATCATAAAGAAATAAATTTTCATCTATTAGAATTGACCAAAAATAGAGAGTCCATGGTAAAAAAAAAACATCTTTTCTTGTCCACGGCCTTCTGATTTCTATAATCTGAAAGTTGAAAGGACTATATGCCTCAAATTGTAGTGCTTCCAAGCTTCTAGGTGACAACTCATGCTGCTGAATACACTGTACATTCTGATGTTCATTTGCTGCAAACAGTCACAGCAGTGAGCTTGGAGAATGGATTATGGAGATGGCCCTCTCATAAGGACACTTTGATCCAATTAATATTCAAGGATCTCTATCATTACATGAATAAATATTAAATTTGCTGTTACTTCCCATGCTTCTTACCTGCAATCCAGTGATCACACGTTAAAAAGAAATGGCATATTAACATAACACTCTCAACTGAATAGCATAGCATAGTTCCTTAACATTCCTTTAATACGCACAAAAATGAGGGAGAAAACATAGAACAGTAAGTAACAAAACCAACTGCTTCTTTTTATATGGCAACAATATTGTTGATATTAGTACTGTCATATAGACATATACCTCTCTGAAACCATGATCTTCTGACAGTACGCCGGATGTGACGCTCATGTCTTTCTAAGAGCTCATCAACTGTATGCATTTGAGATAGTAGGGGCCCTGAAAATTCAACCTTCTCTCCTTGATCCTGATAACTCAAGGAGGGTCAAATAAAGTAATTACTAACACAAAATTAAAAGGGTAATCTTAGTCAAATTTTAAAGCAATTATTGTAACTTGTAAGACTAAAGATTTTGGTTTCTTCCTCATGCTAAACTGCCAATGTATGATCCATTTTATGATCAGTTAACAAAAGTAAATACACCAAAACCTTTTAATGATATAGATATATACAAATAGATCACTAGTCTCATCCATTGGCCTCAACCTTTGACATAAAGAAAATTAAGAAATAAATTAATTTATCTAAGTAGTAGATCAGCTAATTAAAGTGGCACATTTTCATCCTTCAGCAGATGATATCTAATGTTTAATAGCATATCAATGAATCTGGCAAATTTACAAACTCACCAGGTTGCTTCTCTTGGAGAGTGAATCTTGTCTATGATAATGCATCATAGACAGTTCTTGTGAATGGTACTCTTCAGAAGTATCAAATGAATCTGGACGATCAAACTTACTCCATTGATTTTGCATTGCAAGCTTAGAAATTTCAAGTAGGTCATGGCCTCTAGAGCTTGTACGTCCCCCAAGAAGTTCCTTATTTTCATAGTTTCTGGACTCAGAATTATTCCTTGAATTTAGTGTAGAAGCTTCTAATGAATTCATATATCCTCTAGAAATAGATCGACTGTGGGATCTAGTTGAAGTGTCATCTTTACGCCTTTTTGCCCATGCAAACCCACTTGATTTTGAAACTTGTAATGGTGGAAAGGGAATATCTACTTTAGATGCATTCTTCATATGGGAAGCATCTTCTGGTTTACCATTAGATGGCTTTGGAGCCTCCTCACCTATGTTAGTGTTCTCTTCTTTAAGGATGTGGACAGATCTATCATCCATCTTTAGGGAAGTTTGAATTTGACTTCCCAAATCCTGTAAGAGAAGAATAAGATGTTAGGTGAGAATAAATTTTGGTAATCAGACCACTGAGGCAAAATAAATGTGCAAGAAGGAAGAAAACAAGACAGACCTCTGCTGGGGCTAATTTACTTAGTCCTAGTGGCTTTCTTGATGGTTTTCTTGTTTCAGGTCCACAAACTCGCCCACCAATCTTTTTCCTGAAAGTTCATTACCATATATGATTTCATGAAAAGACAACAAGTAACAATTGCAAAAATGGAAGTTCTAAAGAACAAATTTTGTTTATTATGTCATTGTTCACTACTATTTAAAGGTTCACAACATCTTTTTAAGTCAGATAGGTATATCCTTAAAATTTGGAGTGAAGAATGCAGGGATGGTAATAGACTCTACCAAATGAATTGCATTGCACATGCAGATATTCTCTTGGTTTGACCATACCAGAAAAGAGGTAATCCATTGCTAGAGATAGCGATTGGTATGTGACAATCTAATCCTTTATTGGCCAATAAAACTGCATAATATAGACAGTGATGAAGATGATTCTCACCTTTTTGACTCCTCCTCATGTTTTGAATCAATCTCCTTGCTAGGTGGGTATACTGGTAAGCGTGATGGGTCACATGCATAAGGTTTTGTTTTGAAATACTGAAAGTGGTAAGATTGTTGTATCAGAAGACTAGAAGAGTCAAAAACCATATATGGATGCTTCACATAGTCATATCACATGCATGATGAACAAATTTGTGCCTAGGACTAATAGCAGGAAAAAAAAAGTTCTTATATGGGTTAGAAAACAAAGCTTCAAAAAGTATTAACAAATTCAAAATGGACAAAGGCAATTAAATTAGACTATGTTCTTCAACAGAGACAAAAACAACACTGCTAAGTTGGCCTACCTCTAATGAGAGAGCAGATGAGGCAGTCCCACGTTTGTTTGGTTCAACAGAAAGAAGAGTTTGTAACAAGTTTATACTGGATGCTGGAAAATCTTTAAATGTCTCTCGGAGGCAACTATCATATGGTTGTTGTGGCTTGAACAATGTTGCATGAGGAAGTTTGGTCTTTTTCCAGTATTCATCAGGCGGTGAGCCACAAAGCTTGAATATTTTGTGCAATTGTTCAACCTGTATGTATTAACAAAGATGAATTTAGAAGAGATTCAAAAGAGCAATTGAAAAAAAATAATGAAGATGTCATTTCTAGTTGATTCGTTTATGATCCGTTAGCTTATTAACTAACAATTTGATTCCAAAGGCCACTTAGTGTCCATCTGGTTTACAGTTCGGTAAAATTTATTTTGATAAATTCATAGAAATAATGGCAGGAAATGAATTATGTACGATTTATGAAACACGTTGGATGAAAGTGATTTAAAATCAATTCCAGCGGAATTGATTCTCACTATTCCTAACTACAAACCAAACAAGCTCTTAAGCATCTGACCCAACTCAGTACATAAGCAAACACAGTGAAACTTCTTAATAGAAAAGTGGTATACCATTTGTCTAATGAGATCTAATCCAATTATTTATTACACTAAGGAGAATCTGAACACAAAGTATCAAATGGGGAAGGAAAAAAGTCCATACATTTTGAAAAGTTTACTACCTCTGTTCTCCCTTTAAGTATAGGCTTCCCAACTAGTAGCTCTGCAAACACACAACCAACACTCCAGAGATCAACAGATGGACCATAATCTGTTGAACCAAGCAAAAGTTCTGGAGGCCGGTACCATAAGGTGACCACACGACTGGTGAGGGGCTGCTTGTTCCCAGAATTGGAGAAATTTGCCAATCCAAAATCTGCCACCTTTAATATCCCTTCATTATTCACCAGAAGATTTGATCCTTTAATGTCCCGGTGCATTACACCCCTTGAGTGACAATGCTCAAGACCAGATAACAACTGTTTCATGTAGCATTTAATCTGCATAACAAAATGATATATTTGGTCCTTTAAACTAAGCAATAAACAACCTTTCATCACAACAAAACAATTTATACCTGTGATTCACTGAACTTGATTTCTGGTCTAGACAAGAGCCCTGTGATGTCATGCTCCATGTACTCAAATACAAGGTAGATGCTACAAGACAATCTGGAAGTAATCAAGCCCTCCAGTTTAATGATGTTTGGATGATCAAGCCTTCTAAGAATCAATATTTCTCTTGCCATAAACCTCACACTTTCTGGCTCAAAATTGTCAAACCTCACCTTCTTCAGAGCCACTATCTTCCCAGTCTCAATCTCCTTAGCTCGGAAAACACTACTATACGTACCCTGCCCAATCTATCCATACCATTTGCAAATTCACCAAAAAAATAAAAACACCAATGGTCAGAATAACAAGCAAGCATTACTAGAAAAAGTAGCATTTTATAGAAAACTCAGAAAACCAATAACAAGATTGAGAAATCTAATCCTTGACTCTTATATCTATACAATCTCACTACAAGACTGAAACTTTACATTAAAATCTCAGTTTGAATGCAGCCCATTTAATCAAATCATAATTTTAAAAAACAACAAAAAAGATTGATAATTTGATATGGTGAAATGGTTATTGTTATATATCAACCTTGTCAAGTTTCTCAAATGCATCAGCTCTGAGAGGAACCCAACCGTGAATGGCCTCAGCTGCGACGGCGCTGAGCCAAGCCGGCCAACCGGCGGCGGCTTGTTCCCCCTCCACATACTTATTCAGGTTCCCCAATCTGAAGCTCAGAGACTCACTTCCACCATTTGAACTCGCTCTCCCTGACTCACCTACCTCGCTCCGACTCGCTCCCACTGACTCACTCTTCTTCTTCCTGTTCTTCTCCGACTCAACTGAGTGGTCAATAGCAGGCGTCACCGACACCCCCTGCTTCACAACCACACACCCCATGAATGCCTCTGCTTCACCACCTCATCATTCATCAACTGGGTCCTGTTCCAGAGGGTAAAGTTACCTCATTTACGAACTGCAGAGGATGAAGGAGAGCACCAGCAACTGTTTAACTACATAAGGGAAAATGGGTTTGGTTTTTTAAACAACAAAGATGAACACAGAGTCACAGACACAGACACAGAACTTTTGTTGCGTTCATTTTCTCACTTTTTGTTTCTCCGGCAATTGCGGAGAGATGGTGGATGTTGGGATTTTAATGAGGCTCGCAAAAACAGAGAGCCGAAATCAGCGGAAAGATGAAAAATTGTTGCTACCCAAAATGCAAAATACTGGTTTTGTTTGCAGTGTAAAATGGGTCTGTTTGTGTTGTGTGTATATGGTATACTATAAAGCAAGGAAATTTTGCATGGATTTGATGCTAGTATAGGAAGAGCGCGTGTGACAATGGAAGGTTGTATTTTATGTATGAGAATATGTTCGATTTTTTATTTGGGTCATTTCAATACTAATAATCAATTATTGTCAATCAGTATTGCTTCCACACTGGTCAAATGGTATAGTGTCCTTGTTGTTGTTGTGTTGATTATTGATTAATGGGTTAATCTCTATTTGCTTTCAAATTCCACTTTCTTTGAAATTAAGATTTCAAGATGTTTTCTTTTGTTCTTACTTCACTAACGTGGAGACAGGGCAAATGAAAGTGAGATTTTAATGCACTCTTGGGTAATTTTTTATATATTTGTAATAGTATTAGTATAGGTAAAAAAAATTTGCTTACTAGTTACTACTGAGTATACAGTTCTAGCATTGCTGACATTGTCATATTTTCTTTTGTTAGTTATAGACTTAAAGTCTACGCATTATTGGGTTTGATTTTTGAAAGGGTTAAAATAATAACAGGGCAGGCAACTAAATTTTCTTCATGGTTTGACACTTTTGTGAATGAAAACATAACAGTATATCTTCTTCCTATCCTACATGTTGATATTGACCACACCTCTCATTTTCTTAGGGATAACGCTTTGGAATGTTGGATATTTCTGAGTGGGTAGAAACCCTGCTGATTAGGGTAGGGCTAGGGCACACTTGGGGCTGAATTTTGAGTCTGGGACCATTTTTTTTAATGAGAAAATTTTCCCAAATAATCCCACATTTGGATATGATTAAGATTGAACTTTTAATCAGCCAAAGCCCTAAATAGATGTGATATATTTCCTTATTAAGGATTTGGTTCAATTAATACCAAGAAAAAAACTTGAGTTTTTAATTAATGATTAATTAATTAATTCCTTATGCTAATGCTTCGAGGAATTTAGTACAATGATTAAGCATGGTGTATTCATAGGTGACTTGAGTGAAAGAAGGATAAATTTGATGACCAAATTGAGAATTCCATGTCTGCCTTATTAAAATTCCCACCTTATTTTCAGTATGCTGTTTTCCCAGTAACCTAAGGGAGAGGGAAAAGTTTGTAGTGTAGCCCCACTATCTTTTTCTTTTTCTCAATGAGAAAAGGAAAGGGGTTCCAATCCAAGCCTCCCTCCAACAATTATTTTCAGCACTATCATTACAAAAATATTTAGCTCACAGCCACTCAGGAATCCTAGAGAGAGTAACAGCTAGAAATAGGATAAATGAATAATTTTTTCTGATTTTGAACGTCTTGTTATATTTATATATTCACCTAAATCTCGGATAGTGCAGTTATGAATATTAAAGTCATAATAATTTTGTCCATGGATCTTTTCCTCAAGCCACATGGACACACACAATAGTAGGAAATCAAATTTTGATGAAATAAAGCTCAGAAGTGAGAAT
This sequence comes from Sesbania bispinosa, assembly GCA_026901365.1. Taxonomy (NCBI): domain Eukaryota; kingdom Viridiplantae; phylum Streptophyta; class Magnoliopsida; order Fabales; family Fabaceae; genus Sesbania; species Sesbania bispinosa. The sequence continues at coordinate 356,828 of QLOH01000016.1, forward strand.
GTTAAGGGTAGAATGAAAGAATTACACAATTTGTAATCAAAATTTTTTTTTTAATCACATGTATTCGCTATCACCAGAGACAATCATGTTTGGTGCTTAGTCACAATTAAGCCTCCTCACCCCTCCTTAAGAGTGTATTTAGTGAAGATCGAATCTGGTTTCTACATTCTCAACCTGCGTTGATAATTGAGTTGTAACTCTTTGTTATTCTACAATCTATTTTTTGGATGAGAAGAATATTGCAAATTTATAATGAAATAGTTACATAATATCAATATTTTTTTTCTTTGTTGTGAAGTTATAGGCTTCCTTCTATGAGTTATATCAGTTCCACATGTGGTTGTGTCTATGTCATCACTGATAATAGTAAGGCTCTTTAACAATCCCTTCTCCACTGAAGAAAAAATGGATGACTCTGAATAGTATGCCATAATTGCTGTCTCGTGCCTCCCGTGATCTAATCAAGATCTCCTTCAAAGCATGGGGAGCACACAGGAGCAATCATACATATAAACAATACAAAAGTGAAAACTAACCAAAAAAATCTATAGATGAAACTATGAAAGAAACCCTTATTAAATCAATGTAAATGAATTTAGATAAAGCATTTTCAAAACTTACCCTTAAAAAAGGGGAGCTAGAACAATGAAAAGTGGTAAATAGCAAAGCTAAAACAGGCAAAAGTTTTTTATCTTTTACAAGCGTGCACCCATATTTCCCCAAAAAAGTTCCTATCTAGTAATAAGAAAGAAAAAATAATATGATGAGGTGCTTGTTATTTACTGCAGGGGTGAAAACAGAGCAGAAAAAGTCCACAAAGAAAATAGTTTTCTTTTCTTTCATGCATTTATTAATACTTCAGACATTTTGACAAAGTTGGCTTCATAATGATGACAAAAAGCTGTTAGTGCCATAGTGGAGGGTATTAATATAATGTATTTTTATATTGCAGCTTGAGAAAAATGTCAAGAAACAAAAAAAAAAGCATGTGCACCTAAACAAGGTTAAACTAATAAAATTAATTTCTAAGTAAGGAAACAATTCAAACAAGTGAGTAAATGTACACCAAAAGAAACAAGTAAGTAAATGTGATGTTGAACAAAGCATGTGAATTCAACTATTGTGATTAATTTTGCAATTCATTTGATATTTGGTGGAGAAATCATCTCCTTCTTCTCCACAGGAATAGATAGAAAACAAACTGTTGAAAACCAGTAGTAGTAATTAAAAAGAATAAAGAGTAATCAAATGAAGAGCAAAAGAAGGTGGTTGTGGTAGGTCAAAGGTTGGTTACAAGTGGGGATCGATGGATGACAATATTTGCCTTATAACTATGATTAAGTTGGTGCAGATATTGACTCATCCTCAGGACAAGAACTACATAGTTGGGAGAACCTACATATATAGGCTTGGGGAAATGAAAAATAGGTATCCACAAATACTGGTAGACAAGGGAACCATAACACAACAAAATTTCGTTTGTTGTTTTTTAGTTCTTTTCTGCTCATTCGAGATATATAACATGTTTATGCTTTCATCCTCAATTATTACGCGGGTAGGAGTTAACCATATCACTCAAGGAGATGCTAATTCTTCAATTTTTTTTATAGTAATGAAGCTAGCAGGGTGTTAGTTATTCATCGTTCTTCTATAAAAAATTTATGCATTGTCTGTTGTTAGAACTTTGTCATTGTTTGTATAATTAATCTGGAAATCCGCAAACATATACTAGTAATTTGTTTCGGTCATCATCATTAATATTTAGCCTTTACATAATCATTTTAATTAGATTCTAATTGTAGTCAAATTAGATAAGCTTTCTTTTAAAATTTAAAGTGATTTGTCTTTAAATTTATTTTTTTTGGTTTAACCACATGTATCATCCACGGGAAGCAATCACGCTCGAGCCGCGAACATTCACATCATGGTGGAGCTAGCTCTCTCAACGGAAATTTTTCCATTCACAAATCCCGAACTCGACTTAAGGGAATCAAACATTTACCATTTAAACTAATCTCCATTGGTATTTGTCTTTAAAATTAATCCCTCACTTTAGAGGAGATAAATCTAAAAGAGAGAATTTGTATTTTAAATGTTAGCGTGAATTATTTTGACATAATAAAATCCTATCATTTCTAATTATTATAATATTCCCATTTGTATTAGTGTAAAAGTTCAAAAAAGTGCACTTTGATGCTTAACAATTTTTAGAAGTGTAAAATAACCTTTTCGTAGCTAATTAGCTAAGGGTTAGCTAATCATAGAAAATTTGCTAGGGATTAGCTACACAGTTGTTTTATGTGTTTAATTTTTCTAAGTGCATTTGATCGACTATATTGCATATTTAGTTTTTTATTGTTTTACCTAACCCAGAGCGAAATATATTTATGCTTTTAGGTACTCCCCACTCATCATTTTTTTTTTTGTTTACTTCTTCTCAAACAAAATGATTTTTATGTTTTTTACTTTTATTTAGGTTGTAATGAGTTTAGGGTTTAGGTAGAGGCTACGTGGATGAGCATCCATAGTGGCTAAATCAAATAAGATAGAGAATATGAGACAAGAAGTTTGAGGATTAACTTTTAGCATCACAAAAGCAATTCTTAACCCAAATATAATACATCATCTTAATTACCCTTATTTCTGACCTTAAAGATAAATAAAGATATTCAATAAAAAAATAAATAAATATATGTATGTTTTTTCTCTTATTTTTTTTCTTTTTTTCAATTTTTGTTTAGATTCTTCTTTTTTTTTTTTCAATTTTTGGTTACATTCTCTTCCTCCTCATCACTAACGTATATGTACAAATAAACCAAAATCAAATTATGAAATGATTGCAAAAGCTAAAATGATAAACTAAAGTATGTATAAAAGCAAGAGCAGTCATGCTATTACTTACCCCAAACTTAGACACTTTGCTTGTCATCAAGCAAAAGAGTAGACCCCAACAACCCCAAACTCATCCTTTAAGTGTCTCAAAGGTAAGGGATATCATGGTTTTACACTTGATGCTTCTAATGAGCTATAAAAAAAAAATGGATCAATTAAGGACTTATAGGGTTATGCAAGGGACTGAATGTGAGGTGGCCATTGGGCTAGGTGGTTATGTACCACAACATGTCTCAATCATGCATATATATTCTAAAGAAAGACCTTAAGTGAGGGCTAAACACAAGGAAAAAAATAAAGTATGTGGGCACAAAACCTTACAACTAAATGTCATGCAAATTGAAGATCCATAACTACACATGTAACATATAGGGCATAATAATCACCCAAAATCAAACATTGTGTTCAGTGGGATAAGAGAGTTTTCCATGCACATTATGCTACTTTGTGTCTAGAGAGAAATTAACATTAAGAAGATATAAATGGAGAAAAATGAGAGTCACTTAAGACACATATAGCTAAACAATTAGGACTAAAATCCTAAACCACACACAAATATATTATAAATTCATCAAACATATGTGTAAGGAAGGGAATCATGTAGTAAGCACTCCCTGGTATACGGAGAAAACCATTGATATCATGCTTGCACATAAGGATCACACATGTAGTAAGTCTTACAAAAAGAAATGTCCATATTAAGTCCCAGGTACATGCAGGAATAGACTAATAGCATAAAAGTCACATAAAACTTAAAGTTAGGAAATGAAGTCACAAGAAGTTGTCTATAATATAGCGGTATAAAAAAAATTGAATATGCATATGTAGTACATACTAAAGATATAAAGCCTAAGTTTAGGAAAACACAAAGCCTAGCAGCCACACGTCATCTTCATCCTCATTATTCTCATCATTTCCATCCTTAGTTGCTTGGAATGGATGTGCTATAAGAGGTCATCAAACTAGATAAGACCCAACATTTGATAATAATTGACAGACATGCCACTCGTATAAGGCCTAATTATATGCTTATTCTTAACCATGTCCTCCAATTCTTGCATGTTATGATGAATCCCTCATAACATTTCTTCCACTCCTTGTTGCATGTTCTTATTAACGAAATCTTGATGATCATATACAAGACAGAAGGGTAACATGATGGAGCATTGTTATGCTTGAAGATGCTTTGGATATCTATTTCAATATCTGTCATAATGACATAATAACTTCACCCTTTTCGAGTACAATCTCATTGTCATTGATAATAGGCACAAATGAGCCAAAAATGAAGTGACACCACGCTTATCAAGTGTTTGTGAAATTGTTTGTGGCAAAACTTCATGGGAGACATGATTTTCGTCTGGGATCACATGTATCTTTCATAACAAATGTATATCTAGGTCTCACCATTGATTAAGCCAACTCCTGTCAGCTGATTCAAATCCTTAGTGTTTTATATTAAAAGCACATTTTAGTATAAATTCAATTGATTAAAAATTCAGTAATCATAACTTTTTATTTTCTTTTTAAATTAAACGTTTCATTAAAAAAAATAAATGAGAGAAAGAAACTTCACAAAATTAGAGTTTTACAAAATTGTTTCAAATTCAGTTTCAAGCATTAAAAATTTTATATTACTTTTGTTTTAAATAATTTAATCATTATTTGTTTTTAAAAATCTCAGTATATATTGATTCATTTTATAGATTTATACACTTTTTTTTTGTCAAAGGGATATATACATATGTTCTTTTTTTGGTCAAAATATACATATGTTCAAATACTTTACAATTTACGCAATCGTGGGCTTTGGGCTCAACGATCTGTTCCAGTCTTTAACGTTTGAAGGTTATTCTCACGTTTTTTTTTTTTCTTTTTTTGTGCAATATAATTTAGTATTTATTATATTTATTCTGTTCTCTACCAAATATTATTTAATATTTGTATACATTACGACAACCATATCTTAAAAATAATAAACAGTCTATTATATGTTTTCTCGTTATTGCAATTTTTTGGGGTAAAAATCGTTATTACAATTAAAATGTGTGAAAACAATTAAAGAAAAATAACAAAATATACTGAGCCTTTTTGTTTTATGAGTTTTCCAATGCTTGGGCCAACCAAAATTGTCCATTAGTTTCAGCCTATAACAACTGATCACTTAAGAAGATAGTAGCCCAACTGACAGCCAGGCCCTCAACTTGCTGGGTTTAAATTAGACCAAGACACCAAAAACTGATCAAAACATAGAGGATATTATTTCTATGATAAGGGACACAATTGGGCATTTGATTGAGACTTGAGAGTAAGCATTTTTTTTTTCCTGCAATTATAATTTTGAAGGTTCAACTCATACTTTGTATATTTCAAAAATAATAATTTTCTCGATGTTGATACAAAATGAGATCTAAAGTTTCAATTCAACTGGTCAAAATATATAATGATGTTATTCTTCTTCTTTTAATTCTTTTAAATGTCATATAGCTTGACTCTATATGGATGGGCATATTTTGCAATTTTGAGGTGGATGTGCTTATACCGTTAAGATGTCCATAACCATCAAGTCACACAACAAGCTTAGGTTGGCGTATTTAACCAAAAAATAAGCTTAGATTGGCGCATGACAAAGTCTCTGATACATTGATTTGCACATCATAAAAATAATGTTATTGTTATTGTTATAGTACTTTCGAAAATTTGGAAAAGAAAAAAAAAATAGAGAAGACGTGTGTTGTTTTGTGTGTTTACTTTATTGTGCTAAAAAATGATGTATGGTGTGCAAATATAATTATTGAAAACTCCCCTAGATGGGAGGAATCAGGTGTCAAAACTGTTTAGTTTGTAAGAGTTACGTCAACGTATTTGGTTTGGTTTGGCTTGTACGAGGGATTTATTAATCCGAGATATGATGCTATTATATAATGTGTCCCCCTCAAAAAAAAAAAAAAAAGTATTGCCCGGCATTTTATTTCAACTTGGAAAGCTATATATACATACATACATATATATATATATATGTGTGTGTGTGTGTATCCTAAATTTGTATCATATTGCACACGTATTTAACATAATGTTTATTTGATCGTGATGAGCAGTAACAAGCTGGAATTCGTTGAACCCATTTGCCATAATGTAGATAGACATAAATTATCACAAACTAGCAATTATTCTGTATATTACAGAGTTTTTTTAATTCTCAATATCCAAAATTCATATTAAACTTTGATTAATTTAAATCAACTTGAGTTGACCTATTGAAGGTTATAAAACCCTTCTAATGTCTATTTTCTTTCTCCCCCATAAAACCTCTTTGTCACTTCAACTAACAGGGCAGTTACCGGTTGAACCGGAACCGGTTTTCTGGCCGGTCCGATCCTTTCAGTGAATCACTTCTGCTATTAAACCGGTGTCAAACCGGTCCGGGTCGGAGTGAACAACAGTCAAATGTGTGCAGTTGCTTTACTTAAAAATTAAATTCCAAAGTGTGCATAGGGGTGGATTCAAACACGACACCCGCAGGCAACATGCGCTAACAGCTTACCACTAGACCAACATGTTCTTTTGATATATAAGTGCTAAAATTTATATATATCATATATAAAAATCGTTTTAACTTTTAACCTTCCATACAAACCACTTTTTTAATTTTTAAATTTAATATATCATTAAATAATTAAAAATAAGTTAAATAATTAAAATTAGTATAAATTTTTTAAATTATACTAATTTTTTTTAATATCAAACTCAAATTTGAATTTATTTATATATTTAAAAAATTACAAATCTTTATATATCATATTTTTTTAGTATAAATTTATAAATTTTTATATGTACCGGTTCAACCAGTGACTTACTAGTTCGACCGTTAACCCAACACCCTGACCGGGTCAATCACCGGTCCAGGTTTTATAACACTGAACAGGGGTTGCTATTGCAAGAATATTTTTGTTAAATATAAAAATTAATTATTTTTTTAAGAAGACTGATTTAAGAGATATAATGATAATAAAAATAAATTAAAAATATTACAAGTAGAGATATTTGAAAATGCTAAAATTAGAAAGTCTTTATATGTTATGATTTTATAAGAATGAAAATATATCAAAATTATCTCACTCAAAGAAAAAAAAATGTTATATAAGGGCCGATAAATATCTAATATTTTCCTCAATTCAATAACATCAAATCATTCACTCAAAGACATATAAACACATCACCTAAATCACCATTAAAATATTTCACCATAATGTATATTTTTTTTATTTTTTATGCATATATACACATATAATAATAATAGATTAAATCATAAATTTAAAACCCTCAAAGATGAAAATTGTCAAATTAGTCCATTAATGTACTTTTTATCTTTCAGTTTAGTTTTTTTATTATCATATATTCGTCAGTTAAAACTATTAGAGACGCCGATGTGACATATTAAGTGTCATGTATACACGATGATGTGTTAATAAAATAATCCATCTTAGTCATTCATGAAAAAAATAATTCATTTTAATTAATATCAATCATTTAAGAGAAACTTTTCCCTCTTTTTTTAATAAATGAAAAAAAAAACTAATTTTGCATTATGATGTCTATATATACAAGATCTTATATACAATTTATGAAACATCTTTTTCTTCTTTTTCCCCTATGATTTGGAGGCCTTTTTTCTTTTCAATAATTTCACCTGCCTTGTCCAAGCTTTAATTGTTGTTGTTTGATATCATAACTTCTATCAATAATTTCTCCATTTACTCTTAACAACTGTAACATGAGTGTGTTTGTAAAATTAACTAAAAATCAGCTAAAAGCTAAAAAATTAGTTAAAAACCAATAAATTTGCTAATGTCATTGAAAATATTTGGTAAAATTAGATGAAAAATGTAAAATGATAGATAAGGACATTATTAAAATTAAATGACAGGTAATGGTGAGTGAGAGTTATTGAGGGATAAAATTATAAAAAAAAGTTTCAGTTAACAGCAAAAAAAAGAGTTTTTTTAAATCTACCTCAAGTAGTTTCAAAAAAAGCTAGTAGTTACAAAAAAAAATCTACATTACTGAACGCTAATAAAATGATTTCATAGTTACTAATTTCAGTTTTCATCTAACTGAAATGTCTTACTAAACATACTCTATGACTCAGTATTATTTATAAATTAAGTTTATCTTTTTATGGTGATTGTAAATTATAAGAGGCAAAGAATTAGTTTTCATTCATTTATTATATGCATATGACTTAGACATTTTATCTTTAATATAAATTTTTTCATCTTAATTTTCAAAGTTTAAGTTTCTCAAAAAAATAATTCTTGTTTACAGTCAGTGACATTTCTTTGTTAATATTCATTAGTTCTTACAACCGTATACAACATTTCTTTCTTAGTATTCATTCTATAAGTCCCCCTACAATAGACCACGTACAAGCTAACCCAAAGGAAGACCATAAAAAAATAGTAATAACAGAAAGAAAATTGAAGACAATTTCAGTTGTCTTGTTTCTTTTTTCCTTTTATCATTCTTCTTAATGATTACAAATTACACTACAAGGTGTGCATTTCAATTTTTTTTCATAAAATTGTGAAGTATTGATGTTACATTTTTTTCATTTATTTCAATTATCCAAATTATAGTAATTTAACTCTATTATATTATAGAGATGAAAAATTGAATGATCAATATATAAGCAATTGTGCCAAAGACAAAAACTTATTGTCAATTTGGGGGTTAAGATTTTTTCTATTTAATTGGATTTTGGGGAGAAAATATGTTGTTGAAGACAAAGGTAGAAGAATGAATGAAAATGAAATCATTGACATCAATAAAGGACTAAAATGAACTATTTTATCAACACATTATTATGTAAACATGACTCTTAATTAACGTGTCATGTTAGTGTCTCCATTAAGGTTAACTAACGGATGATAACAAAAAAATTAAACTGAAAGACGAAAAACATGTACCTGAGAATTAATTTGAGAGTTTCCTTCTTTTATGGACCAAATTAATGTTCTTTCTTCATAGACTAAATTGATGGTTTAGTCAATAATGATATATTCATCTTTAATTTAATTTAAAATTAACTCATTAAAATTTAAGAATACATTTTGTTTATTTTAAAACATACTCATGTTAATTAGAAGTTTTTTTTTCTTGGTTGGTACAATATTTGCAATACAAGCATGTGTTTTACCCTGTCGTTTAATTGCAAGTCAAATTATTAAAAGTTAAGTTGGAATGGATAAACTTGAGTAAAGAAATCAAAAGTCTAATAATTAATAAACGCAGAAGTGCTATATAACCTTTGTTTTAGGCTTTTGTTTTGGTGTTCCGAATAAAGAGTGTCCCTTTCTAGGCGCAGATGCATGTAATGCAAGGAAAATAAACTGCAATATGTACAAGGGGTGGCTTCCAAACTTTGTCATTGTCAATCAACAAAATGGTCTGTTAAAGAGCAAACGTCACTGAATGAGAGCATACGAAATTGGACAAGATAACAGATACTGAGAATTTGAGATATATATTCTGTAGATGTTAATTTGTATTTTTTTTCCCTAATCAATAGATATCATTTTTATTCTTAAAAAATATATTATGGTATCGGTCATTTTAATTCGCTTTCTAAAAGCTAGCTAGAACTAAATATTGATGTTAAAAAAATAATATTTTTATTGTTCAGGAATTAAAATAATAACATTTTTTAGAGATTAAAGTGATCGAATTTTAGGGAGTAAAATTATTGTGATTTATATAAGTTCTTTTAAATAAAGCTAGAGTATTAAGGTGAAAGGATAGAGGCACAATGTTGGAATGATTGTGTTTGTTTTGTTGTCAGTTTTAAAATAGATGGGTACATCACCGTGATGATTATGAAGGTAGGAGAGGGACCAGTGGGCATGCTGTGTGTGCTGCCAATGGGAAAAATAATCACTAATTGGACCATATGGGTTTTCAGCCTTAATAAGATCAGATGTTTCTTCATTGCTTATCGTGCTGCTTACTCTGCTTTAGAAAATTTTAAATTATATAATAATTAATTTTCATATGAAATATCATTGATTAAAAATTTTCACATTCAGTTTGATGCAAACAACAGACTGAATGTAAAAAGTTAATAATCTTTGTAACAATAATTATTTGTACTTCTGTTAAAAAAATCCTCTTTAATGATAATCTTTTATTTCTTATTTATTTGTTATTAAAATACATGTTAATTAGAGGAATAGGAAAAAATGCATAAAAGGAGAAGTGAATTGATTATTAGTTGCGAAATTTTACTTTCAAACTGAAAACAACGTGATAAAGTGGCTAATGGTTTGTTTGGCAAAACTAACTTATAAGCCCTGAGATGATAAGTTAGCTTAATGAATCATAAGTGTTTGGTAGAACTAGCTGATAAACTAGTATAAAAGGACATAATTACATAAGTTTTATTATATAAATTATATTCATGTTTTCTAGATAAAAATATTATTATGTAATTATAATTTTAGATTTTAAAAAAATAATTAAATTTTTATTAAACCTTTTAGTGATAAATATTTAAGTAAAAATTAAAATAATTAGTAAAATTGATAAAAATAAATAGTATAATATGAAAACAATTTCATAAAATAGTGAAAAGAAAAAGCAATTTAATTAATTGATAGTTTTTTAAATTACTTATTATATATGTAATAATAGGTAAAAAGAAAATGAAAGGTTTTTGTCACTAAAATTGAAAATAGATAATAATAGGTAGAAAGAAATTAAGGATAATAAGGGAAATGTATTAAAATATAAGAGATAGTGGTGGAAGAAAATTAAGAGTGTGTTTGGCAAGTCCAATAAGCTAGCTACTAGCTTATGTGACTAGCTTATAAGCTAGTTTGACCAACACAAAAGTGTTTGGTAAGGTACCTCAAAGTAGCTTATTTGAGGAGCTTCTAGCTTATAAGCTACAAGCTACTTCTCCTAGCTTCTAGCTTGTAGCTTGTAGCTTATTTAATTTTCTTCCATCACCACCGCTTATATTTTAATACATTTCACTTATTATTCTTAATTTCTTTTTACCTATTATTATCTATTTTCAATTCTAGTGACAAAAACCTTTCAATTTCTTTTTATCTATTAATTTAAAAAATTACGAATTAATTAAATTGTTATTTTCTTTTCACTATTTTATGGAATTATTTTTATATTATACTATTTATTTATCAATTTCATTATTTATTTTAATTTTTTAATTAAATTTTTATCACTAAAAAGTTTAATAAGAATTTAATTATTTTTAAAAAATATAAAATTATAATTACATAATAATATATATTTTTTTCTAGAAAACACAAATAAAATTTATATAATAAAATTTGTATAGTTATGCCTTTCTATGACATTTTACATTTACTAACTAGCTTATCAGCTAGTTTTACCAAACACTTTTAAGTTTTAATTCAATAAGCTATCTTATCGGCTCAGAGCTTATAAGTTAGGAGCTTATCAGCTAGCAGCTAGCTTATCAGCTACCAGCTAGCTTATCATCTAGTTTTGCCAAACACACCCTAAATAAGCTACAAGCTATAAGCTAGGTGGAGTAGCTTGTAGCTTGTAAGCTAGAAGCTCCTAAAATAAACTACTTTGAGGTACCTTACCAAGTACTTTTGTGTTGGTTAAACTAGCTTATAAGCTAGTAGCTAGCTCATTGGTCTTGCCAATCACACTCTAAGTCGATAAAAAGTCTGAGAATTGTGAGAGTATTTTTATATGAAACATATATGGAAGGGTGTTTTTTTATATGAGTGAGAGTGATAAATCCTTGGTGTATTATGAGTGTGTTATAGCAAGGCCAATAAGCTAGCTATTAGTTTATTTGACTAGCTTATATGCTAGTTTGACCAACACAAAAATATTTGGTAAGGTATGTCAAATTAAGTAGCTTATTTTAGGAGCTTCTAGCTTATAAGCTACAAACTACTTCATTTAGCTTCTAGCTTGTAGCTTATTTAATTTTCTTCAATCACCATCCCTTATATTTTAATACATTTCCCTTATTACCCTTAATTTCTTTTTACCTATTATTATCTATTTTCAATTTTAGTAACAAAAACCTTTCAATTTCTTTTTACCTATTATTACATATATAATAAGTAATTTAAAAAATTACGAATTAATTAAATTATTTTTTTCTTTTCACTATTTTATGAAATTCTTTTTATATATTATACTATTTATTTTATCAATTTCACTGTTTCTTTTAATTTTTAATTATATAATTTATCACTAAAAGGTTTAATAAGAATTTAATTATTTTTTAAAAAAAACTAAAATTATAATTACATAATAATATATTTTTGTTTAGAAAACACAAATAGAATTTATATAATAAAACTTATAAAGTTACGTCCTTTTAGGTCATTTTACATTTACCAACTAGCTTAGTTAGTACTACCAAATACTTCTAATTCAATAAGCTAGCTTATCAGCTCAGAACTTATAAGTTATAGGAGCTCATCAGCTAGTTTTGTCAAACACACCCCATAAATCATGCATCCATGGGTGGTTTGTCAGAGAAAGTAAGTCCTACATCATTTAATTGTAGTCAGTTAGTTATTAAGCCAATTTAGTTAGTTGAATAGCCAATAGCTGAATTGATTCTGTTACTTCCCGCCTTTCCTTTTCCTTTTCTGTTTCATGCATTAAGCTCCTATATAAGGAGATTGTATTATTTAGTTTTATTCATTCAATCAAGTAAATCATATGTAAATCCCTTTTCTCTCTATCTTTCAGTTGCTGTTATGGTTTCAGAGCTCTTGAGTTTCAAGAGCTCTGGTGATTCTTTGCTTCCATGGCTAGAGGAAATGCTAATTCAAATATAGGAAATGCAGGCTCATATGTCACAAATCAGCTTCCGCAGAATCCGGCGCTTGATCCTTTGAGAGTGTGTTACATACATCCAGGTGAGAATCCTTCTATGTTCCTGGATTCTCCATTAGCTCTATCAAGAATTACTATAGTTGGACAAGAATCATGAAACGATATATCCTCCATATCCAAAAACAAGTTTAAGTTTGTCAATGGAACACTACTTATGCCTAGCAGTTTCGATCCTAGCTTTGATGCTTGGGAAATGTGTAATAACATTATTTTATCATGGATTTTCAATTCTGTGGAACAACCAATTGCACAGAGCATATTGTACTTGGAAAATGCAGCAGTTGCTTGGAAACTTTTGAAAAATCGTTTTGCTTAGGGAGATAGGGTGAGGATTTTTGAACTACAACAATAGTTAGCAACAATAAAACAGGGAAGCAATTTAGTGACACAATATTTCACAAAGATTACTACCCTATGGGAGGAACTAGAGAATTATAGACCATTTCATGATTGCACCTACGCAGTTTCATGTGTTTGTGAGGCAAGCACAAATAGACACCTATACAGGAGTGAAGACTGTATAATGAAGTTTCTAAGTGGATTGAATGATAAGTTTGAAGTTGTGAAAACTCAAATTCTGATGATAGAACTTTTTCCAGATACTGACAAGTCCTATTCACTTGTAATTCAGGATGAGAGAAGAACTAATACTACTAGCACAAAAGAGACACAAATCTTTGTTAATGCAACAGAAAGTAAGAAACCTTTTGACAGAGGAAGGGGGACATTTCAGGATTTGCTGGTAGAGGACATTTCAAAATTTGTAGCTACTGTGGGAAAACAAGCCAAACAATGGATGTTTGCTATAAGAAGCATGAGTATCCAGGAGGTTTAAGAGGTAAAAATCAAAGTTCAAACAATGTAATTGGAGAAAGTTTGGACAATCCAGAAGAGGAACAATAGATATTAAAAAGGTGATGATGGATCACACCAATTGTCTTTGACTACAAAATCAGTTCAGCTATTGGCTATGATCAACTAACTAATTGTCCGTTTGGTTTACAGTTGAGTATAATTGATTCTAGAAATGAATGGTTGATATGGATGATGCACGCTTTACGAAGTACGTTGGACGGAAGTGATTTAAAATCAATTCTACAGAATTGATTCTGGATGGTTAATTTAAACCAAACGTGCACTAAATTGGCTTAATAACTAACTAACTACAATTACATGATATGGGACTTTCCTTCTTTGATAATGGTCTTGATTAAAAGTGATTTAATTGATATCTAATCACTAAAAAATGTCATGTGACATTATATTTTAATTGATTTTAACCATTCATGATAAGGTGTGTGTAAGGATATTTTATAGAGTTTAACTACGAAATAGCTGCCGATTAATTATAGATTTTAAATGCATAGTCATTACATAACTATTCCACAACTAGCTTTGTTAGAGACTGTGGAGAGATAGAAGACGTAAGAGATGATCCAGATCCATATATATAGGGGGATCTCTACCATTAGATTTCAATATGATATGAAACTATGAATGATCAATAGTAAAATATAAAGTAATATGATATTTTTTAGCAGAGAAAGAGAGAGAGAGAGCGGGGAAGAGAGAGAGTACTTAACCTTTGTATATCTCTTTCTCCGTAGTTGGCTGCTCCATCCAAATGCGCGCATCTATACTTTTTCATTATTGATAATCCATATGAGTCACTGAGGCCAGATTACTGATTTTAATCTATATATGACTGGACCACAAGTCTGACTCCTTAGTATCTAAATTGATGTTTCATTCCATAACATTATCAATCAAACTGTTTCATCGGAAAAATAAAATAAAATGCTAAAATAGAAGATGGGCTTTTGCTTTCACGTGGAAGGTTCTCCATCAGAAACACAAAGCTAAGCTAAGAATCGAGAAATTACAAATTTAAGTATTTTTACATTTTTATACATACTTAGGACAAAATTAAAAAATGTAACTTAAATTTTTTAACCTTTCCGTTTAAATTTTAAAATGAAAAACAAATGTATATATACGATTAAACATAAAGGAACTGTTTCTCAGCAGTTTCTGTGAAAGTTTGATAATGTGTATTCTTCCTCAGATAATGTTAGGTAGGTTGCAAAGAGTGGTCATCATTTTATGGACCCAACCATGCACATCATCATCAATACTGTTGACTTTTCTCCATAGTTGACCAAAATCACACGGCTATAAGCGGAAGTACTGAGACCGGGCTCGGGCCCTTGATTCCTTGGATCATAAGGTACGCACCTTTGATTGCAAGAGACATTGAATCAATGGAGATTGTTGAGCAACCCCTCTAGCTAATTCAATTGATCACCACATGCATGATCGATGATTCACATGCCTCTCCGGCGGCAAACGCGCACATTTAACTTTTCCAAAAATAATTAATTTTAAATGGAGAAGTTAAATACATTTGACTTCTTTGAATTATGCTATTTTTCCACCTATAAGTACTTCTGCAAAAATTTTATCCAAACAGGCTCAAAGAAGCACTTAAGGACAACGGCGAAGAAGGGCAGAGCAGAGGTGGCAAAAAGAAAATAAAATTATTAAAATATCCTTTAATCTATATAAATGTTTTGAATGATTTTAATCCTAAATCTAGGGATGACAAAGTGGGTTGGGCCCGGTGGGCCCGCCCGCCTAACCTGCCAAAAATGGCGGGCCAGCCCGCCAACCCACTCAACCCGTCCCGCCAACCCGGCGGGCCAATAGGTGGGCCGGCCCGCCGGGTTGGCCCGTATGGTTAGCCCGCCGAATTTATTAAATTTTTTTAACTCTTTTTTATTTATATTTAGTATTTAATTATAATAATTTTATAAATATTAAGGAAAAATGTTATGTAAAGACAAAAAAGTATAAATAATTTTTTAAAATTTTATTAAAATTTAAATTTATTATGTATTATATTTATTTTAAATGTAATTTATTTTTTATAATTTTTTTGGATGGGCCAGGCGGGTCGGCCCGCCAACTCGCCTTAAAACGGGTTGGGTTGTACAGCATGGCCCGTTTTTTTTCTGGCGGGCCAACCCGCCCCGCCCCGTTTTTGGGCGGGCCAGGGCGGGGCGGGCTGACCCACTTTGCCACCCCTACCTAAATCCCTAATTTCTTAAACTGTATTTGGTCTTTTAAATAATTGTTTTTCTTTCTAGGAGGGTCCTTGATTTGATATTTTGACCGTGTGAGTGGGTACTATCTTTGTTTGTTTTAGGAACTATATTAGTATTATTTTATGGGGTTGATCGCAAAGGTATATTAGTTGAATTTCAAAAAAAGGTATATTAGTTGAATTTCAGGCCTTTTTTGCTGTGTTATGTATTGAATTTAATTTTTACGCAGGTTATGAGTTCTTCTCCAACCAAACACTCTTTGTTGATTATGAGTTAGTTTTCTTTTTCAAAATATGAAGATATTAAAGTTGTTATAAAGTTTTAAATTTTTTATTTATGTTTTTATTTTCTAAGAAATATTCATAAATACCTATAAATATCCGTGCATGATAAAAATTGGGTAATGATTATTGTACGGCAAATAGTGGTATACTGATTGCATCACTGTTTATGGAGAGCATAAAACCCGTGTTTCTGTCTTTTTTTTTTTTGTCTGTACCAAACACAAACAGTGGTACAATGAGTATACCACTGTTAATGGCCATAAAAGCCATTTTCCATAGAAATTTGTTAGAAAACCCGCTTAACAAGTATTGTGAGTATGAGATTTTTCCATGAATATGGGTAGTGGGTACTTACTGTCCATACTTGCCAAGATATCTCTAGATGAGAATTAGAGCATTGAGAAATGAGAGTGTCCATACTTGCCAAGATATCTCTAGATGAGAATTAGAGCATTGAGAAATGAGAAGAGGCATTTCATTTTGCAATTTTGTCAAATGGATGGTATTTTGATCATGAGAGTCTTTTTTATCCATCATCCTCACTTTCTGGTTTGTGTGTATTTTAATGGAGAAAATTTTACCTATGGCCCACTTACTTTTTTTCTCTTCTTCGATTTTCTTTCTTGAACCAAAAAGCATAAAAATTATTTTCCATTTTTTTTCACTCCCATATTGTGTTGATAATTCCATTCTCTTCAACATTTCTCATATTTATTTTCTTGTTTTTTTTTTTATTAATTCCGAAATGCATGATGTACACAAGGGGCCATATTAATCATGTGATCGTTCATCCTCCTTACCCCAACTACAAAGGTATGCATACAAATTATATAAAAGTTTTATAGTGAAATTAGAAAGTTATAAATTAAAGGAACGTGCAAATAGTAAGTAAAAATATAAATAGAGTTTAATAATTATACAAATAATAGAATAAATAGGTTTTATGTATATGTCAAAACATATTTTATTATTTTATCACATCATAATATTAAAGAGGCCATGGAAGGGGAGAGGAAAACAAGATATGCATGGCACGATGATGATGATTGGAAATTTATATAAAACTTATTTATATTACCGGTGTATAGTATTAAATTCAAACAAATTAAAATTTATTAAGCAAAATAAAATTGAAAAGTAAAGAAAAATAAAAATATTCAGAAAATTATGAGTTTTTCCATAATTACTTGAAAAGGTTAACTAATAAGAAGTATCATTTGAAATAAAATATAAGGATTATTCTCAAAAGATTAATGTTAATGACTTAATGTGCATGTATTGTCAAAAAGTTTTACATTGTTATTCAATTAATACATTATTATGTTATTTATTGATTTGAATAACACATTATATGTTATATAAATTTTTTAAATGACGTGGTAATATATCATTACATTGTAGTATAAAATTCTTTTACATTAATAATGCATACACATTAAATTCTAATGATAAGTGGCAAGAATCATTGAACACACACAAAAGTAATGTTACAAGTGTTACCTGATTCTCCATGTTTTATACTCCCTCCGTCCCTTATTATAAAATTCTTTCAATCGTTTCATATAATCCTAAAAAAGTTGGTTAATGCGTTGGTCTTTTAAAAAATTTTACAATGTTCCAAATATACACATATTTAAAGGTCACTATATTTTAGGGACATTGATCGTTATATAATGGAAGAACTCTAAATGTCAGTTTCTAATGGTTTAGTTGAACATGTGGCTAAAACTTCATTAATTATTCACATAAATTAATATATGGGTAATTAAAAAGAGTTAAACATTAATAAAGGAAAAATATGAAAAAAATGGTTAATTCATCTAATTATTATAAAATGGGTCTTAAAATTAGGGAAAGAGGGAGTAATTTTGTTAATGTTCATCACAAGATTAGATTGCATATTATGATTATACTAATTAATTGTGCTTTTCTACAAATCATTTACTCTTTTTTGTTTTTAAAAAATTAACAAAAGAGATTTCTTTACACAAACTTCTTAGCCTTTTGGGAGTGAAGTTTAGATTAAGTTTAACACGCAAACTGTGTTTGATAAAATTAATGAATTAACTAAAAACTAGCTAGAAAGCTAATTTTAAACTAAAGGTTGGAAGTAGTTTTTTTTTTAAGCAAAGTGAAATGAATTTAAAATGAGTACAAGGGTACTCCAACCCATATTACAATGAGTAGTATGAACAATACAACACACCTAGCCAAATAAACCAATCACCCAAAAGATAATAAAAAAAAAGCTTTAGAAGGTTGGAAGTAGTTATATAAGTTCCCTTTTAGTAAAATTAGTTGTTAAACTAGTTATTAAGTATAAATAATATATATATATATAAAAGGAATATTTATATAATATTTATGTTTATTTCATAGACAAAAAAATTCTTATATACGATAATAGTTTTAGTTCTTTTAGTTAATTTTGAATTCTTATAAAATTTTTTAAAGATTAAATATTTAATTTTATTAAAAAATTTAAATAAATAAATAGTGTAAGAGTAAAAAGCAAAACATATATTTATTTTTTCAAATTTCAAATTTTAAATTTTAAAAATATATTTTTAGATGTTTTAGTTAATCTATATATAAGCTATATATAAGCACATAAATTAACATTTATCATCTACAATAACCAATCGTAGCTTTTAAAGTGTAATAATTTAGAAGATATTTTTCTAGCTAGTTGCAAACATATAGAAATTATAGTAGAGCTTCAGTAGTCACAATGTCACATACATCTAAGTGCTAAGTGGTTGACCTTTCATTTTGGGACAATAATAATATACTAGTACCGATAACTGAGAAAGCATTAGGGGGCGTCCGTAGTGTCAGATACTCGTGTTGTGTTTTGTTTGTGTCCTTTCCTTTCCAGTTGACTTTTATCAAACTATGCACCACTACAGTCCATAGAACATCACGCAGTAATTGGTGCCTTTCTCTTTTCCTGTGAGGGATGCAATCAGCCACCCAATTCCCCACCACTCAACCCTTTCATTTAGCACCGCTTTAAAAAGTTAATGATCTTTTGTTTCTTTGTTTTTGACAAAAGGGTAAGATTCCTGGCATTAACATCTTAATTAAGTAGTAGTAATTTTTTGTTGGTACAATATTTTTTTTTAGAATGCTAACGAGTGCCCTAAGGGTTAGGGCACTGGTTAAGGAACCAAGAGTGGAAAGTTTTTATTGGAATGAGTAACATTTAATGTTACAGATGCAATCATTGTCGTAATTTCCAATAAAAATCTTCTTCTTATGGATTCTTAACCAGTGCCCCTTAAGGCACTCGTTAGTATGACCCTTTGATATAATTAATTAATTAATTATAATTTAATTTGTTTTGATTGGAGAGGCTTAGAGACCTCCATATGATCTCTTTGCCTTGAGGGTTGACTGTCCACGTATGATGGTGTGTGAATCACTCTCAACTCAAGCACAGCTACACAGCTAGCTAGGCAAAGTAAATAAACAAGAGAAAAGGTGCGAAAGATTAAATACCCCTTTCGTACGAAATAATTTTCATGAAATTACTTGTGGAGAGGATTAGATGAAATTCTGGCAAGAGTAGTGGTAGGATGCAGTGCACGAATTTCATCACACCAAATGATACAAAATGAGTGTATTTCATCGATTCCTCTTCAGTTACTCATGTCCCATGTGAAGAGGGGCGGATCTTCAACCAAAAAATTTGGGAAGTAAAATACTACAATTTTAATATGATTATTATGCACATTAAATTTTAAATAAATTAAATATTTATAAATATATAATCTTAGAGTAGATATTTAATTATATTTTAAAAAATATATAGTATATTTAATTTTAGATAATTTTAATTTTTTATGACAATAGATTGCATTTAATTTTATTTATTTGTAAAATATAAAAGAGTTTGTGTTAAGTTTAAGAAATAAAAAGACATTTTCAGCAATTTCGCTCAAAAATAATAAATGATTATTGATAAATTAATAATTACACAGGGTGTATGATAAAAAATTAGACTAGTGTAATATATTTATAAAACATAATAAATTCAATGTATGAATGTTTTTAAAATAGAACAAATTTTATGTAACAAATACAAAAAAAAAAAGAAAAAAAAAGAGCAATTCAGTGTTTGTTTAGTTTGTATGGTAACAATATGTCGAGTGGGTGTTCAATTCATTGAAGACAAAGTATGATTTTCATTTTTTTAATTCGTATTTACCAACCCTCGCGATGATGGAACTTGGATAGTTGGATTTGCTATGAAAACAACCGATTCTATTTGCGAGGAAAGGAAAACTATATATAAGCTTACGTAAATCAGTGGTTACAATTAATAATTGTAACACTGTGTTATTTTAGTTATCCCAAAAAAAAAAAACAGAGTATGGATAAAAAGCGCACACCGGGCCGTATGATAAAATGACGGTATCTATTGTAATATAAGGGAATCAACGCTCACGATGAAAATAACTTGAAGCTTCTCGCTTGCATGAATATGCGATAAATTAGTTTAAAATATTCATTTTACATTGTTGCAATTTTCAAAGATCATCCTTAGGCTTTGGAAAAGTAAATTCGTCATGTGTCTCGTGGGATTATCAAATGGTTATGTATTTGTTACCAAAGTAATTTTTAAAAATATAACATGTCATTTTTAGTTTATATTTAAAGAAAATTAATTGGTTTAAAATAATTGATGTTAAAAAATATTCTTAAAAATACATAAAAAATAATTTTAACCATTTGATTGGAGAAATAAAGAGAAATACACATTATTTTCATTGATTTGAAAAGGCGTGTGATAAAAATATTTAGAAAGATGTCATGTAAAGTTTGAGAGAAATGAATTTGAATTGTTTATATTCAAGCAATCACATGTGTATGTGACTATGAAAGAACCACAACTGATTTAAAAGCATACGGTGGAGGTATATAAGATTTTCTTGTAATTATAGGTTTCTATAAAAAAAACTTTGAGCCCTTATCCTTTTATCCTAGGCTTTAGAAGTGCTAGCTTACTAAATATATCCAATAAACACAATACGTATTTTTGTAGATGACATAGTTTTAGTGATAGAAAAATAAAGTTATAAATATGAAATCAAGCCTTGAAAACACATAGCTTTCACACATATATAAATAGAATTGTAAAACATATTATATGAGATTCAAATTTAGCAAGAGACATCGGGGTGGGTTGGGTCAACCCGACCAACTCGAGTGACCCGACCTAATCCAAAGGTATTTGACTAAATTTGATATAACGAGTCTACTCGACTTTAAATGTGAACCCAAGCAAACCAATTCGGGTAATGTATTTAATGGTTTATAACCTAAAAGACTCGACTTGAATATATATATATATATATATATATAAGTAATAAAAAAAATGGCGTTACTTATAAATAATATTGACCTAGCCTCACCCATACATGACCTCAGTTTCTTCACACTCACAATCACTGTATGACATTCATTCCCAAATCTCATCGTTGCTGCCAAAACTCTATGTCACTGTGTCCACTCCAAATAGGCAAATCTCATGTCAACATGTCGTCCCCAGGCCATGCCAACTCAACATCGTCACCCCTATTTCACAATAATTTTGCTTTTGTTAGTTTCTTCTACTCACCTACTCATTCACCATTGTTTAGAGTTTCACATGGGAAGGTGACAATGACGCTTTCGATTGTGACCGAAACGACGGTGGAGAGCTCTCAGATTGGGCATACGATAATTTTGGGCAAAGAGTAGTGAGCGCGACATGGGTCTGAGGAGAATAGAGATGTGAAAGATCGACGACAAAGGTTGTGGGTGATATATGAGGCCAAGAGGTGCACTGGTTGCTCGAAAAACAAGGGAACTAAGGGTGGGATGGTGAAATGAAAATGGGAACAAGATAAAGCTCAATAAGATTCAAGTAAGGTGGATGAAATGAAGACATTTCTAAGGTGTGACGTACAATAGAAAAGTACTACTCAAACTTAAAGGAAGTTTTTATTGCATGGCTAGCTATAAGACCAAACATGCTATGTGGGGTAAAATGTTGGGCAGTATACAACCAACAAAAAAGTAAACTTAATGTTAAAGTGATAAAGATGTCAACATGGATGAGTGGGGTGCACAAAATAGTATAGGATTAAAAACAGAATCATAATAGAGAAAATCGAAAAAGTTCTAGGTGTAAAAGAGATGATAAAATCCCGCTTTAGGTTTTAGACATGTGTGAAAACTAATAGAAGCATTTGTGAGGAAGGTTAACTAGATATAGAATGGTCTAATAGCTAGAGGTATAGAGAAAGGAGACCAGAGAAAGTTGTAGAACACACTTTAGGGCTAAATCACATGTATCTTTCACGGGAAACAATCCTCTTCGAGTAAAAGACGTCCACATCATGGTGAGGCAAAAAACATAAGATAAACTATTAAAGAGATTATGTTAAATATGTTTTTAATCCCTAAAATATAGTAAATATTTGGTTTTAATCTCTATAATTTAAAATCAGTAGTTTTAACGCCAAGGGGTTGGTCGAGTGGAGCAAGACATGATCGCAGGTTTGAACCCCCACTCGTCCATTGGGGTGAGGTAAATGTAAGTACCCCTATAGGTGTTCTTTGAGCCCGGAGGCTTTCCCTGGCTTGAACTGGGGAACCATCCACTCACCCAAAATTATTCTTAACCAAAAAAAAAATCGATGGTTTTGGTCCTTCAAAAATTGAAAATACACCAATTTAGTGAGGTGCCATGTTATTAAATGATGTGGCGACATATCATTGGATGACACTATTAATATATACTAATTAAACTCTTTAATAAATAACATTTTATATGTTATTAAACTCAATTATATAATAATACATTATTAAATGATAATTGAGACAATTTTACACAATATATACATATTAGAATTGTTAGAATTTTGTTATGAGTATCTTTTTTGTTATGATTTGTTTAGTGTGTTTAGTGTTAAATGGGTGGGTAGTTGAGTCTTATAAATAGTAGCTCTTTGTATTCTTTTTGTATCTTTTCAAATCAATATACCAATGAGTTTCCTAAACTCTCTCTGGCTATTTGTGGGATGATCTATGGGGGAACCCATGGTGCTCATCTTCAACCTATTACAACCCTTGTGCTGCTACTGCTCCTCAATCTTATTTTACTAAGATGGTATCAGAGCTCCATCCACAGAGCTCACCTCGCTTCAAGAAAAAGGGACGACGCTGTCTGAAGAAGCCATTGTTGTTCGTTGCGTACTCCATTCCTGCGATTGCATCTTTTGCTGATGCTACTACCACTGCTGAATCTTCTTCGATGTTCATGATGCATGATTCTGGCAAAGACTCCACTACAAAACTGGAATGGAAATCACCTCCAGATCCTTTCACTTTTGGGGACTTTGAATTTAAGACGATAAAAGATTCAATAAAGACTGCAGAATCTGGCTAATACAGTTCGTTGTCCCTGCGATTCTGCATCGATTGTAGTCGATTGAATTTTGGATCAATGGCTACACCATATCACTTGTTCATCTTCTCCCTCAAGATGTTCAAGATCAAAGCCCTCACTCAGGCCTTCTACAAGGCTATTGGCATCCGAATCAAGGAAAAGACTGAGGTGGTTGATGTCCACATTTATCGTCCCTTTGTATCCGGAGCCGCTGCGAAGACGGAAAAGTCGACATCGAAGATGATGGAGATGGAGACGGTGTATGACCTCAGAGCTAAGACGATTGAATCCATCGGGAAAGAGAAGGTGACTAGCGAAGACGATATTAGCGTTGACAAGGCCTCAGGGAAGATCACGAAGCTTGGATCAGAAAGCATGGCTTATGTTATTGGTGGTGCAGACAGTGCACATATTTGATATGTTTACTTTGATGCTGCAGAATCTGCTAGCTTGTTTGATTCTGTTTACACTCTGGAGATGTTCATGACTGGTTTAGATAAAGAGAAAGCATTAGTTGATTCAATTCTTGTTGGGATACGAGCTGTAATTGGTCGTTGTTTGGATCTTTACCATCACAGCTTCCAAGCTTTCATTTTGGCCCTTATTCTGATTCCTGATCCTTTTTTAACTAGTCGATGGCTCCATGAGCACATCCAACATGCACCGCAGTTGTTTAATGTAGTGTGTAAAAGGGATTTGTGTGCACAACTTTTGTTTGATGGAATGCCTGTGAGGGACATGGTACACTGGAACGTGATGATGAAGTGCCCTTCATCTCTTGGGTCTGTGAAGAGTGTTTCCAGATCTTTTGGTTTGAAGTCATCCACTTCATCTAGAGTCACTGCCATGGCTGCTTACAAAGTTAAGCTGATTAACCTAGATAGAATAGAGAATGAGTTTGAGGCCCCTGATGATGTTTACATCTTAGATGCTGCAGAGAATGCTTGGAGTGGATTCTCATGGTTAGTATTTGCACACTTGTATAGTTTTGTGAAACTTTCTTTGGCATCAACAATTATGTTATTCTTGGAGTTTGGTACAATGAAACTAATAGGGGCAAACCAGTTGCAAACAAAAGCTAATAAATACTCGAAATTATCTATCATTGATTTGCTTTGTGATGATGAGCCTAATCCCACTGTGGAGAAGTCCCTAACCTGTGAGGATCATGTTTCTTTTTCACTTGAAGGCTTAGGTAAAGTTGGAATAGAGACACCAGTTCATTCACCAGAACAAAAGGCTAGAATTCCTTACAGAAACTCTCCATTACTAAAGGATGGAAGGAAATCAAAATTGAAGAACCTTAATCATGTGCTGGATGACATTGAACTTGAAGTGGATCAAAACATTGCTGAAGGATGGTTGTTTGCTCTGCTGGGGTAACAAGCTTGAAGAGTGCAAGTTTATCAGCTGCAAGAGTCTAGTTATTTTGTTGTTCCTTTAGTTAATTTCAATTCCTTTTTTTGTTTTCAAGTTGGTATTGGTTAATACCAAATACCAAATTGCGGGAGGGTATTAGAATTGTTAGAATTCTGTTATGAGTATATTTTCTGTTATGGTTTATTTAGTGTGTTTAGTGTTAAATGGGTGAGTAGTTGAGTCTTATAAATAGTAGCTCTTTGTATTCTTTTTATATATTTTCAAATCAATATACCAATGAGTTTCCTAAAATCTCTCTATGGCTATTTGTGGGATGATCCATGGGGAAGCCATAATACTCATATTCAACCTACTACTACCCCTGTGCTGCTATTGCTCCTCCATCTTATTTTACTAAGAATACATATTAAATTTATATTTTTATGAAAAACTCACCATCGAGATAAGCTTTAGGGAAAATTCACAAATAAATAAGCAAAGGGACACACAGGCACACGACAAAATGCAATACGATATTTGAATATGATCGCCAATGCAAACGTGGAAAGAATGAAAACCATTTTTTATTCATCCGCATGAAACACTGATGATTTTTTTTTTGGTTACAAAACACTGATGATTTATTGATATAAACATCAAATAATAAGTAAAACGCACAAAGACTATTATGGATCAAACATGCCTGTTTAATTTCTTCATTATAAAATCAAATATGTCTGTTTAATTTATATGATAATGTAACATGTTAATTTCCCTCTCTATTATTTTTAATTTGGTTAAATTTATTTGTCCTAACTTGTATACAGCAAAATGAAAATTTGAATCTGTTAGACACGGAACATGTGATTGATTGAATGTAATTTGTTTGTAATGAAAGAATTGTTGGGATAAGGGAGGTGAAAGAAAAGTTGAAATTGATTGGTATATGTAGACAAGGAATAGGAGTGTCGTATGTCTCATCCACTGAAGTGAATTGCTACAATGCTTGCCAGGGAAAAGATCTGCATCTTTGGACCCAATGCTTCTATTCTAGACTTTTCGGGATTTGCCAAACCTAAACGACAAACACAACTCTTTCTTTCATACCCCTTTTGGCACAGCACCTGACCACTCCTCTACTGTGCCTCAAACCCCAGACCCAGAGGGCTCTTTATTTATTGTAATGTAAGGTAAGGTTTACTGTTTTGTTCTCTAAATCATTTTTTTTAACAAAAAAAATCATTATTTTTTTAATATTATTACAACATGTTGTCGTACTTTTATAATTAACTAAGGAGCAGACTAAATGAGAGGAAAACCAAAAAATTAAGGGGTTTTTTAATTTAATCTTTGAATTATTTACAGGCAGTATATTTTTAATTCATAATTAAAAATTGTATAAAATCCTAAAAATAATAATTAAGATACAGAGTAAATAGTTAAAGATAAAAAATTATTTTTTATTTGTAATTTATATTATTTTTTCTTAATGAGTGCCTGAAAAATATTTATTCAAATAAATTATAAAATAGAAAATTATATTATTTAATATATTTAATATTTATTATTAAAAATATAAAAACTGAAAATAAAAATTAATAATCAGCTATGTTCGTTTATATTTTTGGTTAATATATATTTATTAATTATAAAAATGTCATATTATTTTATTTTATTTCTTATTTTAATGAAAATGTGAAAAAAATTTAGGAGTTATTTGGTTTATTTTCTGTTTTAAGTGTTTAGTTAACATATTTATGTTAATAATTACAAAAATAGTACTTTTTTTTATTTTATATTATGTATTAAAATAATTTTCGAAAAGTCACGGAAACACCATTTGTTTTTGGCCTTCTTCACTTTTTTTTTATAAAAAAATACAAACAAAAAACTAAATAAAACTATAGTATTATTTTCGTGATTATTGCTAAAAATATATTAAAAGATAATAAAAAAATAAACGAAACACTCACTTATTATTTTTCTTTATTTTTTCACAAAGTTTTGCAAGCAAAAAATAGAATTAAAAATATTGATAATACCATTTTTATCAGTATCAGTAAGGACACGGCATTTAAAATTTAAACATAAAACAAGTCAATCACTGTCTTAATGTAAAGAACAATTTTCGGTTATTCTCTGCTAATGTATTTGTATAGGTAGTCTACTCATAACTCATAAGAGGTTTTTCTAAATATAGTTACCACAAGATCTTACAGCATGATATTCATCAATCATTGATCTTATTGCAGGCATACTAGCAGGGAAAAAATATTTAAAATTTATCAAAAATATACTTCACGTCCAGAGCCAAGCTACCTAATAATTAAATTAAATAAAAACTATTCATATACTTAATTACTTAAAAGATATGGGAACATTTTATAAAAAAGGTTAAACCACGATAATTTAAGTTTGGTGCTGACAACAACTTAGCAACTTGAACAGGAAATACTAATTGATGTAATGTGAAGACATCACTTTTACTTTTACACACTGAATTAAATGATATATATAGATAACTTTTTAATGAAGTGATGTTATTTTTTTTTATAGTTTTAAACAATAAATTATTTTCAATTTTTTAATATTAATTCTTTATTTCTTGTTAGTTCTTATATACTCAACAAAAATACTTTCAAATTTACTGTTTTTACATTAATTTTTTTTCTCTAAAACGTCATTGTGTATGCTTTAAAAAGTTTTTTTTTTTTTACATTAAAATTTACTCATTTTCTTTAAGTTTTATTGTTTTACTTTTATATATTACAGGACATTTAGAAGATATTTTGTAGATCTTATTTGTAGTTTTCTTATAACATAAGCACTATAGTGTCTTTGATTAAGTTTATAAAAGTAGTTTATGAGCTATCTAAAATTTCTATTAACTTTAGTTCAATAATTTTGTAGATAAGCTAATAAAAAATCAACTTATGATATAAGTGTTTATTACATTAATTCTACTGTTATAAATTCTTATTGAATAAATACTAACTTAAGTTATTTATCCAAATGCATTCTAAATTGTAGTGTGTATTATATGAAAAGTGATTTACCTTTTTATTCCATTCTTTCTTTAAAAAATAATATGTCTTGTTTATATTTTTTGTTTTAAATTTACAATATGTAAATTAATTATATATTTTAATATATATAAACAAATATGTAATTAATTATATATTTTTATGATTTTTTCTTTTGAAACTTTTAATTTTTCTAAAAAAAATTCACTTAAATTTCAAATACTCATTACAATGCTTGTAATATTTGTAATGTTTATAGTTTAATAATTATTCATTGATAATGTAAACCATTTTTATTATCTTACTATATTGGAGAGAATATAAAAAAGGAAACACAATAAAACATATCAAATAGAATTTAATATATATACACTGTCAGTGTAAAGAAATTTTACACAGACATTTAATGATGTGCTGCTACGTCATTTATTGAATTTAATAACACATGAGATATCATATTTATTAATTAATGTGACGACACACCATTGGATATCCGTGTAAAATTTGATAGTGAATATTGATTAAATCCATCAAAATAATGGAATATAATTAAGCATAATATTAAAAATAGTTATATTAATTAATGTATTTGTAAATGTGCATAGTATTTGCCACGTCGCGAACCACGTAGACAAGGTGCCTTCAACCCCAGCTTAGCCCAAAATATGTTGTCTGTACTCTCTCTCTCTAGTTGTTTTGCTTTTGCAGAAAAAGAGAGAGAAAGAAAGAAAGAGAGAGACAGGGTCTAACTTCTCTTCTCCTTTTCAGTCCAGTCCACCACGCTTCCTTCTTCATTTCCCCCTCTCTCCCATTCTCTTCCTTTTCCTTCTAATCATCATCCTCCCACATTTTTCTCCTAAATTCACCTCTCTTTTTTATTTTTCCATTCACAAAATCAATTAAAAGTTTACCTTTTTCCCATTTCATTTCATACACGTACTTCTACTTCACTTCAATTTTTCCTTCTACAATTCTACCCATCTTTTGCTCCTATTTTTCTCTTGATTTTTATTCTTTCCCCCTTCCCTTTTTAGAATTCAATTCTTTGACTATTGATTTTCATCATCTGAAATTCAATTCAGCTTTTCCATTGGATCACCCACTTGCTGAATCCCCACTTTTGCTTTTTGCTGCTATCCCCCCTTCTGAATTAAGCATTTCTGGGTTCTATTTGACTCTGATCGAATTGGGTATTTGCAAGATCTGCGGCGTCATTTGTTTTGGGCAAAAAGTTTTGATCTTGGTGGTGGACCAACCGAATTACCGGTTTGGATCCGATCGGGGTAGAAACAGCGCCACCAGATGGCGCTGTTCAGAAGATTCTTCTACCGGAAGCCGCCGGATCGGCTTCTGGAGATCTCCGAGAGAGTTTATGGTATGCTTCCTTTCTATTTTCGTCTCTTTACTTTTTTTCGTAATAATTATTTATTTATTCTTTCGTCTTCATAATTCAGCTAATGGATGCATAAGAAGCAATTTTCATACCCTTACTCTTTTCTACTCTATATAAGTTAAGGGACTGTTGAATTTGTAGCTTTTTGGAATGGTTTTAATGCTTAGAAGCTGTATTAGTATACTTCAATTACTATCATTTTGAGACAATGACTATTGTAATGTGCTAGAACAATGTCGACTTTTTTTGAACTTAAACTTTTTTATTTTCTCTCTTGCTTCTTCTAGTAGGAAATTAATTACTCCTGGGAATCATAACTGAAAACCAAAGCAGTATCTGAGTCACAGTAGTCACTCATCAATTAGGATTGCTAATTGAGAACTCTAGAAGATCTTTTAAACTGAGAATATTGCCCTTTAAGGCATTATATTTTTATGGCTTGCAAAAGTTGCTCTTTATTACATTGTAGGAAAAGACTGTTATTGGCAGAATTAACGTTAATTCTTAATTGTCTAGGCTTGATCTTTTTAAGCTTGCATAGCACAAATTCACTTCCTCTGCTCTCAGTGTCTTTTTTTTTTTTTTTGAACTTATTAAAATGGAAAACATGGATTTTGAAGTTGTAAATAAGTTTTCTAGTTCACTGCTCTTTCTTTATCATATCCATAAGTTTTGACTTTTGACTATTCCTTACCTGTTTTTGCAGTTTTTGATTGTTGCTTCTCCACGGATGTCTTGGAAGAAGATGAATACAGAGATTATATGGGGGGAATTGTGGCTCAGCTACAGGATCACTTTCCAGATGCTTCTTTCATGGTGTTCAACTTCAAAGAAGGGGATAGACGCAGCCAAATCTCAGACATATTTTCTCAATATGACATGACAGTTATGGAGTATCCTCGGCAATATGAGGGTTGTCCCCTTCTTCCTTTAGAAATGATCCATCACTTTCTTCGATCAAGTGAAAGCTGGTTGTCTTTGGAGGGGCAACAGAATGTACTCTTGATGCACTGTGAAAGGGGAGGTTGGCCTGTGCTGGCATTTATGCTAGCAGGTCTTCTATTATATCGGAAACAGTACAGTGGGGAGCAAAAGACTCTTGAAATGGTCCACAAGCAAGCTCCCAGAGAACTACTACTACACCTTTTATCTCCTTTGAACCCACAGCCTTCTCAGTCTAGATATCTTCAGTATATTTCCAGGAGACATTTGGGTTCTGAGTGGCCACCGTCAGAAACACCCTTGTATTTGGATTGTCTAATTCTTAGAGTCCTTCCATTATTTGATGATGGAAAAGGTTGCAGGCCTGTTGTACGTGTTTATAGTCCAGACCCTTCAAAACCTGCCAACAGAAGTTCAAAGCTGCTTTTTTCAACTTCAAAATCCAAAAAACATGTTCGCCACTACACACAGGTGCTATATACATATATACTATTGATACTGAACTGTGAATTAATTAGATAGAGTTTCCTCTGAATAAATTTTAATCACAGGCAGAGTGTATGCTCGTGAAAATCGATATCCATTGTCGTGTTCAAGGGGATGTGGTTCTTGAGTGCATACATTTAAATGAAGATTTTATGCGTGAGGAGATGATGTTTAGAGTTATGTTCCATACTGCATTTGTGCGGTCAAATACATTGATGCTGAGCCGTGATGAAATTGATATTTTGTGGGATGCCAAGGATCAATTTCCCAAGGACTTCAAAGCAGAGGTAAGTTATTATTACTCTTCTGCAAAAGTCATTTTCTGAATCAGTAGGAGTTGAACACATACTCATATCTGTATCAGGTGCTTTTTTTGGACGCTGATGCTGTTATACCTGATCTAAACACAGCCACGGTGAGTGAAGATGCAAATGAGACTGAAAGTGCTGAGACAGAAAGTGCTTCACCTGAGGAATTCTATGAAGTAGAAGAGATTTTCAGCAATGCAATTGATGCACAGGAAGAGAAGGCAGAGTATGATTCCCATGCTTTTCCTGACAATGCAGTGGATGATGAAAATCATAAAGAGGTCTGGAAGGAAGAGTTGGATCCTCCTACTTTTCAGGACTGTACACCAGATGATGGGATTCACAAACAAGTTGGCAAGATGGATTCTGGTATTAGTGTGGTGAAAGATATCTCTGTTGATGATGTGAACTACAAGTTCAATGAGAACATGGATTCAGATCCTCATGCAGTAAAGGACATTGCCGTGGATGATGGAGAAATTAAGTCAACTTTCACTGCAGTCACTTCTGATATGATGAAGCCTCTAGAAACAAAGGAAGTCACTGTGGATGTGCACCAGGAATTAGCAATTATGCAAAACAAATGTGATGAAGACAATGAAGCAACAGAAAAGGAATTAGACTCCAAGGAAGGGCTGCAGATGCCTGATAATTCCAAACAAAATTCTGGTAAACTACTTCCATCTACTGCCAAGAAACAACTTCCATCAAACTCAAAGCCAGTCGGAGACACCTTGGTAGCAAAACAAAAGAATAAACAGCAAGAAACCAATGGTGGTTTTCAGGCAAAACAAGCTAAGCCCACTGCAGTAACTAGGTGGATTCCTTCTAACAAGGGTTCTTACACAAATTCAATGCATGTCTATTATCCACCATCAAGGTATAATAGTGCACCGGCTGCACTGTCAAATCTTACCTCTACAAAGGAGAAAATGGAAGATGCCAAAACAAGATCTTTATCTGCTCCCGTTGTCTCTGCATCTGTTGTTTCTATGGACATGAAAAATGACCTGAAAAGTCGTAAGTTTGCTACTTCAAAATCTTCTGGCTACATAGTAGCAGAAATAGATGCAAAACATCCACCATCACCATCACCATTACCATCAATTAAAGAGCTTCAGTCGGCTACTCAAGCACAACAACAGAGCTCAGAGCAAGTGCTACAGCCCCCCCAACCGTCTCCCCCTCCATCTCCATCTCATGCTAGTAACTCTTCACATATTTTTGAACCCTTATCATTACAGGAGGATGTATCACTTCAAGCATCTCCATCACCACCAGTAACACCATCTTCTTTAGGTGGAAAAGGGTCCATTGCACCGCCACCTCCGCCTCCACCTCCACCACCACCACCACCACCACCACCGGTTTTTACATCATTTACTAGACAGAAAGTAAGTGAGAATTTAGAGCCTGCAACTTCTCCTTCTTCCTCTCCGCCCCCTCCTGCTCCTCCACCTCCACCTCCACCTCCACCTCCACCTCCATTTTTTGGGCAGAATAAAGGGAGCTTATTACATTCCCCATCCTCCTCCATTTCTGAAGTGCTTACTGCCGTGACCCCTTCAAGGCCACTGCCTCCTCCACCACCACCATTGCCTCCTCCAAAGTATGAAGTTTCATCCACTCCTCCTCCTATATATTTGACACGTACAACTCCAACCCCACCTCCACCTCCACCTCCCTTAACTAATTCAAATATAGGTTCACTGACACAACCTCTTTTTAGCAAAGCACCACCACCTCCGCCTTCACCTCCACCTCCACCTCCTTTTAGTGGTGCTCCACCACCACCACCACCACCACCTCCACCTCCACCTCCTTTTAGTAGTGCTCCTCCACCACCACCACCACCACCACCTCCTTTTAGTAATGCTCCACCACCACCACCTCCACCTCCTTTTAGTAGAGTTCCGCTACCTCCACCTTCATCTCTTTTTAGTAAAGCTCCCCCACCGCCGCCTCCACCTCCTTTTAGTAAAGCTCCTCCTCCTCCTTTTAGTAATGCTCCTCCTCCACCACCTCCACCTCCTTTTAGTAATGCTCCTCCTCCACCACCTCCACCTCCTTTTAGTAAAACACCACCCCCACCACCTCCACCACCTTTTAGTAGTGCTCCACCACCCCCGCCTCCTCCATTGCATGGAGCTCCTCCCCCACCTCCCCCTCTTCCTTCATTAAGTGGAGCCCCACCGCCACCACCACCTCCTCCAATGTCTAGAGCCCCACCACCTCCACCAATACGTGGGGCACCACCACCACCTCCTCCTCCAATGCGTGGAGCACCACCACCACCACCTCCTCCAATGCATGGAGCTCCACCTCCACCACCACCTCCTGGTGGTCGAGGCCCACCTCCTCCTGGTGCTCGAGGTCCACCACCTCCACCTCTCCCAGGTGCTCCTAGACCTCCTGGTGGTGCACCTCCACCACCTCCGCCCTTAGGTTCCAAAGGTGCAAATGTTGGAGCTGATCCGAGAGGTAGAGGCCGTGGATATGCACGCCCCGCAGGAGCTGGTGCAGTGGCACCCCGTCGATCCTCCCTAAAGCCTCTACATTGGAGCAAGGTTACAAGGGCATTACAAGGAAGTTTATGGAAGAATTACAAAGACACGGAGAACCTCAAATGTAATTCTTCTTGTCTACTATTGCATGTTTGTGTCTGAGATTTTGTATAATTGCATGTGTCCTTATTATCCATGTCTCCATGTTTTATAATGACTGGTTTTATGTTCTTAGTGCACCAGAGTTTGATGTTTCAGAGCTAGAGAAGCTTTTCTCTGCGAATGTTCCAAAACCTGCTGATTCAAGTGGCAAATCTGGAGGGCGACGCAAGTCTGTTGGATCTAAAACTGACAAAGTCCACTTGGTATTCTTTTATATAAAAATTATTGGAATTTGATTTTGAAATAAGCCATATGTGAGAGGTGATTTGATGTTTTTTTCACTTAGCCTTTCCTTCTAGAAATGTAATTCACCATATATGTAGTTCAACACTACATTTATATCAAAATTGGAATTTAATGCCATTAATTTGTATACTTGGTGATTTGTTCATTAAAAGAAGCCATGTTCATTAGTTCATTGTAACCTAACATGAATGATCAGATAATTGCTGTTAACTTGTTGAGGAAACAAATGCATACTTTTCTTTAGTTTTATTATGTCAATAAAAATATCCAGCACACCTTAATGCACAAAGCATTAGGCATTATTGACTGCACTTATTACGTCAAAACAAATTATTATTCTGTCATTATCCCTTCAGTTCACTACCTCTTTTATGTTCCAGAAATTAAAATTCTGATGCTTTAAATTTAATGAATTGTAAGGTGCATACTGGTGTAACTTTTTGCCTGTTAGTGCTTAAAGCTAATATTTTTTGAGACTTATTGACTTGATGCTTATATGGGTTTTCCTTAATAACTGATCAATAACACTAGTATTTGTTTTTGTATTATTGTAGATTGACCTAAGGAGGGCTAACAATACTGAAATTATGCTCACTAAGGTTAAGATGCCACTTCCTGACATGATGGTAAGCTGATGCTTGGATGTGAGCAATTTTTATAATTATGTAAGATGGGTTATTTTAGTTAAGCATTTTATAATAAAAAGAAGCATTCTTCTGCAAGAAGCACTGCAGTGAAAATTATTATTTTTGTTTGCATTGAGGGTGGTTCTTAAAATACTTTTTGTGTTAGTAGTTAATACTAAAGACCACTGCTAGTAGATATTGCCAGTAACAATCTTTTGCTGTATCTTTTCTGCTACAAACTTTTTCTAACTTCTGAAATCTCCAACTGTAACTATCAGTGGTAAGCATGATCTTTTCTAACATGTTAAAATGGATATTCTCAGGCTGCAGTTCTAGCTCTGGATGAGTCAGTATTAGACGTTGATCAGGTGGAAAATCTCATTAAGTTTTGTCCTACAAAAGAGGAGATGGAACTTTTGAAGGTGAAGTTCCACAGATTTATCCACACTTATATCTTGTTTTGACAATTCAGGGTTTTAGTTCCTGGCATCTGCTTTTACACTAAAACCTATCCTTTTAATCAGATTTGTTTGCTTTTCTAATT
This sequence comes from Sesbania bispinosa, assembly GCA_026901365.1. Taxonomy (NCBI): domain Eukaryota; kingdom Viridiplantae; phylum Streptophyta; class Magnoliopsida; order Fabales; family Fabaceae; genus Sesbania; species Sesbania bispinosa. The sequence goes on from QLOH01000016.1 coordinate 392,054, forward strand.
TTGATTCCTCCTGTTTATGATTGTTTAGGGATACACTGGTGACAAAGAGAATTTGGGGAAGTGTGAACAGGTATGCAATGATTTATTTAAGCCATAGAATCTTGTATGGATATGATAGTTATTAATAGGAAGTGTTAATACATAGATTTGTATGGGATGCCTTTTGTGGCTTACTCTTAAGTCTTAACTGTTCTTGCCTTGCTGTTATCAAATTTACATGTAGGATGCTTAAGCTTTTTGAAAGTAAAATTTCCTATAGTGTATTAGTGATGGGATAAAATTCTCATGCTTTAATTTGAGAGGAAAATTAAATGTACAATAATGATAAAAATATCTAGCACGAGTTGTTTTGTTTGGTCATCATTGTTTGCAACAAAATCTAGAAGGGAGGTGGGAGGAATGGTGACAAAATGATGTAGCCAGCTACTAGAAAAGAGGTGAAAATTCTCTTTAAGAAAAACAATTGGTGTAATGTCAATTGAAATTTAATAATTGCATAACTCTGGGTATAAGTAGTTAGCTCCAGAGATGCACTACACACTGCAACTAATGGGGCTTTAATTTTAGAAGTGAATCCATCATTTGATTATAATGATAGGTAAAATTATTGGCAAGGAATCCAATTCCATGTATATGTGTTTGAATATCAAGTGTTAGTCCCACATTGGATAGAAATGAGCAAGGAGAGCAATATATAAGTGGCTAGACCCATAAACCTAACACCTTAAGGTCTTGGGTTGAATGTGGTGTCTAGCTCACTTGTGTGGTTTGCTCCTTGGCCCTATGTTTAAGGTCTTCCCGGTGGTTTAAGCTCCCCTTGCGGCCTAACAATATGAATTCAAAGTTCATGTACGAATAAAACGACAATTTGGTTGACAGTGGCTGGTTTTTTTGTGAAAGAAAAAGTGATTTAGCATTTACATATCCCCACCTTTCCCTTGAAATTTTTGGTTATGAACCAATTCTTTTGGTCTTTGTTAATTAAAGTTCGTATTATATATATGTATATGTAATCATATGCTTATATATATTTGGTTATGTTTCAGTATTTTTTGGAGCTTATGAAGGTGCCAAGGGTGGAGTCAAAATTAAGAGTATTCTCTTTCAAAATTCAGTTTGGGTCTCAGGTATGGTGGTGCCTGTAATATTTTTCTATGTTTTTTTTTTTTTTGGATTTGATATTTTCCTTCAGTTTCATGCTTTCCTTTATGCAGGTTACAGAATTCAAGAAGAGTTTAAACACTGTGAACTCTGCCTGTGAAGAGGTATGTTGCTTGTGCAACAACCAACAAATGTTGTATTGCTTGTATTTCTTTGACCTCGTGCATTTTTTCTTGGTAATAGGTCCGAAAATCTGTCAAACTGAAGGAGATCTTGAAGAAAATTCTTTTTTTGGGTAATACATTAAATCAGGGAACAGCAAGGGGTAAGTCTTTTTAGGTTGTGGCAATTTCTTTTTCATTATGTGTTTCTGGACCTAATGGACATAAATAGCTCTATTTTTAACATTATGATAATCACCGACTGTTCGTATTTGTCTGCTGTCGAACTTTTATGTGATTCTGTTAGATCTGATCTAATGTACAATGTCCACTTTATGGGAAAATATTAGTATTAAATGTTCTCATTTTTGCAGGATCTGCAGTTGGGTTCAAGTTGGATAGTCTTTTAAAGCTCACTGACACTCGTGCTTCTAACAATAAGATGACACTGATGCATTATCTTTGCAAGGTATAAATATCAATTATAACAAATGAAGATATTATTTGGTCACTAACTCCCCCATTTCTTTCCCCTAGGTCCTAGCTGAAAGATCGCCTGGACTCCTTGATTTTCATCAAGACCTTGTTAGCCTGGAAGCTGCCACTAAGGTGATGATTTATTTTTGGTTCTTTATAGAAAAAAAAAGGTCTAATGCACTTTACTACCTTAGTTTGTTAGAGTCAGTTTACTTCGTCGTTCTCAAGCCTTAAAACTGCATTATCTCTAATCTCGAGGCACATTTAACGATTGTGATTTTTTTCGCTTAAAATACAATTGATTCTGAAACTACTAACAGAAATGCGAACAAGCACTTAGTCAAGCATCACTTCCCCGCTTTATTTGTAAAAGTGAGCACATTCCCTCCTGTTTTAATGACTAAGATAACTGTCAATCTGTCATACCCCTAAATCCAAGCCGGGTCCAGCGCACAAACTGAATTTACTAAAATGCCACTTAGCTTGGCAAGTCTATAATCGCAACATACTCAACAATTTTTTTTTTTTTTCCAAAACAAACCGTGCTTTCAAATTTTCTAAAATTTCATCAGAATTTCCTTTGTATTTTCAATGTTCCCAAAATAAACACCTGCTGATTCCACAAACACAAAAACACACTCTACCAGCCAGCATTCTTAAGAAACAAAATTAACAATCTAGTGTCAAAATATTTAATATAATCCAAGGTAAATTCAGCACTATTCCCCTGTAGCTGCAGAATGACTGAAGTTCCAAAATAAATAAAAAAGACCACTAGAACAATGGAGGCCAACCAAAAAAATAATGCTACTGGAACGAATTGCAACTCCAAGCAATCTACTACTTAGCTTCTTGAGGATATGGATGGAAAAAAAATTAGAGAGGGGTGAGTTACACAAGCTCAGTAAGGGCATAACAACCACCATAAATTTAGAAAGGGAAACAAATAACACACAAGTAGTTTATTCCTTTCAAAACTAAATTATAAACTTCCTACAATATTGAATAATAAATTGAAGTAAAATCAATAGAATGTATACATGAAAATAAAAAGATTTTACAAGCTAACAATTGCAAATATAATGATATTTATTTCTTAAATGTGAGATAAAATAGGTAAAAGTAAAAATAAAATATAACAATTTGTAAAACATATAAAAAACTGACAGTCTTAATACTATATGGGTCACTTGTAAGAGAACTAAAATCTGAGGAGGCTCCACTGCAATGATAGACCTTTACTCCTAAGGGTGGTCTGTCCAAGAAGTGGCTCCATCTAAGGGGCAACTGTTGCATTGGCGGCTACTCTATCTTGTTGATAGCCCTCTTTGTGTACCCGAGACTCCATCTAATGGATAGCCTTCTCCTCTTAGAATAAAATATCTAGGTTTTCTTTTATTTATTTTTATTTTCTGGTTTAAAAGAAACGGTATGTTTTAATAACTTCGTTTTAGAAGCTGAAGACTAGGGAAGTGACTCAAGAAAGACGTCATTGGAGAAAGTAGTTCTCATCCCCAGGTCGTAGTTATAAGGTCTTTTTGAGTCCTTTACTCGCAAAAAGATCACATGGGATTTTGCAAAATTTTGTGCTAAATAAAGTGGGCATTTACTTAATAATGTGAATTATGGATCAATGTGCAATTGGACTTATTTAAATTAGGGTGGCAAGCTGCATTTGACCCAAACAGAAAAAAAAAAAAAAAAAACCAAAATGCAAATAACTTCCTTCAACTTTGGCCCTTGGGCAAATATCTCCTTTGGTTTCACGTTTGGAATTAATCCACCTAAAATTTATGTGCAAAATATTCCCTTTTGATCATTAAGTGTGAAAATTTAGAGACCTTATTTGAAAATGCAATTGCCAATAATCACAAAATCAAGAGAAATTTCACCTAGGAGCACACATGTTGAATCAAGTTCAGCAAAATCCCTTTTCCTTTGAACCACATTTCTTGCTCTCTTTGACTTCTTAATGGGTACAAGGGGTTATTTGCTTGATATTGAAAAAGTGGGTTTCTGCTCTCTGGATTTACTCAAGGGTCAAAGTTAAAATAGTTATTTGCATTTTAGCTGAAAGAAAATGCTGTTTGGATGAGACCATCTAACTTCTGGTATTTGGTAATGATTTTACAATGTGTATTGATTGGAAACATGACTCCTTTCAGATACAATTGAAGTCATTAGCAGAAGAGATGCAGGCAATCATCAAGGGATTAGAAAAGGTTAAACAAGAGCTTGCTGCATCTGAAAATGATGGACCTGTGTCTGAAGTTTTCCGTAAGGTGTTTAGCATTTTTAATCCAGTATCTTGATTCTTCATTATGTCAGGAAAATAATAACAAAATGGCAGAGAAGTTCAATTTCTAAAATGAATTCAGAGTACTGGTTTTCCTGCTGCATGAATGTTGTTGATTGTGTAGTTATGACAACTATCTTCATCAATTAATTAAAGTTTACGGTTGTGCATGGATAGTTCGTGTTAGATCTGTGGATTTGCAGACTCTGGCTGATATTTTCTTAACTTTTTTTGTTCAATGTTCATTGTATTCAACAGTTTCAAGTTAGATTTTTTTAACTCAATCTTTTGATTTATATAATTTACATTTAATCTAAAATTAACCAATAAGATTTTTGTATTGGAAGTTTAAGACGTCATTCCCCTTGAAGTAAGGGGTGATATTATAGTTCCAAGACCCACTCAATGCACTCATTGGCTATTGACAAAGAGAAGTAAAATACCTTTGATAGGACTTGTCAGGGAATTTACGGTGGATTTAAGCAAATAGTTCCCAAAAGTTGATAAGTTTGTTTTTCTTTAATTTGTCATGTAAGTGGCTAAAGATTGGAACTGATGTTGCTCTTAAATATTGTGGTTACTAGCCTACTAGGATTATTTATTGAATTGAGCTTGAGCATATGTACTTTTTCTTTAGCTTCTAGTTTTAATCCAATAAAAGGGATTACATCAATGGTTTGGGCAATAATAGAATAGAATATCACAAATCACAAATGGTAAAATTATTATGAGGGAGGGCTGGAGGATAATATCTTAGGGTTACCACCTGGATTTAGAATTGAACTACAGAATCACAGAAGAAGCTCAAAACCCCAAACTTGTAAATGAAAGGGAGATGGTGGCTGTCTTCACTTTAAATGACTTGTTTTGAAAGTAGTTTTATGTTCTTCCAACTTTTAACTGCAGTGATTAGGTGTTTGAGCTATTTGGTTAGTGCATAATGTTCATTTGTTTAAGGATGTCTCATTCCCTAAAATCATCAGGGATAGGTTTGTTTGTTTTTTGCTTCACTTTGGTGTTTTTTATCATGGCCATTTAAAACAAGTTGTGATTTCTAATGTGGAGAGAGACTGGGAAGCCTTGGTGCATTCTTAATTTTTCCATGCTCATTTATCTTGACTTTCCTTTTTTGGAAGCTATATGACACTGATTTCTATCAAGATGGAAACCAAATCTAGACACTATGGGCATCTAAAAAAATTACCCACAATGGGTAGGTTTTTGACGCGTCAAATTGGTCTGAATGAGTAATTACCCTCAAATTTTTTCAAGTATAGGTACTATGGTACCCTCATAATATATTTATTATCTTTTATGATTAGGATTTAAATTATTTTTTAATTAAGTCAAATGGTTCTATTTGTAATGTTTTGTAATTAGTAATTGCATGATCTTTGAATATTTTTTTTCAATTGAAATACATATTGTTCTCCTAATTAATGCATTTTTTTTTGTTGATGTTTCACCATTGATGTTAGGATTATAATGTTATTCATGTTTTATTAGTTTGTCAAATAAATGCATTATGGAAGAGGAAGACCATATCCATATTAACTAAAATACGGGTAATGGATATATTAGTACCCAACGGGTAAAGATGTGGGCATTAAAGTTGATACCCACATGGGTACAGGTTTGGGTATGGGTTTTTTTTTTTCCTTCTAAATGTGGGTATAGGGATATGAATTATAGTACCCTATTCAAACTCTACTATTACCATCCCTAATGGCTTAGATGACATACTCTTTATTTTCGGTGCACTGTCTGCAAGTAACTGCTTACTTAAGCATGTCCTTCCTAAACAGTAAACCCAAATAAATTATATTTCTCAACAATTCCAAATGTTTATTTATTCATTACCTATTTTCACCTTCAGTCCAAGTTGTTCTCTGTCTAAACCTCTCCTGTATGTTGTTACTTGTCAGCTTCCCCTAGATTCTAATGGCCATATGCTTGTGGAAGAGTGTGACTATTAGGCCCTTGTCATTGATCAATGGTGATGACGAAGCAAAATTAATCTTTAATGTTTCTATAGTCTTACATAAACTTTGATTGTGTCAAATGGAAATTGAGATCTTTAATTTTTGTTGTATCAGTGAACAAGTTTTCCATCATCATATTATGTGGACTAATCTAATTTTACTTATGTGGCTTATTATCTGGTTTACATTTTCAGTACATTTGACTCATCTTTTTTATGTTCTTTTCAGACATTGAAAGGATTCATAACTGGAGCTGAGTCAGAGGTGACATCTTTAACAAACCTATATTCTGTGGTGGTAGGATGCTTAACTATCTTCTTGGTATATTATGCACCAATATATAAAGAGATAAAAAGATTGTGTATTTTGTCTATGGACAGGGTAGAAATGCAGATGCACTTGCTCTATATTTTGGTGAGGATCCTGCTCGATGCCCATTTGAGCAAGGTAAGTTGATCATTAGTACTTATTCATGCTGTTGGTATGACATATGGCAGTCTTTTTAACTGGTGACTTATTTTATCATATTATAGTTCATTGACTTCATTTAACTGATGTTTGCGGGGATAGTGCATTTTCATGACCATATTATGGTTGGGAGTTGGGACAAGTGTGTTTTTTTTAGAAATTAGGCTGATTTTAGAAGTGTGGTTTACTTGGCTAGGGTTAAGGAAGCATGCTTGTATTTTTTTTTCATATGTTTCTGATGGAGTCTGCACCAAGCTACTTACAAAGCTTTCTTCAGAGTGATAGGCGTGGTAATAAGTTGTTGATTTGATAGAAATGCCTCTCCTCCTTGGATCTTTGTAAGCACTGCTGCAAAAGAAAGAAAGGGTAGGAGGAGAGAGAGAGAGAACTGTCAAGGAATAATAAAATAAATAGAGGGGGCAATCTAAATGGGAGGACTTAACTGAATAGAGTATCATCATCCATGCGTTGTTTCTATTAGGTGTGGGAAAAGTAGTGATATGTTCTCCTGTATTTTCTATAATGCTAAGGTTAACTTGTTATTTTTGTTGTTTGATGATTGCAGTTACTACAACTCTCCTAAATTTCATAAGGTTGTTCCGGAAAGCCCATGAAGAGAATTGCAAACAAGCAGAGTTAGAGAAGAAGAAAGCCGTGAAAGAGGCTGAAATGGAGAAGGCTAAGGGCATCAACTTGACAAAGAAGAGTGCAAAAGATAGTTGACGACCGGGTTTTCTGCTCCTTTGCACCAACATCATGCTCTTGCCTAAGAGCAGGAATCTACCCTTGTAAGGGGAATGCTTCTGAGACCAGTTATGAAGCCTCCCTTTCCATGATGATGTGAAAATTAGCCTTTCAAGCTGATCTGTTGAGGTGGAATAGAGAATTCCTGCCACCTGTGGACCTTTGAACATACAGCAGGCTTAGGAGTTGATTCTTTGATGGACTGCTCTTGCGTCAGATTTATATGGCCAATTGATCTTTTCTGTCAGAATACTCTGGAAAGTCCCAAATTTAGACACACAGAATGGATGCTTTCTGTGATTGCTTAAGATCCCATCTGCATCCAGTGAATGCTATGAAAATGATGGATCCAGTCCCTCTCATATTGATTCAAGAAGAAATTTGTAGTAGAGCATATCTTCTATTGCAGTGGCAGTGGCTTGCTTCATTCATTTTGACATATTTTGTCTGGCACGAGGGCAGATGCATTTGGATTTGCAAAGCACCAAAGTCCAACCGTAGTACCATGAAACCTTGTACAAAGCACTAACCCTCCCCTTTAGGATCCAATTCTTTCTCATGTAACATAGAAATTAGTTTCCTTTAGATAGAGATTTTGGTAGGTACCATTGAGAAAATGTTGTATAGCTGTCAGGTTAAGGTTAAGAGAGAATAGTAATCAGGTCACTGTATTGTAACTGTAATATAAGTGAAGAGCAGACCGAATTAGAAATGCTAGTTTTTCATTTTTCATGTGAAAATGCAATACGTATTAGTGAAGTGTAAAATGTTCTTGTCAATTGTCACATTCCATTGTCCTAGAGGAGCTCATTCAATTTACCACGCTGGATAAGATTGTATGTGATTATTTGCACACATTTTTAGTAGTATAATAAAAACATTGAAATTTAAGATAGCTGAATTCTGTTTATAGAAAGGTTGGTGTTGGTGTGGTGGGGAGTCTTAGATTTTGGATTGGGTCTAATTCAACTCTAAAGTCTGCTTGTAGGGTGAGAATTGTTCAAGACTCTTACTTGGTCTAATCTCTTGTCAATATGTGACTCTAACATGGAAGAATTTACTTTGCTATCTTTATTTGCATGTTTCCCTTATATCTTATCTTAGTAGTTGAATTCACAAACTAGTGCTTGTGTAGAATATTCCATGTGCCAGTGGATTGCATTTCACTGTTTTGCCATTCTCAATTCGAAGTGTTAAACTTCCTCACGGATAAACCAGTTGTTATATTAATGATCTGGACCTCATGGTATTCTTTAATCATAAACTGTGGCGTCAAACACAAACACAGTTGAACAGCATAGTAATAATTCAGCTTCTTTTTTCCTGCAATTTAATATGAATTCCTTGGTAATGAGTTTCAATGATCCTATCGATTTGGATCATAGTAATACCAATATCTTATGAATCATTCGTTGGTTTTGTAAATTAAGAGGCTTGTACTACTATATTCTTCATAGTGTTGGCAAAATCATTACTGGTTTTTATTTGCCTAAAAACACACTAGTAAACCATGGTGACTCTTGTACTTAAAAAAGAAAGCAACTTTTGTATTATTCACAATGTAAAATATTGCCCTTTGCCAATCTACAATGTAAAAGTGATAAAATCCAAAGACAGAGCTGAAGAATTTAACAGAAAGACATTCGTATGAAAAGGTGCACTAATCTATAGCTTCTTGTCTTTGCACATAGCTGAGCTGAGGTTGCTCAATTGAAAATCTTTATGTCTTCAATGTTGCTATATTTCCTTCGTGCAACATGATAAATGAATTATGTAAATACCTGCTATATACTCGTTTAAAAATAACCTTTTGCTCCTTCTCCTTCATGAAATATGAAGAAAAAGCTTTGATCAAATTAATATAATTTGCTCCTTTATGCTAGCTAGCTACTTATGGCAATCCTTCAAAATTCTTGGTGCCCATGTAACCATAATTGTCCTCATCTGGAAATTCAATCCTGATCAAGTGTTTGTCCTCCTGACCAATCCTTGATCCCATCTCAAAGCTTTTGTAAAACATGCAGCTCACAATTGTGTCAAGGATGATGAAGATTGAATACAAGTAAGCAATGAAAATTCCCTCTAAGCCACAAAGGCCCTACCTTTCCATCAATATGATAGGCCTTTACAACCCTGAATTGGAACAAGGCCTCAATGGCAGCCAAGGCCACATTCACAGGCAGTGCCAGGAACAAAGCCATTGATGTTCTTCCCTTTATCAAGATACAAGCTTTAAGAATTGCCATGTATCCACCATGTCCCTCCATACCTGATAGAGCCAGTGCCATATTGCATATGACAAGTGCATTAGCAAGAATCACAGAAAAGAGAACTGCCCCAGATGCTGACATGAATAGGATTGAAACCAGGGGAGAGTATCCAAGTCCTTCAATGAAGCTGAAGGCCAAAAACAAGAGACAAAAAGCTGTTGCATTTGCTGAGAGAATCAAGAAACAGCTGCAGATATAGGTGTTAAGGAGTGGCTTATAAAGGGATATTATTGATTTGAAGGAAGGTGGTAAAGTTGGTTTGTGGTGATTGAGAGCCTGGATTATGGATGCTTTTGCAAGGAGGAGAAAAGTGAGGGTGAAAGGAAGGGTAAAGATTGAAGAAGTGATTGTTTGAGAAACCTTGAGGTTAAGAATAGTGAACAATTGTGAAGAAGAAGGAAAACCAGCAGCATCAAACAGAATCCTCAAGCGATTGTAGATTTGAGGCAAGAGGGATGGAGGGTAAAGGGACTAAAGCTTGTGATAGGAGTATTGAAGCTGAGAAAGGAAAAGCAAGCAAAGCTGCAGATGAAGTGAAATAATGATAATTTTGAAGAAAACTGTGAATTGACCTTCTCAGAATCTTGCTTGAATCCTCCATTGGAATTTGATCTTCTTGCAAAGTGCCTAATGCTAATGGCTTCTTCTTGGTTCTCTCACCAATATGGACTCTATAAACTCAAGTTTACAAGCAAGAGGGGTGTTGGTGTTTCCTTTTCTATGTTAGTTTTCTTAAATGGGTTAGCTCTTTCTTTTGGAAATGGTAGGTTGGAGAGTGAGTTTAGGAGTTGGTGTTATGTTTTGGATGAAAAGATAGGCCAACAAGAAGAAAACTAAGGACTTGTATCAGATGGAACTGTTTAGACTTTGGATCACTTTGTTTTCACCAGAGGTTTTGGACACATTGTGGGTTTCTCTCTTTGTGTTCTACGAACCAAACCATACCAAATTAGGTGGTTTAAGAGGGCAAAAGCATAGAATAACACCTTTTCCTTAGTGTTAAGATTTAATATAATTTGGTATGGCAGGTCTTCTGGTTTTGTCTTGATGATGAAAACTCTGTTATCTTTTTAGATTGCTTAAATTGCACACTATTTAGGAACGTATAATTGCTGGCTATATATAACCCCTTTTCTAAGTCCTATAAATATATATTGTAAATCATGACAAAATGAAGTATGAAGCATTCAAGTTAGTCCATTATTCTTTATATTAAAGTGGCATTTTAATATTATAAGAGCACTATGTGACATGAGTGCAAAATAAAAAGGAATGCTACTACAACTTGACGGAGAAGGAATATATATGGGATTTAATTCAATTCAAGTTGCCGTAATATAGAGTGAAGATTGTTATCATAAAATAGTAACTTGTAATGCATGCTGCTTGAGGTAGGACCATGACCCTATTTTTGGTACTTTCCATGTGATAGGAGTAATACGTAAGTTATTATATAAATGTATTACATACCTCGCCAAAAGTCATATTTAAGTAAATATATTGTTTGTTTGCTAAATAAATATTTGGCTTTTAAACTCAATTATAAAAATAAGTTAAGTCAAGTTTTATAAATTTGTTACTAATACCTCGTGAATAACCCACAGACATGATAAAAGAGAAAATGATTAGTTTAGATGGGAAGAAACAGATATACATAATAATAGTTTATATATGCTTATTATTAATAACTTATATTTTTATATAGAGAACTATAATTATCTAATTTTTATATTTAAAGATTCTCTCACTACACATCTCTTCTTATTTTTATTTTATTTTCTATCATTAAAATTTTTATTAAATATTAAATTAATAAATTTAAAAAATCTTTAGGAAAGAAAAAATTAATTAGGCTATAAATGAAATAAATAGATCAAATTCAAGTTTTGTATTTTTACATAAATCAAATTCAAACTTTAAATTTAACTTTAATAAGTAAATCAAGTTTGTACTTTGAATACTATTTTTTATTCTGTCAACTCTAAGCTTGAGCCTTCAAATTAAATGTTGACTTGATTTGATTATTTTCGTACTAGCAATGAGCCAAATTGAGGAGTTAGTGGCTTTTATTAAAACTTAATTTTGTACCAAATGAAAAACCAAACATAATTATAGATCTTACTTCAGTAAAAATAAATTATTATTTGGATCCCACCTATTATATGAGGCTCAAAATTGGATAAATCTAGTGGAGAGGATTTCTATTCAATTTAATGAGCTATATCAAACATTATTATATGGTTAAATTTAAATTTGTAACTTAATTATATAATAAAAAATAAGTTAAATGCTAATATATATTGAAAACAAACTATTATCATAGAGAAGTGGTTTGCCTTCTACTTCTATCAACAATTATTAGAAAAAAGACACCTCTTTGTAAGATAACATATCCACAAATCCAGACGATCAAGTTAACATCAAATCACATGCATAATTAATGATTAATGCCAAATAAAGTGCCAAACAAGTTGGATGGGGTTATGTGGTGGTTAGCCTTGGAGCCAAAGGCTATTTTACATTTAAATTAGGATATTTATGGTTGTGGGGTAGGAGTTGATCTCTTATCTGAGTTGATGTCATTGGTGACCAATGAATGAGAGGAAAAACAGAGTCATTAGGGTGTAATATGATTTAGTAGGTGAACAGAATTAGTTTGACCAAGTAGTTAGTTTAAGGGTTTTCTATTTCCATGAGGCATTATCTTAATTTATTTTATTCTGTTCTTATACGGAGGGAATATTATCTAATTAAACAGGATTATTAGTATTTTAGTTTAGCTATACTTTTTTCCCTTGTTGAGATGTCAATGTATTTGTTGCATTTCAACTGAAATTTAATTGTAATTAGGTGATTCAATACAAAATAATAGTAATAGACATGGAAGGTTGGGGGACCTTTTTGGTTTCTTTCTTTTTCAGTAAAGGAAAAGAAAAGGAGAGTCTGCAAAAAGACGAAAAACAAATTCGAACTTAGTAGCATTATGAAAAGCAATAGCTATAAACGAGCATCATGCCAATAACTACAAGCATTGTGAACCCTTAACTATAAATATATAGTATATACTATATACAAATCAAAAGTGTCGGTTCCTTTTATTTATGTTAAAAATTAATTAGTTTAACAGTTTAATATGGGAAGTTTGTTTGTGTTTAAAAAAATTATTTTTTTTTAAATTGTTTTTAAAAAATTAATTTTATTTTAAAGATTCTTATATAATCAGAAATAAATTTTCGTTTGACTACAATCATAAAAAACACTTTATTTGCTACAATAATGTTATTACATTGTTAAATACTCCATCCGCTCCTATTTATAAGAACATTTTAACTACTTCACACGAATTAAGGAATTTAGTTAATTTAGTTGATTATAATAAATTTGTCATGAATGTGTGTCATATTTACTAAACTGCCCTTGAATTTATTGAGACACATTATCTTTCTCTTTCTATTTAACTACTCAATTGTGTCATGCTCTCTCTACTACTTAATTCCTCACCTACCTCCACTAATGAGGTATTTTTGTTAAATAATAATGAATGAATGAGACAATTTGAAAAGTTCTTATAGAAAAGGAACAAGGGCCACCTAAAAAAGTTCTTATAAATAGGACAGGAGGGAATAAATGTTTTTCACATGGTTAAAAAGTTTTCTCTCTTTTCTATTTTAACGTTTTTTTTTTTCAAGAAGCAACTCAGAGTTGCTTCTTAAAAAAAAGTAAAAAAACTAATTATTTTCTGATTCCGCTTCTTAAAAAGTTTAGACAAAACATCTTAAAATTCATATAAGTGATATTTTTTTTTAAAAAAAAGAAGTGATTCTATATATACATTATCAGTGTAAGAAACTTTACACAAACATCCAATGATGTACTGCCACATTATTTAATGAATGTGACACCTCATGTGTTATTAAATTCTTATTTTAATCAAGTTTATTTTAAAGATCATATTTGCTTAAATTAAAAAGCAAATCTAAATGAGATTGCTCCAAACAAAAATCTAACTGTTGACTTATAGTTTTGTTTGTTTAGTTTCAGATTTTTAACCTTTTCCAATCCACTGATTGATTAGAAAGAAAAACACTCTTTAGAAATAGGGGCATTTAGTGAAACTTTCACATAAAGACAAATCTCAAACAAAAAAAGAGCTTACTAGTACTAGATGCATTTTCTTTTAAAGAAGTCCTTGCTAATTTGTAACGCAGTAACCGACACATAATATTAAAACAAAAATAATAAAAAGCTTAATTGTCTTTGATATTTCTATCTTCCATATCTTTTCATTTTTATTAGACCTCCTAAAATCACATTCAATCATACCCTAAATGTATATTCTAGCATATTATCGTGCTGTGTTGAAAAAGAAATGCAAGAACTTTTTGAGTATGAGTGTGGTGGAATGCCTAACATTATCTCTTCCAATGTCACAACTTTGACAACGAGAAATTTTCACTTGTTTTGGACAATTTGGTATACATTTCTGTGGTGTAAATTTATTTGGTAAATAAAAAAAAATGAAGGATAAACAATACCGCTGCGTAACGGCACTGGAAATGCACCATTTATATATTTTATATATATGGTAAAGTAAAGCAAGTAACTCAACTAGTAATAAACTTAATCACACACAAACTAAATTAGTGTTAGATCCCAATCTATGCCAATATCCTTGATTTATAAGTCATTGACAAATTTTAAATGGGTTATTGATAATTTTTTTATCTGCAATTCTCAGTACTTTTATGTTATAGTTTTATGTTTGCTGAATATAAAATTTGTCAACAATCATTAATTTATAAGTCATTGACAGAATTTAAGTAGGTCTTAAATATTTTTTTTTTTGTAATTTTTAGCACATATATTTTATTCAGAAAAATTTATAAATATAAAATTTTATTAATTAATTCAATTATTTGATAAGAATTTTTATAAATAGATTAAGTGTATAAAATTTTAATCATTTAAAAGTTGGTTTGACACTTTACTATACTGCTTTATTTTGACATATAGTATTTTGTTTTCTTAAAAAAAAAAATTATGCTACTCATACATATTTACATACATCACTTCACATTTATGTATTTCCTTTATCCTTTTGATTATACCTAGTCCCACATTGTTTTCGGTTGCACTCACATTCTAATTTTATCACCTCATACGGATAAAGGTGATGTTACATTATTTCTTTTAAAATTATAAGAAATTTTGGGTTCTTGTGGTTTACATTTAGTCCCCTGTTTGGTAGGGGTGAAGTGGAGGAGGGAGGAGAAAGAAGTGTGGAAAAAATAGAGAAGAAATGTATGTTTGGTGGAGGGCGGAAGGAGAGAGTGTGGAGAAATGGACGAAGGGATGTGTATTTGGTGAGGAGGGAAATTGGTGGAGATGAGGGGAGATGATTACACCTATTCATTTCTCTGCAATTTTGTAGTGAAATGGAGAGAAATGAGAAGTGAACAGGTGATAATCGATTATCATGTTACCCAATGTCATAAAGAATCAATTTTCATGTACACATAATCAATTTTTATGTTACTCACTGTCATAAAAAATCGATTTTTAATGTCCCATAATCGATTGTTGAGCAAAAAAAAATGATTTTTTTATAATCGATTTTTCATTTTTTTCTTTTATTTCACACACATTTCTCTCATACCAAACAACCTATTTCTCTTCATTT
Source organism: Sesbania bispinosa (assembly GCA_026901365.1). NCBI lineage: Eukaryota > Viridiplantae > Streptophyta > Magnoliopsida > Fabales > Fabaceae > Sesbania > Sesbania bispinosa. The sequence goes on from QLOH01000016.1 coordinate 407,233, forward strand.
CACACTTATTTCTCTCACACCAAACAACCTATTTCTCTTCATTTCACACCTATTTCTCTTTCCTATTTCTCTCATTCCCACTCTCTTCTCTTCTCTCTATTTCCCTAATTTTTCTTATTCTCTCCTTCCACCACTTCTCTTCTCATCACTTCTCTTCTCTCTATTTCCCTAATTTCACCACACAAAATAGTTAGATAGAATTGATTTGATAGATTTATAAAATCAAGGGTAGGAAATAAACGATGCATGACTTACGAAACACGTTGTACGAAAATGTTTTTCTTTTACGAACGAAAATGATTTAAAATCCATGTTTTTTTAATGTTTTTTTTGTATTGTTTTGTTTTTGTTCCAGAATAAAGGTTTTTGTTTTTAAATGGTTTTCTTGTGTTTTTTTTTGGGTTCAAGATGAACGGCATTCAAACAACTACATAATAGCCCTTACTTTTCCCATCCCCCATTTTTGCTATTCCCACCCCACTATTTTTTCTTCCCAAGCTACCCTTCTCCCTTTAACCCCTCCCTGCCCCAACAACCCACCCCCTACCCTTACCCCTTCCCTGCTCCCTTCTCGTCGACCTATCCCCACCACCCCACCCCATCCCAGCCTTTTCTCCTTTCCCCCCTCCCCCTCCCCCACCCCAACCCCTTTCCTTCTCTCATTCCCACTCCCCATTCCCATTGTCCCCATCCCCTCCCCTTTCCCACTCCCCCACCCAACTTCTCCTCGTCCCCACCCCCTTCCCTTCCCCACCTTGTACTAAAAAACAGGGAAAAAACTAACTACGGGCAGTGGCATCCGTAAGCTTCTTTTAAAAAAAATGACTTACGGACACAGTTGTCTGGGAAATCCCAGATTATTGTGTCCGTAAGTCATTTGTTTTTTAAAAAATAGCTTATGGACACAGTTGTCCGGGAACCAATCTCGAACAACTGTGTCCGTAAGTCATTTTTTTATAAAAAAATAGCTTACAGAGACCGTTGTCCGGGAACAAATTCGGATACCTATGTCCGTAAGCCAATTTTTTACGGATGTCCAAGAATTATTTCGGACACTTGGTGTCCGTAAGCCAAGGCGGCCTACATAATTCTAGCTCTTTTCTAGGAAATGTAATGGATCAATTTAAAGTTTAATGGATCAATACGAACACTCACAAGGCCGTATCTCAAAACCATCTCGGATAATTTAATCTCGGAATGTCATCCCATTATCTTACAATAATATCCTAAATCCACGGGATTATTGTAAGGCCAACATCTCAAATCACAATTTGTGGTCTATTCATGTAATCACAATTGAAATCTAGATGACCGTGGGAACATTGAGTATATTGAAAGGCTAAATTATAACCGGATTAGGATGAGAATCGTGTAATCAATGTTATCTAGATTTCAAATCTAGATGACCGGATTAGGTGATCACAATTCATGGAGTTCTTGACATACTCGGATGAATTTTTTAGAGTAAGGGTATTCAAAGATTGGAGTTGAGATAGTGCTTCCTCTTTCGAAAGAGAGCAGCGAGGATAAGTGAGGAAATAGTTTTTGGCATTTTAAACGAAATCATTTGGGTGAGGATGGCATTTCTTGGTAAATATGAGCTTGCACATCGATTGGGGCTCTCAACTTCTCTCACTTGTATCAGTGTAAATGTATCCAATTTATAGTAGACCCTCACAACGGGCATCCGAATAATATTATTGGATGCCGCGCGCCCAGTGTATGGTCCGTATTGCCACGTGTTTGTTTGTGAGTGGAGAACATAAGTTAGTGGGGCACAAATGAGTGGATTTTCAGAAATTAGTGGGAGATTCTCTACCTCTAAAAGTGTGCAACACTAGGGGAGGACATAAGTTAGTGGGAGATATATGAGTGGATTTCGTACTTTGTTGGCCAGATTGGGTTACCTCTAAATGTGTGCACTCAACCTCAATTGAATTTTAAACCAGCCACGTAATCTCTTAGTAGTGGGGGACATAGTTAGTGGGAGACATTTCTGTGGATGACGTACATTGCAGTGAGATTCTCTATCTCACTATGTGTTTACTGAGATTCCTTTGATCTTATTCAGCCACGTGTGATGTATGGAATGGAAGACATAAGTTAGTGGGAGACATTTGGTTTGATTGGATTACCAGTGGATTTGAGATACTGGTCTTACATTGGATTATTGTAAGGCATATGAAATCACCCACTATTAAAATAGATTTCAAAGGGGTGGAAATAGCAAACAATCCGGTGGGAAAAGCAAAAGCCCTACATAATTCTAGCTCTTTTGTAGGAAATGTAATGGATCAATTTAAAGTTTAAACGGCCTAGTGAAGTGTTAATGGGCTAAACCAATGGCCTTGTATTGGATTGGATCACCCCAATACCAGATTCGCAGAGTTCTCTTAAATATATGTTTTCGTCCAAAAAAAACATATTATATCATGTTTGGATTAATTTATTTATTAAAAAGATTTATTATATTTAAAATTTTACCATGAGTATTTAAAAATGTGACTCAAAATTCACAATATATCATTGAAACTTAAAATTGCTAGACAGCTGAATACAATAGTTCAATTTAAATCTAAGTGAAATACTTAACATTATACTCAGAAGTTAGTATTATACTCAGAATTCTTATATTATTTAAAAAAAAATAGATGCATTGAATTTATTAATACGGTATTATCTCTAAACAATATTTTAGGAATTCATTTTATGTGTTGAGTTCTCTAATCTTTTTTAATATTATTGTACTCATTATTTAATATAACCATCCCACAAAATTCTCTATTATAAGAGCTAAATGCACAACACCACAAAGAAATATCCTACTGAGATGTATGTTACTCCTGATCTCATGTGAAGGTAGATTTTTCATTTTTGAATTTTGAAAAACTAACTGTTTTTACCTGTGGCTACTTAGGTCCCTTGGAGGTGTCTCTAAACTTTATCATCATTGACAAGCAACTATGATCATATTTCCCTATATAAATAAGTGGCCATTGCAGCCTTAAATTGGAAATGTATTATGTAACTCTAAGTGGGAAGGATGCAAATATGCAATACTTATGTTAGAGACAATGAGTAAAACCTCAAATCAAGGGACACTTAATCAAGGTAAAATACCACAACATTCCTGTTACTTTTTTCTATAGTCCATCACTAGCACAAAATACACTCTTAAGATACATAATTTTTCATATATACCCTATTTTTTTAATCACTGTGATCAATTATGATAAAAATAATAGGAAAAAAACACGAAAAATAGGCTCTTTTTACACATAAACTAAAATTAACCCCAATGTGGATTTGCATGATCCATGATGATGACTATCAAATACCTATAGCCTAGAGGTTGCTCCATATCATTGTATTAAAGTATAAACTTCGGAACTGAATCTTTGTAGCAAGAAGGACTGATACAACAAATCCAAGTCCTTTTTGGGCAACAACAAGGTGTCTACTATTTGCAATTCCTGTTTAACTTTACCTTCCATTAAAATTAACCATCTGAGAAAACAGAACATAATTATCATTGTAATCTCAGACACATCACTTGTGGGATCACCTGAGTGATATTCTATATTATCATAATCATTTGGTTGTTGAAAAGAATTTGGACATGTGCTTTTAGTTGCATTAATCTGTGAAGCAGCTACCTGTATCTGCAAAGCATGTTCTAAATGCCACAACACATCCCCCATGCTAGGCCTATCAACACCATGATCTGCTAGACATTTCTCAGCAACTAACACAAAAATCTTGAAAGATTCAGGACTTATAGTGTCAACAATGTGAGGATCAATTTGCCTTATGAAGCATTGCCTATTCTGTTGAAGTTTCATTGCCCAATCAGCTAAATTAGCTTGTTCCCTTGGCAGTGTTGGGGCAAACAACTGGCCTAGCACATAGGCACCTCAATGAGGACTACCCCAAAGAGTAAATATCAGATTTTGTGTTAGTTGTTGGCTCCTGAAGTATTTCAGGGTAAGGTATCCAAAACTACCCTTCACAGCAGTGCTCACTTGAGGCTTTCTCTGGGACAACTTTTGATAAAACCAAAGTCTGAAACTTTTGCAATATAGTTTTCATCTAAGAGGATATTGTGTCTTCACATCACGGTGTGTGATACTTTGAGCTGCCACCAGTGTGAAGATAATGCAATCCACGAGCAGCACCAATGCATATTTTCAAGCCTTTTTTGCCATGACAAAGGAGGTAGATTGGAACCATAAAGGTGGGAACGAAATGGGCCATTAGACATGTACTCATATACAAGAACCATCTCTGAGTTTTCATCACAGAACCCCATTAGTGAGACTAGGTGGCGATGGCGTAGCTTTGAAAGTGTGTCTAATTCTGTTCTGAACTCATTGATGCCTTGTTCTGAACTAGCATTTCCTCTTTTTATAGCAACTTTGTTCCATCTCTCAATGTTCCAAGGTAAACTTTCCCAAAGCCTCCAACACCAATTACTCTCTTTTCATCAAAGTTCTGTGTGGCTTGTTGTAATTCAATGAAAGGAAAGAACTTTTCAGGCCCTCTTGGGGAGTGGTAACTAGAGGGAGAGTGAACATTGTTGCTCTTGTGGGAACCAAATGTGCTTGAGTTTTGAGAGGTGCTTTTGCATGAAAACAATCTAGTTTTACATCCTGAATTTATAGGGAGGAGCCATGATGAGAAACGTTTGTGCTCTTCCCAACCATGAGGTCTCCTTAGCCACCTTATAAAAATAATTGTTAGCAAAACCATTGCTGTTAGAGCCAATCCCAAACCAACACTAGCAGCAATTTTCAATGATGTGCATGTTGAACTTGGTCCTTTGTATTTCCCATCAACAGAAAAGAAACCATCTAAGCTATCAGCATTGTTGCTCATTTTCATCACCTCAATTCCATTCAGAATGCATTGGAAGTACCTGTTGGAGATTAGCTGGTCCAACCTGAACCAAGATGGAACCATTTGTGATAGCAGATGCACTAACCACAAAGTCCTTATAATAGGCAGTGGCTAGAGATTTGGTTTGAGATGAAAGGTCTAAAGCTGACACACCCTCAATCCCATTGATGTATACATTGAGGTACAATTGATTAAGACTTATGCTCACAATGTCACAAAAGTGCATTCTTCAAATAAGAGTAGCTCTTTTCCACATTCATCATCCAACTGAGATTGAAATTGGGTTCCATAACTCTAGGATCCTTCATATGTGCAGCAGTTGCATAAACCAATTTTGGAGCAATCAAAGGTGTAGTAGCCCCATTTTGTGGATATTGATGCTTTTGTTGGATACAGCAACACTCTCAGAGCCTTGTGGGAAAATATTATATGAGCTATCAGGTTCCCATGTTCTTGACAAGGTATCACTATCAGGTGTTATAGCTTGGCCACCAACATTTACCCTATAGGATACTTGTAGAGCAGATTGTAATAACCCTTTGAATTCTCTAAGTGGAGAAATTGCAGTTGCTGAATCAGATATAAGAGTGTCAGGGCTGAGACAACCTCAATGGCATTGATGAATGCAAAAGACTTTTTCGTAGGCTTAAATTTGAGGGAAAATCTACTGTAAGAAACATTAACAAGATATTCCTTGAAAACAAGTGAGTCATTGTTCCTCACAGAGAACTCATGCAAGAGCACAAAGTGATCAGTTTGGACAGAGAAAACAGCACTAGTTAGATCATAAGAAGGGTGAGAGAGAGGGAAGAAGTATAGGCGAATCCAAAGTCTACCAGTTTTGGAGATGTAAAAAGTGTATGTAGATTCCTCTGTGAAAACTCTAGCACTCTTATACAAAGGCACTGATGAAGAAGGCACAGAAGGAGAAACACTTATGTTAAGGGAATCAACTGAAATTTGCAAATCTTCAGTTATGGATAAAAGAGAAGTGGTTTCACGATCAGATTTAAAGGTTCTACCATCTTTGAGTTGAGTATGGGTTGAAGAGCCACAATCAATGAGATAATTAACAGGAGGGAGAAAGAAGATTCAGTGGCAGAAGAAGCATAATTAGCAAGGCTAAAGGGGATAAGGAAAAAATGGAAAGGTAAGAAATTGATGGAAGCTTCACTACCCCTTTATTCTGAATTCTCATTTTGTGTGAAGGAACAAGGAGAAATTTTGAATGGCAATGAGGGTGGTGGTGGAGGAGCAGCAATAAGAAGAGAAATTTTGAAGGAGGAATGTGTAAGGAACAAGAATGGTACAATGCAACAGTTGAAGAAACAGAAGAGAGATGTTTTGTTAGAAAGGAGTAGTTAAGTGGGAAAAACAAGTAGACATGGTTGCATGTTTTGTTGATGAGAGATTAGAGATACAATGGAATTGGTAAAAAGAATGATGAATCAGAGCGAACTATGCGTTGGACCCTACAATGTTATGTTACTTAGTATGTTTGTTTGTAGGGGTGTTCAAATCCAATCCAATCCAATTGGAACCGCAATAACCGATTCAAAAAACCGCAAACCAAACAAACCGCTAACCGAAAAAACCGCAAACCGCAAAAAACCGAAATTTTTTATTGGATTGGATTGGATTTCGGATCTACCTGTGAGAACCAATCCAATCCAAACCGATCCAAACTTTTCTAAACATTTAAATATATTATCATTATTGATATTATTTTTCTGTGATGATGTAAAAAAATTATTATTGTGCAACTATATTTAACAAATAATGTTCAATCATGAGATTGAAAGCCATCAAGTAATTTGTATGTTATATGATAGGATAAGATAATTGCATGTTTTTTATCATATTGAGTTTACCATGAGCGGATACTGTTATATGGACAATGGAATTGTGATCCACCCTTATATCTAATTAAGTATTTAAAGTTACAACTTATTTATTTAAGAAACATTAACAATTTGATAAAGCATAACTATTCGGCTTTAAATTGGTAAGTGATTAACGATTTCGGAAACCAGTAATGATGTCATAATTTTGCTTTCATAACTTCATTTTTTAGTTTATTTTAAGAAACCGAAGTCCAATCCAATCCAATCCAACCGATATTAATATTGGATTGGATTGGATATAGATTTGGAAAAAAATCAAAACCGATTGGATGATTAAATGAGGAAAACCGAAATTATTGGATTGGATGATTTTTCCCTCAAAACCGATCCAATCCAATCCGCGAACACCCCTATTTGTTTGTTCTGAATTGGTTTTGATCAATGAACAAAATGCAAACCGCGTAACGATCAACCGGAATCGGTTTAGAAGAAGATTATATGTATACTTTAGGATAATCAGGTGATGAAAATTTAACAGAACATAATTTGGTACATGTTGTAGTTTTCTAAATTTGGTGTAAATAATGATGATGAAAAGAGATAATTCAAAGGAAAATTGTGTTGAACCATGATTAACGTAAGTATAAGCTGCACTTTGTTTCCTGAGGATAAATATGACAATATTGTTTATGTATATTATTATTATTATTATAAAAGTATAACATGTGTTTTTGTAATAAGAAGTAATTAAACTAAAATGACGGTAAAATGCTAATAAAATTTGTTACCAAAAAAATGCTAATAAAAATATTCCCGTAAGTTTGTATCGTAATTGCTATCGCTTATTTTATTTTTAAGACATGGTAGGTAATTGTTCCGTTCTTTGCGTTAATCATATAAAAAATTAGAAGATTTAAATAATAAATACTATCAAATATCATAAGTACTAGGGGTAAATTTCAAGTTTTATTTACTTAGATTATAAGTTATTCCAATTGGCAATTTCAAATTATTTTAAGTTTTACAAATCAATCTAAGTTGTAAATTTTGTTAAAAACGTTTCAAATTTTATAACTTTTTTGTTTAAAAAATAAAATGTTCTAATTTTTTTAATAAAAGATTGGACTAGAAGTGATAAACAAACTTATAAAATATGATAAAAATCATTATGATTGGACTAGAAGTGAGAAATTTGAGTATAATAAATAACTTCATTCATGGGTTTATTAATTATTTGAATTGATTTAATTTTTTTAACAATAATTATGTATACTTTTGATTTAAGTTATATATAATTAATATTTGTACCTAATTGTACAAACAAATAAAAAACTATTTAAACTTTTATTTTATCATATAATGATAGCATGTTTTATGGCATACACAGACTTAATACATGTTTGTTTTTAAATTCTCAATAGTGTAGAATCAATCAATTCTACATGATTGATTTTAAATTACTACTACCCCGTTTCTATTTAACTGTTCACTTTCAAAGAAAAAAATTTGTTCCTATTTATCTGTCCACTTACAAACCCAATATACTAATAAATGCACTTTTCTCCATTTTACCCATGTTAATAAATGAGCCACTATTAAAAACTAATGAGAAGCCAATAGTAGTAAGAGAGATAAAGGGGGTAAAATAGAAAGTTTAAAATTTATTTCCATGAAACTGAGAGTAATAATTGCATTCCTTAATATGTGTATTTTTAGTCCAAAGTGAACAGTTAAATATGAAACAGATGTGTATTATTTAAGGTACTTTGTGAAACGTGCATCACTCATTTCTAGTCATTAATTTTCTAGAAATCAATTATACTCAACTGCCAAACCAAACAGACACTTAGTTTGCAATGGTGAAAAACAATTCTGCTAAAATTGATTTTAAATCACTTCTGTCCAATGTGCTTCATTAATGTGCATAATTAATTTACAACATTTATTCTATAAATATGTTAAAATCAACTTTATTTAACTTAAAACAAACAAACCCTTAGTACCTGTTTGGTTACCGATTACCACACATGTAAAATATATTCCATATAAAATTGATTTTAAAACCACGTTCGTCCAATGTGCTTATAAAGCGTGTATTACTTAACATTGATTCTAGAACCACTTTTACTTAATTGTAAACGAAAAGGCATCTACGCTTTGTTTGTTTGCAATGAGTTAGCCGAGAGAAAATAAGAGAGGAGAGAGATAGCATAGAAAGTTGGTATCAACCTCATTTGTTATTGGCTTAATTGCATTTTTTATCCACTTATTATTATCAATCCGTGTGATTTTGGTCCCTACTTTTTTTTCGGCGATTTTGGTCCCCCCTATAATTCCAAATCCTGAATATAATTCAAAATTTTGGTCCCTCTATACCTCCAAGTATGTATTAGAGGGACCAAAATCGCGGATTTGATGATAATAGAGGGACCAAATCGTGAAAAAAAAGTAGGGAGATCAAAATCATGGATTGATAATAATAGAGAGACAAAAAATGCAACTAAACCTTTGTCAGGTATTTGAAAGATAGAGTAAAGAGTGAAATAAATTTGGTGGGACCATGAAAAAAAAATCTCCAATGGAAGAGGAGAAATTGAATGTGAGTTATATAAAGCAAAAAGACCATTTACCATTTTTATTATCCTGTTATAATATAAAATTTATGAGATAAGTTTGGAGGATATTTTGTCCATCTATATATTTATAAATTTCTTTTTTTTATATCTCTCTTCCAATTCTCTTAAACTAAACAATATCAAATCATCTCTATTTATCCATATTGCTCTCTTCTTTATTTTTTTCCTTCTACCAAGCATAGTGTTAGATGATTTTTGTTCTAAGTTATTTATTTTATAATTTTAATTTAATATTAAAGATATTTTAACTAAGTTTTTTAATCTTTAAAAACATTAAAATTATAACTATAAAATTAAATTATGTATGAATTATGTTACTAAATTAATATTAATATTTTAAAACTTTAATTACAGGGATGCACTATTACATAGTGTTGACTTGAACCTTTGGTTCAAAATTTACATCTTTCGGTGGGGTTATCTGAGTTTTGAATTGAGAGCGAAGAGTTCATTACATTAGAATTAGAGTAATGGAATGGGGCTATTGATGATTGATAATCTTTCTACTTTCGGTCATGAAACTAAACCCATTCTCCTCAACAATTTCCTCTAATCTATCTCAGTTGAACGAGTAAAAATGGTGGATCATCATCGTGTTCCTCCCAATCGCAATTCAAATGACTCGTCAATGGTGGTTATCCACGACGACGACGACAAGAAGAAGAACAAGGAGGAAGATTATTCTGTATTTCCCCTAGTAACCACGAAAACCTCTATGTCTTCTCAAATCACCACACCCCACAATCATCCCCTTCTTCTTCATCCTTGTCCTCGTTTTCGACGTCTGATTGTGACACGTGGGACCTCTCCTCGCCGTTCGATTCTCAGGTCCGAAAAGGCTGCGACTTTATCGAGTGGCTGAGTATGGGCCTCCAGATCTTGCGCTCCAAGCTTTTTGCAGCTGTTTCCTCCTTCTTCAGGAGTCGCAGAGGGGCAATTTGGTCATTTGGGGCACTGATAACGTCGTGCTGGATCGTCATGGTGATTATGGTGAGGAAGAAGAAGAAGAATAGGAGGCTCACACCGAATGAAACTCGTCTTATGAACATCATCAAGGAGAAAGATGGGGTTCGTTCAATTCAGTTACATTTCATGTATTTGTTGAATTTATTTGTTCTCAAGTTTGCATGTTCCACAACAATTTCGCATTTTTATTACTAATTAGTTGTTGAAGAAATTGCATTGGGAGAACTTAGTTTTAGCCTATGCCATGATACAGCTCTGTGTTGTGTGGCACAGGATAGGAAACCCTTATCAGCATTGCATTGCAAGTGGATTGGATAGGATGAAATTTATGAGAAGGAATAATAACCTGGCCTTGTTTAGCCAAAGTGGGGAAAAAAACTACTTTTGGTTTTGTGAAGGCATTTTGTTTTACTGTTAGGTAAAATTGATTTTGATAGATTTATAGATTCAATGGTAGAAGATGAATGATGCACAATTTATGAAACACATTGGATGAAAGTGATTTAAAATCAATTGACCGTTCCCAACTGGAAACCAAACAGGCACTGCATTGTTATAAGATTGGATAGAGTTATGTATATGTGGACATGAATGAATGGACAATAATGCTTGTATCTGTCTGGTTTCTACTGATTCATTCACTAGAAGGCATGCACTTTTTGGCAGTTTCCAATGGTGTTCTTCACTAACTGATAGTTTTATTTGCAGAGAATTGCCCAGCTCTTGCACCAGATTGCACAAATGAATCAAATACTAATAGATCGTCACAAAGCTTTGGCTGCAAAAGTGGTGGAATGAATGGTTAAAGGTTGTGAATATGATATGATAGCTAATGTAAGTCACTTTCAAACTGATCAAGAGCTTTACTATAGACTGAAGCTATCTTCTTCTTTCCATTTTGAAATACCACTACTTACATGTGGATTTTGCAATTTGCATGGCTTCTGCAGGTGCTAGTTAGATTGTAAATTGACAAAAGAACTAATTGTGATCCTTAGCACATATTCTTGCTACAGCAGAGTGATCGAACATGTACTCAGAAGTGGTATCTCAAGCCTAATCAAATTATGGCTGAAGAATGAAGTGCCAACTTTGGGGTTTTATCATTATCTGGCAATACTTATGGTCCTCAAGTCCTCATGATTCATGGATGACTAGTTCAGCAGGGAACCACAGAATTTATACAGGGAAGGGAAGCTAGCAGAGCACACTCTGACTGTACTGATGGTTAGTTAACTAGGTCCTTCGTGCTCAGATGTACAGCACATGTTGCATTTGTTCATGCACTTGATGTTAACTTAATTAATGACTTCAACATATTTGGTTTAGCTTTAGGAAAGTCCCAAGCTTGGTTTAGCTTTTGAAACTGTTAGAATATTAGAATAATATATATCTTAAGAATATTTGTTAAGATTAGGTTTAATCCTATAATATCTCTTAAGATTAGTTTCCATATTTTTAGATAATCATTATGATTTGTTTCCTAATTACTTGTCTATATTGGTCATTATAAATAAGTGTCAGTATATTATCTTTTGTAATCAATCAATCATCCATCATCAATAAATCTATTATCAGTTATCTATTATGAAATATTCTTCTCCCGTCTTCTTCCTTTTTATATCCAAAACCCTATAAATTCAACTGAAACCTTAAAATTAATCAAAATAAACCTATCATCTAGTGTCATATAATAAATTAGTAATAAATTAACAAAAATTTGCATTGAGAATAAAAAAAATACTTCAAGTAAGGTTTAAAAACAAGGTTATAAGCAAGTGAAATAAGTTCATTTATTAAATATCTCTAATTTGATTAAATAAAAGTTAATTAAATAAGATATGAGCTAATTGAAATCACCAGTAAAACCACTCATTAGCTATTTATCACTCAGGGAGGAAATACTTTGACAAATCAAGAGAAATGAAAAAGTAAAACACACTCATTAGCTATTTATCTAGTCAGGGAAGAAATACTTTGACAAATCAAGAGAAGTGAAAAGTGTAGGCCTGTTTGGTTTGAGGAAACGTTTTCTGTTTTCATTCTGTTTTCTGTTTTCTGAAATTTTACAAAGGAAAAACTGGAAATGCTGAAAACAGCAAATTTTTGTTTCCAGCATTTCCAGTTTTTCCTTTATAAAATTTCAGAAAACAGGAAACAGAAAATGGAAACAGGAAATGAAAATGCAAACCAAGTAGACAGTAGGTTTTGGGCATTTTATTCCCACCAATAAATAAAAGAGTGTATGTATTGAACTCGGTTTCAATCCTAAGCGTGTGTTTGTATAGACGTTAGAACACGTCCGGATAGATCCCAATAGGAAAAAAATTGTTCCATTGGTGTTAAGATAGGTTTTTTTGTTTTGGTCAAAGGTGTCAACATAGGTTGAAGGCGGGAATATAAACACATCCTAAGAATCAAATAAGGACAGTCCAAAAAAGAAAATAAGTGAGTGCATAAAATTAAGATTAATGCTCGGATTGATCTTCCAGAAATGCACAAGATATTAGTTAGTCTTTCAAAAGCTTTTTACACTAAATTAGTTCTTTAATGTGTAAGATGAACGTCAATTTTGTTCCTTTAAGTGTTTTGTGACCCAAAAAAAATTAGCTCTTCAAAGAGTTTGTGACACATTTTTTTATGATAATTTTAGAGTCAATAGTTCTTTAAAGTGTTTTATGACAAAACAAAATTGTTTGATGTTTTCAAAGAATTATCTTTATCAGAATCACTCTTTTATCGTCATGACTCTTATCAGTAAAAGATGTATGCATTAAAAAAAAAATCTACTCAAAAGTCAACAATGATTAGGAAAATGATTTCCTTTAGGGATACCATATGCACGATCGAACGAGGAAAAGTGCAATGGCCTCATAGCCACTCAAGATTTAAGCATGAATTATAAATTATTTATCAGAACCATGTACTTGGCACATCTTGCACATTATTGAAATCTCTCATTTTACAACTATGCAATTACAAGAGACATGATAATACCGGGGATCAAAGGAACAATAATAAGTCATGTGACATGTTAGGAAACTCTTAGAGCTTCTCAGAACTAAATCAAGAGTTACTATCAGGGTCAGCACAGTATTGTTCATCTTTTCTAACACACTTTTGGATACTTTTCTTCAACATGGTCCCTGATACCGGATGAAAATCAATGTGAATTTCACTAAATAACTTAGATCTACATTATCCAGAAGTCGAAGTTGTATGCCATATATCAAAAGTTTACTTCAAATATTAATTTGAGTTGCTATTACACATTCTCTTTGTTGAAAATCGTACCTTTCTTCCCTTTGCCTTCTCTTGGAATTTGGAAACACATATTCGAGATCTGGGTCAAATATAACAGAAACAGAAACTAGTGGTTACCTCATCTTACACATTAAAACAAATTCTAGAGGAAATTGAAGTATATTAAGTTGATGAATCCATGCCCCAAAAGAGAAAATACAAAAGAAGCTCAGTATACAGCAGATCAGTAAATTTGTTTGCTGATTGCTCAAACATGGCAGAAAGAAGATAACTTATGAAAGAATTCTATCCTAACATTCTCAAAGAAGTACCAAAGACAACAGCAGAACAAGCAGAAGTTACATCTGAACTGTCCCAAATCAAACTCCACTTCTAATCAATTACTGTCTATAAATATCACCAATTAAACAAGTGTTTCTCACTAGCTTCTTGATTCACTGCTTTCTGTAGAATGCCTTCGAATATCAAACTGGTCTACAAACTCCAAAGGAGTAACTGTCTCATTTCTGATTCTCTTAATCTTGGGACTCAACAGACCACGATGCCTGAATCCATAGAGTTTGAGCACCTGATTATCAGCAAAATTGAAAGCCCTCTCCATGCTACTTAGGCACCTCTCAACAGGATAATCTCCATAGCTCCCACAGGGTTTACATCCCACAAAATGTGTCACAAACGGCCACCTCTCATCTCCCAATCCAGGATGATACTTCTCAATCATCTCCTCATACCTATCAACCAATCCAGCCCAATAACCATGCAAATAGTATGAATTCTCAAGAAACACCTTGCCCATCCACTTATCCTTCTTGGACAGCAACAAATATATCAATGCAGATTGATCATCAGCCTCAAATGCTGGCCTCCCCTTGAGGTTAGCAGTCAAGACCTTCCCTGCCTCTTCACGAATGGGACCCTTAGGACCCATGGGAGCCCAATCATCAAGCAAATCCAAAGACCACTGACAATTCCTGAAAAGAAAGCTCCCAGTATTCACAGCAATCCAAGACTTTTGCTCAAACATCAAATCAGGGTACCCATGAAGCACCAAATTATACTCATCATACTTAGACAAAGGAAGCTCAAACACCATATCAGTGAAAAAGCATCACTATCCATCCCACCAAATCCACTCCACCTCAGGTGTGACAACATCAACCTCCTAATCATAGGAATTTGGCCCAATAGCCAGCAAGCTCCACATCAAGATGAGCCAAATTATACACAATTTCAATCCCATGTAATCTACAGTAATCAATCTTGTTCTTAATAGACTTCAACAAGTAATGATCCCAATGGGGTTGTCACAGGGCTTTGGGGGGTGAGCCAGTGAGGAGCAAGATTCGAGCTTTACCTTTGATTGAAGTTAGGGTACTCAGGGCTTTGATCGAGCCAAGCCTTGCGCTTTTTGGTCCCAATCGGTGATCTTAGGGCCGAGGGTGAAGGTTGGCGTTAGGGCTGAGAAGGGTTTCAGGGTCATCGGGAATCGGAGGTCGGATCGGATCTCGGCGAGGATCCGATTGGTCTCTTCGATGAGGTTTCTGGTTGACGGCGTCGGCGTCGGAGGAGCCGAGGTTGACGCCCAATGGTGCCACGTAGGACGAGGATGGTGACGAAGCACAGAGGATTGTGATCTTGACATTGTTGAAGGTTTTCTGGATCTGACGGCACGGCGGGTTCTGGGGTTGGAGTTGGTGGTGGGTAAGCTTGCTTCTCTTGTGAACTGACATGTTCTTCTCTTGCCCCATCCTTTTCTTTCTAGGCTTCAATCTCTGGTATTATTAGATTGATAAGCAAAGTGAAAGAGCCTGAAATGAATCAGCAAAATGCATAAATGATGATTTTTTTTATGGTTGTTTTGTTGGGATTGGAGGGAAAATTAGAAGAGAGGAGTTTGTAGTTGTACATGGGTTTAGAACCAAAATCATAGATTTAACACATTAATAGAGAGAGACAGACAAAAGGCGTGTGTTTTATTTTCAGTGAGGGATCTTTGACACAAAAAATTCTATTATTGCAAATGCGTGTGTCTGTGTGTGTATGTGTGAAGATTTATTATTGTCTTTTATAAGTTATAATCCACTTTTAGGGGATTTTTGTTTTTACCTTATTTATCACCTTTTTGTTAATTCTACACTTATGCTCAAAGAAAACATATATTTCCTTTTTTATTTAATGTTTCAGATAAAATCGGTAGGTAAATAAATTGAGCACTGACAAGGCCTTTACATTGCAATTGTTTGAAATTTGGATGTTATAAAAATTAGTCTTACATTACATCAATAACATTTTCATTAGCCAAAAAAAAAAAAAGAAAAAGTCAAGACATTACTCTATCAGACAAAGTTAAAAGACACAAGAGACAAACAAGTTTCAACCAGACACTAGAGAATAAGGTACTATTAGGTATGACAGTTGAAAAAAAAGTTAACCATGGTCACAAGCATATGGTTCCATTATTTTGAGTTTTTTATAACTTTTAAAAGCATTGACATATATGCTAAATCATTAGTATGAGTTTGTATCAGCAAGAAAAAAACAACACAAGAATTTAAAAGGATATTTCACTTTCAGGGAAAAAATAATTACTGAGGAGGGAGAATTACACCCCATGTATGAAGGGTTATAAATCCAATCCAGCTTTGGATGTTCTGGCTGACGGTGGAACCCTTGGTTGTCCTTTGGTCTGTTACGCACTTGATAGTTGAGTTGCTTTACAATCATCAACTAGCCTCCATCTCAGTGTCAACGCGTTCTTCTTCCTTCTATACATACTACATAGCATCTTCTAGGAAGAAAGAACCACGTATATCACATCAGCATCAGCAAGGCAGGCCAAAAGGAAGCGCGTGGACCTCCACTTCCATAGTAACAGCATGTTGTTTACATTGGCAAGTGGCAACGTGGGTGAGAAATGTTCAACAACAGCCAAAGGGGCTCCACAATATCCCCATATTCACACCTTTATCCTTGTCTCTTTCCTCTCCTTAACTTCCATGTGCCATGGCCTAGCTTTTTAAATCTTGCTCTCCTTCCCTCTCTCATAAACTCACTACCATTTTGTATTACCTTCACGAGACTCTGAGCCCGTTTGATTTACAGTTTGCGGGAATTGATTTGGATAAAATTAATTTGGCAGAATTGATTTTGGTAGAATTGATTTTGGTAGAATTAATTTCTGTTTGACTACCTAATTGTAAAAGTGGGTTGACAGAAATTGATTTTGTTTGGATGAGATAAAGTAAAAACACTTTTGGATATAAAATTACTAAATGGGTTTACTATATTAGATAAATAGAAGTGGATAAATAGGGGTATATGCGTAAAAGTATCAAACGTATTCTGCCAAAATCAATCTGCAAACCACTTCCGCGAAACACGTTCACCTGGACCCAAAACCCATTTACTGTTCATCCCCACATTATCCAAACAAATTGCCAATGAGTGAAACCACGTTTTGACCGGTCAAAACGTGGTTGTGACCAACCATAATCATATCCAAACAGGCACTCTGTCTGTGTCCTACTGTGCTGCTTGGAGATATTTTGGAACATAGTATATGCACTGATCAAAAGAGAAAAATGAGCAACTTTATTGCACCAAATAATCCTCAAAACCAAGATGGATTCATTGCTTAGAATATCAGCAATAACAACAGCAACTATCAAGTGTGTTACACATACCATAGCCTTCCAAGTGCTATCACTATATCCCCCGTTCTTTCTCTCTCTCTCTCTCTCTCTCTCTCTATTTGATAAATATGCATGTCTTTAGAGTAGACTTTGCCATATTGATGTATTCATGTCATGCCATGTCTTGTGTCTCTTGTCTGTGTCTAAGCTTCATAACTCAAAGTATAACTCACAATGCCACAGCTCAAAGCCAATGTCCAATAGGATACACAAAGCAGTAGATAGATCTCGAGGTACCAGTTTCAGATAGTGACTAAACTGCGTATTTAGATGATGTGTTGCCAAGTTACCACATGCAATGCCAAGAATAAAGGGAAGCGACAGGAGAAGGGGGAAATCCTTATAGGATTTCAACCTTCCCCTGTTATTTAACCAAGATGCCGAAAGCACATTTCCCTTCCAAGCTGAGCAGGTTGATTGTACATTGTTCAATGATCCAAGAAAATAGTCACATAACACAAAATGCCATGCCTAACTTATGCAAAAGCACAGTGAAGTATGAACTTGAACCGACAAAGAATAAGATGCAGTTTCATTGAGAGATCATAAAGATTTTTCATGCAAGATGTTGAATCCAACAATAAAGAGAGGATATAGCTAATAAGCACAAACCTGCAGTAATACAATGTTAATGCATTATCAGCAAGCAGCAATAATAATTTGTTCACAAGGACTACATAACTTTTGAAAGAAAACTATAGATTAAACCATTAAGAGAGATTTAGATGTAAATGTTTATCTGTAAATTTAATATATAACAAGACATTAATGGTGTCAATTGATTTATGTAGCCAACCCACCTAGTGGAAAAGGGTTTGGTTGCTGTTGTTGCTGTTTGACTACATAACTTATGAATTAAGTTGCTGCTGATTTCTTCTTCTTCTTTTTCTTTTTCATTGCTATAGACTTTTTTTCTCATCTTCATTGCTGTAGATTTTTTCCTCATCTTCATTTTCCCTACAAATTTTGTAACTTTCTGTGGAGACTTGACCATTGAGCTTTCCACAAGGGTGATTTTCTCTGGCCTTATAGGTTTGTAAACTTCTGTTATTGAAGGATCCAAACATCCCTTGAGCATTGAAGAGTGATGCCCATATGTGTGGCTTCATCCCAAAGTTCTCTTCCTTTTTCGAAATCCCCTCCTCTACAAAGCTTTGGAATGAGCACATCATAAACTGGTCCATAACCTCCCAATGAGCTTCTCTTCATTTTCTCAAACAGTTCAAGAGCATGATTTACCCTTTCAACCCCACAGAGAATACCAATCAAACAGTAGTAAAACTTATGGTTTGGTACCAAACCTTTTTCAATCATTTGATCCACTATCTCTTTACCTTTACCAAATCTACCACTCAGAAACAACACCCTTGCCACAAGATAATAGCTTACCCAATCTGGAGTGCAACCAGAATTATTCATTGTTTCAAGTATTTGACAAGATTCCTTAACTCTTCTGGTCTTCCCTAGGCAAGAAAGCAATATGTTGTAACTGATTGAGGTTGGGAAAACCTTATAAGACCTCATCTCCATCATCACATTTAAAGCTTCAGGCACAAGTCCTGAAGGATTATGTCTAAGATTCCGTTCACAAAGGCACCTTAGGAATGTGTTGTAGCAAGATAAATCTGGGATAACACCATTTGATTTCATCTCTTGAATAATTCTCCTAGCTTCCTTCACATTCCTCTGCACAGACCACCCATAAAGAAGACTTCTATATATGCAAGGTAGTGTGGCTGTAATATTGTCTTTGTGATGCAAAACTACCCCTTCAGCCCTCTTAGCATGCCCTTTGGAGCAAAGGGCATTAATAATAGCAGTAACTGTAAATTCATCAATAGGGCACTTATACTTGTCTAAGTTCTTGAAAATACCCAATGCCTCATCTTCTTTTCCCAGTTTAACCAAAGTCTCGGCTACAAGACCAAAAGTCTGAGCATCCATGGCTCGACCCTCCTTCTTGAGATCTCCAATCAAGATATCCATTGCTGTGTAGTCTTTCTTTTCGGCAAAAACTCTAAGAGTATAATTATAATCCTTGTCTTCCAAATCATAACTCAAATTCTTACTAGACCATAAGAAGAACCTGAGCAGTCTTCTAGTGTGTGCCTCATGCTTACTAGAATCAATAGCCTGAGCTACCAGAGATGAAGTTAAACAATCCTTAAACTTATTTAGACTTAGCTCCAGATCATCTAGCCCTCCAACAGTACTCATGACAATGTTGCAGAGCTCTTGCAATTGGGGAGGTGCAGATATTGGCTGCAATGTGGAGTAGAGGGACACTGAAAGTAGTTGTAAATTCTGGGTACTTGTGTTTTGAAGCCAACAGCGTTTCCAAGCAGAGTTCAGCAAGACATGCATCTTGAATTTCATTTGAGAAATTCATCAAACACGTTATGTGCATCACTTGTAACTCCAAATCTTAAGACGTGTTAGTTGTGTAATTTGTAGTGAGATAGATCGGCCCCAACTGCACGTTAACAGGGACAGTCAGTAAGATGATGCCATCAGATCCGCAAAATCCAAACTTTTGGAATAGGGGACGAACCCCTTGTCTTAAATTTTTCTCATATTTGAAAAATCTTAGGGTTCGAAGCTAAAACATAAAATCATTCGAGGTTGTCAACTTGTCATATCTGATCGATTAGTGGGGGGGAAATTAGGCAGGCCATTACTATTCACACCGCGGTTTTTGCTATTCCCACCCCCCAACATTTTTATCTTCCCTCCCTACCCCTCCCCCCTTCCCCTTCCCCTTCCCATTCCCATTCCCATTCCCATTCCCACAGTGCCCCACCTCCCCTCTTCCCCTTCCCCAAGCGAAGAGAAGTATTGTGAAAATGGGGGAATCCAGTGATGAACATGAATTCCATTCCTTGAATATCAATTAATAACAAGTCAAGTAGCTTCACATCATATAAGAGAAAAAGAGGAGTACTAAGCAAGGAAGATTACCAGGAGGTGAAGGTAAAGAAGACAGACCTGAGTAGCGTAGGCGCAGCACAATGTGGAACTAGAAATGGAAGGTTTCGGTGAGTACAGAGAAAGGGAAGCAGCAGAACAGAAGCTAGAAGCAAATGGAACACAAGGGTTTTTTATTGAGTCCTCGAATCAGTCCCTCACTTTTTTCACGTCATGCAAATTGGTCCCTTGACTTAATTAAATACCTCTGTTAGTCCCTAACTTACTTCACCGTCATTCAAATTAGTCCAAAATCATTAAGTCCGTTAGTTAGGAGCTGACATGTCACGTTAAGTATTATGTGTTTTCAACTAATATCTATGGGCTTGGCTAATTGATCTGTTCTCATTAAACAGAATATAGGCAAACAACTTTATTTTCAGCCACATAAACACAGGTTTGTTCCTAATTTTCCATCCTTCATCAAGTTCTTTCCGTGAATTTTTTTAAAATCTAAATTTCAGGTTTTAATGATTTGCATATGATTATCTATTCAAATATCATTGTCTGTTCATGGTACTCAAGGTGATTGAAGACTTGAGCTACGCCTTTCTATTTTACAGGTGTGTTGTTACCACACCCTTCATCTTCTGCATACCCTGTAAGCTAGAAGGCTATGGCACATCAAAACAGTTGCATTACCAAGGAAACCTTGCACCTCCAGCTGAATTATATCATGACCACTACAACATGCCACTGAAGATAACTCCCTTAATGAGTGAGTATTATTAAAAACAATAATGGGTTTTGAGTTCCATCAGAACCTGGAGTTTGTGTTTGCTATTGGACTCTGTTTTAACACTATAATAATAAAGCATTCATGCTTCATGACATTTGCACACCTTAATTAGCTTTTTCATATTTTAATTTTGAATTAAAAACTCATACTTTTCTTTTTTTTTTATTTGACGAGATAATAAGTGAAACATTCTTTAGGATAAGGGCATGGTTTTGGTTAAGGCCTAAGGGTCAGATTTGAATTTTATGTAGCAGAATGGTTTTTAGGATAAGATCTATGATATATTCCAGCTATAGCCAACTAAGATTCAAGTGGGAGTTTTCTCTGCTACAATGCCTCGTAAGGCAATTGAAATCACAAGGATATTCAAGATTCAAGTGGTCTCCTTTTGGATTTGGATTGACATGATTGAATCCATCTGACCTCAAAGCAAGGTAATTTTCATTTAAATTATCAACTTTTCATATTAAATAATTCATGCTCATCTCCAATAAAAATATTAGTGTGCCTTGGTTATCCTTATTTTAGCATTTCTAACAAAATTTTATTATCCCAAACATTGACCCTCTGCCAGTGACCCATTTTCCATTATAAGGATAGCTTGTCTCCTCTAAGAACCCAAACTAAGGTATTCCAGCCTGCTCGTTATGCCTATTCAATTACACAGGGAATACTTTTGTAAATATTCTAATTCAGTAAATAATATGATCATTCGTTGGTTTAGTAAATAATACTTTTATAATAACATTTGGTAAGCCATTGACAGAACCGATAATAAAACCAACGAATGAGGTAGGAAAGTGCGTAGCAGTGAAGAAGAATGAGTAACAATGGCTAAGAATACCCCTAATCTGTAAATAAGGAAGAGGGGAGAGGGAGGAAGGGTCCAAGACGCAAAAATGACGTCGTTTTCAAGCTTACATGTCACTTAACGTGACATGTCAGCTACTAACTAACGGAGTTAATGGTTTTGGACTAATTTGAATGACGGTGAAGTAAGTTAGGGACTAACGGAGATATTTAATTAAGTCAAGGACCAATTTGCATGACGTGAAAAAAGTGAGGGACTGATTTGAGGGTTTTACTCGTTTTTCATTCCCCTCACTTACGAACATGGTTGTTCGCTTACGGACACTATTGTCCGGAAGTTGTTTTTTAAAAAGAAATATAATTTCCGGACAAGGGTTTCCGGGAATGGTTCTCAGAACCTTGTCCGAAAGTTATATTTTTTTATAAAAAATGGCTTACGGATAAGGCTGTCCGGAATGAAACTATAAAAAATGGCCATTTTTTATAAAAAAAAATATAACTTCTGGACAGCCTCCGGGAACTATTCCCAGACACCCTTGTCCGTAACCAATTAATTGAAGAGCAGATTTGGGTTTTACAATTTTTTAAAAAAATATGGGTGGTGGGAATAGCAAAACACGCGGTGCGAAAAGTAAAGGCCAATTAGGCACGATAAGGGCTAAGATAGGGGAGTTGCTTTTAGAACCCTTTTTGCTATTTGCACCCCCATCTCATACCCAAATCCCCATACTACCCCTACCCCTAACCTCACGCCCATGCCCCACCCTCAATTACTGCAGTTGCATCAGCTTCCCCCCCCCAAACACACCGTCTCCCCCCTCCCCACCCCCCTTAACCACTCCCCGTTCCCAACAACCCCACTCCCCCACCCCACTCGCCCCTCATCCCCGTTCCCCCTCTCCCTGCCCCTTTAATTTTTTTGTTAAAGTTTTTGGTTTAGAGACGGAAAAATTCCGTCTCTAACTAATTTTTTTAAAAATTAACTTCCGGAACTTTCCGGAAGAAATTAATTTTCGGAAGCTTCCGGAAGTTGGTTTAAATTCGGAAATTAATTTCCGGGAGGTTCCGGAAGTTGATTTAAAAAAAAATTGGTTAGAGACAGAATTTTTTCGTCTCTAAACCAAAAACTTCAAATAAAAAAAATCAAGGGGGTGGGGGAGTGGGGAAGGGGACACGGTGGGGGGTGAAGTTGCAGGTGCAGCGGGGAGGGGGTGGGCCATGGGGTGGGGGTGGGGGTAGGGGTAGTATGGGGAATTGGGTATGGGATGGTGGTGCAAATAGCAAAAGAGGGTTCTAAAAGTAACTCCCCTAAGATAGACGCAGCAAGATTTTTAGCTTTGTATCATTTGTCGCGCAATGTCTACGGATTGCTTTTCACACCCTCCCTTTTTTACTCTTAACTATTCTTACAAATTAATTTTTAGAAACTAATTTTCAGAAATTAAATGATAAAAATATCTTCCAAAAAATATTTTTTGAAATTTCTAAAAATTAATTTTTGGAAGCATAAGTTTTTTTTGTAAATTATTAGTTTTAAAGATCAAAAAGATTATGTCTCTAAACTTGTTAGAGACGAAATAGAGATGGAAAATTTTCCTGTCTCTAAAAATTGAAACATGAATCGCTATCAGAAGTTTTTAGAGACAAATTTTTTTCGTTTGTAAAACAGAAACTATATAAAAAAATCACTTTCGAGAATAAATAAGTTTCCGAAAATGTTTTTTTCGAAAGTGTTTTTTATTTCTAGAAGGAGAAAAAAAAGGTGAGTAAAGTGGCGATGGGGTTGGTGGGGTGGGTAGGGATAATTTTGGAAAAAATTTTAAAAAAGGAGAGGGCGTGAATAGCAAAAAGAGGTGCTAAAAGCAACTTTCCAGCGCATTCTAGAAGCTGCACATGGGTTGGGTAGATCCGACCAACCCAACCTAACCCAAGATAAAAAAAAAAGGTTGAGTTGAGTTGGGTTTTCGAGTTGAATCGAATTCAATGAAGTAGATCAAGTTGGGTAATGGATTAATTCATGTTGGATATCGAGTTTTTCATTTCCAATCCAATCCAACCCAACCATATATATAAAATATAAAAATAAATCATTAAAACAATAAAAATACAAAAATGTCTAAATTTTTCACAACTCGACCCGACCAAACTACATTTTTTTATTTCTTTTCATTTTTTCTATTTTTTAATTTCTATGCCAACCCAGGTCGGGTTCCAATTCAGAAATACAAAGAAAATCGATTCAACTAAACTCAAGCTATTTTAATCTGTTCGAGTCCAAAATACTATTCTTCCCAACCCAACCCTAATAACTTATTCGAGTCTCTGCCACATGTTTCACTTATTCCATAAAAATTATCTCATCAAAATAAATGAAAATTGTCTCGTATCTCGTCATACAATGAATTGTGTTGTGACTACATCTACAAAGTGTAATAGAAAACTGGTCCATGTGCCAAAAGGAAATATACATTACCCGCATTAGTTTCTTTTAGAGAACCCAATAGCTTTAGTTTTGTTGGAAATTGACCCGTGAAAATTTCAAGAATGAAGTTTCCAGATTTGGACACCACCAATTTGACCCTTAGGGCACCAGCACCGCGGGTGCTTAACACTGATCTTAGCATAGTAGCACCGCAGCTTAAGGGAATGCAAGCGATGGAGAACAATTTTGGTTGGTGCTTATTTAAACATTCATGCTTAAATATGCACCGCACTTTACTAACATTGCAGCAGGTTTTGCCTGCAATTTTTTATTTTTTATTTTTAATTTAAGAATTTATAAAATATAAATAATGAGTAATGTGTCATTGTGGTACCCATTTAAGATCTGTAAATAGTAAAAAAATAAGGTATTGGGATGGAGATGAAAGGTGCTTAATAATAACTTGATGATGTGTAATGGTTGAAACCATTTAAGATATGTGAATAGTGAAAAAGTGAGGTGTTGGGATAAAGATTGCCTTACTAGTATATTTTTCTTTATTCAAATGTTTAGTAAATCCCCATTTTTATTCTTAATCTTGACAAAATTTGTTATATTAATCCTTATGCTAAAGAAACACAAATAAAGGTCCTCAACTTATTTCTTGTTAGTCACATTAATCCCTGACATAGAACTAACATGACCAACAAAAATATAGGTTGAAAACTAATATGACTAACAGAAGTATTGATCAAATACCTTCATTTGTATTTCTTTAATATAAGGACTAATATGAAAAATATGCAAAAATGGACATTTACTCTTCAAATATTTATTTTGGATTCTCCCCAATAGTATCATTGTCCCTGCGATTTGGTTAATTGTTGCTCTCAAAAGTTGGAAATTAGCTACAGCCTGTAGATGCTTCTAAAAGGACTACAACTAACCAATATCAGAAACATGATTACTTAACCTAGGGCTTGACCACTCTAAATTAGTTAAATAACAAAACACTTCTACAAAGAAATTAGGGAGGGGGAAAAGCTTTAGCCGGTCATGAAATTTGTTTGACAGTAAATCTCAGACAACAGAACTCATTTCTTGGGACAACATAAAGGTGTCTGACATTTTCTCCATAATTATAAGCAACCACAACCTGCTTCAAACAGTTTCAATTAAACAAAAGTGCAATACTTTCAACCGCATTGGACATAACCAGCAGGAGGTATGCCTTCAGGAAGAGCTCAGTAGGATGGATCATTTGAGGAAGTGAAATTCAAAGAAAACCGAGCAAGAGATTGTTTTAACTCCAAATGATGAGGGTGCACACTGGAATTGGATCAGCATCCCTGACATGTCAAAGGGCACATGCTCATCAATTAATGCTGACGCAACAATATTCCATCAAAGCAAGGAACAGTGCCAAGTCCTCAACAGGACAATTTTAGTGTAGGAAGGAATTCATCAGCTCTGCACCCTTTGGTCAAAGAAGCAATTTTACATTCTCAAGCATCCTCGGGAGAGGAATCTCTTGCTCCATGGTTTTCTTCCTCCTCTTCATCATCTTCATCATAGTCAGTGGAAGCAGGTTGTCCATTAAGATCCACATCAATGCCATTCAACTTTCTGACGAACTGTCCCCTCACACGAGGCCGCCTTTCAGCAAGTCGTTTTCTGTTGACATACCTAATTTTCTTATCAAAGCAGCGCTCTTTCCTTTTCTGTCTAAACTTCATCAATGCTGCTTCTCTCCTATCAACTTTACTTATTTTTACTTCACATGAACTTGAACCTCCTAATGATGGCCATGAATTAGTTGTAGAAACCTGACCAGGTTGTAAGCAAATACTCATTGGATAATATGGGAAGGATGTCATCCCAGCTGCATGAGGAGGACATTGGGGAAGATGATTGTACTGTGCAATCATAGATGAATTAGCATGATTATGCAGGTCCTGGATATTCTTTTGATACAGTTGGGCTGATGATGGCATCATAACATGATTAAAACCTCCTGAAATATAATATGGATAAGCATGCTGGGCAGGCATGCCAGATGGTTCAAGCTCAGAACCATGGCTTCCATTTCTTGGATGCACCAATCCCTGAGGATGTCCTTCCTTGTAATTCTTTTGCTGTAAAACTTCCATTGATGCAGGTGGAGTACAAGATCTCTCAAGAGAGAAAGAATCAGGGATACTATTGCTGCTGGGCAAGTCATCTTGAGAATGGCTTTCAAACATTTCTCCATTTTCCTGTGTTTTAAAGTCATTACCCCCCTGTTGAGTACATGCTTGATTCATATCTTCCACCCTTACTTGTGTAGTAGCATTATTGTCAACATGAGCAATCTCTTCAAAGTTACTCTTCGGAATTGTTGCTTTGACATAAGTGAAAAAGGCTGATGACTCTCCGATCCTTAGTTCGCTCTTCTTTGGACCAGATGAAAAGTTTCCTACATAATTATGGAAAATCAGAGAAAAATAAATGAATATGACAAGGGTACTGACATCAGTCGAATTTTATTCAACTTCAGGAACTCAAGTATCCCTTTTAGACTGAAGTCATTTCAAAATTATAACCATGAAGCTATAGAAGGCAAAATATGATGAACAAACTACCATCAGTACTTCTGTTGCATGATGGATGCTGCCCCGGAGTACCTGTGTAATAATTGAAACTAAAGCATGAACAAATGTACTTATTTAATTTTCTTGAAATTGGAGAGGATATACAAACCAAAATTGGCAAGAAGGTGAGGGGAAAAACCAAAGCTAATAATATTGGGTCATTTGTTGGCAATTGGCCTTCAGAAAAGTTGTCAATTACAATAATGGGGAATGACTAGCTGGGCATTACATTGTATTCTTGAACATTGATAATGCGCAAAATTATAATATAATTTCATATCTTGGAAAATAGCAGTTGAAGGAAAAGGAGGAGCACACCTGTTCGGCGATCACTAATTCCGGGTACATCAGGCTGATACTCTGATACATGAGCATCTGGAAGCTCCTCAACAATAGCAGCAGCTGTGGCAATACTAGCCTGAAAAGGTTTATGATAACATAAATTATAATGTAACATGCCATCTCTGATCTGCAGTTATTAGCAGCAAATAAGTCAGACAATATCTTAATTCTTAAATGTCAGTAGCTGGCCTGAAAAGCATTTAGAGTGATGCAAGATCTACACTCATTTACAGATGCAAAAACTCTCACTCTTCCTTTCTGCACTACTGGATCTGTGCAAGGGTCACATCAACACTTCTCTACAGTCTACACACATTTACACATAATTCAATGGCTCTATCTATACATAGTTATGACTTATCCTGTCTTCAATTTTTGTGAAAATAGCATTTTATAAATTATTATTTAGTGATTTTCTTATAGTTTTGTTTATGGTTTCCATGCCAATGCTGTTCAAATTTTACTTAGGATATGAACTTATTTATGAGTTGCATCAATGTAGTTTAAGATTTCGTTTATAGATGCACAGCTGTTCATTTATATTTACTCAAATTTATAGTACCTATGACTTCTACAAATTCATAATGCAATCCTTATAGTACCATTAGAATTGCTATCTCCTTTATATGGAAGGCAATATGAAAGTAAGAAGCATGCCAATATCAAACTCTACACTCTGAAGGTAGAATAATTTGCAAAGTAAGCTCAAAGTTTATTTAGAAAAACACCATTTCTTCATATAATCAATTTAGTTTCAAGATTCCCCAAGGTGCACAACTTCATCAATTTCTGATCATGTTGCAGTTGAACCAATTACTTTCATTCTTTTATTTACTGTTCTTTTAACATTCACCTCTTGTTCTTGTTGGACAGATATTCCTGCCTCTGGATTAGTGCTTCTTTTGGACCTGTCATCTGTGTCATCAGAGAACAAGGTGGTACTGTTTGTATTGGCATCACTTGGGTCTGATGCTACCAGATCAAAGTCATAATTCAAGATGTTGTTCTCCACAAGTCCAAGCTGCCAGAATAGATATAAAACACCCATTTCAATTTCAATTTCAATTTGAGAAGATATAAACTATGCATTGGAAATTTAGAGAAAAATGTCATATGCAATGGAGATAGGCAAATGCATATGCAGTGATATCTAGCTAAAGTAAAGGGGAGAGGCTATCCAAACATTCTATGTTTCATTTATTGTTATTTCATGTGAAGTTGTGTGTGTATGAAGTCTCCTCTTAAATCAAGGTGGGTTCCTTCCATTTTCCACATTAATCACATGAGTCATGAAACTTTTTTCATAGGAAATGAAACTACTAATCAATGTCTGTTAGATGCAACGAGCCAACAATCATAAAGTTCATACCTTCATTAACACTTAGATGACCTAACAGTGTAGTCAACATCTAATTTACTGATATTGTCAGCATGTGACGTTAGTATTACTTATTTTATTAGTTAATATGAATACTTAGTAGTAGCCCCCCCCCCCCCAAAAAAAAAAAAGAAAACAATCATTTTACTTTTGGCCATAACATTATTCCAGAAAGCTGTTTGTCTTAGCTTCAGAGCATACAGAAGGAGGCAGCCTGATGATTCATATGTGAAATGGCTCCTACAGAGTCTTCAGCACCAACACTTAAAGCTCCCCATACAAGATTAGTCAAATAGTTTTGACTGAGTTTTTAGTTACCAAAAAATTTTAGTTGTAAAGTAAGAACCCATTAGCACAACCAGAGAATCCATAAACTGGCTGGTGGATTGATCATATCAATTTTAAATATGTCCAAGAAACAGGCAAATACTAAACAATATTAAATATATTTTAATCATTTAAGTATAATATAGTTTTTTGTATAATATATTAATTTTAAATGCTAATAAAAGGCTATTCACATATATTTTAAATCTCAACAGACTAATTTTCTTAATTTAATGGACATAACGGCATCCATTTCATATTGCCTAAGGTTTAATGACAGGTGGAAAAGTAATAATAGTATGCATAAACACAATAAGCGGAACATCCATAAATACAAGGTAGGGCAATAAATACCATGCGTCTCCTTCTCCACATGTGTGTCCACAAGTTTAATAGTTCATTAGTGCGTAAAGGCTTTACTAGATAGTCCGCTGCTCCAAGTCTCAAGCACTTAACGACAATAGAAACCTCATCTTGTGCAGACATCACTTAACCGAAAAAAAACAAAACATTGATGAGGGACAGAATATAATTTGCCTAAAATAAAGTGTCCTACAGGAGTACAGCTGTACAGGTTCCTTATGAAAATAAAGAACCAAAGCTTACTTATAACAGGGATTCGGCGCAATTCTTTATCCCGCGCTATGTACTTCAACATTTTCATGCCCTTCTTTATCGGAAGGTCAAGTTCAGCTAGTATGATATCTATATATTGCCCCTCTGCATTCAGTGCATCAATTACCTGCCTTGGTGACCTTACTGAAGTAACTGTGAAGCATAAAAAAACCCATAGTTTACATATCTCAGAGAGCATGTGAGGAATTGAAAAAGCTGTAAAATCATTCAAGCCAAATTGCACTCCACACCAGAAATAGAAAGCACTCATTGAAATCATCAATTTAAAGGTATTTTCATTTATAGAAGTCAAAAAGGATGGAGAAGTAAGAGAGAGTGAACTCAAAACTGGAGAATCCTGCATGTGATCATATTTGTGAGCTCTGATTCTTAAAGATAACATTGAACCTCAAAAAACGTGGACACCCTAGGAAAATCCACACCATTCATGTCTCTAAAAGTTGCAAGTTGCAACAACTCCCTAGCACAGGCTTAATCAAGTCTATCTTATGGCAGATAAACATTTCTCTTGGAATCATCTTTCATATACATCTTAACTCAAATTTGAAAAGGCCAAAATAATAATTTGGATCAGCCAATAAGCACAAAGATTTGGATAAAGAACACAAGCTGACTTTAAAAATGAGTGGAAGTAAGTACAAGAAGACAACAATTTGACATATACCAGTTTGGATACACTTTTGTAGAAGAACTTATAGGAGATAAAAATAGAATGAATCAAAGAGGTCAAATGAATTTAACTTCTCCATAAGTTAAAATTAGTTACTTATAGAGAAGTTAAATGAGAGAGCTTTTGGAGTAGGTAGGCTACAAAGACTAATTTCAACTAATTTCAACTTATGGAAAAGTTAAATGCATTTGGCCTCTTTGATTCATTCTATTTTTTTCACCTTTGGCCCATAAAACAACTTTAAATTATACTTCCATATTGAATCCAGAAAACTCACACTCACCCTTCTAGCAAAGCAAATTTGAATTTAATGTTTTCAACAAGGCATAAGCAACCCAAGATTCATCTTTCCAAGTGTAATTACCCTTAAGCACAAAAAAATAAAATAAAATAACAAACACACATAAAAGACCGGCCAAAATAAAAAAAAGAAAGAAAAGGGGTTCATACCCTGATAAGAGCATCCCAGAAGAAGAGTAGTAACCTCTTCGGAACTCTTGGAATCGTTATCGCATAACAAAATCCTGACTTTACTTCTGTCAATGAAGACATCACCACTCTTAGGATTATTTCTAACACTATTGTTCTCTTTACTATTCAAATTAATAATTTCCTCAGTCTCAGCCTCATTCTCCATTGCAACCGTCGATGGCCTAAGCTACCTCAACAAACACAACCTGACCTCCATCCAAAATCAAATATTGTACCCCACACCCCAAATTAGGATGGATCAAATTCAAAAGACATCTCTTGCTATGTCACCAAAACCATAAGGACAGACAACGTTGTCAGTAGATCGAACAACTAACACGGGTGAAGGGGTCATCAAAATCCAACAGTTGAAGAGTGAGGGGCGGTGCAAGTTAGCAAGCGCAAAAACCTCAACCCCAAAAATGAGAAGAAAATAGGAAAATGAAAAAAATGAATCGTGAAGCATGTAAACAACAAAGGACAGTGGTAGGGACTAACGTGCGCCGGGCAGGGACAGTGGGTGGGAAGGAGAAAAGAAAAGGATTGGGTGGGTGGGTGGAGTGGAGAAAGGGAGGGGAGGCGTACGATAGCAAAAAGAGAAGGAGAGTGACGTGGAAAGAGAGGAAAAAAGGTGAGAATGAGAGAGAAAATAGATATTAGTGGGTGTGGCTGTGGGTTGGGGTCTGGATAGTTTGTTAGAGATAGAGAGCAGGCCACGTCACTCCCAGATCTTCCTCATTCACTCTCACCAAAATATCTCATTTCTTTCCTTTCCTCTCTCTCTTCTTTTTGTATTTGTATTTGTATGCCCTCAAACTCATGTTATCCATCATGTTCTCACAATAATCTGTAAAGAAATTAATCAATACGATGTGCTTGTTACTTGTTTTTCAGTTTTCTTTGTTAAGAATTCTTATTATTGTGTAAGTTAATTAGCAAAGTGTTAATTCGAATCAACCCCTCATTGCGAGTCAACATATTTTTAGGTTGGGCTCAGTTGACCCAATACAATCATATGTTAAGGGATGGTAATGGGTATTTTATGAGAAGGGTATCATAGTGTTCGTCCACATACCCGCATTTTTAGAAAAAGTTAATATTTGTGCTCATACACGCGTGGGCACCAACTTTAATGTTCGTCCATGTACCCGGCACCTATGTGTTCACACTCACGCTCGTTACCCGCAATTTAGTTAAATGAAAAATTAATAACTCATTAAAAAAATATTAATTAAAGAAAATTATAACTCAATTGAAAAATATCAATTAAAGAAAAGTATAACTCAATTGAAAAATTACTCAAAAATTATTTAAATATAATTATTAATTATCAATGACATAAAATTTAACTAAATTGAAAAAAAAATACGTTAATATTCTAAAACATAACAGATGATCTAATGTTCAAAATTTTTATTAAACATTACAATATATTTTCACATCACGCTATTTTATAAACTTTGATATTATGTATTAGTATTCTCCATGATATGCAAAAAGTTATTGTTAACACTAATTAGTATATATTATAAAGTAAAAAAAACACAAATAAATAGTTTTAAAAATATTTTTTTAATATGTAATATATTATATATTAATTTAAAAATATGTATAAATATATTAGATAATTTAATAAAATTAATATAATTATATGATATTATTTATTAAATAATATATATATATATATGAGTGTGGGTATGGGGCAGGCTAGGCATCATAGTGCTCGTACCCGCGCCCGTTCCCATAAAAAAATGCGGGTTATTACCCTACCCGCGCTCATACCCGTTTTGCGGATTTTTACCCTGCCTATTGCGAGTAATTTTTGCGGGTACTCATAGGGTTTGGGCTCAAT
This sequence comes from Sesbania bispinosa, assembly GCA_026901365.1. Lineage (NCBI taxonomy): Eukaryota > Viridiplantae > Streptophyta > Magnoliopsida > Fabales > Fabaceae > Sesbania > Sesbania bispinosa. The sequence continues at coordinate 439,772 of QLOH01000016.1, forward strand.
TGTCATCCCCTACCTTTATAGGTAGAGGTGTCAAAACAGGCTACCCGGCCTGGCCCGAAGCGAGTAGCGGGCTTTTATGGACCGAGCTAAATACCCGGCTAAAATTCGGTCCTGTAAAATAAGAGTCCGAGCCCGGCCCGGATCAAGTAGCGGACTTATGGGGCCCGACCCGGTTAAAACATAATTTATTAAAAAATGTAGCTCATTAAAAGTTATAAAGAATTATACTTTTACAAAACTAAAAAAATTACAATATAGTTATAAAAAAACATTAAAAAAAGAGTTCATATACCCTAATAAAACTCATTCAAATAAATTTAAAATTCATTGTAAATTCCCAAACTTATTCATCCATCAATCCTATTAAACTAAAATATATTTAACGCATTCAAATAAATTTAAAATACATTCCTAAGTTCCCAATCCATTCCAAAACACATTAAAAGATTTTTCTCAACTTTTCATTCTTACTTTTCTAAAATTATCCTTTACTGATAGAAAAATAGACAGTTTAAATCACAAAGAATATTCAACGATGAGTATTTGAAATAAAAGAAAGAAGTGAAAGTTACATTCGATATATTATAAAATATAATTTATATAACTATTTCATTTATTTATATTTTACGAACGTTGTTAATATTTTTTTCATGTTTATGAAAAAAATCAATATTTTTAATTGGAAGTTCCTCAGGTGGTACTTATATATTATAATTTATATTTTGAAAATAAATGTTATACTATGCTTTGAAAATAAGTCCCTTTGGCTTGATCAAAACATAGGAAAAACGTGAAGTGAACATGACTTTGTGACCATGCACAAAAACATGTGTTTACTAATTGTAAAAACTTCTATTTTGTTGGAAAAATATATACCCTGCAATATTTTTTATTTTATATATGTGCGGGTAGCCCGAAAACCCGTCGGGCTACCTGGCCCGAGCCCGAATTGTCGCGGGCTTTATTTCGGGTTAAAAATCCGACAAAAATTCGGGCTTCAAATTTCAATGCTCAAGCCCTGTAAAAATGCGAGTACGTGCGGGCTGGCCCGGTCGGGTTAGCCCATTTTACTGGTTCTATTTATAGGTAACAAGTCATGGATGACTCACTTCTAGACAAATATAATAAATTTAAAAAGTTTACTAAAATAAATAAATTCATATAGTAAATTATAAATATTTTAATCATCATAAATTAAATATGAAATATAGATGTAGTATATTATATTTCATATTATTCTATAATTTTATTAATAGAATAAAATATAATAAGTTGTCATACTATACTATAAATTGACAAAATTTTATTAAAATAATTTATAGCACATTTAACTAGCTTATAAGCTTATTTGGTGAGATTTTAGGTGTTTGGTAAATAAGCTTATTTTAATAGCTTATAGCATTTTTCTATACGCTACTTTAAAGCATCATTACCGGCAACTTGAGAAGCAATTTTACCAAGGAAGCATCGATACTTTATTTTTACTTAGCGTTGTAGACAATTGTCATAAGTTTTTCATATATGGACGTGAATTGTTTCCTAAAGCAATGCTTAAAAGCAAATAAAAAATGATAAAAATGATTATTTTGTATTGGAAGCACCCAAAGAGTTGTTTCATTGTAAAGATAAAATATTTAAAGATACTTATATTGAAAAGAGTAAAAATGAATGATATATACATATAAATCCCAAGCACCGAAATAGAATGGGTACATTTGTAATAATCTTAGATAACACTTGACCCTATAACTTATAGTTTATAGTATTATTTTTCTTTCTATTTTTAACCTTAATATTTTAATAAAATCCTATACGCTACTCTTTCTTTTCTATTTTTATAGCTGGGTGAATGTTCAGTGGTGCTAATTGATTAACCCTTCTCTTTATTTTTAGTAAAACTTTTCAAGCTATCCAAAGATTAAACAGCAGAAGAAAGGCTATCAGCAGAAACTACCTTTCACCTCAAACATGTGACTGAGACTAATTGATGCTATGTATATATCATGGACTGATAGGACCAAACAAAAAAGTGAAATAAAAGATAAAGAAAATTTATATAAACAGATGTATAAACGAAAAAGAAAAGTCGGCCACAGACTACACTAGTTTTAAGGAACCATAACACAAAGAATTGGAGTAACACTCGTGTCTGTTAAGGTTCAATTATTTCATTCCTCTGTCCCGTGATAGTCACTGCAGTTTATTCGGTGTCAATTTGTCAATTTTGATGCTAATTATTCATACAATAAATTTATATAATAATCCATATAATACATTTTTTTTTATTTTATTCATTATATCAACTATCACATATTCTTATATCTCATGTGGTTGTATGTACAAACTTAAAATATAAATATAATTTCTCATTTTAATGTCCATAACCATCCATTCAATATATTAATCAGCTCCAGAAGTTGAAAATATGCATGCTTCTTGGTTCTATGCAAAATTCGTGTATGTTATTGTCTCATAATATGATATGATATATGAATATAAATAATATATCAGTCGACACAAGGTGTTATTCAGAAAATAAAAGAGCATAACTGAATGCAATTAGATTTAGAGCGAACTGCACCAAAACTGAAATCCACTAACTATATATATATATATATATATATACACTTTCTTTAAGTTAGAATCCCCTCAAAAGATTAATAGTAGTACTTTTCGGCGGGCCAACTGTGTAACGTTCTAATGGCATTCGAATTTAGAATAGTGTGGTATTCTGATATCGCAAATTAATGTGGTCCTAGAAATCAAGAAAATGCAAAGAATAGGAAGCCAACTTGATTGATGATGGCAGGGTGGTCCAAAAGACACATGCAAAATATGAATGTAGTAGAATCATTTCTCCTTTTCGGCTTTTTAGCATTTTCAGTAATAACAAGGAAAAATTCAAGAAAAAACACATTATATCCATAGAATTCAAGAAAAAGCATATAGCTAATGAGTAGTGATATTAGAGGATTGAATTGGATTGATATTCAAAAATTGTTTAATTGGGTTGGTTCTAAATTTAAATAGAGGAGGCATCAGCCATTCCACCGCACTAATATATACAAATTGAATGTGTTTTTTAGTAATCCAACAATTGAATTATGTTTATTTATCATCATTATTATTTGTATCAAAATTTGTAAAATTTTAACACTAATAACTTGATAATCAAATGATTAGTTTTTTCATATATTTTAAATGTATATATGACGTTAATCTTGAGACATGTCAATGACATATCAAAATAATTCGGAATAATGGTCGTGAAGCAGCTTGTGGAGGTGTTCTTCGTGACCATTTGGATAGGTGGCTTCTTGGTTTTCAGCAGAATCTTGGGACTTCTTCGGTCCTCATGGCTGAATTGAGGGGTATTTTAAATGCCCTGGAGGTTGCATGGAGCTATGAGACAAAGAACTTACTTATTGAGAGTGATTCTGCAGTTGTTGTTAGCCTGATTAAGAAAGGCACTTCCTCTTGGCATCCATATCATTTCATGGTGCAGAGAATAAATTCTTTCCTGGCCCGCCCCTGGTTAGTCCATATCTCGCATATCTGGCGTGGGGCTAACACTGTAGCTGACTGCCTTGCTGGGTTGGCTCATTCAAACCCTTTTGGTGTTCATGTTTTAAGTTCTCCTCCTATCTCAGTTAGTATTTGTCTGAACACTGACCTCATTGGGAGTTCTGTTCCTAAAATGTTTCCTGTGTAGTGTTTTTCCTGGCGTTTGTGCCTCCATTTTTATCAAAAAAAAAATAATTCGGATTAATGTAAAATTTTATATAATGATCTATATGATAGTAACTTTCAATCCAACGGTGGATTATTTAATACAATGATCTGTTAAAAAATTATTCAGTGGTATAATACTTGATGTAACTTACATCGGTGTAATTTGATCCCTCCCCATTTAAATTAAATCAAATCCAAATTTATCTAAAGTACTTTGAATTGAATTTATTTTCATTTTTTATTTCACTTTTTTTTTGTAAAATGTATAATAATCCATGAAATAGAAAATAAATATGTAAAAAGAAAATTTGAGCTTTTTGACTACTTGCTACACAGAATATTGTCTTATTCTATGCTAATAAATATGTAAAATCATATATTTGCTTGTAAATGCTAGTTTGTACTAGATTAGATGAATTCCCAAAATTGAACCCAAAAATCAATTTGATCCCACAATCAAGGAAATTTTTTGTTTTTTATTTTTAACGTTTTTCAATTCGTTTTTTGTGATTTATATTGAATTAGATTGATTTATTAACACATCTATGAGAATGTGTTTTCATTAGTTATTACTCTGTTTAAAAAAAAAAGTCCTCCTAATGAGGGCTCTAAGGACATTAAAGAATCCATACATAGAAGTTTTTTTTATTGGAAATCATGATATTAATTAACTGTATGTATAATAATAAATGTTAAATACTCCAATAAAAATTTTCTATTTATAGTTCCTTAACAAGTGCTTCTAGAGCACTCGTCAACATTTTCCTTAAAATAATTATGAGAATATTTAATTGTATAAATAACATGTAATGTATACAAGTTACCGAGTTACATAACATTTTTTTTTATTTTGAATGTTGTTTGATGTTCAATGCACAACACAAGTAATTTTATATTGTATATTGTTTGATATGCATATGTACTTAATAAAATAATATGAAGCTTGTTATTAGGAGTGGGAATAGGTCGAGCCGAGCTAGGCTTTCCAAGGCCTGAGTCTGGCCTGCACCTTAAATCCATGGCCTGAGTCTGGCTTGTTACCTGAATAGGCTTTATTTTATGGTCTGAGCCTGACCTATTTAAAGTCTGACAAGGCCTGAAAGCCTGTTTAAAAGCATATTTTATAGTAAGATACTTGAATATATCATAAGCATATATATAAATAGACTTATAAGTTCAAGTTTTTAACATATTTAAATGTTTATACAAGCTAATAAGTATATAATTATAAGGAAAAGTAATAACAAATCTTTAGAATAATAATAGCAATATAAAAAATGTTAGTATTTTATTTATATTTAGTTAAATAGACCGGCCTGATAGGCTCAAAAGGCTTTTTCGATAGCCTGAAGTCTGACATGTTTTGCTATATAGGCTTTTGAAAAAACCTTGGTCTGCACTATTTAATAAATTGGTCTGGCCTGACCTGGGCCTGATATAGGCCGGGTAGTAGGCCCCTGACAAGCGGTCTGACCTATTCCCACCCCTACTTGTTATAATACCCTTTACACCTTAGATTATAAATTTTGAACTTGAATTAAATACGAGCTTTTTAAGCATGACCCGTTCTTTTTTTTTAGAAAAAAAAAATGTCAGGCTAAAACCTGTTAATAATGGTGAAAACAGTTTGCATATAGCCAAAATTAGACATCATTTTTTAAACTCAAATTAAATCCTAGATTTTTTTAGCCCAGGCCATTATAGAACATGGTTTGCATTAAATCAACTAATACTGGAACATGTGTAGCCTGTTTTGTCAACTCGATATTTGATATATTTAAAAAATGGACATTGACCTTATAAGGTCGACCCAGATGTATCCGATGAAATGTAAGGCTTGCGCTTTGAATTTTAACATATCTAATATTAATTTTCCTTCCACTAACATATAAGATACTTTTTTCCTTTTCCTTTTTTCTTTTTGGTGTTCTTTTATCCATCATTTTTCAGTACCTTTTGTTTATTTGGTAGAAATAAATCCACATTTAAAGGCTGTGATTGGTGACTTTTTGTTTAAAATGTTTGTGCAATGAAAAGGGATACATAGGAGAACCGAAGAGAATCGGAGCATCAGCGACTATACAGTCGAACCTTTAAATTCATCCAAAATCTCATGTTTGAAAAGTAACAAGTGCTCTGTTACTAAGTCAACTAACTAATTGTTAAGCTAGAAGTGAACAACTGATCCAAATATAAAATTATTTATATTCATATTAGAAATTCGACAAAGACAGGTTTGTCATATAGCGCACACACACACAGAGGTTTGATACTCACTCGCCAGTCCCCAAGCCCTCTTTCTCTCTCCTTTTTCTTGTCTAAGATTATTAACTTTAGAGACTGCTAACGATACAAAAAATAAATGAATGAATGAATAACAGGAAGGACCAACTAACAATTCCCAATGGTCATTGCTGTTTAAGGGAATGATTGTTAGTCCTTCATTTTAATGTGTAGTTATAGTTATCTGTCTCTGAAATAAACAATCCCATGTTCTTTTCTTACTTTCTTGCCACAGGAGAGGAAGTTTATCCTTGTCGTTCTAGATGGAGCTGAGGACATCCATGATTGAGTAACCAGAAAATTTAAAGGTTTGAACATCAGTTGAACTACAAGCATGAAATGGAATCAACTTTACAAAGCAATGAATGGTTAATCTAACAATCCTGATGGTGTCAGATTGAATTATTGATGATAATTTAGTCTGCTAAATTGATATGTATCATCTACCCTACACTTAAATTTTATCTTCCTTCTACTTGCCATGAATGATCATTTTTTTTGCAACTAATTTGATCCCTGCATTCTGCTGATAGTCATACGGATCTAGGGAGAAGAATGCATCAACAAATGTCCCAGGCATGAACAAGGAACCAAGTTCTGCAGCATCAAACTTACTGAAGATAAGTCTTTGCACAGCACCAGAAGATTCTTTTTGATATATTTCTGTGGCATAAATGGCAATATCTTCGCATACTGCTGTAGGTATACTGCAATGTAAATGTCACAAAAATGAGAAATTTTCATTGAAAGCAGAAAAGTTTGGATTAATTGCTCTATTCAGTTAATAGTATTCTTGAAATTTCCCTGCTTCATGATTTTAACCAGTAAAATTCCTAAAATTCCATCCTTTCTTTAACTATATAAAGCACAAAAACAATAAAATCATACAGTGATGCAGTGATTTCTTATGATTTAATAAAACCAGGTAAATGGACAAAACACTGGAAAAGGTTTTGTAGGATGCTTCAAACCCCTTCAGCATGGTGGTAATGTGAAACTGAATGCCCAGTTCTGAGAATAATTTTATCCACCATTATACATGCTGAAGTGAGGCAATCATTTTCATTGATCAAATAGTATGCATGCATGTATATGGGTCAATAACTTACTGCAATCTGACAGTAGGATAGTTGAAGTAGCCTTCTTTTCTAATAACAACTGGCCTCCAATCAGACAAGCTACCAGAATCCGAGGATAACTTCCGAGCAACATTGTCACATGCATCAAGAACATTACACAAACTTGGTGATGGATCGACCACAATACTCAACCGTGGCCGACCAGCATTATCAACAAACTTTGTGCTTATTCCAAACCGCACTTTCAAATCAGCACAACAAAGCTGAAATGGGAAACCTTCATGATGTAATTCTATCCTTTGACTTCCATAAAAAGATGGAACAAGAGATGCATCAATGGAAGGGATACATATTTTGTCAGGTTCTAAGACAACAATAGAGCTGCTGCAAGCCTGAGGCACAGAAGATGAGGAAGACATATCAGGTAAATCCTGCATGGGCTTTTCACCCATGGCAACATCTGTTTGAATGGATTCTTTATTTATTTGAACCTGAAGATCACTCATGTCAAAACGATCTGATTGATCTATATCAGGATGAGCAATACTTGGAACAGCCCCTGTTGTGCTGCTCATTGTAAGAGAAAGTATTGGATGATTTTTCTCTTTAGTTTCAGGAGATGATAACAATACAGAATCCTTATTCATATTCAATAAACCCCCTTCTGATGGAGATTTCCCATTACTACGACTTCTTGTAGTAGCATTTGGTGAAACCCAACTATTCGCAGTGAATATATCTGGAAGACTTGACTCCTGTAAGGACAGAGAGATTATCATTATTTTAATATTTTTATGATAGGTTCTCAATTAATGCTGTAAAATACATAATGCAACTTTCAGCCACATAAAATAAGGGGTAATCTTACACTTGTAGATTGTATACTGTAGACAGATTCTTAGCCCCCACCCCAAGAGACACGGCACAGGAATTTTAATGAATATAAGTGTTGTATATGAATTATATTATATAAGGAGACAGTACGGTGATTGGACCTTAAAATGCACAGATGTGAGATGCTCTATTGGTCTTGAAAAGTAATAAAACTGAACAATTTATTGAAAAAACAGAAAATGGTTCCGGGTGTTTAAATAATTTAAATTTAATTAAGTACTCAATGAGAATAAACCAAGGAAAAGAATCATCATATGCAGAAGATAGGTCAAAATGTGCGATACTAGCCAAATATTTTTAGCATCTGTTACTAGCTGCAAAAAGATGCCATATTACCAAAATGAGAAAAACACAACTGAATTCTAAAAACATGCATTATCAGGCTAAGAGACTCAAACTAACCACAAGGCTTTTCTTGGTAAAATTAATCAAAACGTTGATGAACTAACATCAAGTAAATAATTTGGTTCTCACTTCTTAGTCTTACTCATGAACTAACATCAAGTAAATAATTTGGTTCTCACTTCTTAATCTTACTCATGATTTGAGAAAACAAAAACTGTAATAACTAATACCAATTGTTGTTACAGTAATGATGAAGTTGTTGCAGAACAAAAACATAAGTAGGACTTTTGAATTACAAAATTACCAAAAATAGAACTGTTGCACAATATTTGAGGACTTCAAGATTCATCCGAACATCATCCAAGCTCCTGAAGTTACGTTGCAGAAAAATATTAGCAAAAAGAAACTCAATATAGCAGATGACAAGAAGGGATGCAAGTCCTTGCATTAGCACACACAATTACCTATGTGTCTGCCGTCCAAGCCCAAAATAGGTTGCAAGAGTAGCCATCTACAGTGAATATTAATACGAATATGTCAGTACTAATAAGTAATAACTTGAAACTTAAATAAACTAACCTTCACTCACATACATAATTGAAAGGTGCACAATGCACCGGTTTGCATTTAAATGGTATAATAACTATAACATAACAAGGAAAGAAGTGCATATAAGGAATAATTAAGCCATGTTTATGTTGTGAGATCGTGTGAATGATGATGATACCTTCATGTTACCAGCTCTTCTTCCAAACTTTTGAGTTAACAAGACCAAAGAATCAATAGTACCCTTGGGTTCAGGTGGCGGCAAATTAATCTCAGCAAATGCATCTCTGACCCGAACACAGTCAAACCTTATGATATTATGACCTGCCCAAATCCTCCCTGCACAAAATTCACCACTAACCAAAATCAAAAACCTAACTTTGAAGCCTATTCATCATCACAGTCATTACCTAGTCAAACCCTTTTTTTTCAAAATGCTGAATTTCCCTACATTTTTGTATGAGAGAGGGAAGATGAACGAACCGTGAAGAAGGTCATAGACGGTACTGGCAATGTCGGCGAAAGTAGGGGCGGCGGAAACCGCTTCGGCGGTGATGCCGTTGCAGCGTTCCGACAAGGGCGAGATGAGAGACATATCAGCGGGTCGGACCAAGGTGGAGTAGTTCCGGATCTCCGTGAGCTTCCTGGGGCACACAAGAATGGCTCCGAATTCGAGAATCGCAAAACCCTGGCCGGGTCGGGTTGGAACGGTGGTTTCCAAATCGAAGAACACAATTTCTGATCGATCTTCATTGAGAGGAGGACCCATATCGGAAGTGTGCTACGTACAACAGAATTCAGAAATCTAAGCCAAAAGGGTTTGAATTTGAAGTTTGATACTTTGATTTATTGATGACTTGATGTCTACTTGAACATTAAACGCGCCAACATTCTTCCACTATTTATACAAGGATATATTCTAAAGGATAAATTTTTTTGGACCAAGATTCTAGGGGAAGGAATCGTGGCGTGTGGGTTACTGGGTTTGCTTCGTAATTGGGCCTATCCTTTTATGGGATATTCTAAGGATAATGAAGGAGTCGTGACGTGTGGGTTTGGGCTCATACAGGCCCATGACTCAAGTTATTACTAACCCACCCATGAGGTTGAACACAGATGCAAGCTTGGTATATCCCTTTGATTGATGCAATTAATGGATATGAGTAATGAATTACTTGTTATACTTTGCTTTATGAAACGGTCATAGGAAAGTAATTAACGTGGGGGAAAGGAAACACAATCAAGCATCAAAATCATCTTTTGCATGACATGAGATAACAATCATTCCCTGGAAAGTGTTGATTTAAAAAATAACAATGATCTAGGGTGTATTTGTTTTTATGTTGGCATATGTTCCAATGTACCACTTTATATGATGTATACACAATCGTTAATCATAGTGCTTTGCAACAGAAACACATCAGTAGCTTTACACTTTTAGGTGCATTTTTTGTTTTAAGTTATGTTCTTGCCTTCTGAAAAAATATTGTAAAACCAGGATTCTTGAAGCAAAATTTGTGTTCTTCCTACACCTCAACATCCAAGAAAACCTCTGTTATGTCTGGTTTATAGCCTTCCATGTGAGCTTGCTTGGTGATCTCACAAAGGATTTCATAGATTAGAAAAGAATGCTTATGAGTCATGTCACCTGCTACAAAATTATGGACAGCTCCATTAATTTGGATCCAACTTCTGCCTGGAGGCTTTTTCACACCCATCTCAATCATTTTCTGTCTCACTGTAATTACATCATGCCATCTTTTGGCAAGAGCATATATGTTTGACAAGAGCACAAGGTAGCCTGCAGCTTGATCAGTGTTGAGTTCAGCTACTAACTTGTTTGCCACTAGTGATGCCATCTCTGAATTCTTGTGTATTCTACAACCACCAAGAAGAGCACCCCACAGTTTATCATTAGGCTTTAAAGGCATGGTTTCAATAAGTCCATGTGCTTCATCTAAGAAACCAGCACGGCTCAATAGATCAACCATGCATCCGTAGTGTTCAATCCTTGGGTTAATTCCCCAAGTATGTTTCATGGATGCAAAAATTTGGCGTCCTTCATGTACAAAACCTGCATGGCTGCAAGCACAGAGAACTACAATGAAAGTTATTTCATCAGGTCTCACTTCATTTACTTCCACACCATCACTAAGCATAGTCTTAAACAAATCAAGGGCTTCCTTTCCAAGGCCCTGTTTTGCAAAAGCCATGATGATGCTGGTCCAAGATACAGTGCTTTTCTGAGGCATCTTGGTAAACACTTGATAAGCTTCATCAATTATTCCACAACTTGCATACATGTGTATGAGTGCATTGTTCAAGCGCACAGAGGGTTGCTGCCGGTTCCTCTTTTCAACATACCAATGGATCCATCTTCCCAACTTCAGATCTCCTAATTCAGCACATGCTGATAAAGCTGCCACCAATGCCACCTGATCCAATTCCACATGTGCTCTCCTCATCTCACCAAACAACAACAAAGCTTGTTTACACATTCCATTCTGAGCACACCCAGCAATCATGGTTGTCCAAGACACAACATTCCTACATGGCATCTCATCAAAAACCCTTCTTGCCCCATCAAAATCACCACACCTAACATACCCAGCAAGTATAGAGTTCCAGCTAACAACACTTCTCTGGCACATATCATCAAACATGTGGCGTGCTTGCTCAACACCACCGCGCCTAGCATAGAAATTGATCAAACTTGTGTCCACAAACACATTGGAGCAATACCCTTTTACCAGAACAATCCCATGCACCTGTTCCCCTTCTCTCACCAACCCACCTCGCGCACAAGCACTCAAGAGAAACGAGTATGTGAACCCATTAGGGTCAGCCTCAGTTGACACCATTTGGCTGTAACATTCCACTGATTTCCAAGGCATGTGGCTGCGGGCATAGCCTCTGATCATGTGGTTCCAAAGTGTGGTACTTGGGGTATCGACTTTGGCGAAGAGTTTATGGGCATGTTGGAGTTGATCAGAAGCTAGGTAGAAAGATAGAAGCTTGGCGATGATGTTACTCCTGTGAGAGAGGCCGTTGAGAACTACTTGGCTATGAATTTGAATGAGATTTCTTAGGGTGTTGCAGCTGTGCAATAGGGAGAAGACGTGCTGTTGAAGAGCTCTTCTCCGGCTCGGAGGAACCCAACCTTCAATCAACATCGAAATCGAAGCCCAACGACTACTATCAAAGTCATTTGCAATTAAGTTGGTTGCTAAACCTTAGAGCTATAACTCAAACTCACCAGCACTATGTGAACTGAGATTTGTGATGTTATGGAGAGAGAGTGCCAGGTCAGTGTTAGGCATATTGTAAGAGGAGAGAAGAGAACACTATTAGCCAAGATTGCGTTTGCCAATGAAATCTCCATGCAAGTCTACAGGGATCTCCTCCAATTAGATTAGGAACTGTTTGGTTGAAACCATAGTGAGTTGAAATTATATTTTATCTTGTTTGGATTTGTTTGGATGGGGGAGGGGAGGTCATTTTTATTTGGTTCATGAAGAAAGGAGAGATAAAATAAAATCAGTTTACTTTTATACTCTTATACTTTTGTAACATCCAACTTTATTAATATAAGTTGATGAATATTTTTAAGTAATTTTGATTGTTTTATTTTAAATTTCCTCCCCTCCAAATCCTCCACTTTTGGAGGGGAAACAAAATGATATTAGGAGGGATTTTGACCCCCCCCCTCACCTCTCATTCCATCCTAACAAATTGAACCAAATATAACAACCTTCTAAAAATCTCTCCTCTCCCCTCCCCTCCCCTCCTTTCCCTTCCCCTTTCCTCCAAATCCCTCCAACCAAACATAGACTTCAGGATACTCTTCTCAGTGACTCTCTAGCACTCATATTTTTTTATTTGTGATAAGCACATATATCTCTATTACGAGGCCCAATGTTGTTTGAGGCTTAATCACACAGTTAAGGTACTCAAGGTGGAAGTAAGCCAAGTCAAGCTAGGTTTTCCAAGGATCAAGCATGGCCTGCATTATATTTTTGTGGCCCTTGGCCAATTTTTCAGGTCTGGCCTGACATGTTTGAAAGCCTGATTTGGCATATTAGTATGTTTGAAAGTCTATTTCATATTATAACCTTTAAATAGACTAATAAATATATATCTAAATAGGCTAGTATGTTTACTAACTAATAGTGTTACTTTTTAATAGTGTAAATATGTCAATGACAACCAAAGAGTCGTGAGTTAGTTGGCAACACAGACTAAGATTGTGGGAAGAGCTCCTGGGTTCGAACCCCACTGAACACACTCTTAGGGAGGGGTAAAGAGCCTTAATTATGACTAAACCCCGAATAGGATTACCCTTGGTAATAGGGGATACCTATGGTGAAAATTAAAAGAAAATATGTCAATGACATATATATTTAAATAAGCCAACACGTCTATCTCTAAATAAGCCAACATGATAAATTAAAAAGTTATATTATTATACTATCTATTATGTATAATATATTTTAATTTTTATTAAAAATTATATTATTTATAAATATGTTAGCCTGTCAAGTCTAATAGGTTTTTTAGAAAGCCTAAGCCTGACTTATTTAATTAAAAAGGCTTTTTCAAAAGTCTAGACTTGACATTTTTATTCAACAAGTCAAGTCAAACTAGGTCTTAAATAAATTGGACCATAGGCCCAATGAGGCTTATTTCCACCCCTACTTCTCATCTATCCCTAAAAGTCTGTTTAGTATAAATTGAACCCGTAAGCTATTCTCACAATCTCATTTTGCTTTGTTATTAGTTTTTTTTTTCTTTATTGTCATCCCTTACAAAAAAATCTGTAGAAAATAAAATAAAACTATGTCACATTTTGTGCATTGGTATCCAATTATTTTTTATATTTTATAAAAGTAATTGTGCAATACATAAAATACTTATTACTTTCATTTCTTCTTCAGCTTTGGTAGTGTTGGATAAGCAGACACAAACGAATATTATGACACGTGTTGTCATTTTATAGTTTTCTAATTTTAATTTTAAATAATAAATCTTAAAAGAAAATGTTTATTAATCTTTTTTTACAACCAAAAGATACAAGATACATGAAATAATCGAATGTCACATGGTAGCTAACCACATCATCAACAAATAGTCATGAATTAGTGTTAGGGTTAAAACATATTGGCTCTAAAAAATAATGGATTGAAAACAAACAAGAAAAGTGAGGAGTGATTAAAAAGAAAAACTCACTTAAATAGAAGGTGCTAAAGAGTTATTTAAAATATCCATATAAAATAGTCAAACACTATATAAAAGTGATGGTGTGACTTTTTGTTAGCTATGTTATTAGTTAATGGTCTTGAATTGATATCAAAGACAACAAAAAATGTTGATTTCAAAAAGAAAAAAAGGAATCAAAATAAATAAATAAAGGGGAAAAAGACACCAAAACAAAAAAAAATACATAAATAAAGAGACGCAGTATTACTTTAACTTTTTAAAATTTACCGAGGGTTTTTTTTGTCAACTCAATCTTGATTCATGAAAGTGGGCCCAAAGCCTAAACAAGAAACAAGGAATAGAAACATTCCTGACTAATATTAGTCCAACAAGGGTCAACAAAATAAATAAAACAAACAGGACCCGGACTAACAATTAAACAGGAAAGAAAATCTAATAAAAATAACAAGAATCTAACAAGTCATAAAAGTATAAAGTGAAACCCTAATATTGCGAAAAGGCAGTCCATAAATGTAACCCAAACTCAAATTTGATGGTCAAAGATCATGAGGGAGAGACAGGACATCGGATGAGCGAGAAATTGAGGACAGGTCGCAACTTAACTGCCTTTGCAACCAGGGGGAGAAGGAGTGCATGAACTGCATTTGCCTGTCCCACTAAAAGATTACCAAGATGATCTCGAGCAACAACTGCCAATGCCCTTCTCTTACTTTTTGGAGACCAATTAGCATATGCACTACATTTAATTGTACTCGGAGGCGGACTCTTCCAGTGAGCCCCATCTCTGTAGACGGTGCAGATATGTTGTGCGGCTGAATGTATGGTTTCCGTTGCCTGTAGAAACTCTGTTAAATATTGTGAGGCTTGCATTAGAGTGAATACTGGCTGAGGAGGTGAACTCCTAAATGTATTGCCATTTCTTTGCTTCTGAATAGACCAAAGTATACTAGTAGTTAGGGATATATTGTATGAAAAACTCTGAGCATTCTATTTAAGCAAGATAACTTTTTCTATGAACCATGAATCAAACTGGGTGACATTATATGGGGTGGGAAGCAACTGTAGCTGGGAACCAAACCAAACCGGGGTAGTCCAAGGACACAGTAAAAGGGCATGCTCCACTGTTTCTTCTGGGTAGTTGCAAATAGGATAGGTGGGGGGAATAGGGACCCTTCTTTTAGCTAGATTCGATGCTACCAGGAGTGCGTTAGTGCATGCTCTTCAGATAAAAAACTGAAACTTTTGAGGCACCCTTAGGCTCCATATAGTTTTCCATAATTCCTGGGAATTTGAGGTAGAAGAGGTTCATAAGTTAAAGTTTGAACCCTTACTAAGGGTTCAAACTTTAACTTATGGACTAAGATACTTAATGACCCACACTATCTTTAAGCCACGAGCACACAACTTGGATCCAAATAGGGTTGCTATGTCTGATATATACACCAATAAAGGCAAGGCGTGTGATACAATAATATGAAAATGAAACCTTCTTTCTTTCTTGTGAAAAAATGTTGCAACCCTAAGAGATATTTTAACAACACTATCCCATTGGGGCTACTCTCCCTCCATGAGAATCTTTTATCCACTTTAAGTGAGTTTTTCTCTCTCATTGTGAGAGTTTTTTTTTTTTTTTTTTCATTTTTCTCCCTTTCCTTCATGTCCATATACCACATTATTCTCCACCTTTTTTGGCCACTTCTCCCTCATCCTTTCTGACCACCACCTTCATACATCTAACTCTTCCTCCTTCTCGAGATTATGCCTTTTCAATTTCACTTTATTTCATCATTGTTATCATATTTAATAGATTATGTTAGAGTCGTCTCTTTTAGTATTTTATAGCACAATTTTACCTAGATCTACTGCCTTTTATGCACCCCTACCACTACAACTCAAATTTATAGCATTGCTTTACTCGGTTTCGCTACGGTTGATGTTGTGGGATCTTTTTGCTTTAAATTGTTGTTGGACATGTACTCATTCGAAAGGAATTAAAAGTAAAGGGAAGAAATGTCCAAAACTCTTTCAAGATTTATTTATAATAGGAGCCTAAGATTTTGCATTGTAGGATTGTTAAATTGTTTAGATTTATGAGTATTCTATACGTATATGTGCTTGATTTGTTGTTTTAATCTATAGTGTACTGATATAATATTCTTTATTTAGCATCTTACAAGTTTTGTAAGTGTCATTGGACATTTTTCAATCAATGATCTTTGAAATAAATGAAAAAGAAGATGGAAGTCAATAATATTTTTTTTATATGTTCTTCATTATTTAAGAAATTTAATGTAAAAATTATTAAATAGTATTTTTTTTATTTGATAAAATCTATATAAAGACTTAACAATAAAAAACATGTTACAATGTAAATTTATTATTTATATTTTAAAAGTATCATTTATGATAGTAACACGCGAATTAAGAAATATAGATAGTATTTTTGTCTATATTATTTTTTAAAGTTTCTACTATGTTTTTTATTATATATTAAACTTATTATTTTTCATACTTATTTCTTTATTAATCAATTTAACGAAGATAAAGATATAATTGGTAAAAGAATTATTAATACAATCTTAAAAATTGGAATTTATTAATAAATAAATATAAAAATATTTTAAAATGTCAATGAGTATAGTAGTAATATATTCTAAAATCCTGAGCTCCCTAAATTTAGCTCAATTATTACTTGTTATGATGTGCGACAAATACAAAAGAATAGAAAATTGATGAAAAGAGAATAAAAAAACAGAAAAAGTACATATAATATAAAATTGAATGAATTTATATTTTATATATTGTTTAAATGGTAGAAAGAAATAAAATGTGAAGACATCAATGTTTCCGTTTGATTAAAAAATGAAAAGAGATAAAATATATTTGCATTAAATCACTTTTATACTTTTTTTAATATAATGATAAGTAGGTAAACAGTAGGATAAATTTATCTGTTTATTCAAAATGCTTTTCTTTCTTCATTGAAAAATAAAAATGATCTCCACAATATTTTTATCCTGTTATTTTCTTGTCAAGTAAATGTTGAAAAAAATTCATTACATCTCTCTCTTGTTTTTTTTTTATGCTTTTCATTCTTTTTTCTATGCAAACAAATACATGTATGTTCAGTCTGTTTATTTTTTAATTGGAGATGTTTCAAAACATTTGGTGTTCTAAGTTTGGAACCTCCTAATTAGCCTTTGCTAATCAAACATTCATGTAGAATCTTTCAAATTTGTTTAAAATAAACAACTAAAAGTTGTTTATGAATAATGAGGTGTGAAGCGGGGTTAGCCATAGGGAATTTGACCAGAATATATATCTTGTGCATTTGATCATAACATGTAGGGATGGGAATAGGCCGAGCCGAGCTAGGCTTTCCGAGGCCTGAGTCTGGCCTGTACCTTAAATCCATGGCCTGAGCCTGACCTGTTTAACTGACATAGGCTTTTATTTTATGGCCTGGGCCTGGCCTATTTACAGCCTGACATGGCCTGAAAGCCTGTTTAAAAGCATGTTTTATAGTAAGGTACTTGAATATATCATAAGCATATATATTAATAGACTTATAGGTTCAAATTTTTAACATTCTTAAATGTTTATACAAGTTAATAAGTATATAATTATAAGGAAAAGTAATAAAAAATCTTTATAATAATAATAGCAATATAAAAAATATTAGTATTTTATTTATATTTAGTTAAATAGACTGGCCTGATAGACTCAGAAGGCTTTCTAGATGGCCTGGAACCTGGCCTGTTTTGTTATATAGGCTTTTGAAAAAATCTTGGCATGATCTATTTAATAAATTGGCCTAGTCTAGGCCTAATGTAAACCAGGTAGTAGGCCCCTGACTAGCGGTATGGCCTATTCCCACCCCTAATAACATGGAAACTCATGGACAATAAACAATGCCAATTGCCAAGATCGTGTACACTTTTAAAATTGAAGTACCCAGAAAAAGTGGTTTAAAAAAGATCATGTCCCCTGTCAAAATCATAATCACATTTTCTCTTTTTTTTTTAACAAGATATATATCCACTACAACCTAAGATTTTATTTAAAGGAATTAAGCATGTACCGAACCGCTCTTTTTTTTTATTCTTTTAATGAACATATAATACTTTGTATTTAAAAAAATAACATTTTCACATATATCCTCTATAACCCAAGACCTTACCTAAGGGAAATCAAACATGTACTATTTGAACGAATTTTTATTGGTTTTTCTCTTTTTTTTATTCTTTTAATAAACATATATTAATCTATGCTTTTTTTAAAAAAAAATCCATTTTCTTTTTTAATATTAATTTATTTTCTAAAATGTTACAAGTATATATTTTTATTAAAGGCAAAAAGAAAACCATCTTTACCAAAAAAAACGAAATCATCTTTTTCCACATGTAGAACGTGGCGTGATTAGCATTAATGAACTAATATAAATACAAGGTTTGGTACCAACAACCATCAATGTGTATGACATGACTTTTTAACGACCGCATACTCTCTTTCTTTTATTTTTTTGTTTAATTTAATTTAATTTAATTTTTGACAAATTCTGTCCCACACTAGAAAGCGGTAAATGTATTAAAGTGAGACAAAATATAACTTAAAAATAAAATATAAAAAGTATATATATATATTTGATGAGTTTAATTAGAATATACTTTTTTTACATTATCATTCAATAATGTGTTGTAACATCATTTAATGAGGATGAGATCTCATGTGTTATTAAACTCATTAAATGATGTGATAACACATCATTGGATAACAATGTGAAAATGTTTTACATTGTTAGTGTATATTCATTAAATTCTTGGTTAATTACAACAAAATGAGATAAAGAGGGAAAAAAAGAAGTGTGGAATGTAATGAGTGGTGTGATGGAAAAAGATAGAGAGAAAAAAATGTGTTGTATAAATTGTTGTATGTTTTTTATTGTATGAATATATTATCGAGTAAACTAGCAAATCTATCCTGACTTTGTTAGGGTCATGCAGTTTAGTCTATGAGAAATAGAAAATCTCAATCAATCCTCAACTTCTTGTTTTTTTGTCACTATAGTCAAATTATATGTTTCCCGTTAATTTTTTTTACGTGTCATTCTATTTGCCATCGGGGCAACAAGAAAAGGAAGAAGGGAGAAAAAGGAGAATAGAGAATCACACGAGTGTTGGAGTTAAAGTCTTTCCAACTATAATTTTGAGAAAACCACGTCATTTTTGTGCCACAATGGACACTTTAGTGACAAACAGTGACACAATGTCACTGAACTGGGAAACACACAGTTAAACTACAGTGACAAACAAAGTAAGAAGTCAGAGATTATATTATGTTTTTCT
Organism: Sesbania bispinosa; assembly: GCA_026901365.1. Classification (NCBI taxonomy): domain Eukaryota; kingdom Viridiplantae; phylum Streptophyta; class Magnoliopsida; order Fabales; family Fabaceae; genus Sesbania; species Sesbania bispinosa. The sequence continues at coordinate 459,213 of QLOH01000016.1, forward strand.
ATTTCTTAGGGACTAAATTGCATGACCCTAAAAAAGTCAAAGACAAATTTGCTAGTTTACTCATTAATTATTTTTAAAGCTCAGTGTTAGAGAAAAAATAGTATGAAAAAACATTACAAGACACAAGTAAAATTAAATAAAATAATTTTAAAATAACTTGACTCTTTATATATAACATGAATGAAATCAATCATGTTTATATTTTGTGGTGTGCAAGACTCGACCCGTCTCAACCCAAGTTATTCGAGTCAGGTCTATCCCAGGCCCCACATGAAAGGATAGAGTGGCAGGTCACATTTAATAACTTGATGTCGGTTTGTGGACGAGTTTGAGTCAATTTTCAAGTTACCCAACCGTCTCATATATATAATATATAATAATAATTATGGTTAAATATGTTTTTGGTCCCTCAAAATATAATAAAATTTGGTTTTGGTCCCTCATTTATTTTTTCATTGGTTTTGGTCCTTCATTTTTTAAAATCACATGCTTTTAGTCCTCCTTATTAATTGTACTCTATTAAGTCACTTTCACAGCTCCACTACAACTTTTCTCGGGTAAAAATTTACGGGAAATTTATTGTGACTTTTTCTCTAGAAAATTTATGTGTAGTAAATTTCCAAAAAAACTATAAATTTTTTAAATAAAAGTGCTGCTATAAATTTTCTTTGCTTTGTTGTAAAAAAATCTATAGTGATTTTTCGTGCAAATTTTAGAATCTATACAAAATTTTCTTTCAATTTTGAAATCTACAGGGAAATTGAAGGAAAATCTATTGAAAAATCTACAAGAAATATTACTACGTCATCACTTAGCAGAATATAATTAACAGTGAGGACTAAAATCATATGATTTTAAAAAATGGAGGATCAAAACCAATGAAAAAATAAATGAGGGACTAAAACCAAATTTCGCTATATTTTGAGGGACTAAAAACATATTTAACCCTAATAATTATTTATAATTTTATATTATTTAAAGATATATATATATATAGTAGTTATTATTTATAATTTTCTATTAGTTAAAGTTTGACATCATTTTATCTTTCAGAAGTCTTTTGAATTCAATTTTCTTTTATGACACAGACTTTTATTTACTTTAAAACACATAAAGTTGTGTAGTGACATATTGATATTATTCTTTTTTACAGTGTTTTAAAGTTAAAAGGAAGTACCAAAGAGTTGTGGCTCAGTTGGCAATGCATGCTGAGATTGTGCGAAGAGCTCTCGGGTTTGATCCCCACTAAATATATTCTTCGGGAGGGGTGAGGAGCCTTAACTGTGACTGAACCTCGAACAGAAATGCCCCTGGTAATAGGGGATACCTGTGGTTTACACAAAAAAATATTGACTTTCTGAATGAGTTTAAGAAGGTTAATACTCTTATATAATGTGTCATGATACTTTTCAAGTATTGATCACTATTGTAGACGTTCAACACATCTATAATTTACAGTAGAATAAATACCAAGGACTAAAAAAATAGCTTAAAAATTTTATAAGAATAATGATTTTTTTTTCTAAAGACAAAAATCAAAACTCAAATATTTTATTGGAAGTAAAAACTTATTTTACCCTAAAACCTAAAAAATTAAAACAGAGTAAGCAACAAACAAAACTCTTCTCCACCAACCCCTAATTATATCCATACAATATTTACAAAAACTTTTTGTACAAAGCATCCTTTCATAAGCTAAACTGAACATGCCTTTCTATTTATTTTAGGCGGGTCAAATGGTATCACAACCTTTTCTCTTCAAAGTCCTAAACTTTTTTGTTATCCCATCCCAAACGACCCACCTGCACCTTAGCTTTCATTTTCCGTTGTTGACGGCGCAGGCTTGTCCCAAAATCTAGAGGCTCCTACTTTCTTATCCTTTCAAATTTCAATCATCAGCAGCAGCTATAAGGAACACGAACAGGGACGCAGTTATGCACAGATAGATTGCTTCCTTCCTTAATTTGCCATCATGGAAAGTGGAGGAGGAATTGAAGGACCATGGCGATTTCGCTCTGTCTCCAAATTCATATTATGCGCCCTTTCTGGTGCTCTCACTGGCTGTTTTGCCATTGGTTAGTTATAATCAACATGACATGCTTTTTTCATTTCATTCTGTTTCCTATGCTTCATTAATTCCTTGTTTTGATTAGTGGGGCGTGGATAGATTCTGGGGTTTCACCCTTTTACGATTTTGGTTGCCCTAAAGTTAAGACTTTTTTTAGATTTGCTATGATTTGGGTGTAATTCAAGAAACTTGTGGTTTGGTAGAAAAAAATTAGAAAAAGCAGCTTTTTGTTTTTTTTTTCTTTTGAAGCTTAAACAGGAGGAATAAATTGTCTCCACAAATCAAATTTATGCTAGGTCTTTTTGCTCTGAACTTTTTTTCTTTGTTATGATTTGAATTGGTGATTTTCTTTATTGAAGTTGGAGAATGTTTGGAGTGTTGAATGTTTACCTAGCCAATTGCCACTCTTGAAAAGTTGCTCAGGCTTTGAGGGAGGTTTGGTTTTATTGGCCTCTCATGTCTTGTGTTTTTCAAATGCAGCCGGGGCCCTCACAGGAGCTATAGCTGGTGCTTTAGCAGCTAAAGCTACAAAGAGTGGGTTTCTCCGGGGAGTTTCATTGGGTGCTATTGCTGGGGCTATACTCTCAGTGGAGGTGTTAGAAGCTTCCCGTGCATACTGGTGTATGGAGCAAACTGGTTCACGGGGCGCCTCATCTATGGTTGGTAATCATTTTGCTCTTGATTTTCTTTGGTCTCTTTATGAGTAAATTCATTTATAACATGCAAACTCACGAGGACAACACTGTTACCTTTTAGTAAAAAATGCACATCCATGCAGACACTACTCTGCCTTTTTTAGCAAATCCAAACACCCAATGAGTAGCATGTTAAGATGTGCTTTTTGAGGGGCAGTCTAAGGTCAAAGTTCTAAACCAATTTTGTAACATTTAAATCCAGGCAGATTTCATAGAGGAACTTGTTCGCGGGAGGCTTGTAGAGGAATCACTTGCACCTGCTATTTTAACTGCTTACAATTTGCAGGTGAATTTCCCCCCTCTCATTTTACTTATAAAAGCAATAGCTCTATGTGTCTGTGGATGCATATAATAGTCTAGGTGCACTGGTGCAATCTCTGAGTTGGCAATATCAAGAGCTGTTAGGTATGGTCAATTTAAGATGGGCAACTCACAGACTATAACTGGTTACCAACTTTGCTTATAAGACCTGTGAGTAATGCCACATGTTTTATATATTTTTCCTTTGCAGTATGAATGCCTGCAAAATGCCAGCATTCTGTTTCTCCTCCTTGTGGCTAGTTTTATGAGCATATTCACTATTTTGAATTTCAAATTAGTCTCCTTTTTTCCAGTTCACCTGAAATAGGTTTTTCTCTGTTTGATTAGCGTGTGGTGGTTGAACAGCAAGCTCATGTAACCTATATCATTTGAAATCTGAAATTAAGGGGGATAAAGAAGTTTAACTATTTAAGTTGTAAAGAAAATTCAAAATATTAACAATGCAAATCAGAGTTTGTTGAAGATATATATGGGTATTTATCCACGCAAATATAACACATAGTAGGTCAAGAACCACAAAGATTTGACAGTCCTGAGCTTGCTTTTGTAAAAGGTATATATATTCACCAAATGAGGATATGGTAATGGTACCATGTTCAATCCAATCATCCTTCGAAAGATTTTATTTTCATTTGTTCAAAAAGTTTTAAGCCAAGTTAGAAAAAGGGCACAAGAAGACCATGACTAGTAACTTCTCTATCAACAATTTTTTATGATTTGTTCATTCCAAATTTGCAATCAAAATTTATTATATGTGTGCTTGTTGGTTTATTGATCCATAGTTGGACATTGTTTACTTGGCCAGTCAATACAAATCCTATGATTTGCAATCCAATTTCTTGAAAAATCTGGAATCAGAAGATGAAACTAATGGATATCAAGACCATTCCTTGGTTTTGGGAGATTTTAGAGGTTCAGCAGCCTAGAAAACTTGATGGCTTTTAGGATTATTTATCATGAAAGATAAGGATTGGGTATGTGAAAGAACTCCCAAGTATTTAACAAAGCTTTAGTGTAAAGCATATATGAAAGAGTTCAAGGTAAGTCCTTTAATATTTGGGCAGATTGAATCAATTTGGCCAGTAGCTGGAATTTGTCTTTGGCAACCAAGAGATCATTGCCGGATTTTCTCTCTGCTCTCTTCCTTCTCAATTTTCATTCATACATAAGCTGAGTTTTTCTTATTAGAATTCCCTTGACCTTATGAAATCTTCCTCAGTGAGTGAAGCTGGGTTATGTTTCCAGGTCAATATTTTTAGCAAGGCTGCTTGACAATTCTCACAAACTGGAAGCTAGCCTTGAAATGTAAGTAATAATATATGGGGGACATATTTACACATACTCATGTGGTTTCAACGCATTGCTGTGTAAGGTTTTCCCAAGTGTGTGGCCGCACACTGAACATTGCCAACTACATGTAATGTTCACTTGTTGGAAAACATGACAGAGTGGAGAGAATTTGAGAGAAAAATGATGAGACAAGAAATTGGAATTTACTGGCTAATATAATAGTACAGAACTAAGTATTCAACTAATCGCAGGTTCATTTGTAAGGCTGTAACTAACTAGTCTAGATAGCTCAGCACACTAACCAAACTATGGTAATACTATTGCCACGGATGCTCCATGTGCACAGGATTATCTTTAATCTTTTTGTGTTTGCTTAACAATATATTTTGATGTCCACTACCAATTGTTTTTGTATTTTAATGATTACACGTGCCTCTAATTGTGGTCTTTCTCTCGTGACTATTCTGTTCACTCTTGTTTGTTTGTATATCCCGCCCAACCATATATGAACCCTTTGATTTTTATTTTTAACAAGCCATGGTTTGTGAGATTTATTTTCATGTAACTAAAATGAACTTTTAATGTTTAATCTTTGCTGTGTTGATTGTTTTGTACTTCTGTACGGTATATTTCTTCCAAATTTTTACCGGTTAGAACCCATCTGTAGTTTCTGTACTAGGATTTCATTATTTCGAATTCTATTTGAGTATATCTAGTTTTTGACCTATGATAATTTGTTTTAGTTTGAGCAGGTTGGCATTGCTAATACAGGCTATGATGAGTTTCATGATGTTCATGGCTTAGTAGCGTCCAGAGGATTGTCAGGGGAATCATTGAAGAAGCTACCGCACCATATGATCATGAAGGCAGAGAATACTTGCTGTGCAATATGTTTGCAGGTAATTATTCTTCTTTCTGAATTAAGTAAAGGAGCCTTTACGTGTTTTGCTTGTGATAATACTTCCCAATCCCTATTTGAATTTTGGATGAAACTTTTACTTTGTGTTGTGTTTGGATAGAGTAATTTGAAATTACTAAATTTCATGTATTAAAATAGTAGAAAAGAGAATTTCAAATGACAAATACGAATAATTTTTATGACAAGTAGAAGAAATTTCAAATGACACATTGAGAGAAAATTTCAACATTTCTCTGTTACAATTTTGGGAATTTTAAAATTCTCCATCCAAACACACACTTAATGTAATTATTGTAACATTGAGAGGTGAAATTTACAGGATATTGAAGTAGGCGAAATTGCAAGAAGCTTACCTCGCTGTCACCATACATTTCACTTGATATGTGTAGACAAATGGCTCGTCAAGAATGATTCCTGTCCTGTCTGCAGACAGAATGTCTAGTTTGTTCCTTCCTTGGCCATTAGGAGATTATATTTTACGGGCACATGTATATGTTGCATTATTTGTTTCTTTATATGCGAACTCTGATTATTTACCATAAATTGTGGAGGGGCATTTTGTATAGTTGACGTTGGCCTTTTGTAATATATAATTCAATAATGTTATTTGGTAGGAAATCGAATGCCCAATAACCAATCGTGTCTCGAGAGGACATGGTAAAGTTTGGAAAGGGAATAGACATTGACAAGATACTTTTTTTTCCTCCTTTTGTAAGTTATTTTAGTACCATATAACATTTTTCAATGTATTATGTTCTGTATTCTTTTCAAATATCAGAATCCAAGACTATGTGTGTGTTTGGTTTAGCGTTGAAATTGATTGAATTTAAGTTTAGATTTCTCAATACAACTATGTGTAGCATCGAAAATGTTCGTTCGTTACGTTCTAATGCTAAATCAAACATATTTTTAGTAGTCATTGATACAACGTACGATTAACTTTGCGTGTCGCGTGTTGAGCAATGGATCGTCTGCTAGCAGATGAACTTAGCAGTACAACAGTGAGATTTCTATGTTCTACATTTCTCTAGACCAATAATTTGCCGCTAACCTCAGAAGTTTAAAAGCAAATAGGTTATTATTAATCTTTCAAGGGATCCCTTCCTTGATTCATGTAATAGACACATTTGAATGTAGGGGACAATGAAAGTCATAATGACATTGTTGTTAGAGCTAGCGGTGAAATGAAACAAAATGAGACAACTTTGAAAAACACAGAATGATTTTAGCTGGTTTTCTTTAAACCTTGTATTATTGGAAAAACACAATTGCTTTACAATACGGGGAAGCACAAATGACATGTTACAAGCTGATACAGAGTAGAGGGCTTTATCTTGGATTAAACTTGTTCTGATACTCCAAGAGATTATACACAAATACGCATCATAGCAGAAGCCTTACTTGGACTGCTTTCTAGTTAATTCCAGAGAGGAGCAATTGCAGGTGGTGACAGCAAGCCAGGCAACATAATGATGCCCAATAGGCCTACTTGTCTGCCAGGTTCAAACAGAGTAAAACCAGCAGTTAGAGTTAAGATTAAGATCATGGTCAGGGTAATAGCTTCTACATTTTGTGTATCCAACTGAGCATTTTTCACACCACCAAAAGTAAAATTCTAATAGTATTGAGTATATATCAGTCAGATACATGCAATAATTGAGTCACAAGAATAACATTATGATACAATAATTTTCTTATTGAAACTGGATCATAAGCAATGTCTGCCATTATTTTACTCGATTACTTCTTATACTGGCAGTCAATATTGATGTTCAAGTGTTCAACCATCCAGTCATAGAAACGGTATGTCAAAATTTAATGAAGAAACCTTGATGGGGCAAAGGTGCAGCTTACATTGGAGCATAAAATGGTTGGGATACCATGGAGGCATTTCACACAGCAACTGGTTCAGGTCTTTTGCTAGTTTTGATTCCTTTTATAGCTACAAGGGAGTTGAAACCATGGCAATTATTAAAATCACATTGAATTTCCATGCATTACAATATATGCCAAATCACACAATCTAAAGTTTTTTTTAGGTACCTGCAGCATAATCTTTAGCTCCAAACACAGCAGAACCAGCAACCAGTGCATTAGCTCCAGCCTCAATCACCTGCCAAACAAGATTATACTCAAAATTGGATCTTACAACTCAAATGGATCCAATGGCTTTTCATGCATCGTAAAAAGCATTCTAATTCAATGTATAAACAAGCATGTGCTTCTCCCTCTCTATTTATTTGTAATTCCTTGTTCTAACCAATAGAGCACTTGGCCAAAATACAGTATAGTATATTAGAACTCTTAAATATTCAGTGCATGACCAGATACACATGCCACATCAGTTGTTTCCCATCCCAATGTTTTATGTTCCAGTCCTCTTAAAAAAGACAATCTTTGAGCATTATCGGATTATGTTCAGCATGTAGAAGACTTGTCACAGATCATTCTAAATTATAAATGGATGGAGGACAATGTAATAATGTATATGGCACCTTGTAAGCATTTGCCGGACCTACTCCACCATCTACTTCAATCCATGGATTCACACCCTGAAGAGAGAGAGAGCATTTAGAGATTGTGTAAGAAATAAAAGCCAGGGGGAAACACGAAATACAACAACATATGCACAAATAATTGCATCATACCTTCTCTGCGCACAATCTTCTCAAGTCAGAAATTTTCTTTACTTGACTCTCAATAAAACTCTGGCCACCAAAGCCAGGGTTTACAGACATAATCAAGACCAAATCAACCACTGTCAACACCATAACAAGATAATGAGCCTTTATTTTTTAACTACCAAAATTGCTTAAAAACATGTAACTCAATAGACTTCAAAACATTGTGCAAGAAATTGTTTTGCTCTCTTTTACATCCTTGATGAGGGAAAAAATGTCCATGTGTTTCTCATGAGTAGTTGAAATAAATAAAGAATAGGAAAATTAAAGTTTACACTCCTCTACTTTGCTAACTTACTTTAGCACCATAGTTTAAAAACAAGAAAGTAGCCCCTTAACTTTCACCAACTCTTGTAAAAAATTTCCTCAAATCACATGCACACCAAATTTGATAGTGTGCTACTTAGAAAATAGAGTAGAAATATATCATTACTTGTGGAATGAAAGTTCAAACTAATTAAAAGATTAAGCAAAAAATCAGATGCTTGATATTTCAAATTGTGGACTATCATGGAATATACAGTGGAGTTGTATGTAAAAACAAGAAAACAAAGTGTAATGCTTTAAACAACCACAAAAAGTCAACTGTGATTCACCTGACAACTAAAATGTATTTTGTGAATTATAAATTTGAAAGTAGATTGTAACAATCATTGAACTCATATGTCCCACATTGCTTATATAATTGATGAATAAATCTTTTGTTTTCTGTTTATAAAAGTATAACTTTTCCTTTTATAAGTATTGTCAGAACGCAGAAACCCAGTTTCCTATCATGTCCCTATGACAGCTTAAAAAACCTAAATATTTAGCACATTGAAATAATGTAACTCTTAGTTTACTGACAGCTTCGGTAACGTTTTTGTTCTAAACCAAGTCCTTAGAAGGCTGGTATTGGTCCATGGCTAAAGCTTAGTGATCCATAGAAGCATATGGGGAACCAAAGTCATAAATAGCATCATTAATGTTCTTATTATATAATGGAAAGAAATGGGGACACAAAAAGGCAGTAAAATATGCAAAGGCTCACCATCAAGGACATATTCTATTGCACTTAGTGGGGTACCGGGGTTTAGGACAACTCCAGCTTTAGCTCCAAGGCTTTTCACCTAAATTAAGAGAATGTAGTCAGATATATTAAATTGAAAAACTGAAACTGGAGGGGAAAACACTGCGGAATAATTTCTAGTGGCTAGTTCCTTAGATGACTGCTTTTGAACATTTGCACCCACAGCATATAACAATCAGTAGTTTTGAAAACAAATGAAACCAACTCTGGAACAGATATACTCAATAATTAGGCCTCAAATTTCATACTAGGTGCAAACATAGTTTCAGACAAAGGAAAAATTTGAAGATGGTATAAGGATGCTGAACACCAGTTATTTACTTAGACACTTAATTGACATGAAGAGGCAAAGCATACATCGTTATAAACAAGAAGTAGACAACTTCATATAGCTCTGGCCATCTACATAAAGGGACCAATGCCTTCTACTGCATTTCACCATAACCAAAATGATATGTGATTACTAATCCAAACCAGCCAAGAAAAGGATAAAAAAGAGAGACAAGATTTTATCATCACATGTTCATCCCAAGAATAAAATTGTGGGACTATGTAACAGCAAATACAATTTCTCCTTTTCTGCAACAAGTTTTAGAAAATACCAAGTTCATTTTAAGGTCAATCCTGCTTTAAGAATTTCCCTGATATGACATTTTGTGTTAGAAACCAAGACATTCCTTCACAGTTAAACCTTACACCTTAATGTTATGTGATGATGACTGTATCCTTGACAAGATTCTGAAATTGTATGTGATAATTATACAATGGTTTAAGTATATTTGGCCCCTCTAATTTAAATAAATTTTTTTTAATCATGTTAGTTCCCTTGGTATCAACTTTCAGTTGCAGCAATATTGTTCAAGATTTAGATAGTTTAGAAGAAAAGCATACTTGATTAATTGTCCGATGCAAATGGATGGTGGAAGATTGTTCACAGTGAACACTGACTATGTCAGCCCCTGCCTTGATAAAATCTGGCACCCGCTGTTCAGGCTCTACAATCATCTGCAGTGCTTTAACAAGAGTCAGAAAAAGTATTTTTAAAATCAACTAAATTTCATATATGTATAAAGACGAATACCAGGTGAACATCCAAAGGAAGATCTGTCACAGGACGCAATGCATCAACCACAAGAGGTCCAATTGTAATATTTGGAACAAAACGACCATCCATTACATCAACATGAATCCAATCACAACCTGCCAATTCCACTGCTTTCACCTAGACAAGATAACACAAGAATTCCAACTATCACAATTGCTGACAATTAGAAACCAAGGTAATAGTGACTTCAAAACAAAGGGACAGATTTACTAGCAATTAGCAACCTTGACAAAATGATTCTGGATATATTTGGACCAATGTCCTTGCTGTGTAGTAGCAAAACAGAACATTGAATAGTAAATTACTGATTACAGAATGTAAAGCATATTAGAGAACCTGTTCTCCCAATTTTGAAAAGTTAGCAGAAAGAATAGATGGAGAGACAATGATATCGCTTTTTGAAAACTTGTCAACACGAGATGAAGCCTTCACAATGGTTGAAAATTTTCTCCTGAATTCACAAAATAGCAAGTAACAAAAGGATATTAAAGCAGACTACATTATCCTTTCAAATATCACAAGCATATACATAATGAAAGATGTTCTTTGGGCATAGTGCCTTCATATACATAATACTGCATTCAGCATAAATATGTAATGATCTTATTTGTAAGTAGTTTCAGAGCTCAACAACATGAACATAAAGCTACAAACAACTACATGGAAATGTTGGCTAATAGAATGAAGCTCTGAACCTAACATTCTTTAGCCAATGAATGAGATTCCCAAACCTCATGAATATTGGCAATGACCAATGAAAAATCTGATAAGCAAGGGTGAAAGGGAACAGAACCATCCAGGTTGTAAAACAGCATAAAAAGTTGTCACTGTCCTCTCAACTGAAGAAAAATGTACTCAAACCAGGATAAGAAGGTGAAATTGCATGCATGGTAGTATGAAGTAAATCATTTAACTTTTGAATTAGCTGACTACAAGACTTTATTGTTCTTGTAAATATACCCAAAGGTTATTTCTTTCATTACTGAGTAAGTGGTAATGTCCTTACCCAGAACAAGTTATCTCCATAGACACCCACCATCACAGAAAGGGATTCCAGCTCCCAGAATTGTATGGGTTTGAATTTCAATCCTAAACACAGGACTACAAGAGTGGAATTCATGAAAATTTTATGTTTTGGGTATTGTTTGAGAACAACATGCATGCTTCCCATCCCAAGTACACAGAATCCAACAAACTATGAACCCCAGTAGTTGTAAGTAACTAGAATTCAAAAAGCAAAAGAAAAAGGTCATACCTGGAGAAAGTGAGGGAACGGGGGTGGAAAAGAGTAGTTTTTTGAAGGGAGAGTCCATTGATCTGGGAAGATTGGAGGGTGGAGGAACAAAGGGAAGTTGCAGCCATCTTGTTTGGACCTTTTCTCCCTCAGCAATCCTTCAAGAAAGTGTATCGTGTGGAAGTGTGAATTACGTTATGTAATATGAAAATGGAGCAAAATCCAGAGTGGAAAATCAGGTGGATGACACGTGTAGGTGTTGTTTGGTGGGGATGTGCTTATCTGCAATGGTTGGCGCTCTGCTTCTCCCGCACCCTGTTCCTCACCCAACACAAATCGCAACACACAGAACACAACCAACCAAAGGGCATTTTGGGTTTCTTGCCAACGTTGGACTTGAATTCAATCATTCTCAATTTATTTTTTATATATTTTTTTAATCTAGACTTTGTAGAAGAAAATTGCTATTTTAAGTGGTTAAAAACAATTATTATGTGTACGATGAAAACGTGTCCACCACACATTTCATATTATCGATGTTCCTATTGAGTATTGACATCTTCCTATGTGCTAACAAAAAATGAAATTTCAGAAAAGGAAAGGGCAAAGATCTTTGGTCATCGATGGAGTGGCTCTATGGTGTTTTGTGAGACGTTTAAAGTATGCCAAAACAGCAAAGAGGAATATTATTTAGCATAATATATAAACGATACAAATGAGAGAAAAAATAGAAAATATGAGAAAAGAGGTTGAAGATAAAAAAAAGTTGAAAAGAGTGGAAAAAGTATTTTTCACTATTTTGTGTAACTAGTTATTTATATATAAATTATAAATCACTATTTATACCGATAAATAATTTTCAGCTGAAAAACACCAATAATTAATTATACTGTAAACCATATATAAAAAAAATATAATAAATTTTCACAATAATTCCCGTTAATGAATAAATTATAGATATTTATTTAGAATCACAAATATTCTTCATAAAAGATAAATCTACCACAGAAAGATATTATCCCTATAAAGTCTGTTTGACAAAATTAATTGATAAATTAGTTGAAAACTTAAAAGCTAGAAAATTAGCCGAAAGCTAAAAACTATATGAAAAATGAAAAAAATTAGTTGATGTTCATTGAATGTGTTTAATAACATTAGTTGAAAATTGTGAAATAACATATAATGACATCATTAAAATAAAAAAGAATGATGAGTAAGGGTTATTGAGAGATAAAATTATAAAAAAACTCAATTAGTAGTTGAAAAAAAGAGCTCTTTTAAAAAGTTACCTCAAGTAAGTTGTAAAAAGCTAGCAGCTACCTAAACATGTTATCTTACCAAACACCGATGAAATGATTTCAACTATCAATTTCAATTTTCATCAAGTTAAAATGTCTCACCAAATAAAGACAGTGAAACTCTCCTCCGAATATAATTAATTCACTAATTAAATTATATAGATTGGATTTAGATTTGATTTAGGATTATTATTGGGATTATTTTACTATTATGATTTTATTTCATTTCAATCGGATTCTAATATATTTTTGTTGTTATACTTTATTATTTTAGACCCATTTAGATTAGGGTTTATTTGGCCAAAGATATGTGTCACGACTCTCATAAGCGACATTTCTCTAAGAACCTCGTTAGTCATAATGTCCCTAAATTCCTCAATAAAATAATATAATTCCTCACATGACTCATGAGTAGTGGTGTTGCGAAACTCCATTATAACCTTAGAATGATCGCTGACTACATCGAACTCTATACCCTCTCTCAACCCTGTACAAGTCATAACGTTAGAATGACTGCTACTAGAATATGTACAATGTCCATAAGTAACATATCACAATAAATATATTCACCGTAGCTGCCTATTTTGAGTGGAACCTAACATCTCTCTTTAACATCCAAGTTTGTCTTATCAACTAATGCCACCTTGAAAGTGAAGGATGACACTACCATTGTTAATGACCAACTTGCAAGAGATACCTCCAATTCGAACATAGATACAGAAGATGTTAGTACACTTCTAAGCATTTGGAGGTGCGAAAGGGGATAAAATGCATTAGATGATGGCTAAAGGAGTAGTATGCTTGCCCTCATTTCCATCTGAAATGTAATCGAATGGTTGGACCACTTCATCCTCAAATTTTCCTAGTCCATGGAGCTCCGATAAGTGTTCAGTATTGACAAGGTTTTTCTGTGTGGGTACTGATTTTGCCTATGTCCTCGACCATGGCAATGGAAACATTCGATGTTAAACAAACTAGGTTTAGGGAAAACATTTTTAGGTGTCTTACCATGATATGTGGTTTGAGATGTGCAGGCTAAGAGGGCACTAAGTGGTGGTTTAAGGGATTGGGACAATACACTATTTTGGGGGCGGTGACAAATGGGTGAGATGAAGATCACATATTAGGGTAATGTCGAGGACCATATAGTTGAGAAAACTGGTTAATGTGTTTAGCCTTGTGAAAGGCCACGTGAAGGATAGATGGGGATGAGATTTGCACTTCTATTTTAATTGAATATCGCAATCTATTAACAACCTCACTAAAAGTCAACCAATCCTTCTCCTAAATATCACATTTTGAATTTCAACTTCTCAAAGTTATACATATAGGCAAACACGGTTCCCATAGATTGCCTAAGGTTTAACAATTTGTCCATGGGATAGTTCTTATGGTAGTTTTTGCTTCATATTGGCCAAATAGAGGGTAATTGGAAATTTTCATTCTGTTTCATGTTTTTGTTTCCAGCATTTCAAGTTTTTCCTTTGTAAAATTTCATAAAACAGGAAATGAAAATCAAACCAAACAAACCCTTAGTTTCATGAGGGGTTTTTTATGGGTGTTTTTCATAGGGGTAATCACGGGTCGATCAGTTCGGGTAATACTTTATTATGGGTCATAACCCGAACCGAACCGAAAGCGAACGGGTCTAGTCGAGTCAGGTGTTAGATCAGAGAGTTAACAGAAAAAAGGAAATGCAGCAAAACAAGAAATCTAAAGGCAAAGGTTCCAACTTTTTCCTCATTAACAATCTAAACACAATCAAGCTCAACATAGAAAAATGAGGGAAATGCAGAATAAGAAATCTAAACACAGAGGTTACAATTTCCTCATTAACAATCTCAACACAGTCAAGCAAAACACATAATACAAATTCTGAAAATCAGTGAGCATTGGCTACAGTTGCGGCAACGGCTCGATGTCGATGAGGTGAGCAGAAATGCATGCAGAATCAAATCTATAAGTAGATGAAGAAGAATGAAGGTCAAGGAAAGCAAGAAGCCAAAAACTCTGGAAAAATGAAGAGATGGAAGCAACTCACCTTGCACAATGGTGACTTGGTGTCGCGCCAAAGTCAAAGACCCACAAGCACGGTCACAGGTTGAATAATGGAGTGGCGAACAAGGGGTTACGGTGTCAGATCGACGTTCAACGACAATTTGATGAGGGGCTACAGTGTTAGGTTGGTGCTTAATGGCGAGTTGATGAGGGGCTACGGTGATCGGTGAGAGATTTACAGATTTCTTCTTTGATCTGCGATTGACGAAGACAGGAGAGGGACAGACGAACAACCTTCGTGAACGGCCGACGGGTGCGACGAAACGGACAAAGGGTTGGCGGTGATGGTGACTTGTGGAGGGGGAGAGGTGGCAAAGATGGTGAATGGCAACACAGTCACAACATAGACTCACAAGAGCGAAGTGTCTAGGGTTTGAGAGGTAGAGGAAAATTGAAATGGAATATGAGTTTGGACAAAAAAAATTAGTACAAGATGTTTTTTAATATGTGTGTGTGTGTGCGCACACGCGCGCGCCTTGAGTCGGTTTTCACGAGTTACCAACACCCAGACTCGTGACTTAACTTAAGTAACTCTCTTCTTCAGTGAGTCAATTTGATTCTACTCGAGAAACCGAATCGGCCCAGACTAGGAGCGTTGGGTTGGGTCGGGTGACGCGGGTTGGTCGGGTCCCATGCACCTATGAACAACCCTAATTTTTAATGATAATGATTTTGATCTTGATGGTTATTATTCGTTCTGTGATTAAGTCACTCATAACTGATATTTAACCTACTGGCGGTGCATTTAACCTTCAATGGGTGTGGAATTTTGTCCCATAGCAAATTAGGACCTTCTGAATGTTGCGGGGTGGTCGATGACTCAAAATATGTGAACTAATAATGATAGGCATCATTTTGCTATTCTTGGTGTTTATGGCAGCGTGTGATGGCTCAAACACAAAAAATGAAGGATTCACATAAGAGAGGCCAATTTTAGGGTGGACTACTTTTTTTATTGGTCTACCATAGACCACTTAATTTGATCCATTGATATATTATTTTATATTGAACGGTGAGGATTTCAACAGTTACAAAAGGGCATAGTTAACCTTTATTATTTTCCTACTTTAACCTCGTTGATCATCTCTTTTTGCTGACAGAGGTCCGCCTCCATGGTAGATCCATTGTTTATTTCGTTCGTTCCTTGTTCAAGGTGCTTCATGTTCAAAATTTTAATCACAAGCTTCAGTTCGACATGCAACAATGGTGGGTCCGACGATGGCTGTTTGCAGTTCTGGTTCTACCGAGAGTACTACAATGGCTGTTTGCGGAAGCCTGGTAGATGACGACGGCCATGGAAGCACAATGGCCACGATAGAGTGTAGTGGTGGGTTCGACGATGTTTTTTGGGGGCAGGAAGGTACGTGACAATGGTGGAATTGGAGCATGACAACGCGCGAAGGCCGCCCGTGACAAAGGCGCAACAGCTGCTCTTGGTTCGTGACGATGACTGGCCAATGGACAGGTGCGACGGAGGTTGCGCATCGCCATGGTGTGGGAGGGCTTTTCTCCCTCCCCCTCCTTATTTTTTTGTTTCCTGGTTCCATTTTTTCTTCCCATTTTTGCTCTTTTTTGTTTCCCGGTGGTTCCAGAGAGTTAGGTTGTGGCTCTTGAAACTTGAAGCAAATGTAGTGTTCAAAGAGAAATCAATAAAACAATTCAAGCATTCATGGTCACAATACGCGAGCTCACTGAAGATGGAGGGTGATTGACTTGATGAGCTCTTTGAGAGGTAGAAGATGAATGAGGATGGAGGTCTCACGGTGGTGACCGGAAAACTGAAAATAGGGATTTAGTGGAACTCATTTGGGAATTATGGAGGGACATAAATGAAAAAAAACATCTTCATGGCAAAAATTGAAATACAAAGTTTTTAATATAATTGGAGTTTTAAATTTTTTTACGGTGGTAAAAACATATGGGTCTATGGTAGACCAAAACATGAAAGGTCTATCCTAAAATTAGCCCGTAAGAGATGACAAAAGGCGTTATGAAAATGAGACTGAAGTCAGACTATGGTACCAAACGATGCAGAGCCATAACCTGAAAGGTACTCCCATGTAATGCAGAACTATAACCCAAAGGTACTCTCTCTAACAAGGTACTCCCCTGAATAATCCTAACGTGCTGTTACAAGACAGGTACTCCACAACTCAAATATCATATACTCTCTAAATATAATACAAAAAATCAATATTCATAAGAACTTTTCATGCAATCATAAGAATTTTCTCGTTTCTCAGGGATTATATTGCGGTTTTCTATTTATTAGGAAATAAATTGTATGACCCTAAAAAAATAAAATAAAGAACGAATTTGTTAGTTTATTCAAATAAAAATCTATAATAAAATAATTTCAATAATAATTGTAAATTAAATCCATATCCGGCCTTCATCTTGCACTTTGAGAAATCAAAGGTAAACATGCTACCATTTGTAACTAAAATTTGTATTTACTCTTCGGTTGATTTAAATATAATATTTTATCATATCGAAATATATCATATTTTGTGTTTTTTCTTACATTGAAGACCTAAATATACTATAGTCGTCGATAAATTCATTAAAATATTAACTTCATAAAATGCCATGGCATGCCATTACATTTTATTAATAATAATTACTAGTATATGAGAAATTGATTGATAAAAAGACCTAATTTTTCAATTAAAAAACTCTGCCGCTTGCAAAATTGAAAGCAGAAAGTAACGCAAAAGGAGAAAAATAGAGCCACCGACAGATCATCTTACATTTATCCAATGCATTTTCAGTTGAATGCTATTTTCATTTTAAAATATTTGTCTATTTTGAAACAATCATTATTTTAAGATTGTTTATAAAAATAACAAAATTGACTATTTTCAATTCTTAAAAATATAAATTTATTTTAATTATATTAGTATATTACTCTCTGATGTTATTAAATTTTTTATTTAATAAATACTTTCCAATGCATTAATAATTAATACAATTTAAAAATAATGATATTCTTTTTAGTTTCTATACTAGAAAATAATTTAATGTAAATCAAAATTTTAAAAGTGATAATTACTATTTCCAAACAAAAAAAAAAGTATTTATTATCAAAGAAAACTTTAGGATTATGTTTTTAATATGGGTTCAACGTGATTATTATAATCAAACACACAAGCGTATCCAATGTCTGAGATCAGAGGAGATCCAAAGAAGCGCGTTTTGCTGTCTCCACCGCAACACTGTCACACTCTGTGCTTCAAGTTCAACCACACCAAGCCTTCACCCTATGCTCTAAGAATCATGAGGAGGATCATTGCAATTAAGAATCCCCAAGAAGGTGCTGCAAACAAGTTTTCTCTCTCACTCTCACCCTCAGATTTGAACTCCAAATGTGCCTTCACTCTCCCTTTGATGCGTTTGATGGCCTTCTTCCTCTTTGCTTTCATGCTTTTCTCTGTACTCTTCTCACTCTCCATAGTTCTTCGAGATCCTCCTTCTGATGCCGCCCTTCGTGAACCATCACCATCAACAACCACTGTCTTCCAACTCAAACAAACACAACAAGGTATAAATCCTCATCTTAAAACTCAATTCCATTGCCAATTCAACTCACTTTACTTAAAAGGTAACTGTTCCTGATGTTACTAGGAGACAGAATAGAATTTAGATTTTGTCTTCAAGTAGGTAAGTAACTTCAACTGCTATGTTTTTAGTTCTATTGTCCTTTTCCTAAACAATAGGTTAGGTTTGCTCTGATTTATGCTTTTGTTGGTTCTTAGTTTTGTTTCATGGAATATTTGATAATTTGCATTACATTATGCGCATTAGTTAGGTAACTAAAAGCAATATTATGTTTGGCTTACAATGGAGTAGAATTGATTTTGCTAGATTTATAGAATAAATGGTTGTAAATGAATGATACATAATTTACGAAAGACGTTGGTTGGACAAAAGTGATTTAAAATCAATTTCAGTATAATTGATTCTCGTTGTTGCAATCTGGTGTCCAAAGAGGCACTTAGAAAGTGAAAACTGAGAACAGATGGCTTTTTGTCCAAAATTTCTATTCTCCAATTTGGAAACCTTTTTCCAAAAATGGTCTTGCTTGAGATGTTTGCTTTTGTTGAGTTATGGAATTTCATCTTCTATGACTTGTAGGTTTGGACAATGATGCCTCTGATTCTGTTGAGTTGCTGAATGATAAACTGCTTGGTGGCCTTCTAGCTGCTGGATTTGATGAAAAATCTTGTCTCAGTAGGTATCAGTCAGCTATGTATCACAAAGGACTATCAGGAAAACCTTCTTCTTACCTCATTTCTAGATTAAGAAAATATGAAGCTCAACACAGAGAATGTGGACCTTATACTGAATCCTATAACAGAACAGTGGAAGAGCTCAGATCTGGTCAATTTACTGAGTCCTCAGCTTGTAAATATGTAGTATGGATTTCATTTAGTGGGTTGGGGAATAGGATATTGACCCTAGCTTCTGCTTTTCTTTATGCTCTCCTCACAAACCGTGTTTTACTGGTTGACCCTGGAGTGGATATGGTTGATCTTTTTTGTGAACCATTTCCTCATGCCTCCTGGTTTCTCCCTCCTGATTTTCCTCTTAAGAGCCAATTTCAAAATTTCAATCAGAAATCTGATCAATGTCATGGAAAAATGCTGAAAAATAAATCAAGTACAAATTCCACCATGCCATCTTTTGCCTACCTTCATTTAGTCCATGATTATGATGACCATGATAAGCTTTTCTTCTGTGATGAAGAACAACTTTTTCTCCAGAATGTACCTTGGTTAATATTGAAATCAGATAATTACTTCACCCCATCTCTGTTCTTGATGCCATCTTTTGAGCAGGAGCTGAATGAACTCTTCCCAAAGAAGGACACAGTTTTCCATTTCTTGGGAAGATATCTATTCCACCCCACAAATAATGTGTGGGGACTTGTTGTCAGATACTATCAAGCTTATTTAGCTAGAGTTGATGAAAGAGTAGGCATACAAATTAGAGTATTTGACACAGACCCTGGTCCATTTCAACATGTTTTGGATCAGATCTTAGCTTGTACTTTGAAGGAGAATCTTTTGCCTGATGTTGACCGCCAGCAGAATATTATTACTTCACCATCAGGAATGCCAAAGTCAAAATCAGTGCTGATGACATCCTTAAGCTCTGGCTATTATGAAAAGGTAAGAGACATGTATTGGGAATATCCCACAGTGACAGGAGAAGTGGTTGGCATTTATCAACCAAGTCATGAAGAATATCAACAAACACAAAAGCAGATGCACAACCAAAAAGCTTGGGCAGAAATGTATCTCTTAAGCTTAACAGACATGTTGGTTACTAGTTCATGGTCTACTTTTGGCTACGTGGCTCAGGGAATTGGAGGTTTAAAACCATGGATACTCTACAAACCTGAGAATAAAACAGCCCCAGATCCTCCTTGTAAACGTGCCATGTCAATGGAGCCATGTTTCCATGCTCCTCCCTTCTATGACTGCAAGGCTAAGAGAGGAACTGATACAGGTGAACTTGTTCCACATGTAAGGCACTGTGAGGATATGAGTTGGGGCCTTAAGCTTGTAGACAATGAATTGTAGTTGGCTAGGTATGAGTTATGATATGCTATTATGACTGTCAAAACTCGCAAAAATCTGTGGCAAATTTTGTTGTAAAATAGAATGAGTAATTCCTTAATCCTTATATATTTTTTTTTTCCGAAGGAAGTAACCATAGTATTAGTATTTTGGGTTATTAAATACATAATATATAGTATATTTGTCTAATTTTTATTCCAAATGTAGCAAAACCTTTCATGAAAGCACATTCACGTATAGCTCTCAATTTCCTGAAGTATTAGTAAAGTGAAAACGTTAGGAATAAACTATAAACCACAATCTCTATGGGAAATGAAGCAACATCCAATCATTTAACCACAAAAACAGTGAAGTGCTCTAATAAATCCTTTGAAAACAAGCTTTGTTTTTCTTATGCAGGGATTAGTTTTAGTTTTTTTTTTTTTTCTTTGTGCCAACTATGAAGATAGTGAAACATTATTGATCATAAATATTTGAAAAGACAAATATACCAATCCCTTTCTTTGCTTTTTCTCTTTCTTCCCAAGGAAAAAGAGAACTTTGCCTATTTTAACAATCAATTTGAATTAACAGTTTCTTATTCCCCCATCTCTCCAAAAAAAACTGTTAGTGAAGTGATTAAATGTGTATTTGGTTTCTATTAAAATTACATTTTAAACGTGAATTCAGGCTAATACTACCAAGAGTAGCTTCCTGATGACAAAAGAGAAAAAAAAAACTAAAATTGGTATTTACATTGTAAAAATTATGAACAATACCGAAGACAAATTAAGATTCTCAGCCCACTATAATTGAAGTGTTTAGAAAACCAAATAGCAAATTAAAAAAGAGACAAGAATAAACACCCACGGAGAATAGTGTTAGTTTAGTGGGCTTCAATTTAAGCCCAACTATTGACTTCACAAGTATCATCTCATATGGGCCATTAAGAAAAACAGGTATATCGAATGGACCCACATTTGCCCATTTCATGTTAACAGCACATGATAAACTCTTTCTATGATTTGGCATAGGATATCATCATAAATAAATAATCTTGCCATAAGTTAGTGGGGATATACATACATATCATAATGGGAGGGTAATGGAGAATCAAAATCAACATAGAAGGTCATTATCACTAAAGAATATATCTTAATCTCATGTGTTTGCACAGAGTTGAGAAAACACAAAGTTGGGAGGCACATCTCCATCGTATCAAATTCGAATCATTTCTAATCCTAGTCAAAGAGATTAGAGAGGAGCTTTTGGAAATTGCCAAGAAAATCAGCAATTGTATATATTTTCACGCGTGTTTTCATATTGCATTCCAATTGATCAACGCATTTAAACACGAAAATATCATACCACCCACATATTGATATTGGAGAATACTACCATACTTTCTCACAAAACCTAATCACTCATTAAAATAAAACTAATCTCCAATTAACCATTAACGTGTGTCAATAATGACAATAACATGTATGGATGTCTACTCTTTGGTTATAATTGGATATTTGGTAATGTTGTTTTAATTCTTCATTTGTATTAAATTATGTTTTGTTGTATAGATTCATTGAATTAAGATTTGATCAAAATGTATAAATGCATATTTCCATGTAAGTATAAATATTTTTATAAGTGTCCTTTTAACAAAACTTTGTGGTTATTTTATTATTTATTCGACATTGCGTGTTGAGTTTTGTGATAAAGATATTTGATTCTATCGCTACTATTATTAGTTAATTTTATCAGAGAATGTGGAAAAAATTTTAAAATATCTACACTCATTATAAAACTTGTTTAACTTTAAAAAGAAAATACACGTAATCAAGGAGCCCTTATAAAACATTCTTAATGTAGTTTATACAAATACACTTTTGATTAAATGCAAGCATATATATATAAAAGCATGCGGTATGTGACTTTTGTTTGCATTAGTACAATGGAGGAATACATATAAAAAATAAAAAAGTTGCACAATTTCTTTAAAGTAGTTTGACTCGAAACTATTTTACCTCTGTTTGGTTACATAATCATAAATTAATTTGTGCCCGTTTAGTTTACGGTTGAGTAGAATTAATTCTAAGAATCAATGATTGAGATATATGAATGATGTACGTTTTACGAAATATATTAGACGAAAGTGATTTAAATTCAATTCTGCAAAATCATGATTTTGTATTGCTAGTCGTAGCTTTTCCAATCAAAGTTTCTAACACACATGTTAAAGTTTAAAAATTTGTTACCAAACAAATTGCAATACTGTATGTTTTGTGACAAAAGTAAAGCAATATTAATTTATATAATGAGAAATTCGTTTATATTTTTATTTATTCCTTTGTTGATATAGGGTATTTTTTTTTCTCTTCATAATGAATATTTGATGTTCTCCATATAGAATTAAGTTTAAAAGTTTTTTTTTTTTGGAAGTTGTTTTTCAATTCTAACATACTTTCTGTAGAGCTAAAATTGAATGGAGAAAGACAATGAGATCTAGATGATTGATTAATTAGAATATTAAATAATTTGAATGTTTAAAAGATAAAATTTTGATGTAATTAAATTTGAAATATTTCGTAGAAAGTGAGGTTATGATTTTAAAAAATAAAAGAAATTAAGATTTTGGAATTCTAGGTGAATTATGATATATTTAATTGATAAGTTTGAGAGGAAAAGAAGATTTAAAATGATTTAGGATTCATTTATTTTAATTGTTTTTTACGTTAATTTGTTTTAATTTTTAATTGATTTTGATTTTGGAAGAATTAATATAAAGAAATGATTTTAAAAGAATTCAGGTTAAAAAATTCATTTAAAATGATATTTTAGAAATGAATTTTAAAATTTTAAACAATCATCTTTAAAATATAAATATTTTCAAAGTGTACATATAAATATTTTATGGATCACACATCTAAAATCAAATTTATTCAAAAAATAGATTAAAAAATGTTCACTTCCCTCAGAATCAATCTCGTAAAATTGATTTTGGAAAGCATAAAAATTTACGAAACATTCATATTACTATTTTTTGTGTTAACCATATGTATCCCCTATTATCCTGGGCAATTCTATTCGGTGCTTAGTCACAGTTAAGATTCATCACCCTCCCTAAGAGTGTGTTTCGTGGAAATCAAACCTAAGAACTTTTCTCACAATTTCAGTCTGCATTACCAAATGAGCCACAACTCTTTGTACATTCATGTTACTATGCAATGAGTTTGGTTGACAGAAAAAAAATGTTAAACCAACAAAACTATTAGTTGGATTATTTTGTCAACGGTTTTGAGTAACAAAATAAGCTAATTTGAGGTTTTTCTATAAAAGAAATTAATAAAAAACCTTAATTATAATAATAAAAAATTAAGAAACTATATTCAAATAGAATTTTTTTTGAGAATCAGAATGGCATAGAAATGAACTAAAATAATCAAATTGGGCATCTTAGTTCAGTGCCATAGTTTAAGAAAGTTGAAATGTTTATTTGTCATTATAATTTATCGGATTATGGACATATGTAACCACATGAACATGTTACCATCAAAGATTTGTCACATATGCGTTTAGAAGTTTTTGTGATGAATAATCACAACCAAAAGAGTCCACGTATGAGGCACAATTCCTTTCCCTAACAAAAAGTCCAAACGATCTAGTTCAATTCAATCCCCAATAGGATTTCCCCAAGGTGTGGTTGTAACTTATATCATCTTTTCTAAATCAAAACACGATTTTCCTTTTCCAATGTCATTTCTCTTCACCACCATGTCACATATATAAGGTAACCTCACTTTACCTCAAAGCCAATGATATGCCTCCATATTGCCATCGACATGATGAGGTGCATGGGCTATAGGATGAATGCGTATCAGTTTGTTGAATTGGGTCCCTTTTGCTATTAGTTTATTTATGCATAAAAGGAATGTATTAACTAACTATATAATTGCTTATTGTAGGAAAATGGACATTTGTTTCGAAATGTCTCGTTCTATACACCACACCACAATCATTTTATTTTATGGGCCACACAAAACGAGGACTAGATTGACCTTTCCTCCACTTGGTTTGGATTAATCATGATTCATGATTATTCTTTACACAAAAAAATATCTCCTTCTATATCTCAATTTCTATTCATCGTTTGTATCTTTCTCTTTTATAATATTTTCCACTTACTTTATATGAATACCATCTTGGAAGTATATGTATAACAGACCTAATTAAGTGGTCTCTCAAGGGTGTAAAATAATTGACAATACCTAATCATATATTGGGAATCAATATTTTGGTTAGCCAAGCATGATATTGACACGTGGAAAAATAATTTTGTAGGCGTCGTTTCCTATGGTCCTTTATTCTTGTACTTTTTTTTTATTTTTTTTAGTTGGTCATTTGCTATATTCACCCATCTGTTTATGAATGTGATGATTAAAATAAAGTGGGGTTCATAATTTTATTGTTTTATGATTATTATAATAATAGAGATGTTTTCAGAAATAAGATTGTGCAAAATTATTATTTAAAAGTCGTGTATTATTGGATGCATCATTTTTTCATGCTTATTTTTGTCAACTGAAAATTGTTTAAATATTAATGAAATGTGACTTATAAATATATATTTGTTTCTGTATTAGGGCTGACTGAGTAGGAGAAAATAATTCTCATGTAGAGAACAATGATTGGGGGGCGAGTGGGCCACGGAGGCAAGAAACTCAATGATATATGGAAATGCATTTTTTTTTCCTTTTAATTTGGTTTATAGTGGTGTAAAATTAATTCTAGAATTCTTGATTGAAAATGGATGGTACACATTGTATGACACACATTGGATAAAAATAATTTAAAATTAATTATGTGGAATTGATTCTGCATTGTTTAAAATTTAAAACAAACAGAGACGCTTGGATTTTGTGAGGCCAACGAGGGACACCGGCACAAGTTCAAGTTTTTATGCACCCTAGCTAATACAGTGTTAATTAAGGGTTAAATATATATTTTTTATGATAAATATGGTAAAGTTTGGTGGTAATCATTTTTTAAAAAAATTGGTCTTTTATTCTTTAAAAATTATGTGATTAGATTTTGTTGTTGATCATATTATATTAAGTCATATTTACAACTCTATTGTGATTCAATTAATGAGTAATTAATTGTCCAAGCTTTGAATAAGCCTTCCCTCTACCCTTTAATCCAACACATCATCACATATTGTTTAGCTTTCATGAATCATACTAGGTGCTTAATTGCTTTTGATTATCATAATACAAATAAAGTAGCTCATATTTTAACTACTTCAGCTTACATTTATCCCAATAATGTTTGGTGGACTGAAGCCCCACAATGTATTTCTCAAGTTGTGGCTTCATATATTTCTCATATATGACATTTTTACTTTGACTTCAAAAAAATTAATGAGAAATTAATTAAACTGAGTGGATGATTGAAATGAGAGGATTTTGGCATTTACAGTTTTTTTAATGCATATTGCATGAGATAAAAAATATTAAAAAATGTAGAATTTAATATAATCAGCATATGAATAACATAATTTATAATAAAAAATAATTTATTAATTTAGTTTCTTATCTTATATATGCAATGTTGTATAAGTTAGAAAATTCCATTTATATAGCATAAGAGGATCAAAATTTGATTAAATTATATGAATTGTCAAAATTAAAAGTTTGTTAATAGTTATAGGATCAATTTAAAAGCTCACCTAATTTTATATTTTAATCTTCATCATTAATGGTAAAATGCAATGGTCAATATATAGAGTTGCTCCTCCCATAATAGGGAATAACAGTACCACTGTCCTACAAATGCTGTCTCTCGTGATGAGCTTGTACTTTCAACATTACTGAGATCCTTCAATTGTTTTATTTAGCTTAACTTTCATATATACCATTTAATTTTTGTTCATAATTTACCTGATATATTGTTTTAGCAATAAGTGGAATCAGCAACTCATGGGGTGGGGTCGTGAGATACTGATACTCCGACTTATGTGTCGACCGTTAAAAAGGTCTAAACTGACATCACAAAGTGTGGGACAGGACACACTCCTTCAAGTTAAGGTCAGGTGCCAACTGAAACTCGCAAGTGGGATGGGATTGGGACACCTTCTAATTTTTTAGCACTTCAATATTAGCGTCAGCCGTCACCACATCACATGTAACAAACACTTTTCTATTATGTTTTCGTTAGCCACAATAATATACGAGTAATGTTAACCAATAAAAAGATTAAATGTACATTAAATTTTTAAACATTTTAATATATTTTTTATTTATTCTTTAGCACTTAATCTTAGGCCATCCATTACTGAAATCTTAAAAACGAAGTTTAATCATGTTTAAAAAGGTATATTTTATATACATAAGAAAGTTTATTTTTTATAAGTGAAGTTTCACTTTTTGTAAAAAAATATTTTACTATTATATCGTTAAAAGTGAATAATCTCTACATGTATTTTCATAAAAAAAAGATATAATTTCAAATATGTAATTTACTTAAAATAATTAAGAAAAGAAAAATAGTGTCTGCTATAGCCATCTATTATTCAAATCAAAATATAGATATTTTATTTTTTTTAAAAAAAGTAATAATCCATTTAGTTCCTTAAAGAGAAACCACATCTTTGTTTTTTTTTTTTTTTTCAAAATCACACGCATCCTTTATAAAAATCAATTTTATTCGAGTTGAGTAAGACTTTTATAGGTGAACTCGAGACCATCATTAAACTCTCAAAAGACATATATCTTTGTTTGATTCTTTTATTTTACACGAAACAGTTTTTCAACCAAAAATCTTGTAATATTTTGCCTCTTTTTTAAATATACACATTTAAAAGACAGATGCATTTAATACTTTGAGAGTTTCAAGATTTTAAAAGAAAATTTCTTTCCTGTTTAAGTAATTAACGAGAATAACTATAACATGCTGATATAAGAATTTGACATATCTATGTCTACATGACTATCTCCTATGTGAGTTTCGGATTCTACTATGCTGAGGTGTGAGAGTACATTTTAAAGAATAAAATATTGAATGATAATTGTCGAATGAAAGTTTAATACTTGAGATTTTAAAAATTTTAAGATTTATTATATATGTATATTCATTTTATTATAATCTCAATATCATTGATTTTTTAATTGATTATTATTTACACCACTTTTGTTCTTGTAGTAATATTGGGCCACCACCCTTCGAGGCCCAATCCAGCCTAGCGAGTCCTTTGGAGCTCGGGTCAAGTTGTCTGGCCCGTGTTGACCAAAGACCATCCATACAACTTGGACAGAAGCGTATTATGGATGTACCCGGGTCAACCCGTACTAGGTCGTACGGACGTCGCATGTACCTTCTACATGCCCACACGTCACCTCAAGTCTATAAAATTCATTGTTAGTAATGAGACATGTATGCATTAACTCCTCCGTAATTACTACTTGTTTAAACTAGGATTGACTTGAGCGTCAGAGTGTCTTCTGCAGGTCTCAACCCATCTCGGTCCGGTTTTCGCAGGACGACCCAAGACGGGAGTATGAGGAAGTCAGATCACCATCTGAACCGAGTTCACCCTTGAACAACTTTAAAGTTTAAAGGAGTCAAACCCATGACTTTGTATTGTAAAGAATTTTATTTATTTATTTATTTATTACATTTGGTTTTTTATATAAAAAAATTATATTCATGATAAGATGGATCATCAAGGGTATACCTATAATCAAGGTGAAAGAACTCCACCAAAAAAAGAAAAAAATGTTGAATTTTATATGTTATATACAGAAATGTGTTCCTGAACTTGTAACTCGTTAAACGATCCTGATTTGTATATATTTAGAGCTTACTTGATTCAGTTTTTGTTTTTTTAATTTTAAAAAAATCTTCTTAAAAATTGTTTTTTGTAAATGAAATTATTTATTTACAGAATTTTCCATACAAAAACAGAAAAACTAAAAATTAGTTTTCCAAAATACCTAAAAGTAGTTTTAGAATTCTAGTTTTTAAAAACTAAAAATCTGTCACATTTTTCAAAACTATTTTTAAAAACTGTTTGTCAAACAGATTTTTCAATTTTCTGTTTTTAAAAATAAAAAAAAGTTTTAAAAAATTGTAAACAAACAAGCTCTTATTTTCTCTTACGACTACATCTTAACCTTATTTTTTTCATGCATTTGCATTCATATCACTTGTGATATGATTTTTACGCATGCGCACTCTTCTTTTTCATTTTTTTCTTTATCTCTTTTCATTCATGTGTATGCCCAATATTATCCCTTACTAAAATACTCCTCACAAAAAACAATTAAGAGCATCCTAGTAACTTTATGTGTGTGCGTGTGTGAGATAGAAATTTGACCAAGTTGAATATTAGTATAAAATGATAATCCTAAATGTTAAGGTTTAGGGTTTAGAAATTTACTTGGTACAATTAAACTCACATGATCAACAATCTCTTCCAATGATTTGTTATTATTTTTCTTCTATTTTCTCTTTGAATTATGATCAATTTCCATTTTATGTTTTTTCCTATGAATAAACATGTACTATTTTTTTTTATTTGTGTAAGACCATAATTATCCTTTAGGGGAGACAATTTTGCCCAAATTGGGTAGGACCTCTATCGTCGGTAAAATTCTCCCCATAAGCATTTAACGCAGCTGCATACACAAAACTCGAACAGCCTCTGCCACCTGATTCACACGTTTGGTGGTATAAATATGTACTATTTAACAATATTAATTGAAAACTTTAACACTATTATAAATCATTAATAACTTTAGATAGAATATGATTTTTTTGTTGATTCAATAATTAAATTATTATTATTATTTTAATTATTTGTACTAAATCTTATAAAATTTAAACAACAATAAATTTATGATAAAAATATTTTTATCTTTATAAATTTTTAAAAATGCATATCATTAACTTTGATATATCTTAATAATATATTAAATAATCTTAAATCAATATATATATAAATAAATAATTTTACTTAATGATGCATTCGACATTAACTTTGAATTTTTATATATAATTATCCAATAAATAGCTTCCCCTTCCTCTCTCTCCATAGTATACACATTGAGAACATTGTGTCGCTGTCAAGATTCAAAGAGCCTCGCATGTGCACAAAAGCGCTACGGGCTTGATGACTTTCCTCTCGTTGTTTAGTATTCATATTACTCAAATTACTCTGCTTTGGTTGAAAGCGAAAGTTTTACCTTTAATTAACAACCTAATCACATTTTAATACTCCAATTTTAAAACTCAGAATGCACCCAGCTCACTAATGTGATGATGACAAGGTAGTTGGCGTTTCTAAACTTATACCGTAATTGCACCAATCAAAGGATAGCTAGACTCACTAAACTTATAATAAACCATGGGAGTTAATTTTTTTCATTTCAATCTCATTCCCACAGTAAAAGATCCTAAATAAAATTAAACACCCCATAGATCCATATAGTAGGGGACCTAAAAATTTTCAGAAAGGATAATGGGGTTGGATTGGTTCCATTATATCATGAAGAAAATGAAATATAATCAAACAGAGAGGTTCTTATTTTTATTTATTTGCCATCTAATTAATTAACTAAGTCAGTTGAACGGAAAAACGTAAAAAGACAAATTACCAGTGTTTTCTTATAGTTAAGGATCAAGACGTGCAGGACTCAAATTGGTGGACTTTTTGGGAGGATTTATCATGTGTCATAAATGTAAACACCACATGGCACAAAAAAGATACGTATATTGTATTTTTGGACAAAATAAGAAAAAGAAGATCAATGTTCTCATGTCATGCCATTACAGCTTCAAAACGGAATGCATGCATCATGAAATGGGAAATGGATGATTTGACAAATTCAAATGAATATGAATGAATGAATGATCATACATACAATACAAACAAAACCACTGTGCATTTCCTTATTCGGTAAAAGAAATCCCGCCTTCAAAAGGGGATATATATTTTTCTTTTATTTATTTCACTTATTTATATATCCTCTTAGTTTATCAACGAGGTTGGTTGAAGCGGTAGATGATTGATCAACCCCATTAGCATTGGAAGAGTTAACCCTACCAGGATTGGGAGAGTTAGCACCACAGGACATGGTGTTCTCGGCTGGAGGATGTGGTTTACACAAAAAGAAATATACTCCCTTAGTTTCATATTATTTTTCTTTTAATTAAGGTAAGACATAAATACATATTAAAAAAGTTTTAATTGTACTGATTATAATGATAAAATAGTTTATATTTACTAAAATACCCTTTATTATATTAATAAATTAAGTTGATGAGATATTTATAAACGAGAATCATTATTGAAAAATATTAATATTATACTTTTTAATACTTTAAAATATATATAATTTGAGACCAACTAAAGTTTTAAAATGATAAATATTACGAAATTTAGGGAGTATGCCAAGAGATTAAGTTGAAAAATTGTTACTTGACATGACTCAAAGGGATGAAATTTGAATAAAAATTACAACTACATCACCTAAATAATTACATCTGGATAAAAGGGTGATGAATAAAATTATATTCTTGTCATTATTTTATCTCCATACTCTGATTTTTTATTGGAGTCTTCTCCCAACAAGTACTACTTGCTTTTATTATATGTCATATTCATTACCAATATGTTTGGGGTGGCACTAGCGCAAATTCTCTGTTCTCATTTGACTTGTATATATCTTCACCACAAACTAAACACATCATATTTACTTACTACTCCAAAACTCTCTAATTTCTTCTTGGTAAAAGAAAAATAATTTTGAGAAGCTGCTTCATATATAGTGGATTAATTAGGATGAATTAATATAAGTAGTCTAGTCCCCATCCTCATATATCAATAACACAAAACACTGAAATTAAGAAATAAATCAAAGATTGGTGTGAAATCTCAACTATACTCCTACAATTAGAGCATATATATCCTCATATGTTTTAGGTAAAAACGTTTGAATTCATATGTTTGACATTAATTAATTGTCATATCATTTATACAAGGGCACGTAAACAGAAAGAGAAAGGTGAGAGAAGAACTTCAAAGTCATGATTTGTACAGTGAGCTTGATAGTAGGTAAATGCAGATAAGTACTTTGTCAATATTTGTCCATGTCAATGTATGCGCGTGCACGTGTGTACAAGGAGAGAGAATTGAGGGGTTTTCAATTGTAACTGTATAGTCCCCACATTCTAAACTTAAATTAAATGTGGAATTCAAATATTACCAGAATATCAAGGTCATGGTCTTGATCAGTAATAGCTGGACTATATAGTATACAATTCAGAAAAGCAAGATCAACAAGCTACAATACCAAATGAGTCTCATTCAGTTCTAGTATGATTTTTAATCCAAGCTTGAAACAAAATAATCATGCTCATGCCACCAGACACAAGCCTATAGTAATAGTACCAAAGGACAAAAACAGCTTCATTTAATCATTTCACATGATTTCTTACACTTACATAACATAACATAGCTTCAGTAAATCTTTTAGATAAAATCTATACAGAGAGACAACACCATCAATCCCACACAATAATTACTTGTAAGTAAGTAACTGAGGCTCTTCTTACTCCTCTTCTTTCTAGCTCAAAAGTTTTTTTTTTTTTTTTTTTTTTTCCTTTATCTGAATTTAGTAATTCCACAAACCATCAAGGTCCACTGCTGCAACAGAAGCATGAGGATGATTCTGATTGTCAAAGTGGCTCCTACCCATATCAAAATTTGATACCACTGAAGAGGTTTCTACATTCATATCAGTGGTTAAATCTGTTTCCTGTGAGACACTGACCATTTCCCTCTCTGTCTTGAAACCATTTATCAAGTTTGATCCATTGTTCTCATACAAGGCTCTTAGGATGGACTGGTCCTGCATAGTGTAAACAGAACCTGGAAATGGCAAATTAGCTTGAACTTGAACACCATGAGTGGAGTATAGTGAGCCAGAAGGTGTCATTCTTGGAAGAATATCTAACGGATTTGAGGAAATCCCATATATGGAGTTAGTGAAGGAATCAAAGACCCCTCCTTGGTGGTTTCTTTGAACATCAATTGGATTGGAGAAGCAGGGCACGTAAGCCGAATCAATCAGTGATTTGGTTTTGGCAATGGAAGGCAAGGAATCTGTGAGGGGTGGTAGACCAGAAGGACCCAATTCATTTCCTATTGAGTCCAACCTCATTATCCCAGAAATATGGGTTTTCTTGCCAGCTAAACTCTTCTGAAACACCCTGCAAATAACCCATTCGTTCTGCAACACAAGATCAAAATCCATAAGCATTAAGCATGGCATAAAAACAGACGAAACAGGGTCAAAAGGGAAATAACAATACCTTTGCAGTTTTAGGTAGATTATGAACTGAAAATTTACCCTCAAGTCTATATTCATGCATCACCCAGTTGCTTTTCTCTCCTTTGGGTGCTCTCCCTTTGTAGAAAACAAGAGTTTTCTTCATTCCAACCAGTGATTTTCCTCTGAAAATCTCCTTATCTTTCCCTGTTGCCTTCCAATACCCTGCTTCTGTGGCTCTGTTTGTTCTCAACCCTGTTGGGTATTTTCTGTCTCTCACACAGAAAAAGTACCACTCTTTTTCTCCCATTTTTGCTTTCCCTGCATCCAAAATTGCACACAAAGTCTTAAATTTCAAAAGAAAATGAGATAAAAGTCAATCCATATATCAAATCAAAGCTGAAAAGCCAAAAACAGAGTGGTTCTGAAAATCTGATTGGTTTTTTTTCACTTACATGGCAAATCCCAAGGCTCAGACTTGTTAAGGTCCACTTCTCCAATGGCCCTGGCAGAGAAATTGGTATCAATGACCTTCTTGTACAGGTAATGGCTTATAAGCTCTTCATCAGTTGGGTGAAACCGAAATCCAGGAGGCAAATCCATCTTATCCTCTGCCTTAGATAAAACAGAAACGTTTTCCATTTCAAGCTAAGCTTAAAAAGCCTCCTTCTTGCTGCTTTCTTAGCAGAATTCACAAGATGGAATGAAACTTTGATGAAGGAGCTAAGAAGGGTCAACCTCAGCTTTCATTAATCTCTAAAACCTCAAAGGATTTTTAGTTTTATGTTTTTCTTTCCCCCTAATTGAATGAAACAGCTTTGATTCTGTTGGTTCAGGACTACAACCTTTTAGCTGTTATTGAGGTTTAAGAGAGAACAAAAATTGGAGAGAGAAGGGAAGGGTTGAGATGAGATGAGAATCAGGCAAGACAAGAAACTGAAACTGAAACTGAAGGTGGAGGATGGTTTGTGATTGTGAATATGAGAGGAAATGAGAGAGAGAGGAAAAGAAGGCCATAAATACTGGCGTTTGAGCTGAGGAGGAAGAAACGTGGAATGTAAGGTAACCTGGTTGGTTGTTTATAGCCTAAGCCCACTTTAACTTTTGAGAAATGTTAATTTTACAATATTCAACGTAGTGAGAGGAAGAGAAAAGAAAAAAAGAGAGAGAGAATAGGAGTAAGAAATTTTAGATGTAAAAAGTGATTTGATAGGAAAAAAATAAAGTAAAAAATGTATTATATGAATTATTATATATTTTTTTATTGTATAAAAAATATGATATTTCTTAACCTTTTTTCGCTACCTTAAATTGTCATGACTCAACACACCATTCCTCAATTCCATACATATAATTATGATCATCCTTAGATCTCAACATATTAGAGTAAAATAGCATATGAGTACCATCATATATTTTAGTCCATAACTTTTAACAAATCTCTTTACAGTCATGTTAATTTACATCCAATATTTTAGTCTAAAATGATAGCTTATGTTAAATTGGTGTTGATGTATCACGTTAAATTACACATAGGCTATTTAGTAAGACAAAAGAAAGATGATATTTTCCTATCTTTTTTAAGTGTGAGACACCTAACCTGACGATTACTTAAAAAATGACGTTGGAGAAGATGAAAAGCATAAAAGGATAACAAAAAGTAGTGATTGTTAGGACTATTTGTCTCACACTTAAAAAATAAAAAAAAAATGATATTTTCCCATTTTTTTAAATGTGAGACACTTAACTCTAATAGTTACTTAAAAAATGACTTTAGAGAAGATGAAGAGCATGAAAGGATAACAAGAAATAGTGATTGTAAGTACTATTTGTCTCATACTTAAAAATAAATAAAAATATTTTCTCATTTTTTTTAAGTGTGATACACCTGACCTAACAATTACTTAAAAAATAATGTTGGAGAAGATGAAGAGCATAAAAGGATAATAAGAAATAGTGATTGTTAGGACTATTTATCTCACACTTAATTAAAAAATAAAGAAAAATTATATCATTTTTTGTTCAGATA
This sequence comes from Sesbania bispinosa, assembly GCA_026901365.1. Classification (NCBI taxonomy): domain Eukaryota; kingdom Viridiplantae; phylum Streptophyta; class Magnoliopsida; order Fabales; family Fabaceae; genus Sesbania; species Sesbania bispinosa. The sequence goes on from QLOH01000016.1 coordinate 493,864, forward strand.
ATCTATGTGTCAATTAACGTTATATATAACATCCAAAAACTAAGGAGTAATATTATTCATACATTAAATTAATTAGTAAAACATTTCATATAACATATACCACATTTTTTCTACCTTACTCAATTATATCACTTATACATTTCATATTAATTTATTTCTTTTATTTCTCTTTTTATTGTAAAAATTGTTAATATAAATATATTTATAAATAAGTAGGTGTGAATTTTACTGTCCGACTATGCAACACAAATTAGTCAAATCTAATATAATAAAAAAAAAGTCTTATGTAAACACATGACAAAATGGTAAATTTCACTTATATGGCTTGAAAATATATTATTTATCCGTTAAATTAAACTATATAGCCAGGACTCTCACAAATATTGTATTGAGTATTGTCCAACAAATTATTTATCAATGGATAAAAATATGAAATTTCGACTTATAATGATGATCATGAATTGAATTATAATCAAATTGTTTTGGAAGCAATGTCAATAATTAATAATTATACAATTCATATAATTCAAATAATTCAAATAATTTTTTATGATTAAATATTTTTTTATAAAAATAATATAAATTAAATCATTATATATATATAATAATAGAAAAAATTGGATAATATAAATTAGAATATAAAAAATGAATAAATATTCTATTAGATATTAGATTAGAAATATTGTATACTATATATATATTTTATAAATAATATAAAAGCTTAATTGCATTTTTGGTCCCCCTATTACCATCAATTCACGATTTTGGTCCATTACTTTTTTTTCACGATTTTGGTCCCCCTATTATCATCAATTCGCAATTTTGATTCCTCTAACACATATTTTGAAATATAGAGGGACCAAAATTTTGAACTACATTCAGGATTAGGAATAATAGGGGGACTAAAATCGCGAAAAAAAAAGTAGTGGAACCAAAATCACGGATTGATGATAATAGGGGACCAAAAATTCAATTAAGCCAAATATAAATTAAATTATCCCAATTTAAACGGTTTTGGAAGTACTTAAAAAATGACATGCATGAAATGAATCCCTGGTAAGGACAAGACTTTTCTGTATGCAAATTGGTGCATCGCAACTGATCAACATGCAATATTCTAATAAGTTTTTTTCCTTTTTCAAACGAAAGAGGGAAAACAATAAGAATCAGGTGGTGTTGATATATGTGTTTTTTTTTTTTTTTCAAGAAATTAAGCCCTTCACAAAAATAAAGAATCTCTAACTTTTTATTTCAATTCGTTTGATTTAGAAAGAAAAAAAAAGAGAGTATTCGGGAAGCTAATATTCGTTTTCCCATTAAGTTTTCCCAGCTGTATGAATGCAATCAATAATTGATCATACCAGCTCGTTCTGCATCTTCCTTTCAAAAATCAGCCATATCACTTTATTGTATCTGAAATTACGAATATGCCCTTCAAGATTTATTAGGAACAAAACAACTACCCTCTCAAAAAATTTCCGAACCTGACATATTGCATTGATTTTTCAAGTTGAAAAATAAAATAAAATAATTCCATAATTACAAAGCCATGAAAATTCAAGTTTTTTAAAGTTGAACTTAATCTCTATATCTATATAGCCTTGAATTTGATAATTAGTAATACACCTTGAAATAAAAAAAAAATGAAACTGAAGGGTTTTTTTATCAGATATATTCTCACCGACGTAATTTGCCATGTTAATTCATGGCAAAGTCTATGGGTTTACAAACTTTTTAGATGATGAATTAATGGTGCTCAACTCCATTTCATAGCAAATATATTAAACCATGGAATTCATAGCAAATCTTTAGCTAATTCACAGCTAAAATTAGTTACGGATTAGCTATAAATAAAATGGTTCACCGCATGTGGGAAAGGCACCCAAGCGGGGCGAGTGCGGGGAATACCTCCCCATCCCCGCCCCCATCCACGATCTCCATTTCGGGGTAATTTTCTTCCCGATCCCCATTCCCCACATCCCCACGGGAACCCCATAATTATAAAAATAAAATAAAAAACTATAACATAAAGAATAAAAATAGTAAAAATAATATAAAAGAATTAGAAATTTAATTTTTAAATTAGAAATTAGGATAATATAAAATAGAAATTATATATATATATTATATATCATATAAATAAAAAATTTAAATATATATGTGGTGGGCCGAGGACCCCGCGGGACAGGGAGCATGATACTCGTCCCCACCCTCAAATATGTCTTGGTGGGGGGGGTTAGTCCCCGTCTCCATCTCCACAGGGAAAAATTTCCCATCCTCGAGGTCTCATATGGGGCAGTCCCGAATCCCCACATGCAGTACAAAATTGCCATCCCTAACCGCCCCACCTGCAGTATAATTTGCTTGTGTACCCTATAAAAACCCTCATATAAAGGAAATAAGGAATGTTGGTATAACACAATCACGCCCTCATCGTCCTTCCCCTGAGTTTAATTAACCATTCAATTGAAAAGTTATACATTTTTTATTTAATCAATAATAAAATTATTTCAAATTATATTAAATAAATGAAATACTGACCGGTGATTATTCATATGTTACATGTATGATTCTCATTAAAGAAAATGTCTCGTGTTTGAATATGGAGAAAATTTCCATTAGAAGCTTGTCCCACCATGACATAAATACTTTCAGTTTTAATTTTTTAAACATTCTTAAAAATATAACTTATCAGATGCTTGTATTTTAATATTTCAACTTATATTTTTATTAGGCTTAATTGCACTTTTGATCCCCTATTATCATTAATCCGCGATTTTGTTCTCCCTACTTTTTTTTTCGCGATTTTGGTCCCCTATTATTCCAAATTCGCGATTTAGTTCAAAATCTTGGTCCCCTTATTTTCAAAATCTATGTGCTAGAGGGACCAAAATCGCGAAAAAAAAGTACGGGGACCAAAATCGCGGATTAATGGTAATAAGGGAACAAAAAACGCAATTAAGTCATTTTATTATTAGTAAAATATTTTTTGTGAAGTTTATCTTTTTTTTTATATATTTTACCTGTATTAATGTAGAATACTCATTAATCATTATCAAATTGTAGACTTAAATAGTTCATTCACGAGACATATAAGTATACAATTTTTTTTTTTTTGTGATGACTATACAAATAATAATAAAAGTTTATGGTAATTTTAATTAGATAGGCTCTCATTGCTATTAAGAATCATTCGAATAAATCAAATGCTATCTTAACAAATACTCCCTCCGGACTCAATTATAAGCAAAAAACATCCACCTATGGTGGACTAAAATATAAGCAAAAATTAACTAATTTCACCTTATTAAATGATATCATCCCAAATTACCTTTAATTTAATTCATATTTTATTTTCCAACCAATGAATCATGTGCCAATAGAAAGAGAGTATGTCAACTTGAAATAAGTTCCATTAATAAAATTGAATATAGGGTAATTTGGGAACGTGATTACTTTTTAGATTATATAAAAAAATTAAATAAATTTAACTAATTTTCTTAATAAGTATGAATAATATTATTTTTGCTTATAAATGAGTCCGGAATGAGTCCGGAGGGAGTAATCTGTTTGAGGAGCCGTTTTTAACACACATTTGTGGTTTCCCATACAAATTCAACAAAAGAGTTGGATTAGCTGGATGTGAGTTTGGCTCTAATTCACCGCATAGACAAAAACACACTAAAACAACTATTCCTTTCGGTCTTAAATATAAGACAACGTTTGAAATTTTTCATGGTCCTATTTATAAGACAAAGTGCATAAATCTAGAAGCATTTATTGTTTTTTCTCAGATTTGTCCTTGTTGACTGTTAAATGTTTTAAAGTGATACAATTATCAAGGTAGTGAAGTTTAATTTTAAATATGGGTAAACTTGTAATCTTATAGAGTAATTCCTTAAAAAATCAATGCATTAATTACTTTTCTTAATATATATATATATATATATTTGTCTGAATTGTCTTATAAATAAGATCGGATGGAGTATTTTATTGCCAATAATTAAAAGATATTTTAAATTTAATATCTGAAATGTTTTAATTGTAGTGTAGCTAGTTTGAACATCTTTCTAAAAATATTTATGATAATCTATTAATATAATTACGTACACATTAATCAAAATGCGATACTAATTAAAATTAGTCAAAGTAACATTTGATATGATGTATCATGAATGTTGGGATCTGGGATAATATTCACCGAGGTGGTTGCAAAATGATGGGCAAATTCGTTGGTCTTTCATAAGCTAATTTGTCTACTCTATAAAGCAAAGATGTGTAACAACTTGACCACCCTTTTTTTTATGTTATAAAATTACCTTTTCCTTTTCTCAGTTATATCTTTAAAAAGTCAAAATAAAAAAGAGGACTATCTCTTACACAAAAACAAAAACATGAAATTGAAATTGTAGTAATTATATAGTACCTTCCAATTCCACTTTTGCCCTTACGTAACTGATTTTGCCTTAACCTTTTTTCTAAGGGTTTTTTCCTCTTCCCCCAAACAGAGAGAGCGGAATTCGGATACTTATTGATATAAATAATTAGCTTAATTTTATTGCCTAAATTATACTTGAAGTATATAAATTTAAATAAACTGTAAAATTTAATTTTTTTTATTAAAATACATGTTTGCATAATTCATTTATATAAATTTATACATTTTTCCAACGACTGCAGAAGTAGCATGACAAAAATATAACTATTCATGTTTGCTGTAGTTTTTGACTGTTAGATAGAATAATATGTAAGCCATTATAATAAAAAAAAAAATTTGTGAACAAATTACAGTTTTTTGTATAATGTCAATGATCACTCTAGTTAAATGTCAGCTTATATAGCTAGTCTTTATTAGTTAATTATTACCAAATAGTTTCGGTGGTTTTCGGATCCATGAATATAAACAAATTAATTGCTCATATATATTAAACTCATTTTTGCTAACAATATATGCTAATATATAGTTATAATTGAAGCCTTTATGGAGGAGATATATATAGCCAAATTAAAACAAGAATATTGGCTATTGGTACAATTCATTACCCCTAATATTAAATAGTATATTTGAAAGAGTATAACATCAGATCATTTCTCTTAAGGATCGATTAATTAATTGATAAAATGAAAAGAATAATAACAAGATATATGGAAAACCATGTATAAAGTACCACTACTAATTAATATGTATAATAGTCAGTTGTCGTTAGAGGTAAGTTATAGGCCATCTCGATCGGTCTCGATGGACTTAACTTACAGTAGATTAATAATATATATATACATGCCAGACTAAATTGGCCTGTTATAAATCGGATACTAAATGTCAACTTATATTAAGCTTAAGTTAGCGTGTGGTTGGAATGATTTACCAACTCGTCTTTTTTTTTTTTTTAAAGGTGTTTTTTCCTTTTAAAAATAATTTATCTGCAGTTTTGGGTCTGTTTTGGGATAAGTCCGTAACTACCACCGGCGTCACCTCGACTTCCCGACATGCATATACATATATGCGAACTCGAGCTCGGCACCCCGACTCACGCACTAAGGAATCCTAAGGGACCTGATCGCGGTATCCCAAGTTTAGTATGACCGAAGAATGCACACCATCACACAGCTACGACTATTATCTCGGCTCTGCTTGATACAACATACCCCGACATCACGACTATATTAGGTGCGTGACACCACGCCCAAACCAGCGCGTTACCTCGGAGACGTGGAACGACGGTTACTCATCGTAACAGACTTTCCCGCCTAATTTTCTCTATATATATCCCGGATTTTACATCCTCAGGTACGCATTCATTCACTCTACTGTTACTCTGCTAAATCGATATCTTACGTTGAGCGTCGGAGTCCCTGCAGGTACACCCTGCCCCGCCGTGGAGTCATCGTCGTCACTGCCGTTGGAATCTACCGAAAGTTCGCCGAAGATCATTGGCGCCGTCTGTGGGAAACGAAATCTTGGTCAAGACAAGTTTCCCTCTACGATCTTTGGCACTTAACCCAGAATCTTGAATCCTTCTTGCAACCTCCACACTCGTCTCTCAAGAAATCATGGTGGGAACTAGGAGCACTTCTTCCACCCCCGTAGCCGCTACTGAGGGCTCAGCCCCTCTCGTCACTTCTACCGTCGTCCCTGCTGTTTTTTCTGCAACGACCAGAGTCGTTTCCGCCACTGCCGAAATTCCACCACCGCATCCGGGGACGACCCGCACCAGGACCGCAGTCCCACCGCCAATAGGAACCGTTTCACCATCTTTCCCTCGGGATCAGCCTTCACGGGGGGAACTCATGAGCGTCATCCGCCGTCAAGAGACGTTACTCGAGCAATATGCCCTCCGCCTTGAGAAGATCGAGACGGAGAAGAAAGTCGAGGCCATGCACCATCGGATTCTGCGCGGAACTCCGGTTTCAGAACGCAACCCTTCGCAGCGCCACGGATCCAGCGCCCAACAAAATCAAGAAATCCACGTTTTGCCACCGCCTAACCGTCGTCTGACGTCGTCACGTCAACCGCCACTCTCACCATAAGCGTCAGCCCAATCAGTACACTCTAATTCCCGTCCCACAAACTAAATTTTATTATATTTTGAAGAAACAAAAACATATTTAATATTTTTTTTTTCAATTTTAAATTCAAATAAACTTTCATCTGATTGTGATCAAAGGATATAAAGATTGGTGCATTTACTATCATTGCCAACATATAGTTAACAGATAATGCCTATTTAAAATTTCCTCTTGCAATTAGGGGTTGCACAAGCATAACACAATTAATCCAGCTTCCTAATAGTCAACGTCCATATCTGCCACGTATACTTATGACTAATGTGAAACAGTAAAAATTGACATTGCCACCACACCCATTGTATGCTACCACCGCCCTTGATAACCGACATTATATACAGCTTAATTGTGTTGATTATCTACATATGATTAAGATTAATCAGCACAAATCCATTGTTTGACCATTTGATTAGAAATTACAATATGGGTTTTGAGGTGTGGGCCCTGTTTCTCCTGTTCCGACATGAAGAAACTAAAGACACAACCATGTGGATCAATGGCACTAGCTACTCTAAAACCCCTATCACATCATTATATATATATTCTCGATCGAGTTAGGCAAATGTCATGGAGATTTGATAGATGAACATGTTATGTGGAAATCTACGATTAGCTGATTCATCCTTCAAATCATTGAACTAATGATTTGACCATTTCATTGGACTGCCTAACTCTCGGAGCTAGTAACAATGGGAATGTGAGAATCATTAATATCAATTAAAAATAAATACAAAAAATATATCAATTGGGGATTATATATGGTAGGGACAAATAATACGAGTCCTAGTAGTGATCAAAGAACTGTTAATGAAAGTTTCATTAATGGCTTACAACTTGCCACTATATTTCTATTTTTTTTTTTCAATTTGTTCTTTTTTTAGGGTTGACTTTATATATATAAGAATGTTCTGAGTACGTGTATTCATTTTACTAATTAAGAATTTCTAAACATACAATTTTGAAAACTTTTTTTTTTATTATTCTATGGCACACTTGTGGCTTCATGGGAGGTTTCTAATTTGTTGACTCATTAATTCATATTTCAGAAAAACAAAAGCCAACAGGATATAGCTCACCTAATTAGTCACCCAATGTATCAAGGCATACCTGCTAAAACTGTATTAAGATTCGTTAGATTTTTTTGGTAATAATATTCGCTAGAATTTATATACATTGTACATATAATGTGTTCATTTCTTTTCATTAAGATAATCAGAAATGAAATGTTAATTGAATTAATTAACTAATAATTAATATAGACACCGTATTGGCTTAGAAGGAGTAGTGGCACATCAAAACATCACCATCGATCTAAATCGTATGAGTGTATATAACTTTTCCGAATTAAAAAAAAAAAAAAAAAGACATTTTGCATATTGGGGAATTTCAGTTTCAACAGCTAGGGAGCTAGAAAGATAAAATTGTTTGAACGTATCCAATATTCTTTTTTATTTATTAATTTTTTTGTCTTTTGATCAAAAATCATCACTGGCATAGCTATAGATTTAACCTTTAAATAGAGATGGTGGTTAGGTAAAACTCTCTCAAAAGTGACAACTCCAATATTCAAATCCATGAAGGTGCTAAATTTATATTCTTACATCATATTGAAGTTTCAAGGTTAAAACTCCGGATCATATCAATTGAATATTTTATTTAGCTTAAAGTCTGTTGTACCATTCAAATCAATACATATTTAGGCCTCGTTTGGAAATACAACTTATTTAAGTGCTTATAATATAAGCTCTTATTCAATAAGCACTTAATGAATAAACTCTTAAAAAAATAAATGAAAATTGAAGAGGGTGTAGTGTACTTAAATTCTCCATAAATTATTTTATAAGCTATTCTCACGAGCTTAATGAAATAAGCTGAAAACAGCTTATGAACATGTCCTAAGCTCTTTTCATAAGTTTACCCAAACAGTTACATAAGTGTTTATGTTCTAAGATAAGCTCAAATAAGCTCTTCCAAACAACACCTTAATCTTGGAACATATTGCAATAATTTGGTAATTTTTTTTTTCTAACGCCAAAAGGAAGTAATAGCTTCCTTCTATTAAACTCTCTACAAAACGAAGTCATGTTAAGAGTATAATGCAGGTACGATTAGAAAGAAAAATGCCTGGATCTTATTGCAATAAAAGGCCGGCCCAAACCATCCCGGGAATTATGCATGATAAAAAATTAAGGATTATATTGACTATGTATAGAGTTGCAACCCCTTTTATAACAAAAAAAAATATACATATTAAAAAATGCGAACTTTTAAACCAGGATAAAATAAGCAGGTATATTATTAATGCTTCAAAGTTCAAATCTTTCTGGCGATGAATATTTTATAAAATTATTTATAAACTTTCACCCAATATTTTAGATATTTAGCCTTTCATGACAAAAAATAAAACAAAAAAATGTAGTTTAAAGGTAATTAAGAAAAAAAATTAATGTTGGTGGAAGAAAATCTTCCGTGAGAATTTCCACCAATGAATTTATATAAATCCTACAAAACTATGACATAAATTTAATAAGAGAGATCCCCCTTCCATGGAGGATATAAGAATTTCTCTTGAAAAAAAAAATGCCCATTAGGAATATAATAAATTAGTAATACAGAAGGGAATGGGAGTCTGCACCCAACTAACAGAAGGATAAGGATATTCCTATTTGATCCGATTTGTTTGTGTGTTGTGTTGTGAGCTTGACTATATTGCACTTAATTGTGGATTCTTTTGACATCACTATGTATCAGATTCGTAGCAATTAAATAATTATATCTTCAATATGATTATATGACTTTAGCGTTATCCGCTTAATATGTCTCTTTCTTTTTACACCTCATAATGCAACTTTAGCGGTACATGGTTAGGGTTTCGAATGGGGGGAGGGAATCAAGTCACTAATGACTAATGAGAAGGAGACTGGAAAATGGGGATTGGGAACTATCAATTTGGATATGTGAGAAGGAAAAAGCGAAGTAGTTTCAAAGGATATTTTTACTTTACTTAATTACACATAATTTTTATAATACAAATTAAGGGTGATTTAAAATTATTTATTCTTATGTAATAATTTTGTAATTCAAAGGTTTTTTTTTTTTGGTCAAATTCAAAGGGTTCGTTTGATTTACAGTTGAGTAGAATTGATTTTGGAAATGAATAGTTAAGATGAGTGATGCACACCTTACGAATCACGTTGAACGGAAGTAATTTAAAATCAATTTTACAAAACCATGATTTTGAGTTTTTCAACACCAAACCAATCAGGCTAGTACTTAACTTCTCATAAAGGTACATCATATTATTCATTAAAAAAAAAGGTACATCATATTTGGGCCTTTAGGCCCGTTCAATAAAAAAAAAGGCTATATCATATTTTTCTTTACAAAAGTCTATTTGTTTTCTTTATGTTTTGATATGTATTCATGTGAATTAAATTTTATTTTTTTATTAGCTAAAGAGAAATATATTAAAAGGAAGTATAAGAGATACTCCAATCCATATACATTAATGTGAATTAAATTGAACTATATTAAATTAAAATTAATTATTTTTAATTAATTATTCAATTAAAGGATACATTTAATTTTTATTTAATGTCTAAAATTTTAATAATAATGAGATAATTAAAAGTTATTATGGAAACAATTATCAATTAAATTAATTTTAAATTTTCTAAATTAAAAATTTTAAATAATTGTAAGACCAATACCTGTTAGTTTAAGTGACAAGATCTCTTGAACGAGATTTCAAATTTAAATTTTATGAATAAAAAATGTTAGGAAAATTTTATATTTTTGTCTTAAATTGATTCATACAAAAATTATGGGTCTTAAGCTATAAAAGTCGGTCCAAAATACTACTGCTGATAATAAATCGAAATAGCATACATTTAAATTTTAAAATAAAAATTAAAAACCTAATCATTAAATCCTTCACTCAAATCAATTCCTAGTGAACCATGAATCAAGATTACCACCAAATACAGACATGAAAGCCAACACCACCTTGACATAACAGACCAAAGCAAAGTAACTACATAATAATACACTCAAACAAACGCTTGGTAACCAAAGGATTATGACTTAGTTGACAATACAGGTTAGGGTTGTAAGCGGGTCCAACCCAACTCACGAACTCGATCGACCATATATGAACAAAAAACTTGTTGGGTACGTGGGTCAGGTCGAGATCGTCTTAGAAAAAATAGAATCCAATCGGTTCGAGTCTCGGGTTGTATATTTTAAAAAAAATGAGTCACGCGAACCGAGAGAGTGACTCAGATGTAAAAATGCGAGCAGACACAAGTCTGCACTACAATACAGGAGAGAGCATTTCTGCCATTTCTTTGAGTTCCAATCTTCGACACAACCTTAGTCATAACGACCCCCTTCAGCCCTTCTCATCCTTGCGCTGCACCTATATAGGTGTATCCTTGCTATAGTTCGGCCATCCCCTCGTCATCCCTGCTGCTGAGGGCTGGTCCAAATCTGTTGCCCGTGCAAGTCTCAAGTACCTCTCATCGTTCAGATCCGCCATTACCCCCTCTCACGCGCATAAAGCCTGCATCATCACTGATTCCACCCTTTGGGACAATCGAAGGAACCTTCAATGTAACCTGCATCATCGTTCAGATCCATATCTGTCGCGCATGCAACCTTCGTTTGCGCAAATCTCATATTTGTCGTCGGTGTTGATCTTGCAAGAACAAAACAAGAGCGACAATGGATGAAATAGAAGCTGTTGTTTCGTAATAAAGTTGAGGTTGGGGGCGGGGCAACGAGCGTGAAATAGAAGTTGTTCTGTCGTTCTAGAGTGGAGGCTGAGGGAGGTGATGACTGATCTTGCTGAGTTAAGTAGGAGAAACTAGGAGATGAAGAAATTGTATAAGTCTGGAATAGATCCTTCATGAAGAGGAAGAGGAAAAGGAAAGGCTGAGATATTTAGATTTATTTTTTTTCTAATCTTTCATATTTTTAAATATTTATATCTTTTTTTTTTTTGCAAATTTTTAAATAAATTCATTTCCCTGAACCGATAACCCGACCCAATCGAACTCGTTAATGATCTGGTTGGTTCGGTTCGGGATGGTTGATAAAAATTAAAGGAACCAACCCAGCCCGAAGATATTTAGTTGGCTTGGATCTTAAAAACCCCACAACCTGACCCAATTAAACACCTAATACATGTTGAGATTATGAGAAGAACTTATGAGTTCCCTATTACACACACTCTTAGAAAGGAGTAAAGAGTCTTAACTGTGATTATGCTCGAATAAGATTATCCTTATTAATAGAAGATACCGTGGTTATTTGTTTTTTTTTTTTTATATGAATGCATGCGGTTATTTGTTAACACCTAAAACAAACACTTAGTGACTCGTGATTCTTGAAGCATAAAGGGATTTTTCCAAATTGATCTATATAATTAGAAATTTAGAATGTGCTCATTTTTAACCTTAATAAAATAAGAGAAAATAAATTATATGTAAGATTTTAAAAAATTGAAGTTCTCATAATTAAATAGTAGAAATAGTGTAACGTAATACATACGTACGTATTATGTCAATGTTTGCTTTGTGAAAAAAAAGTAGGTTAATTAATGTTTTTTAATTGTTTGTGTGTTTGATATATGAACAAAGGTTAATTATCATAAATTTCCAATTAATTAATTAACCAATATACTATGACGGAACAAAGAGTGTTAGGTGTTGAAAATATGCATGAGTCAAAAGTGAATCTCGGAACAACATAATCATTTCCCCAGACAAAAACAAAGATAATTGAACTTCATCGAACGGCCAAGTAGATAATGTAAATGCATTTTGCTCCTTCTTTGTCATTTTCACCAGAAAGTAGGAGCTGTCCTGTAAATTGATTGGTTTACTGCCATGGGTTAGGCACACTGATCATAACATGCTATTTTAATTTAATAATTAGTTAATTTCACGCCTCCACTTGATTACATTACATTACATACACTAAAGTAAAATATATATACAGAAGATGCCACAACTTCTATGCAGTGTTCGTCATCCATTATTATCTTAATTATATGCTCATGTATTAGAATTATTGGGTGATTCGTGTCACCTATGGACTAAACAAAGCATATAGTACTGTTTATTTAACAAAATGTTTATCAAGATCTGTGCTAGCTAGCTTTTTGATCTCCTAGCTAGTTAATTTAGATTAATTAAAGGTAACATTCCCTAAGTAAGAGTAGCAGGGTATATGTGCGACTTGCAAATACAATTAAATTAATAGAGATTGGGGACAATTCATTGGTCAATCAAGCGTGTCCACTTTCCAGCCCAACCGCAATTGACAATAATATATTCTTAACGAATAACATATGATTGTAATGTTCCAATCCATTTATAGTTTATTTTGGACTGGGACTTACCAGAGAGCTCTAAAGTTTATATCTTTTGCCCTTTCCTTGTGAAAACTTGGGAGTTCAGAGTAATAATTAACTACAGCATTGTGGTTCTAATAATTGAAGTGATATATATCTCCACATCGCAACATAAGTGTATGAAAAGTGACATTAAAATTAAACACTCATAGCATTATTATTTAGCTGAAATTAATTTGTAAGTCGTTATAATTTAATTAAAATTTAATAACTTCCTTAGTCCAGTGTCAAAGTATTGAGTTATAGAAGGTAGTCTAGAATGGAAAAGAATAGATAATCATTCATGTAGGATTTCATCATGATTATATATATATATATATATAAATTAAGTGGAAAGTTATTTTTGTGGATTTAGGAATTCCATACTGAGTTCATTTAGATTCCTCTGATTTACCGTAAACAAAATAGTGTGTTTGGAAATTCTCTCAAATTTTTGTATCATACAGGTATTTAGGATATTTTGATAGAATTTAAATTTTTAATTAAAAATATTGGGAAGCACACATCAATTTAGCCTATATATTATTTATTTATAAAAGAAGAAAGGTCAAGCCCATGTAATATGAGGGCCGATCCAAACTAGCTTGTGGCAGCCCAAATTCACCACGGCTCCAACTAACTAACAAATGCCCAATGTGGCCAAATTTTGTTTGGGCCTATTAAGTTCATTCAACAACTAATGAATGACACGAAGCAAAAAAACAGTAATTGATCACTGAAGCTTAATCCTGAAAATTGAAAAAACTTAGCAGTAGCTCACTAGAAATAAATATAGATCTCCGTTTGATTTACATTGGGTAGAATTGATTTTAAAATTAATGATGTAAATTGATTTGAAATCAATTTTACAAATCATGTTTTGTATTTGGCCACCACTTATCCAAACATAGAACGCCCAAGGTTTTAGACAATGATTAGACTACAATGATTCAATGAACCATGGCATAGTGGCGCCTTTCCTTGTAAGTTGCAACTTCCTAATGCCCAGTGGAGCTCTCTTTTCCACCGGCAGCTATAATTTATGACTTTTGCAGATATATAGCATGGCACAGCTATATATAACTTTAATTTTCTTGAGTATTTTTAAAAATAAATACTTCTTATAAAAGAATACCAAAAGGTGATACGTCTTTTCATTTTCAACAATAACCTTTTTATTATTAATTTTCTCCAAAATTACACGACTCTATCTTATTTGTTCTTCCTATCAATATCATTATCCCAAGGATGATGACCTAATAAACCACCAGAGTCACAAGAGAGAAATTGTTCTAATATTTTTCGTCAAAAAGCATATGCGCATGTATTGCTAAATACAGAAGTTATATAAAATTCTCATTACCACTCCAAATGTTGAGCCATCTAGTTCACAATTGAAAAAGAGATAGATCTTCAATCACTTCTCAACGTTAGAATGATTAGAAAAGGCGAGAATCACTTCTCAACGTTAGAATGATTAGAAAAGGCGAGAAGCCTTAAAGGTAAAAGCAACTGAAGTTCGTCACAAGTAATGCATGCAAGTAGCCAGCTCAAGGTTGAAGTCATGTGACATTCATTTAAAGTTAAAAAATGGCCCGTGCAAGTCTTGAACCTGAGACCTTCGCGTTATTAGCACGACGCTCTAACCAACTGAGCTAATAGGCCGTTTGATTATGAAGCTGAATTACGCTTATTTGAAGCATGATGAGCAGAGCAATTGCATTGCAGAGGAATCTATTTGGCAACTAATAATGACGCAATAAAGAACGGTTCCCAGATATCACGATGTTTGATAGATATGATATACCTATTTCTCACTGGCACGTCTTCATGCTTACCAATATATAGTATTTACGTATGTGACTTACATGAAACCATCAAGGAATTTGACATCTATGACTATACACTATCTTACTCTGTAAGATATAGTTCATGTATCCAGGAATAATGTTACATGTAAATTATAAAACTTTTTGTTACTTCAAAACCATTCTCTCACTTTTTTAGTTAATTAAAAAGATAAAAAATATGCCGTTTGACACGAAAAAATTTCCACAAAACAATGATTTGGTTTGATTTTTGCCAAAATATAGTTTACTTTTTTTAAGTCTTTCAATTAATATTTATAGATTAATAATATTTTCTATTCATATAAAATTAATAATTTTTTATTTTAGTCTTTATTGAAAAATTATTTTCTTTTAATTTTAAAGAATATAAAAAAACACTATTATATATTATTAAATATAACAATAAAATAAAATATTAAATAATTACAATACCAAAATTTACCAATCAATGTACAAACCGTATGTCATAATATTATTATTGGTTAACACAAACTCTTTAGTTTTTATCATATACTTTACTCTCTCATTGGTAAACACAAATTCGTTATGCGCGCCATTCGTATCAAATTCGTACCAATACCTTCAAGCAATATTGCAGGACTTTTGAAAATAGAAAGAGTTTCTGTAACCTTTAATCCATTCCTCATTTTTTAGTTAAGAAAAAATTAAATTTTAATTTAATTTATTTTTACACATTAAGTGAATTTATTGCTTATTTATTTATATAATACTTAATATTTAAGTATCTGAAATACACCGGATAAACATTTTTTTATATGATTACTTAACTGTAAATTATAATTACTTTATTATAAATATTCTCTTAATAAATCAAATTAATAAAACAATTACAAATGTATAAAACAATATAAAATCACATGTTATTAATAATTAATAATAAAAAATGAATTATGAGAAAATGTAAGCACATATCGGATATGCACTTAATCATTCTTAAAAGATAAAAATGTATATTAATGACTAAACTATATTTTAATGACTAAACTCCAAAGTAACTGATATTATATTTTTTAAGGATAAAAATAGTGTTTTATTACAATCTATAACCTCACCTATATATCGGAAATATCACTGGATCACACACACACCCTTCTATTTTGCCGGATGAGTCCACATGCAGATTGGTGTAAGGTGAATTGTGATGGGTCTCTTCGACAAAGGAATATGCATGCTAGTTGTGGAGGGATAATACGTGATCACTTGGGCCAAGCTTGGTTTCTAGTCTATTATGTTAGCAGAGCTACGGGCAATATTACATGGAGCTGAGTTTGCTTAGATAAACAACAGGGAATTGATAAAATCATTGTGTGAACAGATTCATTACCAGCAATTTGTTTGATAGTCATATATTTAGAGAGAAGCTAATCAGCTTGCGGAAGGGCCATGATCTTCAATCTGCATTTCAACTTTTTGCAAATGTTCTGGTCTCTTTGTCCCACCTCGTGATTGCTGATTTAGCATTTGTTAGTTTTTCTCGTGGGATGTAATTTGTTTTTTGTATTGGGCTAGATGCCCCATTTTAGCCACCAAAAAAACAATCTAGAATAAAATTACCATACTACAAGTTAAAATATATATATATTTCGCACCTTACAAATAATTAAAAATTAATTACAAAATCACAAAAGTAAAAACCTTATTAAGGAAATTACAACCTAATAAAATCATAGAAAACAAAACAAACTAAACCACCTAAGGAGGTTATGATTCTACTTGAGCCAAGTTGAACTTAGAAGCTCCACACACTTGGAATTATTGTAGCTGAAACCTAGAAACGCGAGATAGTGAGAAACATATAATAGAATATGTGTATTAAATAATACATAGTGGAGAATAATATATATACATATGTAGATTTACAAATATACATAGTGATAGGTCCAAGCTCATATCTAACATATGAATCATGATACACTACCCTAATATAAAATACACTTAAAATCTAACACTTCCCCTTAAGTTGGAGCATATAAATCATATGCATTGAGCGTGTTACATATATAATCAATTCTAGGATCCCTCAATGATTCAGTGAAGACATTTGTCAACTGATAATTGGAATTAAAAAACTGAGTGGTAATGTCTCTAGATAAAATCTTATCCTTCATAAAGTGGCAGTCCTCTCATGGAAAACTGAATTTTGAGTTAACGTGAAGGGAAGCTTGGTTATTACAAATGAGAGTCTCTGTGTAACATCTCCAAATCTCAATTCTTTAAGCAACTATTTGAGCCAAATAAGCTCACGAGTGGTTGAAGTCATAGCTCTGATAACATATTGATATAAAGAGATATAGAGAGACATATGATAGAATTCATGTGTCAATAACACAGCAGAGAATAATATATATACATATGTAGATTTCAAATATACAAAATGATAGGTTCAAGTCTATATCTAACATAAAATATGTTACTCTAATATAAAATACACTAACAATCTAACAACCTCAAACCACAAAAGTAAGATGCAATCTCAGTGACAATAAGAAATTTTATAAAACATTTTAAACCATGACACTTTCTGTCTTACTTAATGTAAAAAAAAAAAATCCTTTGAGACATATAGAAATAAACCACATTCAATTTTTTATAGGTGTAAAAAGATACAATGCATTAGAAAATAATTAAGTATGAACATTTATACATAATCCAAGCTCCTTGTTTTAAGTTTCATCTAAGATGATTTTTCCTTAACTTTTCTCTTTTCCCTCCTATTATCTACCTAGGGTTGCACACGAGTTTTAGGGTATTTGGGACTTGACACAATAAAAAATGTTCGAGTTGGATTGGGTCAATTTTCTTTTTATTCTTTAATTGAAACTCGACTCAAACCAATTTGAATATGATAAGGTTCATATAAAAAGTAAAAGAAATAAAAATAAATAGAAAGAAATAGAAAGAAACACAAAATATAATATGCAGTTGGATTAAGTTCGCTTGGAAAAATTTAATTATTTAATATTTTTATCATTTTTTATTTATTTTTTATATTTAAAGTTGCGTTGGGTTAAGTTGTACGGGTTGAAAAACCGGAAACCCAGCACCAAACTCGATTTAATTGGGTTCACTTCATGGAACTCGATGAACAAACCTGACCATCATTTTTATCTTGGGTTGGGGTGGTCATGTTGATTAGGATTATCGATTATAACTTAATTCATTGGGCTTCTTTTCCTTCTTCATTCTCTCCCTTTCACTCTATTCATCCTGTTATTCTTCTCTTATCTTAAGCTCATGACATATGAGGAATAACTCCCAACCCTTTTCCTATGTATTTAAATATTGCAACCGAGTCCCTTTATTCTATTGTTACAACATAATGATATGTTGTAACAACCCAACTCCTTAAGTAAGAGTCTTTTTATTTCCTAGTTTCACTTAGGTTACATAAGTAAAAAAAAAAAAACTCATGTAATGTTACACAAGATTTTTAGGTTCTGGCATTGTCATCCTGACTGGATGTGTACTCGTGTTCCGATTATAAAAACATTATGTAAAAGAACTTTCAACTAAGATTTGTTACTTGTATTATGTTGTCTGTTATGAGTAAATGAGATTGGAAGATGAGCGTTAGTGTAGTGGTATAGTAATCTCCATCTCTATAAACTTGACCAATCCCAAATTTTTTCATCGACAAGAACAATACTTCATCATCATTCACTCAAACAATGGTATTCTTTGGAAACAAATATGCATTTACTGCAGTAGTTGTATTACAAGCCTTCATTTATACCAAATATAGAACGATTTATTTCATTAGCAGCTTATGGAGCCCAGAGGTGGCCAGGCTTCAACAAAAGCAACCATCAAATCTCCGTTCTTAGTGACAATCATCAGGCATGTAATACATCCATTGACAGGTAAAATCTGAACTAATAGAAGTCGTGAAATACAAAAATGTGCCTCAGACTACATTCACTCCGTAACCAATAGTCATCGAAGGAACCACCCACACGTGAATCTAAACAGAAGTTGTACAGGAAACCTATAACTTCAAGTTTCATAGAAAGATCTATTATGCATGCTAGAATCGAATCTATATATAAATGGCAATCCCAGGATATAAAAATGAATCATTCATGTCATCTGACATCAAAGGATAAATCAGTTGTAAAGGGCAGCAATAACAGAACACGCAGATCAGATACCAGTGTATTCATTCACAGTAAGATGTGGCCTCAGAGGTAGTGACAATTAATTAAGATATCATCACAAAAAATATCTGATAATACGTGCAATTGAGTACATCATTGGCCAAATCATACTGATGTAGACGAATAAATTATCTATGCAGCTCAAATAGTGTGTTTAGATCTTCTCATTCCACTCAAAGACTCAAACAAACACGGTTTGAGACCAAAATATTATTCAAACATAACCAAACCAAAAATGGAGCGAACCAAGCACGCTTTCAGTTCCACAAAAAACAAGGAAGAATTAGAAGAGGCAATAAAATTCATGATTTTAGGACAAAAATGCCGTTTAAAAATGCTTCAAAATCATACGAAAACTTAATTCCCTAATGAAAGCTGCACTAAAAAGCACACATAATCATCCAAATTCATTAAGCATCAGAGAGATTCCCAAAGACAAATCATCATTCTCTATTTGGAAGTGCTGATGTCCCTGTCTAAGCTATCGTCACTTGCAAATGGTACAAACAAGGTAAACAAATATGGAACAGTAAAGAACAGAACTTTCTACAAGACACAACTATATGAATATGATCATTCAAAAATATAAAATATTATTTGTTTAAAATTTAAAAATAAAAATTTTATAAATGAATAGAATTTGTATCAACGCATCAGAGAGATTCCCATTAGACGAAGTCAACATCCTCCTTGGGAGTGCTGATGTCCCTGTCTATGTTATCATCATTTGCGAATAAGAACTGATTTTGTAATTCAGAAACATGGATTTTACAAGTGAACACAGATAGACTGAAGTAATTAGAACAAGTGCATTCACGAAATAAGAACCAAGAAATTTCAATTACAACTGAGCCACAAAAATAATCATAATAGAAAAAAAAGCTTTTGTTTTACAAGTAGGATAGCAAAAACCTTTCAGCATTTTCATAAACTATTGAGCATGAATAGTGAAGATAAAGTCGGTGCCTCAGAATGAAATTGATATCATTGAAATAAATCTCGGAGTATATTTAACACCATCATAGGCACAAACAAAACAATCGAGATGCAATTGAGTATAAGAATCAACCATACAAACAGACGTTAGTGTTCTTATGTGAAAAAGAGAAGAACGTAACTAAGGATAGAGGTGAAACAAGAAAAGAAGAACCGCGATGGAAAGAGGATAATACCATAGAGGCTTTCGATGCTGCTGCCTGGGAGACTAGGGTTTCAGATTATCGGCCATATTTATAAAGATGGAGGGGTGGGGGATTGAAGAAATTAGGGTATTAGAGAAAGAGACGGTGTCAGTTTCTTGATTCTTCTCTCACATAGATACATGTGATCGTGACCGTTGATCTATGGATTTTTCAACTCAGCCAACTTTTTTTTTGTTGGTCGAACAACTCAACCAAGTTAATACTTAATATTAAAAAAAAAAAAAAACCCTTTGTGATAAGGTTTGACCCAAAGCCCAAAAGGGCGTAACCTCCTTGATGAAGTGAGCCAGATCTCGAACAAAGACCATTGGGCCAGATCAGATCCAGAATGGCTCTTACTTTTCCCACCCCTATATTTTGCTAAACCCACCCCTCTTTTTTCCATCCTTGCCTACCCGCCCTTTCCCCTTCCCCCACCCCTACCAGTTCTCACTCTCCCTTCGCACCCTTCTTTCTCTCCTTCATCTCATGACCACCCACCCCCACCTGGTAACCACCATCTAGAGATGTCAAAGTAAACCAATTTGGTTCACCCGCTTTGACTCATTGCAAATTAGGTTAAAAGGGAGTCGAATCAGACTGGCTCACTTTTCGTTGAAGTGAAAAAAATACCAATCTGACTCGACCCACCATGGCTTGGTGGGTTAAGTAGGTTGATTCACTTTAATTTAAAAAAATTATAAAAACAATTTAAAAATAAAAACCAAAAATAATAGAAAAAAGTTATAAAAAATGAGTTAAAAAAATAAATAATATAAAAAAAAGTTAGCCAACCCACCTCAATCCGGCTCAAATCTACTTTGGCCTGCCAGTCTCAACTTTGACCCATGAAATGTGAGCCTAATTTTTACCAACCAAACCCACCGGTGAGCCAGGTTGGGCTGGGTTGGCTCACCTGAACCCATATTGACACCTCTACTACCGCCCCGCCCCAAACCCTCACCCCCACCCACCCAACCCTTCCCCTCCCCCACCTCACTCCCCCGCACCAAATTGGTTTCCTGTAGGCTTATGGACCCAAGTGTCGGGAACCAATTTCAAACACTAGTATTCGTAAAGCCAATTTTTTTTCCTTAAAATTAGCTCCCGGACAAGCCAATTTTTTTTTTAAATTGGCTTATGGATGCAAGTTTTTGAGAACCATTCCTAATGAAAAATGTCCGTAAGTCCATTTTATGAAAAAAAAATTGACTTACAGACATAAGTGACTGAGATTGGATCCCACACACTTGTGTATGTAAACCAATTTTATTCCCTTCCGGACACAAATGTCCAGAAGAGGTGGGGATAGAAAGGGAAAAAAAATTAAAAATATAGAAGGGGATTGAAATAGCAAACATAGGGTGTGAAAAGTAATGGACATCCAAAATTAGTAAAATAGATTTTGGATAGGGATGTCAACGGGGCAGGGCGGGTAATGCACTACCCGCATCCATACCCGCTAAACTTAACGGGTACCCATGCGAGAAACTGGTATTCGCGGGTATTAACGAGTATCCATTAATGTTTAATAATTTAAATTTTATAAAAAGAAAGAGAGAAAATGTTATATAATATATTATAATATCATATTATATATATAAATAATCATTATATAATACCATTACGTGTTAATAAATTAAAAATATCATCATGAAATAAATTATATCTCATCATAAAATAATAAAAAATTATAATATTTAAATGTATTAATAGAAAAATATGTTTTAATGAGTATACAGGTAACCGCGAGATGGGTAGTATAATATCCGTCCCCACCAAATTATATAAATATGCAGGTACCCATTATGGGGTATATCCACATATATCCACGGGTACATGTTATTTTTTGTAACTCCTGATTGTGCATTGCAAATATCAAAGAAAACCAATGTATTTGACAAAAAAAAAAAGAAAGATAATGTGATTTAAAGTAATTAATTAAAAGGCTTGGTTCAAGAATAAGGTTTCAACCAAGTGTGCCGCAGAAACCCCATCATACATAAGCGCGCCGCAGCACCGCCCCGTTTAGGGCTCTCTCCCTCTTTGGGAGTCCTCTTATCTATTTTAGGTGAGTTTTTCTCTCTCTGTGGTGAGGGTTTTCTTTTTCTTTTTCTTTTATTTTTATTTTTTTCACATTTATAGCCACATTTTTCGGTCACATTTCCGTTCTCCTTTCCAGCCTCTACCTCTATAACCTCTACCCTCCCCTTCTTCTTGAAGTTATGTCCGCTCCTTCCTTTTATTTTTTTCACATCGGTTTTTATATTTATCAATCTGTTAGAGTCACTCTTAACATTTTTGCAACACTATTTTATGCAGATATGTTGCCTTGATACACCTCCACCACTGAAGCTCGATTTTACAGCACCAGTTTACTTAGTTTAGTTGTTGTTGACGTTGTGGAGGTTTTTGCTTTGAGTTGTTGTTGGACTTATGCTACTCCAAAAGGAATAAAAAAACAAAGAAATGTCCGAGGGTCTTTCAGGTTGTTTTACAATGGTTGTATTTTAGAACTGCTAAATAGTTTAAATTCATGAGTATGCGTACTTGTTTTGCTATTTCAATTTTGTAGTGAATTACTGTAATACTCTTTATATAGTATCCTACAAGTTATGTAAGTATCGTTGGACATTCTACACTGAAATATATTCCTATCAAAAAAAAGTATTTAATTAAAATTCGACCAAAAAAGTAATTAATTAAAAATAAATATATTAAATATTGAGTTTTATGATTTATTTTTTTCTTTAAAATTATTATATATAATATAAACTGTGATAATACATTTGTTGTTATATATAATATTTTTGTATAAAGTTTTTATCTATTTTGTATACTAGTATTCCTTACTTATGATTTGATTTTGACTTATGCTCGTTTATATCCTAGTAGTTAGGAGATGGCAAAATGTTGACTAACATAAACGTTAATTTCCTTTAAAATAATTTAATAAAAAATTTTATATTCCGAGAATAAAAAAAACTTAAAACAAAATTTTAATAAATTATTTTAGCTATTAAATTGATTCAAATGATACCTACCCAATTCTTTTGAATAGTGTCATTAATCCAATTTTTGTATGAAAAATATACGTGGTCTTGATTAAAAAATGATTTTAGTTGACTAAAAAGGGCTTCATTATAAAAGTTGTTTTAGGCCTTGGCATTTGTTGGGTAGACGCCCCTTTAAAAACACTTTCAATTCTCCCAATTTAAATATAACCCAATAACTTCTTTTTATTTAATTCATCCAATTTTTACCAAATTCCACTAAACTTAATTATCATGTCACCAAATCGGGTAGAAAAAAGTTTAGATTTTTTAAATACAAAATCTTAAACTCAATCCTTGTATATGAAAAGAATATTGTTCGAAAACATAATCTTTTCTACTTTTTTTTTTTGACGTCCATAATCTTTTCTACTTATCAAGTACTCCAAGAGCTAGCTAATTATCATGATAAAAAAATATAAAAAAAGAAAGAACTAATTATCATTTTCAACAACTAGAACGGATTAAAGACACACGTCTTCCCTGTTAAAATCATCTCAGGCGAATCGATACAAGTGTCAGATAACACATATGGTACTTGATATCAACTGTTCCAATCTTGCAAGACATACAAGTGTCCCCTTATGGACATGGATATGGGTCGAAGGTGTAATGAGCTAACAATGTGTACGTACATTTATTTTGATAACGATGATGACTCATAGAACGTTGCTTTTCACTCACCATGTTGGTGACGTTTATTGACAACACAACACAAGGTCACTAATGTACATGCATATTACAAATGCTTAATTAAGGGAGAGTCTTTCTGTTAGTTAATTTGCTTGTAATTGTTCATAAAGGAGACAAGATCGAGTAGCTTTCATAGTTTGATTTGCATAATCATGTGGAAAGCAAACAATTAACAATGGCAAGGTACTGACACTAACTATTACAGAGAAAACCAGGGATCGATGTAGAGATTTGCATATTAGTCTATTCTGTTGATGCTGATAGATTGAGATCAATCATGAATTCTTTTTATGTACATGTATGTGTTTTTTCCCAACATCTCTTAAATTTAATTTTAAAATAAAAAGTGTTTTCATTATTTAAATTCTACAGTTTCTTTCAACTTAATTTCCCTCTATGTCTATATCTATGGCCAGTTATTGCATGAAAACTAATATAATAAAAATTGTTATAATTAAGATAATGCCACAGATTTAATTTCTATATCGTGGACTACCTAAAAATTAATCCAGACTCCAGATTTAGTCACTGTTGTTGTTGCAAAGTAACTTGTAAACACTGTTGATCCGTTTCTATCAACAGGGGATGTAGCTCAGATGGTAGAGCGCTCGCTTAGCATGCGAGAGGTACGGGGATCGATACCCCGCATCTCCATTTTTTCTTCTCACAAGGTTATGAGTTTTTAACTTTATGCATAATAAACTAGTTTGTGGATATTTTGCACTTGCATGCCACTTCCACTGCCACTGCAGCTTCAATTCCTTTCCTTTGTTTGTAATTTCAGCTTTTCATAGAACAAATTAGCATTGAATGGAACAACCGAACGAAATAGTATTACCCACCGCCTCACTCACCCCACGTGCTCATCAACTTGGCCCTATCTCACTTCCTCTTCTCCTTTTCATGTTTTTAATTAAAGCATGGAACTGTTTTTTTGTAACCTTGCAACCTACCATCCTATAACAATATTCATTGACTTGTGAGGACCCCCTTGTGGTTTTCCCCTCAATCCTCTAACGTAATAAATAAATGTAAAACCTTCCTAGTAACACCATGTCAAGTTAATGTAAAAATCTGCTCAACTCAGGAATATCCCTAGCTCTCTCAATCTATCCACAGGAACTACTTGAACTAACCTCGTTAGTAACTTTGAATATGCTTTTGTAAATAGCAGTGTTTGTTTGGTGAGACATTAATATAAGATACTTTTATGCCACAATCAAATTTACTTAGCTCACTTCACCTCACCCTCTCTCCTTGCTTTTGTTCAAACACTAAGGATTTCAATATTAAATAAACACATCACGTATAACGTATAAAGTATTAGTCAGCATTAATTCAAGTATTAAGAAAGCATAATTTAAGAGCTCTTTAGTTTAGCTTGGTTAATTAAATATTTTTGCTTTTAACAAGAGAAGTTATGGTCGTTTTCTCTATTTAAGTACTTTGATATATTAAACAGTTAATTAAGAATCTTTGTTTTCAATATTTATTGTGGAAACCATATTATATAAAATTTAACCTGTACTTTCTATATTTATATACCAGATATTGCGTGCTGGGAAGGGATGTCTATTTTAGGATGATATAATATATAATACTATACTATAGTCTGAATGTTTCAGAGAGAAGAGTCTAAGTTCAATCAGTTCCAATTGAGTTAAAATTTGAAGGAATTTACCAAGTGAGAAGAGAGGGTATGTTAGTTGAGGTCAGCTAGCAATGGTAACTAGTGTGTTTGGGAAATGTGACCTTCTTGTCTCGTAGCCCCTTTTGAGGCAATGACGGTTTTTACTTGCACATCAGCGAAGTCTAACTTTACTTGAATTTTGGATACAAACAAACGCAGAAAGGGGCACAAAACCACGTGGTTTGAGGACAAATGATCTGTCTCTGCATAAAAATATGAAACACCAAAACTTGGCGGTTTAGGCCCCCACGCTTTGCAATTGTGTCACTTAGTTGGTGTTACGTTGGTTAAGCTAGCAAAACCCCTCTTCCTCACAGCATCTATTTATTCACACTCTTTGCTCCTCTGCTTTTTCTCACAACTTCTCTTCTACTCAGATTAAACTTGTGAGCTGGTAAAGATGGCGTTTTTGGGGCTTCTCTTGGTGGGGTTTCTCTGTGTGGGATCAGGTGTTTATGCGGACAGTGATGGTTGGATGGATGCTCATGCAACCTTCTATGGAGGAGGTGATGCCTCTGGCACAATGGGTATGTGACTATTATACTGTTCTGTTATGTTTATAGCACACACAATAACAAGCGGGTTTATGGCTGGAATAATTCTTTTATTACTATATATTAAGCTTTTAATTAATGGTACTTATATAATATATACACTACATTCATTTAAGAATTGCTTTTAAGATGAACTAATTTGCTAAAGAATTGTTTCTTTCATTTTTTTAAAAATCTGCTTTTGTAGTATATATTTGTCTTTAACAATTGGCTCAACTTAGTAAGAGAGCCAGAGAACAGAGTCATGGCTACCAAAAAATTTTAAATCTATGAAAGAAGTAAACATGATGTGAAATGAATTGAGTTTAAAAGTTTAAAATTAATTCACAATTATTTAGTATATAAAAAACGCCAAATGCTTGAATGATTTTACCATTATAATAGTAAATTGTAAGAGTTTTTTTTCCCCTTTCAGCCAAGCAACAATGGTGAAAAATTTCATCCCACTTATTTTCAGATCTATGATTTTTTTCACTTTCTATAAGATGGCACCCTTAGTAACTTTTTTTTTTTTTTGGGTATGAACACCATTTTTCATAGAGTAGTCAACTGGAGATGTAAGTTTACTTTAAAATTTAATGTGTGTTTGGTTTACCTGAAAATCAGGTTTTAAATGTAGATCCGGGAAAACTCTACAGAGAGTAGCTTCTGCCCGGATCCACATTTAAATGTAAACCAAACACACATTTAATAATTTTTAAATTTTGGATATGGGGCTCACATGACTAGTCCCAAGTAGAAAGGGTATAACTTCTTCATGACAAAAAGGTCGTAACTGTAACATTCATTATGGAGTTTATTGCAGGTGGAGCTTGTGGATATGGAAACCTGTATAGCCAGGGGTATGGGACTGAAACAGCTGCTTTGAGCACAGCCTTGTTCAACAATGGTTTGAGCTGTGGGGCTTGCTTTGAGCTCAAGTGTGTCAATGACCAAAGATGGTGCCTCCCTGGCTCAATTGTGGTCACTGCCACCAATTTCTGCCCACCAAACAATGCACTCCCAAATGATGCAGGTGGCTGGTGTAACCCTCCCCTTCAACATTTTGATCTCTCTCAACCTGCCTTCCAACAAATAGCTCAATACAAGGCTGGCATAGTACCCATAGCTTACAGAAGGTACCTGATTTTGTCTTCACTTATTATTCAAGAGTCAAAACTCAAAACTTTTTTGTTTTTACTATTACACTAATTAAAAATTTGTATGAGAAGTTATGAAAAGAGAAAACAAACACTGAATTTGTTTCAAACCAAAGGGGTCTAATTTGTCATAATTTTTATTTACATATTACCCTGCTGATTTTGTGGTGATTTTCAAGAATCTATGCTTCTTGTCTTGATTACCTTTATGGGTTGTCCTTTTTCCAACCAAGTGTTTTGATTCTCTCTCTATTTGTGATAATGCAGGGTCCCATGTCAAAAGAGAGGAGGCATCAAGTTCACTATCAATGGCCATTCTTACTTCAACCTAGTCCTAATCACCAACGTTGGTGGTGCTGGTGATATTCAAGCAGTTTCCATCAAAGGTTCAAAAGGTGATTGGCAAACAATGTCCAGGAACTGGGGTCAGAACTGGCAGAGCAACAGTTACCTCAATGGACAAAGCCTTTCCTTTAAGGTCACCACTAGTGATGGACACACCTTGGTTTCTGATGATGTTGTCCCTGATAGCTGGTCCTTTGGCCAGACCTTCACAGGGCAACAATTCCCTTGGACAGAGAAGAACATATATTTATAGTCAGTGTTGGCACTTATAATTACTGTGTTATTTATGGTTAGTACTATAAATCTATAATAGAAGAGTAACAACATAATATAGGAGTGAGTCATTAGGAGCAAATGAGAGGTGCTTATTTTAAGATGGCCCTTGTCATTTGAGTTGTGCTGTGAAGAATTCTGTTCTGCTTTCTGTTGAGAAAGGCATAGACAGTTTATATGGCAGTGGTGGTAGTTTATCACCCGCCAGTTTTAGTTTATTGTAAGTTTGGCCAACTTTTAATTTTGTTACCAAAGAAGGGTATTTTATTTTCTAGCTTAGAAGAAAAAAAAGAATAGAAAAGAGGCAGTAATTTTGCTTCCTTGTGTTATTGTATTAGACTGTGTAAGAACAAACGGAAGACATGGTTGAATAAAATAAAATAATGTTTCCGGTTATCTCAAAGTGTTTCTCTTCCAATCAGCCTCCCGCCAAGAGCATTTTTAGTGCTTGTATATATGTAACATAATATAATTTTCATAAGCAGACAATGAAGAGAGACAAATATATGTTATTTGCTACATATTAATGTTTGTACTTTGTAGCTCTCTATGTGTAAGTAGGTATTTCTTTATAATATTTATGGATTTGTTTGGATATTTTATTAATAAAAAATAATTTTATGGTAGTGTAGAATTGTTTGAGGGATTTTTTATGGAAAACAGATGTTAATAAGTCAAGAAAGAAGGGTACAGTTTTTCAGAACTTCAAATGGCCTCTATGTAGCAGATGTTATCTAGTAAACAATTTTTTGGTTTTATTTGTTCATTAAAAAGCAATGATCTTTCATTTGATTATTCACAACTTAAATTTGGAAGCCTTTATGATTGCAATTTATAATGTTCAAGTCTTAACTGTAATAAATAGGACTGTGCAGCAAGAATGGAATAGAAACCAAACCAGGTGTCCAGCAATGATTGGTTATGATAGGATTTTTCAGTTTTATAAGATATATATACTCCAACGTGTTACCCTGTGACCCCACAATATCTTACCCAGCCAACAACAATGAAGAGATAGATTTGTTGATATAACAAGCAGATAAGTGGATAAACCAAAATGTATGTGGACCGTACGATCTCAGATATCAGGCTAAGCAACGGTAACCACACACAAGAATTCCTCATACAAATGAAGCCATAGGCACCAGTAGCACCACAAAGCAAGCTCACTTTATATTCTTCTGTCCCTGCTAAGCCACACTTCCTAGTTCCAACTAAACATGGCCACCGTCACCACACAAGCTTCTGCCAACCTTTTCAGGCCATGTGCCTCCAAATCAAGGTTCCTTACAGGCTCTTCTACTAAACTAAACAGGGAAGTGGCTGTTAGTTTTAGATCAATGGGGTCTCCTTCATTAACCTCTTTCAAGGTTCAAGCCAAGAAAGGGGAGTGGTTACCAGGCTTGGCCTCCCCATCTTACCTCAATGGCAGGTATGTGATATATAAAACTGAAACTTCAATACAAGCCATTTGGCTATAAGAAATTAACTAGTTGATGTTTTTGTTCTATGCAAT
Source organism: Sesbania bispinosa (assembly GCA_026901365.1). NCBI lineage: Eukaryota > Viridiplantae > Streptophyta > Magnoliopsida > Fabales > Fabaceae > Sesbania > Sesbania bispinosa. The sequence goes on from QLOH01000016.1 coordinate 523,291, forward strand.
AACTAGTCTTCCTGGTGACAATGGATTTGATCCTCTGGGGCTTGCTGAGGACCCAGAGAACTTGAAGTGGTTTGTTCAAGCTGAGCTTGTCAATGGACGTTGGGCTATGTTGGGTGTTGCAGGAATGTTACTTCCTGAAGTCTTCACCAAAATTGGTATTATCAATGTCCCCAAATGGTATGATGCTGGGAAAGAAGAGTACTTTGCATCATCCTCAACCCTCTTTGTGATTGAGTTCATTCTGTTCCATTATGTGGAAATCAGAAGATGGCAGGACATTAAGAACCCTGGAAGTGTTAACCAAGATCCCATCTTTAAGCAGTACAGTTTACCCCCAAATGAGGTTGGATACCCTGGTGGCATTTTTAACCCCTTAAATTTTGCACCTACCATGGAGGCTAAAGAGAAGGAAATTGCCAATGGTAAATGCATCTTTCTCTCTGCTACATCTTAACTTGCACAGGAGTTTTTCATTGTGATATTGAGCTTAATCCTTTGTGTTTTATATTATGTCTGTGTGTATTTAGGGAGACTGGCAATGTTGGCATTCTTGGGATTTCTGGTTCAGCACAATGTGACAGGCAAAGGACCATTTGACAACCTCTTGCAGCATCTCTCAGACCCATGGCACAACACCATTGTCCAAACATGGAGCGGCAACTAAATTTGAAACCGATGGCATGAATACCTGTTTTGTTATCTTGTAATCAAGAGTGGTTGAATTTTGAGATAATTAAGCATGGTTGTTGTTGAAATTGAAATTATGTGTTTCTGTGTGTCTTACTCAGACCACACATGCTGTAATTATAATATGTATGCAATAAATACATAAGAATATAATTGCTAAATTTAATCTTAATTAGCAACTAATTAGGGCAACTAATTAGGGATTGTACAGCTAATTATTATTTAGCTGTTACTAATTAAAAACAACATGTGACTAATTCTAACACTCTCCCTCAAGCTAAAGCTTACTAAGCTTTAAGCTTGTTACAAATATACCCATGTTAACAAAAGTGAAGATAATAAATCAAGGGCCCAGTTTGAGTACACTAGAAAGTCGTGGAGCTAGGTAAAGTGCACTAGGAAGCCGTGGGGCCAGGTAGATTGCACTGGGATAGCCACGGGGCCAGGAAGATTGCTCTGGGCAGCCTCGAGATACATTTCTAGGTTTTGAAAAATCATGGGTAATAGCAAATAGGGGAGAAAAATGCATCCAAAATAGAAAGGACCCAAGTACCGGACATGAACCAGACAAACGATGCCTAGATCGGGATAGAGGACGGAATGGCAAGTTCGGTGGCGGTGAGATCTGGATAGAGGACGGAAGGGCAAGTTCGGCGGCGGTGAGATCGGCCAGAAAGGTGGTCGGACGCGCCGCCACGCACGGCAGATGACAGCTGGCAACATAAAAACGCGTCGGCGAAGCTAGGGCGCGTGTGAGCACGTCAGAACGCAGTTCGAAGCGGTTTTGGGAGCGTTGGGCTCGTCTCAGAGGAGCGACTCCAACGATGTGGTCGCTGGTCGGAATCGTTGCCGTCTCCGACGTCGGCTGCGGCTGAAGATAGCGAAAAAAACGTCCGGAAAATGTCGAAAACGCGCCGAAAAAGACTACACGGCGGAGGAGAGCGACTGATGGCACTAGACAATAGTGTCAACGGCTGAAAAGGGTTTGAACCTGAACAAAGTTCCATACTTGGGAACTCGGCAGCGGAAAAATGATGAAACATGTCACGGTGGATGGTACCGCTCTAATACCATGTTGAAATTGAAATTATGTGTTTCTTTGTGTCTTACTCAGACCACACATACTGTATTTATAATATGTATGCAATAAATACATAAGAATATAATTGCTAAATCTAATTCTAATTAGCAACTAATTAGGGCTTGTACAGCTAATTATTATTTAGCTGTTACTAATTAAAAACAACATGTGACTAATTCTAACAGTTGTAAAGAACCAATTATTTTCATGTACCGAAGTTTATTTTTAGATTCAAGCCCATTGCTCAGCAATTAAAACATTTTACTTCAAGAAACAATTTCCTATGACAACTGTACTAGAGTCACACAATATGTAAACTTCATTTTCTACAAATTTCAAATTTACAGCTTGGATCACTGACCCAACTCAAAAAAACCTACCAGTAAACAAGTCAGTCAAGATAACAAAAATATTTGTACATGCACAAACTGCATCCTATAAGTGATACAATATATACAGCTAACACATTCCTCTCTTATGAGCTCCGTGGACCTCATGGGTGGAGAGGCAACCTAATCTGGTTCTTGTAGGGATAATGGTCACGTCCTGTCAGTTAACATCCTTGTCATTTGAAAATGGCTAGTTGAGCCAATCAGTTACTGCAAAATACAGGAAATTATAAACCAACCAAAGCCAACTTGTTTACTAGAAAACTAGAGACCAAAAGCAAACATAAAGAATCGGAACATGGTGAATATCTCCTGCTCAAGTGCTCCCATCCCCCCCTTTTTTGAGCAATTTTAGTAAACTCAAATATACCCAGGACAATGTCACTAATGAAACAAAAAATGACTGCTTACCCTAGGGTAGCCATTTTCATTATACATGGCAATCCCGCAAGACCCAGAAGCAGAATTCCAGAACTGATGCCCATTTTCAAACATTGATCTGGGCAGATCAAAGCTATTGTTAACTTGGTAATCCACAGTGTTTGGTTTACTATTCATTGTCTGGTGATGTTTTACTTCCTCAAGATCTGGAGGAGGAGGGTATGCAAACTGCTCACAATGTTGTACATTTAAGTAAGCATTTCCATTTATCTCGTTCAAGGAACCAGCTCCCTGACCCAAAGTAGTGACCTGAGGAGAGCTGCCAACCTCAAGTTTAGTATTCCCAATATAACCAGAATATCCTGGGAGTGAAATGTCATTGGAGCACTCAGCATCTCTATTGGTATTATCACTGTATGTTATATACAATTGAGTCAGTAAATAGATTGCAGAGTGAAACACAAGGAAATATGTATCAATTTTACAAAGAAAATTCGATAAATAATTAGTGTAATGAAACATTAACTAAAAGCAGATCTAGTAGCTGGTTAAAATGTATAGCTTTCGTAGAAAGAATGCTGTTCAACTTCAGTTAGCACAGAAGTATTCCAAAGTTGTGTAGAATTGAGAATGCAAGACTCATGCAGCAGTAAACCCACCTAAATGGCAGAAATTTTGGTTCACTGGGTAACATCAACTGATGATTATCACTATTCAAAAGCCAAGACAGGGGTTGGGATTCTTGCAGACCAGCCATCATCAAGGGTAAAGTCATCCCATCCTGCATCTATGAAGCAGCACTATCCCAATTAAGATTTATCCTGAAGAAAGGAACAAGAGATATAGATAGAGAGAGAGGACAGAATTTACTACCTGGTTAGCGCATTCAAGTGAAATTAGTTGGTGCTTTCTTAAATTATCCTGCCAATGAAAAACCACTTGTCAAGATACACCACTTCATAACTCTTAATATTAAAGATCCTCTGAGGCAAGCAAACATGTTAAAGTACACACCTAATATCTAAGAAGTGATTTTATGAAATCACTTGAAGATGACAGAATGATATGGCTGATCTACATGAAGCAAAATCTTACCTTCTGCAGATTCACTCGATTGATTGATTCCTTGAGTGAGTCTTCCATTTGCCTAAGATGTTCTAAGTTATTGATCTTCTCCAGATTATTCCAATAGCTGAAAAAAATTGCAAAGGTTAAACAAGATTACTCTAGGATGGCTATATGTGTGTTGTGATCATGTTAATGCTGGTAAAGGGAGAAACAGGTAGAACTTCAATGAAATTTCATGCATACAAACTGTTCAAATGTAGGCTCAATTGCTCATGGAACTATATCTACAACAGTGAAAAGCTGAACACTTAAGAAAATCAACTAGTATAACGGTTACACATGCTTTGACAACCAAACTAAAGTACATGAATGAACAGTAGAATATGTGATACAAAAGGTGGACTTTGAATAAATTTTTCTCAGTCATTACCTAAAAACTACTCTGTGCATAATGCATATATTGATTATAATCACAGTTCCTTCCCATTTGTAAAACTCCTCACCAATTTATAATATTATAGTAAAAAATTATCAAAACTTAACAACTGGCTTCATTCTGCGAAAGAAAAACCAAGTCCCCACAAACACATTTCTTGAACGTGTTTTTTCTGTTATGTGCTGGTTTTTTTCTCTTTGTTTTTTTTGGGGGGGGCGGGGAGAATAAAATAGTCATCCAGAAATGTTTTATGTTCCTGAGAATTGTCACATGGTATTATCTGAAACAAACATTTGAATGAGGATATGTCATGTACATGATAGGGCACAAAGGAATATGTCAAAATTCAAATGCACAAGGAAAAGATATATGTCGTGTTATATAGGGGCATAGAAATAACTCAATGATTGTGAAGCACAAAACCTGAAAGGCAGAGGCCAATTGAATAATAGTTCAACAAGAGAGCAATAAAATAACACCAAGAAGAAAAAGAAATACTTTAACAACCAAAGGCTCCAAAGTTGCACCTCAGTCTCTGATGTACTTCTGTGAGTTGAGCTTGTAAAACCCTCACTTGATGAGTTAATTCCTGCACATGGCAATTCAGCTCAGAACATTTTGGTTGTTTAACTACAAACCTAAGATTCTGAAGTTATTGTTAACCATGATGATGTTTGTGAATAAATTGTACCTCTACAGTTTGACTGCTGCAAGGTGGAAAAGAGGAAAAGTCAGAACCTTTAGAAGTACTTACAAAAAACACATTGACAATCTGACAATCACATTCACTTACCTCGAACCCAAGAAATCTTGTATTTTTACATCATGATCCAACTTCTTGAAGGTTTTCTTCAGTGCCTATATTATAAACAGAACCAGAATTTTAAGCATCACCAGAAGTTGAGGAGACAACATAAAATATTCACTTGATGCAACAAAAACAGTATATGTAAAAGCTATATATGAGAAGAGCAGAGTAATCTTACTTCAAGGCTTTCCATTTTCCTGCTCAATTAAAATGAGAAAAGAGATTAGCTCGTTTATCATCAACAAATGAAAAGGAAAAAAAAAAACATAAAACTTCAGCAGAAAGTTTGACAAACCTTTTGGCCCTTTCTTGTGGGCTAAGTTGAGAAAATTTTGCAATGACCTCCTCAAGATTGCTGGAAATTATAACCAATAGGCACAATTGTTAAAAACCTGACATGGATTTAATTTTTTTTCTTTATACTTTTTAACACTATAGATGGATTTTACATTAACATCCTACAAATTCACAACATTCAAGGAATTTGGCCTCTTCCACATTTGTGAAAAAATTAATACAGCTGTTTGAACTTCCAAGTTCAGTTTTAACTTGAAAGAAAAAAAAAACTACAAACATGAAGGCTAAATATGATTATATGAAAGTAGGGGTGTTAGAAAACCAAACCAAACAAGGAAAACCAGGTAAACAGCAGTATGGTTCAGTTTCCTTTATACCATTTAGGAGATTAAACTGAATAAACTGAACTACATTGCGTATAAATATATTTCACATGTATAATATTGGAGTTGCTGACTTGTTATTTTGCCTTTCTACTAATCAATTAAGGCACTTACTTTTGTTGTTGTTATTTTTATTTTACTGTTTACATTTAGCATTGACAGTGTATTAACAATTTGTAAAACATCAATAAGCAAAGGTTTGTGGACCACAGAATGGACTATGGGCACTCCTATTTACAAGTAACCACAAAACCAGCTTGTCCAATAGCCCTAGATAAATAAGGTTATACTTATACTTATGAATAGATGTTATAAAACTGTCAAAAATTATTTAACTTGCAAATTTACACATCCATGCTCTGTAACCCCATGGTGTTAAGAAGATAATAATGAAGCTTCAATGCAATGATCTAGGTATAAGCTATTCCAACACATAACATGATTACAAGATCTAATACCCGAATTCAATTTTGCTAAGCCTAATAAGTTAAGAGGAAGGATTCCAAGCATTGATGGAATGGCCCTATGTTGTTATAAAGTGAAAAATTATAATTGTAACAAAATGTACTTCTTGATTCCCCTTAACTTTAAGCAAAATTCAGCCAATAAAAGAAATGCAGTAAAATATGGAGTCAAATCTTGAAGATACAAAATTGATAATTTCACATAAACCTTTTTTTCCTTCCTAAAATGTTCATTTCATGATTATCATATAGAAGCTACAATTAAGCAAGTCCTCTTAGTTTTTTCTCATAAGGAGACTTCAGTGGTCCTGAGATAATACTTAAAGAGAATCACATGCACAAGTCATGAGGAATGTATAAAACCAATATCTCATCTCATTATCCTTCTAAATTTCACCTACAGCAAAGATTAATTGTTTATGTTTCACAAAACAAAGAAGCTTAATTAATAATTTGAATGAAAGATTATTATTACCTGCGTTCTCCCTGCAGCAATGTAGGCTTTCCTGTTGGAGAAAACATGAGAAGGACAATATCTATATCACATAGGATTGATAATTCCTTTGCTTTCTTCAAAATTCCACTTTTCCGCTTCGAATAAGTCACATGTCGGTTGCTCGTGCTCTCTAATTTTTTTATCTTCAGTTTAACTCTTCCCATCCTGCAAATTTAGGATTATAAATAATAATTGAAGCAAAAAAGGCATAAGGCAGGGAAATCCAATCCAATTGAAATTGCAAAACCTTGTTGAGATACTGAAGACGGTGTAGAGAGAAGAATTGAGGGAAGGAAATGGAAAAATTGAAAAGAAAGGAGGGTGTGAGGTAAGTGAAGAAATGAGCGAAGATATGAAGCAATATTTGTGAAAGGGAAAACATGCAGAGTAGAGAGAGAGATGATATCGAAGAGCTAAGAAATTGTTGAAGGACGATGGGTGTAGCTGTGATTTCGGTGGAAAGAGTTTGGGGAACCAGCCAAGCTCAAATTTTGAGAATGAACGGTGAGATTTCTGAGACCCCAATTGTTGGCAGCGTTTGTAACAAACATCTTCTCCACCAACAAACACCTCTCTCTCTCTTCCATTCCATGCACCCACCATCTCTGCTTCCCTTTGCCACGTTTTCTTTTGTATCCACGTCCAACACAGGTCACCTTCGTCACTTTTTTTTTCAAAAAAAATAAAAAATTAACATTGTATTTACACTCATGGTCCATGGATTGTATTTTTTTTTTAAGATGTTATTTTCTCCATTTCTTTTTATCGATTTTGATTAGTAACACATATGTTAAAAATATAACTAATATTCTTGTATTACTTAAAACTATTTTTAAGTTTACTAATAAATCATTTATTTCTCCAAGTTTATTTTTTCGTAAATTGAATAGGTAGGCATAAGGGTATATTTGATAAATGTTGCCTTTATTAACTTCTAAATTAAATCCTTTTTTTTCTTCTTAAATTCTACCGGTGGAATATTATCTTTACATGTCATGGTTCTCTAAAAGTACTAATTAAAAAACAATAAATAAATAAAATTGATTGAAAAACACAACTTTCATCATATTTGCAACATTAAAACACTTCACATTATAATAAAAGTTTTCCATTTTTATTTCCTTGATTAGTATTTCAAGGACACTTGTTATCATTTGTATCTTCATTTATCTAATTAAATAATAAATATTGTAAATAGAATAAAATTAAAGAGATTTTTTTATTTGAGATTTTTTTAACATGAATGGTTATTTTTCTTTATTCATCTTTTATTCTTATCCCTGCCTCAAAATTTTATTTGCACAATATATCTCAATCAATTCAAGCTACTTTCCTTTTTCCTTCTTTCCACCCTAACATGTAATTTTTTTATATTGACAGTGTAAATCTATTAAATCCCATTTTAAATCATATTTATAAAAAAAGTTAAAAACAATAGTGATTAATAAAATTATTTTAATTTATTCATTACATATTATTTTTTAAAAAATAATTATCTAAATATTCTAAAAGTTTTAAAAAATACACTTTTAAAAATAGACACTATTATTTTTATTTTTTTTGGTAACTTGGGCAAAAACAAACAAAAGACAAACAAAAACAGCAAAACTACAATCTTAAATACTCAATCCCCATGGCGTCGGCAAGCAGAAGACTCTCAAGCTCGTCCAATGGTTGATGAAGCACACACCAAGGAGAATCCAAGCAAGCTTGGTGCAAGCTAGGAGCTTCCCATTTCACACGGCGTTGCTCACGAACAGAAGGATAGGAACCATAAACTTGAGAAGAAACTCTAGCCAAGGAGAGAATGTTGTGTATGATCTCCCATACAGGGGAAATAGTCTTTTCGAACACAAAAGCATTTCTATTCCTCCACACCCCCCAAATGGTGGACAAAAAAAGGATGCCATCCTGCTTAATTCTTGCTGTCAACCAATCTTGTAATTTGGGACACCTTTTGAAGCCAGAAATCTTGATTTGTCAAGGCACCATTCTTTCCCGTAGTTTGTCAAATAATTATTTATATATAATATTTTTAATGGGATAACTAACTCTTTTTAAGATTGATAATTATCTGTCCTATAATTTCTCCCCCTGACTCATTTATTTAAATGAAAATATGTCTCATTATCATTTTCAATCATATTCTCTACCAATTCTTTTTCCATGGAAAACATATTTAAATTTTTTGTACATGTCCATGAAATTGACCAATTTTTGAAACTTAATCTTTCATACCGAAATTTTTTTCTCCAAAGAGATTCATTTATCAAAAAGTGTTAAGTTAAATGATTACATCGTTTATTCCTAACACACTCTTATAGGCTTTTATATATTTTTATTTACTTGAAAATATTTAATTTAATTTGATTTTTATTTAATCTATAATAACAAATTCACAATATAATATAATTTGTTATCTCTCATGTTTGTGGAATGACCTCTTAGTGAGAAATTTTCTATTGCTTATGGAATGACCTCTTAATTAAATAATTATTATAACCACTATTAATTTAATTATAAAATATTTTATATATTATTTTAAATTTCATATTATATTTTTATTTATCTTATAATTATTAATTTATTTTTAAGTATTTGAAGATGTTTAAAATTTCTTTATATTTTTATTTTTTTAAATTAAATTTCACCTTTATTAAAATATTTTATTATATTTTAAATTCCGTATTATGTTTTTATTTATGTTATGAACCTTTATTTTTATATTAAAATTGATGTCAAAAAGAAATTGTTAAAATGAGCTTAAAATAATATTGATATTTAATATAAAAAATAACTATAATTAAATAATTACTATCAACATAATTATAACATGATTTTTAAGTATTTGAGAATGTTTTAAATTTCATATTTTTAAAAATTATTAGATATGTTTTAAATTATCATTACTTATATTTATTATTATTATTATTATTATTATTATAATTTTTTATTTTTATAGTGATATTCACTTTAATATAATTACTATAGTTAATATATTAATTGTGATGCATAATATTAATCATTTAAAAGGTAAAAAATACTTTCTATTTTTAGGAGTTTTACTTAATGGAATTTATTATTGTGCCCTCACTTAAAATTTCATGGCTACTTTCACTACCTTAGTTTTATATATATAAAGATAAAGATAAATATCCTCCTTCTCATGCCTACCAAACATAAATGGTCTTATGCCTACCAAACATAAATGGGTGGTTATACATAGCATGCATGCGAAGATGTTAGATGTTAGTATGTCACATTAAATCCAACGAACCAAGCATCTTTCTTATATATTTTCCCTTCCCTTCCCTTAATCCATCCCTACTCCCTTGTCCTCCTCGTTTCCTTTTCCCTTATGCTAACCAGACCCCTAGCTTCACTTCTCTTCACAATTTTGTGAAAGATTTACTTAATTATCACCTTTGATTAGAGAATTAATCTCATAATTATAGTTATGAAATTCTTCTTTTTATCTTTTTAAACAAATCCTTAAATGATTAATTAAAATATTCCTTTCTACATTTAAGTATTATTTTTTCTTTTGATTTTAGTTTTATCAAAATAACCATTTTTTTATGAAAAATTCTTTTTTTTTACCAACATGTATCTTTTATGAGAGGCAATCATGTTCGAACCGGGAACATCTATATCATAGTGAGGCTAAGCTACCCAATACCTTGCTTAAAGGGAAACAAACATGTACCACTTGAACTCACCCCTGTTGGTTATGAAAAGTTCCTTTTAGTTTCTAGTTCTAATTTTTTTATTCTCGAATTAATTTTTAGTCTTATTTACTTATGTTCATCTTTTTTAATATAAATTTTGTATGCACATTTTTACGATTTTAAACATTTTCTAGTTATTAATTTAAATTTATTAAGTATATTTTTCTCATAATTTAAAATTTAGGTTTTTAAGTTCTATCTAATCTTATACTAATTATAATTGAAGAATGCTAGAAAAATTTTCCGCATCAATGTCATAAAAGATTTTATTTCAAGGGTGCTTCTAGGGTGTGTCACCTTTATGGGTGTCACACCGGTGTTGCACCCTTTTTTTTTCTTTTTTTTTTTGGTCAACAGAATATATTTATTGAAAAATGTCCAGCGGCACTTACAAGCTTAAGGATGCTAAATATAGAGTATTACAGCAGTGCACTATAAATTAAAACAACAAATCGAGCACGCATACTCAGTCAATGTAAACAATTTAGAAGTCCTAAATCCTAATACCAGAAAAATAAAATCAAAGCCTCCTATTACAAAAATTCTGAAACAACTTGGACTTTTCTCTTCTTTTTTTTATTCCTTCCGGATCAGCACATGTCCAACATCAGCTCTAAACAAAAATCCACGACATCAACTGCAGTCAATCTGAGTAAAATAGTGCTGCAAAATCGAGCTCTAATGTGGAAATGCACAGAGGGCATCGGGTCTGAGTAAAAACAGTGCTGCAAACGATGACTCTAACAGAATCTCGTAACAGAGGAGGGGTAAAAGGTTGTGGAGGTGGTGGCTAGAAGGAAGGAGGGAGAGGTGGTGATGGTGGTGGGATGGAAAAAGAAAAAGAAAATACAAAAAAAAAACAAACAACAAAAAAAACTCTCACTAAGAGAGAGAATAACTCACCTACAATGAATAGAAAACTCCCTCATGGAAGAAGGAGCTCCTCCCATAGTGGGAAAGAGCCCAAATAGGGCGGCTGTATGCTTGCTGCACTGCGCTAGGGTTCCTCTTCTTTTATCCCTTTATCTTTAAAACTATGATTTCACCCTCTTTAACTTATGATTACAGGTTCATTCCCTAAATCTTAAAGAATGCAATATTTCCATTAGAGCCCCACACTTATAAGTATATAGCAGCAACCTTGGCCCAATGTCTTTTTATTTTAATTTTTTTTCCAAACCACGCAACCTCCGGTGTGAAACTTTTACTTTTACCTTTTCAGAATGTGAACTAAACCCTGTTACTGTTACGTTAATAGTTTTAATGTAATTTAGTTCATTAGTTGATTAAATTGCAAACGTATATTAAATAACATGCGCAATTTAATTATATTGAATATTATATATTAATCAGATCATACATATAATTGAAAATAAATAATTATTTAATCATATGATAAATAATAATCATAAATCAACTATTTTTATATATTAATTTTGAGACGTATTTTTGACAAAACTAAATGTTAAATTTTGAGCTGATAAGCTAACTTATTGAATTATAAATATTTGGTAAAATTAACTGATAAGCTAATTATTAATGTAAAATGACACAAATGGACATATTTACAAGTTTTATTATATAAATTCTATTTTTTATCTAACTAGAAAAGTATTATTGAATTGAGTAATTATAATTTATATTTTTTATTAATTTTAAATTCTCATTGAAATTTTTAATAATAAAATAATTCATTAACAATTAAAATAAATAGTGTAATATAAAGATAATTTTAGAAAAATAGTAAGAGGAGAATAAAAATTTAAATAATTTTAAATTTTTAAATAAGAATATAGTATGAAAAAAAAATCAAAGGAGAAGAGAGTGTGAAGGGGCTCAAAGAGAGAAAAGAGGGTCTTATTAGAAATATTGAGAAAATATAAAAATAAATTAAAGGCAAATAGGAAGTGTATTAAATATGATATTGGTCAAACTAGCTTATAAGCTAGTCAAATAAACTAGAAGTTATCTTAATAGCCTTGTCAAACACACTCTAAGAGTATGTTTGGTAAAACTAATTGACACGATCTCATCCGACCTCAACCAAGATGCCTCAGATGCATTGCAAGGGATTGAAGATCCAATGACCGGGGCCAGATCTGAGCGGTTAAAGAGAGTTTTGCAACTCTTGATCATTGAAGTCCAAAGGAAAGTGGACCACCAAGCAGAAGAAGAACCAAAGAAGTGGTTTAACTTAGCTCGGATTGAAGTACAAGAGTGTTATCCGATCTGACAATCGGTTATGTCTGTTATCCGAATCTTAGGAGAGCCTATTTCGGGAAAGTGTATCTAATCAGATCATAACTGATTTATTTAGGATAAGATATGTTAGGAATCAATATCATGATCTCTTAGGATTATATTTACATCTTTTAGGATTATATTTTATCTTATTTAGGATTAAATCTTTTAGGATTATATTTTATCTTATCTAGAATTAAATTTATTTAATTTAGGATTATATCTTTTAGATAGTTTATTTTAGGAAATTCCTTTGCTATATATTAGCATTGAGAATCAGTTTGTAGACAATTATTTTTATCAATAAAATTTGAGTTTTCTCATTGTGAGAGCTTATCATTTGTTCTTGGATTAAAGAACTACTTGATAACTCAGGTTCTACCAACAGGTCTTGGTTAGGGTCTAGTTGCTTATATCTTGATAACTTTGGTGCTTCCGGCAGGTCACGGATTGTGTCAAGTTCCTATCTTTTATAGCTTTGGTGCTTCCAGCAGGTCTTGGATTGTGTCAAGCTTCTTACAGTTATTTACAGTTATTTACCGTTAATTGATCTTCAAGAAATTCCTATCTTTACGCTTCCGGTTCGTATCATTTGGTACCAGAGCTTCGGCTCTTGAGATCAATTGGTAACATCTATCCTTATATTTTAGTCTTTATCTTATTAAAAAAACAAAAAAAACTGCATTAGTTAAAAAAAAGAAGTGCAGACAATACAAAAAAAAAAGGGAGATCTGTAGTAGTAAAAAAAGAGAAATGTGCAGATAGTAAAAAAAAGGTGCAGTATTAAATTTTTTTCAACAACAAATCCAGTTCTGTTGTCCACAATATTTATTCCAAGCAGAAGATTTCATCCGATGTGACGAATCCATCTGAATTGAAGAGTTGTAATCGGCTACACATCTTGATTACTTTCTGGGATAGTGTTTTGTCACTAAAAGTTGTCAAGTTATCATCAACACCTTATCTATTACTTGTTAGTAGAATCTATCCCAAAAGTTCCTTATTTCAAGAGCTTGTAAGGATAAGTTGAGTGGAAAAAAGCAAGAGTGGTGAGTACAATATGTTAAGATATGTAGAGATATTACTATTTATTCTCTTTGATTTATTGTATAGTTTCCTGATTTAGGTTGATCCTAAATTGATTTAGATTGATCCTAATCCCAAATCTATAGGGATTGGTTCTCTCATAACATGTATATATATACACTGTTGTATTTGCTAATTTAATCAATCAATATACACTTTTCATATTTCTATTTCAAGTTGGTATCAGAGCTCTTCTGGTCCAGGGAACCGTTTTTACTCCGGTCGCCCACCTAGGTCATTCTTTTTTTTTTCAGCGGCTGCTTGTGTGGACGCCGCCAAAGTGTTCAGAAGTCGCCGATCTGCCACCCCACCGCGCGCCGCCTCCGACGCCTCCTCCACGCGCCGCCACGTGCCGTTTTTCTCAAATCTGCTCGTCGGCGCGTGGGGTCCACGCGCCGCCCTCCCGGCCTCCGTTCGCGACGCCGCTTGTTCCATTGGGTTCGTCGGCTCTTCCTCTGTCTGTTTTGACCACTTTCAGGTCGTGGGTCACACTCTTTGGTGGCTGTTCGGTCGTTTTTTGGTTGCTGCCAAACCGTTTTTTGGCGGTTGTTTGACGTTCCTGCTGCTGTTTGGCATTCTTGCTACTGTTTGGTGGCTGTTTGACATTCTTGCTGTTGTTTGGTGTTTTCTTGTTGCTGCAAAACTCTTTTAGTAGCTGTTTGGTGTTTTGGTTGCTGTTCTCCTTCTTTTTCCACATGGCGGAGATTTCCAAAGTTGATAAGGAGGATCCAAAAATTGAGTCTTCTAAAAGGGGACTGGTTTCCTTTGCTTTTTCTGGTTCACCGGTTATTACCTTTGAGAAGTTGAATGGTAAAAATTATTTAGACTGGTCTACTGCAGTTGAGATATGGTTTTTAGGCCAGGGTCTTTATGATCACCTTGTTAAGAAGGCTTCCGAGGTTGATAAAGATGTGAGTGATGAATGGCAGCGAGCAGATTATCAACTTGTATCTGTATTATGGCAGTCCATTGAGCCCAAATTAATGGTGCATTTTCGCCCGTACAAAACATGTTATGATGTTTGGAAGAAAGCTCGGAATATTTATGCCAATGACATCCAGAGATTGTATGAATCTGTTCGTGGTTTAGCAACACTTCAATTGGTTGATCATGATTTGCCATCTTATTTGAATCATGCTCAATCCACCATTGATGAGCTGAAGTTAATGTTGGTTAGTGATGATCTTCAGAAAGTGTTAAGCAAGCTCGATACTATGTTCATGGTCTTTATCCTTCATGGACTTCATAAGGACTACGGATCTGTTCGTGATCAAATTTTGACAAATCCCACCATCCCTACGGTGGAAGAACTCATAGATCGTTTGATTCGGGTTCCTTCACCTGAGGCAGAATCTCAAACAGCATATGAGTCCTCTGCTTTTGTCTCCAGTACCACTGAACATGGAGGACGAGGTCGTGGTCGTGGTCGTGGTCGTGGAAAAGGGGGTAGAGGAAACCTTCATTGCACCTACTGTCAGAGAGATGGGACATACATGTGATAGGTATTACTCTTTGCATGACTTTCCGAGCAAGACAGCTAATGTTGCTCAATCTCTGACTTCAGAGCCCAAGATTGAATCTGAGAGCAATCATCCAATTTCCTGGTCTGCTGATGATTACAAGGAGTACCTTCAACTGAAGGCAACCCAACAGACCTCTTCCTCAGTCACTGTTGCTCACACTGGTAATTCTACAGTCTGTCTCTCTCATTCTACGCCTCTTGGACCTTGGGTTTTGGATTCTGGTGCTTCTGATCACCTAACTGGTAATGCCTCTCTTTTTCCTAACTTATCCTCACCTAAAACTCCACATCATATCACCCTTGCTGATGGGTCCAAAGTCCAAGCCACTGGTATTGGCCAAATTTCACCTGTTCCCTCACTACCATTGAAATCAGTTTTATTAGTTCCTGGATGTCCCTTCAATTTAATTTCTATAAGCAAGTTGACTCAATCATTAAATTGTGCCATCACCTTCACTTCTGATTCTTTCTTGATACAGGACCGGAGTACGGGACAGACGATTGGAGCAGGATCTGAATCACATGGTCTCTACTACCTTCAGTCCTCTGCTTCTACCATATGTGCATCTATTGAGTCTCCCGGTTTGCTCCATCGTCGTCTTGGTCATCCTAGCTTACATAAACTGAAGAAAATGGTACCATCATCTCTCCCAGTTGGAGTCCTTAGAGTGTGAGTCGTGTCAACTAGGAAAGCATGTTAGAACTTCTTTTCCTAGTAGTGTTCATGGTCGAGTTGTGTCTCCTTTTGATATTGTCCATTCTGATGTTTGGGGTCCTAGTCGTGTTGCGTCTATTTTAGGACATAGGTATTATGTTACTTTCATTGATGATTTTTCAAGATGTACTTGGATCTTTCTAATGAAAAATCGTTCTGAGTTATTCACAATTTTCAAAACTTTCTGTTTAGAAATCAAAACTCAGTTTGGCAAAGTAATCCATGTTCTACGAAGTGATAATGCTAAAGAATACTTCTCTGATTGTTTCACTTCCTTCATGAATTCCCATGGCATTCAACATCAATCTAGTTGTCCTCATACACCTCAACAAAATGGTGTTGCCGAGCGAAAACATAGACATATTGTGGACACTGCCCGTACTCTGCTATTGAATGCTAATGCACCTCCAAAATTGTGGGGTCATGTTGTCCTTATTGCAGGATATTTAATAAATCGGATGCCATCCTCTGTTTTGAATGATCAAGTTCCTCATTCCCTGTTATATCCATTGGATTCTCTTTACTCTGTCCCCCCTCGTGTTTTTTGTTGTACTTGTTTTGTTCATGATCTTTCCCCAGGTCGTGATAAGTTGTCTGCACGTGCTATCAAGTGTGTGTTCTTAGGATATTCTCGTGTCCAAAAGGGGTACCATTGCTACTCTCCCACTACACATCGGTTTCTAACCAGTGCAGATGTCACCTTCTTTGAAGACACACCATTTTTCAGTACCTCAGAAGTCTCTTCACTGGACTCCGATCTCTATTATCAGGTATTGCCTATTCCTCTTGTTGATTCTGTTGAGTCTCCACCTGCTACTTTAGAGACACCCGGGCCTCCACCAGAGTGTCCTTCCCTACCAGGGTCTGGTTGTCTCCCACACCGATATAGGATAACTTATGAGCGTCGGTTACATACTTTGGCTCCATCTCCTAGTACACCGTGTGATTCCGCTTCTGCTCCAGTCTCCTCACCTACTCCGGCTCCCACCTCTCCCAGTTGACTTGCCCATTGCTCTTCGTAAAGGTAAACGTTCTACTTCTAATCCTCATCCCATTTATAATTTTCTCTCATATCATCGTTTGTCTCCTACCTATTCTGCTTTTGTCTCTGCTATATCCTCTATTACCATTCCCAAGACAGTACAAGAGGCCTTAACCCATCCAGGATGGCGACAAGCTATGATTGATGAGATGATAGCTTTAGAATTTAACCATACTTGGGAACTTGTTCCACCTCCGTCCGACAAATCTGTTGTTGGATGTCGGTGGGTCTTTAATGTTAAAGTGGGCCCTGATGGACATGTGGATAGATTGAAAGCCCGTCTTGTGGCTAAGGGATACACACAGGTATATGGTTTGGATTACAGTGACACTTTCTCTCCAGTTGCGAAGATGGCCTCAGTTCGCTTCTTCTTGGCCATGGCTGCCGTGCGACATTGGCCCTTGTTTCAATTGGATATCAAAATGCTTTCTTACATGGTGAGTTGGAGGAGGAGATCTATATGGAGCAACCCCCTGGGTTTGTTGCTCAGGGGAGTCTGACCTTGTGTGTAAATTACGGAAGTCCTTATATGGCCTTAAACAATCACCTCGAGCTTGGTTTGGTCGGTTTAGCAAAGTCATACAGGAGTTTGGAATGATCCGCTGCGAGGCAGACCACTCTGTTTTCTTTAGATGCTCACTGACCCATAAATTCATTTATCTTGTGGTTTATGTGGATGATATTGTAATTACAGGTGATGATCAGGAGGGCATCAAGGCTCTAAAGCAGCACTTATTTGAGCACTTTCAAACTAAGGATTTAGGTCCTCTGCGCTTTTTCCTTGGGATTGAGGTTGCTCAGTCAAAGTCCGGTGTTTCTATTTCTCAGAGGAAATATGCTCTTGACATTCTGGAGGAGACAGGACTCACAGATTGTAAGCCAGGTGACACCCCCAATGGATCCTAATGTGAAGCTTCTACCTAACCAGGGGGAGCCCTATTCCGACCCAGGAAGGTATCGAAGACTAGTGGGCAAGTTAAATTATCTCACCATGACCAGACCTGATATATCCTTCCTGTCAGTGTTGTAAGTCAGTTCCTTAACTCTCCTTGTGAGAGTCATTGGCATGCAATTGTGCGGATCCTCAGATATCTCAAAGGATCACCTGGGAAGGGACTTGTTTACAGTGATAGAGGACATACAAATATTGTTGGGTATTCCGATGCAGATTGGGCAGGTGATGCAAGTGACAGAGCGGTCAACAACGGGTTATTGTGTGTTCTTGGGAGGTAATCTTGTTTCATGGAAGAGTAAAAAGGCAAAAGTGTTGTTGCCAGATTCGAGCACAGAAGCAGAGTAGCGTGCAATGGCTCACACCACATGTGAGCTTCTGTGGCTAAAGTCTTTAATTCAAGAGTTGCAGTTTTGCAAGGTTGGCCTATGGAACTAATGTGTGATAACCAGTCAGCCTTATACCTCTCCTCTAATCCAGTTTTTCATGAGAGGACAAAACATATAGAAGTAGATTGTCATTTTATCAGAGAAAAGATCCTCGCTGGTGTCATCAAGACTTCCTCAGTTTGCTCCAAGATCACTTGCAGATATTTTTACTAAATCTTTACGGGGTCCTAGGATAACCTATATATGTGACAAGTTGGATGCTTATGATATGTATGCTCCAGCTTGAGGGGGAGTGTTAAGATATGTAGAGATATTACTATTTATTCTCTTTGATT
Source organism: Sesbania bispinosa (assembly GCA_026901365.1). Taxonomy (NCBI): domain Eukaryota; kingdom Viridiplantae; phylum Streptophyta; class Magnoliopsida; order Fabales; family Fabaceae; genus Sesbania; species Sesbania bispinosa. The sequence goes on from QLOH01000016.1 coordinate 541,791, forward strand.
TATTGTATAGTTTCCTGATTTAGGTTGATCCTAAATTAATTTAGATTGATCCTAATCCCAAATCTCTAGGGATTGGTTCTCTCATAACATGTATATATATACACTGTTGTATTTGCTAATTTAATCAATCAATATACACTTTTCATATTTCTATTTCAAGTCAATATAGTGAGAAAAAGCCAAAAATTAGTGTGATACACGAGAGAATCAAAACTTTGAGTGAAAACACGTAAGGGAGTGTTTTGAGGAGTCTTATTTTTATCACTAACATCATTTGATTTACAAGCCAAATTTCTTTTAATCATGAGTACAGTAAACCAACGTGAGGAGGATGCTGGAGAAATAGACCTTAAATTGTTCCTCAAGACACTACAAAGTGAATTTATGAGAATGAGTGCAAGAATGGATGAGATGGAAGATCGGTTTCCAAGGAGGAGTAGAACGTCTCCTAACCGCACTGAGAGGAAGAGAAGAGAAGAAGAGGACAAGGGAAGTAGTTCTAGAAGAGAAAGCAACAGGGATAATCATCTTGGAAACATCAAGATGAGCATTCCTTCTTTCCAAGGGAAGAATGATCCTGAGTTATATTTGGAGTGAGAAAGAAAGGTGGAGCATGTTTTTGATTGCCATAATTATTCTGAGGAGAAAAAGGTAAAATTATTTGTGGTAGAATTCACTGATTATGCAAGTATATGGTGGGATTAATATGTGTTGAGCAGGCGAAGGTGTGGAGAAAGACCGATTCAATCTTGGGAGGGATGAAGGTCGTGATGAGAAGGAGATTTGTACCAAGTCATTACCACAGAGACTTGTACAGAAAATTGCAGGACCTACGTCAAGGTTCTATGAGTGTAGATGATTACTACAAGGAGATGGAAATAGCCATGATGAGAGCCAATGTGCAAGAAGACCGAGAAGCAACAATGGCTAGTTTCATTAGAGGGTTAAAGAAAGAAATTTCAAATGTAGTGGAACTCCATCATTATGTGGAGATGGAAGATTTATTACACAAAGTCCAATAGTAGAGAGACAACTCAAATCCAGAGTTGTAAGATTTCCAGGAACTCCTAGTACCTCTTGGAAATCCTGGGCTACCAACAAACCGAAACCTCGGCCAAAAGAAGAGGCAAAGATGGGACAACCGACCTCAGCCAGTAAAGGTAAGTCTGAATTCAATTCATCTTCTAAAGTACGTGAAATTAAATGTTTCAGGTGTCAAGGTCTTGGACATATTGCTTCTAATTGTCCGAACAAGAGGGTCATACTCATGCGTGACAATGGTGAAGTGGAAAGTGCAAGTGAAGAAGAAGATGATGAAATGCCTGAGCTGGAGGATTACAGTGATGTGGAATACACCGAGCCAGACCACAGTAATGCATTAGTCACCGGGAGGGTGTTGAATGCACAACCAAAGATGGGGGGAGTTGAGGAGCAACGTGAGCACAATTCCATACAAGGTGCCGCATAAGTGATAAGGTTTGCAGTCTTTTAATTGATAGTGGTAGTTGTACCAATGTTTGCTAGTATTTTTATGGTTGGGAAATTAAAATTACCTACCATAAAACATCCTAATCCTTATAGACTGCAGTGGCTAAATGATTGTGGGGACATAAGGGTACAAAACAAGTTTTGCTTTCATTTTCCATTGGAAAATATGAAGACAAAGTCTTGTGTGATGTTGCACCTATGCATGCTGGACACATTCTACTTGGTCGACCATGGCAATTTGATAGGCGAGTAACTCATGATGGGTATTACAACATGTATAGTTTTTAAATTGAATAATAAACCTTTGTGCTAAACCCTCTTCAACCTTCTGAAGCATATGCAGATCAAATAAGAATTGCTAGGGAGAGCAAGGAGTTGGAAGAACAATTTTCTGTTCAAGAAAAAGAAAGAAAAGAGAAGAAGAAAGAAGTGGGCATGGGTTCGAATCCGACTTCAAGATTGGATGTTTGTTCGACGTTACAACTGAGTCAGGACAGAAGCAAGGTGAACGCTTTTGCAAGAAAAAGGGAAGTTGAAAGTGTATTGTTAGATAAAGGGCAATTATAGATTCTTGTTTCTAAAGACATACTTCTCTGATGATTCTAACAATTCTCTACCTTCTGAAATTCAAAATTTGTTGAAGGAGTTTGGAGAAGTCTTTCCGGATGAGCTACCTTAGGGATTACCACCTTCAAGAGGTATAGAACACCAAATTGACTTTGTACCCGTTTGTGCCCTACCAAATCGACCAGCATACAGAACCAACCCGGGATGAGACCAAGGAGATCCAAAAACAAGTCAGTGAGCTAATGGAAAAAAGGTATGTAAGGGAGAGCCTTAGTCCATGTGTTGTAACGGTAATATTGGTACCAAAGAAAGATGGTTCTTGGCGTATGTGCACTGATTGCCGAGCCATTAACAAGATTATGGTAAAGTATCGTTATCCAAATCCTAGGTTGGACGACATGCTTGATGAGTTACATGGGGCATGTTTGTTCTCTAAAATTGATTTGAAATGTGGTTACTATCAAATTCGAATGAAAGAGGGTGATGAGTGGAAAACTGCTTTTAAATAAAGTATGGTTTGTATGAGTGGTTAGTGATGCCCTTCGGCTTAACTAATGCACCCAGTATTTTATGAGGTTAATGAACCATGTATTACGCTCTTTCATAGGAAAGTTTTGTGGTAGTTTACTTTGATGACATTTTGGTTTACAACAATCTTATAATGCACATGTTGAACACTTACATGCTGTTTTTAAGGTATTAAAGGAAATAAATTATATGCTAATTTAAAGAAATGTACATTTTGCCTTGATTCTGTTGTATTCTTAGGTTTTGTGATAAGTTCAAAGGGGGTAAGTGTAGATGAGAGAAAAGGTTAAGGCTATTAAAGAGTGGCCGACCCCAAAGAGTGCTAGTGAAGTGAGAAGTTTTCATGGGTTAGCAAGTTTCTATAGGCGATTTGTGAAAGACTTTAGCACTATTGCTGCGCCTTTAAATGAACTTGTTAAGAAAATATTGTGTTTAAATGGTCAGATGCACATGAAAAAGCTTTAACACTTTAAAAGAAAAATTAACAAATGCAACCCTTACTTGTTTTACCTAATTTTGATAAAGCTTTTGAGATTGAATGTGATGCTTCTGGTGTTGGTATAGGGGCTGTTTTAAATGCAGGAATCCCAACCAATTGCATACTTTAGTGAAAAAGCTTAATGGGGCAGCGTTGAATTATCCCACCTATGACAAGAATTGTATGCCTTAGTAAGGGCATTACAAACTTGGCAATATTATTTGTGGCCAAGAGAGTTTGTTATACATTCTGACCATCAAAGTCTAAAGTTTTTAAAATCTCAAGGGAAGCTCAAAAAAGACATGCAAAGTGGTTGGAATTTATTGAGATGTTTCCATATCTAATAAGGTATATAAAATGGTAAGGACAATATAGTTGCTGATGCTTTGTCAAGGAGGTGTGTTTTACTTACTTATTTACAAGCAAATTGTTAGGTTTTGAACAAATTAAAGGTCTCTATGAAGTGATCCTGATTTTAAACAAATTTGGGATTCTTGTTCTAATCAATTTGTGAGAAATTTATAGGTATGAAGGATTTTTGTTCAAGAGAACCAACTGTGTGTACCAGTCAGTTCTTTAAGAGAATTGTTGATTAAGGAGACCCATGAAGGCGGTTTGATGGGACATTTGGAGTGCATAAGACACTGGACATCCTGGCCGAGCACTTTTTTCTGGCCGAGCATGAAGAAGGACGTCCGAGCTGAGTGTGAAAGGTGCATAACATGTAAGCAAGCTAAGTCAAAATTAAATCCACATGGGTTTTTATACACCTTTGACTGTTCATGAGCAGCTTTTGGACAGATATTTCCATGGACTTTGTGATCGAGTTGCCAAAAACTCAAAGTGGTAAGGATAATATTTTTGTTGTTGTTGATCGGTTTAGTAAAATGGCACACTTTATTGCGTGTTCAAAGACAAATGATGCAACACAAATTGCTGACCTATTCTTTAAAGAAGTTGTCCAATTGCATGGTTTACCAAGGACAATTGTGAGTGATAGGGATGTTAAATTCCTAAGTCATTTTTGGAGGACTTATGGAATAAATTGGGAACAAAGCTTCTATTTTCTACTATTGCACATCCTCAAACGGATGGACAAACTGAAGCAGTAAATAGAACGCTTTCAACCTTATTACGTTCTATCATTGGCAAGAATCTAAAGCAATGGGAAAAATGTTTGCCACATGTTGAGTTTGCATATAACACGGACCGGACAGTACACTTACTACTTTTTTCACCCTTCGAGGTTGTATATGGTTTTAATCCACTAACTCCTTTGGATATTTTGCCATTACCTATTTCAGAATTTTCAGCTTAGATGGTAAAAGGAAAGCAGGTTATGTCAGGGAGTTACATGCAATGGTTTGAGCTAATATTGAAAGGAAAAATGAGAGCAGTATGCAAAACAGCCAATAAAGGAAGGAGGAAGGTAAATTTGAACCAGGCGACTGGGTTTGGATTCACATGAGGAAAGAGAGGTTTCCAGCTCAAAGGAAGAACAAACTTCAACCAAGAGGAGATGGTCCATTCCAAGTTCTAGAGAGGATCAATGACAATGCATACAAGATAGATCTTCCAAGTAAATATGGTAATGTTAGTGCAACATTCAATGTAACTGATTTATCCTTATTTGATGTAGGTGATGAATCAGATTCGAGGACGAATCTTTTCAAAGAAGGGGGGAATGACACGATCTCATCCAACCTCAACCAAGATGCCTCAGATACATTGCAAGGGATTTGAAGATCCAATGACCGGGGCCAGATCTGAGCGGTAAAGAGACTTGCAACTCTTGATCACTGAGTCCAAAGGAAAGTAGACCATCAAGCAAGAAGAAGAACCAAAGAAGTGGTTAACTTAGCTCGGATTGAAGTATAAGAGTGTTATCTGATCTGACAATCGGTTATGTCTGTTATCCGAATCTTAGGAGAGCCTATTTCGGGGAGAAAGTGTATCTAATCAGATCATAATGATTTATTTAGGATAAGATATGTTAGGAATAAATATCATGATCTCTTAGGATTATATTTACATCTTTTAGGATTATATTTTATCTTATCTAGAATTAAATTTATTAATTTAGGATTGTATCTTTAGATAGTTTATTTTAGGAAATTCCTTTGCTATATATTAGCATTGAGAATCAGTTTGTAGACAATTATTTTTATCAATAAAATTTGAGTTTTCTCATTGTGAGAGCTTGTCCTTTGTTCTTGGATTAAAGAACTACTTGATAACTTAGGTTCTACCGGCAGGTCTTGGTTAGAGTCTAGTTGCTATATCTTGATAACTTGGTGCTTCCGGGGGTCACAGATTGTGTCAAGTTCTATCTTTGATAGCTTGGTGCTTCCGGCAGGCTTGGATTGTGTCAAGCTTCTTATAGTTATTTACAATTATTTACCGTTAATTGATCTTCAAGAAGTTCCTATATTTACGCTTCCTGTTCGTATCACTAATTGTAAGCTAGCTGGTAGTTGATAACCTCCTAGTTGATAAGCTAACTTATAGAATTAAAGTGTTTGGTAAAACTAGTTGATAAGCTAGATATAAATGTAAAATGACATAAAAAAGACACAAAAAAAAGACAAATAATTTTTTTTTTTTTGTTTTCTTATTATTTTTATTGGAGTGTGCCTTTCACTATATTCCTTCAAAGTTGATAAATTGGAATTTGAAATTTCTTTTCATATTCTAAAGTCCTAAAATAAATAATAAAAATATTTACAACTAATTTATCGATAACATGAAAATTGTAGAGAAAAGAAAATTTTATCAAGAGACACATTCATAGTTATTCCACCATCACTAAAAAATTTAGGAAAAATATGTTTTTCGTCCCTATAGTTTCGATCAACTTTAGTCTCGTCCTTGTCCTTTAAATCTGTGTTTTTTGTCCTAAACTTTCTAAACCCCTAAACCGTGGTCCTGCACGTCAGTGAAATATGTTAACCTGATGAACTTGCTAACAAAAGTTACATGTCAGCCTCATAGTGAGTCCTAAATAACTAACTGATCATTTAATTAACTTTTTTTATTAATTTTTAATTATTAAAATAATCCCACTTGCTAAATTACGGTTTTTACCTGAGCAATTTTACCAGATAAAAACCTAATTTCATAATTATAGGTTATTTTAAAATTAAAAAATTAATTAGAAAAATTAATTAGACCACTATTAATGGCGTTAGAGAATCCAAACTTGAGTTTGGTTAGTTTTTAACGATACCAAACACACACTAAGATGAATCAATATCCTGTGACGCCTTAAGCGTTACTTAAAGTATTTTTCATTATAAACATTAATTAAATTGCATTTTATATATAATAATATTATTATATTTCATTTTTTAAAATTATTTTAATTAATTACTCCATTTAAATTTTAAATAATTACATTTTAGACTCATTATACACTTAGTATTATCTTATTATTATTATATACCTTAATCTAAATTATAAGTATTATGATATTTTCAGTATCAAAAGACATATATTAATTATAATAATTAATACTATGGACACAAATATTTACATTGGAACAAGTAAAATACTATAATTGTTTAAAAATAAAAAAACAACTAATTATTTGATTGTAATATTTTATTTAATAAATCTAAATTAAGTTTTTGTTTTTAATTTCTCATGGAGCCATAAGATCACCAACTTAACACAACGATTTTGACATTATCTCCAAAAGACAACACAATCGCGTGATGAACTGATGGTGCTTTTAAGGTGGACTACATTATTAAGTGGTCTATGGTACATCGGTTAATGTGAACCGTTGATTTAATATATTCTATTCAATGGCTCCGGATTTAGACTGTAACTACTTGGTGTTTTTTTTTTTTTTTTATGTTTTCATACTCTAACCTCGCTAAACATTTCTTTTTGCACATATAGGTTCACCTGGAAGGAAGCTTGAGGATTGAACGAAAATGCATTTTGCATTCATCTCGTAACTCTATTTTCGAAATGTTGGTTCACCTTTTTTATTTGATGATGTAAGGGTTTTTGTTTGTGTTTAGAACTGCAGATTGAGAATTTTATGGTAGGAGAGTATAAGTTGATAGAAGGGCAATGTTTGCCACGAACGGTGAAAATGGCGGCAACGTGGTGAGGGAGACGAACGGACGAACGGGTGGTGTTGACCGTGAACAAGGAAAATCGTTGTTGGAGTATGGCGAGGGGCACGAGCAAAGTGTGGCAACGGAGGAGACGAACAGAAGTAAGAAAATCAAATTTAGGTATTCCAAATAATTGGAGAACACGAGTACTTTTAGAAGGGTATGTGTCAGAAATAAAAAATTAACAATACGGGGATACATTTGGATTATTTTTAATAAATAAAAATAACTTAAAATATTACTATGGACGTCACAATCAATTTATACATAGTATTTGGGGTCACATTAGAATTTGCACAAAGAAAGGTTACACCAGGTAATCTATTAATGATTTCAACGGTTGATTGAATTTTATAATAGATCTAATGGTGAAAAGTGATGAACCCATATTCAAGGGGCCACCCTTATTTCAATCGGATAAAGTAACAGAAGTGGAAGAGCTAAGGCAAATGAGTGGCGTGGTAGTGGCGCTACTGCTCGGAGGAGTAGCACAGAAGAAAAGAGAAGAAGAAGAAGACCCAACTCACCACTGAAGGACCGTTCCGAAACGACTTCATCCAAGTTGTCGTCTTCTTCAATCAATTCCAAACTAAGCCCCTCAGCCTCTGCCACTCTCCTCGATGACCCCGACCTTTCTCTTTGAAGAATACTCTAAACCCTAACCCTAACCCTCGAAGCTTCCTTACGTGTCAAACAGCAATGCTGGGAAAAGGGCCGACAAGGTCAAGGACGAGACCCCGATCGCTGGCGCAGGGACGCCCTCGGTAACATTGTCTTTCGCAAGCTCGTAGGTTGCCCTGGTTGTCTCTGTCATGACTACGATCACATCATCCCTTACTCTAAGGTTTTTCCTTTTTCTTTCTTCTATCAATGCATAAACGTTTCTTTCAATTTTTTTTATATAGTTTCTATCTGCTTAACAAAAATTAGAATTTGGTGTAACAGAATTCAGTGTAAGTGTGTAACTATTCCCTCTGGGTATATTTGGGCGAATTGAAAATGAGGAAAATGGAGGAAGGGAAAGGTTAATGGAAACACTTCTCTCCCTTATGTTTCTGAGGGTAGTTAGATTACAAAACACTCTCCCCTCCTCTCTTCCCCTCCTAACCCTTTACTTGCTCTTCCTTTCCCTTTCCTTCAAACTCACTAACAAACCTTTATGTTACCACTTACCACTTTTTTAATTCAATTTCTATTTCTATGCATGTCACCAAGAGACTATCATGGCATCATTGAGTTGCCAACTCATTTTGATTTTCTCATGCTTATCCTTCATTCGGGGGCGTGTTGTGAACTACAGGGTGGGAAAAGCACGCTGGAGAACTGTCAAGTATTACAGGTAAGGTTTCTCAGTTTCTCTCCATTTCTATGTTTCCATTTGGAGAAAGAGGGGCTCTTGCTCTTGTAATACGTTTTATTGTACAATGTGCTTTACTAGGTACCTTTTTCTTAAAAATCCTGTACCTCTGATTCGTTAAATCCACTCATATGTCAACTGAGCCTCATCCTGATATACTATAATGATACCAGTTATTAGTAAGTAGATAATCGTCCCCATGTTTATGGATTCATTCTTAAGCATCATTTCTTATTCTTTGTATTATGGATTATCTATTTAAACTTCCAAAATGAAGTTTTATAATATAATTGAACCACTTCCTAGCATTGTGTCATAGGATTTCATTGCCATATTCCTGGATATTGAATTAATTAGAGGCTTGGGTGCAGACCTTTACCAGAGCTATATAGAATAGGGCTGAAACAGGGTTGTTGATAAGGCTATCAAAAAGCAATTATGGTGAAGTTGGATTAATAGCGATGACATATATTCAGCTGGTTCCCCAAAAGCTGACACCTTTGCTCTATTGGATACACGCATTTAGATAACCCAGACCATAAAAAATTTATTTGCTTCTTTCATCACACTATTTTTGTATGGCTTTCAAACATTCCACAGATGAATCTCACAAGGGTAACCATTAAGAGCTAGTTTGGTAGCTAGGATAGGAATAGGATGAGAGTTGGATGAAAAAGATAGAATGCGAGTTTGATAAGTTTTTATCCTATCCAATGTTTGATGTGTGTCAACTCACTAGATAGTATTATGTTATCCTATCTTATGTTTGAGATTGACCAAATAATGACAGGATATGAGATTAATTATATGCAAATGACAAAATTACAGTTAGAATTGTATATATTTTTTTCAAAATTAACTTCCAATATATATATACACATGTGTGTGTTTTATACATTAGTCTATTTTTTAAATTATAAGAATTATATAAAAATAAAATTTAAATTTTCAAATAAAATAGAAGGCTAGTAATTAGAAAACCAGATTAGAAACAATAAAATAAAAAAACTGATAGTTAGACAACAATAATTTCCATTACTCCAAAATTGACTAAATTTGAAAATTTTCATTATGAGGTGACAAATCTCATCTTAACTCCTTCAGAGAGTCCTAGTTTCTGGTGTGAAAAGGAGCAAGTTGGGCCAAGGGTGAAAAGCAGAATCTGCAGAACTGCCAGAATCCTCTAGGACATGGAGCAAGAGTTCAAAATGTTCCAAATGGAAAGATGTTCAAAAAGTTCCATTGTCATTCTCTGTGACGATCAATCAAGGGAGCTGTAGACATGCAATGCAGAAAGCTAATGAGTTCTTCAACAAGCAAAAAAACAATAAATATCATTATAATTGCACTGGAGTGTGTTTGCACCCAGGATTGTTGAGTCCCAAGTGATTTCCACCTCCCAAGTCCCAATGGTACACATCAGACAAAAGTTAAAAGCACAAATCAAATCTTTTTTGGGTAAGACATTGTGGGACACAGCAGAACTTACACTATTACAGCACCAGACATGGAGAAAGGAAATGCGGTGGCATCGAGCATACATATTACATAAGGAATTGATGGCAGAAAACAGAAAATAAGCCAACCTTTTTGGTTTTTTCCTGGTGCAAAAAGGGGCTAAAGTCCAGCCAATCTTTGTTGGTGATGGCATGGAGGCTGGAACAATGACAGAGAGGCCGAAGAAACTTGACTCAGAGACTCAGTGTCCGTACGGTGATGGTTCGCAAACAAGGGTGAGAGGGGAAAAAGTATTTCTATCCTATTCCAATGGCTTTTAGCCCAGCTCTCACTGCTGGATTGATTTTTAACTAGTGAGTATGGATTAAAATAGGATAGGACTGTTTATCCTACTTGATCTCTTTTATCTTGGCCATCAAACAAGCCCTAAAGTTATTAGGTGTTGAGATAGAACATGGACCCATGTGTATAGGAGAAGAAGGGAGGATGGACCCAACATTAAGGACCTGTGTGTTTTTGAGAGGAGAAAAAAGAATGGTATTAAAGGTAAGGTAGTGGAGAAATCTGATGGGGAGAGAAGAAAATTATGGCCCAATTTGGATACACTTCTGCAGAAGAACTTCTAGGAAATAAAAATATAATGAATAAAGAGGTTAAATGAATTTAACTTCTTCATAAGTTGAAATAGTTACTTATGGAACAGTTTGAGAGAGCTTTTGGGTAGGTGGGCTATAAAGACTAATTTTAACTTATGGAGAAGTTAAAATGCATTTGACCTCTTTGATTCATTCAATTTTTTTCACCTAGAAGTACTTCTGCAGAAGTTTCATCCAAACTGGCCCTATAACAGAATGGACAAGTGGAACATGAAGGGTGGGGCAGAAGATTTGGCAATCATGGGGGAACAGGGGATTGACAACACACATAAGGGCGAGGAAAACAGTAGAGAGGGGTATGGAAAACTTGGTAGCAGTTTTGGGGTGGTAAACTGCACATTGCACATCTGTTGTAAGGAGCATTACTCCCTTTATCACTTGTTTGCTCAATTATTTCCCTCTTATAGCTGACTTGTTCATGTCAGCTTTCATATAGTTTAGTTTTTCTACAGAAGTTCACTCCTACTTCCATTTGCTGCATAGAGTGGTAAAATTATGTTACAAGATCTAGTTCATTTTTCCGAGCAAAAATGAATGATTTAATCTATTTCCCTATTTGATTTGTTTTGCATTCATTTGATAGAAGGTTCTATCCATGATTTTTCCAGGCAACAGTTAATCGATCAAAGGGTAATCGAACAGATATCTCCAAATCTGAACTTATTCAGAAGAGTTCTTACTGCAGGGTTTCAGGTACCACTATAATAATCATATTACTACTATACTATATATCATATTAGCTATAGTAGTAGTTGGAAATTTATTGATTGGGAATACTGGATGCATTACAGGTCGTGATATGGATCTTCTGGAACTGTCAGCCTATGGCAATGTCCGGCGTGGACCAGATTCTGGGGGATGTAGAATTCAATGAACATTTTGATCCATATTAATTTATTGTGTAGTTGATTCACAGATGGGTCTATTCATCCTCTCAAATATTTTGAGGCTCCATTTGTGCACAGAGAAGTTGAAACTTTATCATCTCTGAAGTTGATGTATTCATGTGTAGCTATGCTTATTGCCTCTCTTTCCGCAACGACTGTTTGGTTTAAATAGAGAAATAAGGAAGAGAAATTGAGAAATAAAGAATTATGAAAGAGAGAGAAAATGGTGAAAAATACATTAGATTTAAATAGATTGTTTGCAATGAAAAAATTAGGAGAAAAATAAAAAGAAACGAGGAAGAGAGAAAATAATAAATAAAAATTACACATAAGTTGTGATTTTTTTTGGCAATTAATTGAACCTTTATTAGCACTCTTGACAATTGTTAAGCCCGGCTATTATTAATTGTCGATAAATTTTGTAGCCATTTATATGGCTGATAAATTTATTGTGGCTAACCTTTATGTTTGGTTTATGGTAAGAAATAGGAAAGAGAGAAATATGGAGAGATAGAGTAGAAATAGAGGTTGTTTGGTACCTCTACTATCCACACAATCTCTCTTTCCAACACTTCCAAACAAGGTGGTTCCCCTATCTCTCCCCAATCTCAATCTCTTCTATTTCTCTCTTCACAAATTCTACTCAAACAAACACAGGTAAAAGTGTTTTGTGTTGTAGTTACTATAGTTAGGTTTAGCAACTCCAATTTTCAAAGCTTACCATATTGCTTCGTTTCTCCAACTCATAATTTCTCCTTATATGCATATGTTCTCCTTCCTCACAAGTGATTTAGTTATTAATAGGGATTTAGGTGATATTGACTGCATTAACTATTACAGAGAAAGGAGAGAGGGAAATCGGGGATTTTTTTTTGCCACAAGGATGAAAATTGACATGTTTGGGAGGTTAGATTTATTATCTTGCCATGTCAACTGCACATTAGGCATGTTAGATATGCCAAACAATGTTTCTATTAACCAGGGCCGGACGGCCTTAAGGGGAGGCCGGTAAAACAACTGCTTTAGGTCTCCCCTGTTACAAGGCCTCAAATTTTTTTAGATAATTTTATGTATTAAAATTAAGGATAAATATGTTTGTTTTATTGTTAAATTAAATATTGATTTTGGATTTTTATAACTTAAAATTGGTGTGTGTCGAGACGCTCTCTTTTAAATTATCTTAAAATAATTTTTATCAGGTGTGTTTTTAGATTTTAGTATTTCTTCAGGTATATTTTTATTCCCTAGTGAGAGGGGTGATAAGGATTAATTTGAGGTGATTTTGAGAAAGAGAAACTCAACACATTGATTTTAAATTAGAGAATCAAACCAAAATATCCTTAATTTTAAAGGTTAAAAACATATTTTACCTAAAATTTAATAAAATCTTTATATCAAATCTAAATATTCGTAATTATTAGTTTCCTCTCCTCCTTCTTTTTTTCTTTACCCTCCTTAATTTAATCTCCTTATCTTTTCTTCCCCTCGCCTCATTTTTTTTTTTCCCCCCCTATCGATTCTGGTTTTTATTTCATAGAATTGAGCCTAATTTTATAATTTACTATAAGTCTACATATATATTGGGTCGGCTCTGCTATTAACATTAATATTGAGCAAGTTAACATGACCAAGGCTTGAGAGCCTTGAGGGTTGGTATTCTATTAATTTTATTTCAGAAACTAATTTAAAGTATGGTATAAACCTTAGGAACAAAAAGTGTAATTTACTATAAACAAAATTTATTTTAACTCATTTTAAAATATTATTCTTAAATATAATTTTTTTTGTAATCAAATTTTAAATTAATTTTTTAATTTCAAATTTTTAAGATTAATCCTATAATTTAAATGAGACGGACCTGAGTAATAATCAATGCTAGAAAGTTGACTCCTGGTTCAAGTTGACATTCGATTTGTTTAGAATATATTTGAAAAGTTTAGCAACCACCATTATCCTTCAAGTCGTCCTCTCGATAGACGCTAGGGTGCAAAAGTTTGGCAAAAATTCACTTCTCTTAAAATTGATTCTATTAATCACAAACTTAATTTTAATAAATGAAATAAAATTACCAAATAAAATATATTTATTCAAATTAAATTTTGGCCAAACATACTTATTTATTTATTTTCATCGACAGCAAATGAAAAAAAAAAAAAGTGAAGTAAACAGACACTTGGTCAACTTTGTAATTATAAGTGGCTATACTTCCTCAAACTGCGTCCTGACCAAGTGACCAAAAATATTCTTATGGTGATATTCTCAATGGCTATGATTGATTTAAAATTTATTAGACAATATTTTAAACTTAATTCAATAGCTTATATGATTATACAGTCTTTGTGTCATACTTCTATTCAATAAAACGTGATGCTCATAACATAGACATTAATCTTGCGATGAAATGACAGGTAAAAATGGTTGATCAACTGCATATAATCAAACATTAATACTAAAGCACTTTAAGCCAATAGGAATCGAGGGACCATTTGCATTGTTGGTCTAAAGTCTAAACTCTAAAGCACGAAACACACTAGCTCGTAATGGCAAGCAAATTTGCCATAATAACAAGTGACCAAGACTAGATAGCTTTCTAATTCTATCTGTCTTCATTTCCTTTTTAATACTTTATATATAGAAGGCCACTTTGAAATGGTAAATTGGCGGATATGCATAATTTTTGGAAAGAGAATTTTAAAATTATGATAAAAATATTGAGTGAATTGTAAGTTTGAGAAAACTTATACACTATAATCTAAAAAATTAAATATAATAGAAAAATGTTAAAATTCTGTCTCAATATCTGTCATTTAAAATTTCTGTAATTTTTTTATAGAATTCCTCTCTCATTTTTCATTTGAAATTCTTTATTTTATTATTCTAACACATGAAATTTAGTAATTTCAAATTACTCTATACAAATACAAGGTAAAAATATATAAACCTTTAGTAATTCAGATTCTATAAATTAATTTTTGGGGTTGAATTAAGTTTGAACCAAAAAGTTAAATTGATTTTACTTGCTAGTTTTGGTCATTGATTCACAATTTATTAATTTAATTGTAATTAAATTAGAGATAATTAATTAGATGTATATTTTCAATATTTTATAATATATAAAGTATTAATTAATTTAAAAATATTAAATAAATTAAGTTAAATAAAATTTAATTCAATATAAATAACCACATATGAATAATTAAATTGATAAATAGATATAAATATAAATAACGTTGTATGGACCGTAATACTATGTTTTTAATTTAGATCATTTTGCTGGTTGTGTTACTGCTCTCCTGCGAAAAAAGACTGCTAGTTTTTCATTTGGTTAGTAGTTATATGGACCTTATGGCTATCTAGGAATGAGCTACTATTTTTTGATAAACATTCTTTTGTTTTTATTTAGTGGATTTAGTCAAAATTAGATCTTGAAAATGATTAACAACGGGACACAATAGCAGCTATTATACTATGATTATTATTCTTGGTTGATGAATCCTACATATTGTTTATCATGAAGCTTTGCTGCTGTTAGTCGATATTTGGAATTGTTATGGATGATGGAAGAACCATGACTTGCTATTGCTAACAATTCCGTGTTACTGTTGCTTTTTAGATACGGACTCCATTTCCTTTACTTTGATTTTTATTTGGAGAGTTGCAATTCTGTATTTGAATGTGACCATCTTGGTTTCATTGGTAGGGTGTGTTTCTTGCAAGTGCAGTACTAGAACTCTGGGTTATGAATAGATCTTTTATTTTAGGTCCATTTTCCTTTTTCTTTCTTTTTATATCTTGTAGATGGGTTTGAGCACCCTAGTGCTCATTTTATAGAACGTAGAATGAATATTATAAAAAAAATTGCTTGACAAATACTCCATCAAGATAATTTGAGTGTCCTTTTCCATTTACAGTCTTAAAAAATCTAAATAAATATTGCAAATATCCCTGAAAAATTGAGTATATAGTTTGGAATGGAGGAGGATAAACTCATAAATTTGATGAAAGTTGCAGCAAGTCATTTTAGGTTCGTTTTATTGTAATTTTCAAAGAAAATATTTCCAAAAAATGATATTAGTTATATTTTTTCAAAAAAAATATAAACTTTAAAAATTAATTCAATTCAGCAAATTTTTAGAAGTTAGAAGTAGTAATTTATGAAAAAAAAAACTAAACTATTGTTAAGGAAACTCTTTTTAAAACCTATCCATTGTTATAAATTGGCAAGGATGCTGAGGGTGGTCCAGTAATTTTATTGTCCCACTGATAGACTACTAAAAACTATAGCAAATCCTTAGCGAAAGTGTAGCAAGATCTGTAGCTAATATTTACTATAAAATTTATTATGAAATAGTTACCAAACATTCATAATAATCAGTAACTAAAATTAGCTATAGACTTATTATGATTTTGGTACAGATTAATTATGCTTGCTGCTTCTAAGTTCCAACTAACTGTCTTTATTGTTTTGGTTCCCTTAATAATTGAAATTTGGTATTGACATGGGCATATGGAGGAAAAGAAATGAGCAATTGCTTTCTGCTTGACTCCTTATAGCAGAGGGAAAGGGCAAAAAGGAGGAAAAGTCAAAAGTAGGGTGCCAAGAGGAAAAAGATATCAACATGTCATGTTTTAGCATTCACAACTCATCAAGTGTGGCTTGTATTAGAATGGAGCTTGGAAAATATCTACATGTTTTCTTGTGAGTGATTGACAAAGGACACGTGCTGGGCCAACTGTGATGTAACCCCCCAAAATTGCTGAATAAGGGAATTTCATTTTCAGAGGCAACATCTAATATTTAATTTAATAAATTGAATAATTTCATCAAATAATTATTTAAATATTAAATTAATTTTAAATATTAATATTTAAAATATAGAAAATGGCAAGTGAAATTTAATGTAACTTGGTTAGAATCCCTGGGTGCAGCAGAGCTACTTAGCATTTCTTGTATGCAAGTTTATCCTCTCACTCTTGAAGTCCCCACATGAACTGAATGTAATATCTTCAATTCCTTATAACTTTGGAGGATATAACAAAGAAAAGAAAATATTATTCCTCATTACCCCTTTAGCATTCAAAAGATTACTGACTATTTGGCAGTATATCAAAGCACCACATGTATGAAAAGAGTATCCACTATCCACACCTTTATTGTCATATTGTTTGTGGTTATCTTCTGTTTCTGTTGTTTTCTGATGGACTCTTTATAGAAAACAGATACTCCTCTAAGTTGTTCAGAGAGAGGGAACTACTCACAAAGAAAAAGTATTTATTTTTCTATGGAGTACCGAAACATGTACAACCTCTCTGGAGTTTTTATACATAGCAGAGATCTTTGACATCTATAAGCTATAAGGCCAGTATTTCACATTTATAAATATATGTACAATGAACTCAAGCTCATCAAACTAAGCATATAAAAAGGAACCTATTCTATTTATAGCTTTAAATGAAAGGAAAGACAAAATTATGTTCCCATCTCAATGGTCAATGAAGCTAATCAATAACCCATGACTCATTGATGGTCACCTTCTCTTGCTAACCCGACATGAGTTGACAAACCTTGCTATCAAGATCCCTCGTGTCTCACGTTTTGCTAATTTAGGAGTTCTCATGAAAATTAAGGGATCTAGACAAAGCTGCAGGGTTAGCCCTCAACACTGGAGAAGCTTCTACATGGTTCTTTTCCTCTTTGTTGATTGGAAGGCCTTAAACATACCTCCCCCATTGGCTGATTCATTTTTATTCCTAGTGTTGCCCATATAGAACTCTTTGCAGCTTCACTTGGGTCATCAATTCTTAATGTTTTGGGAACCAAAACACAGCCATTCCTTTGCTTTGGTGATGGTTCTTCTTTTGCAAAGGTTCCTGTGTAATCACCTCACCTTCCCTTGAGTGCTTCCCCAAAGTTGGAGAATTTGGACCTGAGCTTGGAGACCTTTGGTGTTGAAGCAGGGGAATGTGAGGGAAACCATGGAACACTGCAGTTCCAAAAAGCAGGAGCAGGATAGAATGGCAAGGGAATCCTGAAGGACACAAGCAGGTGAAGGACTGGAGGGTTCCAAGTATAAGGCCAAGGAACACTAGGAATGCATGGAACTTGAGGAATGAAACCATTGTTTTGTAGCATTGGTTGTTGGAAAGTACTTTTGCTACTTTCTCCATGGAACTTGAAACAGTAATAGAAGATGTTTGAACTTGAATTTGATGAGTCATCACCATTTTTCCTCCCACTTTTGCAAGAAACATGAAACCCATTTCTTGTGCCATTAAGAACCTTTTCTCACCAAGATTGAGAACAGATGTCATGGAATCACATATAGGTGCATCTAATCCAAAGCTGAGGACTCTACCATTGGTTTTCAATGTAGGAAGATGAGTTCCATTAGGAGGAGCATCAATTCTAGCTGCTTGAAGAGCCTCAGAGATAGTGATGTGGCGATAATGTGAGGTGGAGTTCTTGTTCTTTCTTCGTCCTGCACCTACTGGAACATTCCTCATGGTGCCACCAGCAGTCCAATATCTCTGGCAAGCTTTGCAGAAATAACGTGGCTGGTTGATGTTGTAGTTGTTAGTAACAGAATTTAGTGTCCATGCTATTGCAGCGGGGACATGGTAACACTTTATCTGGTTTCTTCAGGGTTTTCTCTTGTGAGTTCCCTGCATTGCTTTGATCCTTCTCTGACTTGTCACTTTTTGATTTTGAGGTTTCTTCTTGTATGGAAGGTGTTTTTGGGTTCACAATAGCCTCAGGAGACATGCCTGAATTCTAGTCTCCTCTTCTGCATTGGAAGGGGTATCATCAGGATCAGCTTCTTCCTCTTCCTCTGTTACATTTTCAGCTCCTGGAAGATCCTAGTAATTTGACACACAACGTCTTGCTTAATAATTATTATATATTGAATAGATAGAATGAAAGCTAATTATTCAAGCAAGTCCAATGAAAATTACCAATTAAAACATTATTACAATATAAATGAAGCCAATATAAATGAAGCCAATTATTTGTCCAATTTCAAGGAACTTTCTAGATAATTTAGATGTAGGCTGAAAATTTCAGGCAAAAAATATTTTAATTTTTTAAGATCCTTATAGCCACATAGTAAGATTTTTCAGATATTTGGGTAGGAGGACTGTACCGACAGAAAACACTGGTCTTAAGGTGAAACAAGAATAAGCAGTTGATGTGAAAAGAAAGTGTTCTCTGTTCCTTGAACAGATTTGACAGAAACTGTTCAGTAGATTGTTTTTGATGTAATCAGTACTAAAACAACAGAACAAAGTAAATCATAATAAGCAAAATCAGAAGCAGAGGAAATAAATTTTATTTGCAAATCCTAACATCTAAACTCCAAAAATAGGCAGTTTTTGGAATTGTAAACACTCTGTTACTTAAGTTCCAATCCAAACAAGTCTGAAACCGATAGATAAGCAATTCATGTCACAATTTGGAACAATAATAATACTAATTTCCAATCGAAATTAAAACAAAAAAAAAAAAAATACATATGCTTATTTTCCATTGGAAAAACAAGTTGACTAGTAAGAATTAAAGTAATAACTGAAAACAGGAAGAATTTTCAGAAACCGTGAAACTGATGGGCTTGCCATATATGCAAATAAAAGAAAAAGGAAAACAAAAGCGATCACATGAGTTGTTTTAGCGTTAGAAAGAATGAGGCATCGACACCAAGCGTACCTCATGTTGTGGCTCTTGTTCTGTTTCATCACCACTTTCTCTGTCTTCTTTTTCTTTTTCTTTGTGGAGATGGATGTCCGGCGGCGAGTGAGAAGCGGCGGCGGGAAGGTGAGGATCAGCGGGCAGAGGAATCTTCTGACCGAAGAGCCTAATTGCAGGGTCTGTAGTTTGGTGCATTTAGTGAGGGATGGTAAGTGTTGGAATGGTTAGTATTTGGGTTTTTGATGTGAATTGCACGTCGAATAGGATTTTGATCCGTTTTAAACCAGAGTCTGATGCCACGTCAGATGCAGGGTTTCAATTCTTGGCCACAAGTTCCTTTGTGGCCTCAATTACAATTAGATTTTCTTTTCTTCTTTGTTTGATTCTCCGCTCGTTGCGTGCACCCTTGTCAGCACTTTTTGCTTCAGAAATAACCCATGATGACGTGGCGTTAAGCCATTGGAAGCACTTGTTTGTGTGCTAAACGGACGGCTTTTCCTCGACCCAAACAAACAAACAACTAGGCAAATCTAACTGACATCATATCATATTCATAATAAGAATAATACTTGCGTTGCGACATATCACTCACTTCCCCTTGTATCTCATTACTATGACTTACGCCTGCTTAATTTTCATCATCGATTGATTCTATTGAACCTGATTCCACAGGAATTAAAGGACACTTGCAGATTTAGATACTACTGCTGTCACTGGTGAGGATAAGATAGCTAGTTATCGATCATTATTCTTTTACGGTTTTTAATAACTTTTTCCCTCAACTAAGCAAAAGACCTGGCAAAGAAAAAGAATTAAGTTTTTTAAAGGTGAAAATAATAATGAAAAGAAGATGTTCTCTTCTATATCCATCTTTTTGCCCCTTTCACTTTCTTTATTCACATGTCTTTTCACTTTATTTAACAAGGGGAGAAATTGAAAAGAAAGAAAAATAAAAAAATAGTACATGTAGATAATTTTATATATTATTTGATACAAGAGAAATAAATGTAGGATGTAAAAGAAATAATTTATATGTACATATAAATAATTGACATGTTTAATCACTTAACCCACCACACTATTTTTTGCGAGTTGGATGGATTTGCACTATGAGTTCAACCCTCATTGTCATCCCTTTTCAAAGTAATTAATATGTTTGTAATTTGATTTAAATTTAATATATCAATTTTTTCTCCTTTATAATTTTCAACCCATGACTTTTGTAAAAAAAATCAAATTTATCTGATTCGAGTTAAAAAAAATTGTGTGCAATAGGAAATATGGTGATTTAATCATGTATTATATGTTATTTACAAATTTATCAATTTATACTTCCTAAATTTATTGACTAATATAATACTATATCATCAAATAAATAAGAGTTTACAATTCAATACTATTTTATTTAGGTAATTTTTCTATCACCTTGACGCGGATGAATTATTATTTTATTTCTTTTTATTTATTTACTTATTGGTATTTTCCTTACTTATTTAATTATGGGTTCTGCTAACAAGTGTCCCAAGCGCATTAGGTAAGGATCCATAAGAAAAATATTTTTATTGGAAATCACAACAATGATTACATATGTAACTCCAATAAAAACTTTCTACTTTTTGTTATTTAACAAGTGCCCTTAGGACACTCGTCAACATTTTCCTTTATGTATAGAGTATTCATGTAAGCATGTTTTATTTTCATCAAATAACAATATTAATGTCATTCTCAATAGTGTTAACTCAAATCTATATTTACAACGTGATTTTGATAGAAATCAAAACACACAATATAAAGTCATCTACTTTCATAGAATTAAAAGGAATTTCATCTAATTTTTTATTTTTTTGGTCAGGGAAAAAATTATTACGATAAGAAAAAAAGGGAATATTCAAATAAAATATATAGACTTGTGATGTGAAACACAATTGCAACCTCATGTTTGTATAATTTCTATACCATGCATTGAATTGTTTATTAAAAAACTTATTATATATACATGTATATAGGGGTGAGATCAACTTACTCTAACAATAACTCTTAATAAAGTTACTCAACTTATAATTTTAAATATAGAATTAATGTAAATTTAACAAATTTAATCATTGAATAACATAATATTAATATGATGATTACACACACTAAATTGATAAATTGGAGATTCATAGGTACTCCCTTTGGACTCAAATATAAGTAAAAAATACCCACCTATGGTTGACTAAAATATAAGCAAAATTTAATTAATTTCACCCTATTTAATGACATCATCCCAAATTATCCTTTATTTAATTCAGATTTTATTTTCCAAGTACTCTATTTAATGAATCATGTGCTAATAGAAAGATAGCTAGTATGTCCACTTGAAACAAATTTTAATAAAATTGGATCACTATAACAAATTAAATTAGCGTCAGCCTTCGTAAAGTTAGTGTCGTTGACCGACGCTAATTTCTTGTTATTTTTTTCACTATGTATATAATATTTTGCACTATATATTTCAAGAAACAAACAGAGCGTAAATGTAATGCTCCTTCTTGGTATCATGTGGGTTGCGGGTTTGATCCTCACAATTGATAAATATGGGAAGAAATGATTTTTTTTTAAAAAAAAATTATTAGCGTCGGCTAAGTCAACGCTAATGGCCATCGCTATGTTCACTACAATAAATTCGCTATTTAACGACGACATTGTAGAGATGGTCACGACACCGTCGCTATTAGCGTTGGCCAGGCCGACGCAACGACCGATGCTAAAGACATCACCGTTGAAATTTTTTTTTTAATTTTTTTATGTAGCGACGGTGGCCAGGTCGTCGCTAAAGGTATAATAATTTTTTTAAAATTTTTTTTATTTAGCGTCGACCAGGCCGTCGCTAAAGGAAAATTTTTTAGCACCTGCCTTCCTAAATTTAGTGTCGGTATGACCGTCACTAATTTTTTGTTATTTTTTCACTTTATATATATATATATATATAATATTTTACGCTATATATTCTAAGAAACAAACTTAGCGTAAAAGTAATGCTCCTTCTTTGTATCGTGAAAGTTGTGAGTTAGATTCTCACAATTAATAAATCTGGGAAGGAAAGATTATTTTTAAAAAAATATTTAGCGACGACCATGGTCGCGTCGCGATGTGCGTAGTGACGGCCATGGGCCGTCGCTAGCCAGCCATGGTCGTCGCTATGTAGTGACGTCCATAGGCCATGGAATTAGTGATGGCCTGGTCGTCGCTACATAGCGTCAGCCATGAAATGTCATCGCAATTGCATTAACGACGAGGGGTTTTTAGCGAAGGCTTCTAGGGTCGTTGCTAATTATGAAATTGCAACGGTTTTTCCCCTTTGGTCATCGCTAAAAAACCGATTTTCTTGTAGTGAATGCATGGTAATTTCGGCAATATAGTTATTTTTAAATGATATTAAAAAATTAAAATGCTCTTAACTAACTTTCTTAATAAGTGTAAATTTAATTATTTTTATTTATATTTGAGTCCGGAGGGAATATGTTATTTTAGAGTAATTATTTACTTATATTTTAAAAAAATATATTATATGTTAAACTAAAGTAATTTGATAAAATATTAAATAATTTGAAATTTTATAAATTTGATATATTTAATAAAAGCTTTTAATATAATGGTTGTGAATGGTTGAAATTCAATATTTATAAAGTTAATAATAGCGTGGAACAACTTGTCTGTTACCCTTTACTTAGCATCTCATGATAGGACAAACCAAGTTATCACCTCATTAAACAGTCTTGTGGGCTGTGGCCGTAGTGATTGAGATTTAATATTTGGGATTAACTTTTTTTTTCTTTTTTGTGCTCAAAAAAGGGGATCATTGTTAATTGTTATCGCGAAAAGCTTTTCACATAAAACTTTTGAATGATAACGTGACATGTTACTTGTGTATATTAGTCATAAAGTACTTTTTTTTTTTTCTTTTCATTCTCTCCGTCCATTATATATTAGTACGTATTATTACCATTCTTTCTTCATATAATGAGTTTAGTAATTTTTATTTTATATTTTCGTGAAATTTAATTCTTACTTAATAACTTTATTAATCTTTTTCTTTAAATGTAAGTTTAGGAACTACAGCCGTTAGATCATAATTATTACATTTGTATCATAATTAGAATTGATATAATTAAATGTAAGAACTAAGAGAAGATATAAACTCAGACGAATGAATCTTGTTATCTAATATAATAATTAATCGCGAAATAGATTACGATCCCACACAAATCTTATCATTATAATCCCAGACAAATCTTACAACACTAAAGGTTTGAATTCTAAAGGTATGTTAGAATAAGTTTGACTGATTGCAGTTTACGTTTAATAATGAAAAAAAAAAATCCTGCACCTAATAATATATTAAATAATTAGGATGAAAATTCTCTTCACTTAAAAAAATAAGATCAAAATTCTCTGCACTAAGAAAAGAACCTGTATAACCTTTAGTTATTTTTTTTTTCATTATATAGAAGATATCATGATAAGATATTTTGCATTGAATCACAAAATTAATTAACCTGCAGTTGATCAGATTAAATACCAACGACGTAAAATTATTTTACGCGAATATTACATTAAAAATAGACTTAATTTGTTTTTTTAAGTAACAAAAGTTATAGAGTCAGGAATAGTGCTCTAATTCAGAGGAAGAAAGACATATAGGATTTATTTCTTTTTAAAATGAGAAGGTCGTTTTATAAAGAATAATAAAGAAAAATTAACTATATATTGATTAAAAAATGTTAATATTGCAATTAACCCTACACATACATACATATATATATAATAAATTAAAAAGCTGTTTAAATTTTAATTATTAATATTTCAATTAATGGCTATAATGTTTTAAATTTTTTGAACAATATATGGCAGTTTGAGCCTTTTCCCTTTTTTTTTTTTCTAAAAAAAAGAATCAAGTCTTGCATGGGCATGAATAGTAATGCTAGTAACACACTCTTTATCACACTCTTTTCAATATACTTCATATGATTGATTAAAATTATATGGATCCCATTAAATTATGTGGGTCTCACTCCCAACATGATGTGATACATGTGATTTTTAACCAATCACATATAATATATTAAAAAAAGTGTACCATGCAAAAATTGTATTACTAGTACTTTTCCCTGGATGAAACATGTCTGTTGGTTAAAAGCAGAAATTGAGTCTGGACAAGTTGCAGACCTGTGTTTTGGAAGCAAATGGATGTCTAAGTACAAGAAAAAGGAAACGGAGTCTTTAATGCAAGCTTGAAAAAAAACAATTAGGAAAGCCAACATTGTGGCTAACCCTAAACTAAAGGCTAATGCTAATCTAAAGAGAAAAGAGAAAAGGACCAAAGAAAAAGATTGATGTGTCTCTTTGGACACATCAGCTCCATGCATTTTACACTTGCTTCTCTTTCTAATTCGAGTTTATAAAATTTAAGTACAGTTTTTAAATATTCAATCAATTCGCACGTGGGTAACACATGTCTTATTTCTTGACACGTGTTAACCTTCCATTTACCTCACTTGTTTTAATTTTTAAGAAATGCCTTCAAGAAACATAACACGTGTCCCCGTTAGTGGGGATTAATAATATTATTAAAAAATTAAAACAAAGTAGTTATTGGTAGTACACGTAAGCAAGGGACAAGGAGGTGAGAGAGAAAATAACAAAGATTAATTAACACTAATGCTTTGATAATGCAAGGGGCGGCCGCGGGGTCGGTTGAGGATTAGGGTCATTAATTAAAACCACTTTCAATATTTGGAATCTGCCAAAACTTTGATTAGGACTCACACATTGAACTTACTTGCTAGTTACTAGTATGCCCTTAGTTTTTAAATGGAATATATATATAAAAGAGCAACATGGTAAGCAAAGACTTCAATGAAAATATAGGACCAAAGGATTAACTTCATATATAAGAATTAAATATCTTTGTCCTTGACTCATTCTCTTCTTTTCTTCTCTTAATATAAGAAAAGCCCAAAAGGTCATTTTAAATATCATTACTAAATGTATATATTCTCCATTACAATTTACACCCTCCTTCCTACAAAACAAAATAAGAGGACAGTTCATTAATCATTCGTGAAGATCGAACGTCTAAGTTCAAATCGATAATTAATGTAATTAGCTGAACTGTCTTATGACTGATTATTATGATGCATCATGCTGTTGGGTTTTTTTTCTTTTTGCTAGTATTAATTATTATTATATGATTTGATTTTGATTTGAAGTTTTGGTTTTCTTTAGTTATTGAGTTATTTTAATATTAGTTTTTCAAAGAAAGGACTATATAATTGGTCTTTAAATAAAGGGATCAGCAAGAGGCAATACCGCGCCAGGCCAGCTTCTAAAATGCCTATAACCAGAGACGGATTGAGAGGGGGCATGCAGTGGCCAAGGCCCCCCTCCCCTCCGTTCTTTACCTTCAACTATTAATGGGAAATTCTCGGGTACCCTCTCGTGAGAGAGGATTTTGGTACCTTCTTTGATCATTGAATCAATTTCTCTCAACTTTCTTAAATGATCTTAGTATTTTTATACTTATAGGACAATATTTAACTATTAGAATTTGTATTTTTAATTTTTGAAAAGACTTTTTGACCCCCAATAACTATTATCATGTATTTTTTATTGTATTCCTCTATTTTTTCACATTCTCATTTGCAATACACATGTGTCTCATTTAAAATCTATTTTATGTCTTTGAAATAATTTAGGATGGAGTACACGACTTGTTCCTACGTAATTTTGGCCTATTCAACAAAAAAAATGACAAGAAGGTACCAAAACCCTCTCTAACGGGAGGGTACCAAATTGCGACCCATAGATAATATATAGTGTAATTAAATTATTTTATGTATTAAATTTCATTCCTTTTATTTTATTTTAATTGATAATAAATTATATTAAAAACAATTATGACATTTTTTTATAAAGTCTCTCTTCAATATATTTTATATTAATGACTTTATGATTATACATATTAATTGTTTTTATTTAGCTTGATAAATATATTTTATACTAATATTATATCGATTTTTCTAACATGTATAATATTGCATAGAATAAATATCAAAAGTGAAAAAGTTTTTATTGGATAATGTAACATTTGATATTGTCAATGCATTGAATGTTGTGATAGCTACATTTTTCAATAAAATATTTCTACTTTTGGGTTATTATCCCTACCATGCAATATTGCACATATTAGAAAAATTGATATTGCATATATAGCGTGTATACATTTTTTTTTTAATTTTATTGTTGTCACAATATTTAGAGATTTATTTTATGATTATTTCTAATTTTAAATTCATACATATTTAGTTTTAACTATCAATTTTATTTTATCAATAATGATATTATAAGATGGGAATATAAAGAGTATTATTTAAAAATCACCTATAAATGGTGTATACTATAAAAAAAATTAATGAAATTCTTAAAATCAGTTGTTCATCAATAATTTTGGCCCCCGTTCCATCAATTTCTGGATCTTTCCTAGCGTATAACCATAGAAATGTGAGAGGGGGAAAGCTACACGAAATTTTCGAGGTTTAGATTATAGTATTAGTTTTTTATTATACAGTCTTTTATATATCAATTAATTAAAAAGATAATTTCTCAAGAGGTAGGAATTGAATATATTAATAAAATTGTCTTTTTTTAATAAGCAAAATGAGTTAAATGATCGATATAAGGAATATTCCAACACGTTACAATATAACCATTATATACAAACCAACGCACAAATACCAAAACACAAATACCAGCAAAAGACAACCAACTGAAGAAAGAAATGCACAATTAACCAAATGATTAAAATTTTGTAACTTTTTTATACAATTGAATATAATTGATTTTAGAAATTAATAATTTAGAAGAGTGATATATGTTTTATGAAATATGTTAGACAAAAATAATTTAAAATCAATTCCGCGAAATCATGGTTGTGCACTGTGCCACCACTAATCCAAACAAACACTTACACTATGTTTGGTTGTAGTGTAGAAATAGAGAAGAGGAGACGTAGGAAAGAGAGAAATAGAGAAGAGATAAAGATTGATTTATGGGTTAGTTTTGGTAGGGGACAAATGAGTGAGAAATAAAAAAGAAATGTGAATTTGAGGTGTTTGGTTTGATTGAAGAGATATGAGAGAAATAGTATAATTAAATAATTTTTTGGTCTTCCCGCCTACAAGTTTGTTATCTGAATTTTTTTTTTTAAAAAAAAGTGTATAAATAATCGATTATTGCTTCATAATCGATTATTATAAGCACCTCACCCCATTTCCACGACATCTCTCCACCATTGAGAGAGGAAATTAAAAGATCGTGGGCCCCACTTACTTTTTATATTTCTTCAACATTTCTTCAATAAACCAAACTACAGAAGTGTAGAGCTTCTCTCCAATCTCTCGCTTCCCCCTCCAGTTCTTCTTTACTTACACTCAACCAAACGAAGTATTAATCTAAAAGTATCAACAACAAAAATGACAGCAGTGCAAAGGTAGTGAATCAACCAACTGCAACAGTATTTGCCCGAGGAAAACAACAACTAACAGCAAAAAAACCTATTATAGGAGTAGCAAAATCCACCAACCACAATAAAATAAAAGCAACAAAACAACAATATCATTTAGCAACAGCAAATAGCAAATAGACTGAAAAGTATAATTATAGAAATAGTAGGACTCATGATTGAATTGTATAATCCAATGTGAGTCATTAAATAAATGATACACATATATCAAATATGAGATCGGATAATAATGTACGGTAATTTTTCTTTCGGTAAGACTAGTCCATTTATCCAAACATTGTTTAACTGTTTGGAATGAGCGATTTACGTGAGGGGAGGAATGACCAAGACAGAAATAGCGAAGAGTAGCCATCATTACCGCGTTTGGTATCATCAAAGAGAGATGTGGGTAATTAAATTGTGTAGGCCCCACGCTGAATTTTAGTCTCCCCATGAGAGAGAAGAAAAATAGAGAAATGAGACTGAGTTAGGTAAAAGATATTTTTAACATTTTTTTTAAAAACTGTTATTTGTTGGGTGTCCAATTAAAATAATTATTCACTGTTTAAAAAATAAATAAATAAATAAATAGGATACTTTTATAACTCTAATATTTATAAATATCTCTCTTCCTTATTCTTTTCGTCTTATTTCTCTAATTCATCAAAATATTTTGCAAATGCAACCTTAACCACTCAATCTGGATATATTCTTCGGGCAGCCCTTATTCCTGAGTAGAGGTGTTTCACGGGTCGATTTGGTTCGGTTCGGATTTCCTTGTTTTTTTTTCATTGACCCGAACCAAACCGAACCAATTAAATACGGGTTAGTTCAGTTTGGTTCAATTTGATCGGAAACTCAATACTGGCCATTTTTTACTGTTCGGGAAAAAAAGAAAAAAAAACATGGTTTTGCCTTAAAAAATACACTGTTGTAAAAGACTATGCCACTCAAACATCTTAATTCTTAAACAAGTGAGGCAAACGGGAAAACTCTATTAGGAAAGCAAGCAAGTTGAAAGAGATCTTGTTTTAAAAGAAAAAAGGTGCAGAGCATTCAAATATTCATATGAAAATTAATATGGCCAAATATCTGCTGCACAATTGCTCTCATCATTTCATCTAGAACGAAAATATAAACATTAAATCATTTTTCAAAACACATAGTTAGACTCCAGTTTTTGTGTCATATATCTAACTACTACCAAAGATAACTTTCGTATTTCAGTTATGAAAAATTGGGAGGGAATGAGGGCGTGGCCCATGGGAGATATATATGGAGTAAAACGGAACATGAAATACATTGTTGAAGGATGAACCGGTTCAGCGGCCCAAAACAAAGGGCAAAAGAAAACTCTAATGGGTTGATTAGATAAACCTTAAATAAAGTTTGAGGACAGGGAGGGCAGTTGCTGCTACGGTGGACAAGGAGGGCAGCGGACAGCAGGGAGGCACCGCGGTGGACGATCCACTGGCAGCAGCCAGTGGCAGACAACTCGAGCTTGAGGATAGGGAGGCGTCGCGGTGGACGACCGACAGCAGCGGACAGCAGGGAGGGACGATGGCAACGGACAGTATGGAGGGACGATCCACGGGAGCGGTGCAGCTGCAAGGCAAGTGTTTGTAGAGTCTGTTGAGGAGAGGGGCAGAGAAATTAGGGTGAACCCTAAACACGTAAGGGACTGTGAGTGAGAGTGACTAAGTGAGTGTGAGTCTGAGTGGGAGAGAGATTTTTTTTAGCATTTATATATACAGGTGTTTGGTTAGGTTCGGGTAACGGGTTCAGATTTCCCAACCCGGTACCCGAACCAATAGACTTCGGTTTTCATTGATTTGGTTCGGTTCGGATCAAAATGAGTAAAAAATCTGAACCAATTTAAATGGTTTTGGTTTGTCGGGTTCATTGGGTCGATCCGAACCAATGAACACCCCTATTCCTGAGGGTAGTTTGAGAAAAAAAATTAAAATGGGGAGGAATGTGAATAACAAAAATGGGATGCTAAAAGCAACTCCTCCCCTTCCTCACCTCATGGTTGTCAGCCCAAGCATTATATAGATTGTACCGTGATGTGAAACCCAAGCCTGCCTCTTTGACCAAAAAATATAAACCGCAAACCTGCCTAGGTATTCAAATACTTAGCCCAATCTTCTAAAGAACAAGTTCTGCTTGCTCCGTTTTGAATTTTTAAAACAAAAAATCCAGCATGGTTAAACCACTTTATTGGGCTATATTGCTGCCAGTCCCCCCCATACCATTTTTTATTGTTTTCAACTTGATGTTATACTATGTCCCAAAAAAAACCCTGATGTTACTAGTTCAATGTTGGTTTCGGTTCATATTGAGAGTCTTTTAGTTTTTCTTACTTCCTGATTCAATGGACAAAAATAACAAGATAATCAAATACTGCACATTGAAAACATTTTACATTTAAACTAATTGGAGATATATATAACTTCTCAATTGCTTTGGGTTGTTTCATTTTGTTTGATATCTTATAGTGGGGCAGTTTGAGGAAGAGTTAATACAAAGTCATCTTCAATATCAAAAACTTTGGGCTAAGTTACCTTTATCCAAAGATTTTGGGCTGTATATTTTAAAAGAACCACCTCCTTCTGTTCTTACAATTTTGTTTGAGGATTGTAATAAGGAGTTTTATTGGGCTTTTAGCCCTCCCTCATATAAAAAAAAAAAAAACACTTCAGTATCGAGGTTGACAGGTGAGCCTACATAAAATTTCAAGAAGGTCCCAAGAAAACAATTGCTAGAAATTTTCACAGAAATTGATTAAGACTTCCTACAAATAAAAAAAAAAGTTAATGAGTGGTCAAAAATATTTATTAAGAAGCAAAAAAAATATGTGATAAACATATGTTGATATATTAAAAAATTGAAAATTATATTCTTATTTAACATTTTCATTTTTTAAACCATTAATAAGTCTATAAAAGTATTTTTAGCATTTAGATAAAAAATGATAAATGATTGTATAGTAACTTGCAAATAAAAATAATATATAAAAAGAATTTTGTCTTTTTAACACATTTTATGAACACTTACTTTTAAGAGTGTTTATAAACGATTCCAATTTAATAAAAAATGAACAAACAATTAAAAAATAAAAAATTAGAATAAAATCAAAATTCAATCAAACCAATAATAAAAAATTAAATTTTTTTATTGGAATGTACTGGATTTTTTTTATTTAATTTTCAAAACCAACTCCATCCAATTCAAAATGAAGTTATATGTGTAATTTTATTTATGAATATTTCATACCTCCCTAACTTACATATTTACCCATTTTATATATTTATAAATTATCATACAAACTCTTTTTTTAATAAGCAAAAATTAATTAAATAGAACACTGGATATTCCAACCCATACAAATATCTAAAAGACAAGGAATAATTACAATACAAGGCATTGTTCAAGGAATAAGGATATTTAATTTATAAACTTCTATTTATTTATAAAAAGTATATTTGAATAAATAATATATGTGGGAATTTTAGTTAAGTTTTTTAGTAAATTTATATTTTAAATGAATAAAGATGGCTTTAATTTATTATACT
Source organism: Sesbania bispinosa (assembly GCA_026901365.1). Classification (NCBI taxonomy): domain Eukaryota; kingdom Viridiplantae; phylum Streptophyta; class Magnoliopsida; order Fabales; family Fabaceae; genus Sesbania; species Sesbania bispinosa. Next base: position 573,138 of record QLOH01000016.1, read on the forward strand.
ATAAGTTTTTTTATTAATTTGAATTATTAAACTAGAATTATGTAATTTTTAAATATTATTGATTTTTTTTTTGTTTTTGACCGGGAATTCTCACAGGCATAGTTATTGGCTTAACCTGGACCTTGCAGATAAAGTGGTCTTTTAATATTATTGATTTGAGTCATATCAACTATCTATATCATAATTTTGAGACACCACACTTGAAGAGTGAGACACTTACTCAACTTACTCTCTTCTCAATGATTTTAACATTCCCACTCTTCTCTCATTTGATGGTGAGTTCTACACATAACTTGTGAGAGTGAGGTTCTCCCTCTCAATCCTTAATATCAATTATCTCTATCTTCCTATTTGTATTTTTAAAATGTAAAAAATATTAATCTTTAATTTTAAAATTTATTAAAAATCCAAAATTTTATCATATCATTTTCTATCTAATCCTTATTTTTAAATAAACATTTATTCTTATCTTTATAATTTTAATTTATTTAATTTATAACTTATTACCAAATAATAATGTAAATCGTCAAGCACGTTGATCAGCTAGTAAGGCGTTGATCTTGAGTTCTAGCCTTGGGTATGCAGTTGTGTTAAATACTCGGATGAAGAGTTTTGCCGCCCACAGAGGTTCTACCAGCCTCGAATAAAATTGCCTCATGTGGAGGAAATTTGTGGTATTGCACAAAAAAAATAATAATGTAAATTAAATTTCAATAATAAAACCTATTATTACACTTTAAAATATAATTAAATTTTTGTACAAAATTTTATTGTATGTCAAAAAAAGAAAATTAAAAATTGGATGAATCACTTTTCGCTTCAAAATCGACCCAATTCTGGACTGCTTATTTTTGCATACCTTTTTCTACACCTATTCTTGGTTATGGTGGATCAGTATTAGTTACATTGTCTCTAGTAAATGGTTGGATATATGGAGTGTGAAATTTGTGGGACTAAACATATATGAGTGACAGCCCAATAACAACAAATCTAGAATAGACTATATATTGATTTTGAATTGACTCAACTCATTCTCAAAATTAGTTTGTAAGGTGAGGATTATCTAAGGTGAGGATCTCTAGTCAATAGGAGACTAAAAATATTTGAAATATTTATTATTGATTTTTTAATTGAAATATTTCTATTTGAAATTTTCACCTTTCAATTCTTATTTAATTTTCCTCATCACCCCTATATATCTAAAGTTTGTGTAGTTAAGACTATGTAGATAATATACTCTTTTTAATAATAGTTAATACTCTTATATATGAATAATTAAATTTTGACATAAGTCATGACTATATGAATAATTGTCAAAACCATTAGTAATCAATTTTATTTTAAAGTCAAAATCAATTGATTAATGTGTAAATAGGTTAAGAATTAAAATAATATCGAATTAGTCTTATCTCACGATTATTCTATTATGAAAATTATATGTTGTACCTCCTTGCACATATAACGAATGAAACTTTATTTACATAACTATTGTTTTCTTAATTTTGTAGTATTTTAACCATTTGTGTAATGCATGTGATAATATTTTTTTTTGGTAAAATATAGAATTAAAAAGAAACAACAAAGAAAAAATTTACAAAATTCACCTCAATCTACCTCTGGGAAAATAAACTCCCCTAGCATTAGCTTATACAAATTCTACAAAATCATTCTTAGAATCTAAGGTTACAATAGTTGAAGAACCAGAAAGAGCACCCCTCTTAGCTAAAGCATCAACACATTAGTTCCCTTCCCTTAGAATGTGATCAATATCTAATGACCAATCTTTACAAAGCATAGTCTGGATATTATGAATGAGGCCTGCATACTTGTGAAATCTTAGTAAATCCCCTTTGATTAATAAAATAGCTAATGGGGAATCAGTCCAACAATGAACCATTTTATAGCCTCCATTCCAAGCCAATTGTAAACCTTCCAGGATAGCTTTTAGTTCAGCTTGAATGATATTTGGGGTGTCAAGGGAGCCAAAAACAGCCTTTTATCCAATTGCCATTGCTATCCCGAATCAGACCACCAAATCCAACAAGGCCAGAGCTATCAAAATAGCTATCATCTACATTTAATGCAACAGTACTAGATGAAGGTGCTATCTACCTGACCCATACCACTTCAGACCTAGAAGATTCATGATTAGTATTAAAAACTGTTTGAAAAGATTTTGACAGACTCTCCACTTTCCAGCCCAGATGTAATGTTGAAGTAGATTGGCCATTGAAAACTTTCAGATTTCTTGTTAACCAGAGCTCCCCATATAGCAGCCAGGATTTGTTATCCAAACTTCTTGCAAGGCCAGCCCACGCTAAGGTCGACGCTAAGTAGAAGCCAAGAATTAACTAAAATGGCCGACGCTAACTATAGCGTAGGCCAGGCCTACGCTATATTTAGCTAGGCCTAGCCTACGCTACAGGTAGCTAGGGCCTGGCCTACGCTAATCAACTTTTTTTAATAAACCTACTTGTTTTATTAAACCATAAATCTATAAAATTTGTCACATAAAATCTGCCAATGAATTTAAACATAACAACATACAAGGTCTCATCAAAGGAACAAATCTTTAACATAACAAAATAAATAATATATTAACTAAAGTAACAATAATAAAGTCACAGTTATACATAATCACCATCCCTAATAAAGAAACAAATATATTAACTAACAACATGATGGAAATACATAATCAATCAAGATAGTAAGATAAAACATAACCCCTTATGACCATGAGTGAGGGGGTCCTTGAATCAACTAACAACCCCATCCCCTCATGAACTGGAAATATCACAGGCAACAAGAACTGAAACACAATACTGGCCTTGGGGGGCATATGGTCATGGCCATTGCATTTTTTACAATAATATATATGATATGATATGAATATATATCTCACTCACTCACTGTCAATTTTATATGCTTGAAGATTGTTAGGCCATCAGAACAATAATGTTTATTCTACCTTCAATATTTTATAAACAAGAAATACTGTTGTCAATTCATCTTTATAGTAAAAAGGGTAAAAGAAAACCATACCTTTCTTTCCACTTTTCATATTTAACATGGACATCATAATCAAGGAAAATAAAAACAGCTATTTTATCATATAGTTTCTTGCTTTCTCTACAATAATTAGGTGTTGGAGGTTACCACAACATTCTACACTAGAGAAGACCTGCTAAGGGTCACCAACTTTTTTGCACACCATCTACTGGAAAGCAAGATTCGACAATATAGCCAATGAATATCAAAAATGGAAATTGTTTCAAGGTTAACTAGACACTGTTCGGATGCAAATGACCAAAAAGTTAATCCAAAATGAATTTTAATATAAAATTAGAGTCAATTATAAGCAATAACATATACATGTTGACATGATACAGTTCAAATGTATAATCTTGGGCTTAACTTCTCCAATTAACAAAGTTAGATTGGCGTATACAAGGTGTAAGATCCTAAGGTTATATCAAAACCAAATCGAGCTGCATAAATATTCATTGCAATACCATTGTCAGCTGTCCAAAGCAGAGTCAGTTGAGAATAGTATTCTCCATTTTGTCAATTATGTTTAGTTCTTGTAGTATTATATTCACTAACTAGAAGGAGAAGAATCTGATACAGATCTTCTCTTAGTAGCAACTAAGATACTTCTTTACATGGAATATCAGAATACAATAAGACCGTGCTGTGTATGGAGACCACAACTGAGCCTACATTGTTGAGTCTCAAAGGATTAAATATATGAAATTAAAAATATTTTGACTCTCACTCTCTTAAGTTTTAATGAACAACAAATATAAAATATAAAAGGCATTTATATGATACTATGCTCTCACAGTATGTTGCACTGTTTCATATCCTTATTGTCTGTATAAAAGATCATCTGAAAGATCAACATCATCTGAAGAGTGTTTATCATCTGAAGACTTGAAGTTCATGTGAAGCACTCCTTGCATCTGAAGGTTAAAGATATCAAGTTTAAGGTTTGACCCGTGAAGACGTTACTATGTAAAAAGAACGTTCATCCCAATGGTCTAACCCTTTTCAACATAAGAATCAGAGCTGTTTTCTCTCCTCGTTCAAATGTTTAGCATTTTTAAGGAAAGTCTGCAAAGCTGTTGTACCTGCTCAAAAGCATTGTGTGCGCAGACCTGCTGCACCTAAGACTGCTCAGAACGTGTTGGACAGAGTGTGTCTCAACGTCTCCTGAAGCATTTAATGCTATTTGACAACGGGCAACATTTTCTCGAAGATTATAAATATGCCCATGCAGATTGAAGAACATAGAGAAGCAAAGTTATCAAAGAAACCTTACTCTGCGTAAACGCTGCAAAAATACTCTGATATTTTCTGTACATTTGCTTATTTGTTTATCCTGAGTAAATCTCAGTTACTTGTACACTTCTGATAAGTTCAATCTATCATCTGAAGATAGTTGATTGAACTTCATCTGTTTTTATCTTAAAACAATTTGGGTTACAAGCCTGGAGAGGCTTATTGTCTGAAAGAATACTTGGGTTACACTTGGATAGGTGTCTGAGAGCCTGAAGAGGCTTGGTGAAAGAAACAATACTTGTGGTAGAGCCTGAAGAGGCTTGGTGAAAGAAACAATACTTGTGGTAAAGCCTGAAGAGGCTTGATAGAAAAGAATACTTGTAATCTTGCAAGATTAGTGGAAATCCAGTGGTGGTTTGCCCTGGGACTGGACGTAGCTCACAGTGGTAGTGAGTGAACCAGGATAAATTCTTGGCTGAGTTTTCTTTCCCTCAAACTCTTTCAATTCAGTTTTTAAACTAACAAATGGGTTTTGAAAAGTTTTCAAGAACAAAAATCTTAACATCAAACAAGACAATTTATCAAAACTGTTTTTTCGTCGGAACCAAGGTTCAGAAGGTAGTAACTAACTTCAGACGATCTTTCATCATCTGAAGTTTTTCAGAAACTTTTTAAAGTGTTTTTCTAAAAACAAAAGGTTTCCATTGAAACACTATTCAACCCCCCTTCTAGTGTTCCCCTGTTTTACTTGCAGTTGGTACCAAAGCTTATCCTCGGGGTTAGCACCTAATCAGTGCGGAGGACAGAGATCCAATGGAAACTTCTACCAGCAACAGACAGTATATCACTGAAGGAGCCTCCATCACGAGACCCCCAACATTCAATGGAGTGGATTACCACTATTGGAGGGATCGTATGAAGTTTTTTATTGAAAAGCAACAACATTGATGTCTAGGATGTGGTTACTGATGGAGACTACGTGCCTATGCATGCTGGAGTGCCCATACCTAAGGCTGAATGGACCTTGGAAGTAGAAGGCTCGAGTTCAATTAAATGCCAAGGCCAAACTCTATCTGATATGTTCCTTGAACAAGTCAGAATATGAGAAGGTTCATGGTTGTTCATCTGCCAAGGAGATCTAGGATACGCTTGCAGCAGCCCATGAAGGGATAGAGACTGTGAAGCAATCCAAAATTAACATGCTTTTACATCAGTATAAGATGTTCAAGATGGAAGAATTTGAAACTATAGACCAAATGTTTGGGAGGTTTCAGACGATAACCAATGGACTCAGGTCATTGGGAAGAACCTTTGAATCTGGAGATAACAATCGAAAGATTCTAAGAAGCATACCAAAGTCCTGGAGACCCAAGGTTACTGCCATTCAAGAAGCCGAAGATTTAAATTCTCTTAGAATGGAGGAACTATTGGGCTCTCTCAAAGTCCATGAGCTTGAACTTGGGGAGGATGACACTAAGAAGAAATCACTGGCATTGAACTGCAAGGCCAGATAGTCTAGGCATGGTAGCATAAAAGCCATGCAAGCTGAGGACACTTCAGAGGGTTGATGCTGAGTCTGAAGGCTGTTCAGAAGATGATGATCTTTCTCTTCTCAGCAAAAAGATTAAGAAAATGTTACAAAGAAAGGAAGATACAGAAGATCTCAACCTTCCAATGTCAAACAAGGTAAATCAAGTAAAGAATTTATTATCACTGACAAATTACCTGTTTTGAGTGCAAACAGCTAGGTCACATGAAGACGGATTGTCCCAAGTTAAGGAATCCAACCTTTCAGAAGAAGAAGTTTTTCAAGAAAAAGAAAGGATTGATGGCTACATGGGAAGATTTGGATGATTCCACTTCGAAAGAAGAGGATGATACTTCAGAAGAAGCCAATCTGTGTTTGATGGCAAGTCTACCATCTTCAGACAGTTCAGACTCTGAGGTAATTCCTCAAACTTTACAAGATCAGTATGATGACTTTGTTGAAAGTAGCAGAGATCTGTTTAATGAATTCAAAGAACTTTCAAGAGCTTTTACTCAAGCTGCTTTAGAAAATGAGAATTTGCAAAAAGAAAACCTTGCTCTCAAAGAAAAGCTACTTCAGTAAGATCCAAGTAGTTCTGATAATCTTGTTAAGGAGAACAAAAAGCTCAAAAACAAGGTTAGAGAATTAACTTTGGATCTAGCCAGATTTGTCAAAGGAACTAATAATCTGAATAGATTATTGGGCTCTCAGAGGCATTCCCTTGACAAGAGTGGCTTAGGTTATTCAGACACATCTTCATCTGAATCTTTTATATTAATATGCCCGGTAAAGGACCTAAGAAGGTAATAAGTGTTCTAACTGTGGGAAGCCTGGACATGTTGAGTCTCAATGCAGACACATAAAGAAAATAAGACCCAAAGCTAACAAAAAAGGACCCAAGAAGGTATGAGTACCTAAGAATTTTATTGTTCTTGTTGCAGATTTGTTTAACAAGACAAAAGAAACACCACAAATGGTACCTGGACAGTGGGTGCTCGCGACACATGACGGGAGAAAGGTGTTTGTTCCAAAGCCTTAGACCCAAAGCAGGTGGAGTGGTCACCTTTGGTGGAAATCAGCAAGGAAGATCACTGGTATTGGGACTGTAGGTATGACTCCTCTATCCATCATTAAAATGTGCTTCTGGTTGAAGGACTACAACACAATCTTCTAAGCATAAGCCAATTATGTGACAGTGGATATGTTGTGTCTTTCACTAAAGAAGGATGTATAGTCAAGGATACCTTAGATCATATCCTCTTCTCTGCTAAGAGACACAATAATGTGTACAAAGTTGATATAGAGGAACTTGATAATCAGAATGTGAAGTGTTTTGTTTCCATCGAAGATGAAAAATAGATTTGGCATCAAAAACTTGGGCATGCTAGCCTGAGATTGATCTCAAGCTAACTAAACATAACTTAGTTAAAGGCTTGCCCAAGCTCTCATTCAAATATGATATTTTATGTGAAAATTGTCTGAAAGGGAAACAAACAAGACACTCTTTTAAGAGTAAAAATGTTGTTTCAACCAGCAGACCTTTGGAACTACTTCACATGGATTTGTTTGGACCCACTAGAATAGAGAGTCTTAGCAAAAAGAAATATGGATTGGTCATTGTTGATGATTATACAAGATTCACATGGGTTATATTCCTAAGAAGCAAAGAGGAAACCTTTGAGAATTTCACAAAATTCTGTAAGAAGGTGCAGAATGTAAAAGGAATCTGCATATCTGCTATCAGAAGTGATCATGGTGGAGAGTTTGAAAACTCAAGCTTCAGACTGTTCTGTGATGAGAATGGGATCTCACACAATTTCTCTGTGGCTAGAACACCTCAGCAAAATGGGGTTGTTGAGAGAAAGAACAGAAGCTTGCAAGAGATGGGAAGAACCATGCTCATTTCAAGCAATCTACCTAGATCCTTTTGGGCAGAAGAGCTGTTCACACAACATGTTACATTCAGAACAGAATTTTGGTAAGACCAATTCTCAAAAGAACCCCATATGAATTGTGGAAAGGAAGAAAACCCAACATTTCCTACTTCCATATCTTTGGATGTGAGTGTTTCATACTCAACACAAAAGATGATTTAGGAAAATTTGATGCTAAGTCTGACAAAGGTTTCTTTATTGCATATTCTGAAACTTCTAAGGCTTACAGAGTGTATAACGCAAGAACCTTAGCTGTTAGAAGAATCTATTCATGTAAGATTCAATGACTTCAAAGAGACTGATAGGGAACTATCAGATCTAGAAGATGATTTTGCAGGTTTGGAGATAAACCCAGATGCAAAATCTGAAGGATCATCTGAAGGACCTGTTGAGCAAAAGACTGAACTTGTGTCTGAAGCTGGACCTTCTCAGACCAACATTGTTGAGTCTCAGACAGAGTGTGTACCCTCTCACAATCGCGATTGGAGATACCGAACTCATCATCCAAGAGAGCAAATTATAGGTGACACCTCAGAAGGAGTAAGAACAAGATCAAGATTCAGAAGCTTGAATAATCTTGCACTTCTCTCTGAGATTGAACCTAAAAACATTGAAGAGGCTCTACATGATGAAGGTTGGATCCTAGCCATGCAAGAAGATCCGAATCAATTTGCTAGGAGTGATGTCTGGACACTTGTACCTAAACCCCATTGGAAAACTATAATAGGAATCAAATGGGTGTTCATAAACAAGTTATCAGAAGAAGGAAAAATAGTCAGAAACAAAGCAAGAATTGTTGCTCAGGGCTATAATCAGCAAGAAGGTATTGACTTCACTGAAACTTTTGCTCCTGTAGTGAGGCTTGAAGCCATTAGAATTTTACTATCTTATGCAGTAAATAATGGCATCACTTTATATCAGATGGATGTTAAGAGTGCCTTTCTCAATGGGTTTATTGAGGAAGAGGTCATGTTAGACAACCACCAGGTTTTGAAGACACTACTTTTCCAGAACATGTTTTCAAACTGAAAAAGGCTCTTTATGGTCTGAAACAAGCCCCAAGAGCTTGGTATGACAGATTGAGCAAACTTTTTAATCAAAAATGGTTTTCGAAGAGGAAAGTAGATACAACTCTTTTCAAAAAATGTCCAACAAAGATTTCATTCTTGTTCAGATATATGTGGATGACATTATATTTGGTTCTACTGATTCTTCATTATGCAAGGAATTTCTGAACTTATGCAATCTAAGTTTGAGATGAGCATGATGGGGGAACTTAAGTTCTTCTTAGGACTTCAGATTAAGCAATAATCTGATTGTATAAGGATCCATCAAGAAAAATATACAAAGAAATGCTTAAGAAATTCAATATGAGTGATTGCAAGTCCATGACTAATCCCATGCATCCTTATGTTGTTTTGAACAAAGATGAAGGGGAAGAACCAGTAAATCAAACTTTGTATAGAGGAATGATTGGCTCATTATTGTATCTGACAGCAAGCAGACCTGACATTATGTTCAGTGTATGCCTTTCTGCCATATTTCAATCCGATCCAAAAATTACTCATTATAAAGCTAGTAAAAGAATTTTCAGATATTTAAATGGTACTACTAATCTTGGTTTTTGCTATAAGAGAAGTAAGGATTGCAGGTTAGTGGGATTTTGTGATGCTAATTTTGCTGGAGATAGAATTGAGAGGAAATCAACCAGTGGAGGTTGTCATTTCATTGGTAACAACATGATCAGCTGGTCCAGCAAAAGGCAAAGCACCATTGCTCTTTCCACAGCAGAAGCTGAATATATTGCCGCAGCCAGTTGTTGTTTACAACTGCTATGGGTAAAATATCAGTTAGAGGATTTTAACATTAATGTATCTTTTATACCTGTAATGTGTGATAACACTAGTGCAATTAATTTATCTAAGAATCCCATTCAATATTCTAGGGCAAAGCATTTAGAAATCAAGCATCATTTCATTAGAGACTATGTTAAGAAAGGAGTTTTTGATATAAAGTTCATTGATACTGAGCATCAATGGGCAGATATATTCACAAAGGCCCTGACTGAAGATAGATTTAAGTTCATAAGAAATAATATGAATATCTTGGCTTTATCTGAAATATAATTATTGCATCTAAACATGCATCTGAACATGCATGATTGTCTGAATAGCATGTATGTGTGAAGCAACTCAGTCTGATGACGTGGCAAGCTGAAACGTTTGGTCTTCTTCTCTGAGTAACTAATCTAAGCATGTTTTCACGATCTCCGAAGCTTCAACTGTCATCATTACTATGTGTGACGACTATTTAAGAGACGTGGTTGCTACTGTTACTGGCTACTACTACTCTCTCTCTCTCTTCAAGTGCAAACTGCTGCCTTCCTTGTGCCCTAAGTTCCTTGAGTCTTCTCTGTATTCTTCGTCTCCTTCTTAGTTCATAGCAATGGCTTCCAAGAAATCTGTTGGTGGTCAGATTGTTCCTTCCTGGACTGTAGACCTGGAGATGCTCCGCGCTGGTGGCATTGATTAATTTCTTCTCTGCATTGATTGTGCATGTGCCATGAATAGAGTGTGGTGGACTTCTGGAAAAATGCTCGAGTACTTCTTCTCAGGATGGAAGGTATCAAAGTTTTGAAACTAAGGTGATTGGGTATAAAAATCATTGTAGATGCTGACACCATTGCTGTTGTAACTGTGTTCCCAATGCTGGAGATATGTTCATTTCAGAATGGGAAGTGAAGGAATAGTGGAGTTAAGAGATTTACCAAGAAGTTGTAGCGGGATTGAAGACCCAGGTGATCTGAGAAGCTCTTACATGCATCCTAAGGCAAGGATTCTTCATGCCATCTTTGGGTATGTATTTGCCCAAGTATGGAAGCAAGAATCATGTGTCTGAGCTGGAAGATTCTGTGTAATCCATCTTTTGGACAAGAAGCCTCTTAATCTACCCAGGATCATCCTCTACAATATGCTGAAGAGGTTAAATGATTCTGCCTCAAGCTCTACTCATACCACTCTTATCACAAAGATTCTGCTGAAGTTCAATGTTCCCATTGAAAGAGTGTATGACCATAAAGGTCCTCTGCTCTCTTCTCCTTGACCAACATCAAGAGGATGGGGATTGCTGAGAAGAAGCCCTCACCAGAAAGGACTCTGCTAGAAGAAGCTGTTCAAACCAGGGCTAACAGAACTGGGAAAAGTCCTTTAGAGATTCTGGAGGAGGAGCTGCGAGGTGACACTCACAAAGACTAGTTCGTGTCTGCTCAGACTCCCACTAAAGTTCTGAAGAAGAAAGAACAAAGCTGCTTCATAAGAAAGTATCACCAGAAAGAGAAGTTCAGTTCAGACAATCTGAATCAGCTCAGAGTATGTCTGCACATACTTCTGAGATTGTGGGTCAGGTTACTGAGAACCTAGCTTTTTTCTACTCAGCCTACTCTTAACTCGGGAGGACAGGTAGAGGACAACAATAGAATAGAGTCTAAACCAATCTCAGTTGCATCAGATAATTCAACTGAGCCTGTCAAAGCCATCCCTCTTGCTACGAGTCTGCCTGAAGCTGACATCAGACAAGTGGTCGAGGAGATTGAAGAAGAAGAAAGAAAGCAGAAGGAAGAACAAGAAAGGTAAGACTATGCTCTTGCTGTTGCAGCTCAACAAGCCGTTCTTGAAGATGAAAGGCTTGAGCAAGCCAACAGGCTAAAAAGAAGAAGAGCCTAGTGCTAAACTAGAAAAATCAAAGGAGAAGACTGTTGTCTCCTGCTATTGATGCCCCTCATAGGTTGACTAGAAGTAAAGCATCCAACAAGAAGATGTTGTTGAGTTTTAGAAGGTTGCTGAAGCTCAAAGAAGAAGAAGAAGTTGGAGGAACTGAGGCAGAAGAAGCAAGTTACTGAAGGCTCTACGGCTCGTGTTAAGAGACCTAGGGTTCTATTTGGAAATGTCTCATCTTCAGAAAATGAAGCCTCTCCTACACCTAAAGTTATCAGCACACCAAGAGAAGTACCCCCACCTTCACCATCTCTTCATCTCTGTCAGGTTACTTTGAACTTGATTCAGTTGTTGAACCAGACTGCATCTGGTTTGGTGGAAATCTTCCTGTTAGTATTCTGCTGAAAGAGAAAGAAAGGAACCTATTAAGGCAACCTACCTATGATCTAGCTCTACCTATTCGCAGCAATGAACACTTGAAGGTGGCTGCTGAAGTGCCTCATAGATTCTACAATATGCTCACTTTTGTACGAACTAGAGTACCAAAGTTCCCAAACTTATATGAAGAATTGCTATTCTTCAATGAAGCTGCACCATTGTTGTCTCACCCACCATCGAGGTTTTTGCTGGAAACTTCCTCAGAAGCAAGACAAAGGAGGATGCTCAGCTCAAGGGGAGGTGGTCTCTCAGACGCTCTTGAGAAGATCAAATATGGAGTCATCACTCCTTGCCATAAGTGGAAAGCTTTGGATCCTTTCTCACAGGATCAACTCAATCTATCTCTTGATGAGTGGATCGCTGTCAGAATGCAGTGTCTTGAAGCTGAACTAATTGATCAAAGTTATTCCAGATCCTTTGGCTGTAGAGATTTCAAACCCCCTCTACCTATTCATACAAAGATTGTCAACTACTATTCTGGTGCAACCTGATAGGATAGTACCTAGGTATCCTTATGCTGACTTATTTTCTATCAAAGACAAAGGACCTAAGATAGTGTCAAAAGGTGCTGGACCTCCAAGGGTGTTATCTGAAGAAGACTGGAACAATCTTGCAGAATATGTCTTCATCAAACAAGGCATGGATCATTCACTTTACAATGCCATGTGGGACTTTCACTGGAACCTTGTTGAGAAGGAAGGGAGTTCATCAGGAACAAGTTGGGATGATGTTGACTCTTAAGTGGTTGCAGGTTCAACTAAAGTAGAAACTGCTACCTTCTTTAGAGGACGCTTTCCATTGTCTGATAGGGATCTCCATTCAGAGTGGATAATGGCATTTCCTTTTGTTCGCCCTGAATTTTATATCAGAGTGAAGGACCCTTTGCAGTATCATCTACCTACTGGTTTTTAGTACTTCAGATTCACCTGCAAGCATATCTCTCTTGTTTTCTATGAAGAGAATCTTGAAGCTGAAGTCAGCGCTTTAGTCGAGGAGAATGAGGAACTTCGTCTGAAGAATCAACAGCTTATGTAGAAAACAATCAGATTTTAGAGACTCAAGATCAGATTCAAGCTAGTCAGAATCATCTCCAAGAGGCCTTGTAGTGACTGAACTGGAAAGGCAGAGACTGGCTATGCAAGAATTGCTTGAGAGAGCTCTGGGAAGCTTAAGACCTAGTTCATGATGATTTCTAGAATGATTCAGATTGTGTTTCATTGTTTATGACAATACGTGTTTCCGGTTTTAATCCATCAAGTTTTGATTGATATCATTTTGTGTGCTCTCTTTGCTGATAATTAATATTAACTGTTATCTGTCTGTTGCTTACCTTTTTTTATTGATGCCAAAAGGGGGAGCAGTAATATGCAGTAATATGATGTGATTGGTAGTTATGCAGTATTTATTATGGGACTACTAACAAAATCTGAAAGTAATGCAGCAAGTACTTCAGAAAATGTTTCAGAACTAGAAAGGATGAAAGGATGGTTCAGAAGGAGAACATTTCAGAAGGAATATGATCATCTCAAATGAAATATCTATTTAAGGGGGAGAATTTTCTCAACTAAAACCTTTTTCAGATTTTATCATATTTTATATTTGTCATCATCAAAAGGGGGAGATTGTTTAGTCTCAAAGGATTAAATATATGAAATTAAAAATATTTTGAGTCTCATTCTCTTAAGTTTTAATGAACAACAAATATAAAATATAAAAGGCATTTATATGATACTATGCTCTCACAGTATGTTGCACTGTTTCAGATCATATTGTCTGTGTAAAAGATCATCTGAAAGATCAATTTCATCTGAAGAGTGTTTATCATCTGAAGACTTGAAGTTCATCTGAAGTACTCCTTGCATCTGAAGGCTGAAAGTATCAAGTTTAAGGTTTGACCCGTGAAGACGTTACTATGTAAGAAGAACGTTCATCCCAATGGTCTAACCCTTTTCAGCATAAAAATCAGAGCTGCTTTCTGTCCTCGTTCAAATGTTTAGCATTTTAAGGAAAGTCTGCAAAGCTGCTGTACCTGCTCAAAAGCATTGTGTGCGCAGACCTGCTGCACCTAAGACTGCTCAGAACGTGTTGGACAGAGTGTGTCTCAACGTCTCCTGATGCATTTAATGCTATTTGACAACGGGCAACATTTTCTCGAAGACTATAAATATGCCCATGCAGATTGAAGAACATAGAGAAGCAAAGTTATCAAAGAAACCTTACTCTGCGTAAACGCTGCAAAAATACTCTGATATTTTCTGTACATTTGCTTATTTGCTTATCCTGAGTAAATCTCAGTTACTTATACACTTCTGATAAGTTCAATCTATCATCTGAAGATAGTTGATTGAACTTCATCTGTTTTTATCTTAAAACAGTTTGGGTTACAAGCCTGGAGAGGCTTATTGTCTGAAAGAATACTTGGGTTACACTTGGATAAGTGTCTGAGAGCCTGAAGAGGCTTGGTAAAAGAAATAATACTTGTGGTAGAGCCTGAAGAGGCTTGGTGGAAGAAACAATACTTGTGGTAGAGCCTGAAGAGTCTTGGTGGAAGAAACAATACTTGTGGTAGAGCCTGAAGAGGCTTGATAGAAAAGAATACTTGTAATCTTGCAAGATCAGTGGAAATCCAGCGGTGGTTTGCCCTGGGACTGGACGTAGCTCACAATGGTAGTGAGTGAACCAGGATAAATTCTTGGCTGAGTTTTCTTTCCCTCAAACTCTTTCAATTCAGTTTTTAAACTAACAAAGGGGTTTTGAAAAGTTTTCAAGAGCAAAAATCTTAACATCAAACAAGACAATTTATCAAAACTGTTTTTGCGTCTGAACCAAGGTTCAGAAGGTAGTAACTAACTTCAGACGATCTTTCATCATCTGAAGTTTTTCAGAAACTTTTTAAAGTGTTTTCTAAAAACAAAAGGTTTCCATTGAAACATTATTTAACCCTCGTTCTAGTGTTTCCCTGTTTTTCTTACATACATGCTTCAATGACAAAGTAAAAGCAAACACAAAAACTTACCACCAACTTTCCAGAATTTTAACATGAAACTTTCTATTCTGAAACACAGGCTAAACCTTGCATCAATCTCACTATTTCAGCTGCATCAGTCTCATCAGACCTGTCATCTCCTATGCACAAAACAAAATTAGGTGAGATTCCCTTTTCTTCCATGGAAGAAAGTAGGCGTTTGGCCACTAGCCCCTTGCTCACACCTTGCATGTATACACACATGTATTGATTTATTAGAGACTGTATTAGCATTTTACAAAAACATAACCATAAAAGAAGAGAAGAAAGGGAAAAAATGAATAAACACAGGAACATATTCATAACCATAACAGGAATTTGTTAGTATAGTAACGAGTGATTAATTATTATACAATAGATCACCTTTGCCCCAAGGCCTCCTATGAATGAACACAAGAACATATTCATGTTTCTGTAAGAAGGAAAATTGTAGAATTTGTTTTAGAAGAATCAAAAACCATATTCTACATTTATATTTTGATCTATGCCTTAGTTTTAAAATGAGCAGGTAGCCATTTTCATTCTTCATTATGAATGTTTGGCATGCCAACTCTTCCTATGTCATATACAATTCTTTTTTTTTTTCAAAGTCATCTATGATTCTATTAGTATAGATGGAAACCAGAAACTAATTCATCAAGTATTATGCCATCAACTTATTGTACTCGAAACTTAACAGGCTGCTATACTTAAAGATGGAATCCAATCATGTTTCTTTCAAGAACAAAAAGATTCATTTTGGTTCCTAATCACATTATCTAAAAGAAATTACAAGAAAGAAAGAAATGGTGCCATCCCTTCTTGCAATAAATAATATGGAATCAATCCAGCAAGTTAATTAACAGATACCAAAATCTTCTACCAACCCCAAAAAACCACACCAATAATATAGCTATACCAATTTACTACCTAGAGAACAAGAGTTTGGCTTTAAACTGTGCCTAATGGAGCTCATATGCACCAAGAGTAGTATACCCCCATCCTTTGGTATGGATCCTGGTAGTGGATTATTAGCTAGCTTTCTAAAAAAATGGTTCTCAAATTCAACAAGTATGCCAAGAGTTAGGCAAGAAGATGTGACTGCTGATAGAACTTCAACTGTGCAAAATTAACACTGACTTTGAGCAAAAACTGGAACTCCCTCCGGACTCGAATATAAGCAAAAAAAACTAACTCACGCTAATTAAGAAATGTTAGTTAACTTCATTAAATTTTCTTGATGTCATCTAAAAATGAATTGTATTCTCTAAATTGCCCTTCATAGGAGACTCCAATTTTATTGAAACTTGTTCCAAGTGGAAACACTCTTTGTACATGGTTCATTAAATAGGGTCATTGGATAGAACAATTTGAATTTAAATAAATGATATTTTAGTCCGAGGTCATTAAATAAGGAAAAGTTAGTTGAAATTTGCTTATATTTTAGACCAACACTAGTGGATTTTTTGTTGCTTATATTCGAGTCCGGAGGGAGTATTAAACTATAAAGAGATAAAATATGAAATTTTGTGGGTTGAAAGACACATATGTTAACTTTCTATCAAATCAAACGGTGCTCAAATCCAACATGTGTATCAAGAGTTATGCAGGTAAATGTGACTACTACCATAACTTCAATTATGCAAAATTGACACTAACTTTAAACTAAATCTGGTATTAAATGGAAAGGAAAAAAATCTAAAATTTTGTGGGTTGAAAGATGTATGTGTTATGGTTCTAAAAAAAAACGACACTCAAATCCAATGTCTCTAGCTCAAGTTATGAGTGGATGAGTGAAAAGTGTTCAAACTATGACAACAAGCTACACGACCATGTTATAGAACACAGGCAGGGCGTGTAGCTTGCTGGAATCCTCCAAGTGGCCAATCTACAGGCTCAACTAATTAATAATTCAAGTGGCTAAGCTACAGGCTCAATGTCATCTAACTCAGTTCAGATTCCAGAAATAGAATGAAGTGTACATTAAGGAAAACTGAATCTTTCACCGTACATTTAGACATAAATGAAGTGTACACATTAGGTATGGTAATTAGTCTCAACTTCAGACTTTCATGAAGTGGAACAAATTAACGAATCAAGTGCTATACATTCACAAATTTTCATGAAGATTAAGAAAGAAGGCATACCATAAGACTTCTGCAACTTCTTTAAAATAAGTGGTGCAGGTTCCCCAACTAAATCGGACCAATGTTGGAAATCTAAATATAGAATGCTTGTGGTGTTCTAGCCAAGACTTGGTATAAGGATCTATACAAATGAAAACACATTTAGATTTATCACATGTACAACGTTAATCAGAATGATAGACACCTCATGAAAAGGGCTCATGGCCTTCTCACCTCTAGGATACCTAGAGCCAAAGTTCTTATGCATGTTTTCAGATGTCTAGTGATATCAGCACAAAAACGCAGCAAAGTACTATTGGGCAGCAAGTATAAAAAATTAAACAACAGGGAAACAACATCAATAAATAAAATCTTGAATGGAACAGGACTACTAGTCTTCCAAGAAATACTCAAGCCCCCATATACCACACCACACCAAGGTTTTGATAGGCTAAAAGCAGAATAGTCTTCCAAGAATCCTTCTGAAATGCAATTCAGCAACTCACTCAATAAGCATCCATTTTATTATTTCAGAAGCATTCTAAACTAAAATTTTATGCCCCACCAACCACTTTTTATCATCCATTAGGAAGTTAAAATCTATAATATAAAAGAAATTTCAAATTTTCTTTTTCTGGCTGAGCTTTCCAAGTTAATGCACTAACCTTTGAGTTATCCCAACACTTTCTAGGTTCAAGATCCATTTGCCATACTCCTCAATGTTCTTCACATAAGAGTGTATCAGCTTCAACACACTGTTGTAGATCTGCAGTGAGCAATAACACTCTCTGTGACACAAAACAAGAGTAAAGGAATCTTAGACCATGAATTACAACCAATCACTCAATACTCATCCTGTCTACCCGAAATCAGAGGTGATAGAAGGAAAAACATTCACTCACTTTTGGATAAACATCCACCAAAATAATCCCTGTGATGTTGTTGTGCATGACAAATGATGAAGGCTATGTGTCAACCTTTGAGAGTTTGATAGCGAAATATGGGAAGCAGTAAGAAACGTTAATCTTGGCCACTTTATCCATCAGAGAAAAAAAAGAGAAAACCATTAGTTTCCTCTCAAAGTTTCATTGATGATAAAGTGATGAGTGAAAGGTCTTCTTTTTGTGGACAGGAAAATAGGTAGCCTTTCCTACCAAATGGAAGTAAAAACTGAAAAGAAAAACAAGAGTAATTTTGCCAAGAGTCTGCGCCTCATGTCAATATGTCATGAATAGATAATGAAAGATATTCTTAATAGATATGGGTAGCCAAACCAAAATACCTGTGGCAAGTGAAGGAAGATGTAGGTTTTTGCTGTTGCAGGATTATGATTTTCTGCCCCTTTACTCCAGTCATAACATACCTACAAGCAGGATATCAGTATATCAATTCCACATGGTTTACGCATATAAATCACAGAGATACTTCCATTAAGGTAACTGAAAAGACCAACTAGAATACCCAGACTTTTGAGCTCAAAATCCTTTCATCAGCAAATTATGAACCACAATGACAATTGAATTTCCCAAAAGAAATTAATAAGAAAAAATTCTATTACAAAATTAACATGAAAAAAGTGAAGAAATTTAACAAACATCCTACACATTTGTGCAATAAGCATCACAAGGTGAGTTTATGCCTGGATCCAAAGAAAAAAAATCCTTTCCCCTCACCTTCACATATAGGCTAGCAATAATCATGATTCAAAGAACGATAGCATAAGATTGGTTATACATGAATTATGTGCATGCATGAAAAAAAAGGGATGCCGAAACTTCTTGAACAAGCTGTAAACTTATGCAGAATGGGATGTTGGGTATATCGAATAAGCAAATATTGAACCATCATTGTTGAAGGTACTGCAAGGAATAGGTTGGCTGCATCTTAACATGGCCTGAAATAAGAGAAGGTTGTATTAGATAAACATAAATTATGCCAAAAATACCACTGCAATATATGTTGGTTCAGACTTGAATGAAATTTTCAATAAAAATGGGATAACCTTAAGCCTCTGTTTACTATCCTTGTCCCAAAAATTAAAAGCACCATCAAAACCAACAGTTGCAAATGTGTGGTGTACCTAAAAGAAGTTGAAAAGTAATGGAAGAAATGAGAATAGACTAAAGTGGATATACTTGGTCAGTGATATCTGATGCCATAATTGCTAGTACTGTTGGGTCTGGAGGCACTAAAAAAGAGATCTATGCTTGCTAAAAAATTTAATATGTTATTTTTAATTACAGAACAGATTGTTAAAACCATAGAACTAACTCTTTAATATGCTTCATGAATCATGAGAGTTCATATAGGGAAAACAAAAAAAATCAAATGTGAAGAAACATAAATTGGGGAACAAAAAAAGCAATTAGAAAATTGAGTAGTAAGAGTGCAATTTCAGTCAGAAGCAAAATTGCATTTATAACAACACATGATAGGATCGCATCTTATTCACTTCTAAAAGGAAAACAACATATATTCATTACACAAATCTCATGCATGGTTCGTTCTTCATTTTCATGATCCATTTCCATAAGAATTTGGATTTCTTTAAATCAGTAATTGCAGGAATGTGCCATCTTTTGGCTCCAAATTTGCAGGACATCAGTAATCAGCACTACCCCAGATATAATTAGCTCAGAAATTTAAGGTTTATAGCATGTTCCCCTAATGCTTTGGATTTATAGGTTCTTTCAAGACCAATGTGAACTCTGCTTCTCCATGGATATTGGCATGAAGAGATATTCAATGCAGCCAATTGATAATTGAATAACCTCAGAACCACAAGGAAATAATAATACTTACTACATCACATAAAGTATGTTACTTCATATTTCCTAACAAAAAAGAGAAAGTAACAATCTGAATAGAACTCTATTATAAAATTCCTATTGTAAAATTCAAAGGGGTAGTATGGGATGATATTGGCATCCTATAGAATAAAGTACATTCGTTTCTAGTTAGAGTGAAGACTGCTCTAAGCTTTTTAATTATTACATTAAAAAAAATTATTTTCCAGCGATGTAAGTAAACCAGAAGCAGAAGTAACTAACAGTTTAACACTCATCATTCATTTAAAATAAAAAGGTGCAAAAATGAAAAGCTCATAGTGATTACTGAAATGCAAAGACTCAAATAATAGTAGCCCCACTAAATCAAGTTTCTAGACAAATCCATCTATGGTTCAGTACCCGTAATTGTTGACAGTTTAGATAGGGAATTACCTTGAATTGGTAATAGGAGAGGAAAGAACATCAACAATGAACAGTGGCGCTTTTGCTCGAAATGGTGGCACTTTTCATCGGATCAGGTGGCACTCTTGCTCGGAAAGGGGGTGCAACGTATTGAATCTGAACAGAAAAGATAGATTTGAACGAAGCGTGTTCAGACGGTGGTCACATTGAAAGCACTGAGAGTGTTCGACCATTCGTCTTGCTCGTGGAAGGGACGCTGGACTATATGGTGTTCATGGAAGGCTGGAAGGGCCCGGTGACTCCAGAACACTGGCGACGTCGTGGCCACAGTGGAGAAAGGAACGATGGAAGGTGGTGTATGAACGGTGGACTGGTGGCGCAACCGTAATGGCTCAAGGAGGAGGGACGAGTGAAAACGTAGAAGTGTGAAATATGAATCTAAAGTGATTTCAGGGTTTGTAATCAATGAAGTGAAAATGGTTTCAGTAAGCGTAGGCCGACCCTAGCAAAATCAAATTAGGTTCGTAGTAGCGTCCGCCAGCCTACGCAAATGAATTTTTTTTTCATAAAAAACCGAAATTATAAATTTGAGTAGGCCAACCTACGCTACAACTAAAAATTTAGCGTAGGTCTCATGGCCTACGCTATTTTCTGCAGCTAAATTGAGTTTTTCTTGTAGTGTATTCTCACCCCTAAGCCACCCAATTTCTTGGGTTTTGAGACTATCTCCCAGTTGACAAGATTGACACCTAAGGAACTATTTCCCTTCCATAGAAATTCCCTTGCCAGTCTGTCCAAAGCATTACAGATACTCTCAGGCAGCCAATGAATTTGCATAATATATGTTGGGATGGAATTGAGAACTGAGTTAACAAGGGCTAGCCTCCCAGTTTTGTTGAGTAATTTTCCCTTGACAAAGCTGGGAGGCCTACCCTTGTTAACTCAGTTCTCAACTCCATCCCAACATATACTATGCAAATTCATTGGCTGCCTGAGAGTATTTGCAATGTTTTGGACAGATCAGCCAAAGACTTTCTATGGAAGGGAAATAGTTCCTCAGGTGTCAATCTTGTCAACTGGGAGACAGTCTCAAAACCCAAGAAATTGGGTGGCTTAGGGGTATTTTTTTTATTCTACCGATATTTTTTACATAACTTTAAAAAAACAAATATATATATATATATAAAAGATGATCTATTTTAAAATTTAAACAAAGAAATTCAAAAAATAAGAAAAATATAATGTGAAAATTATTAGCGACTTTTTTAATCAATATATTTTATAACTTAAATAAAAAAGTACAAAGGAAGAGGAGAGATTTAAGTCATAAAAATAATATTAGATAAAGATAAATTTAAATTTTTATAGTAATAAACTTTTCAATTTTTTATTTTTAATTAAAATGAAATAAAAATGACTAGTTGATTAGTTTAGGAGCTAAATGATGAGAGAGTGATCGTGGAGTTGTTAGGACTCTGGTTTACTCACTTCGGTCCTTATTACTCCTTCAGTCTCACTTTTATTTGTTGTTTTAGGAAAAAATATTGTCTCATTTTACTTTTCATTCTATATTTCTACAGTTTCAATGAGCATTTAATATTTTTTTTACCAAATATATTCTTTGCAAATAATAAATGAGACAAATTTTAATAATAAATGAGAAAGGATATAATAGGAAATTGGTCAACATCTTTCCTGACATTTAGTTTTTGTGGTCCTTTTTTTTCTATAAAACATTGGCTTAAATATGTTTTTGGTCCCTATAAATATAGGTCATTTTGCGTTTAGTCCCTATAAAAATATTTTTTGGTTTTTAGTCCCTGTTTAATTTTCCGTCAAGGCATTTGGTCCCTGCCGTTAAATCAGTCTGATGTAGCTAACAAAAAGCCACATCAGTCTGCCACGTGTGTAATTCTGTTAGCCACATCAGACTGCCACGTGTGTAATTCTAATTAATTAAAACATTATTAATTTAATCTAATATCTATTTCAATAAAAAACGTTTGGTATTTCACGGGTGAAAACCCTAATAAGGTCCTCATATACAGTAACCCTTTTTTACCATCATTCTCTTTCGCTGCATTGGAGAATCTTTGCTGTGGAGAAACTTCAACATGTGCGGCTGTGCTGTCAATTTGTTGTGGCTGTGAAAACGTGAAGTGGTGTCGTCTTCTTCTGTGTCATTTTGCGCTTTCTTCCCCCATGTCAGTGTTATGAGCACAGATTCCGGGCATATTTTTGGTTGGTTTTTGTAGATTCATTTTCTGCAAAGCAACACGGCCCAGATTGTTAGCAGTGTTCTTGTTTTCCTCACGCTTTGTTTTTCTCTCTGTGTCCTGAGTCTCACAGAAGGAGAACAAGGTATGCTAGTCTTTTTTTTTTTTTTTTGCTTTCGGAGCTTCTCCTTGGTGACCTTGTCAGCGTTTACCATTTTTATGCTCAATTTCATGTTTTTAATAAAAAAACACTAAACATGTGTGTGTGGGTTGTATTTAGTTTTTAACATTGCTGGTGAATATTAATAAACAAATCTACATGTCAATTTTCATCCTAAAAGGTTGTGTTGTGTGTACTTTTTTGGTGGGTAGCTTAGTTTCTTTTTACTTTGTTGGTTGGTTCAACTACTTCCTACCCATTTCTCTCTTTTAACCTCTCCATTTAATGTCTCTCTCCTATCCCTTCTTCTGTGTTTGAAAAACTTGTTATGGTTTTTGTTGTTTCTAAAACCTGAGTAGCACCTCGTCGCCACACCCACACCTCTTACGTGAAAGCGCATAAGAAGATGACGCCATTGAGCAACTAGCCATGGGGGAAGAAATGGGGGAAGAAAGCTTCGACAGAAATTCTGGGAAAGGATACAAAGGTTTTTTATTTAAATAGATATTAAATTATACTAATAATGTTTTAATTAATTAGAATTACACACGTGGCAGTCTGATGTGACTTTCTGTTAGCCACATCAGACTGATTTAACGGCAGGGACCAAATGCCTTGACGGAAAATTAAGCAGGGACTAAAAACCAAAAAAATATTTTTATAGGGACTAAATGCAAAACGACCTATATTTTTAAGGACCAAAAACATATTTAAGCCTAAAACATTTTATAAATTCTAGCTGCATTTATTTTTATTTTTCTTATTTGTCCTTATTAAATTATTCCACTATCTTGTTTATTGGTTGACCACTAATGGTTAACGAGGAATTATAAACATTATTGCACATGTGACAAGGCAAACAAGTAGGTGGAAGTTTAATGTTGTTAATGGGAATTACAATTAAGTTCAGACTTCAATGATATCATATGATATTAAATGAGGGTAAAAATGAAATTTTATGTGATAGTATATATTTACATGATTAAAATTAATGACTTTAACTTCTTTTATAATTGATCTCTGTAATTCGGTTAAAGAAGCCTTATATTCCCTCCTTTTCAATTTATTTATTACTTTAGCAAAATTTTTTCTTTTCATTTTAATTTGTCTGTCTTTCTCTAGTTTCAATGTAATATTAATTTTTTTTTCATTTTTACCCCAAATATTTTTTATGAAAAAAAAGAGTTTTGAGAATTGTGTTTCACATTTGAGAGTATAAGGCTACATTTATTGATATAAAAGTCCAAAGAGTTTTTCTATTCATCGCTTCTTATATATTATGATTATAATATTTTATTTATAATGAACCTACTACATGGTACAAAGAATTCAATGCGTGATAACTCCTCCTATATCCATTTAATATTTTAAAAACATTAAAAACGTTGAATACTTACTTCGTTTAGTAATTAAGAAAATTTGTAAGAAGAACATATACGAGGATTTAGAATTATATATTCATGATGACATATCTGAACTATGTAAAAATATCATGTTCCTTGTTGGTTTTCACTCATAAAAGGGGTTCAAATTTTCTTCATCAAGCTACTTAATTTGTGGACACTAGCAAGATGAGACACCCCTTGCCCTTGATGTCAGAGACTGACCAATGTGAATTATTTGCACGTTTTAAATCCATACCTAGTCCCTAGTTTTAGTGTTTTATTTTACTGTTTTAGGGAGAGAAACTTTAATTTACTTTAATAGCTTGCATTCTATGTCTAGCGAGTAGCGGCTTGAAGTTTTGTTTGTGTGGTCTGCAGAGAACAAAGTTGGCACTACTCAGATTTAGTGGAAAAATTGATGTTCCCACTAGCAATAACATACATAGAACATTTGAGTTGTTTTCATTGTTGAATATGATGACTTCCACCACCTGCAATTGGTGTGCATGCACTAGGCTGAGGCAGAACGTCTAACATCTTTGGTGCTGCAAAACCCCGTTTTCACCGTTCAACTGTGATTTTGTCAATTTTCAAAGATATTTAGAAAGTTTCTTTGGTCTCTTTTTCAAAAGAAAAAAATGTGTGTGAACGTGATCTTGGTAGAAACAACTTTACAACTCTTATCCAAACAAAACACACTCGGTACATGTTCAATTTTCTATGAGAAAACCCAAATTATATTTGGGCAAGAGTTTGTATCTTGTAGTTTTTATCTAAATATTAAAAAAATAAAACATACATACCTATATTACATGAATCACGGGATACAAATGCGATACGATAATTTTAAAAATTACTAGTATATGACACGACATGACTATAATACAACAGATAAAATTAATAAAAATTTAATATAAAAACATAAATCTTAATGTAAAAAAGAAAATTAATATTTATTTTAGTCATTTAGATGTAATAAAATGTTATAGTTAGATATCTAGTTATTAAGATATTTTCATTTTTATTGATATAAAAGTTCAAAAAATTAAAAAAAAATTATAAAATATAAGTAGAAGTGTCCGTGAGTGTCTGGCATAAATATATCTTAGGTAGATACTATACATGATACAAGGACCAAGAAAATACCTATCATTTAGAAAATTTGCACTTGATAAAAAATGGACCCTGCTGAACATGGACATATAATCGCTACCACATTTGGTGCATACCATCTGTTTTCCTTATACCTTAGTTGACATATATCCGTGGAATTGAGGCACAAATGTCAATCACTGTTGCCTTTTTGTGAGTTTCTTGGATTGTATCTGTTTTGACTGTTACTATACCACTCACATATAGCCTATAGTATTTCCTCCTTGAGATTTGATGGCATTGCATTTCCCACTAGATTTTGACTTAGATTAGTATATAATATATATACCATCTTAGGTTTTTTGCTTCACCAATATTTTCATGTCATCTTTCCACTTTCATAGTGTGCTCCATATTGACTTAAAATATTATTTAACTTCATCTCCACCTAACCATTCTCTGCACCCCAATACTGTCTTTGGGTTTTCACACACGGAAAGGCCACAAGCTGATGAAAGTCTTCCAAAGAGTGGAAACACGTTGTTCTCCCAAGAAATGATGGGTTGCTATCACCTTTATGACTTTGACAACATCATTTCTGCTCCATCATCACCTTCCCATGTTAAAAAAATCTCATCTTTAAGTATAAATTGAGAACTAGCATATGGGAAGAAGCAACACAGCCCACAAAGCTTGTTGCTGAGAAGTCCATTACAACAAGAATGGCAGCCACTTTCTTTCGTTTATTCATCATTCTTCTAGGGCTTTCTCATCTTCTATGTTTCAAAGCAGTCCCAGTTACAAGTAATTAAATTCTACTATAATAATTTCTAATTTTATTCTTGTATAGTGTTTTCTTAGTTTTCTTACAAGGGCTTGTTTTTACAAAGCAGGAACTGAAAACCTTATGCAAGATCTCCGAGTTCTTCCCCTTAATCTGGAGAATAACCATAAGGTATACAATTTGATACCATAAGATAAGACTATTCCTATTGCATCATGATTTTTAAACCATATATATACCATCAAGTTCAATGAGCTTATGTTAATTCCATGTAATTAAATACAGGTTATCACTGAGAGAAACTGGCACTTGGAGGACCCAATCATTAATGAGAGGATGGCTTTGGAACTCAATGACTATCCACCATCAGGGGCAAATGGTCGTCACACTCCAAGAGCACCATAATGTGTGCATGTGTTGATTAAATGTTAGTTCCTCTAGGTAGCTAGCTAGTAAGCATCCTCTATGTAAAACAATGTTAAGTAGACATATTCTGGGAATTCTAGAGACAACTATGTGTGATGAGAGAAAGGACTAATTAGAGTCAAATCCCCATTGTTCAGTATGGGAACTCTGACACTCATGTGTGTTTAGCTCTGCTCATGTATCAATAAGCACATGAATTTCATTCATATATACCTAAATTCTCATTTGTGCTCTACTTATAGAAAGAAATAACATTTTACCAGTTCTATGTATTTACTCTGTTGTCAGTAACAGAGAAACTTTTGGGGTTATTTTGTGCAAAGGATTTTCCCTCAAAGAATCCATGTAGAAAACAAACCAAAATAACCAATTAACCACTAATAAACACGTGGCAAGAAAATCTAACAACAATAGATTTATTTTATTTTACTTTTAGGTAAAACCACACCACATGCATGTAACTAAAGCGCCTCTCAGAAACTGAGAAATGGGTTGTTCATGGTGCCAATAAAACCTCCACCACTATATTTGTTATTGTTATTTGTTAGTATATAAATATAGGTGCTTACATGCATTTGACATTAAACTGACAAATAGCCTTTCTTTTTGGCCCTTCCTTTGTCCAAAAAAAGATATGGAGATTTAAAAGTAAAGAGCCATTTGTCCACCCACAGCAAGTTGATTGGGGGTTTGCATAACCATGTTCCTGGAAAGTGAATTAGGAACTAATCCAAAATGTTTGTTTAATTTATGTAATCATGTTAGTTGGCCACTTAGTAGACTTAAAATAGTATCTCATATAGCATATTTAACACTAACTTGTTTTGTTTCCAGTGGTGAAAGCAATCTATAATGTTGGTTGGAACATATTTTTGTCTACCACTACCCCTATACTCCTTTTCTCAAACATCTCTTGGAAAGTTAGAGCCATATTATAATATTCATTATAGCAATGAAGTTAGTGGAATTCTTAGGAGCACATATAATAGTTATAGTAAGATTAGAAACTTATATATGTATATTCCACGTAACAATGGACATTTAATTACTTTTAATATACTTGAGATGCATAAAGTAATGCTTGCAGAAAATTAGTATTCTTGGACATAGCGGTGAGGTGTAAGCCTGTAACAACAGGTCTTACAGAAATCATATTCTAATGTAGATACATCACCTCTTTGCAATTAAATACCATGTGGGTTAATTATAAAACAGGTCCACGTTCAAGTTGTGCATTGATTTCTCTAATTATAAACTAGAGTGCTGTATTTTTTATAATGCCAGGTAATTGTATTCATCTTAAATAATAGCTAGCAGATCAGTTTCCATATCTAAAAGTTTCCCAACCTAGAACCTTTTGCCCTTAAAGGTGCTCCTATATTTGCATGTTTTCAAACTAGGAATTTTGGGACTTTGGCTAATCCTAGCTAATATTTTGTTTTTCTGCATATACACCAGAGATGCACCTAAGGATACTAAACTAATGACAGAAGGCAAAACATTAATAGCAGTTAAATTTTCCTTATTACTGACCAAGTGATTATTGGAGCCCTATGCCAGAGCTTCCTTAAACATTATTAGTATAAGCTTTTGGATTTCTACACCATGTCAAATCCAATACATCTTTTGCAGTCATTTTTTTGCCCTTTATTAACCTTCCAATCAAATGAGCTTTTTTATAAAAGGTACCTCAAGTAGCTTCTAAAAAAAACTAGTAACTACCTTACCAAACACTATAAAATTTGAAGTCAGATGTGATGTGACAATTTTTTTTTTTTTATCTTCAACTGCTTCAATATATTGTACTTATATATGATTCCATTTGGTTAGAGAGATTATCTGTCTTGAGGTTAAAAGATAAGAAATTTCCAGAAAGCAATACAAAAAATAGTAAAATGACTTGTACCCTGCAATGAGAATGGTGCAATTGATCAAAAGCAATTTATAGAACCTGATCAAGATATCTCTGTGGTCCAATTTGGAGAAAACAGTACAGCATTACACACTTTAACTGATTGGTTACATATGTGTTGCAAATGAAAGGAAATATGACAAGTTTCTTACTTACTATAACAAGAAATTATAGTATAACAGACTGGTCATGGAAAAAAAGATACTTGCTATCACAAATGATGAGTGATTCCAGCATCAGGCTAGAAAACCTTGAATCATTACTCTTCTGGAGATGGAGCAAGAGCAGGTGCTGGTGAAGGAGCACCCTTTTGATCAACATGTGAAAATCCAAATTTCTTGATGAGCTCATTTGCAATTAGCTCATTAGCACTGTCTGAGGGGTGGTACTCATCCCAAAACACATATTTGCTTCTATCTTTGCACAGTGTTGATGCAGGCACACATGTAAGGGCGGGTCTAATACTCCAAAAGGAACAACAGGGCGAGTCTGAGTTTTGGAATCCTACAAAGTAATGACAATTGTGAAACCTTTAGAACTCCCTAAGAATACTAAATCCCAATGATTTCTATGCTTCCATTCTTTTTGAAGTGTTTAACATGCACCATAATAGATAATAATTAAATCAGGAAAGTAACAAACTTACTTACCATACTTAATTGGATTGCTAATCACATCATAAACAACATCATATGCATCTCCAAATCTATATCTTGAATTAGGAAGAATCTTCACCAAGTCATCTACTAAGTTGCTAGCAGCTTTGTTAAAGCTAACAGCCAACTTGTTTGCTTTCTCTCGACAATTCCCAGTGGTACTAAGTACCCTTTGAAGGGGAATGCATCCCATTGGACCCAGACCAAAAACCATCAATTGCCTTGCTCCTAAGCTATGAAGTAGCTGAACAAAAACACAGCATCATTAAAAAAAAAAAAACTTTATAATTAGATGCAAGAAATAAAAAAGACAACAAAAGGAAAGTAACATTGATTTGTTAAAGTAAACTAAATAAACCATGAGTTGTCTTCGAAGTGTTCCTATCAAGTAGTCCACGAAGGTTTCATCATTGTATGTCCATGAATCAGTGTAAACAGGCATCAAGTAGTTGTTGATGAAATCATTGCTCCCTAGAGCAACGACATAACGAGCTTCCTTAAAAAACTTGTTTGCTGCTTTTTTTCCAATTTTGGCTCTAATTAGTTCTTGTGTCCCCTGAAACAGCTCAATTTGTCTGTCCAGAGATAGCCTTTCAATCTGCAAGAGATACAATTTTTCATCTAAAATATATCAGTGTCTTAATTAAAGGCTATATAAAACACATATATAGTATGAAAGTTAACACCCTGAACTCACAAAATAGGAGCCAGTTTCATTTAAGATTCCACCACCACCAGAAGCATAGTTCACTCCATTTTCTAGTATAACTTCTTCAGTTAAAGATGGATCTAGAACTGCTGGAGGCCTAGGGAGACCCAAATTGTCACCTGAAAATGTATAACACCAGTATGTCATGACTCATGACAAAGTGTATGTTTGGTTTGGCATTGAAACTGACCAAACTTAAGTTTTGGATTCCCCAACCAATTATATGTGTGTTTGGTTTACCCCAAAACCACGTTTCAAACGTGAATCTGGACAAACGCTACTGAGAGTAGCTTCTGTTAGGATCCAGTGTAAACCAAACATACCATATTTCTAGCATTAGAAACCTGAGTACGTTTCAACGCTAAACCAAACATGGTCAAAGTCTAATTTCAAGTATGTTCATAAATTGATTAACATTGCAAGATTAAAATGAAGCTTGAAAAAACAAAACAGATCAAACAGCCACATAAAGGTTTCCTGAAACTTAACCAATCAACAAGCTGATGTCAATTGAGTTAGCTTAATTTCTTTTATGTTGACTGATTGAAAAGTATGTGCATAGTGAAAAAGTTACCTATTATATCAGCTACTGTGCGACCATTAGTGAACCTTCCATTAGGTAACCCATTACCCAAGTCTATACCATACCAAGGAAGGGTTGCCTGAGCAAGGCTTCTAGAGAGATGCCTATTGTTTCCAACATCAGAGAGAGAGTCTCCAAAAATAAACTGCACAACCTTGCAATGGCATCCTTTAAGCCCAATTCCCAAAAATGTGGCTACAATAATAGCTAGTGTCAGATTGAACTTCATGTTTGTCTAGCACAAGTTGTCAAGTTATAACTCTAGGCTTTTTGCTATTCTATGGCTATTAAGCATTTGGGTTGGGTTTTTATATTAGCTAGCTGCTACTAGTGCTAGCAATTTTTCAAATGATATAAAATGATGAGAATGTAACACAGTTTGGCAGCAACATGAAGAGAAAATGCCATGGACATGAAAAAGAGAGAAAGATCGTTTGATGTACCAACTTTTACTTGGTGGTTCAAAACTACTGCAACTACCCATATATTTTGTTACAACTTAGTGAGCAAAATCAGAAATGCATGCTGAAGTTCAGGAGTTATGCATGTTGCAACTTGAAGTCCCATTGCAATGCAAGGAGATTGAGAATAGGGGGTGACCCTTTAAAGTGAATTCTCAACAAACATGTTGGATATTTATTCCTTAAGGTTATGGTAAGTTCACCGAACAGGAAAAAATAATTTTTATTTAAAACTTTGTATCAAAACTCAGAAAGCAATGTTATTAATTTCCTACAAAGCAAAAAGTTGAATTGATAAAGGGCAAGGATGAAAGTTTCACGAAATCTGAATGGTGTGAGTATCTTCCAAACTTGGGCAAGACCGTTCCGTCTCAATAATTCAACTTGGCTTGGGATTAGTTGGAACGGGCTTGAGTACTAAAGTAAAAATTAAACTCGGTAAATTTTTTAATTGAGTTCAAGTTACATTTGAAATTATATCAACCCCGATTTGATATACCATGAAATATATATTTAGATTTATAACTATTTTAACAATTAATAACAAATCATAAATCCTACTCAGATTAGCACATATGACATAACATATATATTATATATATAACTTGTAACAATATATATCATAGAATACTTTTCAATTTTAATTTTTCTTTTAAACGTTTATGACTCAATCATTTATAATATCTACATTTATACATTATTGTAAATATAGCAAGTTAATCTTATTATAATCATTATGATCATTAACCAAGGCATAATCAAATCCGATATGTAATCTAATTAATCTTGTGGTTGGTTTGATGCTAAAACACTCAAAATCATGTTTGTTTGAGAAATTTTACCTAGAAACCAATGATAACATGCAACCACTAGAATTACATTGAGAAATTTGAAAAATTTGTTCGAATTAAACTACCCTAAAATGGGGGTGCTCTCTAGAAAATAAAGTGTAAAAATAATGCTTATTTAAATCATAACAACACATAACATATTTTGCAATATTTTTCACATTTGGCATTTTGCTGAATTGCTATATCATAATTGATTGGTGGAATTAATCTTGCATGCGAATTTGAACAGCTCTTTGCTTTTATCCTATTCGGTGCAATATCTCCAAAGTTACTAGGTGAATTTTTGTCTGCAAGTGTTCTGGTCCTTTATTTGGTGAGCTGGTCCAAGCTTATGTGCCGTATATGCTTTTGCCAAGTGCTTTGGTGGTTTATATTGCTTAATTCCTTTTATGTTAAATTTGGCTACAGGATAGCTTGTCTCTGGTTTGCTAATGCTAGAAGCTTTATATTTTATTTTTCTCCCAGCTAAAGCTTAGATTTGTGTATGGATTCCCTTATACTCCCTTTTTATTATAATTTTTTCTTAGCAAAAAAAGTGTCTCACGGTTGCAAGAAATAAAATGAGTTTAGATATTAATGTTTTTTTCACAAAATAAATTTTACGGTGAGTAAAATTCATTTTGAAAAGTATTTTTTTTTTAACTTTCCAGTGACTAAAATCGAGTCTAGATGTGAGACTCTTAAAATTTCCAAATATCTTTACTACTATTTTATCCATGCATATTTTTAAAAACAATTTTAAAAAGTGTAATTATTTTTTATTTTAAAAACTATAATTCTTAACAATAGAAAATTTTTGAATTTTTTATTTTTTTTATATATTTTGTTATGATAAAACAGTAACTAAATCATTTTATTTATAAATAGCAGAAGTAGCAATTCTTGTTGAATGAGGTGGGGGTTGTCCGCCGACGGCCATTTCTCACCTACTCTCTGCAATCATGACTGGCAATCATGACTGACACCTTGTAATCCACCGTAATCTACTTGTAGTCGCTTTTGGCAATGGTTAAACTAATGAATCTAAAATATGAGAGGTGCATTCAGTGTTGTAGTTTTTTTTTTTTTTTTTTCAAAAGATCATTCATTGATAAATTATCAATGCTAAACAACACTTACAAAATTTATAGGATGTTAAACAAAGAATATTCCAGCAGTGCTTTTCAAATAAAAAAATAACCAAGCATGCATACTCATAAATCCAAATAATTTAGTAATTTTAAAAAAAATTAAAACATAATCTTATATTACAAAGAAATTCTGAAAGAACCTTAAACTTTTCTTCCTTTTTCTTTTTTATTCCTTCTGGATCGGTGTGTGTTTAATAATAACTCAAGTACGTAGAAAGCTCTATAGCATCAACCACAGTCAGACTGAGTAAAACAATGATGTAAAATCGAGTTCTAGTGGTAGAGGTGCATAAAATATAATAAATATAAGTAAATTAGTGCTCTAAAATGAAGAGAAGGCGCCACTCAATCAAAATCTATTGAATATGAGAACAATATTGAAAAAAAATGGAAGAATGAAGTGGCAAAATCTCTAGAAGGAGGGGGTGGAGGATATGGAGGTGATGGCTCGAAAAAGAGTAGGGAAAGGTGGTGGTGGGGTGGAGGAAGGAGGAAGAAATGTAAAAAAAACTCACTACAAAGAAAGAATAACCCACCTAGAGTAGATAGGAAAATCACATGAAGTGGTAGGAAACCCTTCCATCGAAGGAGGATCCCTCTCATGCAGGGTAACAACACCCTAAGGGGTGTTGTTGCCTTTTGCTACAATGTCATTTAATGTCCTAAGGTTTCTACCTCTTTTGCTTCATGAGGTTGGGATTTTATTAATAATTTTGTTTCAATCAAGTCTTTATAGGTGTAAGTAGCTATGGGGTGTGAAGTTGAAGTTAAAGTTAAAGGTTTGGATTATGTGGCCGGATGTTGCCTTTAGAATGTTGCCTTGATGAAAAATATACAAACTCATTTCAAAATAAACTACAAAACACTTCAAAATCCTAGAAAGGCAGTAACTTTTCATGTTTATCCAAAAGAAAAAGAATCGTTCCTTGAGGATTCACAAGTAAAGTTTACACCTTTGCTGAAAAAAATACAACCCCATTTCACAATCAACTACAAAACAATGTAAAAACCTAGAAAGGCACAAACTTTTCGTGTTTAATCAAAAGAAAATAGACAAAATATTAATCTTTCATTAAAAAGAAAAGCCCAAAAATTGTTCCTTGAGTGCTTTACATATGTGAAAAATGCAGATCGTCTCTATTTCTATCAATCGTAGCCACCACCGTCCTAGCCGCATGCACCACTGTCTAACCACCGTGAGCCATCTGCTCTATGCCCCCATTGCACCATGACTTGAAAAACAGAAGAAAAGTGAGAAGGGGAGACATAAAAAACATGAACAGAAAAAAATGTGAACATGGTACAAAAGAAAAGGAGGGAGGAAAAGAAGTTAGGGCCACCTTCAGTTGCGACCATAACGTCAGCCACGACCACCGCCGTCGACGCGAGCACCACTGTTCAATTACTGTAAGCCATACACTCTCGTTTTCCATGGAAGCGTCGCTTAGAAAAATAGATGGAAAAGGTCAAAGAAAGCATGACCAAAGGAACAAAATGAGAGAGAATGGTGAAGGAGAAATGAGAGACAAACTGACAAAGAGGTTGAGAAATGAATAACGACTAAGGTTTGCAAATGGGAGGAAATGTTTTCATTTTTTATATATACTGCAAGACCTGAAGGCTAAAGCCCATTTGCCCAATTGCGTTTCATATTTTAAAAAGGGGCATTTGGTTGATATCGGGTTCCGACGGTGAACATTTTCCTGAACCGCATTCGATCATCTGCACCTGCTTATAACTGAATTTTTTATCAGTTGTACCCGATTACTCGCCCACACCCACCCATTTAGCTGATTTTTTTGTCGGGTTGTTCGATTTCGAGTCGGATTTTGGGTTTTTGTCCACCCCTAAGGCCGCATATAATGACGTTTTGACTAGGACGAGACATTTTCAATCTAGTCCAAAACAATATCAATTTACATGAATTCCAAAACTGCATTGGCAGGAAATAATAAAGGGATGTTATCAGATCCTTAAAAAAATGGGATGTTATCAGAATTGCATTAAAGTCAAATCCAATGGTAAAATAAACATGCATTAAGCCTTTGTTTAGTATACCGTCCATAACATTGATAATCAATTTGAAAATAAGTGAAATGAAATTACTTTCATTGAATGTGTATCGATCATAACTCATGCATAACATGTTCAAATGGATATTTTGAAAATTTCAACCAAGTTTTTACTACTCAAAACTAAAATTCACTTTTTGTGATTTTCAAAATGGACGTTTTGAAAACCACAAAAAAATGGTTTTTAATTTTCAGTTTTGAATTGTAAAAACTTAGTTGAAATTCTTTGAAAACCAAAAACTGAAAACTCGAAACCACCCCAAATGACCTCTAGTTTTTTATTTTCAAATCTCATTTTCAAAACAAAACATGTTTAGATGAAAGAGATGTAAATTGAGTTTTTAACTATTTTCAGTCTTTTATCAAAACTATAAAAAAGAGATTTTTTTATTTTTACTTTTTAGTTATAAAAGTTTGATTTTAATTTTTTGAAGAGCAAAAACTAAAAAATGACAATTTTAAAGCCTAAAATTTAAAGAAAATTAAACTAGAAACCATGTACATAAATCATTCTATTCTCTATTATAAGTAGAGTCGGTAAAATGGGCTAACTCGACCGAGTCGACCCGCAAAAATATAGGAAGCTCAAATAACTCCTGAGATTTGTAATCCGACGCTATAAAATCCACTACCTGAAAAACCTCATAAAAAAATTTGGTAGTCCGTAAAAAAGTAGACTGCCACAAAAAATCTATAAAAATATAAAATTTGAACCTTTATTTTAAAAATCAGCTAAAAAAAACTATTATTCACGTTAAAATGAGTCGAATAACCCGAATTGTGAACTCTAGTGCTAAGTTGATAAGTATCCCGGTCCCTATCCGCCACTAAGTACCATGCTTCTTGCACGTGAGCACATCGGAAAATCTCGTGAGATATGCCTACCGTTCACCAGTGATTTTCCGAAGCCTATGATGACGTGTCATAACTTCATTGGATGCAAGAGAGAGAATTTAATGACCACCACTTTTTGCAGAACGTGGCAACATATAAGCCACTCAAAACTCAAAATCAGAACTCCAACCCCCAATACAAACACTTACCACCACCATCATCCCAAAATCTATCCACATAAGATCTCCACCCTCAACACTATCCATCTAACGGTCACAAACCCCCTCAAATCCCAAACCATATCCACCAACAAAAACCCATACCAATAAAAAAAATATCAAACCCCTCACTCCCACTGTCTCACACTCTCCACTCCACTCCACCACCATGAACTCCATTGCCCTCAAATCCTTCGTCGGACTCCGCCAATCCTCGCCGGAAACCCCTCATTTCTCCGCCCAGCCAAAACCCACCACCACTCCCCACCGGAAATTCAGAGTCCTCGCCGGAAAATTCAGCCCCAAAATCCAGGGTCGCAACCTCCGTGTGGCGGTGATCGGCGGCGGCCCCGCAGGTGGAGCGGCGGCGGAAACCCTAGCAAAGGGTGGCATCGAAACGTACCTCATCGAACGTAAGCTAGACAACTGCAAACCATGCGGTGGAGCCATTCCTCTGTGCATGGTGGGTGAGTTCGACATTCCATTGGACATCATAGACCGGCGAGTCACCAAGATGAAGATGATATCGCCGTCCAACGTCGCCGTCGACATTGGCCGGACCCTTAAGCCTCACGAGTACATCGGTATGGTTCGGCGTGAGGTGCTCGATGCTTACCTCAGAGACAGGGCAAAGCAAAATGGGGCAAATATCTTAAACGGGTTGTTCTTGAAAATGGATATCCCCAAAGATAATACCTCCCCCTATGTGCTTCATTACTCTTCCTACGATGGAAAATCCGGTGGGGTTGGTGAAAAACTCACCTTGGAAGTTGATGCTGTAATTGGCGCTGATGGGGCTAATTCTAGGGTTGCCAAGTCTATTGATGCTGGTGATTATGAGTATGCCATTGCATTTCAGGTATGCCCTTCTGATTTTCTTTTTCTGGGATGTTGGAAATTTCTCCAAAGTTAGTATCTTTTTGATGCATAATGTCATTTAGTATATAAGGGTGTTGATTCTGTTCTAGGAGGGTTTAGTTGGGTCTAGTTTCAGAGTGGTGTTTTTGTGTGTGACTGTGTGAGTGTGGTTACAATTTTTGTATGTGAATGGTATGGTTTTTCAGGAGAGGATTAAGATTCCGGATAATAAAATGGCTTATTATGAGAACCTTGCTGAGATGTACGTGGGTGATGATGTTTCTCCTGATTTCTATGGGTGGGTGTTTCCCAAATGTGACCATGTTGCTGTTGGCACTGGTACTGTGACACACAAGGGAGATATCAAGAAGTTCCAATTAGCAACAAGGAAAAGAGCTGAGGACAAGATTTTGGGGGGGAAGATTATCAGAGTGGAGGCACACCCTATACCAGAACATCCAAGGCCAAGAAGATTGTCAGGGAGAGTGGCTCTAGTGGGTGATGCTGCTGGGTATGTGACCAAATGTTCTGGAGAAGGGATCTATTTTGCAGCCAAGAGTGGGAGGATGTGTGCAGAGGCAATTGTTGAAGGTTCAGAGAATGGGAAGAGGATGGTGGAAGAAGGGGACTTGAGGAAGTACTTGGAGAAGTGGGATAAGACTTATTGGCCAACTTACAAGGTCTTGGATGTGCTTCAGAAGGTGTTTTATAGGTCCAATCCTGCTAGGGAAGCGTTTGTGGAGATGTGTGCTGATGAGTATGTGCAGAAGATGACATTTGATAGCTATTTGTACAAGACAGTGGTTCCTGGCAATCCATTGGAGGATCTCAAGTTGGCTATTAACACCATTGGGAGCTTGGTGAGGGCCAATGCTTTAAGGAGGGAGATGGACAAACTTAATGTATGACAATAGTCATTATCTGTCTGACTCTGATATCTATCATTCATTTTTGCGTTGTGTATTTCTTAGTAAACATCATCTCCCTGTAAGTGATAACTATATACTCTATCTGTGTAAGCAAACGGATTAAATTTCCATGCAATCCCATACTCACTTTGATTTAGCATTGAGGTTTGCATGGCAGGGGTTGATTGAAATGCGAAAGCACTTCCAAAAGTTTATACCTCAGGCTCAGACACCTTTGGTTGTGGTATTTTGAGCTGGAATTAAAGATATAGTGTGTATGATATGTTATTTAAGTTAGGTGAAAGCCATCTCATTTCATTTAGCTGAAATAGTTGAAAAGCTTGATAGTGTGTGTTTGGTTTGTATTAAAATTATATTTGAAACGTGGATTCAGGTTAATGTGTTATTGAGAGTAGCGTTATAGGGGGACCAAAATCGCGAAAAAAAAAAAAATAGGGGGATCAAAATAGCGGATTGATGATAATAGGGAGACCAAAAGTGCAATTAAGCCAAAAGTTTTTAATTAGTAAATTTCAAATTGTTCTACTAATTAATGATGATTTTATAATTATTTATCATTTTACAATTATTAATTAATTTTATTAAACAATTTCAATTCAATTAATTAGTTTATCATCCTTCTGTCAATTTTTCAGTTTTTAATTAGCCTATTTGTTAATTTTTGCCTAACACGTCCTTATCTCTCAAAATAGTTATGATCTGTTTGGTTAAAAGTTGGATAGAATTAATTTTGATAAATTTATAGAATCAATGACAAACGATTTATAAATCACATTAAACTGAAGTTATTTAAAATCAATTTCATAGAATTGATTATCCATATTCCCAATTGGAAACCAAATAAATAGTTGCTTAACTCTTTCCAAATTGAATATATAGGTGTTAAATATGGTGCTGTATCTCTATTAACTAGCTTCCGGCCCATGTATTTGTATTTTTTTTTACTCTAAAGTTGGATCCATGCCCTGTGATGTGAGAGGGTAAGAGTAATGCATATTGATAAACCCTGCAACCGTGGGGCAAAGAAAAAAAAGATTGAAAGAACCAGTGCAGTGTAGCTCAGCTGGATCTTCCTGATTTTACCGGGGGCTGTGATTATCATGTGATGGGAGTTTGATTCCCCATTATTATATATTATCATTTAAAAAAAAAAAGATGGAAAGAAACTGAGGTAGAAAAGTGGATTGAGTTAAGGTTCATTTATATTTCCATGTCAACAATGATGTAATGTTGAGAGTTACAATTGCGCTCAAAGTCTGCTTCTGATTTATATATAATTAAGAAAGAGTTGGTGGCCTTAGCTCTTAGTTGTATTCAAGGGCCAAACTTAGTAAACTATAGTAGGTAACAGTTCATAAATTTGATCACGAAATGCATTTTTTTTAGTAATCATGATTATATGATCGTCTATTTTTTTTTTTTTTGTGGCTGAGATCACCAGCTATTTGCAATTTTCTGTATATATATGATGACAAGTAAAATAAGGTAAATTGCAGGTTCAGGAATTGTAAGGTACATGATCTGTTTAACTAGTTCGCTAGGTATCAATGTTATGACTTATGAGTCCTTATTCTCGTATTGGCTTTGATGTGGTCTAGACTAGTAATGTCTTATTTATATTTTATTTATTTATGTTGAAATCTAACAATCCCTCAAAAGTCAAAACTGGATTGCGTAAAGAACTACAAACTTAAAATAGGAGGGTAAAAATTTTCATTTGATCACAAGCGGGTAATGTTTAGACGTTTCGTAGTCATCTCATACAATTTTTTTTTTTTGGTGGTTACATCATCTCATACAATTTGACATAAATAATTAACGTAATCACATAAAATTTTAAGGAAATACTTCGGAAAAACAAGACATCGCAACTTGAAAAATATTAAACTTACGCGTGCAATTCAGGTTTTATCTACAATTACTTAAATTCAAATATCACACTATGATGTAAGTACGGAATGTCAACTTAAGTTGCTTATGTGTGTGTAATATATTCAATATCAATGAAAAATTAAAAGTAATAACGTTATGAATAATTTTACTAATTCATTTCTATCTTTTATTTATTTGTTTATTTATCAATTTAAAAATTTATTATGACTGTTCATATAAATAGAATGATGTTTTAGTTTTAAATTTATAAAATTTGCATATTAAACCCATATATCTATATAAAAAGTTAATGTATTTTTGGATAATGAAAATAAAAAATATTTATTAATTTTAAACACAAATGATTTAATACTTACCTTTTTAAATAATTTAAAAATTAAACAGAGTATATTAAATGCTTCCCAACAAGTGACCTTAATTAGAACAAGGCTACTGTTAACGAGTGCCCTAAGAGCATTAGTTAAAGAACCCAAAAAAAAGGTTTTTATTGGAAATCACATTTTTTATTGCATATATGACATTAAATATCACATACTCCAATAAAAACCTTCTATTTTTAGTTCCTTAACAAATGCCCTTAGGGCACTCGTTAGCATTTTCCTTAGAACAATTTGTTAATAGAACCCCTTTGAATAATTTAATTTCAGAAATACTTTTAAATAAAAAATATAAATAAGTAAAATGTTAAGCATTAATTTCAATTTTACTATATATTACTATATATTATTTTCTTGCCATTGTATAATTTTATAATTTTTATATATTTATTATAACATTAATTACTATTTTGAATAAATTAAATTCACAAAGTTTTGAATAAAAATTCTCAAATTAATGTAGATACACATAGAATATTGAAATTAATTTTAATTTTAATTTTCATATACATTTTACATTTATTTATTATTTTTTTTCTAATCAACACTTTTACGTTATTCATTTAGTTATATAATTAATTATTTTTCATAGCAGTTTTATTATACATAAAATAATAAGATACGAATATGAATATTATTTCTAATTTTACATTGAATGATATCAGCA
The DNA here is from genome assembly GCA_026901365.1 of Sesbania bispinosa. Classification (NCBI taxonomy): domain Eukaryota; kingdom Viridiplantae; phylum Streptophyta; class Magnoliopsida; order Fabales; family Fabaceae; genus Sesbania; species Sesbania bispinosa. The sequence continues at coordinate 613,566 of QLOH01000016.1, forward strand.
ATTACTTTTGAAACAAAATTACTAATAAATATTCATCATCTTAACCATAATTGACATAAGCTTTTAGGTACAGAGTGTGTTCGGTAAAATTACCCGGAAAGCCAATTGAAAGCTAAAAATTTGTTGAAAATTGAAAAAATGGCTAATTTGATTGAAAGTGTTTGGTAAAACTAGCTCATAATGGTAAAATACATCCAAGTACATTATTAATTATTCAACAAAAGTTAATAACTACCCAAATTATCAAACACAGCTGAAATAGTTTCAGCTACTAATTTTAGCTTTAGCTAACTGAAATGACCTGCCAAATAAATTTATCAAATAACCGTTTATATTAAAAAAAATCCAATTTGCTGAAAAAGCAGTGTTCTTGCATTTAATCAATGCAAGCCCAATTTTTGTTTGACTTAAATTTTAGAAAATATTTTTTAAAAAAAAATTCTCTTAATAGTAAAAGAAATATTTTTAAAACAAATTAGTCCGAAAGATAGATAGGGGAAATCTAATCTGATCGGAAAGACGGTATTATTACGTTTGCACTGAGTCATTACCTGAAATATATTAACGTTGAAAAGAAAAATTAGAGTATAGGAAAGCAAAATTGATGAATGCTATATTAGAATTATAAGATTAGAAAAAAAAAAACGAAAAAGGGTAAAATAAAAAGAGTTGAGGGAACGAACGGTGAAGATGTAGTTTGGTACAGTAAAGATTAAAGAAGCATTTTTGGGAGTAGATACTTTTGTTTTTATTGTCTTGAGTACCTAGTGGTTTATGGTGTGGTGGGTATATTTATGCAGCATTCGGCAGTGTGAGCATTCGTCCACGATTCATAGGCGGAGATTTCAAACCCCAACCCTTCTTTCTTAAATCTCTCCTTTTCTCAACTTCCCCTTTCTCATTTGATTTCCACTCCCAGGTACGTTTCTTTTCTACTTTCATTTTTCTCTCGCATAGATCTCATCCCCTCACCTCATCAAGTATGGTATTGTTTTGAATTCCCCAAGGTTCTGAGATTCCAGATCTGTTATTCTCTTCAATTTACTCACTTCTTCCCCTTTTCAATTGTCTTCTTTATAAATTCTGCATTTTTCATTGAAATTAGGCTCACATAAACTAATCTAAAAAACATCCAATGATATGATTACATTTCCTATCTAACAATTTAGTTCTTCATGTAGTTGTCTATCATTTCTTTGATTTTAATACCTTTAGTTTCCAACGTAGTTGATTGATTTTATAGAGTAGCGAAGTAAACCTTATAGTTTTTCATTTCTTTATACTTTCATGTGTGTATTCATCGAATGGACTTTATGTGGGTTTGTGGATTACAGAGGTTGAGATGGCAGCAACATCAGCAGCTACCTTCACAATTGGAACTACAACTTCCCTCAGCCAAAGAGGGAGCTCACTTCCTCAATCAAAGTCTTTTGGGTTGAGGTTCAATTCCCAGAATCATTTGAAGGGATTCTGTGGTCTCAGGGCCATGTCATCTGTGAGATGTGAGTCTGAATTATCCTTCTCTGGCAAGGAAACTGGTGCTGCTCTGCGGGCTTCTTTTGCATCCAAGGCTCAAAAGGAAAACCAAAACCTCCAGTACCAATTGCAGCCTCAGGCATCCTACAAAGTGGCTGTTCTTGGTTCTGCTGGAGGGATAGGTCAGCCTCTAGCACTTCTCATCAAGATGTCCCCTTTGGTTTCCGACCTGCATCTGTATGATATTGCGAATGTCAAGGGTGTTGCTGCTGATCTCAGTCACTGCAACACACCCTCACAAGTCAGGGATTTCACTGGAGCTTCTGAGTTGGCAAATTGTTTGAAAGGTGTGAATGTAGTTGTTATACCTGCTGGAGTTCCAAGGAAGCCTGGCATGACTCGTGATGACCTTTTCAACATCAATGCTGGCATAGTCAGAGACTTGGTCTCAGCTGTTGCTGATAATTGCCCTGGTGCTTTTATTCAGATTATCAGTAACCCTGTGAACTCTACTGTGCCTATTGCAGCAGAGATTCTTAAACAGAAGGGTGTTTATGATCCTAAAAAGCTATTTGGTGTTACTACACTGGATGTTGTGAGGGCAAACACATTTGTTGCTCAGAAGAAGAACCTGAAGCTGATTGATGTTGATGTCCCTGTTGTTGGGGGCCATGCTGGGATCACCATTCTTCCTCTGTTGTCAAAGACAAGACCCTCAGTGAATTTCACTGATGAAGAAATTGAGGAGTTAACTGTCAGGATTCAAAATGCAGGAACTGAAGTTGTTGAAGCAAAGGCTGGTGCAGGGTCTGCTACTTTGTCAATGGCATATGCAGCAGCTAGATTTGTTGAATCATCTCTTCGTGCACTTGATGGAGATGGGGATGTGTATGAGTGCTCATATGTACAATCAGATCTAACTGACCTTCCATTTTTTGCTTCAAGGGTGAAGCTTGGTAGGAAAGGAGTTGAGGCTTTAATTCCATCTGATCTCCAAGGGTTGACTGAGTATGAGCAGAAGGCTTTGGAAGCACTTAAGCCAGAACTCAAGGCTAGCATTGAGAAGGGGATTTCTTTTGCTCAAAAGCAAACTGTTGCTGCTTAACTTTCTTTTGTCAAAGCATTTATTTATTCTCAAATAATAGAATGTCAACGGGTGGTTTCTTGGGTTATGGATTTATTTGAGCATGAATACTACATAGAGAACTTAGGTTTCGGATTTATTGTAGCATCAATGTTGCTTCCAGAATTTAGGATTCTAATTTTCCATAGTATCAGTTCTACTTCCAGTTTTGTTAGTAGAACGGGAGGTAGTTTCCATTTCTGTTCGCTATATGGAGCTTTAGTTTTGGTCAGAAATCTCAAAAGATGTCACTATTATCATGTAGGATTGGAAAAATGTAAACGTTACTTTTTGAATAATATGGCCATTGGATCAATTTGCTATTGGCCTGATTGAACTTGCAATACACTTTTCAGTCATCAATGCCAGATCAACTAATCATTTAACAGATGAATGCAGATTGGTCTGCACTGCAGGTAGAAAAGTCTACAGTTATACCAACAAATGCACGGCAAGCAATTTTTTTCTATGACCTTTTTTTCACAGCAATTTTATTCTATGACTTGAATTTTATAATTCAATTTTTTTTTCATGTAAAGATCGTTTGCAGATGACGATCAGGATCCTTATAGATACAGGCTATGCTCGAAGTATCTGTTGTCTATTTGGATCAATTACATTATGATAACTTTTGCATGCGCCTTGACCCAAACGTAAGTAAAGATATTACCATATTCCATGCCAGAAAGATAAGAATAAGTGAATAACAAATAGGGAAAAAAGAATAAAAAACTAACAGATGCTGTTCTCTGAACCAAATGCATAGAAAAACATTTGGCATTATAACAATGTTTTAAAGCTGTTCCCTTCATAGTATACGGACTCCACAAAAACTGATCATCTTTCAGAGAAGTTGATTCAGAGTTCCCAAATATGCAGATTAAGAATGCTAAACAAAATTCCCTCGAGTACTATAGGACAAACCTTCCTTGTCTTATGTCAAATGACACTTTATCAGTATTTTTGTAGTAATCCAAAAAATAGACCTCCTTGAGTATAAACAAAATTTCTCAAAAAATGTTACCCAACTTTCTCACATGGCACGCATAAAGATCTTAAATTCTTAATGACCCCTTTTCATGTTTTGCAGTCAGGCCTTTGGTGTATCTACCAGCTTCAGACAGAGTCAGTTAAGGCCCTTGGTTACAGTCTTATACAGACTAACAGCAGGATGTTATAAAATACTAATAGACTTGAATAAAGGCAATGGTGAGCTAGCCTTCACGAGCAGCCACTTGAAATGCAGTTTAAAACCTCCTCAGTAGTTTAAACCCTAAACCCTAAATCTCCTCAGTAGTAGTTATACTTATATGTATCTGCATTTCAACTAAGTTATTATTCATCTAAGGACAGAATTTTGTTCAGCAATAAGCCAGCGGTATAGTAGCTAGTTTCCTTTTGTAGTGGCTCTTGACAATCATTTCACTGACCCTTGATGCTTTGAAACATTTATCACCAGCCCAAGATATACCTACCAATAGTCGCAACAGGAGCAGTTCCCTTCCCGGAAGTGGTGAAACCGATTATGGTCCCTAAGAATTACATAACGGTTGTAAACCCCAGAAAAAAGTTTCAGAAAATTGTGGCAATCAACACATATACGGAGGTTAGTGGCCAATCTCAGTGTTGTGCCGGGTGGAGTAGCAAGAACTCCAAAAGCAATAGCCAATTTTTCACTGTGATAAGAGAGCACATAACCTTTTTCTTTGTCATCCATCTTATGTACCTCAGATGAAAGTTCAACAACATAACCAGCAATCTTCAGTTGCTTATTAATCTCATCTAGTGTCTCATAAATCTGACCTTTTCTTGAATGTGAAATATCATCCACAACAAACTCATGCACAACTCCACTCAATTCAATTGTGCTACAACCAGGTGTGGTTTGAATTGCTTTATCTTTCATTAATTTTCTCACTTCTGCTACCTTTTCCCAGTGTCCAGCTGAAGAATAAATATTTAGCAGCAAAACATAATCTCCAGCTTCTTGAGCTTTCAATTCAATTAAATGATCAATCACTCGTTCACCAAGTGTAACATGGCCATGAACTCTGCAAGCACCAAGCAAGGTCCTCCACATTGTTGAATCTGGTTTTACATTCATTGATGTAATAAGCTGATAGGCCTTATCTAGCAAGCCAGCACGGCCCAAGAGATCAACCATACATCCATGATGATGGATGTTTGGAGTTATCCCAAATTCTCTGCTCATTCTCTCAAATAATGACATTCCCTCATTGACCAATCCAGAATGACTGCAAGCAGAAAGGACACCCGTGAATGTCTGATCCTCGGGCTGAATCCCAATTCTCTGCATCTCTTCAAATGCTTCAATAGCTTCTCTCCCATATCCATTTACTGCCAAACCTGATATCATTGCACTCCATGAAACCACATTTTTGTTGGACGTTCTAATAAATACCTCATAAGCCTTATCTAAACAACCACACCGCGAATACATAGATATCAGAGAATTAGACAAATTGAGAGCACCCCCATAACCTCCTTCCACGATATAACTATGAATTCGTTCACCAAATTCCAAGGCATTCAAATGAGCACATGCCTGAAGAAGAAGTAAACAAGTAACATCATCAGGCTCACATTTATAGCTTGAATTCTGCATAACATCAAATAAACTCAAAGCATCTCGTGTCCGATTATTCCTTATACAGCAAGAGATCATCACATTCCAAGCAACAGTATCCCTGTGAGGCAGCTCATCAAACACCTTACATGCATCATCACATTTCTGGCATTGTGAATACAAGTCCATGACAGCAGTGAGCAAAAGGGTATCTGATTGGTGCCCATCTTTAAAGATGTTGCAATGAACCTGGACCCCTCCAATAAGATACAGAAACCTGATACAGCACTTAACCGCAAAGGAAGATGATAAAGGGTTAGCAGCAATACCTCGTCTTCTCATATCTCGGTATAAAAAGAGACCCTTTTGGGGTGAATTGCTCATGGAATATGCCCTGATCATGGTGTTGTAATGGGAAACAAAGGGGTAGCTGATTTGCTCAAAGAAACGCTGGGAATAGCTTGCATCTTGCAAAGGGCCAGAGAGAGCTACCCGGGATAAGAACTGAAGAGAAACTGCGGGGTCTTGAACGAGGGTAGTGCAGACAATGCGAGCATGGATTTGGTGCAAATTGGCCTTAGAGGAAACAGATTTTATGGCAGAAATCACCTGTTCTTTGTGAGTTAGAGGGGAAAATGAGATGGGTATTGGTTGGTTTTGTTTGTGGTGTGGAAAAGGCACTAACTTGGTTGAAGGTTCCATCAGCTGGGGAGTGGTATTATAGTGAAGGAGATGAATGCCAATGGTGGCAGTGAAACAAGAGAGAGAAAGAGTTGGTGAATGGAGATTGGGTGCGGCAAGAACGAAACGGTTGGGGCCTGAGAAAATGTTGTGTGAGAACCAAACTGGTGCCATTTGGTGTGTATCGCCAACCTAGACTCACAGTTTTGCACTTGCCACTTCGTGTCTCAGGGTTACAGATTTGTTAAGCATCACACAGTCACCGCCGAAGCTCCACCAGTGCCTCAAGCCCATGTTGTGATTGTTTTGATTTTGTGTAGTGCATGTTCAGTTTTTGAACAAACGGTTGTTATATTTTGTCTTTTGTATTCCTATTCAAAATCAATGAATGGCTCGTGAAATTACGCTTTCTTCACCTTCTCTCTCTGATGTCGCACCAACAATGAAAATGGAGTGTCCAAGCCCAACACCAACACCAACACCAACACCGCCGATATGTAAGGACTAATAAGCAAGACATAAGTTCAAAGGGTTTCTTGACAAAAAAAAAAAAAAAGGTTCAAAGGGTTTAAAAATTAAAAACAACGACTTACAAACATGATGGAAAAATAAGGGTACGTTTGGTTTACGTTTTCATTTTCTGTTTCTATTTCCTGTTTTCATTTTGTTTCCTGTTTTCTGAAATTTTACAAAGGAAAAATTAGAAATGCTGAAAACAGCAAATTTTTATTTCCAGCATTTCCAGTTTTTCCTTTGTAAAATTTCAAAAAACAGGAAACAGAAAATGGAAACAGGAAAATGAAAATATAAACCAAACAGACCCTAAAGATTACACCCAAATAAGTTCATGAGAATACGAAAGTCTCACCAATTAATTGTTCGTTTATTTACCCATTGTGCACGACTAGAGCAGAACTACCTCCCGTCAAGGGTAAATGTAGTTAAAAAAAATCACTTATGTAATGTAATAAATTAATATGAATTGATAATGTGAGAAATTTTTTAATATTATAATAATAAAAAAAAAGGTATGACAAATAAAACAAAAAAAAAAAAGAAAACAACATAGGCACTAATTTGAATTTAAATTTTAAATAAGGAACCATATATATATTTATAAGAAATCTATCAACAATAGATAAGGCTAACTATATATAGCAAAGTAAAACTAACTATATATAGCAAAAGACCCCAATAAACAGTGAAAACAAAACAACCAAAATGTAATAGTATAAATAGAAAATCAATTTCACATAACTGATTTGAAATTATATATTATTTATTCTCAACAATTAATTCTATTTAACTATAAACTAAATAAGTATTAAATGACTTATTTAATATGTTTTCATATTTCATGCATAATTCATTTTCAATAACTAATTTTAAAATTAATTCAGTTGAACCTAAATTAAACAGACCCTAATAGCCTTATTCTACTTTAGTTACAAACCCTAAAAGTCGATTTTAAAGGAAGTAAGAAAAAAAAAATCATAACCACATAATATGCAATGGAATGTGTAGAAATTGCAATTTATTGTTTGTAACTTAAATGCAAATAGACACTAAATAGTTGTGTTATTAGCAAGGTATCTAAAAGGTTATCTGATAAATCCACTTTAATAGTAGATTTATAGAGTAATTTTAGGTAGTTTTTAGTTGTTTAGTTTGATAATTTTGTAAAATTGTAGTTAAATTGTACATAATTCAATTTGTTTGTGTTTTAGGTGATTGTAGTAAATAATAGTATTTTTGTTCTAATTTTTCATTGATTTGGGGTTTTTATAGGTATTGTTTGAAAAAGAAGAAAAAGAGTTTGAAGAAAAGCATTTTTGAAATCTTTGGAAGAAGCTAACAGTAAAGCATTGGACACATGAGGTGCAAATTAAGAGAATTACTCTGCCAGAATCGTGTGGGAACAAGCTGAAACTGTGTGAGGACACGAACTGGGCAAAAGCTACTGGAGCTAAAAGGAACTCTCTGCCATGTTCGTGTGGGAACATGGCAGGGCTTGTGTGGGGACACGATTTCTGCAGAAACATTATAAATAGTATCAGTTAGGAATTAGTGAGTCAGTTACTCATTTTTCAGATTCTTTTCTTCTTCCTCTCAATTTCTCTCTCGTTTTCTCTCATCTCTCTCTGAGGATTCAACTCAAAGGTGGAATCTAGGGCTATTCTCCACGGATCTCATTCTTGAGTTTGCATCTTTCTCCTCTTTCCTTTTCTCTTTTTGTAATGAATTGCTAGATTCTCTTAGGTTAGGAGTTGATGGAACTTGATCTGAATTTTGTGTAAGAATTTCACTCATTCAATTCAATTTTCGTTTGCATTTCTATTGCTTTCTTCTGTACTTAAAGCTTCAATTGAATTGGCCAATCAATTGTATGAATTGAAAGCTTCCCTTACAATTGGAAAATTTGAGGAAAGTTTAGATCTGAAGCAAGCAACATATAATTCTGATTGCCTAGGAATATGATTCAGTTTTTATGTGATCTTTAGCAATTCTTGATGATAATGCATGTCACAATTAGGTTCACCTAAGGGATTAGGGTATTTAGTTGAAGACATAGGGTTAATCTACCAAGGAATTGGATTTTAACTAGGTTTGTGAATTGGATCATTGAATCATTTTTAACAATTGAATTGAGTGAAGTGTATACTTGAATGAAAGGAAGATTGAGTGAAATCAACCCTAACCAATTTTATAAAATTCGTATTCCAATTTTACTGCACTTTTATCAAATTGATCAAAACAAATTCAAGGTTTATGGTTTAGTTGTAAGATTTAGTTTACTGTTTTAGTTTTAGATCATTGAACACAATTGAATTTCTCCTATTCAACTAGATAAGTTCCCTATAATTTGGTACTTGAGCTTCAATCCTTGTGGATACGATACCCTCATTTACTTCGAATACTTGACGATATTGGTGCGCTTGCCAATCTTCCATCAAGTTTTCTGGCGCCGTTGCCGGGGATTGATAGTTTCAATATCAATAGTGCAGTGGATTACCTAGATTGGATTCTGTTTTTGTTTTTAATTCCATTTTTAATCTGTTTTAGTTGTTCTCTTGTATGCGAGGCAAAAATAAAAACAAGGTTGTAGTGGAATTTGATCCAGAGCTTGAACTCCCTTTAGCTCATTTCAAGAGGAAGTCTAAAAAGGGACTGCATATTGCATCAGAACTACCAAGCATTCAAGTTTTTACCACACCTGTATCTTCACCAAAGAGAGAAAGTGAAAGACAACCAATCATGGCTGATATGGGGAATGGAGATAGAAGAACATTGGAGGATTACTCACAACCTCGTCCTAGAAATTCTGCACCTATAGTGAGACCTCCAATTCAAGCAAACAACTTCGAGATCAAGCCAGCTCTTCTTGATTTGATACAGCAAGATCAATTTAATGGACATGCATCTGAAGATCCTAATGATCATTTGCAGAATTTTTGTCATATTGTGAAATGTTCAAAACAAATGGAGTTAGCGATGAAGCTTTAAAGTTGAGGCTCTTTCCTTTATCATTGAGAGACAAGGCAAAGAGCTGGATACTTTCATTACCACATGGAAGCATCTTAACATGGGATGATCTCGAGGCTAAATTTTTGGCCAAATATTTCCCACCTTCAAAGGCAACTAAGTTGAGGCTAGAGATACTTTCCTTTGCACAAAGAGATGCTGAATCTTTACATGAAGCTTGGGAAAGATTTAAGGAGCTACAAAGAAAGTGTCCACATAATGAAATACCTGAATGGTTGCAAATAAGGACTTTTTGTGATGGTCTTAATGCAGATACAAGATCTACAGTGGATGCAGCAGCTGAAGGTGCTTTGAGGAAAAAGACCCCTGAAGAAGCAAGAGAATTGATTGAAATTATGGCTGATAATAACTATGCAGTAACAAGAGAAAGAGAGTCTTCTAAAAAAGGAATTTTAGAGCTCAATAGTGTTGATGCATTGATGGCTCAAAACCAATTGCTTTCTAAACAGTTGAGTTCTTTGACAGCAATGATTGAAGGGAAACAATTGGAGGTAATGAAACAAGTTCAACTTGTGTGTGATTTCTGTCAAGGGAATCATCCCAATGGAGCTTGTGATGTTTAAGATTACTTTCCACAACAAGATTCTGAACAAGTAAACTTCGTGGGAAATTATCAAAGGCAACAAAATTTTCCAGTAAGGCGACCATATCAGCAAAATAAGTTCAACTCAAATTATGCAATGAGACAACCAAATCCTCAACAAAGTAATGTCAATTTTCAGCAAGGAAGGGGGTTTGTGCAGCAGAATTCTCAACCTGTGCAACAATCTTCACAACCGGATAGACTTTCTGTTTTGGAAAATGCTTTAATTAAACTAACACAAGAAAGTTCTTCTTTTATGCAGAATACAAATACAAGTCTCAAGAATCAAAAATCTTTCATGAAGAATCAAGACTCCTCCATCAAGAATTTAGAAAATCAAATTGGACAGCTCTCTAAACAAATGGCTGTACTTATACAGGGAGGTTTTTCTGGAAATCCCGTTGTCAATCCAAAAGAACAATGCAAGGCAATAACTACAAGGAGTGGCAAGGTGATTGAACCTCAACATAAGGAGACTCAAGTGAATAAACAAGAAAGTTCAAAAGAGGTTTCTGCAGAAAAAGAAGCTGAATGTGAAAAAGAAAAAGAACAGGTTGAAGAAGAAATAGTAAAAATTCCAAAACAGAAATTGGTTGATGAGAATGCACCATGGAAGAAGACAAAGAAGAAGCTGTTATTAGATTCAGAGAAGGAGCAAAAATTACCTTGTTATGTCAAGCTACCCTATCCTATTGTGACCAAGAAGAAAGAAAAAGATGAGCAATTTGCTAAATTCCTTGACATTTTCAAGAGGTTACAGATCAACATTCCTTTCGTAGAAGCTCTTGAGCAAATGCCAACTTATGCAAAATTTATGAAGGAATTGTTAACAAAGAAGAGGAAGTTGAAGGAAGATGAGACAGTAGCTTTGACAGAGGAGTGTAGTGCTATTATACAGAGGAAACTTCCTCCTAAGCTCAAGGATCCTGGTAGTTTTACCATTCTTGCACCATTGGGAGTGTGTCTATTGGGAAGGCCCTATGTGATTTAGGAGCAAGCATCAATTTAATGCCATTGTCAATATTGAAGAAGATTGGTGTGGGAGATGTCAAGCCTACAAGAATGGCACTTCAACTTGCGGATAGATCAATCAAGCATCCCTATGGAGTTATGGAAGATGTGCTTGTCAAAGTAGATAAATTTATATTTCCTGCAGACTTTGTTGTGCTTGACATGGAAGAAGATGCAGAGGTGCCACTCATACTTGGAAGGCCATTTTTAGCAACAAAAAGAGCCTTAATTGATGTGCAGCAAGGAGAATTAATTCTAAGGGTGCAAGATGAGAAGGTTACATTTAATGTTTTTGAAGCTATGCAACATCTTAGTGATAAACAACATTGTCTGAGATGTGATGTGGTTGATGCTATAGTTTCGGATTCATTCAAGAAACAAGTTTCTTCTACTGCACTTGAAAAGGTCTTAATGAATTCCTTGACTAGTCATGATGAGGTGGAAGAAAAAGAAGTGGAAGAATGTTTGAAAAATCTGGAAGCATTTACAAAAGACTCATCATTGAAACAAGAAGAATTGAAGAAGGAAGAAAAAAAAGAAGAAAAACAAAAAGTAGAGCTGAAACTTCTTCCTTCACATCTAAAGTATGCATTTCTTGGTGAGGGAGAAGTGAATCCAGTGATTATAAGCAGTAGCTTGTCTAAATTGGAGGAAGAAAAATTATTGAGAGTTCTAAGGGAATTTAAGACAGCTATTGGATGGTCAATTTCATATTTAAAGGGGATTAGTCCAGCTTTTTGTATGCACAAAATCATGTTGGAAGACAATTTCAAGCCAATAGTTCAGCCCCAAAGGAGAATTAACCCTACCATGAAGGAGGTTGTGAAAAAGGAAGTTATCAAATTATTTGAAGCTGGAATGATATATCCAATTAGTGACAGTGCTTGGGTGAGCCCAGGACAAGTTGTGCCAAAGAAAGGAGGAATCACAGTTGTTAAGATTGAAAATAATGAGCTCATTCCTACTCGCACTGTGACTGGCTGGAGGATGTGTATTGATTACAGAAAGCTTAATCAAGCAACAAGGAAAGATCACTTTCCATTTCCATTCATAGATCAAATGCTTGAGAGTTTGGCTGGACAAGCTTACTATTGCTTCCTTGATGGATACTCCGGGTACAACCAAATTGTTGTGAATCCTGAAGATCAAGAGAAGACTGCATTTACTTGCCTATATGGAGTGTTTGCATATAGGAGGATGCCCTTTGGATTGTGCAATGCTCCGACAACTTTTCAAAGGTGTATGCTTTCTATTTTTTCTGATATGATTGAAAAATCCATTGAAATTTTTATGGATGATTTTTCTGTTTTTGGTCCTACCTTTGATTCTTGCTTGACTAATCTCTCCCTTGTTTTGAAAAGATGTACAAAGACTAATTTAGTTCTCAACTGGGAAAAGTGCCATTTCATGGTACAAGAGGGAGTTGTTCTTGGACACAAAATTTCTGCAAGGGGAATGGAGGTGGATAGAGCAAAAACAAAAGTGATAGAGAAGCTGCCACCACCATCTAATGTGAAGGGAGTTCGTAGTTTTCTAGGACACGCTGGTTTTTATAGAAGATTTATAAAAGATTTCTCAAAAATTGCTAAACCATTGTGTGTTTTACTTAACAAAGATGCTCCTTTCAATTTTGATGATGAATGTTTGAAGGCTTTCAACACTTTAAAGAGTAAATTGGTTACTGCACCTATTATCTCTCCACCTGATTGGTCTTTACATTTTGAAATCATGTGTGATGCAAGTGACTTTGCTTTAGGTGCAGTTTTAGGCCAAAGAAAAGAAAAATGTTTTCATGCCATTTATTATGCAAGTAAAGTGTTGAATGATAATCAAGTAAACTATGCAACAACTGAGAAAGAAATGCTTGTTGTAGTGTTTGCACTAGAAAAGTTTAGACCCTATCTAATTGGTTCTAAAATCATAATTTACACAGATCACTCTGCACTTAAATACTTGATTTCTAAGGCTGATTCTAAACCAAGATTGATAAGATGGGTCCTTCTCTTGCAGGAATTTGATTTGGAAATTAGAGATAAGAAGGGAAGTGAGAACTTGGTGGCTGATCACCTTTCCAGACTTGAGGAAATATATGATTTAACTGGTGGTATAGATATTCAAGAAGAATTTCCTGGTGAGAAGTTGCTCATAATCAAAGGAAGGCCATGGTTTGCAAATATGGAAAATTTTAAGGCTGCAAAAATAGTTCCTCCCGATTTAAGATGGTAGCAAAAGAAGAAATTCTTTAAGGATGCTAATCATTTCATTTGGGATGATCCATTTTTGTTTAAACATTGCCCAGATGGATTGATTAGGCACTGTGTTTCTCAAGAAGAAGCTCAAGACATTTTATGGCATTGTCATAGTTCTCCATATGGAGGACATTATAATGGAGAAAGGACAGCCATTAAAGTGTTGCAGAGTGGATTCTTCTGGCCAACCATCTTTAAGGATTCTCATGCATATGTGAAAACTTGTGACAAGTGTCAAAGGATTGGTAATATGTCAAAGAGAAATGAAATGCCACTCAATAGTATTTTAGAAGTTGAATTGTTTGATTGTTGGGGAATAGATTTCATGGGACCCTTCCCATCATCTTTCTCCAATCGATACATTCTTGTTTCTGTTGATTATGTATCAAGGTGGGTGGAAGCCATAGCATCACCAACCAATAATTCTCAAACTGTGATCAAGTTTCTTAAAAAGAATATATTCTCCAGATTCGGAGTGCCTAGAATATTGATAAGTGATGGGGGAAGTCATTTCTGTAATAGTCAACTTCAATCTGTTTTGACTAAGTACAATGTGAAGCATAAAGTGGCAACTCCCTATCATCCACAAACAAGTGGGCAGGTGGAAGTCTCCAATAGAGAGATTAAAATGATTCTTGAGAAAACAGTGAATATGTCAAGGAAGGATTGGGCTATGAAGTTAGATGATGCTTTGTGGGCCTATAGGACAACCTATAAGACACCTTTAGGATTATCTCCTTATCAATTGGTGTATGGAAAGGTTTGTCACCTTCCTGTTGAGTTAGAACATAAGGCTTTTTGGGCTATCAAGTACTTGAATTTTGATACCAAAACTGTTGGTGAAAAGAGGAAGGCTCAATTGAATGAGTTGGAAGAGTTAAGGCTTATGGCATATGAGAATGTTGCAATCTATAAGAAAAGGACCAAGGCTTACCATGACAAACGCATTTTAAACAGGTCATTTCACCCAGGACAACAAGTGTTATTGTTCAACTCAAGATTGAGGTTGTTTCCTGGGAAGTTGAAGTCCAAGTGGTCTGGACCTTTCATAGTAAAAGAAGTTTCATCATTTGGAGCAATTGAAATTCAGAATCCCACATCTGGGAACACATTTAAAGTCAATGGATAAAGGCTCAAGGAGTATTTTGGAGGAGAAATTGAAAGGGGGAAGTCAATTGTCACTTTAAATGATCCTCCATGAATTGAGCATTGATGCAAATCTAATAGTTGTAGCAATAAGTTTTTTTTTAAGTAGATTAGGAACTTAGTGTTAATTCATAGGATTTATTATGTTAGAAATAGTTCAATTTTAGAGAATTAAAAGTACTGTGATAGTTTGCTACTTGTTTGATTGTAATTACATGACTAACAAGTGGTATTGTATTGCAGGAAATTGAAATTTAGCAGCTGGAGTCTCAATTCGTTTCTGCCTTAATCGTGTCTTCACAAGCATTGCTCATGTAGGGACGCAAACTGGGAGCACCATGGCTCCTCGAAAAAAATACAAATAAAAAAAAAGAGTCCCAAGGCTTCAGTTGAGAAGAATAAAAAGGATCCAATTCAGAAAAAGAAACCAAGCACAAGTTTTAAAAAGAAAGCTGCAGTACAGAGAGTTAATAACTCAAAGGCCATTGTTTTATTTGATCAAGCATCATCTCAGGCTCCCAAAACTAACAGAGCTTCTACATCCAAGAAGACATTTGCTTCTCATAAAGCTGGTCCAAGCTCAACTACTTTTGATGACAACAGATTTCGTTCTTCTGACCATGCTAAGCATTACCATTCAGATGTTAAGCTCAGGAGCATCATCCCTGACCGCAACATTATTTTGAATGATGATGAGTATCCTGAAATGATCACTGCTATTGCTAAACTGGGTTGGGAATTTTTCTGCAAAATTGCTGGGCAGGGAAAACAAGCATTAACTCATGAATTCTATACCAATGGATGGAAAGCTGAGCATGAAGATTTGGCCCAGTTCACTACTATGGTGAGAGGAAAGGTAGTGAAATTTGATGTTGACCATATTAATAAAATCTTACGCACTGATAAGGACTATTTGAACGGCGATAACTCCTTTGATGATTTTTGTGCTGGCCAACCAAATTTTAAGGAGATGCTTAGAGTTCTCTATTACTCAAAAGTTGTTTGGCCGCCCCTTCATCAGAAAAAACCCAGGGCATTAAAGATGGGAGACCTGCATCCATTTGCAAGGGCTTGGGGAGCATTCATAATTGCATCTGTTTTGCCAGTCCTTCATGATACCACTTTGCTGTTAGATCGAGCTAAATTGCTAAATGGTATAATGAAGGGCATGGTAATTAATGTGGGTTCCCTAATTTTCAAGGAAATGGAGACCATAATGTCTACTAAGGGTATGGTAAATCACTTGTATTTCCTTCCCTCATAACACTGCTATGTTTAGATGCAGGGGTCAATATCAGTGATGATGATGTTCCAGTCCATGCTGCCAAACCTATTTCTGCTAAAAGAATTGCTGAATACGAGTTGGCATCCACTAAGAAGCAATCTCATGCTTCACCTTCTGCTCAACCCAGCCAGCCACAGGGACGCAGTCAAGCTGAAACTCTTCAGCTACTTCTTGATAACCAGGCTGAAATTATGTCTCATCAGAATATATTGGCCAAGCGTCAAGATGTGTTATATGAGAGTCTAAAGAGCGGCCAACTTATCTTCGCTAAAAATCTTGATATTCCCGGGCGGGTTCACACCGAGACACCGTTCTTCCTACATTCTTCTGATCTTGATGATGATGCATTGGGAGAGCACTTGGGACATAAAGAGTTGCCACCTCAGCCTGCAATTAGACAATCTCAGAGCGTGCCAAACAATGACCATGATGATGGAGCACAGGAGAATGACGATAATGATGGAGCTAGTGCATAGTTTTCTTTTGTTTTAGGAATTTTTTTTAGGCATTCAGTTTGAGACCATTTCAACTCTATTTTGGGAATTATTGTAATTGAACCTTACTTTTTAGGACTACGTCTTAGGATTTTCTTTTGATATATTTTGTGATCACTCATATTTGAATTACTGCTTTGCTTATCATGCTCCTGACATCTTCCTGCAGGTTAGTAGAGCATTCACACAAGCAGCCATGGTAATTGTGCCACTTGGCCACCAGCAATTCAAGGATGTTTCTTAACATTTCTCCTTGATTGTTCACACTTGCTGCTTGTGTCGATTTTTTTATTCTATGCGTAAAAAAAAAAGAGAAAGAGAAAACGTAATCCTCCTTATTCTTCCAATTCTTTTCTCTAATCTATTGTTAATTAATCCAATTCTTTGGCAATTTCTTAAGTAATCATGGGTCATTCAATTGCCTTTACTGCACATATTGATTGATTGGAAATTCTTGATTTTTGCTTGATAATTATGTGGAAGTCGATCATTGAATTAGTTGGATTGTAATCACAACATTACCCTGCGAGGATTTTGTGCCATACACTCTAATTAATTCCTTGTTGTGTGATTGGCTACTCTTTGAGATTTCATTCTAGAACTTGACCCTGTTCTTAATTGAAATTGTTTCTCATTTGCATCCACATGCATGATTGAGGCATTATTTTTGTTAACTATTGGGCTAAATAAACCACCCTGAACAATATTTCCCTTTGCCTAGCCCCTTTGAGCCTTTTTCCCATTCTTCTTTCTAAGCTCATTACAAGCCAAAAGTGAAAAACCATTAATGTCCTTCCCCTTTAGGATTAAAGGATATATGACACATTCAAAGATGAGTTTTTGACATTAAGTTTGGGGTTGCTTTCTATTTTTGCTTGAGGGCAAGCAAATGCATTAAGTTTGGGGTAGGAAAGCAATTTGCTTTATGTCAAAAAAAAATTGTACTGTTATAAAAAAAGAAAATAAAAAAAAATTGCGCTGTAAAAAAAGAAAAAAGAAGCAAGTACATTGAAAAAAAATTACAGATCTAGCTACAGTAGAGAAAAAAAAGATTGATGAAAAGAAAAGAAAAGTTCAGAAAAAAAAAATAAAAGGGGGCAATGAAATGAAATCAAAGAAAGGATGAGTTAACTTCATACTTGATTCTTGAGCTAAGCACATATATCCTTTAATTCTTTTGGGATTAACTAGATCCTAAAATTTTCCTACCTTGTCCCAAGCCCCATTACAACCCAATTAAAAGTCCTCATGATTTGTGGTTGCACTTGTGTTTGCAGTGGAAGTTTTAGAACATTGCCAAACCTATGGTAATGAATCTTGAGTGGGTGGTAATTATGAGAGAAACAATACCCTTTAAACACTAAGAGTGATGAGGGAAATACTACCTTGTGAGGGTTGTGAATGCAATTCATACTTTTCTTTGTGAAACTTTTGCATATTTTATCTTGCATTGTTTCAAGTTGGACTAAGATATCATGATGATAGGTGCTGCACTTGTTTGATTTGTGAAAGCACTTTTGCTAATTGTTTGAGGAATGGATTACAATTGAATGGCTAGTGGTGAAAAGAATTGTGGAGAATTGGGGTGATCACTTGTAGATTTCAACCCTTGTTTTGTCTAGAAATATTCTTGATTGAGCATTAATTGTTTGCTTGGGGACAAACAAAAGTCTAAGTTTGGGGTTGTGATAAATCCACTTTAATAGTAGATTTATAGAGTAATTTTAGGTAGTTTTTAGTTGTTTAGTTTGATAATTTTGTAAAATTGTAGTTAAAATTGTACATAATTGAATTTGTTTGTGTTTTAGGTGATTGTAGTAAATAATAGTATTTTTGTTCTAATTTTTCATTGATTTGGTGTTTTTATAGGTATTGTTTGAAAAAGAAGAAAAAGAGTTTGAAGAAAAGCATTTTTGAAATCTTTGGAAGAAGCTAACAGTGAAGCATTGGACACATGAGGTGCAAATTAAGAGAATTACTCTGCCAGAATCGTGTGGGAACAAGCTGAAACTGTGGGAGGACACGAACTGGGCAGAAGCTACTGGAGCTAAAAGGAACTCTCTGCCATGTTCGTGTTGGAACATGGCAGGGCTTGTGTGGGGACACGATTTCTGCAGAAACATTATAAATAGTGTCAGTTAGGAATTAGTGAGTCAGTTACTCATTTTTCAGATTCTTTTCTTCTTCCTCTCAATTTCTCTCTCGTTTTCTCTCATCTCTCTCTGAGGATTCAACTCAAAGGTGGAATCTAGGGCTATTCTCCACGGATCTCATTCTTGAGTTTGCATCTTTCTCCTCTTTCCTTTTCTCTTTTGTAATGAATTGCTAGATTCTCTTAGGTTAGGAGTTGATGGAACTTGATCTGAATTTTGTGTAAGAATTTCACTCATTCAATTCAATTTTCGTTTGCATTTCAATTGCTTTCTTTACTTAAAGCTTCAATTGAATTGGCCAATCAATTGTATGAATTGAAAGCTTCCCTTACAATTGGAAAATTTGAGGAAAGTTTAGATCTGAAGCAAGCAATATATAATTCTGATTGCCTAGGAATAGGATTCAGTTTTTATGTGATCTTTAGCAATTCTTGATGATAATGCATGTCACAATTAGGTTCACCTAAGGGATTAGGGTATTTAGTTGAAGACATAGGGTTCATCTACCAAGGAATTGGATTTTAACTAGGTTTTTGAATTGGATCATTGAATCATTTTTAACAATTGAACTGAGTGAAGTGTATACTTGAATGAAAGGAAGATTGAGTGAAATCAACCCTAACCAATTTTATAAAATTCGTATTCCAATTTTACTGCACTTTTATCAAATTGATCAAAACAAATTCAAGGTTTATGGTTTAGTTGTAAGATTTAGTTTACTGTTTTAATTTTAGATCATTGAACACAATTGAATTTCTCCTATTCAACTAGATAAGTTCCCTATAATTTGGTACTTGAGCTTCAATCCTTGTGGATACGATACCCTCATTTACTTCGAATACTTGACGATATTGGTGCGCTTGCCAATTTTCCATCATTATCATAATCTCTTACAAAAAAAAAAGAGATTATCATAATCAAATAAGTTGTTGAAAATTTAAAAATGTCACCATATTAATCCTTTAAATCACCTGCAACATAGGCTTATTTTGTGATTTTTTCATATTTTTAAGGACTTATTCTCTTAATTACTCATACCATGGATTTATTTGATAATGATTTTATACTTTCAAGGACTTATTCCTTTAATTATTCGTAGCATTGATTTATTTAGTGATGTTTTCAAGAACTTATCTAGTGACCTTAATGTTTTAAGGACTCAATTGACAACACAATTAATTATTTGGTGACATTTTTATACCTTAAAAAGCTTATTTGGTTCTAAAAAACTTTTAAAGATTTAACTGGTAACACAATAATCTTAATAATCTTTATAGTACTAAATTAAGGATTTTGTCTAAAATAACGGGTGGTGCAACTTGTTAACTAGAATATTAATGTTGTATTCTCGTTAACCAAACCCCTAAAGTTATTAGTTAATTAAGTAATCAATAAATAGAATATTTTATTAAAAATCGTTATATTCATTGCATTTGTAACATTAAATACTACATTTTTCTAATAAAAATTTTGTATTTTCCCCCTTATAAATTATAAAGCACCCATTAGCATTTTTCTTAATAAATTTATTATTTTGATAAATTTTACATATACTAAATATAAAATATATTTAGATTATTTAATAAATTTATGTAAAATTTATTAAGAATGCTAGACTACTATAGTAATATACCAAACAAAGGTGTCCAGGATTGGTTCCCGGACAGTTGTGTTCGTAAGACAATTTTATTCCCGTGTCTTGGTGTCCGAAAGGGGTGGGGTAGTTAGGAAAAAAACTTTCAAAAAATAGAAGTGGATGGGAATAGAAAAAGGGGTGTGAATAACAAAGGGAAAAGAATGAATATGGATGAGAACAAGCTAGGTCGGCCCAATCCAAAGTAAGTGAAGTCATTGTTTTAGACCTGAAAGAAAATTACTTACTAATAATAACATTTTAAGTAATTAACAATTATCACTACAAAAAAAGTAATTAACAATTATCTAATAAATAATATTAACCAATTGTGGGTGATTAAATACTTTTTATAACAAAGACTGCTCATTTTTAATTATAATGTTTTTTTCTTCTCATAGATATTAATTATGATGTTTAAATAAACAAATTATATAAAAATTTAAAAATAAATTTAAATGAAACTACAATAATTTTAATAATTTTTTATTAGTTTAAAGAAATTTTTATCTAATGGTTTCTCTTACACTCGGTTTGGTAGCCTAGAAATTATTGGACAGGGAGAAGAAATTGAGGGAAGAGAAGAATATATAGCTATTTGGTAAAGTAAAAATGAGTGAGGAAAGAAAATGACAAGTGTGTTTCTTCTATTATTAGTGAAGAAATGTGTGGAAATGACATCACACATAAAAGAGAATGGGAAAGAGACAAATGTGTCATTGTGGTAGTTTTTTTGCACATTATAGGTAGTAACATAGTGATAATTGGGGTATTTTAGTCTTTATCTGTTATAATCTAATTTCTCTATTATCAAACAACCTAAATTTCTTCTTTATTTCTCACTTATTTCTCTAATTTCTCTACATCCTACCAAACATAACATTAAATTTAACGTATATTTAACTTAGCGTTAAAACGTAATAGACACCTGTTTTTTATATTACAAATAGCTGCATTCAACATTTAAACTTGAGCTGCATTCAACATTTAAACTTGAATTTTATCACTTTTGAATATCATAAAGTTAGAGAGATGTTGGGATAACCTCCGCCTACACGGTACTAGTTATATTAAAATTTTCAATACCTAATTAAATAATAAATAGGATAAGGATATATATGGAGTAAACCCACAAATTAGTCCTGACTTTTTTTGCGTCAGATAGTTTAGTCCCTGACATTCTTCACCGTTCATCAGTTTAGTCCAACGTCACATTTTCCGTTAACAAAGAGTTGAGTTGTCACGTTAAGTGACACATAGGATCCAAAAAAACCTGCAAATTAGTCCCTAACTTTTTTTAAAATCAGGCAGGTTAGTCCTTGACTTTTAAAAATGGCTTATGAGGGATTAAATGTTGTAGAAATGCGTCACTCTCTTCTGAACTCTAAATAACCTCTCAAAATACATTCATTTTCATTCAAAAAGTGACCAATTATTCTCTCAAGGATCAAACATGTTCATATTAAATCTCTTTCTTTTAACTTTTAGTTGCGTTCTTCTCTTTCTTGTTTTGATTTATGTTTTTATTTCAATTAACATATTTATTGAAAGAAATGAACTCTCTTAAGAGTTAGATTCTATCATCAGAGATTGTTCATTAGAATCCTATTCGAATTATAAATTCATGTTAATAAAGCCAGGAAAGCAATCCCACAGGGCAATAAATAATTAGACACTATCAATTCAAAGAACCCTCTTAAAGGAAATGAACCCTCTTAAAGATTAAGTTTCTTATTTTTATATTCTTCTTCCCTTGTCTTTATGTTAATTATTTTCATATGGAGACACACAAGTGCAAACTTTACTTCATAAGCTTTTCCAACGAAAGAGTTTTGGACAAAGAACCCTCTTAAAGGAAATGAACCCTCTTAAAGATTAAGTTTCTCATTCTTATATTTTTCTTCCCTTGTCTTTGTGTTAATCATTTTCATATGGAGAAGCACAAGTGCAAACTTTACTTCATAAGTTTTTCCAATGAAAGAGATTTGAGGTGCTCTTATGAGGAAAGCTCACCAAGTGGAATTTTGTTCAATGAACTTATAATGCAAATAAGATTCTAATGAACAATCTGATGATAGAATCTAATTCTTAAGATAGTTCATTTCCTTTAATAAATATGTTAATTGAAATAAAAACATAAATCAAAACAAGGAAAAGAAGAACGCAACCAGAAGTTAAAAGAAAAAGATTTAATATGAACATATTTGATCCTTGAGGAAATAATTGATCACTTTTTGAATGGAAATGAATGTATTTTGAGAGGTTTTAAAGTTCAGAAGAGAGTCACACGTTTCTACAACATTTAATCCCTAACAAAGTCATTTTTAAAAGTCAAGGACTAAACTGCCTAATGTTAAAAAAAAGTGAGGGACTAATTTGCAGGTTTTTTGGATCCTATATGTCACTTAACGTGACAACTCAGCTCTCCGTTAACGAAAAATGTGACGTTGGACTAAACTGATGGACGGTGAAGAATGTCAGGGACTAATGTGGTCATTTTTAAAAGTTAAGGACTAAACTGCCTGATGCAAAAAAAGTCAAGGACCAATTTGTGGGTTTAATCGATATATCATAATTGAACACATATTATCATGTTTTGTTCTGTAGTTACCAAACACAACACATAAAACATTTTTTATTCTGTTCCATTCTATTTTGTTCTATTCTATTTTGTTCCACTCTATTCATTACCAAACGCTACCATATAAAGTTGAGAAACTGATTATGTACATTGTTTTGGTTGGGTAGTGAGAATTTCATATAAGAATTATCAGCAGGTTCCATTAGTGGGACAACATCAAGAGATAAGGTATCTTGCATGGAAACTCATGTGCCAAATCCAATGCATGTAGGATACACATTACCATTTCCACTAAAGTAACATATTATAATGAGAAAAAGATCATGAGTCTAAATAAATTTATTTAAGAATAATTATATGTAAAGATGATATTATGACCAACTAAATTAATTAATTTTTTTAATCCATATGAAATGGTTAAAATGTTTTTTATAATTAAGAATGAGAAATTGAAAACCCCATATTTCGGTTTTGTGGCAAGATGAAAAAATATTTATATATAGCAGAAGTTTCATTAATATCGGTGATATATATATATGATAAGAAAATTGCCACATAAATGACAATGAATTTTCATCTCTTTCATTTGCATTGTTAGAGCTCCTTTAGTTGTAACTGCTCATTAAAACTAATCATTTTCTCTTTCTGTTATGGAGAGCATTCAGTGATGCTGTGAGTTACTCTCAATCCATAATATAGACTGTTTTGCATTTGTGAAAATTGATTGAAAAGTTATTTCTCTTTAGTATGAACGAGCAGTAGGCTGCTAATGATTTTTAACTATTGGTTTTCAAGGAAAAATGAGACTTTCAGGTACTATCATTTTACATAATATCTATTGTAAATTTAGGTATATAAAAGACAAATTAAAAGAAAAATATATTTAAGAAAGAAACATTTTAAAACTAAGTATAAGAGATCAGAAGTGCATAATTAATTCAAATAAAATCTAAAGTATAGATTAAACAGAAAGATATTCAAAATTATAAAACTATATGAATGATTTAAAATAATTTAAATTTAAAATTTAAATAAAACATTAAAATACATGTAACATGTATCACTAATAATTATATAGTAATATATATACTATACAAAATTTTCTAAGGTGAATTTAACAGAAAATATAAATGCTCTGAAGCGATTTGGACGTAAGAAATGATGAGTGAAAAAAATATCTTAACTAATTAGTAAATGAGCGATTTTTTTATTAAAAAAAAGTTGTAACTAACCTAACTCATAACTATATATTTTCCAAAGTCCAAACTGTAAATAAAATAAGTAGAGTTCAGTACAAAGTGTTAGAATGTGATTCAAAATAGCTGGTAGTTTAGTTGTGAAGTGTGGTAGTTAGTTCTAACATAATACTATAAATAGGATGTTAACTACTTTGTAGATTTTTAACTGCATAATAGAAATCAGTTTTTCTCCTTCTTTGCATCCTGCATTGGCTTTTACTCCAACAAACTGGTATCAAGAGCAGGTTTCGATTAAGGGATCCTGGTAATACACGATGGGATCAACTGGTGCGAATTTCTCAGCAAATCTCCCTGTTCTCAATGGAAAGAACTGGGATCGGTGGCGTGTGCAGATGAAGGCAATTCTTGGCTATCAAGAAGTGGCAGAAATTGTCGAAGAAGGCTACCCAACATTCACTGAAGATTCCACAGATGCACAAAAGGCGCTTTACAAAGAAAACAAGAAGAAAGATTGTAAAGCAACCGTCTTGATTCATCAATGCGTTGATGAGGCGCACTTTGAGAAGATTGCAGGGGTTGCAACTTCGCGAGAAGCTTGGAAGATCTTGGAGAAATGCAATGAAGGTGCAGAGCAATTGAAGAAGGTGAGATTACAAACGATGCGGCGCCAATATGAATTGATGCAAATGGAGAGCAACAAGAAGATAGCTGACTTCTTCAACAGAATCATCACCCATACGAATGCCATGAAGAATTGTGGAGAGAAAATTTCAGATCAAACAATTGTAGAAAAGATTCTGAGGACACTTAATCCTAAATTCGATCACATTGTCGTAGCCATTGAAGAATCCAAGAAGCTCGAGGAATTAAAGGTAGAAGAACTACAAGGTTCTCTCGAAGCATATGAACAGAGACTTATTGAAAGAGGATCAGAGAAACCTGGTGATCATCAAGCACTGCAGGCTCATACCTCAAAATGAGGAGGTTACAATTCTAAAGGAAATTTCAGAGGCCGAGGTCGTCGGAGAGGTTCCAGAGGTGGTTTTAGGAAAAATACTCAAAGCCAAGATCAAGGAAAGACTGATGAAGATCAACAAGAAAGCTCTAATGGAAGAGGGGGTTTCAGTAATTGGCGAGGAAAAAAGAAAAAGGTTGTTGACAGGAAAAGAATCAAATGTTTTAATTGTAATTGGATTGGACACTTTTCCACAGAATGTATAGTTGCACCAAGTAGCACGGATCGTCGGGGAACTCAATCACATAGTGATTATCAAGCACATATGGCCAAAGAAGAGGATGCAACAGATCAAGAAGAACAACCTTTAATGCTGATGATTATCACCAATCCAGAATCTCACGACAATGAAACTTGGTACATAGATTCTGGGTGTTCAAATCATATGACAGGACATCGTGATTGGCTTGTTAATTTTGATGCAATGAAGAAGAGCACAGTGAGGTTTGCAGACAATAGAATCATCCAAGCTGAGGGAGCTGGGAATGTGGTAGTCACAAGGCAAGATGGAAGACAAGCAGTGATTTCAGATGTACTATATGTTCCTGGAATGAAGAGCAACTTGATTAGTATGGGTCAGCTCTTGGAGAAGGGATTTTCAATGAAGATGAGTAATGGTTTCTTTGAAATTTATGATGCAGCAATGAAAATGATCATGAAAGCTCCTCTGGCCAGAAACAGAACCTTCAAGGTAAACTTAAATACCATTGAATCTCAATGTTTTTCTGCTACTACATTATCAGATAAGTCATGGCTGTGGCACCTAAGGTTGGGCCATTTAAATTTCAAAGATTTAAGCTTGTTGAGATCAAAAGATATGGTATCTGGCCTTCCCTCAATTGTGGTTCCAAAAAAAAAATCTGTGATAATTGCCTGATCAGCAAGCAACCCGGAACCTCCTTCAACTCATACACCATGTCCAAGGCCAATGATGTTCTACATGTTGTCTACTCAGATGTCTGTGGGCGTTTTGATGTTCCATCACTAGGGGAAATAGATATTTTGTATCATTTGTGGATGATTTTAGTAGAAAACTGTGGCTATACTTGATTAAGGCAAAGAATGAAGTGTTTAACATCTTCAAAGGATTCAAAGCTCTAGTAGAAAACAGTCCGGGAAGTGCATTAAGGTTTTGAGGATAGATGGAGGAGGAGAATTCACCTCTGGTAAGCTAGAAGGTTTTTGCAAGGAGCATGGAATAATTCATGAGGTAACTGCTCCTTACACTCCCCAACACAATGGGATTGCAGAGAGAAGAAACAGAACCTTATTAAATATGGTAAGAAGCATGCTCAAGCAGAAAAATCTCCCTCATAGCTACTGGGGAGAAGCAGCCATGACTGCTGTTCATGTCCTAAACAGATGCCCTACCAAGAGGCTGAACTCAATGGTTCCAGAAGAAGCATGGTCTGGCAGCAAGCCCTCTGTCAAGCACTTTAAAATCTTTGGTACATTGTGCTATAGACATGTTCCAGATCAAAGGAGGAAGAAACTTGATGATAAAAGTGAACCGATGATCTTTGTAGGATACAACTCTACAGGTTCCTACAAGTTGTACAATCCCAATACAAAGCAAGTCCTCTTCAGCAGAGATGTTTATTTTGATGAGTCTAATTCATGGAGTGAGTCACAGTCTATAACTGAAACAGTGCCAAAATTGCAGTTTGATTGGGAAGAAATCAACTCAGTAGGAGAAACTACTCAGGAGACAATGAATGTTGAGCCTCAGGTTGTGACTAACAGACCTCCAAGAAACAGAAACTTTCCCTCAAGACTCTCAGATTATCAAGTTTATCCTGATAATGCTATCTCAGATGATGGTGATCTAGTTCAGCACCTGGCACTCATGGCTGATGTAGAACCTATTAGTCTTAATGAAGCCATCACTAGCAAAGTATGGAGATCAGCTATGGAAGAAGAGTTAAGAAGTATTTAGAAGAATCAAACCTGGGAAATGGTAGAGTTACCTCAGAACAAGACCCCTATTGATGTCAAATAGGTTTTTAAAGTTAAATTCAAACCAGATGGCTCAGTTGCTAAGCATAAGGCTAGGCTAGTAACCAAAGGCTTCATGCAGAAGGAAGGGATAGATTACTCAGAGGTGTTTGCTCCTGTAGCCAGAATGGAAACAGTAAGGCTGATTGTGGGTTTGGCTAGTTGGAGGAATTGGAAGTTATGGAAGCTGGATGTTAAATCAGCTTTTCTCAATGGACCACTTGATGAGGAAGTGTTCATTGCACAACCTCCTGGCTTCATAAGCAAAGGGAATGAACAAAAGGTTCTGAAATTGAAGAAGGCCCTATATGGGTTGAAACAAGCACCCAGGGCTTGGAACAAAAGGATAGACACCTTCCTTCATAATGCTGGTTTTCAAAAATGTTCCTCTGAGCATGGTGTCTATGTTAAGACTATGAATTGCACCGAAATCCTTCTCATTTGCCTATATGTGGATAACTTATTGATTACTGGGAGCAGTTCAGCTGGAATCAACTCACTCAAGCAGAATTTGAAGAAAGAATTTGAGATGACAGACCTGGGAATCCTATCATATTTCCTGGGATTGGAATTTGCTTATACTGAAAAGGGGATCCTCATGCATCAGAAGAAGTATATTTCAGAGGTACTAAAGAGGTTTAATATGATGGAGTGCAACCCAGCAGAAACTCCAGCTGAGCTGAATGTGAAGCTTGTGAAAGGTGAAGATGAAGCATCTGTAGATGGAACTCTATTTAGACAGGTTGTTGGCAGCCTGAGATTCATTTGTCATAGCAGACCAGAAATTGCTTTTAGTGTTGGACTTGTGAGTAGATTCATGAGTGACCCTAGACAATCACACTTGCTAGCTGCTAAAAGGATTTTGAGATATCTAAAGGGAACTTTGGGATATGGAATCATTTTCTCTCATCAAACCAAGGAAGATGACAATCTACACCTTGTAGCCTACTCGGATTCAGATTGGTGTGGTGATTTGGTAGATAGAAGAAGCACTATGGGACAAGTTTTCCTATTGTCTGGTTCTCCTATATCCTGGAGTTCAAAGAAGCAAACAGTGGTGGCACTGTCAACCTGTGAGGCAGAATATATTGCAGCTTGTTCAGCTGCTTGTCAGGCACTTTGGCTATCCTCTCTGCTCAGTGAATTGAAAGTATCCATTGATAATGCTGTTGAATTGCTAGTGGACAGCAAATCTGCTATAACCTTGGCCAAGAACCCAGTATCACACGGCAGAAGCAAGCATATAGACACTAAATTTCATTTCCTCAGAGATCAAGTAAGCAAAGGCAGAATTAAATTGAAGCATTGCAGTACATAAGTGCAATTGGCAGATATCATGACTAAATCATTGAAGATCGAAAGGTTCAAAGAGCTGAGAAAATCCCTGAATGTGATTTGTTTGTAAAATGTGTTTGTAAGCTTTTGAATCAAAGAGGGGTGTTAGAATGTGATTCAAAATAGCCGTTAGTTTAGTTGTGAAGTGTGGTAGTTAGTTCTAATAGAATACTATAAATAGGATGTTAATTACTTTATAGATTTTTAACTGCATAATAGAAATCAGTTTTTCTCCTTCTTTGCATCTTGCATTGGCTTTTACTCCAACACAAAGGATTGTGCCTTCCATTTATTGCTAAACTCACAATCGATGAAAATGAAATGTCACTTAGTATTTTAATGAATAATTTTCCATTTTCATCAGAGAAATAGTGAATATGTTTTACTAAGCCACTAGCTAGGAATCTCAGGGTCGTTGTTGTACCCAAAAAACATTAAATATATAGTTATTTTGTTCCCAAAAAATAACAATGAAAACTATAATATCCCCTCTTCATTTGCTCAGATAAGTAAGATTTCAACTTATAAATAAAACTATTTACCTCTACTTAATTTTTACTTATTAAAGAACATAACAAAACAAAACTTGTATGTTGTGTTGCTCAGACAACACAACATAGAAAGATTGAAACATTATATGGCAACGAGCTTGTATTTGGTTCAATCTTAACATGTACACACACATACTCTGGAAACAGAACACCAACTGTCCTCCCTCCACTCCAAAACAAAACAAAAACCCAAAAAAGAACACCAACCCAATCATTCAGGACTGAGGAACAGGCAACAGAGACCTGATTGATGTCTTGGTCTTTTTTTAATCACAACTAAAAACTATATTCACCCTTTGTTTCAAAATAGTCATAGCTAACAGTGTCACTGAAAGAAGAAGAAGAGTGTGGTTCCATCTGCCCCATGAGCTTCCTCTTCTTATAGTTAGCCTTAAAACACGCTTGTCTAAGCCTTTTTGTGTGATCTTCCAATTGCATATCTGGCATTTCCTCCATAAGCTTCTTTTCCTTCTCCAATATCTCAATTGCATTCCTCAACTTTTCTTCACTCTCAGGCCCCTCCTCTTTCCCCAGCTCCTAAAAACAAAATCCCCATTCAGCAAAAATTACAAATTAGCCCCATCTTTATATATCACCATAACATAAAAATTAAATCACAAACATAAATGAAAGAACGCACCTGTACATTATTTATGAGTGTTTGCAGGCTCATGAGCTTCCTGTGGGGCCACCTTCGAATCCCTAACTCTCTGCACCTTTTCTTCAAAAGTGTCAACCCCACATTAAGCTCTCTGGCTGCTTGTGTTATTGGCATATAGAAATACTGAGATATGGTCTTCCTTGACAACATTCTAGTACTGCCACTCCTTTCTTCTCTGCCTCTATTAACCTTCCCATCTTCCATAATCATTTCCTTACTACTTTCATCATTGTTGCAATATAAAAAATCATTCTTTTCTGAATCAAACCCAGCATCAATTTCGTTCCATAGAGAAAACCCCTTCTTCACATCATAAAAATCATAGTCTGCAACAACATGGGAGAAGATAACCAATACATAAAAAAAAAGCACAATAACAGTGTAGTAGTATAAAATATAAACTGATGAAATAACCTTGCAATCTTGGTGTTGGCTCAATGACTAGAGTTTCATACAAAGGATCAGCAAAGTAATTGCACTCCATAAGAGGGATAGGATCAAAATAGCTATCTTGTATGGGAAATTCTTCTGGCCAATCCAATGCAGAATAACCACTAGCATTTCCACTGTGAAATGACATTATTCCAATTAGGACTTAAAAATCAAATATAAAACACAGTAAGTGTGATGGTTTGTTTACCTGAAAGAAAAATGGCATGTAAATGGAAATGGATTTTCATCTATGTCATAGTAAGAGGTCCAACTCCTAAGTGGATGAATATCCATGATGATATAGAGAGGAAAGGTGGTGAAGAAGTAGAAAAAAAGGTTCCTCTAATTAGTTTCTAGTCCATGGTGGTGCTACAGCATAGTGGGAAGATACAAAAATTGGCAATCAATATATACGGAATACGAAAATGTGATGATGAAAGTGAATCATTGTATTGTATTGGCATTTAATTGGAGAATGTGCGCGCCGCCTTGTATGCGTGAATGCCTTTTAATTGTTTCCGAGAGTTACAAGATCGATTTAATTTATCCAATACAGTAGTACTTTCATTTCCTCAATCTCAGCCGTTCGATTCATTTAATTGAGGCAGAGGAGGAAAATCACCCCACTCACTATCCTCTGTACTGCATGCCTTGCAATTATCTTAAACAAAAGTACAAAACAGAGATATTGTGAAAAATAAAATAAATAAATATTGGAGATATCCAAGTTTCAATTTTATGTTCGCTATGGATAGGTTCTATATCTTTTGTGCATTTGGGAGATTTTGATCATTTTTAGGATCTGTTTTTCACATTACAAGCAAGATGATTAGGCCTACTAATCTGGTGACTGTTTTGTAGCCTATAGAACTGTGCTAGCTATATATGCTTGCTTTAAACCAATCATGAATTTGGTTCCACTCTTTTCTTCGTAAATTGCAATTGAACAAATTGAAGGAATTACCATTATCCATATATTGTGATTGTTTTTGTTCTGCTTTAGTGGCTGTGTGCCATAGTCATCTGTATTAAGTTCAACAAAGAGTTTAGGAAACGGGGTCTTCAACATATGGCGTCGATCATCATTAAGTTCAGGAAAGGTGGGGTTTCCTGGGCATGCATGCATGGGTGGTGCTACACGTTTTCTGTTTTCTTCTAAGCAATAGACCTAAAAGTTGAACATATTTAGGCACAATCGTGAGATTTAACTAATTACAATGCGATAAATCATAATCATTAGCCTCTCCGCCAATTTCCCAGACTCTGGCTATTAATTATTAAAGGTAGACTATTTATTAATTCCTTCTTTTTTTCCCCTTAAAATGCAAGTAATTGATTAGTTTATGCGTTTTAACTTCTAACTGAAGCCGAATGAAATGAACTCACCAGTATCATATCCATCCACGGAGATGTAACGTACTCATAAAAACACTAATTACTTTTCCCTTTCTGTTATGAATAGAACTTGATGATAAACAAAGGGGGCTTAACATCCAAACATCATGAAAAAAAAAAAAAAGAAGCTTTGCCGCACATAGACTACCCGACTCGACAGAATTGCCTCCCGTGGAGAATAATGTGGTCTTTCACATAAAAATAAAACAAAGAAAGAATTAATGTTATTTACAATTATATAGAATTGATTATGATAAATTTATTAAATTAATAATAAAAAATGAATGACGCATGAAAAAGGCGGAATCTCCTAACAAAAGAAAACAAATTATAAGATAATTAATTATTATCATAAAAATAATCATCTCGTGTAAGCTAAAAATTATTTTAAGATAAGCATTAAGTTAGTAAAAATAATTCATATAATTAGCTTTATTAATAATTAATCATTGAATTAAACGTAACATTTATTTATATAGATAATGAAGTGTGATATGAAAGGTGAGTTTTAAGTTAGATATACGTGGGCCAAATGAAATTGGTAAGCATTCGGCTGTAAAAAATTGTTTTCCCTTTTTTTTTATTGGCATTAAGAATAATGAAAGATTTGCGTATGACTTGACACATACCATTGGTTCTTAAAGAGATAGTAAAACCATGCATATTTTAGATTTTCCCTTGACCCAAATTCTATTTGTAACTTTTTTTTTGGGGGTATTTTAAGAGAAGAACAAACCGCTAAATTTAGCTAAAATTGATAATAAGATTAACGTAGGTTTGACATGAAATACAATATAATCTTAAAACACAACTATGACCAGCAGTAACCATTGAACTCAATGTCTCGACCTTCCCTTCCTCCCATGGCCACGTCCACCGCCTCTCCCATTGCCACCTTTTCCACCATGACGCCCACCTAATGCCTTGTTTGCATCAGGTTTCAATTGCATCTCTTCAGGCAAGGGAAGAATATGATCCACACATTTTCGGAAGCTAAAATCATCAACAGATTCATCCTCCCTAATGAGGAAGAAGCACCTACTTTTCCACATAGGATGCATGCGGACTTGGAAAGCTTGGATTCCTCCGCCAATCTTGCTATCAGGCTCTGGATGGCCATTCTTAAGCAATTCCAGTAACACCATGTGTTCATACTGCCACACAAAAACAACCCAAAGTAAATTCAGCAAGTATATTCTGGTTGTGGCTACTGCATCACCAACATACATACATTCATGAAACAACTGAACTAATTTAAAACTCAATTTGCTCATTAGTTCGTAATCAATTTATAAGCAGTTCAATCCTGTCATGTAGATTTAAGTGAGAAATTGAATCGTTATGTCACATTTTGATGACACAAAAACATTTCACAATCCCATGCTTAAAATAACTGGTTCTGATGCACTTCTGGAAATCTTTGTAAGGAAACTGCCAAACATAAGTAAACAGATTGCACCAAAGAAGGAAGCACACGATAAGGTCGCAACAATGAGACACGCATATGCATTTGATTGCATACAAATGTAAAAAGGATAACCAAAGAAAGCAGATGTCTTCTTTAAGCACTATTATTAGGAGAAGCAATTGATCCATCATCCATCAAGTCCATTATATGTAAGTTCAGTCTAATCTATCCAATTAATAGATTAAATGGGTTTGATCCATTTTAGTTAATGGTTTGGATTAAGGACAAAAAAAAATATTTATTGGATGGTTAACGGATATCCAGGGATGGAAATAAGTCACTCGACCTATGATCTAACTCACATTAGGCATAAAAAGCCTATTTACTAAATAAATTAGGCCAATTTTTTTTCAAAAGTCTATTTAACTATAAAAATGACAAGCTTTAGGCCATTCAAAAGTCTTTTAGGCCCAATAGGCCAACTTACTTAGGTAAGTATAAAAAATATTATTGCTATTATCATCATATTAGAATTTTAGTATAATGTCTTAAAATCATATATCTGTTAACCTATTTTAAGATTTAAGATTGTTGGTCTGTGCAAGACAGACTTATAACCTATTACATGTCTTATTACAAAATAGGATTTTAATCACTTTTAAAAAAGTCAGGTAAGCCTTGTATAAAAGGCAACATAAGGTAATAATCAGGGTAGGCTCAAGCTCAACCCTATTTAAGGTAAAAAGCTTGGCCCAATTTGCCCCATTTCCACCCCTATGGATATATATCCCTTCCCTTTCTATTCAACAATTCCTTAAACCCTCCACCCATCACACATCTTGCTCTCATATCAGTGATAAGGTCTCACATAGAGAGTGAGTGTGTGAGAGTTTTTTCCCCCTAAATAAATATTATAGGCTGGATGTCCATCCATTATGGTTTGGGTTATTTTAATGGAACATAAATAGATTAATGATTTAATTTTCCTCCACACACACATTATGATTCAATCCAAAATCCATCCAATCCATATATTTGCCACCTCTTTGCATCAAAGTGTTACAGGTTATGAAAGCCCAAGATGAACTAGACTCGAAGACTAAAAAGTATAGAGCCACACCTGCGTGGATGAAACAGGGCACAGAGTGCTTGATTATATTGAGTAAATCAATCAAAGTTACGCAGATGCATAAGGAGAAATTCCTTCCTTTTTATATAAAAGATATTTGAAAAAATAGCAGGAAAATAGGAACATATACTAAGTGAACATAATCATAACAATAGATTGAATGATAAGAGTTGGAAATACCTTGTTAAAAATGAGATGAGGAGGCCAGGCATGAAGGAGACTGTAGAAGTAATCGAACATCTCCAACGAACATTCGAACCTTTTCGGACCCAATTTCACCGGACCTGATCGTTTCTTCTCTTCTTCTTCCTCTTCCTCATCAACCTTCTGCTTTTTGAGAACACCTTCTTCTTCGTCCTCCTCTCTGGCTCGTTTCTCGCCGTTTGATGCCGAGTCGATGCCGGCCGGTTCAGCGCTTTCGACAACCATGTCTGCGGCGGCGTCCGTGGTGTTGGGCTCGACAACTTCCGGTTCCGGTGCAGTTGCTTCCGCCATGGGTGCCAATGTGAGGGTTCTTAATCGCTAAAAAGGTTTAACCAAAAAAAAAAAAAAAAAAACCCTATATATCTTGGAGCGGGAGGGGACACAAATCAATTGGGCCTGTGTTAAATTATTTTTCACAGTCCAATAAAAAAATCAAACAATATGGGTCTTAAATTTTAACTTAGGTCCATGGTGAAATAATCATTAAAAAAGAGTGAATAAATTTGTGTTTTTTATATCGCAAAAATATTAGTTTAAATCACTGTTTGGACTTTGGAGGGGTAACTCTTCTTTATAAACTAACTCAACTTTCAAACATAGAAACAGTAAAGAAAAAAGATTTTATTCTTAAGTCATTCTACTCTATTTCTAATTTTAGTTGATGAAAGTTTATTGGAGGAAAAGTATTGAAGGCATTGTAATGTGCCTGTGCAAGGTTTACCATGGTTATATATGAATTATTTATTTTCCTTTCTTTTCAAATTTTGATAATTATATAATGTTGTTTTGGACCATGAAAGACAACTAAAAGTGTATGCAAATTTAATTAGTAATAGAAATGTGGACACCATATACGATATATGGTTATATATACTAAAATATTGCGTGTACTTAAACTATTTTGACTGTGTGTGTGTTTTTTTTAATTAATTTGACTGTGTACTTAAAACCTGGGAAATTGATAGCTTTTATCATGATTTTCTTCTTAATAATTGCTCTTTTTTTTTTTTCATCTTATCTATATGCTCTACATTTTTCTTTTATACGCTAACATGTTCGTGTACTTATTTTGAATCTGCAAGCACGGCAGAACTTGCAATTGTGCTACATGCAAACCAACAACAACAAGATTTACAGTTCATGTACTTGTTTCAGTGCATATTTGGATTATAATTTGTATTTCTTTTGGAGTATATAAGCATCCTCAAATAACATATTTTTTATAAAAAAAAATCACATTGATTTATATTTGATGTGGTATGCGTTTTTTTTTTGGTCGAAATGTGGTATGCGTTTAATCTTGTAGATAGTGTTGACAGGGTGGGTAAGTTTTTTTTTTTTTTTGTCAAATGGGTGGGTAAGATGTCATGTGGGTGAGGGTGAGTGGATACCCACATGAGCCGAAGAAAGATAGGCCCGAAACATCGACAGTAGTTGGCACATGAAAAAAAAAAGGGACTATACACCAGATGTTATGTTGTTATTGGCCTTTATATTTCTTGAGTTTGGGAAAAAAATATTTTAAAAAAAGATAGTGTGGGGTGCAGATAGCAAAAATGGGTGTTAAAAGCAATCCCCTTATCGTAGTGGGCCTTCCTACTATCTTTCCCTCTTGGCTATATATCTTTTAACTTATGGTTGCTCTTTTTTTAAACAATTTTAATAATGAAATTTAAACATTTAATATTATATTTTACCAAAAAAAAAAAAAATGAACAACCCCTCTTTGCTAGGATTGTTTTTCACCATACATGCACCATTGACATGGTACTTAAAGTTGCTACCAAAGCCAAATTTACCATCAATGAGAAACGTGTGTGGGCTAGAAAGTTTGTGCCAAAGCAAATAATGAGTAGGGGCATTTTGTCATCATTTCCCAACTTACCTCTAAATATATTCTTGAGTTAAATTTATAAAAAATTTAAAAAATTTAACTTTATAAATAATATATTAGTAATTTATATAAAATCTTAAAATATGTATTAAAATATTTAAATTTATAAACTAATAAATTCAATTAATTTAAAAAATAAGTATATCATAATTATAATAATACATTGTTAACTATTAACGAAATTATATTATTTGATCACTAAAGTGTAAAAACAACAAATATTGATAAAAAATAAATGAAATTGCAATCCCTAGGATCAATAATGTGAATAAAAAATAAGTATTACAACAAACAAAGAAGGAGGCAGGAGGTTACGTAATTGAAATCCAGCATAAAATGTTGAATAAAAAGAAAGGGGTACATTGGTCCAAATAGTTTTCAGACTTATTCTATTCTCGGGGAGACTGATTTCTCCCCAATTTCTTTTCACTTTGATGAACAAATTGCAAATAGTGAACGTCATAGCTTTTTAATTCTCTTCTCCCATATTTTTATCTTACCAAACTCATAAATACATTTCTTTTTCTCCTATTTTTTTCTCTTCCCCTAATTTCTTCTATACCAAATCGACCGTTAAAGTTATATAATTTTTCAAAAAGAAAAAAGTTATATTTATTTATCATGGTTTATGAATTTATGTATTTTCTCTTAGTTAAGGGTGAAAAATAATGATTGTCATATGTAATAACTCCATTCCTTTATCACACACCAAAAGATCAATACAACCAATGGAATGACTCATTTATGGTAGTATGACCAATGACCATGTTCAAAATTAATTTAGTCTATTTAAAATATATTAGTTATAAAAATCGATGTTATTTTATGATAAATTTACTTAAATTGACAATTTTATTTTAAATTAATTAAATTTAAAATAATTTTCTTAATATTATTATCTGAAAATTAGCTTTTATAAATATTATTTTTTTAAACTTAAACAATTGCTAAAAAATTATTTAAAAATGTCATAATATATATTTGAAAAAAACTTTTTAGAAGGTTTTATATTCAAAATTAATTTTTAAAAACTTAAATAAGTACTAAAATCTGATTATATTAATTAAATATATAAATTTTAGAAATTTTCATACATGATACATCCATGTAAAGCAAGTTATTCCATCTGGGTACTACTATACTTTTTGACTCTTTGCCACAGAAAGGTGCATTCTCTTCTTCAACATAAACTTTTGGGAAAGGGGAAGTGTACATTTGGTTTTGGTTTATAATAGAGTAAAACTGATTAATCTAGAGTTGATGGTTAAAAATGAGTGATAGAGAATTATTTATGCATTGTGTATAACTGGAACCAAACCAACACTAGTAGCAGTTTGTTGGCTCTAGCCTCCACGCCTATGCTGGGTAGATTGGTGCCGTTGAGCTATGGGCTACCACCCTATATCATAAGGTGACCCCTAAAATATGGACCATGTATATGTATAGTATATGCACGTTTTAGGTGATCTAAATGACTGTTCAAAAAAATTAAATAAAGCAGGTGACCTAAATGACTCTTTTTTTTCTTTTAAGAAAATAAATTGTCGTTACCACGACGACCGATCGACATTATTGTACCAGAAATTCCGTCATGTGATTTGATTCAGACGCAACTTCCGCAATGGATGTTGTTCGAGTCGCGAAAAGGCAAGAAAACGAAATTATTCTTTTACATTTCTATTATCTTAATTCCTTTGGTTCATATATAAGCTAGAAATGATGTGAAGGACATTTTGGTTGGAGTTATTAAACTCACCACGTCCACATGAAAGAAATTAAGAGTAAATTGATGAGCCGATTTCTGCAAATTTTAGAGATAAAAAACATTTCAACACGTAGATATATATATCCAGCTAAATTCAAATGTAAACGCCCATAAGGAAACTTTACCAACTACTGACTTTCCAAAATCATGTACTGTTTGGTACGTGTATATATCTTGTACGTTTTGCTAGAAAAACTTAGATGCAAATGGTTCTTAATCAATATATATCTTTGTTGGAAGAGAGGCTTAACTGTGATACTTTCTAATTAACTTATTGTATTATGCACAAAGAGTAGTTATTATTATAGATTGATTCTACTTCAAAATTTGGTTTGATTAAATCATATATATACCGTATTTTTCTTAATTCGTTAATTTTATTATGAAGTAAACCCCGCAATGAGCTTAATTTTGTTTGTGCGCGCTCACCATGATTTCCTGACATGGATTGATACTCAACCTATGGAAATAAGCCATATATATACAATCAAGATAATCTCTGACCTTGAACTGGACGGTAAAAATAAAAACTATACTAAAGTAACTTGAAATCATTTGATCTTAGATGCATGCATAAATTGTTTATTATTAAAGCTTGTGCGTATTAATTAGGGGCTCATAAACTAAAGGTGAATGAGAAAAATAAGAAATAGGTACAATCGAGAAATAAAGTTTTTTTTTTTTTTTTGTGTGTAACACTTAATTATATATCGTGAAAAATCAGTGAATTTGTTAAAGGTTTTTGTGTGTAAGAAATTATATTAATTAGTAGTACTATATTTATGATGTTAAATATATCGTTCAATAAGCGACAAAGTATTTGTTTCCGCATGAGTTCTTTCCAATCAATCGTGAGTCATGCCCTCAATCTGCGAAGAAAGGAATGAAAATATGGTTAAGAGTTAAGAAGAAGTACCTTAGTCATATTGGGTTTGATTTTGATTGTCCTAGTGACAGCTAGCTGCATGACACTACTCATGCCCGTTGCTATTTTTAGCTAGACTAATTGGATGCTATTGCTATTGCTATTGCTATTTGCTTTGCTTGCTATTATTAATATCAAGGGATCTTCGTACACCTAGCGGAATCAAACAAAACTGGCTCATATGCAGACCAAATACTGATCATGAGCAGAGAGTAGGTCCAATATAAATAAATATCATTAGAAAAATTCTAAAGATATATAAAGCTTCGGATCTACACACTTTACTTTCTCTCATATTTGCTTACATTTGTATTTATATATATGACAAAATTAATTACATTAATCAAATGATGCTGGTAGTATATATGATGAGTTAGTTAATTTCTCAAACACCTAACACACAATACACAAGGTCCCATTGAAGCCATGCACCGACATGATGAGATTTCATATATATCCTCCTTCCGTAATGAAGCAAATTTCTTCGTATATATAATCCCCACAGGATTTAATTTGCATCATTTAAGAATATATAGAAGAAAAAGTCAAGCCGCATTCATCATCATCACATGTGATTGTCATGAGTTAATAGACTTCGATCTGAAATTAATTAAGCAGGTAGGTATATATATCAATATGCCTAATGGACCGACAAAAACTTCACAATCAATCCCTTCCAATTAACACTTTGTATTTCATGAAGTTTAATTTGTTGTATTTTGCAGATCTCTTGGCCTTCAAAGCCAAGCCATTGAATCTGAACATGAACCTACGAGCTGAGTTTGTACATAAAGACTCGATCGCTCTAGTGTTAGTACTATAGCTAGCTAGCTAGCACTATTATTTAGTGTAACATTATTAAAGTTCAGTTCTCTTAGGTGAGCCAATGATTAGACTTGCATGCAACAATTCAGTCGTATCTCATTAGATGAGATTGATTATATATATGAACCAAACAATTATTGAACACACTCACTTTTGATAATATATATTTGCTTTAAAATTTCCTTATATCTCAATTTCTTGTGCTTTTTATAACCGGATAATTTTTTTTATTAGATCGATATATATATATATATATATATATATATATACTTTTTGCAAAGGAACTTTAATTTAATTTTATATATCTTCTCCAAACTAATGGTTAGACATGTGAAGTACAAAAAAAATCTACGACATGGACTTAATCAATCACTCGTGGTTGTCGATCACTTTTTATTTTTATTTTTTCAATGATGTGTGTATATAATATTAGAAAATGTGGTGGTAGAGTATGATCGAGAATCCACCAAAAGGATTCATTACATTATTGAAGAATATTCGCCAACGGAACTGGGAGGGATGATGAGAAGGCCATTCGAGACAGAGCAGAGACATAAGGTATTGTAAGGCCATATATGCATCCATTATGTATACCTAATTATGCATGGGCTCACTCCATGATTAAATCCTTACTCTTTTGCACGCTAGAAACGGTCCCTACATTACCCATACAAAGCAGCTTGCTTGTACTGTGACCACTGACCAGGTGTATGTTTGGTCATACATGTCTGCCATCCAATTCTCTTCTTCAATTTCTTTTTTATAAATTCATTCAATATATATATATATATATATATATATATATATATATTTTTAATTTGCCCATTTGATAGTAAATCATCCCTTATATATATACTCGTGTAATTAAGGATGTAATTTAAATGGTAATAATAAGCAAGTCGGAGCCTAATAAGATGAATAACTTAAATATGTACTCATTATGCTCCTATTTATAAGATAGTTGACTATCACTAAAAGTGGTTTAAATTAGATAATTTTATTAGAGTTTTAAAAAATATTTTAACTTGTTAATTTTACTCTTATTTAATATCATTA
Organism: Sesbania bispinosa; assembly: GCA_026901365.1. Taxonomy (NCBI): domain Eukaryota; kingdom Viridiplantae; phylum Streptophyta; class Magnoliopsida; order Fabales; family Fabaceae; genus Sesbania; species Sesbania bispinosa. The sequence goes on from QLOH01000016.1 coordinate 653,900, forward strand.
ATTAACTCCACTATCATGTGATAATTGAAAAGATATTAAAATTAGTAGGGGTAAATAAGAAAAATGACAATAAATACTTCATTAAAATTATAAAATAATTTATAAAAAGAAACATATAAAACTTCTAAAAGATGTCTTATAAATAGGAATATGGTATCATTTAATGACTCAAAATCCACTCAAAAATACGATGTGAAGAAATTTCAAATGTACTTTGTTCAATGCCTGAAAATAATTGTTACTTTTATCCAAATCCAAATGTAGTTACGAAGACTCCTAAAACAAATAGATCCTAATCTCAAACTTAAAAAGGGTGCAAAAATAGTCAGATAGGGTATAAAGTGCTAAGTTGTCTAAAATATTCTTTATTTTAATAATAATAATAACTTTTTAATTCTTAAAAATATATTTTTTATAAAAAATTAATTATGATATCTCATTTTTATTTGAGAATATATCATTTTATAAATATACCTTTTTCTTCCCTCTCACTTTTCTTTTCATTTTTTTTTCTATACTGAATAATTTTAAAAAATTATTTCACTTTTTAAGTTTTTTTTAATTCCATTATCAAACAAAGTCATATATTGTTTGATGTCCGTCCATGATAATATCCCATGAGCTTGCAAACCAGACGCAAAATCAATGTCTTTTAGACTTTTACTTTTAGAGATACTTCCCAGCAAAATATTATAATCAATGCAACCAATTAACTGATATTTTAAGATGAGTTTTAGATAATTCTATAAACATAGGAGTAAAACATGAAGTGGTAAGTTTTATAAATGATATTTTCAAATTTATTTTACATGAAATTTTCTCCTCGATCAATTGATTTCACTAACCAATTTTTGACAATCATTTTCTTTTTTTTATTACTCCATCTATCCCTATTTATAAACCAATTCTAATTAGTTTCAAACAGATTAACAAAAATAGTTATTATTCTTAAATTTATCAAAAATATATGTCAATTTTCTAAAATTATCCTTATTTAAAATACATCATCTCCTTCTCCACTTTAATTAATTATCATCCCATCAATTTCTTTTTTATTTTGGATTAGGCTAACGAGTATATTAAGGGCATTGGTTAAGAAACTATATATAGTAGATCTTTATTAGAAATCACAACATTATTACATTTATAATCTTAAATGTTACACAATCCAATAAAAATTTTCTAATTTTAATTACTTAACTAGTGTTCTAAAGACACTCATTAGTATTTCCTTTTTATTTTATCTTTTGAATTGAAGCAACCAAGCTCATAGAAAAAGTAAAGATATTTATAAGACTGCTATATGAATAAATATAGAATTGAGTGCACTAAGGGTAAAATTGGTATAAATAATTTAATACTCGTTAGTATTTCCCTTTTATTTTACCTTTTCTAGTTTAATGAGGTGTGCATAAATTAGATAAATCGATAGTGCATATGTTCTGAATTTAAATATAAGTAAAAAAACATATATAGACTAAAATATAAGTAAAATTTAATTTATTTTATTGTATTTAATGAGATTATTTAAAAATATATTTTATTTAATTTAGATTTTATTTTTTAACTGCTCTATTTAATAAATCATGTGTCGATAAAAAAAGAGTATATCCACTTGAAATAAATTTTAATAAAATTGAATATAAGGTAATTTAGATAATGCAATTACTTTTTATTAGATGATATCAAGAAAATTAAATAAATTTAACTAACTTTCTTAATAAATATATATATATATAATTAGTTATTTTTGTTTATATTTAAGTTTAGGATAGTATATCAATAAATAAAAGATAAAAAATTGAGCTGCCACTTCAATGGATTTTGCTTTATTTTGTTTTCTATTTCTATCGAAATAATTTCCTCACAGTTTATGGTCAATTCCACGTAGCACCTACAGAGAAGCTGGTCACATCTCCAGTTCACATCTCTGGGGTGTTTGATTTTTAAAATAAAAAAAGATGCAATTTATGATAAAATTTTTAAATATTTACTCCCTAAGAAATTGAGTCAATCTCTTATGTCACACAAAAATACTATTTTTTTTTAAATCCACACAAAAATACTATTAAAAAGTTAAAAACGCATCAATTTGGTCCAACTCTTGTGACCAGCAGCAAGACTATTAGAAAAATGAAATTCATACATCATACAACAATACAATCAAGGTAGAAAAAGAGAGAAAAAAAAAGAAGAGAGAGAAATGTGAGATATGATAGGTGATGTGATGGAGAGATATAGAGAAAAAAAGTGTGTTATATGAGTTGTTGTATATTTGTTGTTGTATGAATAAGTAATCTCAGACTATTATGCTTGTATCTAGCATGAGTCCCTACTCTACCTTAAAATTTGTCTTCTATATTATTGACAATGACGATTAAAATAAAAAACTTTATGTTACGACTCATTTTTTTTTACATGTCTTCGATTAATTCAATATCTTAATATATTAACCAAACGTAAAAGTAACCTTTTTATTAATTAGCAGAATCTACAACTTTAAACTATGTGTATAGTTACTTAATTAATTAGGTTTTTAAATTTTAAAATCATTATTATATATATTTGTGATAACAACAAATATCCCCTTATTATCTAGAGCAATCGAGTTTAATCACAATTAAGACTTTTTACTTCTCCTTAAAAATATTAGCGAGGATTGAATCTAAAAATTCTCATAATCTCCGTTTAGGTTGCTAAATAACGAGTTATATATATTACTATTTCTGCTATAAAGTAGATTTAGTTTTGTGAAAGCTCTTTCCATGATTTTCACAAAACTTGATCAATTCTCCTTTAAGTTAAAATTATATAATCGTTCATCCATAACCTCATTTTGATTACTAAAAATAATTAAATTAAATAATTTTTATATCTTTTTGTAATAAAAAATGCAATTCATTTTTTAGAGATTGATATAGCTAACTCAAATCTTTTAGGAATCAAAAACATATTTCATTCTTTAAAAAATTATAATAATATTTGAGAAATTATATTTATATAATCAATTTATACAACAATCTCATAGAATAATGAGAGAGAAAGAGAAAAAAGAGAGTGTGCAATATATGTTAAGTGACGTGATAAAAATATATAAAAAGAAAAGTGTTAGATATATTCATAAAACAAATTTATATAACTCATATAACACATTTTTTATTTTTTTCCATCATATCACCTATCTATCTATCTATATATATATATATATATATATATATATCACATTTAATTTCACACTTTTTTGTACAAATATAACATCTCAATGAATTGTTGTATATGTTGTTGGTATAAATAACATATCTCATAATATTTTGACACATCATCCTATGATTGGTAAATAGGTGGGGTAATCTAGCTAGACAGAAACAGTGTATGTCAAGAGAAGTTTTTCTTTCGGTCTATATATGTCAAGATTGACCAAAGTATGGTTTGCACAAGCTAGATTAATTTGTACAAATAATTCATCAATAAGAGACATTGATTAAGAAAATAATTAAAAATAAAGTTACTGCTAGTTGATGGTTAGTTTAGAACATTGATTAAAAAATAAAAAAGTGCAAACTTTATATTATATAATATATATATATATATATTAAATGTACTGATAATATTAATAGTCAAATTAGGTAAAATTAAATTTTCAACAAAGATTTATAGAAAAAGAAATTAAAATAAATCAAGAAACTAACATCAATCAAACTTCTCAGTAAATTGAAATAAGCTATTTCTACATCTTAAATTTTTGTAGAAGCTCCCTCCAACTACCTGTTTCATAAGATAAACTTAAGGTTTTTCCATGAGTTAGAAACCAAATCCTTAATTTCATTAACAAATTAACTGCCTTCAATTTAGAAGCTGCCGGATCTGGACTTAACTACTAATTAAATTAGCATTTGCCTATAATCATAAGAAAAATTTGACCATTCACTCGTCTATTAAGTGAAATACAGTAACCCATACAAGAAAGCTTTTGGGCCCCCTAATATATAAGCCATATGATCGATCATTAATGTAAAATTCGGATAGCTAGCTAGGCTAGTTTAATTTTATTCAAGTGAAGGATGTATTTTGAGGATCAAATGTAGATAATAAATAACTTTATTTGATTATGTGCTAAAATTCAATTTTATTTTGATGATGAGGATTAAATTAAACTATTTTAAAACATAAGCTTTTATATATCTAACTAAAAGCAATTTCGTCATTTCCAATTCAGAGTTAATCATATGATTAACGTAGCCTTAATTTTTATTAGATGAACTTTAATGAATGTTTTTAAGATATTTGTTATTATAGATTCAAAAATAAAACAATTTAAGTCTATAACATATAAAAAAAATAGTACTCTTAAAAAACAGCTGTTAGTCGTGGACCTTCCTCCTTTGTTTTGGTCTAAGATTCCCAGAGAAAAGATTACAAAATGTTAAAGTAGGCTTAGCTCAAAAGTCATAATATGTTTTATTTTTTTTTTTAAAAAAAAACTTTATGAAATTCGAAATGAAAGATCGCCGTTCTAGCCTAGCCTTATACCTCTTTCACAAAGGAAAAATGACAAAGAGGATAATAAGAAGATCAAAAAAGAAAAAGAAGGGAATAACTGGATATATAATATTCCAAGAACATAAATCCGGAACTTCAATATTTCTTTTTTTTCCCACAAGAATATATCACTGTCTCTCTCTCTCTCTCTCTCTCAACACTTGCAATTACAAGAGAAGAATTGGAATAATTAAATTAAAAGTTCAATAAAATTCAGCTAATTCAATACACAAATTCAGCAACATATATAAATTTATGTGTTTCTTTTTCTCTTTGTCGTTGTAGGAATCAAATCAAGGGGAGGGTATACCTCAATTTCAATCTGCAGTTCGCACTTCCCTTTTATGGAAGTTCCTATGGCAGCCACAAGCAGCACAAGTAAGAGCTCCATCTGTTCCTTCTCTTCCACTAGCCATGAATTCTCTGCATCCATCTACAGCATATCCTCCACTATAAGCTGCATGATTCTTCTGACACTCTCCATATCGAATATTATTCCTTCCCCCTGAAGTAGCAGAAGAAGAAGAAGAAGATGAAGCGTCTCTTTTCACCACAACCTGTCTCTTTTTCATCTTTGCAAAATCAATTCCCTCAATAAACTTTGTAGATCAATTCCCTTCACCTCTTCATTTCAAATCCAGAAAACGCGATTAATTGCTGCAGGCAATTGATGATGGATGAATGATAAATAAATATTCTAGCTCTGTAGACTTTGTCAGTGGTTGGTGAATAACCCTAACCCTAACATGTAGATTTTATAAATGGCTACCACTAGCTATATAGGATTCATTAAAGAGATGGAGAAAAAAAAAAAAAAAAAAAAAAGATCATATAATTCATGAGGAATTGACCAGAACTTTTTGGTGCTCATTTCAACAGAGAGTAACTAACGACACGCGCGCATCTAGGAATTAATACCTTAGTCTCACAAGAAGAGTATCAATTAAGTAATTATTATTACTGTTTTATTAGCCAATGAAAGGACGACACGTCATCAAGAGGAAGTGGTGGTTCTTTTGATTGGTTTTGGAAGGATATGATAATAAGTAAGGGGGAGTTTCAGGACAGCTATATATATATATATATATATATATATATATATATATATATATATCTGTGTGTGTGGTGCCCTGTGATTCAGAACAGGACAAAACTTAAATGGGAACTCAAGGAGGGAATGCTTGTCCTCACACTGGCCATACAATAACCCTGGAATTGTCTTTCAGAATTGATAGCTCACCTATCTCAAAATGCATGCATGCCTTTCTACTTCTACCAAAAAGAGAAAATTAATAATGAAATTTGGATCACATTCAAAATCAAAATATATACCTCTTAGCTAGCTGTATGTATAGAGATATATCAATACAGGGGAAATATATTGGGGCAAGAATTAAGTAGGATGAAAGTGAATTGCTTTATAGATTAAACTATTTTAAGCAGAGTCAGCCGCTAATTTTATATCTGCAGTGGGTCCATTTTGATACTCAAAAGGCAGATTGCTGTGGCCCTAGCAACTGTGACAACAACTATTGTAAGATTCTAATAATTATAAGACCATTCCCCCACTCCCTTATGTAAATTAATGTGGGCCCTTCTCTTCTATCCTCTGGATCAAATCATGGACAATCATAACTTTTTCACAATTTCAACATCATATCATATGCTCTTCAACTATACTTATCCCCCATCAATTCATCAACTAGCTAGCTAAAACAATTTTCATGTATTTATGTGTATTTATAAGAGAAAAAGAAACGGCTAGCTTATTATAAAACTTCCTTATTGTACATAACATATATATATATATATATATATATATATATATATATATATATCCTCTGAGTCTGACATGTAGCTAGTTTAATTTTTAAGTTTTCACAGCATGGCTTTGCAAATACACCTTTACATATATATAGGAGAAGAAACAACAAAATAGAAATATGAAGGATGGATATATAGGTAGGAAAGAAAACAAAAGTGACCGGTATCCACAAAATCTGCATAATTAGGATCTTGAAATATTATTATTGGGCAGCAGAATGGCTGGGGAAGAATAAGAATACCCATAGAGACATGTTTGATGTTGAAAGGTGTGGATTCTTCAATTAAGCCATGAGTAATACTTGGTGAAGCAGGAGGCATGAGGAGCCTCCACCAACAGCATATCAAAGTAAAGAACTAGAAAGGACAAGCCCACAATGGGGCAGTAACATGTGCACATTTGAGAAAGTGACAAAGGACAAGGACACATGCTTGTCAATCAGACATGGACGTATACGTAGTAGTTCATTTACACACACATATAAAGAGAGAGAGATTAATTAATTAATTAATTAATTGAATGAATGAATGAAAAATCTTGCTTAAAAATGAATTGAAGGATTTACTTTTGTTCAGCAAAATATATATATGGAGAAGACAATGGCATAAGATTGCCAGCGCTGAGAGGTGAATTGTGTAGAGCATTATTGTAACAGGAGAATTTATGAAGGAGTACTTGAAACAATGTGCTGTGAGTGATGCCTGGTTGTCCTTTTGGCTAAGGTCAAGTACTGATGGAAGTGTGTGTGGCTGTTTTGTTCCACTGAAGACCCTGCCCTGTAGGGGTCACACTACTCCCATATTGTTCTTCACTCATCACCTCTGAACCACTACCCCATATATATCTTGTCCTCCAGAACCCAAAATTTCCTTATCCTTTTCTACTTAATTTCCTATATATATTATATCCTTCATACCATTCCGCACCTTTCCGCTAGCTAGCTAGCTACCAATGTTAAACACCAGCTCCTTGTCCTTCACCAATTCGATATATACTCATAGAATGAGCAAAAATTTATGTGCTCATAGAATGAAAGAAATTTCTTAACCATATATATATTTCTTTGTGCTCGATGCTTGCTAGAAATGATGTTGTATTTTGCGTCATTTAATTTTATAGATCGATGCACTTGTATAGATTTTATTTCATAATAATGCCAATGAGAAATCACTTACTTAATTAGATGATGTAATGCAAATACGAGCCCTATTGGTCATCTCATCCCACGGTTGGGAATTTGGATTTGCTGCTCTCAGATAAATTGTGCAGTTAGATGCTCGGAACTGTTAGATGAAGATCGAATGGTTCATATTCGAGTTAGCTTTTAAATTTGACTTTCCATGCTGTTACAATGTGAGTTATTCGATCTTCATTTAACGCCTTAGGATAGCTAAGTGCACCAACGACACCATATTTTAACCACGGTTGAGTTAACAATTTGGCCTACTCGACCCAACTCGATACAGATAGCGGGTTTTGTGGGACAAGTTAAAAAATCCAGGAGTTATTTAATTTTCTAAAATAAAGACTTGAGAGCCCCACATTTTTTCGAGGTATTCGACATTTTTACGGTTTTTGCAAGTAACAGACTCTTATCAAGGCGGGCTAAAAAGCTCGGTTGGGCTAACCTATTTTACCGGCTCTAACTGCATAGAATTCAGATCCCACTGTTGGCCAGTAATTTTCTCTCCGTTGGCCACTAGTGGGGTATTGATTGAAAAAATTTATACTATATATTGCCCCCTTGACATCACTTGCTGGCTTCGCCCCTAAATCAAATGTCAATTTGGGCTACCCGACCCGACTCAATACAAATAACAGATTTTGCAGGTCAAGTTATAAAATCTATGAGTTATTCGGTCTTCTAAAATAAAGACCCGAGAGCCCCACATTTTTTCGAGATACTAGACATTTTTATAGGTTTTACGAGTAGCAGACTTTTATCAGGTCAGACTAAAAAAATCGGGAATTATTCGGACTTCTAAAAGAAATACTTACACCTTATATTTTTGTGAACTTTTATGGGTTTGGCCGATTGGGCTAACCTATTTTACCAGCTCTAACGGCAGGAATTTCAGATCCCACTATTGGCCAATAATTTTCTCTCTCTCCTTTTTAAGTTAACTTTATTATCATCTTTATAAAAACATTTGTTGAAAAAAGAGAGAGAAGCAGTTACCTCATATGGTATAAGAGCAAGTACATAGACATATATTATTCATACAATAACTTTATATAACATTTCATATAATACATTTTTTTTTCTATTTTTTTATTATATCATCCATCATATCTTATATTTTTTCTTCTATTTTTATTTCACTCATTATTATATAAAACAATTGTATAAAATTGTTATATAATTACTATTTGTCGGTCTGGCATGCCTTATATACATAGGCAAGTTACCATTTTTGTAGGAGTAACATTTTTTATATTATTATTGCCTTTGTCAAGTAAGGCAAAAGCTCAAGGTATTGTTGGTGCAGGTACTTGAGTGGGATCTCGTGTGAACAGTCGCATCATAACATTTGTATAAGGATTACGGTAATGTTTCGTGTAACATTGTAACGTAACATAGTGATATAAATAGTGCATTATTGTTTATGATACATGTATCGTTACTCTAAGGATTATGGATCGATATCCATTATTATTATATCATTTATTTCATTTAATAATATAAATTATCATATTTATTAAATAATATAATAATAATTAATGATAATTTAAAAAAAAAAATTACACAGATTCTGCATAACTACTAAACTTTCTATACAAAAAAGTTGTTAAATAGCCTTACTTTATGTTAGAGGTACCAAGCTAAAAATATAATGATACATTTTTAATTAATAATTATTGCAATTCTTTAGCAAAATTTTATGCTAAAAATCAAATCTATTGTTGTAGATGATCACAAGGGCATATTTGGTAGAATTGACAAAAATAGGGTGCAGAGAAATAAAGAAGAGAAAAATAGACTAGAGAAAGATGGATGAGAAATAGAAAAAAAAATTGAGCTATTTTGTATGAAAAAATTATGAATGAAATAGAGTGAGAATACATTATGATAGTTCTCTTTCATCCTATTTGTTATGAGAAAAATATGAGTGAGATGAAGTGAGATAGAATGTAGAAGTGAATTTCCACCTTATTTCTCTTCTCTTTAAGAGAGAAATTTTTCTAGTGGTATTCACACCATTCCCTAATTTCTCTCCTACCAAGGAGATAAAGATTTTTCTTCTCACCCTATTTCCTCTCCATCCAAATTTCCATCTTATTTCTTTTCCACCAAATAAGGGGAAAGTGTGAATTGGTCCCGTTTTAAGTGTGAAGCCACGTAAGTACAATCATCTCATAATATCAAGTGATTGTACACCTCAAATATGGGGTATAAATAGAAGAGAGATAAAAAGAAAAAAAAAGTGAGAGAAAATAAGTGATATAATAAAAAAGAAAAAGGAGATAAAATAAAGTTAAATATAAGAGAAAATAAGTGTATAAAATATAAGAATTGAGCTCTGAGTTTCAATATGTTATTATATGAAAATGTACCACCCTCTCAATGTGTCATTACTCGCTTTGTCATTAGTTGACGATTAACTTATAATTAATGTGTGTCAATATGTTGTTAGCCTAATGTTTTCAAGATGTCATGCAATAATTTTTTTGGCATAATATCTTAATTTTTTTTATCTTTCCTCTTATACAAAACCTTAAATAACTCCATTGATTTAATTTAACACTAATTAGTAGAGCAGTCAATCTAGAGTACCCTTCCTGATCTGATGCAGTTAACAGACTTTTGTGGGTCAGGCTAAAAATTCGAGAGTTACTTGGGCTTCTAATTAAAACAAAACCTGAGGTATACATTTTTCCGAGTTTTTGCGGGCAGCCCTAACTTTTTTGCAGGCTTTTGTAAGCTTTTGCTTTTAGTAGGCTTTATTGAACAGGGATAAAAAAACCCGTATGAACTGACTCATTTTATCAACTCTAGTGGTTAGACGTAAGATGTGCCATTTCCAATGTATTCAAAAATTCCTTGGCCCATATTATTAGTTCTACTTGTTAGACATAAGATGTGTCATTTCCAATGTATACATAAATTCCTGAGTGATTTTAGGATGGACCCTCTTGAGTTTGGGTCCACCGTAGACCCTTAATTTTATTACTATAAAAAGTAAATTTTATTTTATAATATATATTAATAGATTTTTTTAATATTAAATGTATGATATTTATGGTAAAGGTCTACCATAGACCACTTTTTTTGTGGTCCATCCTAAAACTCCCCTAAATTCCTTGTGGTGGTTGATAGCAGTGTTGTCAATAGCGAATCGCGGAAAGCCAAAATTCCGCTATGTGAAATAGCGGATAGCGTCGCGGGAAAATAACGGAAGTCATATAGCGGTTGAAATATATTAATTATATATGTAAAAAAATTGCATAAAAATAAACTGCATAAAAATAAGTAGTATCAAAAAGTGATAATATTAACTCAAAATCTCAAATGTTCAAAACAAAATAATGATAATACTAAGTAGTGATTACTAAAAACATAAACATTAAAAAGATCAAACATAAAAGACAAAGGAACTATTCATTCTTCTCTCTTTCCCCAATATAATCATCATTCTCATTGTCAGATAATGATGCATATCCTTCAACTTCTTCTACTTCTGAATCCTCAAAATCACCATCTTCTAATTCTTCTAATTCTTCCAAAACTGGATCATCTTCCACTTCAACCATTGTCTTTTTTCCCTTTTTGGATGAAGATGCACTAGCCAAACCCTTCCTTGTTTTAGATGCAACAACTGCACTACTAGGGGCTTCCTTTCTCTTTTTAGTTCTTTTCCTAGTATACGTTCTAGGCTCCCCAACTTCTGAAGCCCTATAAATAGCTTCCCAATTAAGTGCCTCATCATCATTTTCATCCCTAAAGACCCTTTCATTCCCAGCATTATCTTCATCACCATCCATCATCCCAACCAGCCACTCATTACATTCATCGATATCATTAAGTGAAATAGGGTCAATCTCATCTCTAAAATTGTATCATTTGAGTAGCGCTTGATTATATTTGACATACACTAAGTTGTGTAGTCTTTTATGCTCAAGTCTATTCCTTTTTTTAGAATGAATCTGCAATAATAAAATTAGATATCTAATTAAACAATTTATATAACTAGTTGTAGAACTAGAAACTAGAAAAGTACTATTAACTAATAAGTAATAACTACTAACAAAATTGTTTAATTTACTTGCTCAAACACACTCCAGTTGCGTTCACATCCTGATGCACTACATGTCAAGCTCAAGATCCTTATAGCCAATTGTTGTATATTTGGAGTTGATAGTCCATACATCCACCACCATTGTGCTACAAATCCAAAGGAACGTCATGCAATGACATGTAACAGATTTTAAAATTTAGAAGAAATAAGAAAACTACATTATTTCTCACCTGGTGCAATTGTTTTCCTTTGTGAAATTGCAAATTTATTTCCAAACATACCACCAGAAGTTTTGTATATTGGTAGCTCCTCTAGAATCTTTTCTCTACCCTCTGTAGTAGGCACCAACCTCTCAATGCATGCATACAACCCATTAGTCACCTCAAAATCAAATTCAATTGAGGGATTGCTATAGAAAAATTCTGGGTTTAGAAAGTGGCCAGCTGCATGTAAAGGGCGATGAAGTTGGCAAGTCCATCTTTTATCAATAATTTCAAAAACCTCCTTATATTTGCTTTCATTCCCCTCAAAAGATTTCATAATAGCTTCCTTGGCCTTCTCCATTGCCTCATAAATATAACCCATGGCTGGTTTTTTCTCACTATCAACAAGGCAAAGCACACGCACAAGAGGAGCCATCACCTTAAGTGTATACACTAAATTATTCAAAAAGGATGGCATGAGTACAATTTTTGTTGCTTCCCTCCCTTTGGTTTCCTTGGACAATTTATTATTTGTCCAATCATCTGAATCAAACATTTTCCTCAGATTTGCTTTCTCCTTATGAATTCTTTCCAATGTGAGGAAGGATGTGGCAAATCGAGTTATTGCATGCCTCACTAATTTTATCTTGTTGGTAAAGTACCTCAATGGGCTTAAGGTACTTTGAATGATTATAGATGAATCCAACAAGGAATATTGCCCTTTGAATTACCTTCTTTATAAGAGGAAGCTTTCCAATGTCCTCTAACATCATATCTATGCAGTGGGCTGCACAAGGAGTCCAATACAAATGTGGCCTTTTTTCTTCTAGTAACTTACCAACAAGGACATAGTTGCTTCCATTGTCTGTTATAATCTGAACAACCTTTTCTTCTCCTATCTCATCCACAATATAGTCAAGCAACTCAAATATTTTCTCACCAGTCTTCACAATGTTCGATGCATCAATAGATTTAATGAACATTGTCCCTGCTGGACAGTTCACCAAGAAGTTGATTAAGGATCTTTGCTTTCTATCCGTCCATGCATCAGACATAACCGAGCATCCAAATCTTCCCCATTACTCTTTTTGACCCTTCAACAAATCTTCAGTGTATGCCAACTCCCGGTTAAGGAGTGGAACTCTTATATCATGGTATGATGGAGGATTTAAATTTGGTCCAAAGCTTCCAACAGCTGTAAGGATGTCATGAAAACTTTGCAGCTTAACCATGTTGAAAGACAAGCCAGCTTGGTACCAAAATCAAGCTATGTATTGATGAACTCGTGCAGTAGCCTCCTTGTCACATGCCTCCCTTATGCTTGCTTGCCTCAATTTCTCTTTTTCCTTTTTCTCAATAGCAGTTTCAAGTCTTCGAAGATAAAGATCAATAGGGCCCTTTGAAGCATTCTTCCTTCCACTAGCATTATCAGGTACAGGTTTAGGTGCTGCAATTTCTCTAAACCCCTCATCAAGAAGATCACGATGCATCTTTTGAAGTGCTTCACTGTCTTGTTTCTTCTTATCCTCTACATATTGCAGCAACTCTTCTCTGACCTCTTTTGGGCATTTAGGACAAGCTTTGCAGTTACCCTTCTTTCCTGTCAAGTGTTCTTTCATTCTAGTAATTCCACCCCACGTGGTCTTCCCACAAAAATTGCATATGCAGCCATTGGTATGATTTTCTTGTGTTGGATGGCAGTATTTCCATCTAGGGTTAGTCCTAGATGCAACTGTTGAAGGATTTGATGATCCTTCACTTGCCATACTACACATAAAAATTGAAAACAGAGTATGGATAGAAGGTTTGACAAGGATTTTAAAATAGAACAAAATAAGGAGGAAGGGAAAAAAACGGAATTGGAAAGAAACAAAGAGAGAATCAGAGAAAACAAAAAAGAGGAACATGGAAAAAAAGGGAGAGAAAAAGAAACAAAAACATGAAAACTGAAGATGAAGAAAGGGGGAATAAATCAAACAAAAAACAGAGGAAGAGAGGGAAAGAAACCAAAAAGCATTAGTAAACGAAAACAAAACAAAGAAAGAGATAGAGGAGAAAAGAAAAAACAGAAGAAGAGTAAACGAAAACAGAACAGAGAAAGAGATAGAGGAGAAAAATGAAAAAACAGAAGAGTAAACGAAAACAGAGCAAAGAAAGAGATAGAGGAGAAAATAAAAAATAGAAGAAGAGTAAACAAAAACAGAACAGAGAATGAGATACAGGAGAAAAGAAAAAAAAAAGAAGAGGATGGTGGTGTTACCTAGACTATCCGGAAAGTCGTCGGAGACTCGCCAGAGATGATGACGATGAAGGAGGATGTCTGAAGGCAGATGGAGGAGCATAATGGAACAGTCCTTTTACGTGTTAGAAGGGTTACCCATTTGATTTTTCATGGGTGGGAGGGTTAGTAGTGTAACCTTTGGCAAAAGTAAGTCATGTGCGCTGCACATGTTGACTCCTCAGTGTCCCTATTAAAAAAACCAAAAAAATCGCTATTTCCGCTACGTTTGCTATCACCGCAACAAATATAGCGGCCGCTATAGCGCTTATAGCGAAACTGCAATCACGTCGCGATTTTCATAGCGGATTGTTAAAAAACCGCTACGCTATAGTGCTATAGTGCCACTATGACCGCTATTTGATAACACTAGTTGATAGAAATAGATTGGCTAATGGTGTAACAGCCCGCATGGGAGGAAGGTAGAGTAAAATAAATGATGTAAAAATATTTAATAAAGAGGGGGACTAAACCAGATGGGCACTAACTCATCAAGAAGTGTAGAATCAATATTGGAAAAGCAAAAATAAATCACAACTTTGAAACATGGTTGAGATACATGATAAATTGATTTTTGAGTTTTATAACTTAAAACCAAAGCCTGAAAGTGTGTGAGGATAATCATTTATTGAAAAATTAATGATTAAGATAAAGACAAAAAGTTTAATCAATATGTTGTTAGTCTAAAAAAGTTTTACATTGTCATCCAATGATGTGTTATCACATCATTTATTAAATATATCACTTTATATGTTATTAAACTCAGTACATAATGTGACAACATTTTATTGGATGACATAGTAATTTTTTTTACAGTGGCAATGTATTAAATCCTAAGATGAATTACTTATACATGTGTAATCAATTATAACAATATTAAATTCTAACCATTGATTTTTCAATTAATGATCATTATTTTTTACTTTATTTTCTAAAATATATTCTTCATTTTAGAAAAGTCAAACCCTTGATTAAGAATCATATTTAGTATGATTTGTCATTGCAAAGGACTATATGATTGACATATATGTGAATATATTTATGATGAGGTTTTTTACTTCTTAAGAATTTTACCCAAATTTTACTTCAAGGTCAACTATGTAGGAAACATACAATCCATGTGATTTTTCTTCTAACAATGTTGTCTAGGAAAAGCTATCCACATCTAAAAACTGGATCTGAATTCTCTTCTGCCTCTTCTATCTCTGCAGCAAAGTTTAGCTATGGAATCATTAAGTAATAAAAATCTGTAACTATTCTGTAGCTAAACTTTGTTGTAGAGGCTACAACACTGCAGATGATCCATACACACAAAAAAAAAACTAGTAGTGGTCCCATATTCAAATAAGTTAAAAAAAACTATTTCAATATTTTGCACTTTTTTTATAGAAAAAATAAGAAAAATCATTTCAAAATAATATATTTAAACTTTTCATGTAAAATTAATTTTATTCGGCATTGGTTTTCAAATTCAGTAAAGTTATAATAAAGTTAGGTTATTCCTTAACCAAACTCCACCCCAACGAAATTTCATTTGGTTATCTTACGCTCGTTTGGGTGATTTTTAGTTTTGAGTGTTAAATTCTTTTAAAATCAAAACAAGTTTTCTAATTTTAATTTTATGTGATTTTTAGTTTTATAAAATTATTGAGACACTTGTTGTTTAGTAGTCAAGATGAGAGAGATTGATTGAGATAAATTACCTTAATATCCTGTTTTAGTGGCAGAGGCTAGAGGGTGTCGATCGGCAACAATAGGGGAGGATGTTGGGGGATAGCAGTGAAGATAGGTGTTGGATGGCAGTGGCAACGGCGGTGGAGGGTGTTAGATGGTGGCCGCTATAGAATTATTTTTAATTTATTGATTTAAAAAGGAAATTGTCACATTGCTACATGGTCGGTGCATTTGGGATACGTTTGCGCAAGGCCCAATTAATTTCTCCATTACCAAAGCAACATAGTGCGCAACTGTGCATCCGTGTGTTCCATCCCAAAACGGATATCTTCTTGACCCAAAAGGGAAACGATTATCTTCGACCATAGTCCATAGGTTAGTTAGGCTATACCGACTGAGATCTCACAATTATCCTAGGGTTGAGATATTTTTATTTTTCACAATGAAGTAGAGAAAAATCTTATTTCACTCCTCCATGCACAAAAAAAAAATGAAACGGAAGTAAAGAATGAGATATTAAATGGGATATATTTTATTGTAATACGTTTTATTCCATTAAAATAATTTAAATAATTATGATTCTATTTCATCAATCCACTATATTCCATACCTTTTCGTCCTTTTTTTTTTTGGTCCAAAGGAAGCATACCTTTTCGTCCTTCCAAACACATTTTTAGATTACTCTATTTATTGAATTCGGATAGTCCAGAACTTGTGGGCTGTTTTGTGACCCTTGCTTTTGGGCCTGAATTAACAAAAGTTGTATGACTACCGAAAGGTCCGAAACTAGAGGATAGACAGACTTGACACCATAATATAGTTTATATTTACAAAAAAAAATTGAAAGATATATTGTGTGTCCAGCACGGCAGATACACTAGCTTATTAAAAAATTGAAAGATATATTGAGTAGTTTAACATAAGGTTATAGGTTCAAATCCCATTGATTTCCTTATAAAAAAAAGATACACTAGTTTATAGCGCATTTGATTGGTTTATAAACTCATTTGGCCATATTGTAAGTGTTTGGTGAATAAACTTATTTTAGTAGCTTACAGTGTTTTTCTATATACAATTTCAAGTAGTATTTGAGCTTATAACTTATAGCTTATTATCTTTTTTGTATTTTTACTCTTAATACTTTTAATAAAATCTATTCATCATAGTTTTTTAAAATATTCCCCTAAATCCTATTCAAATAAAACATACTCTATAAAAAATTAAATAATGAAAATAAAAATAGACTTGGCCTATGTTAATATGCAAAATAAAATAATTGAAACTAAAAAAATAGTATAATTAAAATTGATAATTAATTTTTTTTAAAAAAATTATATTTACCAAAAAAATATTTTTCTATTAAACAAAATTAGAATATATATATATATATATATAAACATGTCCTTTTATATCATTTTATATTTATCAACTACTTCAATAGCTAACTTTATCAAAGACTTTTAATTCAATAACCTAAAAATTAGCTTTTCAGCTATTAGTTAGCTTTACAACTATTTTTGCCAAACATAGCAATAATGATAATAGTGTTATGCCCAAGTTTAGAGCATGTTTGGAAAGACCAATAAGCTAGCTTCTAGTTTATTTAACTAGATTATAAACTAGTTTGACCAACATAAAAATGTTTGGTAAGACATAAACCTCTAGCTTATTTTCAGAGTTCTCACCTCATAGCTTGTAGCTTATTTATATTTTTTTCTATTTTTCTCTCATATTTTAATACACTTCCCCTGTTGACAATTAAAATAAATTGCCTTGATAAATTGTATATGCCAAAAAAAATATATGAACACTCAAGAACTAATTTCACACACATTTTTTTTATTTCGTTGATGAATAATACACTTACAAACTTGGCATTTGTTAATAGCCAACTTACACACTCAAGATGACACAAAAAACTTGTTAAAGTTTTTCTCTCAATTTCTAACACTCACTGATGACAACCAGTCAGTGGACCTCTAGACTGACAGCTGATGGCTAGAGTCAACATTGGAGCTGCTTGAAATGTTTGGAGCTGAACCAAGCATGAGTCTTCCTTCATGAGGGTCAACCCTTGGTCAACCCTTGACCATTGACCAAGAAGCCAAAGTCAACAAACAAGACTCAACTTAATTAGGAAACAATGTAATTAGGACTTTATGATGTAATTAGCTTTATGATGTAATTAGGACATATTAGTCTTTTTCTTAATTAGGGGCGCCCATATAGTTGGGTTTTATTGGTTAGTAGGATACCTTGCTACAAGATTTAGAAGGTCATGGGATCTAATCCCACCTAAGATAGAAAATTACCTCATCTTTCTTTTCCTTGTTAAAAGGGGCGCTATTTTTGAGGTTTATTGGCTTAAGGCTTAGCTTAGCCATAAACCATTAGGGGCATGGGTTCAAATCCCACTTAGGATGGGATTTCACTCATCTTTTATTTTTCTCCCCCTTCCCTCATGTAAGTGGCCGCCCCCTCTCTCCCCCATTCCTATATAAAGGAGTCTCCTCTCTTGTAATTAAGACATTGAATTTTGAAGTAAAGGCATTATGCCAATTTTTCTCCTCCCTTTGTGAGTTGAGTGAGGCTTGGTGGTTGTTGCTCAAACCATATTGAGACTTATCTAATTCTCCTGAATTAGTGGCGTCTGGCATTGGACTTATCTGCTGCAAGTGGACTCTTGCTTCAGTGGCGTCCTTCCCATTTCTTCCTCTCCACTTTTTCTTTCATTTTCTCTCATTTTCTTGCATTTTCTTGCGCAATTATAGCTGCTGCCCTGCACCTATAATTCGCAATTTTAGTGCCTTTAATTGATTCTAATCGGTTGGTTTTGCTCAATTCTAGATCCTACACCCATCCGGCTATCAATTGGTATCAGAGCTTGTTGAATTTGAGCAATTTTGGAGCTGAATTGGGGCTGTTTGGGCGCGCAAAACTGCACCTATTTTGTGCAGAATTTTCATCATTTTAGTGTAATTCCATCCCTCTTTTCAATTGTAATTTGGATTTGGACTGTTTCCCGGGCCCGAGATGCCTTTCTGCTGCTATCAGCACTTGTCTGTCTTGATTGAATTGGTTGATTTCTTGCTAGTTTGGGGGCTGTTTTGGGCCGCTAATTCCCACCCCCTAGGTGTTTGTTTAAATGCCTCTTTAATTGCTCATACTTGTTCTTGAGTAATTCTTGCAAATTGCTTGATATAACTGTTTGTTTGTGGTGAAGTGTGGTAAGAGGAGGCATTGTTGTCTTCATTTTTCCAAAGATCGTTCACCTACATTTCTCCCCTTCAACATTAATTGTTTATTCCCCATATTCATCTCTTTACTTTCCGCCTTTAATTTTCCGCCATTTAATTTCCGCTTCTCCCCATCCTTTTAATTTCCGCTTCCCCCTTTACTTTCAGTCATTTACTTTCAGTCCTCCCCATCCTTTTAATTTCCGCTTCCCCCTTTACTTTCAGTCATTTACTTTCAGTCCTCCCCATCCTTTTAATTTCCGCTTCCCCCTTTACATTTCTGCTCTCCCCATCCTTTTACTTTCTGCCATCCCCTTCTACTTTCTGCCATTTACATTTCTGTCCTCCCCATCCTTTTAATTTCAGTTTCCCCCTTTAATTTCTTGCCATTTAATTTTGCGCAATTTTTCCTCTTTATTTTGCCATTTTATGCGCATTTTTTGGGCTCTTGTGTTGTTCAATTTCCTACTCTTGTTATGTCTGTTTGATTGGCATTCTGATTGCAAATTTGGATTGACTGCTATCTCTACCTTGGACTTTCCCTGTTTGATTGTGCAAAACGCTCACCTATATGATCTTTTTTTGGTTCATAGTATTGGAAGAAGATCAACAAATTCTAATTGTTGATTTTCCTTCAAATTTTATTTCCAATCTTAAAATTGAACCAAGCGCGTTTCTGTGACCATACCGGTTTTGTATAATCAACAAGGAAGTGCTAAGCAAATTTTTTGGCCATTTTTGAAATCAAGTTGCCATCACGTTTTTACAGTTTTTAGAAATCAGTTTGTTCATTATTTTTGCTTTTCTGGGCCACTTGGACCAGTTTACAGTCAGAAAATTCCAAAAATATTACAGTAGGTACAGTTAATTTTCTTTTCATTGTGTACAAATTTCTGTAATTTTCTGTTGGGGAAAAAGACAAAAAAAGAAAGAAAAGGCAAAAAAAATACAAAAAGTACGTACGTGCCAAAAATAGAAAAAGAGGTGTAAAAAGCAAAAAAAATGGTGCAAAAGTCAACAACAAGGAAGAAAAAGTCAAAAGACACACAAAAAGAGTCAAAAATTCAAAAAAAAATTCAGAAAAATAGAAAAACAAAAACAAAGAAGTATCCCAACAATACAGTAACATTTTTACTGTAATTTTTCTGTTTCATTTCCCTGTATACCGTAATTGAGTTGTATTTGTTGTTTTCTTAAAAACGACAATTTTGACAACTCTTTTTCAAAAATCACCAAAAACAATTCTCTTTGCAATTTCTCCCGTCTTGTCTTGTTTGCTGTCTGCTCTTGTGTATAAGCTTATTTGAGTGTCAGCTTTTCTTGTTTGTCATATCAATTCTTTTGTTTTGTCTTAGGATTTTTTTTTTCAATCTTATTCCAGTAGGTATTTTTCTTTGTTAGTGCGCTTCTATTTGGGTAAGGGTTAAGACTTAGACTCACGTTGGTCTTTGCAACTTCTAATCAACCTCCAACCGAGTAGAAGAAGCAAGGGAGTTTTCATTATAGAAAAAGCCCAAAAAGAGTGACATACACGAGTGTTAACATTCCATTGAGTGTAAACACTTAGTGAGTGGAAAGGTCCAAATTCTTGAAAATAAAAAAAAATTTTAACAATGGGTAGTAGGAGCTCACCACCTCCTTCACCTAGAACTTTGAGGTATAGGGCCGATTTGCAACATGCAATTCAAGACATGGCCAGAATAATGAGCCATGAGATGTGTGAACTTAGGAAAGAACTAAGTGGGAATAGGAGGGAGAGAAGGCATTCTTCTCAAGAAGGAGGAAGTGAGGATAGGTATAGTGTGGTTAGGAGTGAAGATAGGTACCATGCTGAGAGTAGTGAGGGAGAGAGACACTCTAGCCAAACCTATAGGAGAAGGGAAAGGGAAAGAGAGCATAGAAGGCCTAGGAGGCGTGAGGAACCTAGAGGGTTTAGAGAAGACTACTATGAGGAAAACCCTAGAAGAGAAAGAGAAGAGTATTATGAAGAGAATCCTAGGAGGCATAGGAGAGAGCATAGGAGAGAAGAAGAGCCTAGAAGGGAAAAAGGTTTTAGAGGGGTAAAAATAGAAGTCCCAACCTTTAATGGTAGAAATGATGTAGAACAATACCTAGAATGGGAACTTAAAATTGAACAAATTTTTAGTTGCCATAGGTATAGGGAAGAGGAAAAGGTTAAAATTGCCTCTCCAGAATTCAAGAACTACGCCTTAGTTTGGTGGCATCAGCTTCAGGCTGAAAGAAGAAGGTGCAATGCTCCTTTGGTTTCCTCTTGGGAGGAAATGAAGTCCATCATGAGAAAGAGGTTCATACCTCAACATTATACTAGGGAGTTGCACATCAAACTCCAAACTCTTAAGCAAGGATCTAAGAGTGTAGATGAGTACTTTAAGGAAATGGAACTTGCTTTAATTAGGGCCAACATAGTTGAGGATAGTGAAGCAACTATGGCTAGGTTTATCAATGGACTTAATTTCGACATAAGGGACATAGTGGAATTGCATCCTTATGTAGAAATGGAGGACTTGGTACACCAAGCTATTAAAATTGAAACTCAACTAAAAAGAAGGGTAGCTATAAAAGAGGAAACACTAGTTTTACAACTAGGAACAAGGAAACCCTAAAAGAAGATAAGGGAAAGAGCCAAGAGAAGGAGGAACCTAAGGTTCCTAGGGTTACTTCTAACCCCACTCCTTCTACTAAAAAGGAAGAGCCCTCTACCTCCACAAGAAACATCAAATGTTTCAAGTGTGATGGCAAGGGACACATAGCTTCCCAATGCCCAAATAGGAGGGCAATGTTGGTTAAAGAGAATGGAGAGTACACTAGTGCAAGTGAGAATAAACAAAGTGAGGATGAGGAAAAAGAAACTAGTGAAGAAGAGAATGAAATTAAGAAAGAAGTATATAGGACCGAGGGTAAACTTTGCATGGTGAGAAGGTCCCTAGGAAATCAAATAATAAGAGAAGATGAACAAAGGCAAACTGTCTTCCACACTAGATGCATGGTAGAGGGACGAATTTGCTCCCTAATTGTTGATAGTGGAAGTTGCACTAACATTGCAAGTGCAAGAATGGTGGAAAAACTTGGTTTATCTACCACTCCCCACCCCAGACCATACAAGTTATCTTGGATATGTGATGATGGGGAAAGGGAAGTAAGTAAGCAAACTCTCATCTTTATTTCCATAGGTGATTATGATGATAATGTTCTTTGTGATGTTGTACCTATGGATGCCACACATATCTTGTTGGGTGGGTCTTGGCAGTTTGATAAGAGAGCCATCCACGATGGATACTCTAATCAAATATCTTTTAAACATGATGGAACTAAAATTACTTTGATGCCAATGTCAATCCAAGAAATATGTGAGGATCAAGCTTACATGAAGAGAGAGATAGAACTTGAGAAAATTAAGAGACTTAAAATAGAAGATGAGGATAGAAAGAAAAAGAAAGAAGAAACATCAAGAGTGATGATAGAAAAGGTGAAAACCAAAGAGAGACAAAAAAATAAAAGGGAAGTCATGTTATTACTTCATCAATTCAAAACTGCTGATCTTAATTGTTTTGAAGGAGACCAAGGAAGGAAGCTGCTGATTAAGGAAGGAGGACGTAGCAACGCTACAAGGGAGTTTCCTCTAACCTTTTCTCCTATTTCTTCTTCTTCTTCCACTTCCCTTCTTTCTTCCACTTCCTTTCTTTCTTTCACTAAAGCTCCCTACATGATTCCCAAGTACTATTGCTATGAGCATTAGAGGTTGCATGCTTGGGAATAATGAGTCTTCTTTTCTATGTTGACTAGGTGCGCAAGGATGTCCATTGTTGAAGACCTAGCAAGGATTCACTAATCCTAAAGAGAAGCCTCCACCTTCTCCTCTTTGTCATCCAACCTTTTATTTCTCTTCTACCCCTTATATTCTTCTCATTTTCAGATTTGAGGACAAATGCTTTTCAAGAGAGAGGGGATGATGACAACCAGTCAGTGGACCTCTAGACTGACAGCTGATGGCTAGAGTCAACATTGGAGCTGCTTGAAATGTTTGGAGCTGAACCAAGCATGAGTCTTCCTTCATGAGGGTCAACCCTTGGTCAACCCTTGACCATTGACCAAGAAGCCAAAGTCAACAAACAAGACTCAACTTAATTAGGAAACAATGTAATTAGGACTTTATGATGTAATTAGCTTTATGATGTAATTAGGACATATTAGTCTTTTTCTTAATTAGGGGCGCCCATATAGTTGGGTTTTATTGGTTAGTAGGATACCTTGCTACAAGGTTTAGGAGGTCATGGGATCTAATCCCACCTAAGATAGAAAATTACCTCATCTTTCTTTTCCTTGTTAAAAGGGGCGCTATTTTTTAGGTTTATTGGCTTAAGGCTTAGCTTAGCCATAAACCATTAGGGGCATGGGTTCAAATCCCACTTAGGATGGGATTTCACTCATCTTTTATTTTTCTCCCCCTTCCCTCATGTAAGTGGCCGCCCCCTCTCTCCCCCACTCCTATATAAAGGAGTTTTCTCTCTTGTAATTAAGACATTGAATTTTGAAGTAAAGGCATTATGCCAATTTTTCTCCTCCCTTTGTGAGTTGAGTGAGGCTTGGTGGTTATTGCTCAAACCATATTGAGACTTATCTAATTCTCCTGAATTAGTGGCGTCTGACATTGGACTTATCTGCTGCAAGTGGACTCTTGCTTCAGTGGCGTCCTTCCCATTTCTTTCTCTCCACTTTTTCTTTCATTTTCTCTCATTTTCTTGCATTTTCTTGCGCAATTATAGCTGCTTCCCTGCACCTATAATTCGCAATTTTAGTGCCTTTAATTGATTCTAATCGGTTGGTTTTGCTCAATTCTAGATCCTACACCCATCCGGCTATCACTCACCTTGATGCTTAAACTAACTAATACCACACCTATTTATACTAAAACATAAACTCTAAAACCAACAAAACAAACCACCTTTTGAGACTTTTAAAACCAAGCATGCATGGTTGGTTAAATCAATAAAATGACAAGCTGCAAATCTTGACTTTCAATAGCATGATAATATAGTTTTCATGCCATATAGAACCAAAACAAAGATTATAGCGTGTAGTTGAAAACCTTGACTTTGAAGCATGATAATCTAGCATTCATGCCATATAGGAACAAATGATAGATTATAGCATGCTTATCAAGTTGCCAAGTTTTAATTTCCAACATCCTCCCTAAAACTTGGCTTGATCATCCCAAACATATTTTTCAACTTCAAGAATAAATTGACTTTGAGTGGCTTTGTAAAGATATCTGCTATTTGATCTTCCGACGAACAATATTCCACCACAATTTCTTTATCTTTGACCAAATCTCATATATAGTGATACTTGATTTCAATGTGTTTGCTACGACCATGAAAAAATGGATTTTTTGATAAAGCAATTGTTGATTTATTGTCACAGAATATTTTCGTAGGACCATCTTGTTGATGTTGTAGCTCACCCAACATTCTTCGCAACAAAACTGCTTGAGTAGCACAATTTGTTGCTGCTATATACTCTGCCTCAGCTGTTGAAAGGGCAACAACTTGTTGTTTCTTAGAGGACCAAGAAAATACAACTGAACCAAGATGAAAAGCATAGCCTGAAGTGCTTTTTTCGTGTTGCAGTATCACCACCCCAATCATTGTTTGTGTATCCAACCAATTCTGGCTTGCAAAAACTTGAATAAAATATGCCTTCAGTAATTGTACCTTTAACATACCTTAGAATTCGTTTTGCAGCTTGCCAATGAGATTGTCTTGGTGAATCCATGAATCTGCTTATGAGTCCAACTCCATAAACTATGTCAGGTCTTGTTGCTGTCAAGTACCTTAGGCTTCCCACCAATCTTCTAAAATTAGTTGAATAAACCAGATCACCACCATTTTCCTTTTCTAGCTTTAATCTTTCTTCTACTGGTGTCAACATTGGTTTGCAGGCTTCCATCTTGAACTTCTTTAAGACATTTGCTGCATATTTCTTTTGAGAGATAAATATTCCTTCATTTGTCTGCTTCACTTCAACTCCTAAGAAATATGACATAAGACCCATATCTGTCATTTCAAAATGTGTTGTCATATTTTCTCAGAATTCAGCTAACAATTTGATATTGTTGCCAGTGAAGATCAAATCATCCACACATAGACAAACAATGATGATATCTCCAGCCTGATTGGTTTTGACATATAAAGCATGCTCATATTGTTGAGTCTCAGAATTAATTTAAGTATTCAAATTAAATTCAAGACTCATTATCATTGGTTTTAATGATTAACAAATTAGACTAGATGAAAAGAAAACAGGTGCTACTAAGAAAGGTATTGTTTTGTTGATTGTATTTTAGGTTGGAATATTCGTCTGAAGTATCAGAAGAAGAAGAACAAATTAGAAGAAGAAGAACCAGTAAAGAATCAGAAGAAGAAGAACCAGTAAAGTATCAGAAGAAGAAGAACAAATAAGAAGAAGAACGAAGAAAAATCAGAAGATGAAGCAATACAGAATCCGAACAGAAGAGAAAAGATTCAATCATCTGAAGACATGAAAGACTCAGACCGTCTCAAGACCTATCATCATCTGAAGAATATCCTCTGTCTGAAGAATGACTATCATATGAAAACGTGAAGACAAACTGAAGAATGACTATCATCTGAAGACGTGAAGACAAACTGAAGACTTATCTATCATCTGAATAAAGTATTCATCGTCTCAAGAACAACTATCATCTGAAGAATGGAAGCTGATCAGAAACAGTCTGTATGACTGAAGGCGTCAGAACCAAGAAATATTCTCGTGAAGATATTGCCAAAGCATGAAGAACATTGTATCCAATGGACTACTTCATTTCGGCACAAAAGTTAGGCATACTTTTCCGCCTCGATCAAAAAACTTGCACAAATAAGGAAATCCTGCAACGACTGCTGCATATGCAATCAAAAGGATATTGTATACGCAGATATACTGCACATGCTACTGTCCAAAAGCAAATAAGAAGTCTGGACAAGAAAATATCGAGAAAGATGTGTGAACTAATACTATGTAATTCAACATCTATTCAAATATCAGAAGAACTAGAAGAGTCAAAGATGAATAAAGCTAGGATCGTCTGAAGTAAAAGAAGAAGCATTCTGCTGAAGTAAAAAGGAAGAAGATTTCTGCTAAGAAGAAGAAGCATCTTGCTTTAATCATCTGAAGAAGAAAAGAATCATATTGCAAGAAGAGAGGAGCGAGTTGAAAGCATTTCAATATGAAGAATTAAAAGAAGCTTGAAGCTATCATCTGAAGGAAGTTATAAATGGCTTGACAGTCTAAAGAAATGAAACTCTCTGAATGCATGAAACAGATTTCAACATAGAAGAAGTCAAAACAGAAGCTGAGACCATATGATTCAATGACCATAATATCATATGTCTTTATTCAAATAGGAAATAGCAAAAACAGCTATTGTCTTTATGACAAGACACCTCACTCAAAGAGGAAAGAGGAAACTGTGTCAGGAGCAAATGAAAATGAGTATATGCAAATAAGCAAAAGGACAAATCCAAAGGATACCTCCTCATACATACTCTAGAAGAAAACAGAGGAAAGCAGAAGAAATCTGAAGAAAGCAGAAGAAAATCAAGAGAGAGGGGAAGCATAAAAATATCAAGGAAATCTCTCAAAAGAGCCCATAAATAGAAGTGTCAAAACAAGATCGTCCGAACACTTGTTTTTCTTAAGAAGAAGCAACCGTTTGAGAAGCTATTACACAACGGCTATATGAGCCACATCATCAACATCTCAACGGTATTATCAACCATCTTCAACGGCTATATTTCATCAGAACACATAAATAGCCTCAAGATTGAATTTGAAGATGTTGGCATTTCTTGCTAACCAGAGGTAGTTGCCATGCCGGGCAATTCCTCAGAATGAAAATTAGAAGTGCTGCCATGTATTATCATCCTTAACCCATGGCATATCTCTAATTACGCAGAAGAGTTTGGTTCATAGGAAATCAATTATCATATTCAACCAATCTTCTGAATATACAGAGTTGAATTAGAACTTAGAAGAAAATACTTTCTCTGTAAAACCTCGTACTTAGATTTATTCATTGTATCCTGAGTAGTACTCAGTTAACCTCTAGTACAGGAAGAGATCAAGTTTATGTTTCGTGGAAACTTAAACTTAGTTTAGTTTGTAAACACTTTATGTGTCTAAGAGCCTGGAAAGGCTTGGTGGAAGAAAGAATACTTGCTGAGCCTGGAGAGGCTTTGTAAGAAAGAATACTTGTTGAGCCTGGAGAGACTTGTCTGTAAAAGAATACTGCATTTAGTTGCCTGGAGAGGCGGTTGAAAATAAAAGAATACTTGTGGTTGAGCCTGGAGAGGCTTGTCTATAAAAGAATATTGCACTGAGTTTCCTGGAGAGGCAGTTGAAAATAAAAGAATACTTGTGGTTGAGCCTGGAGAGGCTTGTCTGTAAAAGAATACTGCACTGAGTTGCCTAGAGAGGCAGTTGAAAATGAAAGAATACTTGTGTAGAGCCTGAAGAGGCTTGATAGAAAAGAATACGTGTATCTGTGGTTTCAGATAGTGAAAAATCCAGTGGTGGTTTGCCTTGGGATTGGATGTAGCTCACTGGGTTGGTAGGTGAACCAGTATTTTTCATAATAAACTTAACACAACAATTTAAATAGACTAAATTTTCCAAGATAATAACTCACTCAGTTAATCCTATATCGTTTGGAATATTACAAAGAATTTACTTTGAAGAACGTCTGAAACAACTCCTTGAAGTGGATCTGAAACAGTTTCAGTTCAGAAGTTAGAAGTACACTTCAGACGATGATCAATCATCTGAAGTAGCTCATAAATAGTTCTGAAAAGGTTCTTTGTAGTATCTTTCAGAGGGTATCTTGAGATGAATCTGAATGATTAAGATTAATTAATTAAGAGTCCAAATTAGTCAGCGTTCTGTTCAACTTTCCTTAGTCTCTAACTGTGTCAAAATTTGTCCTTCTTATCTTTCGCAATTTTCATGTTAACTCTGATTTTAAGTTTCTCATTTTATTTTGTCTTAATAGGCTTGAAGTTTATTTTCAGATTTCCAAAATGATCAAAATGTATAAAACAATATTCAACCCCCCTTCTAGTGTTGCTTGTGGAACTAACACATATGGACTCCTGTGAAAGCCATGGTCAATGAAGTATGTGTCGATACGTGTATACCATGCTCTTGGTACCTGCTTTAGTCCATATAGTGCTTTCTTCAATCTGTAGACTTTATCTTCCTCTCCTTGTTTAAGATAACCAGGAGGTTGCTCTATGTAAACCTCTCCTTCAAGGACACATTTCAAGAAAATAGATTTGACATCAATTTGAAGTATTTTCCACTGATTTTATGCAGCAAGAGAAACAATCATGTGTACCATGTCCAATATAGCAACTGGAGCAAATACTTCAAAGTAGTCAATTCCAAGTTTCTATTTGTACCCTTTTGCCACTAATCGTGCCTTGAAAAGTTCAATTTCTCCAGTTAGCTTGAACTTTGTCTTGTACACCCATTTAACACCAATTGGCTTCTTTCCTTCTGGAAGAGTTGCTAACTCCCATGTATTATTCTTCTCAATGGCTTGAATTTCTTCATCCATCACTTTAATCCAATGATCATCATTGGTTGCTTCCTCATATGTTACAGGATCACAATCAGCAAACAGGGCATAATAAGTAACTTCTTCCTCCCCATCATCAGAGTCATCATCCCTTCCAACATCATAATCTTGTAAATGAGTAGGTGGATGTCTTTCTTGTTGTGGATATCTACGAGTTTTAGTATCAACTGCTGATTTATCTGAACTAGTAGTTGGTGGATGATTCTCCTATTCTGCTTCTGCATTTATAGTTACTGGTACAGGCAATAACTCTTTTTTTCTCTCTTGACCAATCCCACGCTCCATTTTCATCAAAGGTAACATCTTGACTGATGATTACCTTTTGGGTTTCTGGATTGTACAACTTGTAGCCTTTAGTTTCTTCACTGTGCCCAATAAAAATATATTTTTCTGTTTTATTATCGAGCTTCTTCCTCAATTCATCTGGAACATGTGCATAAGCAATACAACCAAAGACTTTCATGTGACTGAGATTGGGCTTTTCCCCACACCAAACTTCTTGTGGAGTTTTATCACGTACACTTTTAACAAGACACATATTTAATAGGTATACTGCACAAGCCACTGCTTCTATCCAAAAAACCCTTTGGAACTTTCTTGCAATGTAACATGCTTCTCACCATATCCATGACAATTCTGTTCTTCCTTTCTGCCACTCCATTTTGCTGAGGAGTATACCTTGCAGTTACTTGGTGTTTAACTCCTTGCTTTTTCAAGAAATCATCACAAACAATATACTCTGTTCCCCTATCAGTTATCAAGGTTTTCAGAGTATAACCACTTCGCCTTTCAACATATGCCATAAAACTCTTGAGCGTATCACAAGCATCAGATTTATTTTTCAGAAAATAAACCCAAGTCTTTCTGGTGAAGTCATCAATGAAAGTAATAAAGTATTTATTACCTCAATTAGATGGAACATCCACATAGCATAAATCAGAGTGCACAAGCTCAAGTGGTTTGTGACTCTCCATGCACGTCCTTTTGGAAAAGGATCCCCGTGCTTTTTACCAACTACACAGTTTTCATATAGTTGTTATGGAACTTTGATAACAGGTAAGCCGGTAACCCATTTTTTTGTTTGCAAGGAACTTGATACTTTCAAAGTTCAAGTGTCCAAGCCGCATATGCCAAAGCCAATTATCATCAGCAACAGTGGCTTTACAACATAAAGCAGCATCATACTTGATATTCATCGGAAATAGACGATTCTATGACATGTTCTTCTTTGCTACTAGCCCCATCTCCACGTCATTTATGGTGCAACCTCTTTTGTTGAATCGTAAATCATAGCCTTTCTCAGCTAGTTGTCCCACACTCAAGAGATTCTGACATATGTCAGGTGCATAGAATACATCAGAAATGTAATTCAAAGGTCCATCTTTCAATCTGATGATAATCTTCCCTTTTCCCAAGACTTCAAGTTTGGAATTATCACCGAGTTTGACAGTGATTTTGAAATTTTCATCTAAGTGAGAAAACATTTTTTTCCCACTTAGATGATTGCTGCAACCTGTATCTAACAACCACTGGTTGTCATTTTTATCAGTTACTGCATGACTTGTTATGAGCACCATCTTATCATCTTCATTTTCTACAACTTGAACATGGTTCTCTCTAATATTCAATGCTTTGGCACGACATTCTCGACTATAGTGACCATTCTTGTTGCAGTTATGGCACTGAATATGAGATTTGCATTCAGACTGGAAATGTCTGAACTTCTTGCATTTGTGGCATTGAATATTAGATTTGTTTTGAAAAGAACCATGGCCCTTTGTACCTTGACTTGAGTCAATTTGAAAATTCCTCCCTCTTCCTTTGAAATTCCAATCCCTTTGATTTTGATTGGCCCTTCTTTGCACAAGTCCCTCTCTTCTAACATTTGTTTGTGCTTTCAATGCTAGTTCAATTGTGCCACTTGATCTCTCGTTCATCCGCATCTCACGTGACTCTAAAGACGCTTGTAAATCATTCAAAGTCATTTTGCTAAGATCTTTTGACTCTTCAATAGCTGCCACCACGTAATCGAATCGAGGTGTGAGTGTGCACATGATTTTCTCCATGACTTTTTTTTCTGATATATCATCACCATTGTTCTTCATATCGTTGACCAACTTATCCATTCATGAAAAATAATCACGAATATTTTCATACTTACCTTGCTCCATCAGCTCGAACTGTCGCTTTAGGCCTTGCAATCTCGTCCATTTGACTGGATCAACACCTTCATATGTTTTGAGAAAAATTTCCCAGGCTTCTTTTGCTGTTTTAGCATGGAAAACTTTCTCAAGAACGGGCAGCTCCACAGATTGACAAATAAAAAACAAAGCTCTTTGATTAAGTAGACGATGTTTTTTTTACTTGTTGCTCTGTTTTTTCTTTTCCTTCTCCGGTTGGTTCAACAAAACATTTTTTGACAATTTGTTCATAGCTGTTAGTTGCTAAACACAACTCCATCAAATGTTTCCACATGGAAAAATTTGATCTACCATCGTACTTGTAGATAACGGTTTGCACTTGTTGAGCTTGATTTGCTCATGTGCTTGAACTTGCTGCCATCTTGGTATAACAAGCTCTGATGCCGGATGTTGGCAATTAAAATAAATTGCCTTGATAAATTGTATATACCAAAAAAATATATGAACACTCAAGAACTAATTTCACACACATTTTTTTATTTCGTTGATGAATAATATACTCACAAACATGACATTTGTTAATAGCCAACCTACACACTGAAGATGGCACAAAAAACTTATTGAAGTTATTCTCTCAATTTTTAACACTCACATTGATGCTTAAACTAACTAATACCACACCTATTTATACTAAAACATAAACTCTAAAACCAACGAAACAAGCCACCTTTTGTGACTTTTAAAACCAAGCATACATGGTTGGTTAAATCAATAAAATGACAAGTTGCAAATCTTGATTTTCAATAGCATGATAATCTAGTTTTCATGCCATATAGAACCTAAACAAAAATTATAGCATGTAGTTGAAAATCTTGACTTTGAAGCATGATAATCTAGCATTCTTGTCATATAGGAACAAATGATAGATTATAGCATGCATATCAAGTTGCCAAGTTTTAGTTTCCAACACATCGGTCTTTAATTCCTTTTTACTTCCTTTTATGTCATTTGACATTTATCCAATAGCTTATTAATTAGTTTTACCAAACACTTCTAATTCAATAAGTTAGCTTATTAGCTTGGAGCTTATCAGCTTATCCACTACCAGCTAGCTTATCATATACTTTTACCAAACCAAAACTAACTAGTTTTCTAACTTGTAGCTTATTTATTTTTCTTCTATTTTTATCCTTCATATCTTAATTAATTCTACCATTTTCTGCAATGGTTTTGATTAAAATATAATCTAGTTTATGCTAACCAAATAAATCAAAAGGTAATGTGAAGGATTAACCATTACCATTTAACCTAGGGATGACAATGGGTAGGGTCTAGGTAGGGTATTATAGTACCCGTCCCCATACCCGCGTTTTAAAAAAATACTCGTACTCGGACTCTTACTCGCGTGGGTAGTGATTCTAATACCCGTACCGTTACCTGCTGGGAACTCAAGTACCCATATCCATTACCCGCACTTTTGTTAACTATAAAAATAATAAATTGATTACAAAATGAAATTTAATTAAAAAATAAATGAAAAATAATCCATAGATCATTCAAGTTTAACTTATAAAACAACTATGATATGTGGAAGTGAATGAGAGATAAAAACAATGGATGAGGAAATAGAAATTAATTCATGTTTTGCTATTTTATTGTTTAGGACAAAATTATAACATTTTTAAAATTATAACATTTAAATTAATTAAATTAGTAATATATATTAATGTTTTTTTGGTGACTATAATATATATTAACATTATTCTTTTGAGAAAAGTAGTAATTAATAATATAAACACACACATATATATTAAAGTTACCAAAAAATATATTAAATTAATCATATGTATATAAATTACATTAATTAATTATATGTATTATATAAGTGCGGGTATGGGTAGGGTAGGGTAGGGTACCATTGTACCCGTACCCGCACACATACCTATTAATTAAAAAGTGTGGGTAATTACCCATACCCGGACCCATTTGGTGGGTAATTACCCTACCCATGATGGGTAATTTTTACGGGTACCAGCTAGGTTTAGGTCCAATTGTCACCCCTAATTTAACCGCACTCCAAGAGTTTACGAGAGCTTATGAGTGCAGTTCTGTATT
This sequence comes from Sesbania bispinosa, assembly GCA_026901365.1. Taxonomy (NCBI): domain Eukaryota; kingdom Viridiplantae; phylum Streptophyta; class Magnoliopsida; order Fabales; family Fabaceae; genus Sesbania; species Sesbania bispinosa. Next base: position 686,821 of record QLOH01000016.1, read on the forward strand.
TATTGCATTGCAAGATCTTGTTTCTTAAACCCAAAAATGATTTAGTGAATCTTTTAGATATGTATAAAGAATTTGGATGGGTTTATTATATATGATTGACTTTAACCCACTTTAGCTTGCGGGTTAAGTGTGTTGGTAACCCACTTTAGCTTGCGGGTTAAGTGTGTTGGCTAAAGTGGGTTATTATAAATGTATCAACTTAGTTTTTATATCAATTCTTGACCACCGGTGAGCTTAATTGGGCTAGCTAGATTGAACCCATATTGACAAGTCTCTCTAGACACCTACTTTTGGTCAATTTTAGTATGTATGATTCTTTTTCGTGTTGTTCCTCTAATCCCATTCAATCGCCATTTTCAGGAATTATAAAGTTATTAATATTATTATTAATTTTCATAATAAAAATATATTTATAATTTACTAACTACTATCAAAGCTACATATCATAAGTATGTTTTTAGTGAAGACTGTATCTATGGCTAGTAAAATGGACTAGCCCGATCAAGCCAGTCCGTGAAAGCCCGTGAAGTCTACTTCTCGTAGAACCCGCAAAAAGATCGGACTACTCCCAAAAAACTAGAGCTGTAAAAAATGGCTACCCGACCCGACCAAAAGCGGGTAGCGGGCTATTGCGGGTTGGGCTAAAAAGACCAGCTAAATTTTGTCCCTGCAAAATTAAAGCCCGAGCCCGACCCTATACGGGTAGCGGGCTTGTGCGGGTCGGTTAGGTTAAAACTTATCTTATTAAAAAATTTAGCTCATTAAAAATTATAGAGAATTACACTTATAAAAAATAAAAAATGACAATATAATTATCAAAAATATAAAAAAAGTCATATAGCCTAATAAAGCACATTTAAATATATTTAAAACATATTCTAAGTTGATCTCAACACATTCATTCATGAATCCCATTAAACTAAAACACATTCGACTCATTCAAATAAATTCCTAAGTTCCCGACTCACTCATTCTACTTTAATATTTTTGCATTATTCATACTTACATATGTATCTATCCCTCCCAAATTTCGGTAGTTGCAGCCTGCTATTGCCACCACATTTTTTTTGTCTTTGACCGGGAATCCCCCATAGGCATAATTGTGAGTTTAACATTCAGGCCGGGGGTGGTGGTTAGTCCCCCATAGGTATAACTATGGGTTTAACCTTCGGCCAGGGGGTGGTGGTTAGGTAAAACCCTCCCAATAGTGGCGACTCCATGATTCGAACCTCTGTCCTTGCAGGTAAAGTCCGTCTGGGGACACAATCTACTTCCACTGCGACCAACCACTTTTTGGTCTATTGCCATCACATTTAATCCTTATAAATTAATAAATACGTAATGATTTTTTTTCTTTGGAATAAATTATGCATAGAAATAGTGTTGACAGGAGTCTAGATACTATGAAGATTTTGTATAAGAAAAACAAAGTTTACATTAAATAAATCATTTAGATAAATATGGCAATGATTATTGATAGTTGAAGATGAGTTACTTACTGCATATATCCTCTTTAATTATTGATAGTTAAAATGAGAAGAGCTATTCATTTCCAATGTATAAAAAAAAGAATGAGAAAAGCTCCGCGAGAGCGTTGCCCCTGTACTCAGCCATTTTTGTTTTTTATTTTTTTAAAAATATTCGGGTAGCCCGAAAACCCATTCGGGATACTTGACTCAATCCCGAATTTAGTGTGGGCTTACATTTTTCGGGCTAAAAGGCTCGCAAAAAATTCAAGCCTCTAATTTTAGTAGTCGAGCCCTACAAACATGCGGGTTCGGGTGGACTGACCCAGTCAAGCTAGTCCATTTTGCTGGTTATACAAGAAACCTGCAATAATGAAAGGCTTTAGCCTTTATTTTATAAGCCCGAATAAATCACAGGCTTTTTAACCCGACCAGCAAAAGTATGCTACCCGCATTGTGTCGAGTAGCCCGGATTGTCAACTCTAATTATATCTAAGGCCGACCCAACTCTAAGGCTGGTAAAGCGCACGCTTTAGGCCAAAAAAATACCCTTAATTTTTAGGCCCCTAAAAGTATTTTATTTACTATTAATATTTTATAAAAAATAAAAATAGTTAATAATTATTTTATAAGTAATATTAAATTTTTAAGAGTGACTAAGTTATTTTTTCTTAAAAAAAGCCCAATTTTATCACGAATTTCTCTTTTCTACTAAATAATAATTATTAATAATTGATTCTATTAATTTTTTAACATTAATTTGTCTCATCCCTTTATTTATTTTTTTTGTTTCCTTTCTTCTTCAGACTGTGCTATATTGATATTACCTATTCTCTTTTACCTTTTGTCAATTTTTTTTTGTGTACTTGGTTGAGTGTGGAGAGATTTATACTTTAGTGAATATATATTAATAAGCATGTCAGTTTACTTAATTAGACTCTATTGTGTCGGTATGAGTAGAGATTTATTTATTTAAATAAATAATTATATTTTAAAAAAATTATCCTAACAATTAAACATGCACTAATATATTGAATAGTAAAAAAAAGGGCCTCTTCATAAAATTCGCTATAAGCCCAGATAAACGTTGGGCCGGCCCTAATAGTATCACTCACCCCTTTTCATTGTTTTATATTGAAATTATGAGTATCGTTGAGCTTTCATTTGGATAAAATTTAAATTTACGGTAAAAAAAGAAATTTCTACATACTAGTATGGATAATTGAACTCATACTCAATAGGTACCCGTAAAAATTACCCATAAATGGGTATGAGTATGGGTCTAGATAATTATCCATTTTTTAAATGGGTATAAGTGTGGATACGGATATTATGGTACCCTACCCATACCCGTATTTATATAATATATAATTAATTAAATTTATATATATTTAACTTAATTTGTATATATTTTTATATTATTAATTAATTAATATTTAAAAAAACTAATTAATATTAATATATATTATAGTAAAAAAATAATATATTACTACTTTAATTAATTTAAATATTATACTTATTAAAATGTTTTAATTTTGTAATCCTAAATACTAAAAACACAAAACTTGTTGTGAAAGTTTATCGTAATATTTACTTAATATTTAAACATTACATTATACACTGTTTCCGAACTTTATTGTGTTGTGTTTTAATTTAGTGAAGTAGTTACATTTTATTATGGTTAAATTTAGATGATTTTTGAATTATTTTTTATTTACGTTATCCTGTCAAGGGCCTACGGCTTGGTCTGTTTATGGCCTGGCCTGACTTGACTTTATTAAAAAGACCAGGTTAAAGCTTGTTAAAAGGTCTGTTTAGTTAAATAGGCCAGACTTCAGGCCTATAAAAAGCCTATTAGGCTTGACAGACCGACCTGTTTAATATAATAATATATAATATATTAAATTAATTATATAAATAATTATAAATATAATTAAAAAAACTATAATATAGTAAAAAACTAGAATATATTAAAATAATTATATAAAAAAGCATGCTTAAAAGGCCTGCCGGCCTACATAGGCCTATTGGTAGGTCTGGTTATAAAACATGCTTCTAAACAGGCTTACAGGTCAGGCCAGACTTTTACACAGGCCAGACCAGACCTTAAAAAAAAGGTTTGTAACAAGTAACAGACCCAGCCTCAGGCTTAAGAATTAGCTGTCAAGCCAGGCTCAAGCTTGCCAAAGTTTGGCCTCGCCTGACCTGTTCCCACCCCTAGCGTTAGAGTTATTTTTAATTAATTTTTATTTTCTAATTGATTTATTATTTTATAGTTAATAAAAGTGCGGAGTAATGGGTGCGAGTATGGATACTTAAGTACCCAATGAATAAGGGTACGTATATTAGAATTGTTACACACGTGGGTCTAGGTCCGCGTATTTTTTTAAAACACGGGTACTATATATATAGTACCTTATCCAGACCATACTTATTGTCATTCCTATATGTTAGTTTATTATGTACGCTGATAATTTCACTTATGTTTATTTAATATTATATATGTTCCAAAAGAGTACATTATTATTAAAAATTGAATTTGTGAGATTATTTTAATATTTAAAAGTTTTAATAAATGCAATTTTGATGGACGAGATTACATTTTTGGACGGGGAATTACTTAGGAATATATTAGCCTTTTAAAAAGGATAGAAATTTTATAAATAATAAAAATGAATAAGATATCCTACAATATAATTTACTTGATTTTAATGTAAGAGGTTTTAAAGGATTTGTCTCCACAGTAAGAGATACATTTTAAAAAATAAAATACAGAATTATGACGATTTAGTCAAAATTTAATGGTGAATATTTTAATAGCTCCATAATTTATTATGCTTACTTATTTATTTTATTATAATCTTAATCATTAATTTTTTAATTAATTGTTATTTTAACCCTCTATCCTCTAAAAATGTACACTCTATACTTTACAAATCCACCTAATAGTCGGAATAGTAGAAAGAAACTGCCCCGGATGGACCTCTTCGGGGACGATATCTCAGTTGCTAGATCATGCAATAAAAGTACAATGTATACTTCCGCACTTAATAAATTGAAGTGCTAGATCACACCGTGGCAGCATATAAATATTGGACCAAATTAACACTCATATATTCACGCATACTGAATGGTCCAACTCACCGATGAAACAAGGGGTTGATATTTTATATCCCTCTTGTGAACCAAATTGTATGCTACTGTTCAAAGGCTCCAAGAGAATCCTTATAGTTATTGTCCTTCACTGTGAATCAGTGCAGCGTGTAACGTAGGCCACTAATATATGAGACTCTGGTTGCCAAATGTTGTGGAGGGAAGGGAACGAAGACTTTAAAGCATAAGGTCCCCTACTCATTACTCAATATGTATACCATATATATATATACATAGTTAATACACAAGAACACAGTGGTATAAGTGCTTGCCCCTCTGGACAACACCAATCTTTATTTTGCATGTCCTTGTGCCACATGATTTACTTAATCCAATGTCTGGTTGAATGACGAGGGGCGTCTTATATCCACACGTACACTGTCCAATTACTTGGCTAATGCCTCAAGCATATTAACAACATGTTAGATGCTTTAATTTCTCTCATATCTTGCATTAAAGACAGGCTTGGTAAATAACACCGAGAGATTTCCTTGCATTCAGTAAAATTCTATTTTTTAATTAAATTTCTTAGTAATTTTATTTATTTATTTTAATCTAATACCGTTAATAAATTAAGTCTTGCCATAACTCCAAAACATGAGTATCAAAGGATACTCAAAATATAAATTTAATATTTAATTAAATATTATATATACACCGAAGTAATACCTAGCTATGATATTAAATACATGCAACTTTTATTTTTTTACACTTTTTCTTTCCTATCACATTAATTATCACATTTTTCACTTTCTCTTTTTTCATTTCATTTTTATCTTTATCTTTCTTCTCCTTAATTACACTTTCCACTCTTAAAAATTAAATGTGAAACAATTTTTTTCCTATTAAATATTACTATTATTTATATATACGATTTTTTTTTTAAATATTTCCTCAGTGTGAAATTTACACAAATCAACTTCCTTTCAATAATTTTGCCCGTATATATGTCTTGGCAAATTTTGGAAAAAGACATAATTTTATCACACTTTTAATTTTTACATTTTTTATATTTATGTTTTTCCTTATTTTTTTATTACATCAATTATCATGTGTTTAATTTTTTTTATCTCTCTTCTTGTATCCACACACTAAAAAATTTGAGTATGAATCTATTATTTTCCATGAAGGACAAACCAGAGAGACAGAATGCAATTCATTGATCTCTTCTTACGTGCCGCGTCAAAATCCTTGCTTTAGTGCCCATTTTAAAAATAAAAATAAAAATCGAAAAGATTTACAAACTCAATAGGCCATAGCCATTCAAAAGCAAATTTTTTAGTCCTCTGTGATATATACATTATATTCCATAAAATCAAGACATTTTTTTTATTTTTTAAATGAAAATTAAAAACTGTTACATTTGAAGTAGTTTACGATACAAAAGAGGAGTGAATACTCTGTACTACAAGAATATATACTAATAATATATTCCATTTGAAAGATGTCATCCAAAACTAAATTCATACGTACTGAGTCTTCATTTTGTAAAATAAAATAACTTTATTCCAGTAAGTACTTTTCATATCACAAAAATACGTTGTATTTTTTTATTTTCTGAAAAAGTTGAGTAATTTTTTTTTTTTTGTATAGTCATAGTAGTGACAATATTTTGAAATTTTGATTTATTGTTTCTAAAATGAGAGAATTATTTTAAAGAGAAAAATAAAGAGTTATGTTTATTAATTAAAATTTAAATAATTTGATGATCATTTGATGCACATGTCACATTTGCATGCATATGAAATTATGATTATGGTTACGCGTAGAGGTGTTGATATTTCAATCAGTCATTACAATTAATTATGATTATATATGTCACAACTCAGTTTTTATATTAAATCTCCTCTTTTAAGTTAAAGGATGTAATGTATATACATTACATCATATGTTATCATATAATTTAATTAGTTAGTAGGAGTATATATGTTGTGTTATTAAACTCATTAAATGATATGATAACATATCGCATCATTGGATGACAATGTAAAAGAGTTTTATATTGTTAGTATATACTAATTAAAATCTTTTATTTTTATTAATCAATATTTTTTTTTTCAATTAACATTATTAAAGACAATAAATATTTATAAATCATCATTAAAATAATTTAATATTAAAAAGAGTAAATATTAAGATTTTATAAATTTAAAAAATTTCAAACATTATTTTTTTATATTTTTAATTTTTTATTATATTAAAATAACTTTTATTTGTCTTGCTAAGTGTTCCGAAAATCTATGAGCTGTTAATTTAATATTACTTGATAAATGATTTCAGTTACTTATAAAACTAAATATTTATTGAATAATTTTAATATTTTCAATATAGTGATTAACTTTTATTAATTTTTTTTATTTAATTATTTAATTTGTACTTTTAAAATACTTATTAATATTTATATCTTTTATCGATTAATTTATTATTTTAAATATTTTAAGTTCTTACATTATATATATACACACAATATACAAAACATTTATTAATTTATAAATAAGGGAAAATATTATATAACCTAATTAATAATCACCTCGAATTTTTACTCATTTACAAATAGACACCATGAACTTTCTCTTTGTTGTAAATTAATTCTTAAACTCTTATCATTATTGCAATAAATTCTTTCATTAACATGAAGTTAAATAATTAACGAAACTGATCTCAAACCTTCAAAAAGATTTTGTGTTTAAAATATCAAAATCATATAAAATAAAGTTTCAAAAATTAATAAAAATAGAACATATCATATCATGTTTCACTTTTAGAATTTTCAAGTATGATTGGAACATGACAAAATTCGATAATAAAAAATGTAAATTTTACTCATTACTCCTTATTTTATGTGTTTTTAATATTTAAAATACATGAGATTGATTGATTTTGTTAATTATTTAAGGACATACTGTAACAATGTTAAAATTTTAAGAGTCTGTTTAGGTGGAACGTCTGTAGAAGTACTTCTAGGTGAAAAAAATATCATGAATCAAAGAGGTCAAATGTATTTAACTTCTCCATAAGTTAAAATTAGTCTTTGTAGGCCACCTACTCCAAAAGTTCTCACATTTAACTTCTCCAAAAGTAACTAATTTTAACTTATGGAGAAGTTAAATGCATTTGATCTTTTTGAATTATGCTATTTTTTCCATCTAGAAGTACTTTTGCAAAAGTTCCACCCAAACAGGCTCTAAGAATTAATTGAGATAAATTAAAAGTTTTATGTCTATAGATTTACTTAAGGATAAATGTCCATTGTAATTTTATACTCTTTTTCCTATAAATATAAACAAATAAAAAAAAATCTCAAAGAATGCATTTAAGACATTTTACTCAGTGCGAGGTAAAGTTGTTGGTTGGTTTTGATTTTTTTTTCTTCTAATTTTTCAAAAAATTCGGAAAATTTTCTATATTCATTCACATATATACAACAAAAAAATTTATTTTAATTACTTGTGAATTAAAAATTTGTTTTATTTTTATGTGATGACTCTATTATAAATATGATTCTTTGATATATAAAAACTGTTGTAACCACTTTAATGTAACATTGGAACTAAAAATTACTAATTTAAAAGTAAAATTGCAACAACTATTGAAATTAGTTATATCAAGCGCACAGCCAACAAAGCCTTGGTAGATGGGTATATATAGGTGGAAGATGTTTCATATGGTCTAGAATATAAAAATATAATAATTTAAATTTTTGACCATCACATTCAACGTTTATTTTATTAATACCTGATATTAAATTGATTTTCAGTTATTTTTATGAAATATTAAATGAAAAAAATGAAAACTCAAATCAATAATAGTGTATAATGTAAAAAATTTCCCTTTCAACTTAAAATTGATAGAAACCCCAAGGGGTTGGTCGAGTGGAGAAAGACAGGGTGTCGTATCTGACAGGTCGCATGTTTGAACCCTCATTTATCTCCTTGGGATGGGCTAAATGTAAGTACCTCTATAAGTGCTCGTTGAGCCCTGCCTTGGACTGGTGCACCATCCCCTCACCCTAAATTTTTATGTAAAAAAACTTAAAATTGATAGATCCTAAACAAAACTAGCATATGTTTTATTGTATTTTCCCTTAAACAAAACTTAAAATTCATATTTTCCCTTAAAATAAACTCAAATAGTCATATAAGAACCATTTAATAAAAAATAAAATTATTCATTCACCTTTAATAATAAAAAAATATATAAGTTGGACTAGGTGGACCAATAATTTTTGTTTGGTCCTCCTTAGAATCATCCTTGGGAGATAGTTGAGTCCCTTACGTATCTTGATAGGGATTCGATTATTGGCGGTGTGTATTAAAAATACTTTGGTGATCTCTACACATCGAAAGAGATTAGTCTCTGATTATTAACTATATCATTGGTTCACACAAAAAAAAAAAAGTTATATCAACCACACCTAGTTATGCAACGAATATTTAGCATGAAATGTGAATAGTTAACGCCTAAATTCGTCCAATATTGTATTTATTTAAAATAATGTAGACAACAATAGTTAAATTTTTAACCACTTAATTATAATAGATATGTTTCTCTTATAGAATTTTACACACCAGTGTTATGTGAAAGTTTTGTATTATTTATCTTTGCATGAAAATGGATTCTCTCTCATTAAAATCTATTTTCATCTTATTATGTAAAAAACCTTTACTCTTATAATACATTGAAATTAAATTCTTATAAAATAATGTATACTTATAGGACTCCCAGCTCATTTGAAAAAAACGTGATAAAAGCGAAAAATTAATTTTTAAATAATTAAAATTAAAAAGCTTTCATTAAATACATACTATTATAGTTCATTTATAATTTATTTTCAGCCACTTATATATTTTTAAATCAACTTTATCTAACTATTCATTCAACCCGCTCACTGATTAAAGTACTCGTTGCTATTAATACATTCGACAATCACAATACACATGTGCACAAACACAGCCCAGATAAAATGGAGAGAGGGGGGCATCCGTTGATGGAATCATGGAAGGAGAGAAAAAGTTTGAGAAGAAAAAAAAAGGTGAACAAAGCAATAATAAAGATAGATCTTGTATAAAATTTGTGAAGAAGTATCTATCTAACTATTATTGCAGTATTTTTTTTTTTTAAAAAGAGGGATATTATTTAAATTGGTGATATTATTTCTCTTTGACAATAAAGCTCTTATTATTGGTCTAGTAATAGATCCAATATCACGTGTCGAGTTTATGACTTTGCTCTGAATATACCAATGCCGAACTAATCTAATATGCAGTTAGTTTATAATGTTTCTTGTCTTTTAAAATATCTTTTTTTTTGTCACTCTCATTTTTAATCTTTTTTCAATAAGTCTTTATAATTTTTTTATTTATCAATTGGTTTCCTCAATATTGTATTTACCATTAATTAATTTTTGTCAAAAAGTATTATGACTTTTAAAACGGGTCCTTTCTCAATATATAGATTACTAATAGAGGAACTATTTAGTAAGTAAAATAATTTATAGGGGAGTTATGTTAGAGTCCACATTACATATATGGCCATATTGTGGTATATAAGTTTTGGGCAATTCTCACCTTATAAGCTAGCTTTTGGGGTTGAGTTAGGCCCAGGTCTAAAATCTATTATGGTATCAGAGTCTATCCTAGATGATCCGTTGTTATTGGAGGTGTGTTAGGGTCCCACATTGCCTAGAGATATGGCCATATTGTGGTATATAAGTCTTAGACAATCATCACCTTATAAGTTAGGCCGGGGGTGTGTGTTAGAGTCCCACATTGCCTAGAGATATGGTCATATTGTGGTATATAAGCTTTGGACAATCCTCACCTTATGAGTTAGGCCCGGGTCCAAAATCTAATAAGTTATTTAGCTATAGACATTTAAGAAGCGCCAATTAAGAACATTTAGTTTGATTATAATTAACTCAATAAAACATATTTACATAAATTAACAACAATTAAACAATTCTCGTAAACTTTGTTGGTACATGTCCATTTAACTATAACTTATAATTTGGAAAGAAAAGTTCAGAGAAAAAAAAATAGGAGAGTTAATTTTTACCTAGTTGCATTCGTATTTAAAGCTAACATTAATTATTGACTTTTTATTAATTAAAGGTGTTGCACTTTTATTAGGGAAGTGGCAATTTTTATCATTTTAATTTAGGTTTAATTTTTAGTCTCATGTTATTTAAAAGCAATTCATTTTAATATTTAACTAATCTTCTAATCACCCTAATCTTTTAATTATTATGTCCAACATGCTTATTTTCTTAATATTTCTAATTAAGACGATTAAAAAATAAAAAATTAAATTTATGTATTTTAAAATTTAAATAAAAAATTTAAAAAAGAAAAATATTATATTAAAATTACCGATGTGATTTTTATAAATCAACATGTTTTAAAAATTTCAAAAACATCCAAACGATAAGAAGTGATTCAAGTCATTAAACAGTATTAAATAAAAAAAAATTCAAATTTTTTATAATAATTAGAACTTTTCCAAATTTTAAAATTTTTATAATTAAATAAAAAATTGCATGGATTAATATAGGGAGCTCCGATTGATTAGAGAGTGCTGCGAAAACTCTATTAGAACTGATCATACTTAATATATAAGAATAAAATATAGATAGACATTTATTTTAAGTGATTAGAGAGTGCTGCTACTTAATATATAAGAATAAAATATAGATGTATATTTATTTTAAGTGATTACGTAAATAACATGCTATTAATTAAATCACTATATCTTTAAGAGATATGTTATTTATACAATAAAATTATACAACAAACTCATACAACACACATTTTTATCTTCATCTCTCTCAATCGCATATGTATTACATCATATATTTTTCTCTTTTCTATTCCTATATCTATTTATGGTGTAGAAATGTTATACAAGATTGGTTATACAATTTTGATTTCCCTATTTTTAATTACCAAAAAAACCACTATATCTTTAAAGAGAAATTATAGTTATAAGAGATTTTGTTAATATGCTTGGGAGGGGAAATGGATGGGAAGGGAGAGGAGATAAGGCTAGGGTAGCTAGGTCGTAGGAATTAATCCTCTCCTCTCTCCCAATGAGTTTGAAAAAGTACAATAATTTAAAGTTTTTCCCCTCATCCCACATCCCTCCATCTCCTTTTTTTCCCTAACACTTTTTATCTTCTTATTTTTCAAATTGCCTTACATGTTGTCTTCTAAAAAAATGTCCTAATTAACCCACTAGAATATGGCTTGGTGCATGGAACATATATAGAGATCGAACATGGCAGAACGTAAAGGAACAAACAGGCTTTAATTTAGTGTCAGTTACTCAGTTCCAATTCCAAAGCATCAAGAGGATCGGAGGAGATCTCATGTCAAGACTTTATTGCCTAATTAAGGACAAGGATATATATGCATGTGATGAGCTAAGCGAGCAGTGGTTGGTCGTGCGAGTTTGATGCGTGTGTAGCAGTACATATATGGTACGTCCAGTGAATTACGAGAACCCCTCCGCTATACATGAATGTCAATGTGCTGAGTTTGGAAAATGAAAAAAAAAAAAAAAATTAGAGAAATTAAGACTCACGAGAAGTCCTCCATTTCCTTCTATTTTTTGTGTTAGCTAATCCCTATTCAATGACTTATGTTTGAAATTTAATCACAACTAAGACTTTCTCACTATTTTATGCAAGAGAGTGTTTAATTTAGTGGGATCGAACACATGATAACTTTTCTCACAATATCAATATGTTGCCAATTGAACCACATATTCATGTGTAGTGTGTGTTTATTTTATAGAAAATGCTCATGAATATTAAAACGTTTAGTATAATGCTATAAATGAAATTAATTATTATCATGATTTTTAAAAAAATATTATATTTATATAACTTATAAACCTTCTTCTTCCTTTCCAATACTTCTCCCTTTCCCTCCAAATTTTATTACCAATTTCAAACAAATTATTAAAAGCTACTGAAGATTAATTTGATTAACCTAATTTGAGAATTAATCCGTTTTCCGATGAAGCATATATCCAAAATCTCAAGATCCGTTGAACTCGGCGACAGATCCATCATTGCGACATCGTACGTCCGCAAGAACAAAAACCATATATCCAAACAACCTCATGATGAGTTGCCCTCGTTTTACTGCATTTCCACCAAATTGTGTTCGTGAACCTAACTAGTCCTGATCACCACTCATTGTCGTGATCACATGCATCCAAGTAGTGGTTAGTCTCGATTTGGGAATGGAGGTATGGAGTGGATGGAAATGGAATCTTAATAAGCTAAGCTAGCCTCCATTAAATTAAGGTGTTATGTGTGGAACTATTGATTCTGTATGTTAAGAGTACTGATGGAAGGGTGTGAGTGTGATCGTCCTGTCCCTAAACATAATGACTGGATTAGTATGATGTGTGGCTGTGACTTGATCAGTCCTATATTTGCCAACTCATCATTTAATACATTACCGTTAACAATACAATGGAAATAGGTACTTTTTTAAAAAATTGAACCAAAATCAAATTGAAATACTTCAAAATAAACTAAAACAAAAATTTGACATATTTATAACTATAAGTACATAACAATGATAAGTAGACAATCATTTTAACACTCCCCATTAATTTCTGAGTTCTGAGTGTAGACCTCTCTATATGGATGTCTATAAAAAATTATCATTTATAAGCACTAATTAAGAGACTGTTTGTTTTATAGTTAAAAAATTTTAAATATACATTTGATCACGGAATTTAATTGTTACTTTTTACTCAAATATACGCGCGCGAGAGCCAATTAATTGTAAAATAAATACACTATAATTATAATAAATATCTAAGCATTCTAAAAAATTTATCAAATACTCCATCCGGACTCAATTATAAGAAAAAAAACACCCACCTATAGTGGACTAAAATATAAGTAAAAATTAACTAATTTTACCCTATTAAATGATATTATCCCAAATTATCCTTTATTTAATTTATTTATTACATAATTTATTGAATTTAATAACACATAACGTATTATACTCATTAATTCATCCAATGATTATCACATCATTTATTATTAAATTCAATAAATTATGTAATAAATAAATTAAATTCTTTTGTATTTGTTGTGTTAAATTCTTACAACTTATGTAACTTTCATTATTCTAATTAATTACTTGTGACATGCACATATGTAAGGATTTGTCTATGGTGGATTATGGTTCACGTGATTCAAAATGTAAAAATATAATAATTTAAATTCCTAATCACTAAATTTAACGCTCATTTTATTAATGATTGATATTAAAATAGTTTTCAATTGCTTTTATGAAATATTACTTGAAAATAATAAAAATTTAAATTAATATTACCATGTAATGTAAAATTTTACCTTTTAACTTAAAATTGATATATCCTCAAACGAAATTAGCATATGTTATATTATAAATCCATATTTTTCCTTAAATTAAACTCAAATAGTCATATAAAGACTATTTAATAAATTAAAAATAAAATTATCTATTCACCTTTTATAAATAAAAAAATGTCAGCTGGACTAGATTGGACCAAATTTTATTTGGTCCACCTAAAATCGTCCAATATATATGCAATACCTCATTAGTCCTCATGAACATTTCAGTCCACACTAACAATGCAATATATATACCTAAAGTGCTGAACATTATTATTTGGCATATGAGCTATCAATATATAGAAGCGGGCCGGGAAAGCTTCGACTGAATAAAATCTTTATTACTCCCTCCGTATCTTTTTATCTGTCGTTTAAGATTTTTGCACATAGATTAAGAAATGTAATAAGTGTGTTTTTTTAGCTCTATTGTTTACAAATATATCATTTCTCTCTCTCATTAAAGCATTTAAAGTTCTCCACCATTTCTAGTCATATGCAATAAATACTCCACTATTTAGTAAATTTGGAAGAGGGTAAAGTTGGAAAATTAGCATTTATTGTTACCTTAGTATGTGAAAACGACACTTATTTAAAAATAAATTTTATACTCTAAAACGACTATTAAAAAGAAACGGAGGGAGTAATATATAATCCAATTCCAATATATATATATATATCAAGTTATATATACTGTAAATTTCAGATAAATTCTATAGTTTCATTCATCCATCCCTTGGTAGCCAGCCTACAAAGTATATATTATGTGGGTGAGCTTATTCTTTCCATAATCCAACTTTACTGGATCATTTTCATTAGATTTTAATATAGTGTATATTTTGGATTATATTAATTTTTAGGGAAAATAAATTTTTAAAAAGGTTCTTTTAGTCAATTCAAATTAATCCAAAGCTTTGATTATATTTATGAGACGGAGTGGTTCGTATTAATTAAAAAGCATTAGTTTGTTGGATCGAAATTATGATAATTTTTTTATTATGAAAATTTAGGGTGAGGTGATAATACCTTAATTTAAGATAGAAAAAGTGTCTGGAGTTTGGACTAAATAACATTTATAGAGGTATTTATATTTATCTCATTCAGATAGGACAAGTGGAATTTTAAACCTACAATATGTTGGGTTCATTTTGCTCAACTAGACCAATATAACTTTGGGATTTTAGATAAATTTCAATCATTATCTGGTTTAGTACATTGATAAGTAATTAATATGCAGTAATTCTTCGTAGCCCTAGATGAATTGTAAATCCCTAAATTGGAAACAGCAAATTAATGTCCAAAATCCAAAATACACGTACATGAAACTCTTATTAATGGGTAGTACGTAGCATAATTAAGGATACAGATCGATCAAGACATACTTATTGTAATGTACAATTTTTTTGTTTGGATGTTCTCAACTCAGGAAAACTAAAAGTTCCATTTTTGCAAGAGCTCAACACTTGCTCTAAGAGGTCTTAATTACATCACATAATGGACCTCTAGAGATTGAGCATCTTCGCTTAATTAGTTTCTAAAACAAACCAGCAGTACTTTCCTCCAGTGACATGTTCATTAGATCTTCATGGCATTGAGCAGCTGCTCCATCATCAAAAAGCCACTTTTCAAGAAGAGTAAGAGGAGGAACTTGTTGCATCATCTCCAAATTTGGCTTCCTTTCTTCAACCGACCTAGATCGAGCCTCATAATGATCAGACTTATTGAAGGTCAACAAGGAGTCAAAACCAGCAGCATGATGATGATGATCTTGTGTATTGCAGCTCTGTGCTCCTTCAGTACTAGAACTGGATCCTGTAGTAGTGGCCATGTTGTTGTTGCAGTTGAAGGAATATGATGAATTTGTTGATGATGAGTTTGGGGATTTCTTCCAGTTTTCAAGCAATTTTGAAATGTTTTCGAAGCTTGAAGCGTATGTGGATGCATGATGTTCAGAAATTGAGGGCTTGGTATCAGGTGGTGGTGGGTTTTGAAGGGACAAAGCCTCAGATAAGGCTTGTTTGGCCATTTGGATATCTGTTTGTAGCCTTCTCTCCCATTGACCTTTTGGTGGCTGTGAAGAAGATGAAGAAGAAGAATGTCCCTCTTGGTCAACACTGGCCTCATCACCACTTCCACTTTGATTTTTGTTTAGCTTCTTCTTCAAATGGGTATTCCAATAATTTTTTATGTCATTGTCTGTCCTCTGTGGAAGATATGATGCTATAGCAGCCCATCTGCACCCATTATATGTTTTTACATATAACCAGCTAGCTCATTTCACAAAATTAATTAATATGTATTTTATTTGCAAAAATTCAATACATTAAAACATTCCTTAGATTAGATCCAAACTTAATTTCTTTTATTTCATGATCAAATACTTCTTGTTGGGATATCTGAAAATATTATTACTATTATATATAAAATAGACCATATGTATCTAAACTTAATTTCTTTTATTTCATGATCATGTACATACTTTTCAGGCTTAATTTCCTTTCTTTAATTTATTGCAGAAATCAAATCAAAGCAAAAAGATGAGGGGCATTAATTAGTAGTAATAATTAGTACATACCTGTTGCCCAAAAGAGCTTGGAGGTGAATGATCATCCTCTCCTCATGATCACTGAAATTACCTCGTTTGATACCTGGTCGTAGATAGTTTGTCCATCTAAGTCTGCAGCTTTTGCTGCATCTCATCAAACCTGCAGGAAATATATTCACATACATAAATTGGTGGATTTATAGAGCTTAATTGAAAATGAGTATGTGAATAGAGCTGGAAAAAGGGCATGATTAAGCACAAATGTATGTGAAATGAAATTAAAGTGAATAAATTAGAATTGTAAATTACCTGTATTGGTGGGAACTGATCTCCAATTGCCTGGTCCGTGTTCTTGAATGTAAGAGACCAAGATGATGTCCTCTTCTGGAGTCCAAGGTCCTTTCTTAATCCCAATTTTGTCACAGCAAGGTGGCCTCCCCATCTAGCTAGATATGTATAATTATATAATAATAACTCTCTTACTACTTTCTCCAAATTTCTGAGAGTTTTGCTCTGAGATCAGGGATTGATCTCAGAAAAGGGAGAGACAAGCGTCCACAACTGGAATTGCCTTGTTATGTACGTATATATAGAGGACAAGACAAGACAAGACAACACAACCAGCTCTATACATATTTACTATACCTTAATTAATTCATAGCAAATTTATTAATATATAATTAACACGATTCTTTTTGTCTTAATTAATTAACCCTATTTAATTTATCCCCAAAAATTACATTAAACCTCAATTAATTCAAGTTAATATATTGTGTCCTCGAAATCTATATATTTTTATATATTTACTCTAAGAATTTAGGTAACATGAGCCAAACTTGCCACTTGATTCAACATTTATTGCTTCAGTTAGAACAAACTTACCGTGAGTAAAATTAATATTTAAAATGTGTAAAAATATCTATTTATTTTTTTAACCCAAGTACTATATATAACTTTTAATTTAAATATTGATTTGGTTTTCTAATGTGAGAGTTTCTCCAAAAACCTAGCAACGGAATCTTGCTCTGCATTTACCCTTGCCTTTGCCTACGTGTGTCTCTCTCTCTCTCTCTCGCGCGCTCTCTATCTCTTTCTTTCTCTACCTCTCCACAAACATTACAAGCTACAAATAATAACAAATCCAATCCATGTAGCATTTAATATGGCAACAGTGGAAACACTCATATAGCAATTACAAGGGGGAATTGAAAAACATGTATATATTTTCTTTTTTTTTTTCCAGTACAAGGAAAACATTTAATTTACTACTATTATATATACCTACCAAAATAAGTTATTTTACACATTATGATTATAACTGTTGATTAAATAGTCATATCAGATTAGCCAATTCAACGGAAAATCTATAACTCAATTAAGTGTTAAGTTCGTTTAAAATTATGTCTTGTGAGAAATATTGGTCAAAGATTAATAAAGGTCCAATATTAATTTCAAAATCCATATACCTGTAGATTGTTAAATCATCCAATTTATAAGACAACGTTTAAAACTTTTTCATGATTCTATTTATAAGATAAAGTACATAAATCTATAAGTATTTATTGTTTTTTTTTCTCATATTTGCCCTTGTTGACTATTAAAGACACAATTACCATGGTAGTGAAATTTAATTTTAAATAGGGGTAAACTTGTAATCTTATAGAGTAATTTCTTGAAAATCAATACATTAATTATTTTTCTTAATATGTGTATTTTTGTCTAAATTATCTTATAAATAGGATTGGAGAGAGTATTATTTATTACTACCTCCGTTTCTATTTAACCATCCATTTGAATATAAAATACACATATTAATGAATGTAATTATTACTCTTATTATCATGGAAATAATTTCAAACTTTCAATTTTATCCTTTATCAATATATTTTATTACTATTGAGTCTGATTAATTTTCTATAGTGGGTCATTTATTAATACAATGGTAAAATAGAGAAGGATGCAATTATTGTTATAATAGGTTTGTAAATGGACAGTTAAATAGAAACAATTTTTTTTCTCTCAAAATGGATAGTTAAATAGAAAAGAGATACTATTAATTTTTTATTTTATAAGATATATAATATTATAATGTTGAGCAGTTAGAATTGAGTTAATAGTGAGAAGTTTAAATAATTTACGGGTCATAAATTTAAAATTTATTATTATCATTGTACATAAAAATATTATAATCATTTAATAATAATTTATTATCTAATACATTACATAATATTAAAAATATATATTTTATTATTTCCAATTCCATCACAATTAAACCAATAAATCAACATTTTTACCAATGCAATTGCCAGTTTGATTATACAATTAAATCATTAACGTATTGATTGGTTTAAACAGAGAAACAGGGAAGAGAGAAATAAGAAAGAGAGAGATAGGGAAGAGAGAAATAGTAGAAAATTAAGTAGAATTATATAGAGGTTGTTTAGTATTAAAGAAATAAGAGAGAGATAGAAGAGAAATTAATTTTGATAGTTGTTTGGTTGTGGAGAAATAAGAGAGAGATTTGTAAAAAGTTAAAAAGATAAAATTACCCTTCAAAATTTTCCAAAACCATGTATATACACACAAGGGTAAAACTGTCAATTTATAACACTACCTCTATCTCTCTTCTATTCCCTCCACGATTGAAGAGAAATAAAATTTTGTGTGACCCACTAAAAAATCATCTCAAACTCTCTTCTACCATTTGTTTGGTTTAAGGAGAGATATAGGGAAGAGAGAAAGAGAGGGGGGAGAAATAGGAAAGAGAGAAAGTGTGATGAATTTGGATATAAACAAAAGTTGTTTGGTTTGAGAGAGATATGAGATAGATAGAAAGAGAAATGAATTTAAATAATTATTTGGTTGTGTAAAAATAAAAGGGAAAGATTTATTAATTTTGTGACTTACTAAAATGTCCCCTTATTCTTCTTTATTATTGTCTATCTTTATAAGGCTGAAATGTTATTTTACATCACCTCACCATCTGTCCTCTGCTTCTTCCATTATTTGGAGAGATTTAGTTAATTGGTGGGTCCTACTAAAAAAAATCACTCTCTCCTCTCTCTTTTGGTAAACCAAACAAGATGGTTGGACAATCTCTATGCAATCTCTCTCTCCATTTTCTCTCTCTCAGCTAACTCTTCACAAACAAACCAAGGCAAGCAATTTCACAAACAAAGCAAGTGTTAGCTCAAATGTTACAATCGAATTGTGTGGATGCGAAAAGACTGAATTCAGTTATTAACAATTCATTATTGATAAATTATGTTCAAATATTTAAAGTCTGACAGACAGAGAAACTGATGAGACACTTTTTTTTTAAAAAATTTAACACTTATATTCTTGATAGCTTATTTTGTAATAATTTGTTAAGTTTCTATATATATATATATATATAAATCATATATAGCAATCGATCCCTTATATTTTATTTTAAAATTATTTAATAAACTGTCATTATAAAAAACCAAAAACTAGTAGAATACTCCCTCCCATTAATTGCTAATAGTATTTTTTTTAGCAATTTTTGCTTTTTTTCCTCTCCCTGAAATAGAATAGTCTCCTTTTAGTATCTAATTATTGGCTTCTGCATAGAAACGGTTGTTTTCGGAGTAATTAAACCTCTCTGACCTTGTGATGTATGATTGATGATGATGTGGCCCGATCGTCATCTCAGACCATGTCGTTTAATTAGTGTTAGGATTTGGAAGGATTTAATATTTTAAAATTTGAAAGATAATATATAAGGAAAAAAAAAAATAACGGGTGTCGTGTCTCTCGGACTCTCGTTAAAATATTAAAAATAAAATTTTTTTATTAGAATGTGTAATTTAGCCCATGTTTGGTAGGGGTAAAGTGGAGGAGGGAGGAGGGAAGTGAGGAGAAATGGTGTGTTTGGTGATGAGGGAAATGGGTGGAAATGAGGGAAGATGATTACACACTTCATTTCTCTGCAATTTTGTAATGAAATGGAGAGAAATGAGAAGTGGACAGATGATAATCGATTTTTAAGTATACATAATCGATTATCATGGTACCCAATGTCATAAAGAATCGATTTTCATGTACACATAATCGATTTTTATGTTACTCACTGTCATAAAAAATCGATTTTTAATCTCCCATAATTGATTATTGAGAAAAAAAATTGATTTTTTTAATAATCAATTTTTCATATTTTTTTCTTTTATTTCACACACATTTCTCTCATATCAAATAATCTATTTCTCTTCATTTCATACCTATTTCTCTCACACTCAACAACATATTTCTCTTCATTTCTCTCTTTCTTATTTCTCTCATTTCCACTTCTTTTCTCATCACTCCTCTTCTCTCTATTTCCCTATTTTCACCAAACATAGCATTAATGTTATAGATGTAATTAATGTCGTGATTTCCAATAAAAACTTTCTATATATACATTCTTAATGATCAGTATCCCGAGAGCACTCATTAATGGGATCGTATATATAATTATATTTTCTAATAAAATCTTTGTACTTTTGATTTATTATCTTATACAATATTATACACGTTAGAAAAATCGATATATATCGATATATATATATATATATATATAATGACCATCATGAAAGGACTTAATATTTAAATTTTGAAATTGAAATATACACAAAGCTACCATGCTTATATTAATTAATGAATTTGGTTTACATATAATAAATTAAAAAAAATAAGAATTATAAAATAAACATTTAAAATATGAGAATGAATTGAAAAATGTGTTTAATTTTTTAAGTAATTAAGATAATTTAATAACGGGTATAATATAATCTCTAATTAATTAGGTTACATACCATATGAGATTTTTTTTTTTGACGCCTACCATATGAGAATTTGGAATTAGGATTTTAATTTTAATTATCTTATTTAGTATGAGATTTTTAGTTATAATTATCTTCACTCTAGGCAACGCAGGGAAGCTCTTTACAATTGGGAAACCTACACTATTGTGTACCTAAATCTTGTTAGAACCAAAGGAAACACTAGAAAAGGGGGGGTTGAATAGTGTTTCAAACTTTTTGATAGTTTTTGTTTAGCTTTAATTTAAATCATGAATATGGGCACCGTTAAAAACAAGTCTTAAGATCAGAGATAGTTGAAACATGTGGAAGATAAGAAAAACAGTGTTTCTTCTAAAGTTTAAGATTGTTTTAAACAGAGGCTTCTCAAAGTATCTTCTGAAGATTATTACAAGGAGTATTTTCAGAACGGTTTCTGAAATACTTCAGACGACTAGAGGTTGTCTGAAGTCTGTTCCTGATTTCTGAACTGATCTCTTTCAGACTTACTTCAGAGAATTTATTTCAGAAGTTCTTCAAGGAACATTCTTTGTAAAGCTTCAAATGATATAAGAGACATCTCATGTTTTATTCATATGAAAGATCATTTTATTGAAATAGTTGTGTTAAGTTTATTATAGAAAATACTTTTCAAATCCCAACATAAATATGAAAACTGGAAATAAAGAGATTAAGAAAAAAAAGAACTTAGGCATAGAGATTTCAGATAGGCTTTTAAGGGGCTGTCTGAAGTTTTCAGACGGCTTGTAAAAACTAATTTTTAAAAGATGTTTTGTGCCTTTATAAAATATCAGATTAATTATTCTGACCCCTTGATTTAGTATAAAAAGAATTGACAAGAGATAAGGGTAAGAGAACTTAGCCAAGGAATTTATCCTGGTTCACCCACAAACCCGTGAGCTACATCCAGTCCCAGAGGCAAACCACCACTGGATTTTCCACTATCTGAATCCACATATACAAGTATTATTCACAGCCTCTTCAGGCCAACACAAATATTGCTTTGTTTTCAACTGCCTCTCCAAGCAACATATGCAGTATTCTTTTTCAGTCTAGCCTCTCCAGGCTTTGCAACTAAGTATTCTTTCTTCCACCAAGCCTCTCCAGGCTCTCTGACACATAAAGTGTTTACAAATTAAACTAAGTTTAAGTTTCCACGAAACATAAACTTAATCTTTTCCTGTACTAGAGGTTAACTGAGTACTACTCAGGGTATAATAAATGTATTCTAAGTACAAGGTTAAGACAGTGATACAAGTGTATAAGTTTAAGTACAATCCATGTCTCAAATAAGAGGAATAACATCCTCTGAGAATTGGCTAGGTAGATACTGACTTTAAGCTCCAGCCTTGTTCTCCAGCCATTGGTTTCCATGGGCTACATTCTCACCCGTATCATTGGAAAAACCAAGACATACTTGCAGCTTCAAACCATTCTTGGTTCATATGAGATTAAGCACAGCCTGGTTGGTTGTTCAACTGAACAACTACAATTTTGACTAACTGATCAATAGATCAGCAGCATGGTTGATTCAAGTAAGCATGGTTAACAACCAATAAGGTTTTTCTGATACATCTTGATCAACTGATTGAACCAAGTGAATGAGTTCAACATCTTCAAATTCTTCCTTGAGGCTATTTATATGTTCTGTTGGAATATAGCCGTTTGAAGATGATTCATAATACCGTTGAGATGTTGATTATGTGGCTCATATAGCCGTTATGTAATAGTGTCTCAAACGGTTGCTTCTTTTTAAGCAAATGAGTGTTCAGACAGTCCTGTTCTGACACTTCTGTAGATGAGTTCTTTAGAGAGATTTTCTTGATATTATTTTGCATGTTCTCTCTCTTGATATCCTTTTGCTTTTCTTCAGCTGACTTCTGATTTCCTCTGCTTTTCTTAGGAGTGTATATGAGGAGGTATCCGTTGGATTTGTCCTTTTGCTTATTCTGTATATACTTCCTTTTTTTTTTCATTTGCTCCAGACATCATATCTTCTTTGGGTGTGATGTCTTGTTCAATGGCTATTTCTTGCAGGTGATAAAATATGTTTGAATTAAAATATTTCATTCAAACATTTCTCTTTGTTGCTTCTGCTTAGTCTCCTGAGCTTTTCTTGTGCTTTCTTTCGGATTGGTGATGATGATATTTCCGTTGTGATACCACCGTTTAGAGATAGCATTGAATGTTATTCAATCCGTTGTGAGACACGCCTCTGGGTGTTCTGACAATTCTGACAAAGTACAACGTTGGTGCTGCAATTTCTGCGTTGCAGAGATTTCCTCAGTGGTGTATGAACTTCAAAGGTACCAGGAAAGGACTCTGTGACTTTGCCAATTTAAGCTTTGAAAGTGTTGCGTGTTTGTGGAGAACGACTTTTCTTCAGCATACTTCAGAGAGCAAAAAATCTTCGTTGTCTTCAGTGAGTGTTCCACATCAGATCTCAGACGGCTTCAATATTTCAGACGAGTATTGACATTTCAGATAGCTTCTAGTATTTCAGACAGCTTCTTTGCTTCAGACAGCTTCTTTATGTTGTCTTCATTTCTTCGAGTCTTTACGTCTTCAGATGGTCTTCACGTCTTCAGATGGCTTGCATATTTCAGACGGCTTCAGCACTTCAGACGGTTTGCGTTCTTTAGAAAACCTCTTTATATTACATCCTACTTTTGTTCTTCTGATCCTTATCTTCTTATTCTGATTCTGTTCATCAAAGATTCTTCTTGTTCTAATGAATATTTCAACCTGAAACACAATTCAACAAACCAATACCTTTCTCAGTAGAATCTGTTTATGTAATCTTATTTGTTCTTATTATACTCTTATTTGTTAATCATTAAAACTAAAAGATATTAAGTCTTTGAGTCAGGTTTGAATGCTCAAACTGATTAATAGACTTCACAAAGCTAAGTATGGATGGATCATTCTGTTATGGTAACAGCAATAATGCTGCAACACTTTTTCAAACGGATTTTTCGTTTTTTTGTTAAAAGATGATTTTCATTCATTAAAAAATGCTTAATTAGTCACACTTAGAAAGCCCGTATTATATTAAATAAAGAATGTCACAAAAATGTACTACAAATTAAAATAACAAACTAATTAAGCACAGATACTTATAAATGTAAACAATTTAGCAATCTAAAAAAAAGCCTCATAATACAAAAACTTTGAAAGCCTCATAACACCAACTCAAAGCAAAAAACCACATCATCAACTGCAACTAATATGAGTAAAAAATTGTTGCAAAATCGAGCTAT
This sequence comes from Sesbania bispinosa, assembly GCA_026901365.1. Classification (NCBI taxonomy): domain Eukaryota; kingdom Viridiplantae; phylum Streptophyta; class Magnoliopsida; order Fabales; family Fabaceae; genus Sesbania; species Sesbania bispinosa. The sequence continues at coordinate 711,462 of QLOH01000016.1, forward strand.
ATTGGTGAAAGTGCATAAAAGGTAGCATATTCGAGTAAAACAATGCTGCAAAATGCTAAGAAACACGACTCTAACAGATTCTCACAGAGAGGAGGAACCATAGGTTATGGAGGTGGTGACCAAAAAAGAGGAGGGAGAGAATGTGGTGGCGTAAAGGAAGGGAGAAGGAAGTGGAAAGAAAAAAATATAAAATAAAAACTGTTACTATATATATAGAGAGAGAAAGATTAACCCACCTATAATGGGTAGGAAAGCTTTATTCTTCTCTGTGGCACTGTGCTAGGGTTGGTCTATCTCTTCGAAAACTATTGTATGGTTTCTCAAAATGATTTCATTGCAATATTTTGGGCGGTACTTCTTATGTTATGGCCAAACTTTAATTGGTCTTTCTTCTTTATTGTATGAGAATTGATATTGACTAACAATATTGGGTTCACTATAAAATGGTCGTGGAATTGGACTCTTAGTTTTCATGGCTAGTTCAGGAGTTCCCACTTCTCACTAGAGGCTCTTTCCCACGCACTCTAGAGTATCTCTAATGCATATTTTTAGAAAGGCAAATAGCTAGGGATGCGGATTTACTAGCTAATTTAGGTCATTTTGGGGACCCTTTTTTTTATGATGGAAGCACAAAGATTTGAACCTAAAATTTCATACAAACCACCCATACCCCACCACTAGGGTCACCTAGTGAGTTCATTTTGAGGACTTTGAGTGTCAACTCATATCCTTTTATCATAACAAAAAAAGTTGGTTCTTTGCTTACTTCAAATTAGAGAGAAGGTAAAAGCACGATATTAATTGGTATGAAAAGCGCCTTTATTTCATTTTAAAATTTAAACTATATAATGAAACATACTATCAACCAATATTATAAAAATCAGACCGGTCATTGACTCAGTCGGGGTAGTGGGTCATTGGGTCAATAGTTGGACCAGTGAGCTGTTGGTTGAACCAGTATATATTAAAATATATAAAATTTAGATTCGAATTTACAAGATTTATTAAAAAATAATAGTATAAATATACTAAAAAATAATATATTAAAAAATAAATAAACATACTAATAAAGTTAAATATATTTATAATAATTAAGTAATATGATGATATATTATAACATAATAATAAATATAAAATTTATAAGTTTATAAATATATTATGATATATAATATTAATTGTAATAAAAAAATAGTGACAATTCATTGTTTTGTTATGTATTACTATATATATAGGGACGAAATATCATGTGAGAACACTTTGTTATTATGAAAAATGAGAACAAATGATATTAACCGTTTGATTTAATGAAGGGTCTTGATTAGAGTTTGAAATTTTAAATTTTCATATGGCCTCATTATGACAACCGCTTCACTCATTCTTGTATCTTTTGCGCTCATTCTCGGATTCATAACTATTGTTGTCACATATAATTGCATGATTTACCATGTAAATCTCACATTAGACATAAGCTATAAAATATCACCTTAAGAGATTAATTCCAAATCATACCAAGGAAGGTAAGATCGGAATCTTTGATTAAAAAGTCAAACTTGTCTTTCTCTTTGTGAAAGATAAGGGTCTTGTGATCTTCATATTGCTCCTCAATATGATGAAGGAAGGGACTCTAATATATGAAGGGTTATTATTGATAGGATCAACAAAATTTGGAACACCCAATGAATTTACTCCATTCTTATTCTTGGCAGAGACTTAAATGGTATCTACACCATAAAAACTCTCATTTTTTGTAAAATAAAAAGAAAACGTTAATAATGATTGCTAGCAAGAGGCGCATAATCCATTCGTATTTTATCGGATTCTCAGTGAAAAGAAAAACGATGGGTCCATAATCCGTTTGAGGGATGAATTGAATGATATTGCTCATATGGTTGTTACCATGGCTACCATGGGTTAAAGAGGATGAAGGAGAAATCCTGTTGGGAATGAAAGAAGAGAAGTCCCTCATGTGATGTTTTTTTCCCTTAATTTTCATCTAAGTCGTCAATTATAATCAAACAGTTATTATTGTCTGTTCTCATTTCTCATAATAACAAAGTGTTCTCACATGATACGACCTATATATATATTGAAAAGTGTAGTTGTATCAGTGGTGCAGGTGCGACTTCATTGTGCGGAGGTTGTAGGTTTGATTTTCGCATGCTGCTCCTTTCATGTTTCAAATTATTTTTAATAAGGAGCGATGCGCTATTTGACTCTGATCTAACCTTTCACTCGTCTCCCTCGGTTCTTACCAGATTACCATGGGTTTGATTTTTGGTTAAATCGGTCAAACCGTCCGATTCAATTTTAATAACATTGCTATCAAGTCATTCATGTTTTGGGGTTGCACATGACCTATTTGTATTGTTGAGGAAGAAAAATGGAGTTGTGTTATGAATCTCAGTTGCAAGGCCACATGTGTGGGGCGTGTGAGCTCCTCCGTGCGCATAAAAATTTATTTTTTAGATCACATTATTTATTTATTTTTTGTAATTTAGTATTTTATGTATTTTTTTGGTGCCTATGCATATGCAATTTCATATGTATATTCATCTTTAACCTGTGTAAGAAATAAAAATACAAATCATTTGTAAAAGCTATAATCTTATATGGTATTAAAGCTTTGATGTGGAGCTAAAATATGTGTTTGATTTACCCATAAATCACATTTTAAACATGTATTCGAATAAATGTTACTGAATATCTAAGTTTAAAACGTGATTATGGGCTAAATCAAACACACTAAAAGTCGAATCTCGTGTTCCAAAGCCCGCAATCATCCAAGAATCATTATCGCAAAATCCTTTTTCTATCTTCTTTTTCCTATTCATTTGAAACTACATGAAGATCCTAATCCTAGTTCTGATCCGAAGCCTATCATTGTAAAAGAAAACCAACCATTATACAACCAACCCACCGAATTTAATTATTGTCCAATGTAATTCTTTATTTCCAAACAATATCATATATCCTAGATAATACCAAATATTCATTATTGTGGTCTCAACTCATGGAAATGCGTGTATATGGTGCTCAACAAAGCTTGATATCTAACTGGATCGGAGATGCTAAAAATCCCGCACCTTGACATCCCAATCCAAGAATATGGATTACAGAATCACAACGTAAAAAGTTGGCATAATTGATTTGATGAGTATGTCATGGATGCAATGATTTATTTTCCTTCCCATAAAACATGACATTTGGGAGGATGTACTGAAAACCTATAATGAATTAGATGAACTTGCCTCTTTGAATTGAATCAATTAATATTTCTAACCACCTAATATGCCTTTTGAATTGATCATATGACTGCCTTTTAAGAAGGAACTCTTGAAAAAGTGGTTTGGTTATACACAAGTGTTGTCTAGGTTCAAGTCGATCTATAAATTTTTTAGTGAACTTGATTCTTATTATGATTATAACGCTGTTGATTAAATAGTCATATTAGATTGGCCAATTCAACGGAAAATTCTATAAATCAATTAAGTGTTAATCGTCTAAGATTATGTCTTCTGAGAATTATTAATTGGTCAAAGATTAATATAAAGGTCCAATATTAATTTCCAAATCCATAAAAAGTAAAAACTAAAGTATATTCGGCCTGTTATCTAGCATAACTTTTATCTAATCAGATCTAAAAATTTATCTTACATTAACATAATTAAATGAGTGAGTATAGCCATCTATTTCTAAACCTTTTTAAATAGGTCAATTGATTTATATAGCTTTAAATATGATAGATACTTTGCAATTTGCATACCCAATTGATTCCACAATTAATGATGTGACACAGCCAATACAACTCTTAAGTAAGACCAATGTTCAAATGTTGGGAAAAATATGTTACTGGCATTTTTATGTTGAAATTAATCCATTTTGGGTTCGGAAAATTGGATAGCATAACTTTTTAAAAGCACTTTAAGCAATTTAAATTAATAAATATCTCTAAGCCTGTAATATAGCACGATTTCTTAAAAGTCTAATCATCTGCTAAGGAAATTTATATATATTATATTCTTTATGTAAATCAATATACTTGTTGATAAAATCTTTTAAATTGGTCAACAAATGTAGCTGTGAAATCTTTTGCATGGTTCAATTGATTTTGGGCACAATGATGTGACACAGCCAATGACTACAACTATAATTAAGTGCAGTGTTGCTTATAAAAAAAAGGATATTGATTTGGGGGTTTTGAAAATTGGATGGCATAATATGCAGATGAATAGGAAGGATTCATATATATGAGACAGAGCACGCAATAGACAAGAATGAGCTGTTCGGTAGGATTAATCTATTCAAGTTGGTCCCATGTACTACCGATTATTAAATGAAAAGTAGAATTAATTAATTCCTAAATTTCTACCTCAAGTGAAACCAACCATTGAAAGATCTATTTGGTTCCTGATTTGTAATCAAAACGAAAGCACAGCTAAAATCAAACTCAGCCATAGATTCAAACCTCCCTTCCCTAGATCTTAATCTGGTTTAATATCATTACTCTTTTGTTCGGTAGACGTTATAACCTAACAAAACTAAGTTATGGTTTTTATCATTCCTTTGGTTTGAGCACTAAGGATTTTTTTTTGGTAAGAAAAATTTTAGGGTGAGGGGATGGTGTCCCAGTCCAAGGTAGGGAATGCCTCCGGACTCAAAAGTCACTTACAGAGATACTTACATTTTACCTCAAAGAACGCCTAAGGATTTTGAATCTCACAGTTATTTGCTTTCCTACCAAAATTTTATTAAAATATAAGTAGCTATCATAGCAAAGTATCAAACATTATGAGAGGAGGCAAGACTTTTATAACAGTCACATCAGGCAATAATATTCTTTTTTTGGGCAAAGTTGTATTCATTGAATTCTCCCCAAAATAGGGAAAGAAATACAACCACAAAAGTTTACCGAGCCACAAATACCCGGGCCGTCTAAGGAAGAGCTAGATTATTGTACAGGCCCAGCCCAAAAGAGAAAACACTACAAACATCAGCCGCTAATCCAGATTCCAGCTGATGAAAAACTAAGGCTCAGCAAAGTACAAACAAAATCTATCTATTGGATTTGGAAGTATAATTTTATATTTGTATTTTATAAAATTAGTATAAAAACTATAAACTTATAAAAAAAAAGTTACAAACTATTGTTAAAAATTAAATATTCATAGTTATATATTATAAATATAAAAAATAAATTTATAAATTTTTTATAAATGTTAATAAAATAAAGAATATAAAACTGAATATTGAATGTATATTAAACAGTGTTATCAATGGCGAATTGCGGTCCATGGCGGAAAGCCAAAATTCTGCCATAAAAATATGGCAAATGGCATTGCGGATTATGCCGAAAGTATGGCGGCCATAATAAATAGAGAGACAACACCATAATAGAATTGTAAGAGGAGTGGGTGCAGAGTGAAGAACCTAAAAACAGAAAAAAAAAAATAGAGAGAGAGATAGAGAGAAGATGATTCACCAGAAAATCTATTCGCCGGAAGAGAAACAATGGTTGTGTGGTTGTGGAGAGAAACAGAGTGGAGCAAAAAATGCAGAGGTAAACAACGTGAAAGATTTGGAAGAAACACATTTAGGGTAATTTTAGTACCGGGTCATCCTTAAGCCGGGGTGGGTCATGAGGCCCAAGCCCATTTTTGTTAAAAAAAAGGCTGTTTGGCTGTCATTTTCGCCATGCCGCCATGACCATAGCGGTCACAATTGCACCGCCATCGAAAATCCGCCACACCAAGCATGTCATATGGCGGTTTGTCATAAAACCACCTTGCCATTCCGTATTTCCGCAATTTAATAACACTGATATTAAATCTGTAAAGATATTTACCTGATTTCTTTATTAGAAACTTTCCTAAGTCCCCCCCCCCCCCCAAGATCGTGAGATCTTATGGGACAGACGCCATGTCCAATGGTGCCATCCATGTCTTCTTATTTTAAATGGAATTCCGTTTTTTCATTTCAAGTGGAATAAAGCTGTAGTTTAGAAATGCTAACTTGATTGCAAATTATATGAAGGGTTTTAAGGAGGGAAGAAACATTTGCTCAAGAGCACCAGGAGGAGAAGCAAGCTAGCTAGTGTAAATATTGCCCCAAGTTGCGGCGGTTTTTAACTCCATGAAATCACGTTAACAATAAGAATGGAGATTTTGAAGCTGTTCCAACAACAAATTTTTTGAAGATTATTTGAATAACCGTCACAAACTTGTGTTTTCAAATTTCAATATACATTTTATCATCCCAAAACATACCAAATATAAAAAATAATAACTTGTTACTTTTAAAACACGTGCATCCAGGTAAACGAAATCAAAGTGCCAAACATGCACTTAGATGTGGAGTTATTTACTAATCAAACGAGCTATACTTAGGCTTTTGTTTTATGATGTTTTTTGAATTTGGCTTAATTTGTACCCATTATCTTTGTTACTCCTTACATTAAAGTTTCTAGGATATTGACCAAATGTAGCTCTGCATTGAAAAAAAAAGGTGATCAATGTGCGCCTTGTGATTAGCTCCTTTAAAAGGAGTTAATCGAGTTAATCTCTTCTTCCTTTCATATCATAAATCACCCCATCATCCCATCATGATAAATTTATACATTTTCGGTTTGTTTCCTTTAAAAGTAAAATATTCACTTTAGAGAGTAAAATATAGAGCAACAATTGTTGTATATGAGCATTTCATAATTTTATTTAATTTATACATAAGGTCATTTAATTTATACATAAGGTCAACTCGGTCTAATTTACTTTGATCTAGTCTTAATTAAACTCATACATAATTGAGTCTTTTCGGATCTATTTCCTCCGGTCCTATTTATAAGACAATTTAGTAAAAAACACACATATTAAGAAAAATAATTAATGCGTTAATTTTCAAGAAATTACTCAATAAGATTACAAGTTTACCCTTATTTAAAATTAAATTTCACTACCATAGTAATTGTGTCACCTTAAAACCTTTAATGGTCAATAAAGACAAATATGGGAAAAAACAATAAATGCTTCTAGATTTGTACACTTTATCTTATAAATAGGACTATAGAAAAGTTTCAAATATTGTCATATAAATAGGACCGAATGGAGTGGTATGTATGGGTTTAAACCTATAAAATTGATCAGGTCATAACTTAGGGCTGGAAAAGGGATAAAGAAAACCCATCCTAACCCTGAACAACCCTAAAAAATGCAATACTAAACATTTGAATCTGCGATTTGAAACATCACTCATCTACCTAAAATGCCTTATCATCTCTTTACCAAACAGATGCATACTTTCTGTCCTATGAAAGTTTATTCTGGTATCAGTTCTTTCAACTATGCAAACAAACAACTTAGGTGAAGTGACATGCTTGATATACTAAGCTTGAATTCCGATGAGGCTTAATTTTAGCCTTTCTAATCTAAAGCAAGAAGAGATGAAGACTAAGTGTGGAATGAACCGTTAATTGAAAACTTAGGGCCTATTTATTTTAAAAATACATCTTCTAATATCTTTCAGTGGGAAGTTACGGTTCAAGTCATCAGTGTAAAACTCAAACCAGGGTTTGTATAATAGTAAAATAAAATCACACTACATAAATATGTATACCTTTGGACACATTTCTTTCTTCCATCAATAATATTTATGCCTCCCAATGCTGCACTAACATACAGAAGGGGAAAACCTGCACCTCACCAGTGATATTCATATTCCCCGTTTGATAGATAAATTACTGGAAAAAAGTGTCAATTTTATGCCACAGAGCCAAAATATTCTTGCAAGAACTGATAAAGCTCTTCTGCTACCACACCAGGATACTCCTCTTGTGGAAGAAGAGCACCTGGTACTTCCACAAACTTGCTCACCCCTTTAGCTCCCTTAAGAGCTTCCATCTCAGCCTTAGACCTCTTAGGAGATCCTTTGGTTGATACAACCAGTACTGGTATTTTTCCTTCCAAATCTGCAAAAAGTTCAAGGAACTCCTCACGGGATGTTACGGGGTCCAGTTCCCCGGTCAGGAAAGCAGCTGGCAAGTAACGTGCTCCTTTTCGTTTTGTTAATTCATATCTGCTTTCCACAATTGTTGTAGTCACATTATCAGGGTTGGCATATACATGGGATTTGTACTGCGATTGGATTGCGTTCTCATTGCTTACAAGCATGTTATACATCATCCAGCCAACTGCAGGGGCCTTTAAGGTGCCTCTTAGAAGACCATACCTGTAAGGTTTATGGCGAAGGGAGGAAAGAAACCAGTTATTATAGTGTGAACACAAGGTAATCTGGTTGTGACATACATGACTCTAAATTTTTATCAACGAGAATTATAGGGGTGTGTTTGCGAGTAGTAAAATGGAGGGAAAGGGAGGAAGGGAAATGCTTATAGGAAGTGCTCCCCTCCCTTGTGAGTGTGGTTCTATCATTGCATGAAAACTGAAAAGTCTTCCCCTCCTTTCCTCCCTCTCCAATTCCCTCCTAACCCTTCCCTTCCCCTTCCCCTTCCCTCCAAACTCTCAAACAAACTCTAAGAGAAATCAATTAACATTTGGTAGAGCAGGGGAAAATGGGAAGATCTTTCAAGGGCACAGTGTATTACACTGTTACCAAGAACAAGCGGTTATATTTATATTGATAGAAATAATTAAGAAAACTAGGCACTATATCCTTTTACTGCCTCAACAACTGGAAAGAAATTTACCCTTAAGTTAGTTATTTTAAATTTCAGTTAAGAAATAGTTATGCTCATTGGGTTAATTTTACTTCCCTTACAGAGGAGACCAGAGAGCAGTATTAATATAATCAGTAAGGAAAAAGTACATCAAAGGAGAAAGGGAGTGTCAAAGTACCTTGTTTCCATGCTGGAATCTCGACCAAATACAATAGGAAGGGGACCAGCCCAAGTTGGTGCAACAGCAGCTATAGCTTTGGGCTTCACCAGACCCTTTTTTGCAGCACGGATTGCTATTGATGCAGCATGCCCTCCTCCAAAAATTATCAATTCGTTTTCTAGTTTAATACAAACAATGTTAGTCATAAACACTAATCAATAAGAAGCCAGGGCATATTCAACTACTCATGGAAACAAATATTGAAATATACATTCTGGAAAAAATACTCAAACAGAAGACAATCAAAGGATAAACACAAAACATACTTTCCCCCCATAATGCCCAGGAAGCACAATCATATATGTAAGCATTCAATAAGACAATAGAAGAAACATGGTACATACATACATATATGAGTTGCAATTATCCAAGTAGGTAATCCCCACATCAAGTGTGTAAAGACCTCCTCATTTTCCTATTGCCAGAAAGAATGGAACATATACTCTCTCAAGAGTCTAGATTTCTTATACCCACCAATCAAGGGAAGCCTTAGAAGCCCTAGTAAGCAGGGAAGGAATTATATTTTCCAGCAGCAGCATAAAAGACTTAGCAAAATTTCTCAAACACATGATCCAATTTAGTGAAAGTTAATAGATTAAAGTCACTAAGCTTCTCAATTAAAAAACACACAGAAACATATACAAATTGAAATGCTCAAAACAAGTAAAATACATGTCCTTTTGAGAAAAAAGCGTCCGATTCTTTATTTTTACAACTAAACCTTCATGTAAATTTACGAATCACTGTTTGTATCAATGGGTATCATCCTTGCAAAATATTAAGTCCTCTGCCAGTACCTGGTTGTTTTACTGGACCATTGGGTGAATTGATGAAATCAACCAGAAACTTTTCCAGGACATCAGCATTGTAATCAATCTTTGGCCGATCAGAATAACCGAGACCAGGCCAATCAACAATAGTTGCCCGCCAATTGACACTGCCATTACGTTGAGCAATGTCTCCAGCAACTAATCTCCATTCCTCAACTGTACTAACATCAGAAATGGTTGGCATCATCAAGATATTTTGGGAAGGCTCCGGACTCTCCTTTTCATGTTCCTCATAATAAATGTTTACAGAATTGTCCTTGAATTTCCATTGCCAATTACCAGTCTAATGTGAAATAGAAAAAGGCATTATACATGAGGCAAGAATAGGTGACAAATTGACAAACGTCTCCAAAATTTGTATAACAATTATGCAGGCATCCAAATTGAAATTGTGCATAATCAAATGAAAGACAATTGCTTTCATAGATCAAAGAATTAACACCAAAAAAATTGATTATTACATAAAATCCGCCACATACATAAAGGACTTCTGAAGTTCTAATAAACTGTAGCCTTCTTTCCCTAACTTTAACCTTATTTTGGTGGGTTTAAGTAGTTGAAAAACACTAAACCTTAACAATATTAAAAGTTATATCAATGTATCGGCCTAGTTTCTTAATGGGTGGAAATGACTAATGAGTGTTAAATTGATCAAAGAAAACAAAGTTCAGCAACGAACAAACACACAATTGTTCTGATTTACCCATGTTTTTCTAATGAATAATCTTTCACAAGTCTATGAATTTAATTCAACAATTTAACGAACCAAGGAAATATTTGGGAGAATACCATTACCAATAATGAAATAAAACAATTAACAATTAGAGAGGTTGTTTATTCTCACCTTCAATGGGGAGGGTTTGTCGCTGGCAGAGACGTTGGAATAATCCAGAGTAGTTGAAGCCCGGATTTTTAGGGGGTTAGGGAGATTGACAGAGTAAGATAAAAAGGGTCTACGAATTTTGGAATAAAGGTTAAAGCTTGGAGAAGAAGGAGGCATAAATGTTGCAGAGAGGGCCATTAGAGGATACAGAGCTTAAAAAATGAAGATGGGTAATGCTGAAAACTGAAAGTGAAAAATTCAACAAGAAGAAGAGACCTAAGGTTTAAGGTTAAGAGCAGGGAACCACAGCAGAAAATGCTGACCGCGGACTCGATGAGATTTTTGGTCGAGGAAGGTAAAAATGTTAGTTGATTACCATCACTGTATCGCCAACTATGCTAACTGTGGGTCTCGATCTCATTTTCTTTCAAAATATCTCATTGATTTCCCATGTTATTTTCCTAATATTACTTGGCACCAGGAGAATCACTGAATGAATCAGCTTATAATTATATTAATCAAAACACATTGTCTGGAATAAAATAAAATAAAATAAAATAAAAAATCATCGTTGTTTAAATTATTTAAAATATAATATAATGAAATAAAACATAATAAAAATATCAATTTCATTTTATCTAATGTTTTTTTTTTAATTTATAGTACCCTATCTAACCATTTTATATAATAATAATAATAATAATAATAATAATAATAATAATAATAATAATAATAATAATAATAGTAGTAGTAGTAGGAAGAAGAAAATTAAAGCTTTTAGTATTCTGTTTTCTTATAAAATAATAAAAATAAAAATTTTACTTCATTCGATTGTAGAACATGTTAACAATGATAGAATAATTTTATTCTATTTCATTCAGATATGTAATAATAAGTTAGGCTTCTTTATAATTAACTCCTATACTTTTGTAAGTTTTGAATTTTAGTCCTTACCTTTTTGTTTTGTTATTCATTCAAGTGATGTCTTCACCAAAAAAAGAATTCATTCAAGTCATGTGCTTTTTATTTTCATATTAGTCTATGATGTAATTTATTATTTTGATGAGGCGGCTAACTAACAATGTCCTACTTGGAACCTATGTATTAGCCGTATGAAATATGAATAATACTTCTCTTTCTTTTAGATGAAAGATCACATCAAAAGTCTCAATAATCCCAAACTAATGAGACCACATTTAGCTATGATTCTGAGTGCTGTAGTTCTCATATTAACGAATGTTTATTTTAAATTTTGAAAGAATTGATTTATTTGGATGGTAAATTAGTAGAATAATATAAATATATTTCATGGGTCCTACACTTAAAATAATTTTACTTAATAATACTAAGTTATATCATCAGATCAGCCCTGCCTTCAAAATGTATCGTGGAACATATTTGATTTGTTACTTAGTATCTATTCGTTTTATCGTTACAATAGTGTAAAATCATGATTTTGTAAAATTAATTTTAAATCATTTTCGTCCAATATATTTCATAAGACATGCATAACCATCTCAACCATTCATTTTTAGACTCAATTATACTATGTAAACCAAAGAAACACTTACATTTTGCAGAGTCACATGCTTTGCATCTAATTACTAGGATACAAATCTTCACAAGCTACTTAATGCTCAACTGATCCCGTATTCTTTGCAAATGATTGAGCAATAATTTGGCTGTACCTTGAATCCTCACCAAGCTGTTATACACGTAAACGCACAGGAGGGTCTTTGGCTACAAATTTTATAAAATGGGTCTGTTAACATTAAAATAAAAATATTTAAAATGTTTGATTTTAACCGGTAAGCTAGCTTTTATTGTGGGTCAAAACTCGGTGGTGGTGCAACTTTTGCCAAACTAGAAGTAACCTAGAGATGAAAGCAAACAATTTCCTGTCACTCTCAAGCAGATATTTTAGAATGAAAACTTGATACTAATTGAAACTCTCTTACAGTATGGTATCCAACCACAACAAGCAATAAAGAATTAGAGAGAAAATCAACCCTATACAGTTACAGTATGTATCTAGCACAACCGGCAATCCAACCTCAAATGCAGGGCTATACAAGTCTAATAAACTATAATCAAATCCTTTGCATGAAGCTAAGAAGTAAAGATTGTAGCATATATGCATCAAAAGGGGGCAAAAAATAGCATAATCAAAATTGTTCCCTTCTAGGCATAAGAAATAGAGACTAAAGTGCTTTAGGAATAGTTGCATAGAGCTATTGTATTTACACTAGAACTTCTGTACATGTTTGCTATGTATAAATTGTTTTTGTATTTACATTGTTGTAATGTTTGAATGTTAAATGCATTGAATATAGTTCCTTTGTGCACTTAAGTTTCAAGATGGTTACTAATGACAAGCAAACCTCAATAACATCAACCTAATTACAAAACATTACAAAACTAAATAAACAAAATCTTTCCAAATAACAATATTAAGGGTCTGTTTGGATGAAACTTCTGAGAAGTACTTCTAGGTGGAAAAAAAATAGAATAAATCAAAGAGGTCAAATGCATTTAACTTTTTCATAAGTTGAAATTAGTCTTTGTAGTCTACCTACTCCAAAAGCTCTCCCATTTAACTTTTCCATAAGTAACTAATTTCAACAAGTTAAATTCATTTGACCTCTTTGATTCATTCTATTTTTATCTTCTAAAAGTTCTTCTGCAGAAGTGTGTCCAAACTGGACCTAAAATGACAACACATCTTCTTTCAACATCAACATCTGTAGTGCAAGTAGCATATAACTTTGACTATCATGTCCCAAAGCAGTTGTTAATCCATGTCTCTAGGATGATGGCTGATCATCCATCTCTTAAAACTTTGGAATGTCATTTATCTCTTTAACTAATGGTTGATTATTTATCTTGTGTTGTGCCTACAAAAAGCACACATGAAAAAAAATTGGTGATTTTATATTAAAATTTGATCAAATTGCCAATTTAAAAAACCAATACCCATGAAAGTCCAGAACATGTGACATTATGATTTATGGTTTGAGAATAATATGGAACCTACAAAATAAATGTACTACACAATCAGTTATTGTCATGATATAAATGCTGGAATAAAAATAAATTTTACCACATACATTCCTCCAAAAATTAACTTTGCTCACACTATAAACATATAGATTTAGCATGCAATATCATGTTGATCCAACAAAAATTGAGAATCAAAATAAGAAATTTCATTTACTTGAACGGTCTCTTGGGTGCCAATTCCATCAATAATTTGAGATCCCAAAAGCCTTTCATTTTCATCTTCCTGAACTGTAGATGAATGCACACCCTACCATCAAATATCCAAAATTAGACATAGGTGTTATTACATTTAACTGGAGAAATTAATTTAGAAAATTTTAAGATCACCTCTTTTTGACTTTGATAATTTTTGCTTTTGGGGCTATTTTCTTGAGTTCTCTTTCGTGCAAGATTCTTCTTCACAATTTGATCAACTTTGGAAGCCTTTCTTGAACTATCTTGGTCCATAAATGATGCTTTAATAGCCCCAGAGTTTCTTTACAGGTTAACTCATTCTTTAAGTCCTTTATCCAATTCATCACTTTCAATAAATCATCATCAAAATTTATCCCCATAGAAGCAACTTCATAAAAGGCATCACATGCTTTATCAAGCCGTTGCAACTCAACATTTCTAGCCAAATGATCAAAACCACATTTAATAAGTGCATGTCTCCGCTTTATATCCTTCCTCCAATGTGACAAAACATAATAAGGTGGCACTGACTCTGTTTTACCTCTAAGCTTAAGCACACAGAGTATGTGTCTGCATAAAATACCTTTAAACTCAAATAAGCAACATGTACATTGCAACTCAAAGCCTTCTTCATTGAAGGATACATTACACACTACATCTTTAATTTTGTCATTTAACTTCATGCTCTCCGTAAATGAAAATATTGATTTCAAACCCTCCAATCTCTCGAAGCAAGTATTACAGTACATCATAGAAGCAACCTCTACTTGAAATTCTTTGAATTTTGCATTTGTAAATGCTTTTTGGAATTGAGACTCAAAACCAAAATGACTTACACAAGCAATTACTGTATTAAATGAAATAAAATCAGCCATGTTTTCTTGTTCAATTTTATCTCTCAATGTCTTGTCATATTGTTCAACAAATTGCTTCAATGTGGTCTTTGAGTTTACATACCCATCAAAAAATGAGTTCATACTTTCACTTGGTTGTATTGTTGACATTCCAGCCCAATATGTGTCTCTCACATACATTGGAACCCAACGATGTCTCTCATTAAATATCTCTTTCAACCATTCATTATCTTGTAGTTTGTAATCTTCAATCATTTTTCCCACCTCTTTATGAAATCACTTTTGCTCAAAGAATCATATACAACACCATGCAAAAGTATTTTGATAGACTCATAATCAGAGTGCCTACCCAACTTTTCTGAAACCTTCTTCATTAAATGAGATGAGCACCATTGATGACGAGCATTTGGAAAGACAATATCAATTGCATTTTTCATTTCTCTATCTTGATCAATAATTATGGCATTTGGAGCACGTCCATACATACATTCTAACCATGTCATGAACAACCAAGTGAAGGTTTCGACATCATCACCTGACAATAGAGCACAACCTAACAACACAAATTGACCATCATGATTTACTCCAACAAAAGAAGCAAAAGGCATGTTATATTTATTTGTTAAATAGGTGGTGTCAAAAGTTATGACTTCACCAAAATACTCATATGCAGCCCTACATCTTGCATCTGCCCAAAATACATTCCGTAAACGACTTTCATCATCCACATCCTTTACATAATAAAATTGACTATTTTGCTTTTGCATTCTGATAAAAAAAGTTTTGAATTGCATCAACATCTCCTATCCTAAGTCGTAGCCACCTTTTTTTATCTACATAGTTTCTACAAACTTTTCCTTCAAATGTAAGAAGATTCCCATACCCATGCCCGTCAACAACCAACGATCGAAGATTTCTACTTACATTAACCCCAACTCCATCATTAAGTTCCAACCTCCTTTTTATATAAGGCCTCAAACTCTTGTTGCATCTAAAATATTGTGCTTTGGTTGGGCTTAGCTCATGATTATGCTAAAAAATAACTCCTGAAACCACAATTGTTCCATCTAAACACATGCATGCATTCAATCTGGCCTTACATTGTGTTTTTGAAGTAGGATTTGGTTTCAAAAGATTCTTTGAAGTGCTCACATACTTTCTTGCACGACTGCATGCTATTATAGTAAAGTATTTTTCCCATCATCACCATTTTTCAAACTTATTTTAGCAATTCCAAAACCCTTGCATCGAGCATAATTCAGGTAATACCTGGTAACTTCATCTTCAGAGCTAAATGTCATCCCAACCTTAGGTTCTTCACCTTCATAAGCAACATTTGCTTCAGAACTGTCATCATATTCTTTATTTCCTTCATTTATGTCCTCCTCGACAGAAGATGCCACTAATGCAAGAAAGTTTAAGAAAATAAACTTAAATTAATCAACTGAAGAAATGAATTCTGTAAAAAATACCAATCAATTGACGAGATTTTCTATTTTATGACAAAGAAAAGTAGGAAGATAATTTCTTACTTGAAATTGAAATGAACTCAGATTGTCTAGAGTAGAGCAACGATTTCTTTGTGGAATAAGGATATGTCTCTGCCTTAGCAATGGGATGTGCCTTCGATCAATCTTAGTAAAATAAGATGGAGGAGCAAATGGAGGAATAGTAGGATAGTAATAGGTAGAAGATGAGTACCATGGGTTCCCCCATGGATCATCCCAAAAGTTACCAGCAAGAGAGTTTAGAAAACTCATATATTGATTTGATTAAAAGATTGTAAATGAATACAAGTAACACCTATTTATAGGACAACACTACTCAACAAACAACTCAACAAACACTAACAGAAAAATATTCCTATAACCGAAAAATATTCCTAATAATATTTCTAATACCCTCCCGCAAGTTGGTATTTGGTATCAACCAATACCAACTTGAAACCAAGAGAACAATCCATCACCTTATCTAATACCATAGGATTTCTCCAATTTCTGAATCTCAACACAATAGACAGGGAATCCAGTGTAAAATCTCAATGGTCCTTCTGATTTGATAGTGGCAACTACTGCATTAGCATCCTTTGAACCAACATCTCCACGGTACATCAAGCCATAAGCCATGTAGTTTCTTGGCCTAGGATCACACTTGGCCATCATGCTAGCCGACTCAAATATATTAAAAGTAACAAGGTTAGGAGTAAAGCCCCTAAGCTGCATGTCTTTGAAAACCTCAAATGAATTGTCCATCAATTTGGCTCTGTAGAAGCAATTAATTATCATGTTATATGAAAAGACATCGGAAATTAATCCATCACTGATCATTTGATTGGATATTCGATCCCTTTCCTTTCTCTGTTCATCCTTGTACAAAGCTTCAATAAGAGCAAGATAAGTACCAATGCCTGGCTTCACACCTCGCTTTCTGAAAATTTCAAATATCTCACACGTCTCTTTTATACTTGGACTAATACCCAAGAATGAAATTTGACCAAAAACATCAGCACAATACTTTGACAAACCAAGCCTTCCCCATCTTCCCATCAACACACAAAACAAATCCTCAGTAAAAACAGCTGCAAATTTTGCTAAATCTGTTCGACCATAAAGCTTACATCTATTAAGCAAACAACCCCAAACAACCTCATCTGGTTCCATGTTCATACCCTTGACAACCTCCATTGCCTCATCAAGTCTACCTGCTCGCCCAAGGGGGTCTATCATACGCCCATAATGCTCAATCTGAGGCTCAATCACATATTCCTTAATCATCAAACCCTGGTCAGCCAATCAACTATGAGTACAAGCATTCAAAAGAACAATAAAAGTGACCTCATCGGGTCTCACATCACCACCACACTCCTTAGCTTTAACCAAATTATCCTCATTCACAAAACCTTCGATCAAGGCATTGAAGCAAAAATTGAGGGTGACTTCTGAGTCATCCATATGGAAGTCAAGTTCCACATCCCTATTGATTCCATATTCAACAACCAAACCATGGTGAGAGTCCAGCATGGATCCACCAAATTCAGTAAAGAAAACTCGAGATAGAGGACGTATGAAATCATTCATCAATCTGTCAAGCATGGTTTCCATGCCAAAATCATCAAGGACAGCACCAAGTAAAATTTCCTTCTCCCCAAAGATGTCACTCTTGTATTCCTGTGTAGTAGCAAATGTAAAAGCGGAACCAAGGGAAACAGACCATGCCAAAGCATATGCAAATAACAGTGATATCATACACAAATCAAAATTCCTTTGAGGTATTTTAGCGAACAGGTGTTGTACATGATATTGAGCAAGTCCTTCAAGGCAGATCAAGTCATACCTATTTACAGGAACTTCGATTTTGGAGATAACTTCTTCATCCTCATCAACTTCTTCTTCTTCCTCCAAATGCTTCTTTTGTCTCATAATTGCCTTTTTTGTGGTGATGTCATCGAGAGACTCATCCTCACGGTGGCGCTTCCTAAAGGCAGGGATTCCCGCGGAGTCTTGGACGGAGAAGGTAGGATCCTTCGTGATATTCAACGAACCAACTGGAAGATACTTAAAAGCTTCATCATCATCAAGCATTTGCTGGATCTTCAGTTTCTGTGTACTGGATATTGAAGTCAGAGAAGCTTTCTCCTCCTCTAAACGATTTAGTGAGTCGAAGCTCCCAAAAATGAACGGATCCGGTGACGATTTCCATTCCAATTTCGTTGTGGAGTCTTTGCAGATATCAGCAACAAAGAACAAATCCGTGAGCAGAAAAGAAACAGAAGAAGGAGAAATTTCTAGTTGGAATGAGGTAGAGAGCAACGCAGAGGATGGAGCAAGAGCACCAAACGCCGAACCAAACGCAGAAGGATTCACAACAATTGTAGCAGCAGAAGACAAACCAAACGCAGAGGATGCCGATGAGAACGAAGTGATGGTAGTTTCAGCAATAGATGAAGAAAGCACCTTTGTAGCAATAAACGATAGCTTCTTCGCTCAGCATCGATTCTTCTTCTTCTTGAAGCGAGGTGAGCTCCATGGATGGAGCTCTGATACCATCTTAGTAAAATAAGATGGAGGAGCAAACAGTAGGATAATAGTAGGTAGAAGATGAGTACCATGGATCATCCCAAAAGTTGCCAGCAAGAGAGTTTAGAAAACTCATATATTGATTTGATTAAAAGATTGTAAATGAATACAAGTAACAACACTACTCAACAAATACTAACAGAAAAATATTCCTAATAATCAACAATGTCTCTGTTGTTGAATAGGGAAAAAGACATGAAAAATTCGTGCAATTCAGTTTGTGACAGGAGAAGAGGGAAGGGTATACCGCAGCGATGCAATGGGATACAGAGGAAGAAGGAGCGGTGAGAGGAGGAAGAGAACGGGGTTCGGTTTCGTATTGTGTTGATATTTGAAACGAAAATGAAGGCTGTCGTTTCCGTCTGTGTTGATTGCCACGTCATCAAAATAGGACCTACGTGGCGAGATCTCAAACGCACATGTATAAATTATCCATGGCCCGCGAAGTACAGGATCGTGAATTCGTGAATTTTTAGAAGCGAGCGAGAAGAGAGAGAGATATTGAGGAGATGGAAACCGCAGGGGAGTGGCTGGAGAAGGCGCTGGTGGAGTTGTGCTCGAAGATTGAGACAGGTTTGGGTTTAGGTTTGGATGAAGAAATCATAAAAGGGCTTGTTTCTTATTGCGATCTTGCTGAGCCACGTGATGCTAAAGAGTACCTCGATGTAACCCTGCTTCCTTTCTCTTCTTCGCGTTTCTATACTTTTTTTCTGTTTTATTTTTCTTTTAGTATGATATCGATATGCTTCACTAACGAATAATGATAACGAGCTTTACTTTGTGGAATCAAGGGTCTAATTGCTATGAATCAATTACAATTTTATTTATTTTTTAAGTTTAATCTGTAAGTGATGACTGTGCCTTTGAGAATCTGCCTTATGGCCTGTTTGGAACTGCATTGAAATAACATTGGTTCATTTAAATTGTGAATCAAGGGCCTTATTGTGATGACTTGTACCATTGGTTCATTTAAATTGTGTTTAGTGCAAAAGTATGTAAATCTGTTTTTATAAATCTGGTATAGTTATTCATGTGGTAATCAAGCTTTTAAGGGTCTGCTTATTTATTTTCTTCATCATTCATGTCCCCTAGGTTAATGTAGGGCTCCTCCTTGGCAACCATCATGATTTTGTTCATAATTTGGGCTCTACAAGTCATGATGATGAGCTTTTTTTTTTTTTTTTTTTTTTAAATGTTGGTTAGAAACATTAGACATAGGGTTTTCAACTGCAGAAGTCCCATCTTTTAATTCTTTTCCATTTGATGTGAGTTCATCTTGTTAAAATCAAGGCTGTTTCTCCATCGTTCTTGTTTCTGGGGATAACTATTGTTTTACTCATAATTTTGAGTTACACAAATCAAAATCACAAACCTTGGGCTCTGTTAGAATATTAATCACTTGTTTTGTTATTTAAAGGGGCGCAGATTGAAGTTTAAGGGTGAAATTTTTTAATATCTTTGGAATGCATTCATATTAATAAATAATAATTAACTGAATTTTTGTGATGGACCTTGCAATAAATTCTCTGTTGTTCCAGTGAATGGAATCTTATTATCTCTCTGTTTAATGGAAGATTTAACTCTGAAAAGCTTTATCTTTATTTTCCTTTGCAGAATATAGTTGGTCAGGAAGCAGGGAAATCTGTGATTGAAGAATATTTACGACGGAGAGGTTACTCAGAATTCAGCACCAACTCAGATGCTCCAACTACAAAATTACATGCCTATGTCAAACCACCTTCGGTTGAGACATCTGCAAGTGCAACTAAGAAATCATTGCGAGCACCGAAAGCAGTAACAATCCGCAATGCAGAACCCAACAAGAATGCTACTAGCAGTAATCAGGAAAATCAGATTCCAACTACAAGTAGTGAATCAAGAACATCACAAAAAGGAAATCAAGTGAATTCCAAAAAGAAGAAAGCTGGAAAAGTTGTTTCACTTGCTGAGGCAGCCAAAGGGTCAATTGTGTTCCAGCAGGGAAGACCATGCTCTTGTCATGCACGCCGCCACAGGCTGGTCAGCAATTGCTTATCTTGTGGTAAAATAGTTTGTGAACAAGAAGGAGAGGGACCTTGCAATTTTTGTGGTGCACTTGTGTTGAAAGAGGGCAGCACCTATGCTGGTCTGGAAGAAAGTTTGCCTCTGGTGTCAGATGCTGAAGCTGCTGCTGAAGCTTATGCAAAGAGGCTTGTCGAATATGACCGAAACTCTGCAGCTCGTACAACAGTTATTGATGACCAAAGTGACTACTATGAGATTGATGGAAACAGTTGGTTATCCAAGGAGGTATTATATTTTGTTTGCAACTTGTAATTAGGCTCACATCTGATGTGCTCTTTATGATACATTCAGCTGTATTCAATTTTGTCTTCTTTCTTTAGGAAAAAGAACTGTTAAAGAAGAAACAGGAGGAGATGGAAGAAGCTGAGCGAGCCAAACGGAATAAAGTTGTTATTACCTTTGATCTAGTTGGCCGCAAGGTTTGTATTTTAGCCATATGGTTTTGCCTAAAGTTACTAGTTGGATTTGCTGTAGATTGGAAACGAATGTGTTCTGTGTGATTCTTTCCTGGTATCTACAGATGTATCTCAAATTATTATGCTTGTTCCATTGTTTTGATGGTTTTGCATATTATGAGTTGTGATTTGTACTGAATGGAAAGTCTTGAATGTGACATGCAAAAGTCCTTTTAGGGTCATATGCTATTAATTATAGTGGATCTATACATAATTTAAAGTATTAACCTAAACTAGGAAGTTTTAGATACATTCTTCTGCACCTTTTTCCCATTGTTTGTTGTTTTTGTATGCTTCTTTACCGCAAACTTAATATTATAAGAGTCTCTGCTTTCTCATTGTGGATTCTAAATTTCTAATTATATCTTGCAGGTCCTTCTGAATGAAGATGAAGTTTCAGAACTACAGTCTGACAATAGAATATTACGTCCACCAGATGAAAGGGAAGTGAACCGTATTAAACCAAACCCAACTCTTAGGATTCAGCCCATTTTTGTGGACCTGGGATTCAATAAGAAGTCTGCTAAAGATAAGCAACCAAACAAAGGCCGAAGCAAGGGGTTGTGCTTGGAGATCACTGGGAGGGTTCAGCATGATAGAAATGACTTGAAGTATTTTATGATGGAAAGCCAATTGGCAACAGATTCAAATGAAAATATTTGGCATGTACCTTCAGGAAATGGAGGACTGCACGTTGAAGATGATGGTGAATGTTTACTGAACAATGATAATAAATAGTGTTATCCAGCTTTTACTGATAATTGGTACCAATTTCATTTGCTTACTCCTCCCATTTGCATATGACTTGTGTCTACTCCTTGATAACAGTGGTACTAATTATATTTTCCAAAGAAAGGAGTAATGAAGTTAAGAATTTCAGGCAGCTTTATTATTTCTTCCCCCTACGATGCTTGTGCACTATTATCTCTATCAATTTTACAGTGACTGTTTTTGAGTTGAAGTAAATTTGGATTTCCCTTTGCCTAGCTACTAGCTAAACTAGAGTCTAGTGTGGTCGAGTGGAGCAAGATAGGGCAGGTTGCAGGTTTGAACCCACACCCGTCTCCTTGGGGTGGGGTAAAATGTAAGTGCTCTTTGAGTCCGGAGACATTCTCTGCCTTGAACTAGGGCATCATCCCCTCATCCTATAATAATTTATCTTGATTTTTTCTTGTGTTTATAAAGTTTTTGAAAAGTAAGAAGTTAGAGCACTCTACAATAATTGTTATTTAAAAATAAAATACTTTAAAAATATTACAACTAGATATAAAATCTTTTCATAGAAAAATAAAAAAAAACTCATTATATTTTTAAACAAATTACCACAGCCTTTTTTCCACATGATTGAATTCTTGAAATTTCACGCTCCTCGAAAACAATTTATTTCTTGTCTCAAACCCTTTATAATTTTTTTTATTATTGTATTTTTTAAAGACAAAACTAAAATAGAATTTAAACTTAATTAAACTCATTAAACACTTAAATTAGTACTTCAACGATATATGCATATCAAGTTGATTCTTCATGAATGTTAAATATTGATTTGATCCTTTAATATTTTAATGAAATGTTCTAAAATATTTAAAGAATGAATATCAAATTCTAAAATTTAATATCTCCCAAAAACGTCCATGTTACTATGGAGCATATACCCCAAAAGCCCTTAACCATACGGTTCTTTATCCCTCATTTTTCACTTGGCGCTGCAATAAACCACACCCCAACACCCCTTAACCATATGTTAAGTTTCCCTATTGTTAATTTCAGTTTCTTTATTTGCTTCCCGAATTTATTTTGTGAAGGTTCCATGGAAGTACATTAATTCAATGGTTTTGTTTGTTTGATTACTGATACTTGTTGAGGAACTTGAATTCATTGCTATCCACCATATTTTTGATTGGTATTCAAGTATTTGGGTTCTCTTGAAGATCATGAAAATGTAAAAACTGGCTACATTATATAATCACCCTTGTAAGTCACATTTCTCTCTTGGGCTCCATATTTAGGTTGGTATTTTTTTATAAACCAACTATGCCAAAAGTTTGCCAAAAGTCTAAGTTGTTGGGAAAGAATACATAAATAACTCTATAATATATTTCTAGCAATCTTCCTTTTTGAGTGCGAAGGCAGAGTTTATTACATTATAACCAAGCCAAAAGGAAAGAAATATGGGAAAATGAATTGAGGAATTGCTAAATACACACCCAATATAAAGGGTGGCTAAGGTACTTATTAAAAGGATTAACCGATTAAGTAAATGAATGCCACAGGTTGATGAAAATGGAGTCCGATTCTTGTTCACTGTAGACCTCATTTTGGCAAACTAATTTCGTTCGACAATGTAGCAAGAATGTTATGATATGAACCACTTTCAGCTGCATTACTACACTTCCTAAGCAAGTTCCAACTACTTTTGTTCTCTTCATGAATCGTACCTTTAAGATTTCAGAAATTCCAGCTGTAAATATGTGGCTGATAAGTGAAGCTTTCAAAGAATTATCTCTGTCAATTAATTGAGAGGGACCAAATCAAAAGAAACTTCGAGGAGAGCATCAAGGATGATTTATGGCCAAATCCTCTCACTTATTTTAACAATGTAAGTTAACTTCCAGTTTTTGTATATTCTCTTTGATGAATACCAATTATGCTTTCATATTTCACATCATTATTCACTTCACTTTGCCATTTTTATTTCCATTGTGATTAATTATTGATTAACTAATGTTGTTGGAGTATTTGTTTTTAATAATTTTACTGAACTTGACAATTGTTGGAGTAACCCAAAGTTCAGTCAGTGGATACTCGTATTTAATATTCAATTAAAGAAGGCAAAGTTTAATGCAGCACGTGTCATTGATGACCATATACAAATGCCTTTTAGCTGTGATATTTTGAACTCCAGGGGTTGAACTGAATGCTTTAATATAATTATTTCCCCCCCAATCTTGTATAGTATATAAAGAATAAGGAACTCTAGCGTTTAGATGGTCAAATCACAAATGTGATATGAATTCCATTTAATATTTTCAGTGAAGACATGACAGGATGCCAAAAGTTGAAATCATATTCATGATCCAAAAGCAACAAAGAATGTGAAGACATTTTAAGATGTTTGGTAACTAACAACAAACTAAGGGCATGTTATCTAACTGATTGCTAATTTTCCTGAGAAAGCATACATTGCCAGAAAAAGCATGAGAATGACTCTAAAGAAAATGACAATGAGGGCGAGGATGACAATGGCAATTGAAAAATACTTTATTGTGGTGTTGCCGGTTTATATTTCTCTGTTTAATTTGTATAGCTGTTTGGATTTCTTAGCATAAGGATTACCATCAAAGGCATTAATTATAGAGTATTGTTGGAATTGAATATTACTCCCATTTTCTATTTAGAAGTTGTGAATTGTGATGAATAACAGAGTAATTCAATCTCGGCATGTATAACTTTACTGTCACAACTCACAACTGAAGGCACTACATTTGGATTTATGTTGCCCCGTTGGAATCTTTCAATGTTAAATTTTGGAGTCATATTTGCAGTTATGGTCAGTCATAACTTTGTCCATCCAAATAGCATTATTAATACATATATGTTAAGTGCGGAACCATTAAATTTTGACATGCCTATTCTTGTCAGGTTACTCTCCGCTCCGGAATGGCCTTGTGCTGCCTTTGTAATTATTAGAAAGATGTAAGTTTGCTATTATAATACATTATCTTCTTCACTGCCTCATTAACTCAGGTTCATGTTTTTCTTCACATCTAAAGTCCCAGCAGTTACTCCAAAATGTAAATGCAAAAATAATAGCATGCAGAAAAGCAAATAAATAAATAAAGAATTGAAGTAAGAAAAGCATTACCAGATCCCTGAATTTTACTATTTATTGAAGCTAGCGGGGAATTTGAATATGAAATCAAATTGCGTCGTGGCTGAAGTAACTAAAACAAAGTATATACAAGAACAATGGCTGTAAAGCCTACAAACAACGCGTGGACTCTATAATTGTTCAAAACAGAACACGTTGCTTTATCTCAATGTAACAAAAGTTTAATTAGGGAAACTTATATCGATTTTTTATTTTTGACTGGGAAAATTGCATTATAGTTACAATTTTCTAGAGTCACAATTCACTTCTAAGACCACAAATATCCTCCACTTGATATAATCTTGTTTAAGTATGATAGGAACTATATGACGACAAAGCTCCATTCGAATATTTAACACGGTTGTAGATCTAGAGCTCGAATTCGAGGCACTGGTTAAGTTGGAGCGACCTCTTTAACAACTGGAACACATGGGTGGTACTGTTGTTACATATTTGCTGCATACCTTTAAAATACCTCGAAAACTAATT
This sequence comes from Sesbania bispinosa, assembly GCA_026901365.1. NCBI lineage: Eukaryota > Viridiplantae > Streptophyta > Magnoliopsida > Fabales > Fabaceae > Sesbania > Sesbania bispinosa. The sequence continues at coordinate 737,040 of QLOH01000016.1, forward strand.
GCAGAAAGCAAAAGGTTTTTACTTTTTGGTCAATAGAAAGAAAAAGGTTTTTTTTTTTTTGGTCAACGAAAGAAAAAGGTTCAAGTTGAACTAGACTGCATGATTGGGCCAAACCATACAATGGCAAAGCCCAACAACATCTTGGGCCAAGCGGGGTAAGACCCTTCCAATTTTGGACTCTGAGGAGGAGTGAAGTGGAGGACTATTGACATGAGTTTCATCCACGTGCAACTGCATCAATTTCAGTGGAGTTTACCACACGCTATCTATCTATGTAAATGGCAAACTCAACTCAAGAGATTGACAAGTGAGTCACAACACAAGCTCAATTGTACTGTATTAACTATAACTATTAACTATACCTAAATAATCAAAAGATATTTAATTTGTAACCTTTTCGGCTGGTCGGTGCTTTAGGAGTATGTTTGCTTTGCTTGGGTACGTGAGTGATGCGTCTTCTGGCCGTGTAATGAAACAGGTCAGTATATTTATTCTTCGTGTAATTTGCAAGGTTGCTTTGCATTGCATGCCTCAAGTAAAATTGGTTGCTTCACTTAGATTGTAGACATAATCCTATAGACACGTCGAAGCAAGGAGAGACACAATTTTAAGAATCAGAACACGGAAGACCCACGTGTTTCATGAGGGGATAATAATATGGACCACAACCATGCACATATCATATCTACTGGTGGAGTAGCCATTCTGAATTGACCTTGATATAGTATGCTATGCACAAGTTAAAAGTATATAATGCGTTAAACTTGAAGTCAACATCAGTGCCCCCCAAGTTGGCCATAAGCTGCTACTCATTATTTTCCTTTGATTTTTGCTAATTTTTGTTTCCTAGTTGAGTAATGTTCGATCTAAGAATCAAGATAATACTTAACTAAAAAAAATTAAGATAAAATCATTATGGGCAAGTTTTTTTTTTTTTCATCTTTATTATTAGAGAAAAGTTTTTCTAAATAAAAATATATAATTAATTACTGTAATTTTTAAAATTAAGACAGGTAACAGAATTAATTGATATACATATGAGATTCACAATTTATCTTAATGTTAGTAACTAAAAGAATGTGATAGCAAATGGAGAAATATGTTATTGTGTAGGCTCCAAAAATATTGTCAAAGTTTAAATCGAACTCAATTAAATTCAAAGATGTAGGAAAAGAGATAATATTCATCCATCAAAATGGCTCAATGGGGACAGATTATGTGATTTAGTGGATTTCATTGATATTCAAGATACAAATTTGAGTATCAAAGAAGTTTGGAATGAAGGAGTTTGGAAAATTCAAGAGCTAGCAACAATTGTTCCCAGACATGTCCAGCTAAGACTTCTACATTACAATCTTCATCTTAATGAAAATCTACAAGACAGTTTTTGTTGGAAGGTCTCTCCTAATGGAATCTACACAACATCCTCAGGATATAAATGGCTAACTAGCATCACAGCTACAAATCAAAACTCAGATTGGAGATGGATTTGGTCCTCAAAGTTACCTGAGAAGATTAAATTCTTCCTCTGGCAGATATGGCACAAGGTGCTTCCAGTCAATTCCCTGCGCGCTACTCGTCGTCTAACCCAATCTGATCTTTGTGCAATCTGCAATGATAAACCAGAAACCATAATTCACTGTCTAAGAGAATGTACTTTGGCTAAGGAAATTTGGCAAGCACTTGGTGTGCATGTTACCTACCCCCTTCCAGAAGATGATTTCAAGTCTTGGACCCATGACAATACGGTCAGCAACCCGATTCATTTTCCTTTGGTGCTTTTGAACATTTGGCTTGTGCGCAATCAACTAGCTCTAGCTGGGGATCGGCCTTCAATCACTCAAATTATCAACAAAATCCGATTCATGGGTTTCGATATTTACGGATCCATGATGAGTGATTCCCCCCCTTCTGCTGCTCGTCTGGTTTCTTGGATACCTCTGAATTCCGATTTCGTCGCAGTGAACTCAGATGGCAGCTCCTTTGGAAATCCAGGGTGAGCTGGTTTCGGAGGAACAATACGCGACGCTCATGGCACTTGGCTCGTAGGATTCTTCGGGAGTATTGGTGTCGCGGACAACCTCCAAGCTGAGCTGATGGGGATTCTTTACGGTCTACAAACAGCTTGGCAGAAAGGCTATAGGAAAGTGGAATTTTACTCTGATTCTTCTCACGCTATTAGGCTCATCCTGGTGGGCAATGTTACTTATCATCAATATGCTGCTATAGTAATGAACATCAGAGATCTGTTAAAAAGGGATTGGATTATTAATCTCAAGCACATCCTTCGTGAGAGCAATAGTAGTGTGGATTACCTTGCTAAAAAAGGAGCTCAGCAGAATGAAGCCTTAATCTTGATAGATGTACCTCCCATAGAAATGAACTTCATGTTGTTAGTTGATGCCTCTGGGGTTCAATTTCTAAGTGTGTAATTGTTTTCTTTTGTTTTCTTTTTTCTCCTTTTTCTTTTCATCCTGTACCAAAAAAAAAAATGTCAAACAGTAAAATTCAACTCAATTTATAAAAAAAATTAATTAAAACATCATCACGGCAATTTAGCAATTTTTTTTTCTTTTCAGAAAATATTGCAATAAAAGAAAGGAGATCACTTTAAGTTTTGTTAAAATATTTTAAATAGAGAAATGGTAATCATGCATACAACAATTTTATTATACAACATTATAAAACAACGAGTGAAATAGAGATAGAAGAGAGAAAAAGTGTGAAATGTGATATGTGATATAATGGAAAGAGATAGAAATAAAAGTGTGTTGTATGAAACTAGTGTGTACCCCGTGCTAAGCACGATTTGGTTTAGAATTTTTCTAATACTTGTAGTTTGGATGGATGTTGTCTAGTCTTATAGGAATGAAATTGTGAGAGCATACAAAATAAAACTAAATGGTCCGGAAGGGAGTAGTGGTAGTAAATTTGAAGCTTATCTTTTGCAAAGACATGTAATTATATTTATTGACTAGTAGATTTGAAGCTTATCTTTTGGAAAGACACGTAATTATATTTGTCGATTAGTTTAGCGTCTGTGGAGGAATATGTTAATTCAAAGAAGTCCAACTTTGGCGAGTAAGTCTGTGTTTCCTTGTTAGTGTGAACGAACATTAGTATGTGTAATAAAGTAATGGAACATGGAACATTGAAAGATAGTAGTACGCCTATTTGCATGTGTAAATAGTACAAAATATCGTAGCTGGTAATGGTCCGAAAATGGTGTTGAGTAAAGTACCATTGCTATGCTGCCAATATAGGCAGGCATGGGATAAAATTTTGGACGACCTCATTGTGGCTTCCTCGCCGGTACAGTATGTAGAAACCACAGAAAACACTAGAAGGGGGGTTGAATAATGTTTTATAATTTCAAACTGATTTTAGGAAAACTTTTAACAAGCAGAACTTTTCACAAAGATATATGAGCAACTTGCTGAAATTGAGAATAAGGTACTTGCTGAAGTTGCTTCGGCAGGTTTAATAAAACTGTTTTGCAAACTTGTTTTTCAATACGTTTGAATATGTTTTTCAGTTTGAACGTTATAAAACAGTATACTCAGAATCCTCCAAGTTAGTATAAACCAAATATAAAGAGATAAGGGTAAGAGAAAGCTTAGCCATAGATTTATACTGGTTCACTCACTTCCACTGTGAGCTACGTCCAGTCCCAAAGCCAACTAGCAATGGATTTTCCACTAATCTCAGAGATTACAAGTATTCTTTTACAGTCAAGCCTCTTCAGGCTCTATACACCAAATATTTTTTTACAGTCAAGTCTCTTCAGACTCTAAACTCAAGTATTCTTTTACAGACAAGCCTCTCCAGGCTCAAACCCAAGTATTCTTTAAACACCAAGTCTCTCCAGGCTCAAACAGAAAACTATTTATGAAAAGAGATTGCTTAAGCTTTGAAACTACACAAGTTTAAAGCCTAAACTGGATAAGATGTACAGATAACTGAGTTTAACTCAGGATATAGAAATGGTGTACAAATGAAATAAGATGAAAATATTTCTCAGAGAATTGTTGCAGCAATTCAGCAGGTTGGTTCGTTCTACTTGCTTCTCTGCATGAGACTTTGTATTTATAGAGGAAGAGAGATAAGACCGGTTAGACTTCTCTCAAAATCCCGTTGTGAAATAGCCTTCTTCCCGTTGAGAGACAAACTTCTGATAGCTTGCAGCAGCAGGCACAACAGGAGTAGACCTGGGTATATGGGCCAGGGCCCGCGGACCACCCGTTTAACCCGCGATCCGCGTGGGTTAGGACCAGGAAAATAACAGGTTCGTTTAAACGCGGGCTTTTCTAACCCAGACCGTTTATCCGCAGGTTAAATGGGTTCCAGCTCGCGGACCAACAACTTTTTTTTTCCAGTACATGTTTTAATCTTTAAGAGCTAGGGTTCACTTTTCTCCCTTTCATATGCGAAGTGTTTTGCCGCTCCTGTACTTCTAGCTTTCATTCCCAGTCATCGTTGAAGCATCTGCCTAGCCACTAGTCGCCGGAGACATGTGCACACTGAAAATTGTCTCGCTGCAACTCGCGCAAAGCCACCATGGCTAATGGTCGTCCTATCCGATCTCCATCCCTCTGTACAGTGATGTTCGTTCTTCCCTTATGATAAAATCCCAAATGGCGTTCTTCCCATGTGATGAAATCCCAAATCATCACTCGTCCAATGCAGGGGGCCATATTGCCTACGATGGAGGAGAAACTGGAGATTAAGTGATTGGAGTTGGCTTTACGGGGAGAAAAACGAGTTAAGCTGCATTGCCATAAAATTTCAGGCCTTTAGATTTAGAATATAAGTTTGGTTATGATTTTGATTTGAAAGCATGGATTTGGTTTTGCAATTCACCACGACATGAACGTCAGGGGCTTCGATTTGGTTTTTCTCATCATTGACACAAATTTCAAATTTTTAATTACTTTTATATTTTCCATATTTTAATTTCCTCATTAGTTTTTTAATTCAAAGTCCGCGGACCAGCCCGTTAACCCGCAGTTTATGCGGGGCAGATGCGGACCAGTCAATTTCTAGGCCCATGAATATTGCGGACCAACCCGGTTCGGTCCGTTCATTTGCGGACCAATGCGGACCGGGCCTAAATGGACCGGGCTGGCCAGTATACCTATCTCTAAGCAGGAGTAGGTGTCAGCAGCGCTGACTCTACTTTTCTGAGCAGAGTGTAGTTTTGCAGCAGGAAATACCTTTTGGTGAACAGTGATTTGAAATATGCCAAAAAGTTCATGTTTTGCCTTTCCAGAAGAAGTGAAGTGCAGAAAGTTGGCAGAGAGCTATGAAAGACTTTGAGTCTTCAAAAAGGGATCAACAAAAAAACTCCTTTCCAAAAAGATACAAGTCGTAGTACGACGTTTCTCGTCTTCAGAAGGTTCACAAGCTTCAGCAAGATCTGATCCTTCAGTAGGTTCCTCTTCTTCAGAAGGTTGCACCACATCAGAGGGTTGCATGATTTCAGAGAGTTATTCCTTCAGAAGGTTGCTGAAACACAGAAAGTACCTTTTAGCAGAACATGTTCCTTCTTTCAGGAAACTTAACCAAATTTATTAATCATTAACACTCAGAGTTATGAGATCCTTAAACATTATTAAACATTTAATAATATTTTGAGACTCAACACAGTAAGCTCCAACAACAAGCATAAACAATTATTGAAAAAAATTAAAGAAAAAAGGGGTAAAAAAGAAGGCTAATCTGAAAGCCATTATGCCTAAATGGTTCTCAAGCTTTCATGCCTCAAAATTTTCAACTGCAGGAGAACAAATTACGCACAAAGCTGAAGAAAATTGATAACACTCAGTACCCCAGCAGGTTTTTGCTAATAACATCAACATTTAGTGTTTTCATAGGAACATGTCATGGATATTACAATAGGCTTGTGGTTCACTAAACACTAAATGTATTTGGAAGATTGTGGCAACATATAGATCTTGTTAAAATTATTAAGACCATAATAAATGGTGTTACATAAAAAAATTACGTTAAGTAAAAATTCAAATAGAATCCACAAAAATCAAATACCAGGTATAACGGTTGATGTTTACTTTATATAAACTCCAAGTGGTTTTATCTTGAATTTAAACTTCCTTAAATTAACTTCTATTAGTATCAATTTCTCCTTTCTTGAGTGACAAATAGGAGAGGAAAATTGATCACTATGCATCTTAAATCTCTGGGAGCTTTCCATTGTTCCTTGCTTAAAGCACAGTAGCTTTGGCCTCTGTAGTCTTTCTCCAGGGATCAGACTGTAGCCTCAGCTCTATCAATGCTGCTTCCACTTGTTTTGGTGCTTGTGCTGCTTCTAACTACTCAGTCTCTCTCACTGCTTCCCGGTTGCTCCTATATGACTCCTCCATCATAAACCCAAGCTTCATGAGAGTCTGATCACTTTCTACAACCTTTTTTGCCTACATGTTAAAATATCAGTAAATATTAATAGTTAATTGTTTATACACACCATGGGGTGGCGTTGGATATGGTATGTATAAACAAACACCATGAGGTGGCGTTGGATATGATGTTGCGGGTGGCAAGACCCGAGGCCGTTGTTATGGCACTGGGGACTTGACCTCCAACATTCGTCCAGGTGTGACCAGCTTGACTCAGGAGTCCCGGGCTCACCCGAGCGAGAGTACTGACGGGTCCGGGTCACGACATTCTAGAGAGGAGGCGCTGCGCCAGGAAGTCGAAGTAGCAAAGGAGCAGTCTCGGCAGGCCATAGAGAAGGCTGTAGATTTGGAGGATCAGTTAGCACGACTCCAACGACAGATGTAGCAGATCCTGGACGCTCAGTCTGCAGGTCAGGCTGCCGCTCAGGCTCAGGCACAACCGCACCCCCATTATAATCCCGCCATGGATGACCAATCAGTGGATGATGAGGACGAGCAACCCACCCCACAGCCCCAGCGCCGCCGCCATTGATTTCTTTATGTTTATGTTTTATTGTATTATTTTTTAACAGAGTTTGTGTATATATTTATGCTTTTTTAGTATTATTTTTATAATTTTAAATTTAATAAATTATTAAAAGAAAATAAATAATAATAAATTTAATTTTAAAAAAATACCCGTAGCGACGGTTGTGGCCGTCACTACAGTCGTCTCTAGATAAAAAAAAATTTAAAAAAAAGAATTACTCCTAGCGACGACCATATTTTTAGAGACGGCTTCAGCGACGACTGACATTAGTCGTCGCTACTGTATTTACGACGAGCCACTTAGCGACGTCCACGTGGCCATCTCTAAGTCGTCACTATGCAGCTTGTAGAGACGACTTTTCCTTGTGTAGACCGTCGCTAAAAACGAAATTTCCTGTAATGGTAACTTATATAGTTCTCCAGTCTGAATGAGAGATTGAAAACTTCGGTTCAGTGTGGCGATTGAGCCATAATCAGACCTTGAGCATCGCAGGAGACAACTGATTGACATATCCCGACCAAGCTGGTAAAAAGGTGAACTTGTTTCAAGCATAACACCTGTAGGATTTTGATCATTCCCTCCTGTAGGATTTTGGTCCTTCCCTCGGTACAAAGAAGGGAAAAGAGAAAGGACATTCATCTGTTTTCCTTCTTCCTCGGGATCATCTGAAAGTTTGCATTTTCTTGACATAATTTGCTTTTCTTCCGCTTCCCTTGGGTGCTTAATGCTTGACAGCTCCATAAGGAAAAGAGTGTAGTAAACCCACTAGTTCTATTGCTCATTTGAGAGTTTGGCAAGTCCCTTGAAATGAGAAAGGGTGGGCACTCTAACATGTTGATAAAAAATATGAATTTGGTAAAAAAAAGCATGGTTTCTTATCCATCAAAAATCAAAATAAAACACTAATTAGTCAATTACATAACAATGTTTTTAATTTCGCTACATTGATGCAAGAACCCTTACTAGAAACATATAACACAAGAATTAAACAGACATATACCTCGAAGAACACATTGAACAAACATGCAAATGCCATCACATATAACAAGACTTTCAAACTATTTTTCAGCAGTTAAATCTCTTTAACGCATATGGGGATGAAAATGATATAGAATGGCATATACATGCTTCCCAGATTGAGAGCATTCACAAAAAGATAAAACATACGTCTATGAACATCCAAGTAGCGATACCAGTCTATCATGAATGATAAACACAATCAAAGTTAAAATAAATTCGACACACACAACACCTGAAAATGGAGTTTTTTCGCTGTTAGATCTTAAGAGGTGACCCAGAATAGGAATTTGGGTGGGAAAAATGGGGAATATTTTTCGGAATGAATCAGAAACAAAATTCAATCAAAATTACAACATGCATATCCAAATTCAAAGACTATAGTAATATTCTATCATAAAAAATACTTTGTTTTTTTTTTTTAAATGATCACTTATGATTTGCATTGGTAGCATTACTATACTACCCTCCCCCAATTTTTTTTTTTCCTGAAACTAGGAAAAAAAATGAATAAATGGTGGCCATGCAAGAAAAAATCCAAAAAGAAAATTCATTAATTGAACCCGGAAGGAAAAGATAGACTTGGAAGAAAAGCTTACGAATTTAGAACAAAGAGCCGAGAAGTTGAATTGGGTATCTTGCTCTTTGTGGAGTCTTTGGTTCTCTCTCCCTTTCTCCATATGCGAGAGTAGATTCTCTCTGGTTAGCTGTGCTGTGTTGTGTATTATGAGAGAGCACACAATGTGTCTGTGTCTATCAATAGTATCATTTATTTATAGTAAAAAAATATAATAAATAGTCAAAAAATATTATTTTATTAATAAAAGACATATGAGGCCTACTTAGGTATCCAAACCGCTGACAATCATTTCTTGCACGTGTTACAAATTGGTTAGACTAGGAGAACAACTTGTTCTATTCCTTAATTTGTTTTTAAATTTTTACTTTTTGTTTTCCACTTTTATCATTATTTTTTTTAATAAACTTCTTCCTTCCCAACCGAGCAAGCGTTTCATTTTATTTAACTTTTTTTGTAAGGCCATTTTATTTAACAATTTCATGCCTTATTTTACTTTTTTTCAAAGATTAAAGACAAGTATTTTGTTATTATTTATTTGCGCAAAAAAAATATTTTATTATTATTTTGTCTTTTAGTTCCAACGATTAATAATTGAGTAACTATGAATTTTAAAAGTTGGAGTTTTAATTATAAATGAGGGAACATTTATAATTAATAAGGTTAAGCTTTTTCCATATCACATTAAATTATTGGTTAACTTGTTTCTCCATGGTTATTTTGGTTTAAAACCAACTATCCTCCACGGGATGCAATACTGTTCGAGTCGAGAACATCCACATTATGGTGGGGCTAGCTCTCCCAACGGGGATTTTTTCCATCCACAAGACTCGAACCCGATACTTTGCTTAAGGGGAATCAAGCATGTACCACTTAAACCAACCCCGTTGGTTCTCCATGGTTTACATATCACATTAAATCAAAATTTACTTTGAATCTATACATTTTATTGACTGAAGATATCTTAACTTGCAAATAATAAAGTAATGGTAGATCCTTTAATAAAAAAAACATTAAAAATTCTAGTTTTGATAGGGTTGAAGATACGATTTATAAAATTGGAAAGTTTATATTAGTTAAAATAGAAAGTATTAATTACATTAGAAGTGTCAATCAACAATAAATACTTTGTTTTTATAGAAATTTTCTATTTTTCAAAGTCTTTTCCTTAGCCTTAAGGGCTGATTTTGTGAATATCATAAAGTGTCATTATTTACTACGAAGAATTTTATTTTTTAAATTTATAATAATATTAAAATAAAAAATATTTGAGAGATAAAAAATTAAAATTATAAAAGAAATATATAAATAATAAAGATGAGACCATTTATAGCTTCAAAAAATTAAAATAATAAAGATGATACTGTTTATTCCTCTATTAGAATAATCTTTTCTATCTTTTATTTTTTTTAAATTTCTCTTTTCTCTTTATCTCATTAATGTACAATGGATTAATTTAATTTTTTTTTTACATATTTTTTAATCAAAAATACCTTTTTATCATAAAAAACACATAAACAATATTTTAATTTTAGATTCAAAGTGATTTTATAAACCATGTGTATTTTTCACGTGAGGTACTTTTGCTCTTGTTGTGAATGTATTAATATATAAATTATTAAATCACATGGAAATAGAAACATTGAAATACATAAACAATATTTTAATTATAGATTCAAAGTGATTTTTTTATAAACTATGTGTATTCTCCATGTGAAGTAATTCTGCTCCTGTTGTGAATATAATATATAAATAATTAAATCATGTGGAGATAGAAACATTGAAATATAATACATCTGATTATCTTATATAATTTTTATATTATTTTTATCTGTATGCAATATTTATCTTCATTATTTTTATCATTGTACTATATATAGTTAATAATATTATTAAAGAAGAATAAAAGAACAGAACAATCTATAAATATTTAAAATATGTTCTTCACATTTTATTTATATATATATATATATCATAAATTAATTTTAGTAAAAAAAAGTTAATAATATATGTAAATATTAATATCACTTACATCCCAATAATACCAATGCGCTAGTTATGAAGAGTAATTATAAATTGTAACTAGCGTATTGGTTTGTTTTTTTAGCCACCAAAAAAACCAATGCTCTAGTTACAATTTATAATTACTCTTCATGACTTTTTCTTGTAATATAATTGCGCTAGTGAAATCTCCTTTGGGGCTGCAAATGTCAAATACTCAAATATATGATTAAAATTGTCGCGAAACATGCTACTTAAAAATATTATAAGTGATGATAAAACCATTCTTGCAAAAATCTAATTGTGTAAAAAGCAACTACAACTGCATGCAATGGAGATTACAATCACATGTCAGTCTATACTTTATCACACTTTTTAAAATATAATTATATATATTTTGACAACGTGTAGAACAATAGAAAATGCAATCCCTTTAATTAAAATCGTAGCTAAGACAAGAAAAGCCAGTTTAGCAAGGAAAACGAGCTATGTCTAAAATTCATCCACTTGTTTCATTCTTTTCTAGTTTTTAATATCTTTAGGACCAGCCAACAGCGCTTCTACTCTAGCATATCGGCATATGTTGGTGTTCACTGTTCAGCTCCCATACACGGAACGGATCCATGATCCATCTCTCAAGAAATTGTTGTCCAAAAAAGAGAGAAATTTTGAATGGCGTGTTTTAATTTTTGGATTGAGGGTTGTAGTTGTAGAAACTAGGACAGCTTTTTCAGATGGCACAAACAAACTTGAAACAGAGAGGGGCAGGGCAGGGCAGGGGACGGATATGTCATTTAAATTTGGTGGCACACAAGAGGGTATGACATGTAAATGTACTACAAATTATCTTAAAGAGGCAGCAAAGATACCAGAATGCTCTAATAATAAAAAAAAAAATACCAGAATGCTAAAACAGACTTACTTTTTTTCCGCTTATATTTTTAACAAGAAAAGAGAAACTATGCTCTATGCTGTGTGCAGAAGATAATTATTCTGGAACATGTACGGGAAAACGTCAATTCGGTGGCTTCTAGGGTGCATGTCCCCTATGAGTCATGTACCAATACCCAAGATTTGTGACCTGTGACATCAGGTAAACCAATTATTTGTAACCGAAAGTATCTATTTATAAAACATGCCCTAAAATTTGTTTAATTGTATTTTCCCCTAAAGTAAAATAAGCCCAAATTTAACAATTTAAAGTTGAAATTTATTATTTTAACATTTCAGATTTTATTGTATTCAAATCTGAAAATCTGAAAATCATCAAACTAAAGCTCGGTACCTCCCTCCTAAACGACATTTCTGGGTCTGCTTCCTTTGCGTCTTCTCTATTTGCTTTTTCATTGAATGCCATCATTTGTGGTATAAGCTTTGCAGATCTGATTTTGCTCCTTAACGACACTAGCAGATATGATTTTGCTCCTTGATCCAGACCTGACCAAAGCAGCACGAAGTAAGCCGACGTGTATTCCGAATTCGCCCGACATGTGTCCACCACAACAGTTAACCTAGAGTCTACCATCGTGCTGGGGGGCAACTGATCCGGACCCGGCTAACCCACTCTATGGAGCCGACATCTCATACCAAGGACCGACGTGGTCCGAGGGCCGACACGTCAGCATACTGAAATATGTGAGCAGAGACCTCAGAATGATCGGCCACAACATAACCTGTTCGAGGTCACATATCGACTGGTGATGGGACCTCGGCAACCCACTGACACTAGGCTTCAGGCCTAGGCTACCTGCCAGGTCTCATCGCATTTAATGCGCCCCATAACGTCCCTGATAAAGGTGCTACTACTGACACACGCAACCATGATTTACGGGCGGAACAGAGGGATTACGGCGCAGGCGTGCCGACACCACTTACCCATGCCTCCCCCTGACATGGCAAGGAGAGGCTATATAAGAAGAACACCTCCCATAAACACAGGTACACATTCTCACCATTATTCAACCATCTCACTCTCCTCCCTTAACTCGAGCGTCGGAGTGCCTTTGCAGGTACCCACGCCGCGCGCCTCCGCACTGGAACCACCACCATAGCATCCTATGGCTAATCCCAAACACCTCGGACCACCCCCTGTGATCTCGGCCACGATCACTCGTTAACGGCATTCGCTACTCCGGAAGCTTAAATTCCTGGTCACTTGGCTATTTGTGCTTTAAGAACCTTGGTATGTTGCCGATCTTGCACATTTATGTATATTTGTTTAACCGTTTTGAGATGAAATGGTTTTGTAGGTGTACCCAGGTTTCGTGTGTCATTGTTAGTGTAATAGTAAAGCTCAGTGATGAGTGGAAGTAGTGAATCTGTAACCGGTGATAGTCCAATTTTACAGGTATTATTTTATTTTTGTGTTATGAAGGTGATTTCACTTTCCTTGTGTGGGTAGAATGCATTATCATTGAAATAATTTGTGTTTTTTCTTCCTTTTTTTTAAGGAAAGTGAACATTCGATAATTTATTTAGAAGAGGATGAGGAGATCCCTATACAAAGTGAGGTTTCCATAATTTATTTAGAAGAGGATGAGGAAATCCCTGTAGAAAGTGGAAATGCATATTACATTAACCAATTTGGTGGTGGTGTATTTGTTGTTGATGAGGATGATGATGATGCACAAGATGAAGAAGAGGAAGAATGGGGTGAGCCATCTGTTGAACGTGAAGATTTTGGTGATACTTTGCCACGTATTAGGATTGACAGTGAAGAGGAAATTAAGAGGATGGACTTGAAGGAATTTAGTCCACATGAAATTTTCATGTATGATTTTGGTAGCATGGACATAGCCTACAAGTTCTATAGGTGGTATGCGATTCGTAATGGGTTTTGTGCTAGGAAATCTTCAATTATAAGAAGCAAGAAAACAAAGGACGCATATCAACAAGAGTATGTATGCAATAGAGAAGGATAAAGAAGGAATAACGGTGAAAGGATTGATAAGTTGAAGCATAAGCCTAGAGCAGATTTCAGGTGTGAATGTAAGGCTCGATTTCGAGCTCATGTAGACATTGTCACCGGCCAATGGTACTACACTTGGTTTGATGATGATCACAACCACGATTTGTTGGATGCAATCCACTGTGGGATGCTACCAGCACATAGAAAGATGTCTGAAAGTGAAATTAATCAGATGAATAAAATGATGAAAGTGTTAGACTTTTGGCAAGCGTACCAATAGTCAACTGTAGTATAATGATTTATAAAGTAGGAGTGTCGATCCCACGAGGAACGGATTCAATTAATGTTTGTAGTTAAACTCAAAAAGCATATATACAAAGGTAATGATTTGATTCATGGTTGATTTTGTTTTAGAAAACTAAACTGAAATTTCATAAAGGTAATACAAGAACAATAAGAGAGTTATGGGAAATTTCAATAAGAGAAGCTGGGATTGAATTTCATCTATCTCACTCGTCTGTATTCTGGATAAATATAAATACATAGTATTTGAAACTATCAATATTGATGATACACACAATAATAATTTATATCGATTCATCGAATATAAAATTCATAAGATTAATCCCCTGAATATTGATTCCTCAAGTATTCAACAGATTATCCAACATTACGTTCAAGTGTTATAAGCAATCGATATATTGAAATCTATTCCTAATATCACAATACATCGAATATTTTCGTTCAGATCGGATTTTCAGAAATATTTTCCAGTTAGATCTAAAAATCTAAATCAAGAATCTATTAATCAGATAGAATCAGGAATAAAGAACAGAACGATAATATCATGTCAGCACCCAATTTCGTCCGGGAGTTCATTTCTCCTCGTCACCTCTCTTTCTATTTCTTCACACGTGTATATACGATATTTTCTTTATACTACGTTAAAATAAAAAAAAAACAAAAAAAAACAATTTGAGTTAATTAATTAGGTAATTATTAAAATAATTAATTAATTAATCAAGCTTTTTCCCAAAAAAAAAAACGTCTGGGCCAACAAGCCTTTCTTTTTTCTCTTTCCCTTTTTCTAGTCTTTTTTTCTTTTTCTCCTTTACTTTGGGCTGAACCCTTCTCTTTTGAAAAATTCAGAGTTTCTTTATTTGATTGGGCCTGAACTCCTTTTCTTTTGAAAAATTCAGAGTTTCTTTATTTGATTGGGCCTGAACTCCTTTCTTTTGTAAATCCAGAGTTTAATATTTGATTGGGCCAAGGGTGTTTTTGGGCCCAGTGATTTTTTGTTTGGCCTGTTTGAAATCATTTGTTTGAAAAAGAAACTAAAAAATTAAAAAAATCTCTTTGTTGGACCAGGTGCATTTTGGGGCATGGTATTGTCTTTTTCTATTGAGGCCTATTTAAATCTTAAAAAAAGGAGAAAAAAAGACTGAGTATTTTTTTTGTTGGGCCATTTAAGTTGCTGGCCCAATGCGGTTTGGACCTTTTTTTTTAATCCTTTTTTTACCCTTTCTTGGCCATCCATCAAACTTTTGTTTCCTCTTTATAAATAAATAAAAGATGTAAAATAGGAAGCGTGCAAGGGAAGAATTCGGCAGTTCAGAACAGCAAGTAGCTGTTGCAGGTTACAAGTTGCAAGTTGCAACCTCGAGCCTCACAATTTAATCATCACTTGGGCGGTGGGGTTAAGCTTTTGGCATCTATAAATAGATGTGGTAAAGTATTTTTCGGACCTCTCCTTCTTCTGGACTCTCTTCTTCCTCTCTACACACAGTGACAAAAAAGAGGGAAAAAACCAAATAGAGAAAGTTATTTCCAGTGAGAATCATCTTCATTCTCATTTGGATTTGAGTGTAAACACAGTGAGGATAAAATTTCTTTGAGTGAAAAAACAGGAGGACCACAACAGTGAAGCTAAAACAGTTTGAGGGGGAGGATTTGTGACTGTAAGGGACGGGAACTGTAAAGCAAATAACAAAGTCACAGATTGGTATCGATTTCTATTTGCTGTGTTTTCTTTAAATATGCTTCAATTCCTATATTCTCTATGTGCAGTCTGAATATGCTTTGTGTGTGTAGTAATAAAATCAGACGTAATTACATTCCACAATACATACCAATATTCATAGTTTTTTTTAAATGGCATGAATAAACAGAAGAAAAAGAAAGGTCTGGATCCTCTCCCCCTTAGGTCTATCACGACCTTCCACCCGTTTTCCAGCAGCCATGGCCTCTTGTAAGGCCCCCTTTCCCATTGTTACCCCTCAGAGTCTGTAGAAAAAATCAAAACCCTAAAAATAAAACAGTGTCGAAAAATAATAAATCAGTAACAACTTTTTTAAAAGATCAGCAGCAATCTTTACAAAGCAAATCAGCAAAACAAACAAGCGGTGGTAGAAGGAGGCAAAAAATCAGTGGCAATAGGAAAGACCTAGTAACGGTAAGGAAATACAGAGAAAAGGAACCACCTTTCGCAGCGGCCAGCCGACCGCTGCAAGCCGCCATTGTGCGCGGCCTCCCTGCAGAAGCTCCTCTGTCCGCCGCTCCAAGCGGCTGCTGTCCTTCTCCACCGCTCCGCCTCCGCGCTGCCGCCGTTGCGCGCGCGTCCGTCCTCCACCGCCGCCGCACGCCCTCCAGCGGCCGTAGCCGCGCCCATCAGCGGTCGTAGCCGCACTCTCCGTGGCCATGCAAAAGGGGAGGCCGCCCCCTTCTTCCCTCTCCCTCTGCAACTTTATCTTGTTCTAACCCAAGGCTTGAGTGTGTATGTGTGAATGGGGGAAGAGAGTGAGTGGGTGAGATTGAGAGAAAAGAGTGAGAGGAAGAGAGTCTGAGAAGATGAGAGGGTTGAGGAAAAGAGAGAAATTGATTGAGTGAGCGTGAGGAAGAGAATGAGTGGTTGGGGAGTAAGAGAGATGAGAGAATAGAGAGTAGGTGAGTGTGGATTCTAGGGTTCTAGAAACCACCGTCCCACTCCCCCCCTTTTTTTATTTTTTTTTTATTTTTTTTATTTGTTCTTTCTTTTTGCTTTTGTTTGTTCTGCTAAAATTTTTGGAAACATTGGTACAAAGGGGCTGGGCCAATTACACGCCCAACCCAGTCCATTTCTAAAAAGAAAAGAGAAAAAGGAAAAAGTAAATAATAAAATTAATGATAGTAAATAGGTAGTAATTAGGATAATTATTTCACATGTTTTCTGTATTATTTTTGTTGCTGTGTCGGGCCAATGATGCAATCTGAGGCCCAACTTTATTTCAGTGTGTGCAAGTTCTTTTAATTTTCATTTTCTGTATTATTGCTTATCTCACATTTTTTATAATTTCTTTTTGACCCACCATCTTGTATTATTTGTAAATATTTGTTTCTTTTATTTGGCCTGCTTTAAATAATTGTGAATATTTGTCTGGCGTGCATTTTAGCTGCCGTTGTAAATAGTACTCGTTTATAACTTAGGACACGTGTAAATACGGTTAGTTTGAATTACTCTTTCTAAAAAAAATAAAATAAAATAATATTTTTTTCTAAATGATAATCGATCACGTTAATGGAATAGCATTTCTATCCTTTAACGTATTTTCTTTAAGAAAAAGGGAAGTAATTGAGTATAGTCATTTACTAGCTCAATTATGTGCTTTCCTAAAAATAATCCCTTTTCAAAAATAATTTCTTTTCAAAAAATTACGTTAATTGAATAACATTTCTATCAATAACGTAAAAAGGAAAATATTGAGTTCATTTACTAGCTCAATAATGCGCTTAATCTCAAATCTCTTCCAAAAATAATTTCTTTTCAAAAAATTACGTTAATTGAATAGCATTTCTATCAATAACGTAAAAAGAAAAATATTGAGTATAGTCATTTACTAGCTCAATAATGCGCTTAATCTCAAATATCTCCCAAAAATAATTTTCTCAAAAGTTACGTTAATTGAATAGCATTTCTATCAATAACGTGAAAAAGGAAATATTGAGTATAGTAATTTACTAGCTCAATAATGCGTGAAATTTCAAATTCATTTTCAAAAAAATGATTCTTTTCAAAAAGTTACATTAATTGAATAACATTTCTATCAATAACGTAAAAAAGAAAAAATATTGAGTATAGCCATTTGCTAACTCAATAATGCGAAATTTCAAATCTTTTCTCAAAAATGTTTTCTTCTCAAAATAAATGACGTTTATTGAATAACATTTTTATCAATAATGTCGTTTGAACAATTTCAAGGGTTCGTTGTATAGCCATTTGCTAGTATCAACTCTGCTAAAAAATAAATCTGTTTTTTCTTTGAATAAAAAAAAAACTTCCAAAATCAATTTCCTCATTTTCCTTTATTTTCAACAATTAAAAAATCAATTTCTTTCAAAAACAAAATCAATCTTTTTTCCAAACATGTTTTTAGAACTACGTGGTTTTGATTTCTCTATTGCACCTAGGGATACGTAGGAGCGGGAACCAATCCCGTCGAGCCAAAACAAATAAAATCTATTTTTTTTCCTTTAATCCAAATCCTATTCTCTTTTTTTTTCATGTATTTATTTAAAAATACAAAAAAATAAAAAAATGGTAAAAACAACAAAAATAATTTTCATTTTCAACAAAAAATGGGTAAAACGAATATTTTCAAAGTTAACAAGTTTTTCACAATTAATTAGAGGTAACCGTTTTTTAAACGGATGTTGTAGGGTGCTAATACCTTTCCTACACATAAATGACTCCCGAACCCGCATCTGGTTTTGAAGACCATTTTTCTTTTTAAAGGGTTTTTCCAAATGTTTTCCCTTAAAATAAACTTTGGTGGCGACTCCATTGAAATTCAATTTTTCCAATATGTTTCGCCGACACGTCGTGATCCCGGTTTTGACATATCAATATTGAGTAGAAACAAGATTACTATATATAAATATCACCAGAATACATCCGAGTTCGAATCGATTACATTCAATCCCAAGAGAAGAGTTTAGCTACACATGGTAGCTTTTACAACCAAGATTTTGAAAGGAGATGAAAGAATTGTGCTTCCGCAGCTTCCGTTCTTCTCGTTCGTCAAGAATTTCTCCAAAAGGAAAGTAAGTTCCGAACTCCCCAACACTCCTTTTCGAACTCTGTTTTGTCCCTGAATAAGTGGATTATCGCTTGAGCTAAAATTTTAGCTCAAGCAAGTAGAATACTTCATGATGAAGAAAGATATTCTCGCTCAAGCGAAATCATCTCGCTTGAGCGAGAATGATACCCAAAATCCACTCTCTTTGGACAAATCTCGCTTGAGCGAGAATTCTCGCTCAAGCGGGAATATGGCAGAGGCAAGTCCTTCTTTTCTTTTCTTGCTCAAGCTTTAATTCTTCTAAGAATACTTACTCCTTTTCTTGATTTCCTGCAATTAAACCAAGACTCGGAAAACACTTACTTGGATTCAAAATTCTTAAATTGGGAGAAAATTAATGTCAAATAAATATAATTAAAACCATAAGTGCCATAACTCCATATGCAAATTTACTAGTATTTGGCACTTATCAACTCCCCCCAACCTAGAATCTTGTTTGTCCTCAAGCACAGTAAGTAGATACCAATCAACTATTCACAACTCAACTTCTGAAATTGGTTATTGAGAAATCATTTTCATGGTCCTTCAATAAACAAACTTCACATTCCAAACTAAAGATTTGAAATCAGAGGCATATGGTAACTCCAACATCAAATAGAAGTAGGACATAAGTGCAACCAATTACCAAGAGAAACAATTGTAACAATAAACTGATTCTAATCAAGGAAATTCTCTCTTAAGTCTCACTGGTGAGTGTTTCTCTCTATTTTTCACTGAAATTGCACAAATCAAAATTGCCGGTCATTTCCAATCCAACCACAATCACACAATTATCATGGATCTTAAGGTCTTGCAAAGGTTGTAATGAGGCTAGGCTTCCAAAAGCACAACTTTGGAAAAGAGAGCATAACTACATTTTAAATCCAATTCTACAGCTACTCTCAGTTCATCACATTACTCTTAGCTTTTAATACCTCAATACACCATATTTTTCTTTTTCACCCATAATTCACTCCTTTTTATTTCAAATTTTTCTTCTCTCTCTCTCTTTTTTTAGTAGAAACATATATACAATTCTATATACTACTAAGGAATGAATTATATTCTATTTACTCAACTATTTTCTCTTCTAATTACAATTTCACCAACCAACTCCCATATAGTTGAATAAAATGCACCTATTCTCTCTATCCCTAAGTATGCAAAGGGAAGGTTGAAATCTAGAGTTAAGGTCAAGGTGCATAATTCAAAAACAATTAGGTTCTCTAATGGGCTATCAACAAAAGATGATTATTTACAGGTTGGCTATTTGGCACTGAGTTACTTAAAATTCAACAAAGTTGCCTTAATCATTTTCATGCTTCTTATGTGATTTTATCAAATTGAAAAATCAAGCAATATCAACTGACAATTAACAGTGAAACTCTCAATCTGTCTATGGATTCACACACTCACTGGGTTATCTGGCTTATTTCCTTGATTATATCACATATTGTTGCAATTGATTGTCTTGATTAATTATTATGCACTAATGTCCTAATCCTATTTGATTATGAAATCAACCACATTTTTCCTTTTTCTCCTCTTTGTTCAGTTTACTCAGTTGTTCTAACCTTAGGACACTTACTGAAACCTGATTTCTTTTTAACTAATTTCCTCAAGAAATTTTTTTCTATGATTCCCAAAAAATTTAGCTGTATCTACCAGTATTATGTTCAAAATACTAAGTAAAAAATAGTGTAAAAACGGTTAATCCTACCTAACGAAATAACATAACAATCATTTAAACTAAAACAACTGATGGAACTATCACAGAAGCAAACTACTACTGAAATACCAAAATATTGCAGTACTAAAGTCATCTGCCAACACAATCACACACAGAGTACTAAAGTATCAAAAAAAGAAACAATGAAACCATATCACATAGAGTTCTGAAGGATGGAATAGTAGGGTATATCAATCTGCCCTCATTACTCTATCAAGATCAGTATCAAACTCCTCATCATGAAAATCAGCTGCATCTCCTCCCTCATCAACTTCGGCATCACCAGTAGGTCCAGATGGTCCCTCTCCTGTTGTATAATCAGCTGCAAAGTCACCACCGGCTGGTACAACTCTAGCTCCAGCAGCAGCAGCAGCTCCACTCCCCCCTGGGAAAACAGGATTGTCCACAGGCCATTGAAGGTAAGTCAAGAACTCATCTGGGGTCATGCCTGCATAGGGTCCCTTAACATTGTGATAGAGGTACTCCTGAAGGTGGAGTTGTCCTCTATGTGTGGAGATGGTCTGTTGTCTTGAATGATGTACTTCCAACCTTAGAAATCTCAGTTGCTCCAGAATCTCATCGTTCGCATTGAACTGTCCTTCATGCATTGGTTGTGGTTCTTCCTCTACTGGTGGAGGTGATTAAGGTTCCTGCTGTCCAGCTTGCTGAATATCAGCTGAGTTGGTACAATAAAGCTCTATGTACCTCTTATCAATGGTAGGCCTTATTTTTGCTGTTGGGTTGACTTCAACCTCCTGCTCTACACACAATGCAATGATCAGTGCTGGAAACCCCAGTGCTCCAGTTACCTTCTCATTGTTCTTGTTCACCTCAGCCTTAGCAAATTTGTGCATTTCTTCAGATATAACATAGGCCACATCAACAGTGAAACGTTTCTTCATAATGTTGTACATAAGGTGGCACCTAACTACATTCATATCGGAGACATGACCTATTTGCACTATGTTTGCCAATATGAATGTCATCCAAATCTGTGCAATGGTCTTCATATCAGTTCTTAGAATGCGGAGCGGGTTACCAGATTTTCCCAACTGATAGCCACGGTTGGGAATGCAGATTTTTCACACCACTTCCCTTTCATCAAAACCATTTCTTCTTCCCTTCAGTCTGGTGTAAGTACACTGTGCTCCCTCTTGCAACTGTAAAGGATGTCCAAGAAACTCACTGATTGCATCTCTGTCATAGCTAATCCATCTGCCCCTTACCTTAGACCTCTCATCACCAAGTCCATCCACTGGGTAAGCATTAGCATAAAACTCCCTTACTATTTCTGGGTCAAACTTTGGTAGAGGATCAGCTAGTTTCCTCCAGTTTCTCCTTATCAGTTGATGGGTTTCTGACAAACGAATCAAAAATCCAGTAGTATAATAGTAAGAAGAGTTATCGTATCCACAGGGAACGGTCAACTCGCGTATAGTCGTGATCTATTTATCAAGGGAAAACAACGAATTTATGAGAGTATTTTATGCGGAAAATATAAATTGCAAATTAACAATCAATAGAAATAGAAAGGAAGAGTTAGAGACACTTTACTTGGATTAGGATTGCACTTCATATCATCACACCCTTCGTGCATGTAAAAACTATCTATTATTTTAGGTTTACTCTATAATACTGCAGACAAACTATATTGCTAAGACCCCGAGTTACCAGTGGCCTCACACACTCAAAGGTAGTCCATGCGGGCTCTCCCAGGCGACAGACTTACCCTCGACTTATTTTGCTTTCTTTTATTCCGTTTGTAAAAGAACTAATTGATAAACGAGGCCTACTCCTCTGGACGCACCTTCGCTAGAGTACTGTCACTACCCATCACTCATTAGAATACATTCACGTTTCACTTCCTGGATTGACAATCAACTAATCCTTTGCTATCGGTAATTTAATAACCATGCCTATCCTGTAGACGCCCTTCATTAGAGTACTCACACTACCCATCAATCACTAGCAACGCCCATGTTTCGGTTCACTGGCTACCGAGTCCTCTTATTCACTCAGAGAATGGGTTTCTTCAGAATCCGCTCCCCCATCCTCAATCCTAGTCGAAACTAGCCTATAACTCCGGCGCAAGCGCAAAATTTAGGAATTAATCACAGAATAAGATTACCAATATTATAGACAGAGAGCTCAGGAAATAATAATATAGAGTTTATATACACTTGGGGATAGAATCAATTACATCCAATCCTAATGGAGAGTTAACTACACAAGGTAGCCATACAAACCACCGAAGATGCTGTCACCATCTTCAATCCTTGTGAAGCGCTCCTCCTCTCCTACTCTAAAATTAGCTCTGGTGCATTATCACTGAAATATGACTGAATTACAATAATCAAGCACACTTGATCTGGTGCAAGAGGTTCCTATTTTTGGGCTAAGGAAAGACAAAGGAAATTGGGGAGAAATCTATCTAAAAACGGCAACAGGGCAAGAATCTTCGTAACTTGCGATTCACCCTGCGCTACAGCGCATGTTGCGGCGCAAGATCCAGAGAGTTGCGCTTCACCCTGCGCTACAGCGCAGGTTGAAGCGCAGAATGCGTCCTGCAGCTTCAATCTTTCTCTTTTTAACTTGATCTCTCCCCGAGACTGGTTTTGGTTGATTTGTCTTTCCTTGTTTCCCTTTTCTTGATGAAATCTTGCATTTATTGAGCATCTTGGATTTAATTGGGAAGGTTGTCTGCAGAATCCTTGTTTAATTGGCAGTGATATCTTCATTAATTGCTCTCAAATAATCTTCAAATCTTCATTAAATACCTTTAATTAAACTTCAAATCTTGCAAATATCTCCCTTATTTAATGCTATCTTTCCTTCAAATCAAATCCTTGCAATATTCTGCAAAAATTAGTAATATTTCTATCAAAATAGCATCAAATTCAAATCCAAGATTAATAAATACAATTTATCTAATATTAAATAAAAAAGGATTAAACTGGGGCAAAAATACCATTTTATCCTTGATAAGTGAACTAAAAAGTGCTCTAATTTATCAACTAATTTTCACTTATCATCAATGCATCCAAGAACAGATCACATTCTCCCGGATACAAGTTCACCTTCCTTTCAGGTATGAAAGACCACCCCTTAATTTCTTCATATCCCTATTGTCTCCTGTCATCTCTAAATAGGTGTCTGTTGGGTCTCTCAGGAGAAGGGGTAGTAGTTCTTGCTCTTTTTCCCTTATTTAACCTGGTTGGGTTAACTCCAGCTGTGGTTTTTGTTCTGGCCATGACCTGCAAAAATCAAAGACAACCAACCAACAACAACCCAATTTTGCTAAGTTGCACTTTTCAAAATATAAGCAATTTCAAAACATATTTGGCTATAAATTTGATTTCACAATGAAAGATGAATTATAAACCCATTCACATATATATCATCAATTATAATCCCATTCACCAATCATCACTTAATCCAAAGCCAACACAGAATATGCAATTGATTTGATACAAAGCAAGTAATTGATACCAAAGATTGGAGCATTTGCATTGTCAAATGAAACCTAATCTAAATTTCCATTGCATTCAGGTAATTTATCAAACAGTTTGTGAGCAATACCTTGACAGAAGCTATGTTTCCATTCAGACACTACAAACATGTGCTATCAACTAAGTCATTTAAGTATTCAATCAAAGTTGCAAAAGCTCAGTTTTTCAGAGTCAATTCAAGCCACCAAGTACACAATCACATAACCAAAATTATTTCAAAGTGCAAACATCCAATATGCATTTGACATTTGACATTTGGTGAAACTCAAAACATGGTAAACAATAACTCAACACATAATGACAAAGGAGTACCAAAATTTCAAAGAGAATCTATTGAGACATTTTATCAAACAGTATGTGTGCATCTCTAACACTTACATTCAAGTTTCTTGAATCAATTCACACATTCCATCCTTTTGCATAATGAACAACTTACAGGGTTTCTTTTCACCAATCAATCACATTATTTCATCCAAACAACCCACAATTCAAAATCAAACCATATGGTTACTACCCTAGGGTTCGTTATAGCACAAAAACCGTGAAATTGTTCGGTGAAAATGAAGAAAAATTGAGGGGAACTTACCTTGGAGAGCGATTGGAAGAAGGAAGAAGAGATTTGAAGGAGAAATTGATGATTTGGGTGAAGAAAATATGTGCCCTAGGGGAGAGGGGGTCGTGCGCGCTGTGTTCTCTGCTTTGGGGGTGAGAAGATTGTGAATCAGCTTCACCCCCTTTTGACTGATATAAAACGCAGTTTTAAAAGTCTCGATTAAGTGAGAATAGTCCAGAGAACCCTTATTTTTGCATCCATTTTCGCTCAAGCAAACCCATGTTGCTTAAGCGAAATTTGTCCACAGAGCCAAATTTTTCACCCCTGTTTTCGCTTGAGCGAAATCTACTCGCTCAAGCGAGTTTATCAAAAAAAAAAATTTCCCCATTTTTATCTGCATAATTCGCTAAAGCGACCATTTCGCTTGAGCGAAAATTTTCCAGAATTCAACATGCAGAATTGTTGACACTTTTCATAAATTTCTTCAACTTTCACTCAATCATTTCTTGATTATTTCACTCCAATAAACCCAAATACACACATCAAACCATTCCTTAATCAATTCTCTATGATTCAACAAGGTTTCACATCATCAAACTCAAAATCAAAGTTTCAATCTCAATTTCCACAAATGGATCAAAAAGGGGAAATTTTCAACATTCAACTATCTCAATTTGGCACTAAAACTCATTTTCATGCATAACATGTCATTTTTGCTTCAGAACACCAAAACATGCATGTTTGGCCCTATTGAGACACTTAATTTGTAAATTTGACTCATTGACACACAAACGCACAAATATTTACAAAATCACATTTAGCACACATAAGTGAAATTTAAAATGCAAAACAGAATTAAACACTGGGTTGCCTCCCAGGAAGCGCTTGTTTAACGTCACATAGTTTGACGCCTGTATCATTAAGGTTCTTGCAGATGAATAATTGTGGCAAGCCTGTCAATCCCACCACCAAGATAGGGCTTCAACCTTTGCCCATTCACCACCCAGCTCCTTTTGGATTCAGGATCCTCTAGTTCAATTGCCCCATAAGGCTTAACTTCCTTGACTAGAAATGGTCCTAACCACTTTGATATGAGCTTTCCAGGGAATAACCTCAACCTGGAATTAAACAATAGCACTGACTGACCTGGGTAGAATTCTCTTTTTAAGATCTCCTTATCATGATAAATCTTCATCTTTTCCTTGTAAAGCTTAGATGACTCATAAGCACTGAGTCTCATTTCCTCCAGTTCATGCAGCTGTAATTTTCTTTTATCTCTTGATACTTGAGAATCAAAATTTAGGAATTTCAAGGCCCAGTATGCCTTGTGCTCCAGTTCTACCGGTAAGTGACATGACTTACCATATACAAGCTAGAATGGGGACAAGCCAGTGGGAGACTTATATGCTGTCCTGTAGGCCCAGAGTGCATCATCCAACTTCATTGACCAATCTTTTCTTGAAGATGTCACTGTTTTCTCTAGAATAGGCTTGATTTCCTTGTTTGACACCTCTGCTTGTCCATTGGTTTGTGGATGATAAGGTGATGCAATTTTATGCCGAACTCCATAATGCTCCAAACATTTCTGAAGTTAAGCATTGCAAAAATGTGAACCTCCATCACTGATTAACATCCTTGGAGTACCAAACCTGTAAAAAATGTTTTTCTTGAGGAATGTGATCACAGTTTTGGCATCGGCCTTAGGAGCTGCAATTGCTTCCACCCATTTTGACACATAATCAACTGCCACTAGAATGTATTCATTAGAAAAAGAAGATGGCAAGGGTCCTACAAAATCAATCCCCCAACAATCAAAGACTTCAAATTCCAGAATGGTGTTCATGGGCATTTCATGTCTTTTAGAGATTCCCCCTGTTCTTTGACAATTATTGCATTGTTGAACATATTTGTGTGCATCTTTGAATAAGGTGGGTCTATAAAAACCAGATTGGAGGACTTTTGCAGCTGTCCTTGTAGAAACACAGGGAAACACTAGAAGGGGGGGTTGTATAATGTTTCTTAAATAACTTATGAAAGCTTTTCGCAAACAGCTTTTATAATGAAATTTCAGACAGGTTAGAGGGGCTGTCTGAAGTTTCTTAAGACAGGTTCTGAAAATATGTTTTTAAAACGTTTCTTGCTTTTATAAATTATCAGAACAGTTTTTCAATACCCTTTGATTAGAATAAACGAATTGACAAGAGATAAGGGTAAGAAAACTTAGCCACAGAGTTTATCCTGGTTCACTCACTACCACTGTGAGCTACGTCCAGTCCCAATGCCAACGAGCACTTGGATTTTCTCTTAATCTCAACCAGATTACAAGTATTCTTTTACAGTCAAGCCTCTTCAGGCTCTACAACCAAGTATTCTTTTTCAGTCAAGCCTCTCCAGGCTCTTACAAACAAGTATTCTTTAGACAACAAGCCTCTCCAGGCTCAAAAACAAGTATTCTTTAGACAACAAGCCTCTCCAGGCTCAAAAACAGTTTTACAGAGAAAAGATTGTTTAAGCTCTAAAACTAAACTAGTTTGAAGTTTAAACTGTTACAATGTACAAATAACTGAGGTATACTCAGAATATATGAATTGATGTACAAAGAAATTTTTATCAGAGTATGTTTTACAGAGTAAAACTAGCAGCGTTTTGTTTCTCTTGAAAAGTAATCTCTTGTTCTTGTTGAGTCTCAAAAATATCATAAGAGAAAATATGATGTTTAAGACAGCTCAATTCTCAAGTTTTAATGCTTAACAAATTTGAGTTAAAATATTTATCATAGATACATATATGTTTTAATGATTTATTTATGATTTCAGCAAGCCACTATAAGCTTATATAAAGACTATGTGAAGTGCTTACAACCTGTCTGAAGAGTTAAGCCTTCTGAAGGTTCAACCCGTCTGAAGTGTTGAAGCCGTCTGAAGTGCATAACCCGTCTGAAGTGTTGAAGCCGTATGAAGTCTCATTAATGATGTGACACCCTTTGCTGAAGAAAATCTCTGCAACGCAGCCTCTGCAGTAACATTTGTAGCAGCATTATGGTAGGAGCAACCTTGTACCGTGTCAGAAATATCAGAGCTCTCAGAAGCATGTCTCACAACGGATTAAAAAGCATTTAATGCTATCTCTAAACGGTGGTATTTCAACGGATTGAAGATTGGGTATAAATACCCCTCCATGAAGACCATAAAAAAATAGAGAAAATCAATATACAAGAAAGCCAAGAGAAACATCACGCTGCAAGTTTTTACTCTGTAAAAACTCTCTGATAAAATTCGCTGTACACATTTCATATATTCTGAGCATACCTCAGATTTTATTGTACATTGTATTTGTTTGAGCTTAAAACTGGTATAGTTTAAAAGCTTAAACTCTTTTCTCTGTAAACTTTCTTTAGAGCCTGGAGAGGCTTGGTTGACAAAAGAATATTTGGTTGTAGAGCCTGAAGAGGCTTGACTGCAAAAGAATACTTGGTTGTAGAGCCTGGAGAGGCTTGACTGTAAAAGAATACTTGTAATCTTGGTAAAGATTAAGAGAAAATCCAAGTGCTAGTTGGCATTGGGACTGGACGTAGCTCACAGTGGTAGTGAGTGAACCAGGATAAATTTCTTGGCTAAGTTTTCTTTCCCTTATCTCTTGTCAATTTATTTATACTAATCAAAGGGTGATGAAAAGCATTTCTGATATTTTAAAAGCAAGAAAACCTTTTTAAAATACATTTTCAGAAGCTATCTTAAGGTGCTTCAGACAGTCTCTCAAAAACCTGTCTGAAATCGTTTTAAACTTGTTGTTTACAAAAAGCTTTCATAAAATATTAAGAAACACTATTAACCCCCCTTCTAGTGTTTCCCTGTGTTTCTACAGTTCTTGTTTTCGTTGTTGTGAATGATCTTCAGATGAAGAGTATTTATACCCAGTCTTCAATCCGTTGAAAGATCACCGTTTAGAGATAGTATTTAATGTTTTTTAATCCGTTGTGAGAAATGCTCCTGAGCATTTTGTGCATTCTGAAACTTTTCTGACAAAGTCCAAGGTTGCTGCTAACAAAAGCTGCCACAAGCTGTTGCTGCAAAAACTGCGCTGCAGAGATTTCCCAAATGGTGTATGAAATTCAAACAACCCAGGAAAGGTCTCTGTGTCTTTGCCAAAATAAGCCTTGAAAAGTTGCGTGTAGCAGAGAGAGATTTGACTCTTCAGAACTTCAGACAAGTCTTCTCACAACTTCAGCAAGATGTGCCACGTCATAAAATACGACTTCAGTCAGCTTCAACACTTCAGACGGGTTGAACCTTCAGACGGCTTCAACACTTCAGACAAGTTGAACCTTCAGACAGCTTCAACACTTCAGACAGGTTGAACCTTCAGACAGTCTTTATTAAGATTAATGTGGCTTGCTGAAATCATAGATAAAACATTAAAAACATATATATCCATGATAATTCTTTTAACCAAAATTGTTAATCATTAAAACTTAGGGATTGAGTTGTCTTAAATCCTCATAATCTTCCTTATGATATTTTTGAGACTCAACATTCTCCCCCTTTTTAATGATGACAAATTTGCTTAAAATAAATAAATCTGAAAGGAGTTTTAAATTATCATAAGTGTAATATAAGTATAACTCCCCCTTAGATAAATACCTCTCAGGTCTAACAGTTTCTGATATTTCTCAAATACTCCCCCTGAGACCTATAACCACTTCAGATTCAGATTTGTTAGATTTTAATACTCCCTTTTTTCTCATCAATCAAAAGGGAACTTCAGAGCAATAATCACAAACCAAGATCAAGAATAACAATCAGATCAAACAATATAATCAAAGCAATCAGAGCTTATAAAAACACATGATACCGACAACTGATTGTATTAAAGCAATGTTTAGACAAACAAAAAAAATATAGAATCTGAAAATTAACACAAAACTGAAATAACATCAGACTGGCTATCAGTAAAGCGGAAATCTCTTCTTTAGCCTTGTCAATATGAGAGATAACAGTAGCCTTCAGTTCTTCTTGCCCAGTTCTGATCTGCAATTGTTCTTGGAGAATCTGATCCTGTTTAGCAACCAGATCAACATCCTTCTTCTCTAACCTCTTGACTTGCAGTTTCAGTCTTCTGTTCTCTTCTTCAGGGTCCTTCTCAACCTCATATAGCACAATCTTGATGCTCTCATGATAGAATCTGAAAACCCTGAACCCTTGTGGCAGATGATAGTCTTCAGGATGGTTGACGGGAAAGTTGAACTTATGAATTGGAATCATGAGAGGCCAATCCTCTGTTAAAGAAGCCATAGGGAATCTGCCTCTGACATACTGATAATCTACAAGAGTAGAGGCACCAAGATATGTCATGGAGTCTTCATCCTGTCCTGAAGTACCAGAAGAAGATCCAACACCTTCTCTGATATTCCAGTAGGATGATCACATCCAATCCCTGGAAGAATGATCTAAGCCTCCACCTTATTTCTTGATCATTGCAGGGAACTTCTTATTCCAGGCAGCTTCAGACAAGAACTCATACATCTGCAGATAATTAGGATAAGTCTTGAGCTCCTTAAACTTGTCTTCAGGGCCTTCCTCCAGGGGATACCTGGGAATGATTCTATCAGGTTTCACTAAGATCGTTGTGGATGGCCTGACGGAATTTGCCCTTGGGGGCCTGTACCCTCTCATGCCTACCAGCTTCAGATAGTCCCTTTCAAATAGCTCAGCCTCTGTTGATAGTTGCCTAGTAAAGCTCCAATCCTCATCGGACAGCTTCAAAGAGTCAGCTGAAAAAGGGTTAAGAGGAGCCCACTTATGAGCAGGGCCTTTACCCTTTCTGAGCTTCTCCAGCTGACCATAGTATGCCTTATCTAAACTTCCTTGGTACTTTGCTCTTACTTCAGCTGCAGTCTGCTTGATAAGACCTTGATGCAGAGAGATAGGGGGCTTATCTCTAAAGTACTGAAGCTCTTCAAATAGATTAGGGAATTTGGGAACCCTGACCCTTTCAGTAAACAGACCTTCATACCTGATGTGTGGAACTTCAGAGGCTAACTTAAAATGCCAATCAGTAAGGGGCTATGCATAGGGGTCAAAAGTAGGCTCTGTGAAGTAATCCCTACTTTTAGGACCTAACCTCAGCTGCTCAGGCAGCATACCTCCCTTCCAGACTTGAGAATGGCCTTCTTCATGTTGATCTTCTAAGAAATCTTCAGACTGTGTAGCTTCTGAAGATGATAGAGATGATGATGGTGATGATGGTGGTGATGGTGCAGATTCTTCTTCTTGAATCTCTGAATCCTTCTTCTCAGGTTCAGTTACAACCTTCTCAGGTGAGGATGGTGGAGATGGTGTAACATTGTCAAACCTTACCTTGAGCCTTTTTACAGGAGGCTTCACAACCTCGGATTCCTTTTCTTTGACAGCTTCCTTTTCTTTTTCTTCTCTTCTCCTCTTGAAAAAGACGTTTGCTTGAACGAAATTTTGGTACTTACCAGCTTCATCCATTTCCTCAAACTGGCTGGCAGTGCTCCTTGTTACTCTGGCAGGTGGTGCAGGGGCTGTCTGAAACAGCTTTGTCCTTGCACTCTTCCTTTGTTGAGCTCTTGATCTTTTCCTTTTCTTAGATGCTTGGGCTATAGTAACTAGCCTATCATCTTCAGCAATAGCAAGCTGGGAGGCCACAACTATAGCATAGTCAGATTTTTTTTGTTCTGCCTTCTTCTCCAACTCTTCTTGCTCTAATGCAGTAGCAAGAGCTGCTACCTGAATCAGTTCAGGATCTGATGGACATGCAGCTAAGGGTTCTGCTAGTACTGCCTCAGAGTCAGCAATCTCAACCATCTCTTGAACCTTTCCTTCTGGTTCAGAAGTAGGCTTAGGAGACAGAGGCTTAACAGGTTCAGATGTCTGACCCACAATTTCAGACGACTTTGTCAGAGCCTTCTGAATAGGTTCAGATCCCAGAGTCTGTAAAGCTTCCAGAGAAACTTTTGCTGAGCTCCTCACAGGGAGTTTCTTTCTCTTCTGCTGGGGGGAAGGCTTGGAAGGCTTGAAATCCTTCTTCCTTATATCTCCCTGAAGCTCATCCTCAAGGACTTCTAAGGTTGTTCTCCTCCTTGCAGCTTTCTCAGACAGAATGCTCTCCTTCAGAGAGGGAGATGGAGGCCTTGGAGTCAGCTTTATCTGCATGCTCTTCAGGTTGTTCTCTCCAAAGAAAACTGGGCCTTTGTGATCAAACAACCTTTCTATGGGAACCTTGAAGTGCAGAAGGATTCTTGTGATGAGAGTGTTGTGGGGAAGACTGGATGCAGAATCTCTGATCTTCTTTTGCTTGTGAAACAGAAGGATGCTGGGAAGATTCATCTTCTTTTTCTTGATCAGGTTTATCAGACAGAACCTCTCCAGTTCTAAAACATGATCCCTGCTTCCACTCTTAGGGATTGTGGTGTTCCCCAAGATAGCATGAAGAACCCTGACTTTCTCCAGCATGTATTTTGCATTCATGCTCTCTGGTTCTTCTGTTCCATACAGCAACTTGGTGAACTCCTTGTGCCCACCTTTCTTCACCTCCCAGCCTGGAGTGAAGGTAAAACCTTCAGCTTTCACACCCAGAATGGTGGAAAGAATCCCTTCATCGACGAACACAGGGATACCAAGCACAGTAGACTTGATGCTGGTATATACTCCCTTAGAGTTGGGAATACCTCTAGCATAAGTCCAGAACTCCACCACACTTTGTTCATGCCATGAAGTGTAGATGTTCTCAAAGAATGGAGTCCATCCTGCTCCATCAAACTCACCAACCAAGTCCATACAAAGGTCTTGAAGCTCTTCTAGGTTAACACCCTTGGTTCTAACCACATTTCTTGCAGAAGATGCCTTAGGTGCCATTGTTGTTGCAGAGAAAAAGCTTCAAGAGAGATAGAAAACTTTCTTGACTGTTGAAGAGAGAGAGAGAGATAGTGTGAGAGCTGTAAAAACTTCCTCGACACACTTATTGCTGTATTTGTAGACCCACGATGCAATGATGTTCTGTACCGGTTGCGCAGACTTCGGGTAACGTGCGAAGTGGAAGAGACAAAACTTTAAAGTAATGGAAATCAACCATCTCAGATAGCCACGTCAGCAGTTATTTCAGACATATGAGAATTTCAGACACCCACACAAAGTTCAGACAAGCTATAAGTTCAGACACATTTAATAAATCAGACAACAGCATATTTCAGACAATCATTTAGAAAATGCATGTATGTTCAGATTATTGCGTATGAACTTAAATCTATCTTCAGCTAGGGGTTTTGTGAATATGTCAGCCCATTGATGCTCTGTGTCAATGAACTGAATATCAAAAACACCTTTCTGAACATAGTCTCTAATGAAATGATGCTTGATTTCTATATGCTTTGCCCTAGAATGTTGGATGGGGTTCTTGCACAGATTAATAGCACTTGTATTATCACAAAGAACAGGTATAGCAGAGATAGGAATGTTAAAATCCTCAAGCTGAAACTTCACCCATAGCAGTTGTGAACAACAATTGGCTGCTGAGATGTATTCTGCTTCTGCTGTTGATAAAGCAATGGTGCTTTGCCTTTTGCTTGACCAGCTGATCATGTTATTTCCAAAGAAATGACATCCTCCACTGGTGCTCTTTCTTTCCATTCTATCTCCAGCAAAGTCAGCATCACAATATCCTATTAACCTGCAATCTTTGCTCTTATTATAGCACAGACCAAGATTAGTAGTATCTTTCAGATACCTAAAAATTCTCTTTACAGCTTTGTAATGAGTAATTCTTGGATCTGATTGAAATCTAGCACAGAGACAAGCACTGAACATTATGTCAGGTCTGCTTGCAGTTAGATACAACAGAGAGCCAATCATTCCTCTGTATAAAGTTTGATTCACTGGTTCTTCCTTTTCATCTTTGCTCAAAGATGCAGAGGGATGCATAGGAGTTGACATGGGTTTGCAATCACTCATGTTGAACTTCTTAAGCATTTCTTTGTATACTTTTCCTGGTGGATCCATATACAATCAGAATCTTGCTTAATCTAAAGCCCTAAGAAAAATTTTAATTCTCCCATTAAACTCATTTCAAACTCTGATTGCATCAACTCAGAAAAATCCTTACATAGGGAAGAATCAGTTGAACCAAAAATAATATCATCAACATATATCTGAACAAGTATAAAGTCTTTGTTAGATTGTTTTCTGAAAAGGGTTGTGTCTAATTTTCCTCTTTCAAAACCATTTTTAATAAGAAAGTTGCTCAGTCTGTCATACCATGCTCTGGGAGCTTGTTTCAGACCATAAAGAGCCTTTTTCAGTTTGAAAACATAATCAGGAAAAGCAGTATCTTCAAAACCAGGGGGTTGTCTAACAAAAACTTCTTCTTCAATGAACCCATTGAGGAAAACACTTTTAATGTCCATTTGATATAGTTTGATGCCATTATTTACAGCATAAGATAGAAGAATTCTAATTGCTTCTAACTTGGCAACTGGAGCAAAGGTTTCAGTGAAGTCAATACCTTCTTGTTGGTTGTATCCTTGAGCCACCAATCTTGCCTTGTTTCTGACCACTTTACCTTCTGCGGACAACTTGTTTCTGAACACCCATTTGGTTCCAATAATAGTTTTCCCATGGGGTTTAGGAACAATAGTCTATACATCACTTCTAGCAAACTGATTTAGCTCTTCTTGTATGGCTAGGATCCA
This sequence comes from Sesbania bispinosa, assembly GCA_026901365.1. Lineage (NCBI taxonomy): Eukaryota > Viridiplantae > Streptophyta > Magnoliopsida > Fabales > Fabaceae > Sesbania > Sesbania bispinosa. Next base: position 771,072 of record QLOH01000016.1, read on the forward strand.
CCCTTCATCATGCAGAGCTTCATCAATGTTCTTTGGCTCAATTTCAGACAGGAGAGCAAGAAAATTCAGATTCTTGAATTTTGATCTTGTCTTAACTCCTTCAGAAGTGCTGCCAATGATTTGCTCCTTAGGATGACGTGACTTGTATCTCCAATTAGTTTTCTGAGATACTGTCTAATCTGTCTGAGACTCAACATTTGTCTGAAGAGGTTCAGTGACAGATGGTGCTTCAGACACCTGTTCATCCTTCAAGCTGTTATGATCATTCAGCTCCATACCTGCAAAATCATCTTCTAGATCTGATAGTTCCCTATCAGTCTCTTTCTTGTCATTGAATTTTGTTGAGTCTCAAAAATATCATAAGAGAAAATATGATGTTTAAGATAACTCAATTCCCAAGTTTTAATGCTTAACAAATTTGAGTTAAAATATTTATCATAGATACATATATGTTTTAAAGATTTATCTGTGATTTCAGCAAGAGTCACTATGAGCCTACATAAAAAGACTAAGTGTTGAAGTTGTCTGAAAAAGCAGAACTCGTCTGAAGAGTTGAAGCTGTCTGAAGTAGCTCAACCCGTCTGAAGTATCAGTGCTGTCTGAAGTCTCACTTATGACGTGGCACCCTCTGCTGAAGTTTGTGAAGACTTTTCTGAACCTCTGCTGCACGTACCTTTTCAAACACGTTTATGGCAAGGAACATAGAGACCTTTCTTGCTGATTTTTAATTTCATCCACCACTGAGGAAATCTCTGCAACGCAGCCTCTGCAACAACATTTGTAGCAGCCTTAATGCAAGAGAAACCTTGTATCATGTCAGAAATATCAGAGCTCTCAGAAGCGTATCTCACAACGGATTAAATAGCAGTTAATGCTATCTCTAAACGGTGGTATTTCAACGGATTAAAGTTTGGGTATAAATACCCCTCTCTAAAGACCATCAAATGCAACGAAGAAGAAGTCAAAAGGAGAAAAATCAATATACAAGAAAGCCAAGAGAAACATCACGCTGCAAGTTTTTACTCTGTAAAAACTCTCTAATAGAATTCTTTGTACACATTTGTATATACTGAGCATACCTCAGTTCTTATTGTACATTGTATTGGTTTGAGCTTCAAACTTGATAGTTTAAAAGCTTAAACCCCTTTCTTTGTAAACCTTGGTAGAGCCTGAAGAGGCTTGACAGAAAAGAATACTTGTGGTAGAGCCTGAAGAGGCTTGACAGAAAAGAATACTTGTGGTAGAGCCTGAAGAGGCCTGACAGAAAAGAATACTTGTGGTAGAGCCTGAAGAGGCTTGACAGAAAAGAATACTTGTTTGTGTCTGGAGAGACTGTACTCGTGGTGTCTGGAGAGACTGTACTCGTTATGTCTGGAGAGACTGTACTCGTTGTGTCTGGAGAGACTGTAATCGTTGTGTCTGGAGAGACTGTACTCGTGGTGTCTGGAGAGACGGTACTCATTGTGTCTGGAGAGACTGTACTCAAATTCAAGCTTGTAATCTGAATATTCATATAGTGGAAATCCAGTGGTTGTTTGCCATTGGGACTGGACGTAGCTCACAGTGGTAGTGAGTGAACCAGGATAAATTTCTTGGCTAATTTTTCTTACCCTTATCTCTTGTCAATTCTTTTTATACTAATCAAGGGGTTAGAGTAATTAATCTGATATGTTATAAAGACATAAAACATTGTTTTAAATCAGTATCCTTTATACCGTCTGAAAACTTCAGACAGTTCTTTAAGAGTCTGTCTGAAATCGTGTTTTTATCACCTGTTTGCGAAAAGCTTTCAAAAATATTCAGAAACACTATTCAACCCCCCTTCTAGTGTTTCCCTGTGTTTCTACAGTTGGTACTAGAGCTCTACTCAGGGTTGAAGCACCTAACAAGTGACTGAGGACTGAAAGATCCAAATGGAAGCTTCTAACAGCAACAGGCAATACATCACTGAAGGAGCCTCTATCACAAGACCCCCAGCATTCAATGGAGTGGATTACCACTACTGGAGAGATCGTATGAAGTTGTTCATTGAGAGCAACAACATTGATGTTAGGGAGGTGGTCACTGATGGAGATTTTGTGCCTATGCAAAATGGCTTGCCTATACCTAAGACTGAATGGACCCTGGAGCAGAAGACTAGAGTCCAGATGAATGCTAAAGCCAAACTCTATCTGATATGTTCATTGAATAAATCAGAATATGAGAAGGTCCATGGATGCACTTCTGCCAAGGAGATTTGGGATACTCTTGCAGCAGCCCATGAAGGGACTGAAACTGTCAAGCAATCCAAAATCAGCATGCTTATACATCAGTATGAGATGTTTAAGATGGAAGAAACTGAAACTATTGACCAAATGTTTGGGAGGTTTCAGACCATAACCAATGGACTCAGGTCTTTAGGAAGAACCTATGAATCTGGAGACAACAACAGAAAGATTCTAAGGAGTCTACCTAAGTCCTGGAGACCCAAAGTCACTGCCATTCAAGAGGCAGGAGATCTGAACTCCCTAAGAATGGAAGAACTGTTGGGATCTCTCAAAGTCCATGAACTTGAGCTTGGAGAAGATGACAACAAGAAGAAGTCTCTGGCTCTAAACTCCAAAGTCAAACAGTCTAGGCATGGCAGCATGAAGGCTATGCAAGCTGAGGATAGTTCAGAAGCAGATGAAGATTCTGAAGACAGCTCAGAAGATGAAGATGATCTTGCTCTTTTAAGCAGAAAGTTCAAGAGAATGCTGCAGAACAGAGGAAAGTTCAGAAAGAACCAACCGTCATCATCCAAATCAGGTAAGACAGGTAAAGAGTCTAACCCTGATAAAATTTCTTGCTTTGAATGTAAGCAACCAGGACACATAATGGCTGATTGTCCAAGAATGAAGAAAAACAACTTCAAGAAGAAGTTTTCCAAAAAGAAGAAAAGTCTCATGGCAACATGGGAAGATCTTGATGAATCAACCTCAGAAGAAGAAGAAGATACTTCAGAAAAGGCAAATCTGTGTCTCATGGCTAGTCTACCATCCTCAGACAGCTCCGAAGCTGAGGTATTTCCTCTTACTCTACAAGAAATGTATGATGATCTGGTAGAAAGTTCTCAAGAACTTTTCCAAGAGTATAAGAATCTATCCAAAGCCCACACAGAAATGTGTAACAAATATGAAGGCACTTGAGATAGAACATATTATGCTCAAAGAAAAGGTTCTTGAGACTAAAAACTGCAGTTCACAAGCTGTGTCTGAAGAAAATAAGAAACTTCAGAAGCAGGTTGTGGAACTGACAAAAGATCTGGCCAAATTTGTCAAAGGAACTAAAAATCTGAATATAATGCTTGGAAGTCAAAGGCATTCCCTTGACAAAACTGGACTAGGCTTTTGTGATCATAACTTGTCTGAACCTCCTACAGTCTTAAATTTTTCTAAAAAGAAGGTTACTAGGTGTTCTCACTGTGGTAAGCCTGGACACAATATGGCTCAGTGCAAACACAGAAGAAAGACAAGGCCCAAAGCTAACAAGAAAGGACCCAAAAGAATACGGGTACCTAAAAACTTAATTATTCCTGTTGCAGATGTGTTTAACAGGACAAAGGAGACCCCACAAATGGTACCTGGACAGTGGGTGCTCGCGACACATGACAGGAGAAAGGTCTTTGTTCCAAAACCTTAGACCTAGAGCTGGTGGAATGGTCACCTTTGGTGGAAATCAGCAAGGGAAGATCATTGAAATAGGGACTGTAGGTATATCTTCTTCATCCCTTATTAAAAATGTACTTCTAGTGGAGGGACTACAACATAACTTACTGAGCATAAGTCAATTATGTGACAGTGGTTATGTGGTAGCTTTTACTAAGGAAGGATGCATAGTCAAAGACTCCTCTAAGCAAATCCTCTTTACTGCTAAGAGACACAACAATGTGTACAAAATTGATCTAGAGGATCTAGCAAGTCAAAATGTAAAGTGTTTCATTTCTGTTGAAGATGAAAAACAGATTTGGCATCAAAGACTTGGGCATGCCAGCTTGAGATTAATCTCAAGATTAGCAAAACACAATCTTGTTAAAGGATTGCCCAAGCTTTCATACAAATCTGACATTTTATGTGAAAGCTGTCTGAAAGGGAAACAAACAAGACACTCTTTTAAGAGCAAAGATGTTGTTTCAACTAGCAGACCACTAGAACTTTTACACATTGACTTGTTTGGTCCTATTAGAACAGAAAGTCTTAGTGGTAAGAAATATGGCTTGGTCATTGTTGATGACTATTCTAGATTTACTTGGGTGTTATTCCTAAGAAGCAAGGATGAGACTTTTAGGAATTTCACAATATTCTGCAAGAAGGTACAGAATGAGAAAGGATTCTGTATTTCTGTCATCAGAAGTGATCATGGTGGAGAATTTGAGAATGCAAACTTTCAAATGTTTTGTGATGAGAATGGGATCTCACACAATTTCTCTGTGGCTAGAACACCTCAACAGAATGGGGTTGTTGAGAGAAAGAACAGAAGTTTGCAAGAGATGGCAAGGACCATGCTCAACTCATGCAGCTTACCAAGATCCTTCTGGGCAGAAGCTGTTACCTTCAAACAGAATATTGGTAAGACCAATTCTGAAAAAGACTGCCTATGAACTGTGGAAAGGAAGAAAACCCAACATATCATACTTCCACACCTTTGGGTGTGAATGTTTTATACTCAACACCAAGGATGATCTTGGAAAATTTGATGCAAAGTCTGATAAAGGATTTTTATTGGATATTCTGAAACATCTAAAGCCTATAGAGTGTATAACTCTAGAACTTTAACTGTTGAAGAAACTATTCATGTTAAATTCAATGATAACAAAGAGACTGATAGGGAACTATCAGATCTAGAGGATGACTTTGCAGGAATGGAGCTGAATGACCACAGCAGCTCGAAAGATGAGCAGCTGTCTGAAGTACCTACTGTTACCAAACCTCTTCAGACAAATGTTGAGTCTCAAACAGAACAAACAGATGTGATACTTCCTCAGAAACCTGATTGGAAATACAAATCACATCATCCTAAGGAGCAAATCATTGGCAGCACTTCAGAAGGAGTTAAGACAAGATCAAAATTCAAGATTCTGAATTCTCTTGCTCTCCTATCTGAAATAGAGCCAAAGAACATTGATGAAGCTCTGCATGATGAAGGGTGGATCCTAGCCATGCAAGAAGAGCTGAATCAGTTTGCTAGGAGTGATGTCTGGACCCTTGTTCCTAAACCCCATGGGAAAACTATTATTGGAACCAAATGGGTGTTCAGAAACAAGCTGTCTGAAGAAGGCAAGGTAGTCAGAAACAAGGCAAGATTAGTTGCTCAAGGATACAACCAGCAAGAAGGTATTGACTTCACTGAAACCTTTGCCCCTGTGGCCAGGTTAGAAGCAATTAGAATTCTTTTATCTTATGCTATAAATAATGGCATTAAGCTATATCAAATGGATGTTAAAAGTGTCTTCCTCAATGGTCTCATTGAAGAAGAAGTCTTTGTTAGACAACCCCCTGGTTTTGAAGATATTGCTTTTCCTGAACATGTTTTCAAACTCAAAAGGCTCTCTATGGTCTGAAACAAGCCCCAAGAGCTTGGTATGACAGATTGAGCAGTTTTCTAATCTCAAATGGTTTTGAAAGAGGAAAAGTGGACACAACTCTTTTTAGAAAACAGTCTAACAAAGATCTTATACTTGTTCAGATATATGTTGATGACATTATCTTTGGTTCAACTAACTCTTCATTATGCAAGGAGTTTTCAGAGTTAATGCAATCAGAATTTGAAATGAGTTTAATGGGTGAACTAAAATTTTTCTTAGGACTTCAGATTAAGCAAGATTTGACTGTATATGGATCCATCAAGAAAAATATACAAAGGAAATGCTTAATAAGTTTAACTTTCATGATTGCAAACCCATGGCAACTCCAATGCATCCCTCTGCATCTTTAAATAAAGATGAGAAGGAAGAACCAGTGAATCAAACTCTGTATAGAGGAATGATTGGATCATTACTATATCTAACAGCAAGCAGACCTGACATAATGTTCAGTGTATGTCTGTGTGCTAGATTTCAATCTGATCCAAGGAGTACTCACTACAAAGCTGTAAAAAGAATTTTCAGATATCTTAAAGGTACTACTAATCTTGGTCTGTGCTATAAGAAAAGTAAGGACTGCAGGTTAGTAGGTTACTGTGATGCTGATTTTGCTGGAGACAGAATTGAAAGAAAAAGCACTAGTGGTGGATGTCATTTCTTTGGAGAAAATATGATTAGCTGGTCAAGCAAAAGGCAAAGCACAATTGCCTATCAACAGCTGAAGCAGAATATATCTCAGCAGCCAGTTGCTGCTCACAACTGTTATGGGTGAAGTATCAGTTAGAAGACTTTAACATTACTATATCTGCTATACCTGTTTTGTGTGATAATACAAGTGCTATTAATTTGTCTAAAAATCCCATTCAACATTCTAGGGCTAAACATATAGAAATAAAACATCATTTCATTAGAGACTATGTTCAGAAAGGTATTTTTGATATTCAGTTTATTGATACAGAGCATCAATGGGCTGATATATTCACAAAACCTCTGACTGAAGATAGATTTAAGTTCATTAGAAATAATCTGAACATACATGCATTTTGAATGTGTGTGATCTAATCTGTCAAAAGATGATGTATCTGAAATTTCAGCCTGTCTGAAACAAGTAACTTGTCTGAAATTTTGGGGTGTCTGAAATTCATATGGGTTTCTGAAATCTGTCACTTGTCTGACGTAAACAAATGATGTGGCTTTATGAGACGGTTTAATTCCATTTATTTTGTCTCTTCCACTTCGCACGATCTCCTATGTCTGCGCACCCAGTACGTGCCATCATTACTTTATGGGTCTATAAATACGGAAGCTAGTGGGTCACAGAACTTCACCGTTCACTATTCAGTAGTCATCTCTTGAGATCCTTCTTCTACATGCAATCCTTTTTCTCTCTCAAGTTCTTCAGAAAACTCTCCAATGGCCCCTAAGAAATCTGCTGGAAGCAACATCGTGAAGACCAAGGGTGTAGTTCTGGAGGATCTTCAATCTCTGGGAATGGACTTGTTTGCTGAGTTCGATGCAGCTGGGTGGAGTCCGTATTTCAATCACAACTTGACACAGTGGCATGAGCAAAGTGTGCTGGATTTCTGGGCTACTGCCAGAGGAATACCCAATCCTCAGGGTATCTACACTAGCATCAAGGCCTCAGTACGTGGTGTTCCTGTCTTCGTTGATGAAGATATCATTGCTCACATCTGTGAAGTCAGAACTGAGGGAGCTGTATTCACTCCTGGCTGGGAAGCTAGAAATGGAGGACAGAAGCAGTTCACAGAGTTTCTGTATGGAACCTCTGAACCAGTATGCTTGGATGCAAAGCATATGTCAGACAAGGCTAGGGTTTTGCATGCCATCTTAGGGTGCTCTATAATCCCTAAAAATGGAAGCAGAAACCATGTTTCTGAGTTGGAAAGATTTTGTCTGATTCACCTACTGCAGAAGAAGAAAGTGAACCTCCCCAACATCATAATGTACCACATGCAGAAGCGTCTCAGAGACTCTGCTGGGAGCTTCCCTCACAATACCATCATCACCAAAATCTTGCTGCACTTCAAAGTTCCCATTGAAAGGCTTTTTGATCGCCTTTCACAACCTATGTTTGGTGAATCAAACCTCAAGAGCATGGGAGTGAAGCTGACTCCAAGACCTCCCTCTCCGTCCATGAAGGAGAGCCTTCTTCTCGAGAAAGCTGCAAGAAGGCAGACAACAATGGAGGTTCTTGAGAATGAACTCAGAGGAGACATAAGGAGGCATGAGTTCAAGCCATCAAAACCCTCTCCTCAAGCAAAATTGAAGAAGCTACCTGTAAGGAGTGCTGCTAAGGTAGCATCTGCATCTGTGCAGAATCAGGTGTCTGAACCTGTGCAGACTCCACAGCCTACTTCTGAAATAGAAGGACAGGCTCAAGAGGCAGATGAAACTGATGTAGTTGTAGCTGAGCCATTGGCTGCATGCCCATCTGATCCTGAACTCATTCAGGTGGCAGCATTGGCTACTGCCTTGGAGCAGGAGGAGCTGGAGAAGAAAGCAGAACAAGAGAAGACTGATAGAGCTATTGCTATTGCTTCACAATTGGCCTATGCTGAAGATGATAGGCAAGCAACCATAGCTGAGGGAGCAAAGAAAAGGAAGAGGTCAAGTGCACCTCAGAGAAAGAGAACCAAAGGCAAGCTACTTCAGACTGCACCTGAACCTAGGGTGACTAGAAGTATTGCCTCTCAGCTGACAGCAGAAGATGAAGCAGAGAAGTATCAAAATTTTGTTAAAGCCCAACAATACTTTAAAAGGAAAAGGGAAGAAAAACAAGCACAAAGGGAGAAGGAAGCAGCAAAGGCAAAAGAATCTGAGGTAACCAAGCCTCCCTACAAGAGAATTAAGGTGAGATTTGATAATGTAACTCCTTCACCACCCTCCTCACCAGAAAAACAAACACCTCATCAACCTTCACCACAACCTTCACCAAAACCCCTATCACCTATAAACCAACCATCTTCACCTCTATCACAACCATCCCCATCTCCACAAACAGAAAACCAACCCTCTGAACCTTCCAAACCCTCTGAACCTACCTCACCACAACCTTCAGAGAATCACCTCTCTGAGCCAACATTATCTTCCACACAAATCCATGACCTTGCTCTAATACCACTCTTACCTTCATCACCTCCACCTCCTACACCTTCTCTGGAAGAAGAGCTCTCTGTTGAAACAGAGCAAGTGCTTGCTGATCCCTGCTCACTGCCCAAGTTTAGCACCCTGTCTGAAGAGCTACAGTATTTCAGATCAGCACCTGTTGTATCCTTGCATCCTGGCTTAATCAGGAAAACTGTTGCTGAAGTAAGGAATCAATACAGTGCTTCTTCAGGTGGATTAGACAAGATCAGGAAGGGTGTCCCTCTTGCTCATATTTGGGCTCCCATCAATCCATTCTCAAATGATTCCCTGAGGCTGTCTAATGATGAATGGAGCTTTGTGAGGCAGCTGAACACTGAGTCTGAGCTGTTTCAGAGAGATCTGCTCAAGGGAGTTGGGATGAGAGGCTACAGGCCCCCTAGAACTTGTTCAATCAGGACAACCACCAAAATCTTGGTGAAACCTGATAGAATAGTTCTGAGGTATCCCTTACTGGAAGAGAAATTCAAAGAAGCTAAAAGCTATTCAAAGAAAAACTCACCTGTGCCTGAAGTGATGAGTTCATCAGAGTGGGACTCTTTACCAGAATTCATCACAAATCTAGGAGGAGGCCTGGATCATCTACTTCAAGATTGGCTGTGGTCCTCTTACTGGAAAATCAGAGAAGATGCTGGATCTTCTTCTGGATCAACTGGTCCTGATGTTGATTCTGGTGTTGGACTTGGAAAGTCAACCACTGTCAAATATCACTATATGAGAGATCACTTTCCTCCACCTGCTGACTCGTTCCATGAAGATTGGGTTCTACTAAATCCTATTGGCACCTTCTTTTGCCCTGTGTTCAGCCCATCTGACTACAAGCTGCAGCCAGGATTTGGACTGCTTAGATTTGTTTGCCCCTACATCCAGCTCATCTTCTATGAATCTGAGCAAGACTTGGCTAAGGAAAATCTGAAGTTGAAGTCCAAAGTGCAGAAACTTGAAAAGAAGTGTGCTGATCAAGAACAGAAGACTAAGCATCTGATTGCTCAACAAGAACAGATTCTTCAAGAACAGCAGCTTATCAGATCTGGTCAGCAAGACTTGAAAACCTCAGTGGAAGCTGCAATAAACAAGGCCAAGGACGACTTGATTTCCTTTCTCACTGAGGCCTTGCTGAAGAACAAAGATTAGACTGTTCATTTTAGCCATTGTCTTTTGTTTATTCTCATGTTTATGACAAGTGTCTGATTGTTTGTTTCTTTATCTGAACATTCCCATCTATACAATCAGTGACTTTTCACATCTTTTTATGAGTGCATTGTTAACATTATGCTATATGTTCTATGTGAATTTATTGCTCTGTTACTGTTTAGCTCTGATATTCCCTTTTGATTGATGACAAAAGGGGGAGTATTAAAATCTAACAAAATCTGAATCTGAAGTGATTACAGGACTCAGGGGGAGTACATAAGAAATTGATTTTTGACCAATTCAGTTTAAGAGATCACCATCTGAGGGGGAGCTATCTATATTTTATCTTTAAAACTCTTCTCAGATTTGTGCATTTTAAACAAATTTGTCATCATTAAAAAGGGGGAGAATGTTGAGTCTCAAAAATATCATAAGAGAAAATATGATGTTTAAGATAACTCAATTCCCAAGTTTTAATGCTTAACAAATTTGAGTTAAAATATTTATCATAGATACATATATGTTTTAAAGATTTATCTGTGATTTCAGCAAGAGTCACTATGAGCCTACATAAAAAGACTAAGTGTTGAAGCTGTCTGAAAAAGCAGAACTCGTCTGAAGAGTTGAAGCTGTCTGAAGTAGCTCAACCCGTCTGAAGTATCAGTGTTGTCTGAAGTCTCACTTATGACGTGGCACCCTCTGCTGAAGTTTGTGAAGACTTTTCTGAACCTCTGCTGCACGTACCTTTTCAAACACGTTTATGGCAAGGAACACAGAGACCTTTCCTGGTGATTTTTAATTTCATACACCACTGAGGAAATCTCTGCAACGCAGCCTCTGCAACAACATTTGTAGCAGCCTTAATGCAAGAGAAACCTTGTATCGTGTCAGATATATCAGAGCTCTCAGAAGCGTATCTCACAACGGATTAAATAGCATTTAATGCTATCTCTAAACGGTGGTATTTCAATGGATTAAAGTTTGGGTATAAATACCCTTCTCTAAAGACCATCAAATGCAACGAAGAAGAAGTCAAAAGGAGAAAAATCAATATACAAGAAAGCCAAGAGAAACATCACGCTGCAAGTTTTTACTCCGTAAAAACTCTCTGATAGAATTCTTTGTACACATTTGTATATCCTGAGCATACCTCAGTTCTTATTGTACATTGTATTGGTTTGAGCTTCAAACTTGATAGTTTAAAAGCTTAAACCCCTTTCTTTGTAAACCTTGGTAGAGCCTGAAGAGGCTTGACAGAAAAGAATACTTGTGGTAGAGCCTGAAGAGGCTTGACAGAAAAGAATACTTGTGGTAGAGCCTGAAGAGGCCTGACAGAAAAGAATACTTGTGGTAGAGCCTGAAGAGGGTTGACAGAAAAGAATACTTGTTTGTGTCTGGAGAGACTGTACTCGTGGTGTCTGGAGAGACTGTACTCGTTGTGTCTGGAGAGACTGTACTCGTTGTGTCTGGAGAGACTGTACTCGTTGTGTCTGGAGAGACTATACTCGTTGTGTCTGGAGAGATTGTACTCGTGGTGTCTGGAGAGACGGTACTCATTGTGTCTGGAGAGACTGTACTCAAATTCAAGCTTGTAATCTGAATATTCATATAGTGGAAATCCAATGGTTGTTTGCCATTGGGACTGGACGTAGCTCACAGTGGTAGTGAGTGAACCAGGATAAATTTCTTGGCTAAGTTTTCTTACCCTTATCTCTTGTCAATTCTTTTTATACTAATCAAGGGGTTAGAGTAATTAATCTGATATGTTATAAAGACATAAAACATTGTTTTAAATCAGTATCCTTTATACCGTCTGAAAACTTCAGACTGTCCTTTAAGAGTCTGTCTGAAATCGTGTTTTTATCACCTGTTTGCGAAAAGCTTTCAAAAATATTCAGAAACACTATTCAACCCCCCCTTCTAGTGTTTCCCTGTGTATCTACAAATTTTACATGAATTGATTCTTCCACAATTAAAGTTCTAGAGTTGAATACTCTATAGGCTTTAGATGTTTCAGAATATCCTATGAAAAATCCTTTATCAGACTTTGCATCAAATTTACCAAGATCATCCTTAGTGTTGAGTATAAAACACTCACATCCAAAAGGATGAAAATATGATATGTTGGGCTTTCTTCCTTTCAACAATTCATAAGGAGTCTTATTCAGAATTGGTCTTACCAATATTCTGTTCTGAAGGTAGCAAGCTGTATTAATAGCTTCTGCCCAGAAGGATCTTGGTAGGTTGCAAGAGTTGAGCATGGTTCTTCCCATTTCTTGCAAGCTTCTGTTCTTTCTCTCAACAACCCCATTTTGCTGAGGTGTTCTAGACATAGAGAAATTGTGTAAGATCCCACTCTCATCACAGAACAGTTGGAAGTTTGCATTCTCAAACTCTCCACCATGATCACTTCTGATAACAGATATACAGAATCCTTTTTCATTCTGTACCTTCTTGCAGAATATTGTGAAATTCCTGAAAGTATAATCCTTGCTTCTTAGGAATAACACCCATGTAAATCTAGAATAGTCATCAACAATGACCAAACAATATTTCTTACCACTAATGCTTTATGTTCTAATAGGACCAAACAAGTCAATATGTAACAGTTCTAAAGGTCTGCTAGTGGAAACAACATTCTTACTCTGAAAAGAGTGTCTTGTTTGTTTCCCTTTCAGACAGCTTTCACATAAAATGTCAGATTTGTAAGAAAGCTTAGGTAGTCCTTTAACAAGGTTGTGTTTTGCTAACTTTGAGATTAATCTCAAGCTGGGATGCCTAAGTCTTTGATGCCAAATCTGTTTTTCATCTTCAACAGAGATAAAACATTTTACATTTTGACTTGCTAGCTCCTCTAGATCAATTTTGTACACATTACTGTGTCTTTTAGCAGTAAAAAGGATTTGATCAAGAGAGTCTTTGACTATGCATCCTTCTTTAGTAAAGGAGACCACATATCCACTGTCACATAATTGACTTATGCTCAGTAAATTGTGTTGCAGTCCCTCTACCAGAAGAACATTCTTAATATGGGAGAGAGGAGACATACCTACAGTCCCAATTCCTGTTATCTTCCCTTGCTAGTTTCCACCAAAGGTGACCACACCTCCTGCTCTGGGCCTAAGGTTTTGGAACAAAGACCTTTCTCCTGTCATGTGTCCGAGCATCCACTGTCCAGGTACCATTTGTGGGGTTTCCTTTGTCCTGTTAAACACATCTCAGATTCTGAGCTGTCTGATGAGGGCAGACTGGCCATAAGACATAGATTGGCCTCTTCTAAAGTGTCTTCCTCTTCTTTTGAGGTAGACTCATCAAGATCCTCCCACCATCATACCCTTCTTCTTTTTTAAGAACTTCTTCTTCTTGAAGTTATTCTTCTTTAGTCTTGGGCATTCTGCCTTCATGTGACCTAGTTGTTTACACTCAAAAAATATAATTTTGTCATTGTGTAAATCCTTACCTGATTTACCTGATTTAGAGGTAGAGGATTGGTTCTTTCTGAACTTTCCTCTGTTCTGCAGCATCCTCTTGATCTTTCTGCTGAGAGGAGCAAGATCATCATCTTCTTCTGAGCTATCTTCAGAGTCTTCATCTGCTTCTGAAGTTTCCTCAGCTTGCATGGCTTTTATGTTCCCATGCCTAGTCTGTCTGGTCCTGGTGTTCAATGCCAGAGATTTAGTTTTGGATTCATCCTCTCCAAGTTCTAACTCATGGACTTTGAGAGAGCCCAATAGTTCCTCCATTTTCAAGGTGTTTAAATTTTTAGCCTCTTGAATGGCAGTAACCTTGGGTCTCCAAGCCTTGGGAAGGCTTCTCAGAATCTTTCGATTATTATCTCCAAATTCATAAGATCTTCCCAAAGATCTCAGTCCATTTGTTATTGTTTAAAACCTACCAAACATTTGGTCAATAGTTTCAGACTCATGCATCTTGAACATCTCATATTGATGAACAAGCATGCTTATCTTGGATTGTTTGACATTATCAGTTCCCTCATGGGCTGATGCAAATGTATCATAGATTTCCTTGGCAGAGGAGCATCCATGAACTTTCTCATACTCTACTTTGTTCAATGAACATACCAGGTAGAGTTTTGCCTTAGCATTTAATTGAACCTGAGCTCTCTGCTCCATGGACCATTCAGACCTAGGAATGGGTTCATTACCACGCATGGGAATATAGTCACCTTCAGTTACTATATCCCAGAGACTGATGTTGCTGCTTTCAATGAACAACTTCATGCGACCTCTCCAGTAATGGTAGTCTACACCATTAAAAGCTGGAGGCCTTGTCACAGAGGCTCCTTCTGTGATGTAGTGGCTGTTGTTTGGTTGTGCTTCCATCTGGATCTTTAAACCTCAACACTTGTTAGGTGATCAACCCTGAGTTAAGCTCTAGTACCAACTGTAAAACACAGGAAAACACTAGAAGGGGGGTTGAATAGTGTTTCTTAAATAACTTATGAAAGCTTTGAGCAAACGGATTTTATAATGAAATTTCAGACATAAAGGGGTTGTCTGAAGTTTCTTAAGACAGGTTCTGAAAATATGTTTTTAAAACGTTTCTTGCTTTTATAAATTATCAGAACAGTTTTTCAACACCCTTTGAGTAGAATAAACGAATTGACAAGAGATAAGGGTAAGAAAACTTAGCCACAGAGTTTATCCTGGTTCACTCACTACCACTGTGAGCTACGTCCAGTCCCAATGCCAACGAGCACTTGGATTTTCTCTTAATCTCAACCAGATTACAAGTATTCTTTTACAGTCAAGCCTCTTCAGGCTCTACAACCAAGTATTCTTTTTCAGTCAAGCCTCTCCAGGCTCTTACAAACAAGTATTCTTTAGACAACAAGCCTCTCCAGGCTCAAAAACAAGTATTCTTTAGACAACAAGCCTCTCCAGGCTCAAAAACAGTTTTACAGAGAAAAGATTGTTTAAGCTCTAAAACTAAACCAGTTTGAAGCTTAAACTGTTACAATGTACAAATAACTGAGGTATACTAAGAATATATGAATTGATGTACAAAGAAATTTTTATCAGAGTATGTTTTACAGAGTAAAACTAGCAGCGTTTTGTTTCTCTTGAAAAGTAATCTCTTGTTCTTGTTTTCGTTGTTGTGAATGATCTTCAGATGAAGGGTATTTATACCCAGTCTTCAATCCGTTGAAAGATCACCGTTTAGAGATAGCATTTAATGCTTTTTAATCCATTGTGAGACATGCTCCTGAGCATTCTGTGCGTTCTGAAACTTTTCTGACAAAGTCCAAGGTTGCTGCTGACAAAAGCTGCCACAGCTGTTGCTGCAAAAACTGCGCTATAGAGATTTCCCAAATGGTGTATGAAATTCAAACAACCCAGGAAAGGTCTATGTGTCTTTGCCAAAATAAGCCTTGAAAAGTTGCGTGCAGCAGAGGGAGATTTGACTCTTCAGAACTTCAGACAAGTCTTCTCACAACTTCAGCAAGATGTGCCACGTCATAAAATACGACTTCAGACGACTTCAACATTTCAGACGGGTTGAACCTTCAGACAGCTTCAACACTTCAGACAGGTTGAACCTTCAGACAGCTTCAACACTTCAGACAGGTTGAACCTTCAGACAGTCTTTATTAAGATTAATGTGGCTTGCTAAAATCATAGATAAAACATTAAAAACATATGTATCCATGATAATTCTTTTAACCAAATTTTTTAATCATTAAAACTTAGGGATTGAACTGTCTAAAATCCTCATAATCTTCCTTATGATATTTTTGAGACTCAACAGTCCTCTCTCCATTGAAGTGTCCACCATAAGGAGAGTTGTGGCAATGCCACAAAATGCTCTTTGTCTCTTCATTAGATACACACCTTCTCAGTAATTGATCAGCTCCAATTTTAAATAAATAAGGATCATCCCACACATACTGGTGTGCATCTCTAAGGAATTTCTTCTTTTGGTGCCAATTGAAATCCTCAGGTAGGACACCTGCAGCTTTGAAATTTGCCATGTCAGCAAACCATGGCCTTTCTTGCACCGTCATCAACTTTTCCTCAGGAAACTCCTCTTGCACATCTGTTTGAGTGTCGGTCACCTCAGTATTCACCAATCTAGAAAGATGATAAGCATAAAAATTCTCACTTCCCTTTTTGTCCTTGATCACCAAATCAAATTCCTGCAACAATAAAATCGATCTAATCAATCTTGGTTTGGAATCAGATTTGGTTAGCAAATATTTAATTGCAGCATGATCAGTAAATACAATCATAGATGAACCAATCAAATAAGATCTAAATATTTCCAATGCATACACTATAGCTAAAAATTCTTTTTCAGTTGTTGAATAATTAATTTGTGCTTCATTAAGGACTTTGCTAGCATAATGAATAGCATGGAAAACTTTAGATTTTCTCTGACCCAAAACTGCTCCTATAGCATAATCACTTGCATCACACATTAATTCAAAACCTAAATTCCAATCAGGAGCAATTATCACTGGAGCTGAAATTAATTTTTGTTTCAACAGTTCAAAAGCATGCAAGCATTCAACATCAAATTTAAAAGGTGTATCCTTATTGAGTAGATTGCTGAGTGGCTTGGCTATCTTTGAGAAGTCTTTGATGAATCTTCTGTAAAATCCAGCATGGCCTAGAAAACTTTTGATACCCTTGACATTTGTTGGCGGTGGAAGCTTTTCTATAATCTCCACTTTTGCTTTATCAACTTCAATGCCTTTAGCAGAGATTTTGTGGCCCAGCACCACACCTTCAGTTACCATGAAATGGCACTTTTCCCAATTCAAAACCAAGTTGGTATCAACACACCATTTCAGTACGGTGTTCAAATTATCTAAGCAGTGATCAAGTGATGCACCAAATACAGAGAAGTCATCCATGAAAACTTCTATACATTTTCCCACCAAATCCGAGAAAATTGCAAGCATACACCGTTGAAAGGTTGCCGGTGCGTTACATAATCCGAATGGCATTTTCCTGTAAGCAAACACACCAAATGGACAAGTAAAAGCAATTTTTTCCTAATCTTCTAGATCTACTGCTATTTGATTATAACCTGAATATCCATACAGAAAACAATAAAAAGCTTGTCCTGCTAACCTCTCTAACATTTGGTCCATGAAAGGTAAAGGAAAATAATCTTTCCTAGTGGCCTGATTTAATTTTCTATAATCTATACACATTCTCCAATCTGTAACTGTCGTAGTAGGGATTAATTCATTTTTATAATTATAGATTACAGTCATACCTCCCTTTTTAGGAACTACCTGGACCGGGCTGACCCAGGCACCGTCGGAGATTGGATAGATCATACCTGCATCAAGTAATTTCATCACCTCTTTCTTGACAACCTCTTTCATGGTTGGATTTAATCGCCTTTGAGGTTGTGCTACAGACTTGTAATCCTGCTCCATATGAATTCTGTGCATACAATAGGATGGACTGATTCCTTTGAGATTAGATAAAGTCCAACCTATTGCACCCTCATTGGCCTTGAGAACTGAAATTAGCTTTTCTACTTCAGAATCCGTTAAAGCATTACTGATCACCACTGGTTTGTTACCTCCATTTGCAAGAAAAACATATTTTAAATGAGGAGGTAATACCTTCAACTCCAGCTTCTGACTTTCAGGTTTATTATCCTGTTGCAATTTCTCAGATTTTTCTTCATTTGATGCAATTTCCTTTGCTGAATCCATATTCTTCAAATACTTATCAACTTCTTTTTCATCTTCTTGTTCAAATTCATCACAAACACCAATCAAGGGTTTTTCTAGCGGGCTTGCTTTTGTCAATTGCTTTCTGGATGCTAGAAAAATTTCATCTACCACATCCATTCTGAAACATTGTTGCTTATCCTTTGGATGCTGCATAGCTTCAAATACATTAAAGTTAACTTCTTCATCCTACACTCTGACCTTTAATTTGCCATCATCAACATCAATAATGACCTTGGCAGTCTTCATAAAAGGTCTTCCCAGTATCAGAGGAACTTCAACATCTTTCTCAATATCTATTACCACAAAATCAACTAGGAACATGAATTTATCAACTCTAACTAATACATCCTCAGCAACACCATAAGGATACTTCATAGATCTGTCAGCTAGCTGTAATGTCATCCTTGTAGGCTTTACTTCCAGATCTCCTATTTTTTTCAGCATAGATAAAGGCATTAAATTGATACTGGCACCCAAATCAAGCAATGCCTTACCTACTGGCAATTTTCCAATTATGACTGGAATAGTGAAGCTTCCAGGGTCGTTTGATTTCTGAGGTAATGATTTTTGAATAATAGCACTGCACCCTGATTCTAGCTACACTGTTTCTTCAGTAAATCTTCTTTTCTTGGTTAGGAGCTCTTTCATAAATTTTGCATAAGTTGGCATTTGCTCCATAGCTTCCACAAATGGAATGTTAATCAGCAATCGCTTGAAAATGTCCATGAACCTTGCAAACTGCCTTTCTTTGTCCTTCTTTGATGGATTCTGAGGGTATGGTAAATTCTTCAACTGCGGTACCCGTTTCTCACCCTTCTCCCTTTTTTTCTCTTCATTTTTATTTTCTCCCTCTTTCTCTTTTCTTTTATTCATCTCTCTATTTACACACTCACTTTTATTTTGTTCTTCTTCTCCCTTACACTCATTTTTCTCTTCATTATTTTCTTTTTCTTCCAAAACTTCCTCCTCCACAGCTAGGTTGTCACCAATCCCTCTACCTACAACTTTACCACTCCTTGTAGTAATTGATTTGCAATGTTCCTTGGGATTAGTCTAAGTGTTGGCTGAAAATTGACCTGCCTGTTGATTTGATAATTGTTTAGCCAACTGTCCAACTTGTGTTTCCAAATTTCTGATTCAAGCTTCAGTACTCTTCTGATTTGCCATGGAAGTCTGCATAAACTTTTCTAATGCATCCTCCAATTTTGATGTTCTTTCATGCACAGAAGGATAATGTTGTTGCTGTTGTTGTTGATAATGAGGCTGCCTACTAGAAGAACCAGCTTCCTGTCTCCATCCAAAATTCTGATTTTGATTGTTTCTCCAACCCTGTGAAAAATTGTTAGCATAATAATTATTATTGGTGGAGAAATTATCTGGTCTTCCTTGGTTAGCCATGTAGTTAATCTGTTTTTCTTGTTGATTGTCTTGATAAGAACAGTGACCATTTGGATGGTCACCTCCACAGAAATCACACACTAACTGTTGTTGTACTTGACCAGGATTGGAATGCACAACATGAAATTGCTGAGGGAGCTTAGACATTTGTTTAGTAAGCGCTTCAATCTATTGAGTCAATATCTTGTTTTGAGCTAAGATAGCATTTGTGGTATTCAGATCAAGCACTCCCCTCCTTTGCACTGTATTTCTCCCATGTTGAACTTGTTGATCGGTAGATGCCAAACCTTCAATTATTCTGGTTTCCTGTTCTGCATCTACTGACAACATAGTTCCTCCAGCTGCAGCATCCAATATCATCTTTGTATTAGGCAGTAGACCATTACAAAATATATTCAATTGGGTGATGTCTTCAAATCCATGGTTGGGACATCTCCTCAACAAAGACTTGAATCTTTCCCATGCTTCAAAAAAGATATTCATCTGGACCCTGCTTGAATGTTGTAATATCTGACTTAGCTTTGATGTAACGAGAAGGTGGAAAGAATCTGTTTAAAAACTTTGCCTCTACTATACTCCAGCTAGTCAGACTCTGGTTTGGATGTGATTTAAGCCATTCCTTTGCTTTTCCTGCCAGTGAGAAAGGAAATAAACGTAAGTAAACATTTTCTAGATCCTCTTCCTCAAATCCCATTGTTCCAATTAATTCATAAAAAGTGGAAAGGTGAGTATATGGATCCTCATGATCCATTCCAGTGAATTGATGGGCACTGATCAAGCTAAGGAATGTTGGCTTCATTTCTAATGCTTTTGTAGCAGCTAGTATTGCTATACTGGAGAAATGTCTGGGACCCTGTTGCAAAGCATAATCTCCCAGAGTCCTCCTTGGTGGATTTTGTCTTTCACCAGCCAGTTTTTCAACTCTTTGATTTGTTGGAGTTGGTGTGTTAGGAGTATTAGAAGATTCTCTTGTGGTCTGTCCTCGCTTTTTCTTCTTGTTCTTACTCCTGTTCTTCCGAGCTGTCTTTTCAATCTCTGGGTCGAATTCCAATTGATCTTTAGATACCTGACCTCTTAAGAACATAAATCAAAACAACTCAAGCAAGGATTAGCACAAGGATTTAAAAATCTAACTAAGAACTATCTATACAAAAGAAAATATTCACAATACTCAATGAGTTAACTAAAAACTTTAAAAGAACACCGCTCCCCGGCAACGGCGCCAAAAATACTTGTTAGACTTTTGGCAAGCGTACCAATAGTCAACTGTAGTATAATGATTTAGAAAGTAGGAGTGTCGATCCCACGAGGAATGGATTCAATTAATGTTTGTAATTAAACTCAAAAAGCATATATACAAAGGTAATGATTTGATTCATGGTTGATTTTTTTTTTAGAAAACTAAACTAAAATTTCATAAAGGTAATACAAGAACAATAAGAGAGTTATGGGAAATTTCAATAAGAGAAGTTGGGATTGAATTTCATCTATCTCACTCGTCTGTATTCTGGATAAATATAAATACATAGCATTTGAACCAATATTGATGCAACACACAATAATCATTTATATCGATTCCTCGAATATAAAATTCATAAGATTAATCCCCTGAATATTGATTCCTCAAGTATTCAACAGATTATCCAACATTACGTTCAAGTGTTATAAACAATCGATATATTGAAATCTATTCCTAGTATCACAATACATCGAATATTTTCGTTCAGATCGGATTTTCAGAAATACTTTCTAGTTAGATCTAAAAATCTAAATCAAGAATCTATTGATCAGAAAGAATCAGGAATAAAGAACAGAACGATAATATCAATATTGAGTAGAAACAAGATTACTATATATAAATATCACCATAATACATCCGAGTTCGAATCGATTACATTCAATCCCAAGAGAAGAGTTTAGCTACACATGGTAGCTTTTACAACCAAGATTTTGAAAGGAGATGAAGGAATTGTGCTTCCGCAGCTTCCGTTCTTCTCGTTTGTCAAGAGTTTCTCCAAAAGGAAAGTAAGTTCTGAACTCCCCAAAACTCCTTTTCGAACTCTGTTTTGTCCCTGGATAAGTGGATTCTCGCTTGAGCTAAAATTTTAGCTCAAGCAAGTAGAATACTTCATGGTGAAGAAAGATATTCTCGCTCAAGCGAAATCATCTCGCTTGAGCGAGAATGATACCCAAAATCCACTCTCTCTGGACAAATCTCGCTTGAGCGAGAATTCTCGCTCAAGCAAAAATATGGCAGAGGCAAGTCCTTCTTTTCCTTTCTTGCTCAAGCTTTAATTCTTCTAAGCATACTTACTCCTTTTCTTGGTTTCCTGCAATTAAAGCACAAATTGGGATCAAAAGACTTCAATTAAACCAGGACTCGGAAAACACTTACTTAGATTCAAAATTCTTAAATTGGGAGAAAATTAATGTCAAATAAATACAATTAAAACCATAAGTGTCATAACTCCATATGCAAATTTACTAGTATTTGGAACTTATCAGAAAGTTGGTATTGGGCCGCCCCACATTTATAGGTCATTTGCTTTGCTAGCATGAGGGTATCAGAAATTCAAATTCAAGAAGAAGGACCTATATAATCAGATTCATCGACAAAGGCGTGAGCAAGGTTCAGATGTCGCTGAAGCTTTAAAGTACCTGGAGGAGCTTAAGTCAAAGGGTGGTAAGATGTACATTCAGCATACAATTGATCATGAGGGGAGACTACAACATTTATTTTGGGCTGATGGTATTAGTCAGATGAATTATATGGTTTATGGTGATGTTTTGGCATTTGATGCTACATGTGGGAAGAATAAATATTTGTTGTCGTTGGTGGTTTTCTCTGGTGTGAATAATCACAATCGATCTACTATCTTTGTTGGTGTTGTAGTTTCAAATGAGACAGAGGAGACATATGTGTGGTTGTTGAATCAATTTGTAAAAGCAATGAAAGGAAATGAGCCTAAAGCAGTGATAACCGATGGTGATAATGCCATGAAAAATGCAATTAAAAGGGTTTTCCCTAATGCTCATCACCGTTTATGTGCATGGAATTTGTTATGCAATGAGACTTCCAATGTAGGAAAGCCTGGATTCACAGCTAAGTTAAAGAAGTGTATGATTGGTGACTATGATTTAGATGAGTTTAGGCAAATGTGGGATGAATTGGTTAGTAAGTATCATTTGGAGGATAATCATTGGGTAAATGCATTGTATGAGAAAAGGTCAATGTGGGCGACAACACATATTCAGGGTAAATTATTTGGAGGTTTCAGGACAATATCTAGATGTGAGGGTTTACACTCGGAGTTGCTAAGTATGTGCATTCAAGGTACAACTTGACAGATTTTTTGCATCATTTTCATTAATGCGTAGAGCATATGCGATTCAGGGAAAAGGAAGACGATTTGGCATCTCTACATGGTGAGCTGATTCTTCAAACAAAATTTCCTTCCATTGTGAAATCAGCTGCAAAATATTTAACAAAGGAAATGTTCATCATACTTCAGAGCATTATTGATAAAGCAGGTGACACTGTGTTGTGGGTTGTACAAAAATGGATACAATGACATTTTCATTGTGTGTAAGCCTCGAAGGGGAGGCAAGGAGTGGCAAGTTACATACAATCCCTCGAATAATGATTTTAAATGTGTTTGCATGAGAATGGAGTCTTGGGGTTTGGCTTGTGAGCACATAGTTGTTGTTCTTGTTCATATGAGCATAGATGAGCTTCCAAGGTGTTTGGTATTGAAAAGATGGTCAAAAGGTGCAAAGGATGATGTTCTTTACTTTAATGGAGATGGGAACACTACTTGGGATCCATTAGAGACTTTAAGAGGTGATGATTTGATGTTTATATTTGGGAGGTTGACTGCTTTGAACAAAGGCAATGTAGATGACTACAACGACCTTAAGGAAAAAGCTTTACAGGCCCTTGATGAAAGCGAGGCGAGGAATTCATGCCGCACAAGAGATGGGAGTGGTTCAAGCCGGAATGGAGTAGAAGATATAAGGGATCCTATCCACATGTTTCGGCCTAGTTGTTCCGAAGAAGAAAAAATGCTCTATTTGTAAGGTACCCTGACACAATTAATCTCCAACTTGCTCATCCAAGTTGAGGCAGTATTTTTCAATGAATTTTTTATCCATTGATTGTCTAATTTTCACGGAAGGAGTGATCTCCACACAAAGCAGTGATTAGTGCAGGGAACCCCAATGGTTTACTCAACTACTCTGGGGGCCTGGTGGTTTCTGTCAACACAAATTTGTGGATTTCTTCTTATATGATTGTGGCAATGTCAACACTAATATTACTCATAATGGACCAAACAAGATGGCAACGTGGCATATTCAGGTCTGAGTTGTGTGTTATTGGCACTATGTTAGCCAATAAAAAAAACATCCACATTTGAGTAAGTGACTTCATGTTACCTCTCAAGATCCTTAAGGCCTTGCCTGCTTGGTTGGCCTCAAAAGATCGCCATGGTAAGCATAATTTCCTAGTAGTCTCATAGTCATTAAAACCACCAATCTCACACCTCAATGTTTGGTATTCACTTTGTTCACCATCTTCTAGTACCATTGGGTTACCAAGTAGCTCATTGATAGTATCCCGGTCATAAGGTACCCAGCGTCCTCGGACTTTTGATCATTTCTCAATTCGACCATGTACAGTTGGCCAAGCTTTGGCGTAAAACTCCTTAACTACCTCAGGGTCAAACTTTGGCAACGAGTCAGCTAACTTCCTCTAATTGCAGCGAGTGAGTTCTTCATTGAATTCAGGGAATTCACCGGGATTGAGAATGACTCGCCTCTTAGGTATAAAAGACCAGTTTTTTATGGCCTCATATCTTTCTTGTCTCTGTTGATCTCTGAAAAGATTTCTGTTTAAAACTTATTGGTCATGTCCACCGGCTGAGGACTCTATGCGTGCTCGTTTTCCTGCAGCTTTGGATGTTGCAGTGGTCTTATCTTTCTGTGGACCCATACTGAAACAACACATAAATTCTATAACATAAGGTAATTGAATAAAGCACAAGAATTGACAATCAATTTTAGCAAGAGGTAACTGCAATAATTTCATGTAGATCACTCAATAAGTAAAAAATAATTTCATGTAGATCACTCAAGGCAAAACCGAATAGTAATGAAGGCAATAAGGTAATTTAGTAAAGCAATGATATTACCAACCAATGTTAGCAAGAATTGGAGAACAAAGTTTGGTTGAGCAATTTTATCGAACAGTTGGTATGCACGGTGAAAAACACCATTCACCAATGAATCTTTGTCTCTCAACATTACACAACTCAAATTACATTAAATGTGTTCACTAATCAACATATATACACCAAACAATCACAGAATGAGCACAATTTAATTTGACCTAACCAAATAATTATGAACCCTAAACATAATAATGTAGAAGAGGGAAGGAAGAAATCCACTTGAATGATCACTTGAATAATTTCATGTAGATCACTCAAGGCAAAAGCGAATAGTAATGAAGGCAATAAGGCAATTTAGTAAAGCAATGAGATTACCAACCAATGTTAGCAAGAATTGGAGAACAAAGTTTGGTTGAGCAATTTTATCGAACAGTTGGTATGCACAGTGAAAAACACCATTCACCAATGTATCTTTGTCTCTCAACATTAACCAACTCAAATTACATTCAATGTGTTCACTAATCAACATATATTCACCAAACAATCACAGAATGAGCACAATTTAATTTGATCTAACCAAATAATTATGAACCCTAAACATAATAATGTAGAAGAGGGGAGGAAAAAATCCACTTGAATGATCACAATGAGATTGAAGGAAGAAGGGACCGTACCTTGAATGAGTGATGTAGGTGAAGAAGGAAGGAAAAATTGCAAGAATAAAGTGAGTAGAGTGATTTGGGTTTTGGAGCAAAGTAACTCGTGAGTAGAGTGATGTAGGTGAAGGGACCATTCCTCTACTCCTCATTCTTAAAAATGTGTTTAAAAGAAATTCGCTCAAGCGAACCTTGAGCGAAAAAACGATTACGCGAAATTCGCTAGAGCGAAAAAATTTTGGCTTAAGCGAAATCTGTCCAGAAAGGAACCTTACATTTCAGCAATTTTGTGCAGTGACATTCACTTGAGCGGATTATTTTCGCTTGAGCGAATTTTACACAGAGAGTTTACATGATTTGGAGTTATAAATTCACTCGAGCGAATTTTTTTAGCTCAAGCGAATATATTAGTAAAAAAATTTCATCAAAATGTCTGAAACATTTGTTCAAGCTAATATCACTTAGCTTGAGCGAATTTTGTCCAGAAAGTGGCATTGTTTGTTTCCATTCATTCGCTTGAGCGAATAGATTCGCTTGATCGAATTTTACACAGAGAGTTTACATGATTTGGAGACGAAAATTCGCTCGAGCGAATTGCTTTAACTCAAGCAAATATATCAGTAAAAAAATTTCATCAAAATGTCTGATAAATTCACTCAAGCTAATATCATTTAGCTTGAACGAATTTTGTGCAGAAAGTGGCATTGTTTGTTTCCATTCATTCGCTTGAGCAAATGGAATTCGCTTGAGCAAATTTTACACAGAGAGTTTACACGATTTGGAGTCAAAAATTTGCTCAAGCGAATTGCTTTAGCTCAAGCGAATCTATGTCCACGACAATGTATTTATTTGGTTGGTGAACAACCTTCATGATATGATTGATGATTCAAGCACAATGAAGGAAGTATTATTACACAACTGTCCTTAATATTAGTTTAGGACATTTAATTTTACATTGTACTGTTGGCCAACCTCAGCAACCAAAATTAAAGTTCCCCCCCAACACTCATCTACAAAAACAAGCATTGTCCTCCTCAATGGCCATTAACCAAGCACACCAAATAACCACACAATGAGCACTAACTCATCTTGTAGCTTCCATGAGTCAAATCACTCATGCAGGTGCGGTATACCTTGCAAGGTTCAAATCTCGTTGACGGAGCAAAATCCTGGAAGGAGGTTTTTTGGTTGTGGTGCTTATGGTGGATCCTCAAATCACTGTGAGTATTTTCGGTGGTTTGATCCACCAACCTATGAAAGGAGTGCTAGAGTTATCAATGGGTTGATAAAGAAAAGAGACAACATGGAGAATGAGATGCATTGCATGAAAGCTGAGCTATCAAAGATGAAATCCATCATGAATTCTCAGGTAAAAGAGCTTGAACGTTATAAAGCGACCAACAAGATCCTCAAATGCATTATTGCTTCCTGTCTTGTTATAGCACTTGGACTTTTATTTTCCCCAAATCCTTAAGTTAATTTGAGCATTTCTAGTTAGGATTAATATGTATGTTTTTTAAATTTATGCAATCAATTATCTATCTTAATCATATTGCACCCAAAATATAACTAATAATTTCATACATAGCAACATTCAAGAAATGGTACGCTAATGACAAAAAAAGTGATGTTCGGCTAGGTAAACATCACAAAGTACGCCAAATGTGTGTTTCAAACTAGAGATCACGAGTACAAACAAAATACTCCCCTACTGGGTCTCGCAAGTAATACAACAAAATAAAATGAAGTACATAACAATCATGATGTAACCCTTTGCATAACGTAGTAGTCTATTTGGTCCCTAAATTCACGATATAAGGTACTTCCAAAAATTGTCAGATTTTTCTTCAAGTTCCTTCCCCAACTCATTAAATTCTTCAGAAAGAAGACTCAGGCATACTCTCATCCGGAATACCTTCTCATTCATCTGCAACCAATTTATAATCATTAAAGTGACCAAAAAGATTTTAATAAATACATGTTAAATTGTTACACAATTCCCTAACCTCTGAGACAATTTTTGTCTGAAAGGCATCTCTCATATGCATCCATTCGATGACCCAAGCAGCAGAATTTTCACTACAAAATTTTCATTGATTAGTACTGGTGATTGGCTTTAAGAATCCATATTTAAAAACCTATGCAAAAATGCCATGGTGTATACTTACTCAAAAGGTTCATATGGCATGTATGGGGCCTCCTTAATCTCCCATTCATGTATGTCACATAGGTGGAAGAAATACTTTGCGGGCAAATAGTCAGAACCAGCAAGTTGAGCCAAGACCTTACACTAAAACAACATAAATTTAAGATATAGTTTGTAATTAGAAGTTTAGTAAAGAGTCTATGTTATAAGTAAATTAAATTATCATAATCATACCACTTTCTCTATAGTTAACCTTCTAGGATAGACTGAACGCTCTTCCAAAAAAGAGTCCAGATGATACACCACCTTCTCAGTAATTGAGACCACTATTAAGAACCATTGGCTAGTTACTTCTTGCACGGGTATATAGATCTATGATATGATAAACAAATTCGATTTTAGAATAAGTCTCATCAATTAATTAACTTATCAATGGTTTTATGCTTACATATTCGAGACCTATGTAGGGTGGCATCCATTGAATAACTTATTTTTCTAGTATATTTTCCAGCTTGGTGCCTTTTCATACATCTTGTTGTTAATACATGCATAAAAATCATTGAAAATTTCAATAAGTCAAAGTGACTATATAAGAATCCTAAAAATGAGATGTGATACCACGAAGGAAGGAGGTAGCATCCAAAAAGTGTGTAGCTTGGCCTGATGATGGCTCAGTATAAATTTAAGGGTTATGAGACTTACAATCTGCAACAATGGACATATGTTAGACAATATTCAATTAATGAAGTCCAATACAGTTTGTTGCATTAAAAATGAGGTCCCTTGCTTGAAAGAATAAAACAAAAACCTCTGGTCTTAGCTCATTAGGATGGATAAAGTATAAGAGGTCCTTTCTTGTTAACTTTGAATCTCCCACCTTGAATAAAATTTCCCTGCAAAATTTTGAAGGAAGTTTAATCAACCAACATTAACTTTTTAAATTACGAGAGTTTATGGATTTGCATTATACTCTGGGTCTCCAAGTACTTGAAACACATATAGTGAGATTCTCTCCTCCTTTGGAGTTAAATTCATCTCCTCCATAGGCTTGAAATTTGTTCGCACAATTTACATTCGCAAAATAAAAAAATAAAATAGTATGTGTTTAGTAATTGGCACAAAAATTGATCTCACAACAACTTTAAATTATGCTACCTTTGGTGTTGTTTTTCCAATGGAATTAGACTTAGTGTTACTTGAAGAGTCCTTCACAATATTCTTTCCTTTTTTAATGGCCTCTTTAGAGGCCAAGTTCTCAGTAGCAATCCTCTTCTTTTAGGCACTCATTTTGTCAAGTACAAGCTTTGAACCACTGGGATTTTTTTTAGCACTTCTTGGTGTGAATGAAAGTTTTTCGCCACTAGCTTTGTCATTTGTTGACTTAGGATCCTGTAGGTAAAAAAAAGGAGAGAATTATTAATATTATGCTTATATATTTAGATAAGTTAAGACGTATAATCATGACAAGCTACCTGCTTTGTTACTCCCGTACAGAAATTAGTTTCAAACACAGACAGATTAGTTTCCATAGCATAAATATGGTATCTTTCATACTCATTTTTTGCAAAGCTTTTCATCCTCGGAGGTGAGGCAACTGACATTGCTGGAGAATCATTATACTTGTGCTTATAGCTCCCCAACAACTGATTTTCAATACTATGGTCACCCTCTGGCACATCAACATATATGTTGTAATTCTCCTCATTTTCAGTCATTTATTGTTCATCATTTTCCTTAAACTCCTTTCTCATTGAAAGTCGGTTATCATCATCCACCTCATTCCTAGGCTAAACTTGTTCTCCACTTTGACTCATTTTAAATATAATTTCATTCATCTTGGTGTCTCTCACTAATGCAATATACTGAGACTCAACATATTCTAGTTTGGAAGTCAAACTTACAACAGTGTTCTCTAGTTCACTAATCCTGGAAAATGCAACCTACCATAAAAAAACAATGAAAGATGATGTTAAAATTCCATCTTGGTTTCTCTCACAAAGGCATTAAAAAAATTAGTACTTGGTCTATAAATGAACCTGGATATGTTCTGACATTTGCTCTACACATGTAGCAAGGCGTCTTATAGTCTCATTCAACTCCGCATAGTTATGACCCTATATTGGGTTTTCACATTTCATTGATAGAGATTGATGTCAAAATATTCAATACTAAGAACACATTATTAATCCATGTAGAAATAGAAATAAAGCACTTACCTTGGGAGCAGAATCGTTTGAGTTATGAATGCATTTCACACCAACCTCTGGCTTTTGGCATGTACTGACCTACAAGGATTCACCCACATTCAATGCAACTTAAGATAAATGCTCTACAGGAAGTGGACCCTAAAAAACTCTGCAAATAAAGGCCTTACTCTCCCTCTTTCACGTCATTAACATCTTGCAATACTTTGGACACAATTTCGTCTTCCATTCTGAAAAAAGGCTCCACTTCAACAACTACTCTCATAATAATGGGGTCCCTTAAACTAACCTGCTCACTTTCATATACTCCTCACTAACCCACACACGCCAACACAGGAAGGGAGACTTAAGTTTGAAATTTCAGAGTAGGGAGTAAAAATATTTTAATATATAGGAGTCCTATGTTTACCGCTAATAAGAGTTATCATAATCACCATACACGTTATACCACTTACATGCAAGTAGCAGTGCTTTTTGGGTTTAAGCAGTTTAGCACAAAAACATTTTCATGTATATGTCTTTCCACATCAAATATAGCGCCCAACTAGCAATCCTGGTCAACTTCTTTAATAAATTGCTTACACTTCTAGTATT
Organism: Sesbania bispinosa; assembly: GCA_026901365.1. Classification (NCBI taxonomy): domain Eukaryota; kingdom Viridiplantae; phylum Streptophyta; class Magnoliopsida; order Fabales; family Fabaceae; genus Sesbania; species Sesbania bispinosa. The sequence goes on from QLOH01000016.1 coordinate 800,853, forward strand.
TATTTTCATAATAAATATAACTAAAAATCATTATTTTAATTTTGGTCAATTCCACATTTCAAAAATTTGCATACTCTACAGACCCTACAAATTTCTTTTTGATGCAAAACATTTAATAAGGGTAGATGCCTCACCTCTCACTTGAGCTACAATAAGAATGTTAATGGAAGTTTTATAGACACCAACATGCAGACATTCATTAAATGATTTGGATAAAGCCTGCATAGTGCAATATGTTAGCATACAGATGTTAGACGAAATGGGGTTTTGCAGATGTACCTTTTCTGCCACGTTCCTCCTTTCCTGCAAAAATACACAGATGTTTCCTTCTTTGGAGGTACACACACTCCTAATCAATAAAGAAAATTTCACTCCCGTTCTGAATTGCGACCACTGGCATAAACTGAGTAGAGTGATTTAGGTTTTGAAGGGGGGTCCGTATAAGGTGGACCTTTCAAAAACCAGTCTATCAAAGACCATTTGTTAACAACTGTTGATATATGTGTTATATGTGTTAAATCTTGACTATTTGCATATGAACTGATGCTATATTGTGTTGGTTGAAGCAAATGAGTTCTCACTATAACTCACATTTTGTAGTAATGAATCTCGTCCTTGATTTCGGTGGCATACTGCCGAAAAAACTGGTTGGGGTATTTTCAGTACACTGCATGCCTGTGATAAAATGATTTGTATCCTATACTCCAACAAAATCTTTTCATCTGGGTCTTCATGCAAATATTCCTCACTTAAGTTATCTGCAATTTTTGTAGTGTATGCATGCACGTGTTCAGTCATGTGGAGAATAATCAAATAAAGATTTGTTTGATAAATAATATGGAATGTTACTTGCATGAATGTTATTCTGTCTCCGTGGGCGTTGACTAGTGGTGGCAACATTTTGAGTGTTAAGGTAGTTGAATGAAGGAAGGACCACTTAAGGTAGTTAAATAATATGGAATGTTACGTGCACTATGTAATATTTTCTAATCCTAATTGAAAGAGTTGACCACATTAATCAGGGGTTGAGGAGTGTAGTGTTTGTCATGGAAATGTGTCATAGTGCTTACAGCAGTGTTAGATGCATGGTATCCAAGTTTGGTGATTTTTCTCAATAAATTGTAATTATTATGAATTTATCATTCAAAAAATAGATAAAATTTATAATAATTAACCTGATGTGTAAAAAAAAGGAAAAATTAAATTTCATGGCTCAATGATGTCTAATACGTAATAGGGATAATTTAAAGTGGAAATGAGATAATCGAATTTTGGGTGGTTTGTCAAGTGGCAAAAGAAGGAGTAGGTGTTCCATTACTTGTTATCTTAACCCTAACCCTAATTAAAAGTGTTGGCCACATTGATAAGGTGGTTAGGAGTGTAGTGTTTGTCATGGAAATGTGTCCTAATGCTTGTAATTGTGTTAGATGCATGGTCTCCAAGTTTGGTGATTTTTCTCAATAAATAGGAATTATTATGAATGTAACCCTTAAAAAAAGAGAAAATTTGCAATAAATCTCCTCTTAGGGAAAAAATTCTGGAAAAATTTAATTTCTAGCCTTATTGATGTGTTGAACATATCGGGGGCAGGTTATGGGGGAAAGGAGACAATTTGGTTATGATTATTAGTGTAATATTTTCTAATCCAAATTGAAAGAGTTGACCACATTGATCAGGGGTTGAGGAGTGTAGTGTTTGTCATGGAAATGTGATTTAGTGCTTGTAGCAGTGTTAGATGCATGGTATCCAAGTTTGGTGATTTTTCTCAATAAATTATAATTATTATGAATTTATCATTCAAAAAATAGAGAAAATTTATAATAATTAACCTGATGTGTAAAAAAATAAGGAAAAAATAAATTTCATGGCTCAATGATGTCTAAGACGTAATAGGGGTAATGTAAAGTGGAAATGAGATAATCAAATTTTGGGTGGTTTGTCAAGTGGCAAAAGAAGGAACAGGTGTTCCATTACTTGTTATTTTAGTAGTATGTATAGGTTAAGGGAATTGCGCATGCGCATTTTGGCCTCATAGAAATGCGCATGCGCATTTTTAGATTGTGAATGCTATTTTAGTAGTATGCATAGGTTAAGGGAATTGCGCATGCGCATTTTGGCCTCATAGAAATTCGCATGCGCATTTTTATTTAGTGAATGCTATTTTAGAAATGCGCTTTCAGCAGTGTTAGATGCGTAAAATAATATGTTCATTTTATGTAGCTGTTATAAACGTTGTTGTTTTGGAAACAAGGCATTTCAATCATCTTACTGATTGGTTTGTCAAAAATAAGGTTTATTGACAATAACGTCTATTACCCACACATCCGTTAAGGGTACATTGGTTCGGCCACCATCGCTTAACGTCTAACACAGTTGCAAATTAACATATATTGCACTAACAGCGCAAGTCCTTATTTCGACGACATAAAGACGGAAGTCTGACTTAACACAAATATCCTAATAAGTCAAATAAAATGAATAAATATTTGCTGTCAAACCTGAGACCAAACCCAGTGCATGCAAGGAAAGATTAATCGAAATAGAGACCAAACCCATACCCACAATCCCCTCCTAAAACCAATATTCATATCAATGGAAATTTAGATTCCAAAAAAAAAAAAACCTCTGAGAAGTCACCGGATTATAAGCATTTTAAAAACAATTTTTTATTAGAAAATCGGATCATCCATTCACATACCTTCAGCGAATCAAACCTCTGAGATATATACCGCAAGCACCCCCAAAAATCACCATTTAATTCACCATAAATACATTTTAAGTCCAAAAATCACCAAACTTGGTTTGCTAGCCCCTAACAACCACCCCCACACTCCTACCAAACACCATTCATAAATGTTTATCCTGGACATGGAAAGATGACATCTAAAATAAGCTATTGAGGATCTGTTATCCACTCTGTCAAATCCACCCCGACTTAGCTTGAATGGACCCGACCTTCTAACCCAAGGTTCTTGCACCCTTAAGGACACTAACTTGAATTTTCTGGATTTTTTTTTGCAATGCAAAGCTATTTTTCGTGAATTTCCTTTCCCTTATCACCATTTAATTCACCATAAATACATTTTAAGTCTAAAAATCACCAAACTTGGCTTGAAAAAATCCTTGTGTATACCATGACCCTATGAACACATAAATAAAAAAAAAATCAACTATTTTTAAATCCAAGTACTATCTCGACGATGATTCTATGGTTAGGGTTCCATATACTTAAGTTCCTCGTTGAACAAACCCACTACCCTTCCAGGCAATCATCCCGGGCTTACCTTGAATGGACCCGACCTTCTGACCCAAGGTTCTTGCACCCTTAAGGACACTAACTTGAGTTTTCTAGATTTTTTTGCAATGAAAACCTATTTTCCATGAATTTCCTTTCCTTTTTCACCATTTAATTCACCATAAATACATTTTAAGTCCAAAAATCACCAAACTTGGTTTGCTAGCCCCCAACAACCACCCCCACACTCCTGCCAAACACCATTCATAAACGTTTATCCTGGACATGGAAAGATGACATCTAAAATAAGTTATTGAGGATCCATTATCTGCTCCGTCAAATCCACCCCGACTTAGCTTGAATGGACCCGACCTTCTAACCCAAGGTTCTTGCACGCTTAAGGACACTAACTTAAATTTTCTGGATTTTTTACAATGAAAAACTATTTTTTATGAATTTCCTTTCCTTTTTCTCGAATAATAATTAAATAAAAATAATATTATTCTTACAACAAAAATCTACAAAATTATTTTATAAACATAATACAAATACAATATGTAAAACCAATCAATTATTACCAACCATGTGTAATTATTTATGTGTATTTCTATTTTGCAATCATTATATAATTTTTCTTTAATTAAATAATATACAATCTATTATTCTTGTTTTTGGTCAAAAAATAAGACAAGGCCACCAACGTAATAAGCTCTTGCTGGAAAAAAATTTTACTATGCACGAATGGTAAATAAAAAAAATGGGATCCAACTAACTTTATCCACGTGCTGTTAGTGGTGTTTTTATGGGCCTTGGGCCTTGAATCCAACTAACTTTGTGACAATAAAAAAAGGGGATCAGATAATATCTTTGGGGCCAAAAAAGAATAATTAATAATGCTAGGCTAGAAAACACAAATAGCAATAATGTTGGGTCAGAAAACACAAATAACATTAGATTACAAACTACCGGTTACAGGTAATGCATCTGGACCGTTGAATAAAATATCAATTAATCTGACGGTTTATACATTGTCTGGTCTCGGTACATTATCCAGAGGTAAAAGTACCCTAGACACCGCCCAATTCATAATTCATGTTTTGAAGAATAACTAAAGTGTCAGGCCGTGGAAATCAAATCCTATCTTTGAGCATTAAGCCTTGGTTTGGTGGGCATGAAACGAAGGAGGGAGAAGAAAAGTGAAGAGAAATGTCCCTCCCATATGTATTTGGTGAGAAGAGAAATGTCAAAAAATGAGTGGATTTATGAGTATTGTTCATTTCTCTGCATTGTTGCCGTGAAATAGTGAGAACAATTGACAGGTGAAAATCGATTTTCATGTACACATAATCGATTTTCATATTACTCACTGTCATAAAAAATCGATTTTCATGTACACATAATCGATTTTTATGTTACCCAGTGTCATAAAAAATCGATTTTTATTGTCCCATAATCGATTGTTGACCAAAAAAATCAATTTTTTAGATGAATAATCGATTTTTCAAATCTTTTTTTCTTTTATTTCACACACATTTCTCTCATACCAAACAACTTAAAAATATATTTCTCTTCCATTTCACACCTATTTCTCTCACACCAAACAACCTAAAAATTATTTCTATCTCTTCCCTATTTCACTCCTTCCCACTTCTCTTGTTCTCATTTCTCTTCTCTCTATTTCCCTAATTACACCAAACTTAGCCTAAAAAAGTGGCACGTAGAAAGCACATGTTTTAATTAATCTTCTTTCTCTCATTGTAGAAGATATACTGCGTGTTTGGTTTAGCGTTGAAGTTGGTCAAACTCAAGTTTAGATTTCTTAACGCAACTATTTCTAGTGTTGGAAATGTGAGTTTACCTCGTTTCAACGCTAAACCAAACATGCTCATAGTGTGTATTTGGTTTAGCGTTGCAACTGGCCAAACTCAAGTTTAGATTCCAAAACACAACCATTTCTAGCGTTGAAAACGTGATTTTACCACGTTTTAGCGCTAGACCAAACACGCTCATAGATAGATATTATATTACACTTTGGGTGTGCAAACGTGGATTCAGGTCAAAACTATTCTCAATAATGTGTTAGGTTGTATTCACACTTGAATTGAAACGTGATTTTGGTAGGAATTAAACACACACTTCCTATACACTTTGTTTGGTTGTGCGGAGGTGGGAGAGAAATAGATGTTGGTCCCAGAGGGAATCTAGAAGGGGTGGTTGAATAGATTCACAAAAAAAAATTCTGCTTTGTTAATTTTCAAAATTTGTTTTTCCTTTTAAAAAACTACCTTTAAAATTCTTTCAAATATCAATTTCAAATATCAATTTATCAGAGTTTAAAATCAAGAGATAAGTACAACGGATCAAAGATATTGCAGTAGGTAATTGATTACCAATTCAGTGCGTAATTGATTACCAATTTGGAAAACAGTAAGTAATTGATTATCAAGATTGATTCCACAAGGTTAACGATTTAACTTTCAATATACAAATCAATATATCAGAAATCAATCAATTTTTCTATTAAACTTTCTGTTATTTTAATGATCAAGAATCATATTCATATAACCAAGAAACTCAATGCAAGATAGATCGAGTAGGGATAAAGAAGATTACACAGAGATTTATACTGGTTCAGCCACAAAAAGGGGCCTACATCCAGTTTTGATCTAGCACACCACTAAATCAGCTTTCACTATAGAATTGATTACAAACACCGTGCACACTCAATCATAAAGGATCGAAGGCAAGGAGAAGATAAACCACCAAAAAGAAAAAGGATAAACAAAAAAATCAATTATATTTGATTTAATAGGGACAATGAACAAGTTACAAGAAAATGGAAAACAAAAATGAGCTCAGCAGAGCAACGAAGAGATGTCCCATTGAAGGAGACCATGGGAGCTCTAATTCCATGTTAGTAAACATGGTAAAGATAAATAGAAGAGAAAAAATAAACAAAGCTAAAAATAAGATTGTATTATAATGAGAATTGTGTTTTTGCAATATAGTTTAATGGGACTTATATAGCTAATGAAAGAGTAACCAATCTCTCCTAACTATTGCAACTAATATTAACTAAATTTTATGTCTCTAATACATACACATTAGATTAAACCACCAATTTTACACTATAGTTACATGGACTAATTTGATTGTTTTTTATATAGCTTAGGGATTATTAATGAGTTACTGTAATGTTAGAAATGAACTTAAAGTTTATGGAATACGTTGGGGATGAAATTGATGGTTTACTCTACATATTAATACCAATTTAACATGGGATTTGACATTGTTGGGCTGCATTCTAATATTACACTATCAGATTTTTTCACATGAAAGAATCCTTATTATGACAAAAAAGCATATATATTACTACTCAAATTTCACTCATCACAATCTTTGATCTGAAGACTTCTCTTAGGTATTATCCAAACAAATATGAGGGATTAGGTAAACTTTTTATTTAGTTATTGAAAGAAAATATAGAAATGGGACTTATGTTGCCCTTCTTTTGTCCCTAGCATGGGCATACCTTCTTAGTGATATGGAATCCATTGCTCCCACTACCTTCTTTTAAAAAAATTATATGTATGTATATTATTAAATATTATATATATCCTCCTTATCATTAATTATATTTGTCATAATATTGCCAAATGTAGGGTTGAGTATATGGGTTCAGGCCCGTGGACTGATTTGCAAATCCCACACCACATTTGGGCTTTGGACTAAAAACATTGAGGTTTGTTTAAGAAGTGGGTTCACGTGGGTTAACCGCATAAACCCCAGGTTTAAACGGATTTGTCCTAGGGACCAATAATTATTTGAATTATAATTTAAAAATATAAAAAAACCCTAACCAAAAGTGACCATTTTAATTTTCACCCTTACTTATTCACACCGTCATAGCCTTGGACACGACCACAACTCCCTCCCCCTTAATCTCATCGTTGTTTCACCATGCCCAGGACCCATGCCTCCCTCCTTCTCAATCTCAACACAGTTTTGTAGATCTAAGAAGCATGACGTATGAACTCTAAAATCCCCACCTAAATTGCAGATTTGAAAAGTGTGGTTGTTGATCTTTGTTCACTTTAAAATTTTTGCTTGAAGCTAGTCCTCACTCGAACGCGGTCACGCCTCTATCGCGCAATTCATCCTACCGTCACACACTTCACCCCACTACAACAGATTTGGGATAAGGAGACATACCCTTGGATTGCGGTATGCAAGGAACCGCATTCCAAGAGCATAGTTGTTCTACTAAGATTGCGGTTGTTCACTAACTACACTCTTAAGTCTTTACTAAGAGTGAGGTTGCCACGTGGACCGCACTCTTAGTTCCCCAATGCACTAATAGTGTGCTTCCACGTGTCACCCACACTACTGCACTTTGTTTTGGTTGGTCGGGAGCCTCTCGCTTCTTTTCCCCGTTCGTCGCACAGTCGTGCGCTTCCGCAGATGACATCCTTCTTTTATGAATGCTCATCTATTTTTGTCGCACCTCTCCACCAGTTGCATGCTTCCTCGCCCTCTATACACTAGCCTCAAGATTGGTCTTCTTTTTCCATTTTCTGGTTGGGAACTTAGGATGAAAATTGTAGCCTACACAATTCATGTTCATTGTTTATGACTCAACCCCTAATCCGTCTTTTATTTTTTACATTTTTTTTAATGTTATTCGGGATCTATTGGGGGTTATTTTGATATTTTCTGGTTTTTTAACATTTTATTTATATTTCATTTTTTGGGCATTATTCTTTAATATCTTAAAATTTGTAAAAATAAAGGATGTGTGGGTTGGTCGGGGGTTGGTTCACGAACCCATTGGCTTATGTTGATATATGAATTAGTGGTCCGTTAAAAATGCAGGCTTAAGTGGGTTAATTCGTTTAACCGTGGCTTTATTTGGACCGGTGCGAGTTGGCCCGTTACCTAGGTCTAGCTACAGGACCTTCTCTCCTAATCCATGCCATTGCCATAGCCCTAATGATTGTTAGATGAAATTAAATTATCATGTTTTCTCTTAAAAAAATCACGTTCTATTTAGAAGTAGGCTATGACCCACTTAAGTAAAAGATTAGACTCACATTTCAAAGAGTATAATTATTATTTCATGACAAGTGAAAAAAGGAGTGATATATCTCTAAAGTGATGATATGAATTGTATGTACTTTTTAATGATTATAATTTGTATAAAATCAATCAATATATTATCACTTGTCTCACTATTAAAAAAATCACTTCTCTCACTTTCGAGTGTGTATGTATTGGTATAATAATAAAATTATGTTTGATTCCACCACATGATTAACTCTATCTCCAACAACTAACTTTATAATCACCCTATTACAAGTGACATTTATTATAACATAGAACTACCTATATAAGAATCATTGTGATTTCAAGTCAAAGAACTTCATATATGTAATATTATCACTTTGCGAATTGTTCATGACACACATGTAACAATCCACGTAACGTTCTCACATGGTGGGTACATCATTACTCTTAATATGTATGTGAGGATTTGATATCTCATATTCATAATTTGTGAGATGTGATCATCAATCAACTCACATACTAGTCTTAAAGTATCAAATTGTCTTGAAAATGATGCTTGGCTAGGGATGATTTTCAAAGTAGTTCTTCATGAGATTTCATGATCAAGTCGTCTACTTGATATGTCCTATGAAGTTTAAGCTCACTACTCCAAAAACTTTTATCATACTCTTTTAAAAGATATAATAAAATTGAAATGCTTTTATAAGATAATTAACATGATATATAAGTGACACATATTCAAAACATATAAGTTTTTAGTTCAGACACTGACACTTATAAATTCATATTTCATCATATTTCATTCGTGATTTCCTTATCTCTTAAAATAATCTTATTTTCATAATTAAAATATTTATTTAAGTATTAATTTTTTGAGATGTTATATTTCTCCCCTTTTAAATATATTGTCCTCAAAATTTATCATATTATTTTCTTTCTTATCACTTGATATTTTACTTAACTTCAGTCTCCTTGAAATAGTTCAGTCTGCTACTTGTAATCCTGACATTATTTCACTTTATAATCATGTTTCTCCTTGAGATCTTTAATCTAGAACTAAACTTTTCAAAATTCTACTTTTGACATTGCATTTGCTTCTACTTCCTTGCACTGATCAATATCTTTAAGCGTAACACATATTTTGCCAAATACTTAACATTCTTACTAGATGACTTCCAATTCCTTGACTTCCTTTTTATACTCGAGAGCAATCTGTACTTTGGTAATGCAACTTTTACTTTTGGGTGACCTAAAAACCATTTCACATATATGCATGATTTCTTTCTTCCATTGCATTTGAACCCTGAGAATTCGGTTCAAGCTTTATTTCTCCACTTCTCTGCTTACCCACAATTACTAGCCTAAACATCAATCTTCGATAAAAACATTGATGAGGTATTGATAATTAGCTCTTCTAGGAATATGCAAAGATGACTATGCATGATTACCGAAATTAGAAAGATTCTCCTTCATCTCTAGATACCAATACTAGTGTTTTTTTTTTCAAGTTCCTAGGACACAAGATTACCAGCTACTTAGAATGTCTGATCTCGAATGTTCTCTTAGTATACATATCTAAGCTAACCACTCTTTCAAACAAATCAAAAGGGGTCTTATCAAAGTCTCATCAAAACTTTCTTTCCTTTCTCCACATTCAATTAGATGCCTCACAAGTCCTAATACATCACAACATGCAAGGAGTTGCATGCTAATCATTTTTTGCCATCAAGCTCTTCCAAATCCCATCATATGGTTGAAATTTAACAATTGAATATAGGTTAAAATATATTTTTGACTCCTACAAAATACATTTAATTTAATTTTTATCCCTTTATTTTTTATTTTGATTCTCACAAAATAAAAAATTGTTAAAATTGGTCTTTAACGTCCTTGACACTCATAAAATCATCATGATCCACCTATTTTGTGAGGACTAAGGTAAAAAAAATACATATTTGCAAGGATGAAAACCAGGGTAGGTGAATTTTACAAGAATAAAAAATTAATTACATGGACCAAAAAAATTATGAATCTGTGAATTATAAAAAATATTAATAAATTTATAAATAATTCATTAATTTAAAATATATAGAATTTTGTAATTAAATTCTCTTTATGTTAATTTTGAGTAAAATAAAATATTTTTATAAAAATATTTTACAAAATAACTTTAATTTAAAAGTAGTTTCTAAGTTAAAATAAATTTAAAACCTCAAAACAACATATACTTTATTTTTTAAAACTCTTATTTTTAGTTTTAATTTTGAAACAATTTATAAGTAAAAATGAAAGTTGGACCAAACTACTCCTAAAAACATTGATCCATAAAATGGTTTATATTTAGAGATTTTTTTTTGTGAGGAGATGGATAGAGAAAAATGATCACTCAGCTGAGGTGAGAGGAAATGTGTAGGGAAAAAATGTCTGGTAGTCTTGGCATTAAAAACTTTAAAGTGGTTAAATATCTGAGTTTGTTAGGAAAATGATGGTTGAGAATCTTAAATGAAAAGGATACAACCTGGTATGAAATTCTAAGATCTGGATATATATGGAGCTTTTATCTCGACTGAGGCTGTTAGTGGGAGGAACTTTAAAAAGAGCTTTATTGTGGTGCAAGGACATCTATATCTATAGAATTGACAAAGGAAAAACAACTCTAACTCTGATTGGTTTGAGTACTGTGTGAAAAAGAAAAAGAAATAGAAATAAGAAAAGCATAAAATTCTGCACTACTCTGTCCCATGAACACGGAGATTCCAACTGTCTAAACTAATGAGGCACTTAGCAAATTCCCAGCACAGAGGCTTCAGATGTTCACCAAATTGTTGTCCAACGTCATTGCCAACTAAGATATACAGATAATATATATTATGATATCTATGTGTCCGCGTATCAGTAAAATTACTGCACATTAATAATTGGATCCTAGCTAGATATAGCTACATGTATATGTATTTACCTAATTATATTAATTGTTAATTAACGCCCAATTGATCATGTTTATAAAATTAGCCAAATATATGTCACCAATTATTTCATTTTTACTGGTGAAATAATTTATAATTACTTTACTTTACTTTTCTTGTCGACTGGTTATTCCTTGTTTAGCTACAGGATCATTCATGAGAGAACACACATATTCCTGTATTGTCATAGAGGTACATCCATATTAATTAATTTCACACCAACTTTGATTAATTCAACTTAGACTTTTTCATTTATAATCACTTTAAGGAAATTCTAGGCGCATCGCAAATAATCAGAATCAAAGGGTATAAAAATATACTAGCTTTGATCCTATTTATTCAGCCCAAAGACATATATAAAGAAAAAATATTTTAATGTATTGATTTTTTTTTAAATTCCTTCAAGGGTTAAATATATTTTTAGTCCCTGAAAAATAATCGAGATTTGGTTTTAGTCCCTGCAATTTAAAATAGGTGGTTTTGGTCCTTCAAAAATTGAAAATGCACCGATTTAATCCTTATCGATAAAAATTCGTAGCTAATCCATAGCAAAATCTGTAGTAAAATAAGGCAATAAGGACTAAATTGGTGTATTTTTAATTTTTGAAAGACCAAAATCACCAGTTTTAAATTGCAGAGACTAAAACCAAATCTCGATTATTTTTCAGGGACTAAAAACATATTTAACCATTCCTTCAATTTATAAGTTTATTTTTATTTAAGTTAAACTCTGATTATTTTTTATCTTAACCAAAATTTTAAAATTAAAAAATTATTATTATAAAGGATAAAGAAGATAAAAAATAATAATGTTTCTTAAATTTAATTTATAAAAAAATTATATTAAGGATAATTTTTTTTAAAAAAAAAATCTTATAAAAAATTGATGTAAATTAGGCCATCTGTTTTCGCAGCAATTATTTTATTAGGTGTAATTAATAAGTGCAGTCGAAGAATGGTTTGACGTAGAGTATTGGAGGGGAGAAGAGATATTTTAGTCGTGAATTGTGGTGACAAGAAAGAATTCTATATAGTGGAATTCCGAGTCCTCTATGAAGTGTGAATGACAGCAACCACCAAACACAAAAACACCAAATTGATTTCTATAGCTAGTGTCACTATCCTGTATCCCTCCCCATGAATCCTCAATTCATCTGCGCCTCTTTTTTATTTAAAAAAAGTTATCATACGTTGATTGGATTATTAAACTTTGGGTTAATTTCTTTTCAAATAGACATGTCCAGTTGCCGTTACACTCTGTAACTTGAACTGGAGTGGGACCAAACATGCATTGACTGGGCGGTTCTGGAATTGATGTTGTTGGGTTGCCGGCTATGTTGTCCAATTAATCAGGAAATTACAATTCAGTGGCACCAGATTCTCCACTCTTAATTATTGGGACTTTTTCTACTTTTTTTTTTTCATTCTCATTATATCACATGGGTTTTTCTACCTTAATCACCTCATTTTTTTATTATTTTATATATTTTTTATTCTTTTAAAATATTATTAGGACTTAGACAGGGGATCCGTTGTCCCATATCTGTTCCACCTTAATTTGTATGGAGAAATTGGCTCTAATTATTCATAAACTGGTTGATAAAAGGGTTTGGCATCCTATACATGTTTCTCAAGGTGGTCTTGGTATTACTCATTTGCTTTTTGCATATGACGTGCTTCTTTTTGCTATAGCTACAACGCCTCAAGTCCGTGTGACTAATTTGGATGACTTTTGTGCAATTTCGGAGCTTAAAATTAATCTCATTAAATCCAAAATGATGTGCTCAATCGGGGTCTCCAGAGTAGTTAAGGAACATCTTGAAGTAAATCAGAGAGTCACAAGAAGAGGGTTGAATTGTGACCCTTGAAAACTTTTGGTCCAACATACAAGTATTTTGAAAAACTTACTAACCTTTGCTCAAGGAATACTTTGGCTATCAGAAGTTACTTCTAGAAGATAGTGGTTAGTGTATAATGCCAACTAAGTTGATTGAAACTATCTTCTTAAAGGCAAACAATATCATAGGGACTGATATCATCAAATTTTATTCTTCCATATAATGTATTTAATGTAGATACAACTTTAATAAGGTTCAGAAGAATAATATAATGTTTCTGCAGTTATACAGAAGCAAAACAGTGAATATGTCACTTTAAACCATTCTTCAGAAAGGTCAAATGATTTTATATTTTAATAAAACTTTCCAGAATAGTTATTTAATCAGTAACTAATAAGATTATATAAGAAAATCTGTTTAAAAGAAGGTTTATATCAATCTGATATTTTAAATCAAGTTAGACAATGAAATCTGATAAATGTTTCTTCTAAAGTATCAAATAGATTTGAAACTTGATGAAACTTTCCAGATCAAATATTTAAATAGTAAACAATCAGAATATAAATTTAAATATAATTAAAATCGAGTTTGTAAAGATCTGGTAATTTGAACCCCAAGTTTCAATGTTGAACAATGAACATATTTCAAGAAATGTGCTTCTGAAGCACCAAACAGTTTCATAGTGTAATGAAACTTTCCAGATCAGTATTTGAACTGATATGGATGTGATTTATGTGAAAATATCAGTTCAAAAATAGGTTTTATCAAAATCTGGTTTACAACTTGTTAAATATTCAAAGTATGAACAATAACTAGCAAATCAATAAATGTAAGTGCAGAAAATTAAAGAGAGTAAGGGTAAGAGACATTGAACAGATGATTTTATACCGGTTCACCCTCACAATCCTTGGGTTACGTCCAATACCTACATCAGTAGGATTTTTCACTAGTCAATCATGATTACAAGGTATTCTTTGCTCCCACAACCTCCTCAGGCTCTTTGCCAAGTATTCTTCTGCAGCCTCTTCAGGCTTCTTACAAGTATTATTCTGCAGCCTCTTCAGGCTCTAACACAAGTATTCTTTGCTCAGCCTCTGCAGGCTCTACACACTCTCAATCCAACACTAACTCTCTCTAGTTAGCTTGGGAGAGATCACAAACACTCTTCAACAAGAGATGTGTTTTTTACATATGGCTCACAAAAACTGAACCTAAACACACTCTCTGCATTTTGGAGTGGTTGAAGGAGAACCTCACTCTAGAAGGGAATTTCTACATTATGGCTTTTTGGATTTCTTCCCTTTTCTCTCCTTAATGTTGCACAGCTGAATGGGGTTGTGTTTATAGAGTTATGGTGCTCAAACTAGCCGTTGGAGTTTCTTAAATAGGAGGTTAAGTCCCCAGATGGCCATTTAAGAGCTGTCACTTTCATGTGTCAGTTTTTCTCTTTCTTCAACTTTGACCAGACATATCTTCTGAAGAGCATATCTTCTAGAGCTTGTTTCTTCTTAATCAGAACTCTTATTTTGTGATGATTCTTCCTTTTTAATAACATATTGATTTCATGTAAGAATATTGAGTATATATGTAATTTAGCTTGTTATATAGCAGATCCAGTAAATTCACTGTTAGAACCACAGACAACACTAGAAGGGGGGTTGAATAGTGTTTTGAATATTTTTACCATTTTGGAAATCTTTAACATAAGTTATTAATCATTAACACAAATTAATGACAAAATTTGATTATCAGAATTAATATTTAAATTGCGGAATATAAGAAGGACAAGCATAGAGACTAAGAAAAGATGACTAGATCAAAAACTTGTTTGGACTTTTGATTAAATTGATTTAGATATTCAGATGCATCTCAAGATACCTTCTGAAAGATATTACAAAGAATCTTTTCAGAACAGTTTCTGAGTAACCTCAGATGATTGATCATCGTCTGAAGTGTACTTCCAACTTCTGAACAGAAACTGTTTCAGATTCACTTCAAAGAGTTATCTCAGACGTTCTTCAAAGTATATTCTTTGTAATACCTCAAACGATATAAGATTAACTGAATGATTTATTATCTTGGAAAACTTAGCTTATTGAAATTGTTGTGTTAAGTTTATTATGAAAAATACTGTTCAATCCCCATCAGAAATATAAAGCTGTAAATTAAGGAGTTTAACGGATAGAAAACTTAGCCACAAAATTTATCTTGGTTCACCCACCAACCCAGTGAGCTACATCCAGTCCCAGGGCAAACCACCACTGGATTCTCCACTATCTGAAACCACAGATACAAGTATTCTTTTCTATCAAGCCTCTTCAGGCTCTACCACAAGTATTCTTTTATTTTCAACTGCCTCTTCAGGCAACTCAGTGCAGTATTCTTTTACAGACAAGCCTCTCCAGGCTCAACGAGTACACAAGGCCTCTCCAGGCACACCGAGTACACAAGGCCTCTCCAGGCACACAAGTATTCTTTCTTCCACCAAGCCTCTCCAGGCTCTCAGACACATAAAGTGTTTATAAACTAAACTAAGTTTAAGTTTCCACGAAACATAAACTTAATCTCTTCCTGTACTAGAGGTTAACTGAGTACTACTCAGGATACAATGAATAAATCTAAGTACAAGGTTTTACAGAGAAAGTATTTTCTTCTAAGCTCTAATTCACTTTGTATTTTTAGAAGATTGGTTGAATATGGTAATTGATTTCCTATGAACCAAACTCTTCTCTGGTTAGCAAGAAATGCCAACATCTGGTTAGCAAGAATTGCCAACCTCTTATTAGCAAGAATTGCCAACCTCTGATTAGCAAGAGTTGCCAACCTCTGATTAGCAAGAGTTGCCAACAACTTCAGATTCAATCTTGAGGCTATTTATATGCTCTGATGAAATATAGCCGTTGAAGATGATTGATAATACCGTTGAGATGTTGATTATGTGGCTCATATAGCCGTTGTGTAATAGTTTCTCAAATTGATGCTTCTTCTTAAGCAAAATAAGTGTTCAGACGATCTTGTTCTGACACTTCTGTTGAAGAGTTCCTTTGAGAGATTTTCTTGATATTTTTATGCTTCTTCTCTCTCTTGGTTTTCTTCTGCTTTCTTCAGCTTTCTTCTGCTTTTCTCTGTTTTCCTTTAGAGTATGTATGAAGAGGTATCCGTTGAGTTTGTCTTTTAGCTTATTTGTATATACTCCTTTTCATTTGCTCCTGACACAGTTTCCTCTTTCTTCTTTGAGTGAGGTGTCTTGTCCTAAGAACAATAGTTGTTGTTGCTATTTCCTCTTTGAATAAATACATATGATATTATAGCCGTTGAATCATATGGTTTCAGCTTCTGTTGTGACTTCTTCTATGTTGAAATCTGTTCCATGCATTCAGAGAGTTTCATTTCTTCAGACTGTTAAGCCATTTATAACTTCCTTCAGATGATAGCTTCAAGCTTCTTTTAATTCTTCAGATTGAAATGCTTTCAACAAAGATTTCTTCTTTTGATGAAATGCTTCTTTTTCTCTTCAAATGGTTAGAGCAAAATGCTTCTTCCTTTTAGCAGAAATCTTCTTCCTTTTTACTTTAGCAGAATGCTTCATCCTTTACTTCAGACGATCCTAGCTTTATTCATCTTTGTCTCTTCTAGTTCTTCTGATATTTGAATAGATGTTGAATTAAATAATATTAGTTCAAACATCTTTCTCGATATTTTCTTGTCCAGACTTCTGATTTGCTTTTGGACAGTAGCAGGTGCAGTATGTCTGCGTATACAGTACCCTTTTGATTGCAGATGCAGCAGTCGTTGCAGGATTTCCTTATTTGTGCAAGTCTTTTGATCGAGGCAGAAAAGTATGCTTAACTTTTGTGCCAAAATGAAGTAGTCCATTGGATACAGTGTTCTTCATGCTTTGACAATATCTTCATGAGAACATTTCTTGGTTCTGACGCCTTCAGTCCTTTAGTCATACAGAGTGCTTCTGATCAGCTTCCATTCTTCAGATGATAGGTATGCTTCATACGGAGTCAAGTCTTTAGTTTGTCTTCGAATCTTCAGATGATAATCACTTCTTCAAACGAGGTCAGGTCTTTAGATGATAACCATTCTTCAGACGAAGTCAAGTCTTCAGATGATCGTCACTCTTCAGATAGAGGATATGCTTCAGATGATGATGAGTCTTGAGACGGTCTGAGTCTTTCATGTCTTCAGATAGTTGAATCTTTTCTATTCTTTTCCGTAGCTTCCTTTGCTTCTAGTTGCTTCATTTTTATTTTTGATCTCTTCTTCCTTTGTTGTCTTCTATGCTTCAGATGAATATGCTTCAGATGATTGAGTCTTTTCTTCTCTTCAGATTCTGTATTGCTTCATCCTCTGATTCTCCTTCGTTCTTCTTCTGATTTGTTCTTCTTCTTCTGATACTTCATTGGTTCTTCTTATTCTGATTCTTATACTTCAGATGAATATTCCAACCTAAAACACAATCAACAAAACAATACCTTTCTCAGTAGCATATGTTTTAATATGATCTTATTTGTTACTCATTAAAACCTAAGGATACTGAGTGTTTAAGCTTAATTTGAATACTCAAATTAATTTTGAGACTCAACATTCACATCATATTTCATCATGTCAACTTTGTTTCTTCTGAAGTAGTTGCTGCCAGAGATCATTCTTCTGAAGCTTGGTTATTTTTACAGCAGCTTCATATACTTGTTATATCTTCTGAACAAGTGTATTTCTCTTTTTGGCATTGCACATGAAGTTTATACTTGTTCATAACTTTCTTTTGGAATTGAAGCACTAATTACTGAAACTGTTTCTTCTGGAAGTGTGCAGAAATTATGTTTTCTGCTTCTATTGAAGATTGGTTCTCCTAGAAGTGTGCAGGAATTTTGTTCTCTTCTTCTGAAGCTTCAAATATGCTTATAAAGCTTCCAATCTTTTATCATTGCTTTATTTGCATTGTGAGAGAAGTAATTATGCTTCTGGAAGCTTCTTTGAGTGTTCTTCAACTTAAAATATTCAAGGATAATAGCTTGAGGAGTGTGGAAACTTGTTAAATGCTTCTAAAGATACTTTGAACATGTTTACAACTTGAAATGTGAATTTAATGCTTATGTAGAAACTGTAAGTTTTGCTTCTAAGGACAAAATTGTGTTTCTAGTGATATTGACCTTCTCCAATTACTTTGCTTGCATCAGTAACACTTGGAATGAATATTCTTGAATTGCTTAAGTTATCTTTCACATTCATAAGGTGTCAAGTTTTATGAAAAGCTCATTCTCATGCTTCTAGTGGTCTTGAATGATCCTTCTAAAGCTTCAACTTTGCTTCTGAAGCTTGATACAACTCAATTTAATATTCATGGGATCTTAGATGAACTGTCTTGACCTTCTTGAAGCTAAAAAGCTACTTCTTGAACTTGTTTCATCACTTTTGACATGAAAGCTCTATGTAACATGCTTCAGCTACTTCTTGGACTTGCTTCATCACTTTTGACATGAAAGCTCTATGTAACATGCTTCTAGACACATGTTCTGATGTTAAATGATGTTTTTGATCTTTTTGCACATTCCTTTTGTAACTTTTCCTGTATTCTTTCAAGCATTCTCAAGTGCAAACATTAGTACCAAAGTATTCAGAACACTTAGAATATTGTTGTGAAAGTATGTTGTCATTAAAACCTTTGCTCAAAAGGGTCTTGGACCTTATACATTTGTCTCAAATTTCTCAGATGGGAATTACTACTAACTTGGGTCGCTACTTAGGCTTTTCCTTACTAAACAGAAGGCTACAACTTGGTTTAACGTAGGGGTGGGAATAGGCCAGACTGCTCGTCAGGGGCCTACTACCCGGCCTACATCAGGCCCAGGCCAGGCAAGACCAATTTATTAAATAGAGTAGGCTAAGGCTTTTTCAAAAGCCTATATATCAAAACAGGCCAGACTTCAGGCTATCGAAAAAGCCTTTTGAGCCTATCAGGTCGGTCTATTTAACTAAATATAAATAAAATACTAATATTTTTTATATTGCTATTATTATTATAAAGATTTTTATTACTTTTCCTTATAATTATATACTTATTAGCTTGTATAAACATTTAAGTATGTTAAAAACTTGAGTCTACAAGTCTATTCATATATATGTTTATGATATATTCAAGTACCTTACTATAAAACAGGCTTTTAAACAGGCTTTCAGGCCTTGTCAGGCTTTAAATAGGCCAGGCTCAGACCATAACATAAAGCCTATGTCAGGTAACAGGCCAGGCTCATGCCATGGATTTAAGGTGCAGGCCAGGCTCAGGCCTTGGAAAGCCTAGCTCGGCTCGGCCTATTCACATCCCTAGTTTAACGTTATGCGTTCGGACGACGAGGGGCTACGCCACTGTGGTGTCACGTTTCACCCGACGATCAGACGATGAGGGGCAGGGCCGCTATGGTGTTGTGTTTCGACCAACAATCAGATGACAAGGGGTTGCACCACTACGGTTTTGGGCGAACAGACAACGATGGAGTAGGGGCTGCCAGACTTGTAAGTGAAGTTGCGTAGATTTGAAGCTCATATATACTTCTAGGGTTCAGTTGAGAGAGTGAAGCTTTGGCAAAAATGTAGGAAACACTGAAAAAGATATAAGCTTTTGTTACTTTAATATTTTAGTTTAGTTTTTATTTTAAAAAAGAGGTTGGGTCGGGTATCTTGAGTTGAAATTTATTCAACCCGCTACCTGAATCAGTGAGGTCGGGTTTAAAACTTTCCAAACCGATTTTACTAGAACCAACCCAGTCAAAAGACATCAGGTCGGGTTGGGTTGGTCTGACCCATGAACACCCCTACTTACATCTCCAAATATGTTCTTGCCCCCATCAATATCGGATTAAGGTTGGGATCGAGTTTTCCTAAACCCGATCAAAGTGAGTAGTATTTCCTATCAAAGTCGAGGCGAAGGCGTTTCGATACCCACGAAATCGGGTATGATTGTCATGTGCATCTCAATGTTAAACTTTATGTTTAACTCTAAATTTAGAGTTTAAAAGAGTCATATTAATTAAATTAATAGATATAAATAATGGTAGATTTTAATTAAAAAAAAATCTATTTTCATAACTTAAATAATTTTATTTTTATAATTCAGATATATCTCTTTTAGAATCTTAAATATTTTATCTTTTAATTTTTAAATAGCATTTTTAAATTTAAAAAATACTATACATATGAGATTTATATTTACTATACTAACTAGTTATCTCTCTCTCTCCCTCTATATATATATATATATATATATATATATATATATATATATATATAATTTAAGACCTCATTTTAGAAAATGAATCAGTCACTCAATTTCTTTACTCTATCAACTAGAAAACAATGTGTTACTTTTTTTAATTTTCTCACTTTTTTTAGAGTGTTTCACACGCTTTACTTGCAAATATTTTTTTAATATTCCTTCAAATCACTCATAATCTCTTGAAAAAACTGATATTTTGAAATATAAATATTTATAATTTTAATAATTAATATTTTTTTTCTAAATCTTTTCTCAATTTAAATTGAATTCTTATCACTATCATTTAATAATAAATAATCCACATTAATAATTATAACAAAAATGATCAAATTTGAATTTTGTATAATATGATAATTGATTAGTATTTCTACTGTTAAACTATATAAAATGATATGATAATTAATTTTAAAATTATATAAAATATTACTAGTTAAATAATATTGTTTGAATAATTGATTTTTGTGAACTAGCAAATTAAACTCAAACTAATCATCCTTTAACATATACATTCAAATAAAATTATCTCTTAATATTGATATATTTAATTCAAATTATATAATAATTCAAACTTATTATACTATAATATTTACATATCAAATTTAAATTATTTATTTTAAATCAAATATATACTTAATATTTTAATATATTTATATTTAAAAATATTATTTATATAAAAATAAATATATTTCTATACATTGCCGCATAGGATAAAATATTTCTATACTATTTTTTTATAGGATTTAATGGATACACTCTATCAATATAAAATAATTTTACTTTGAGTTGTCATATCAATTTTTGAGTTTAATAAGAGATGGGGTGTTATATTCATTAAAGGGTGTGGTAACACATAATTAGAAGATAATTAAAAAAATTTCACTAATAGTGTATATTTATTACTTTTATGGCTTAATTGCACTTTTGGTCCCCCTATTATCATCAATCGGCGATTTTGGTCCCGCTACTTTTTTTTTCGCGATTTTGATCCCCCTATTATTTCAAATTCGCGATTTAGTTCAAAATCTTGGTCCTCATATTTTTAAAATCTATGTGTTAGAGGGATCAAAATCGCGAATTTGGAATAATATGGGGACCAAAATCGTGAAAAAAAAAGTAGGAGGACCAAAATCGCGGATTAATGATAATAGGGGATAAAAAATGCAATCAAACCTAATTTTTTAATATATAATATGCTTTTACAGTTTTACCTAATACGCTCTGTGTATATAGATTATATAGATTATATAGATATTGCGGAGGGTAAGCTGTCTTCTTCAATATGACATACATAAGTAGCAAGGCATGTATGTGGTATTCGAAAAGGTAGCAACAACAGTTCATATCTATCTGGTCCACTCCTCTGCTTAGCAACACAGGTCTGCGATGCCCTCGTGGATGGACACAAGACGTACATTTGAGTCCGTCGTTTTACGTCATACCAATATCCATTTCAATTTAGGGAAAAATTTTCTTGTGTCTCATATCATCAGTAATCCTTCATTAATTATTTGTTTGTGCACACGGAGAACTTTTGTATATGTTTTTACATAATCTTTTACTTTACTGCATAATTTTTCTATATGTAACAAACATTTTGCTTTTAAACACCCGCACAATGAAATATAAGAAAATGTTAATTAATCAATGAATAAATATTTAAGATTTTAAGTTTTAATTAATACAACAATTCAACCGTACATACGTGGAAGCTATTTTCTTAAGAGATATTAAATTTATACAACATAAAAATATACAATAATTCATACAACATATTTTTATCTCTACATTCCATATTTCTATCTCTTTTATAATTTACATTTCTCTTTTCTTAATAGTAGTGTAAAGAAACCTATTAGGAAAGAGAAGTAAGCTTTAATTTTGTGAGACAGCAAAATTGCAGTGTGTCTGTGAGTGTATTTATTTGAGGTACGTACATGCATTTTCATTTACCAAAACATGTTAGATATAAGTTTGATTTTGACTATCAAAATTTACTATTGAGTTAGAGTCGTTATCAAGGATTAAAGAGAGCGTTTAAAATTTTGTCAACTTGTCGGTACGTTAGTCTTTGCCTTTCTTGGCATGTAATTTCGTGACAAGAGCTTTTACATATGTGGTGTAAAAAGCTGAGGAATCTCACGTGGGCGCTTTGCAGAGAATTCTTAAAAAAAAAATTAGGAATTAAGTTGGGCATTTATTTGGATTTTCAGTTTCTAAAAATAAAAAAAAAAAGTGAGAGAATTTAAAAATGAGGGTCACGTTACCTCTTTGGTGGGGAAGAAAAAATAATTAATTGCATATGAAAAGACGCAGCATATAATTAACTATAATTAGTCATGAATATACTATTATTTTATTGTATAGTATACAAATTTTGAATGACATCAGCATTTTTTTGAAAAATGAAAAATCTCAACAATTTAATTAACGGTTGCTTTTGTTTACGGTGGGATAGAATTAATTTTAATAAATTTATAAATTAATAGTAAAAAATAAATAATACAGTACAATTTAAAGTGCATTAGACGAAAGTAATTTAAAATCCATTCTACACTCTGAATGTTATTAAATGGGAACCAAATAAACACTTATTGTTTCTGAAATTACATTATTTAGTGTTTTGAGATGTCTTACCTCTCCTTTATTCGTTTGCTTTGTATTATTTTCTTTCCATAATAGTATTGATGTATGAGTAATTGTATTTGATTTGTACAATAATTATATACAACAATATCCTACAACTATGTGAGAGAAAGAAAGAAAAGACGTATATAAAAGTATGAGATATGATAGGTGATATGATATAGAGATAGAGAGAAAAAGTATATGTTATATGAGTTGTTGTATGAATTGGTTGTATGAAAAATATATTTCTTGATGTATTTAACTTTGTATGGATTGGCCGGGTTATCTCCATCTTAATTTGTTTCTCTTTTACTTAAAAAATATGAAAAAAAATCATTGATACAACGTAATTTGTAACATTTGTAAGTAACTTATATAATAAATTCCATCATTTGTTCTGTTTTACTTTTTTTTCCCTACCTTCCACCTTGTTCTTCTACATTATTTTCTATTTTTCTCTCTCTTCTTATACTCATTCATACAATATAAAATTTGTTTTACCTTTGTAACCTTGAATTTTGACAATTTAAACATTTGAAATATACTAAAAGTACAAGTATATCACATACAATCTACAAGTTAAAAGGAATATAAAAGGGGTAATAATATACCTGTTAGAGAAAAACGAACAAAACTCATGTCGTAGGAACGAATGGTTAATCTGAAATCAGTGTTTTTAAAAGCATGGTTCAAGGAATTATATATGGATCTTACCGATTATTAATTGGCTTCATTTGCACTATCAGGTCAAATGTCACGGTATCTACCAGTTGGTTTAAATTAATGCTAGAGATCTTCTAATTTGTCGTTAATTTGCCAGATAATTACACGTTTAATTTGTCACGTGAATTATTTTCGAAACCATCAAATTAAATAAATCATGAAATTGGTGCCTTAACTTCACCACAATGAAGTGGAGAATACGGCCTGGGTCGTACCCATTGTTCACATGGGTCTGAATGTGATAAGTGATGTGGTACACTACACAGGCACAGGAATGGTCCCCCTGAGTAAATCTTATATATCCGAAAAATACATAGCATGATTAGACCATCTAGGCCACCAATTTCTGTAAAGAGTGAACAAGTCGGCTAGATTTTGGGCAAAAAAGTGGCTGCCAACTTACCTGCTAAGAGGCAACAGATTCTATTTATTTGGCCCATAATATCCCTACCTCCTTGTTTGGGCCCATGGAAATCTCTTAATCTTGCCATGGTTTCTCCCAAGGAAATATGATACATGTTGAGGCACCACCATGTGCTTCCTTACTGGCGTTTAGCCTACAGGTTGGTGGTTACTGGTTATGACATATGTTATTAGAGATCTTGACCCACCACACCACATCCACACAAATGTTGTGTGTGCTGGCTTGCTATGTTTGCACTTTTGTGTGAGCATATTGGGCAGGATAGATAGATTGGCCCATTGCCATTTATTGCTTTGGGTGCATTTATTAGAGCAAAAATGTGATTTATTAACCAGGCAATGATAAACCAATAATCCCATGGAAAACAAAACATTCAAAGTTTTTTTGTAAGAACTATGGTCTACACATTCAATGTGCAATTACAGAGTATGATAAATTGTGATAAATGTAGCCATAGATAAATGGTACTCAAGCATATGTGTGTGAGTGTGATTTATTTGATTGTTTCAAGAAATTGTGTGTTAATTATTAAAGAGCTCCAAATAAATTTAGAAACGATTTTTCTAACCCGTGCAATATTGCACTTTCATAAGATAATAAATCAAAAATGAAAAGATTTTATTGGAAAAATGTAATATTTAATATTACTAATACATTGAATGTTTTTATAGTCGTAATTTCCAATAAAATCTTTCCATTTTTTATTTATTATCCTATGCAATGTTGCACATGTTAGAAAAATCAATTTAAAAATTAAGAATGACAGAAGGATATAAAGATGTATATATGATAACAAACAAATTTTTTCCCACTCTTATGTGAGATTTTTTTTTGCTAGTCATTACAGTTAAGACTCCTCACCCCTCCCTAAGAGTGTCCCACAATCTCAACCTGCGTTGGCAATGGACCCCAACTCTTTGGTCTTATGTGAGATTCTAATAGTTCCTATGATAAGCAATTCTGACAAAAGAAACGAGAAGACTGGGTAATAGGCTTCTGTGATTACAAGGTGCTAGAAGCAAATAATAGGTGCATTAATATCTGTGTTATACATCTCCATTTAAGGCAGCTATGTACCCTTCCTAGTCATTAAGGAGGCAGCTGCAAAAGTAAGCAGGTAGTAAACCTTCTTTGAAGCTCGTTATATAACCTCTAGGCTACTACTGCATGTGTATCTCTCTCTCCTCTTTATTTATATATAGTGACAACTGATAGTTGGAGAGGTACAATAATGCAAAAATGCAGTTTCTCAAGCACAGTGAGTCACATCCCTCACATGTAATGTTGGTGATCAGTGGAGGATTTGTCCTAGCTGTTGGCCTTGTGCAACTAGCATGTGGACTCTAAACTAGTGAAACAAATGAGGAGTTTGGCTGTCTTCTTGATTAAGTCAGATGGTGTGTGTAGTTTTAGTTTTACTTCTAGCTCTTAGCTACTCTCTACTGCAATGCATTATTGTTATGCTGATAGAATTTTTAGAGAGGGGATTCATCCAAGTCTTCAAATTTGAGATGTTTTCATGACACTTTAGACTATATTCTCTCAAACTTTGTCATAACCACCCAATGTGTGATTTCATTTTTCAACACATGCATATGCTAGCTGGTGCTGGTCGTTGATTATAGTTTTATACTCTCCTCTAAAGTAGACCCCTCAATTAAATTTGTGTACTATACTCCTAGAACTACTTTGAATGAAATGGGAATTGAATAATTAATGATATACAAGCACTAAGCTTGATTATTTACATAATTTTAGTTATTTTTTATATGTCACGAATTTGAGTGGAGGACATTGAGGTATCCTAACTCTGTCACATTCAATAGGTTGGGGATAATGCAAATAATTGTGATACCTCAAATCCTATATTTGAATGTTTGATGATGGACTGAGAATAAGACAATGATACATAATAATCACCCAAAGATGAATACTTTTAAAGCCCTTCATCTAACAGGTCTTTAGATCTATTAGTCGGCAAATTAAACAAGTCAGCGTCTGAATTTATGGCTTGTATGCTCTCAAGTACTCAATAATATAAAGTCCACCATTTTCTATATATTTATATATATAAGTCCAGTAGTTGTCGCAGCCAATTTTGATTTGTTGCTGTTTCCTTTATTTTGCATGACCTGACTTCTGGAAAATTATTTTATTTTCACATATTGAAAACTTGCATAACTCAGACAGAGGTCATTCGCAGGATGTATAAAACTGCAATCTTACTGCTTGGGATGGGAGCAAGAGTATTATTTGAGAATTCCAAAGCTTTGGAGTATACTATTAAGCAAGGAACATCCTATATTATGGAGCTTATATATATATGAGTGAGAAAAAAAATTTTAAGAGATTAGGAAAAATATATCTTATGCTCAAAATGAGTAGGCTAAAGGTCCTTGCTTCCGCAAAACATCAAAGGAAATGGAAATTTGAATTTTTCAGCCAAATTGTATAAATTGACTAGGAGATTTTGGCTAGAAATTAAATGTTATATGTTCATAGCCTCATGTATAGCATTACATTGTACTGAAGCAATAATGCACTTGTTGCTTGTCAGAGTATCCTTACAGTACTGATAATTTTTTTTTCTTTCTTCTAAGATTTTGACAGCAAGGTCCATTTATCTATTTACTTATTTATTTGTGAATTTCTGTTTTCATTATAATTAAGCTGGTGGATTCACAGTTAAATTCATAATTGAAATTAACGTTCTACATTATATTACAAATAGATGTACTTTTTTTTTAGTACTTTCCACTTTATATAAGCAGACTGCTAATAATGTACTTAATGTTATGTTATGCACTATCCTAATATTACACATTCTGATCATATTTTTTCTTTTGCTTTCCCAGTTATAAGGGCCTGATTACCAATGTCCATCTTGTTTCAATGTGATGATTACCAATGATCATATTTCAACCTTATATATCTTGTTTCAATGTGATGATTACCAATCTGGTTTCAGAACTCTGGTATGTACTCTGTACTATTTTAGTATGTTTCATTTCATGGCTTCCAGTCCACCATGTTGTATCCGTATCTGCTAGTCTGCTACCAAAGAAGACGTAATTTTCATTTTGGATATCTCTCCGTTTCTCCTTGGAAGTGAGCTGTCATCAACATCATCTTTTGCAGATAGAAGCAGAAGCATCTTCTGAGCAAACTGTTGCTGGGACACTCGTACTCTGCACTTCGAAATTAGGATAGGGTGGTTTTGATTTCAATTGTGGTGCTCCTAGCCTAGGTTGCTAGCAGGCTACTTCCATAATCTAAATTCTCGTGTATCTTGTCTCCTTACTCTCTTCACACATGTATTATAGAGTATATATCAACTCTTTTTCTAAAATGTGTAATGTTACAAACACATTATAATAAATTAAAAGTGGAAACGTTTTATTGAAAATTACAACTATCACAACATTCAATAAAATGATAATATGAAATTTTACATTTTTCAATAAAATTTTTCACTTTTAATTTATTAACATATGCAACATTTCACATGTTAGAAAAACATATATACAAATGAGTTGCAATGAAACATGGCTTCCTTAATTTTTCCTTGCTGATAGAGTGATAGCCTTCTTCCTTGATCCCTTTTCTTCCCTACGGATTATGATCCTATCATGCTAAAAATCCACATGAGTATGTGAAAATCTTGTGTCTATTTCTCTCTTCTCTAATACTCACAACTTTTAATATGGCCCACTTTAAATAATATTAAACAAGAAAGAGATAGACACAATATGATCATGTGTATTTTCAACTAAAGAGGATCATGATTCTCTCAAATACACACATAAAGCTATGTGGTATACTGACGTCAAGTGAAAAATTGAATGGCAAAATTTGATTTGAGCAACGTAAAAAATTGTTAGCTTTTGGCCTCTAGATTCTAAATTTTCTAATTTACAGCAAAAGATGTTTATAGCATTTTTACTTCTATATATGATTCATTGTGTCTCTATAGGTTTGCAGATGCTGGGATTTGGGTTTTCTATTTTCATCATGAGAAGGAAACAATGAAACCGCAAAGCTCAATTAGTCATCCTCATCCATGCTTTTCAGTGAAGTTTTTAGTAGGTTATTTGTGAAGCCTTTATTATTTATTTTTTGCAACTTGATTAATAATGTAGTACCTGAACTACAATCTTGAATCAATCAATATATAGAAAACTAAAATTGGTATGATATCTATAACTTTGAGTTATTATGTTCAAATGTATATAACTGTTAGAATTTCAGATAACATTCACAAGCCTATTGTGACAGATACCATAACCATCGGTGCTAACTCAAGAATTTAATTCCCATTTACCAGAGAAGCAACTATTGGCTGCAAGAATCTGGGATGTGTGCTCTTCAGAATTCTATAATTTTTTTACTTGTGACACATGACTCAGTGAGCTCCAATGCTGTACTTTTTCTAATTCAAATCATGTAATGTAACCATGTAGGCCATTTTGCTCAGCTTTGGGGCGTTATTACATTATCTTCCTCTGCTGTGTGATGCTGCGATTCTCCACACAACTTTTGCAAGGCTTTTGGGTCCACTTTGAGCATTACCTACGACAATATACATGTAAAATATATAAGTAGTTACCAACATTCTACTGAGTTAGGTGCTGATGTGCTGATTGACATCATCTTCCATTTTAAAATTGCGTTTGTTACTATTGACTTGGACATTGACACGTTTGTCTGTTACCTATAGTCAGGCAGTAACAGTTGTTAATGTGCTTTTGAAGAATCATAAAATATAAAGTCACTGTTAAAGTTTTAATTAATTGACATCAATTTATAAGAATTAAAATAAAAAAAGAGATAACAAATTCATACAACAAAAACATACAACAACTCATACAACACACTTTTTTCTCTATATATCTTTTCATCATATCACCTATCACATCCCACATTTCTCTCTCATCTTTCATGGTTGTATGTTGTAGGATTGCGGGAAAATGATTTCTCATAAATATACACCAACCTGATGAGCTGGGAAAAGGTAAAAATGAAATAGATGATGACGTGGCAAGACATGAATATGGAGGCTATCCCGGATTCCCGTGGTTCTCATTCGTGGTTGCCACACGCTAAGGAAAAAATGTAAAGCTTTGATCTGATGCATCGCTGTGGAGGCCACACGGTTTTAATGTTTCGAATAGAATAATAATCCAGTCAGTAGTCAGGACCTTCATCATTGTCAAATAGAACATATGAAAGTTGAAGAAATGATTTTATTATATAGGCCCAATTAGTTGTAAAAATATTAAATTTTATAATTTTCAAAATTATGAACAAGCCTTTCTGTTAGAATATTTTTATATTTTTAATAATAGGATCAATTCAAGAATTCCAATAAAAATTTTTGAAACTATATTCGGGTAAGTTTGGATAAAATTTATGTAAAAAACAACTTATATAGGAGAAAAAAAATAGAATAAATGAAAAAAGTAAAATGAATTTAACTCTTCTATAAATTGAAATTAATTATTTACGGAGAAAATAAATGAGAGAACTTGTAAAGAAGTTGAATTATAGAGATTAATTTCAACTAATGGAAGAAGTTAAATTCATTTTACATTATTTATTTATTGCATTTTCTTCTCATAAATGTTCTTTCAGAGAAGTGTATTCAAATTGGCTCGAAATTAAAAGTTTATAATTAGATTATATATTAAATAGGTGGCGATTACGATACATCACTGGATAGGTCATGTACCGATACCAAACATATTTTTCACCCTTAGATATCATGATTATGTAATAGACGGTTGTGATTGAAGACTGATTACAAATAAATAGTACACTACAAGAAAATCGCATATTAGCGACGACCATGGGTCGTCGCTACACAGCGAAAAGTCATCGCTACAGGCTACGTATCGACGGCTTAGAGACAGCCACGTGGACGTCGCTACAGACCTCGTCGTAAATGCAGTAGCGACGAGGAAAGTGAGTCGTTGCTACGTAGAAACGACCAAACCGTCGTTGGAGTCGTCTTTAAAAACATGGTCATCGCTACAAATAATTGTTTTTTTTTTATTTTTTATCTAGCAACGACTGTAGTGACGACCATGACCGTCGCTACAGGTAAATTTTTTTAAAAAAATTAAATTTATTATTATTTATTTTATTTTAATAATTTATTAAATTTATTATTTATTTTATTATTTATTAATTTTAAAATTATAAAAATTATACTAAATAATATATGAACACATCGAGAGAAGAAAACACACACACACATATATATAATATGCACATAATCTATTTAAACATAATACAATAAAACCATAAAAAATACATAATGAAAAAGAAATCAATGGCAGCGGCGACGCTGGGGCTGTGGTGGGGCCGGCTCCTCCTCCTCATCCAACGGTTGGTCATCCAGGGTGGCATCATAATCGGGGTGCGGCTGAGCCTGAGCCTGAGCCTGAGTAGCCTGAGCCTCCAGCAACTGTTGCATTTGTCGTCGGAGTCCTAACTCATCCTCCAACTCTGCAGCCTTCGCTATGGCCTAGCGAGACTCCTGTCTTGCTTCATTGACTTCTTGGCGCAGTGCCTTCTTAGTTGAATGTCGTGACCCTGACCCGTTAGTACTCCCGCTGGTGTGAGCTCGGGACTCCTGAGTCAAGCTGGGCACACCTGGACGATTGTTGGAGGCCAACTCCCCGGTGCCATAACAATGGCCTCAGGTCTTGTCACCCGCAACATCCCTCCAGATCTCCAGCTTGGTGGAGGCATCAGTCATGGAGGCGTCCCCCATCTGTGACTCCATCTCCCCCAGGCGCTCTTTGTAATTTGTCTGTTGAGGTAAAAGAAAAATTAGTTATTAGTTATATATTCAATTGCATAAATATGAAATTATATAAAGAAAACACTTATAAAAAACACTTACATAGGTGGACCACGCCCGATCATCTACCCACACACCACCCTCTTTTACGTGGGTGGCAAGAAAGAACTCGTCCAGCTCGACCTCCCACCCAAGTTGTTGAGCCTACAAAGAAAAATTACACAAATTAATTAATTTAATAACAAATAGAAACATAATACAGAAGAGTGTTTGTTTATACATATCATATCCAACGCCACCTCATGGTAGGCCCTAATGCCCATGGTGTGGACTACCCCCCGCATTGAGAAGTCTGGTTGCTCTTGTTACGAGCGGACTTCCCCTTGAATTCCGCAGAGTCCCAGTAGGCCAAAAGACCCTCCCAGGCCTCCTCATCACACCATGTGGGTCTCTTCCCAGCTTCTGAGCCTTGTTTATCATATCTCGAAGGCGACAAGCTACCCTCTACTCGTACACCTTCTTGATTTGGGCCTCATGAGAAGGATCCCAAGTAAGCCGGTTCTACAAAATAAAATATGGTAAGTTATGACAAATTGACATATCTTAAGAAAAAATTTAAAGTGGATAGGGTTTATAATTACTGTGAACTCTTCTCACCACCTGTCCCTAACATCCTTCGGGGTAACCTCCCAAAGGTAGTGAGGACCTCGGAACTGCGAATGGATCGCATGACCAATGGCTGCGATAGGTAGGTTGTTAGGCACCCACTTGCAAAATAAAATATTCAATATTCACAGTTAAAACAATTAAAGATGTTATATTAATATCAATTCTAAAGAAGGAAAAAAGATAAACAAACTCACCCCTTACTAAATGGTCTGATAATAACCCGACCTCGAGCGTCTACCTCATGAGGTCAGCTTGAGCCGACACCTTGGAACCGAGTTGGCTCCCTATCAGACTCATGGTCAGTGTCCCTATCGAGCTGATCCTGAGCGTTGTCAGCGTCTAGGTCGGGCACAACGTCCTCCTGCATTGGATGCATCTGAACTAATAATCCCGATGTCGGGATGAACCTGATACCATCAAACTGGGGAGCAGATGGTGGAGGGGAGGAAGAAGAAGAAGACTGGATGGCGGTCGTCGGAGCCGCTAAAGTAGATGGATGCTCCAGCATTTGATCAGAGTGTGAGTGAGAGAGGTTGGCCCTCTCCTGCATTGCGCGAGCTGCCCGTGCACGTAGCTCGCCCGGAGGGATGGACCTCCCTCTACTCGGTGGGATCTTCTCTCCACCTCTATCACGCATCCTAGGCACTAATGACTATAGACATTATATAAAAAATAAATAATTATATAAATTAAAATTACTAATTACATATTTCTAATATACTAACTAATAAAATAATTACTGATAAAACTAAAAAAACTAATTACTAATTACTATAGACATTATATAAAAAATAAATAATTATATAAATTAGATAATTATATAAATTAAAAAAACTAATTACTAATTACTAATAAAATAAATAATTACTAATAAACAATAAAACAAATAAACTAATTAAAGCTAAAAAAATAAACTATTAATTACAAATAAACCTAATTCCTATATCACATTAATAAATTAATAAAACAAATAAATCTAATTACAAATAAATTAATTAAAGCTATTAATTACAAATAAACTATTAATTACAAATAAACCTAATTATAAATAAATAAATTAATAAAAAACTATCTACAAATAAACTATTAATTACAAATAAACCTAATTCCTATATCACATTAATAAATTAATAAAACAAATAAACCTAATTACAAATAAATTAATTAAAGTTAATAATTACAAATAAAATATTTACAAATAAATTATTAATTACAAATAAACCTAATTACAAATAAATAAATTAATAAAAAAACTAACTACAAATAAACTATTAATTACAAATAAACCTAATTCCTGTATCACATTAATAAATTAATAAAACAAATAAACTATTAATTACAAATAAATTAATTAAAGCTATAAAAAAAACTTACTTGTTGCGACTCCGGAGAAGGAATGAATCTGGAACGAGCTCTAAAGTCACCTACAGGCAACTATTTTGAAAATTGATTGGTTCAAAACGATCCTATGAAGAAGGGGGGAACTTTATTTTTTTAATCGGTAAGTTTTTTAGAATAAATAGAGAGAGTGGACAGAAAGAGGGGGTGGCCGTATGAGAGAAAAAGGGTGTTTGGAGGAAGAAGTTGCAAATGGAGGAAGAGGGGAACGGGAAAGGTTTTTACGCGTACAGGTTTTTAACGTAGTGGCTATATTTTCGCTACATTTATTTATTTTTTTTTCAAAAACAAATAAATAAAATTTAATGGTAGCAACGGCCTGGCCGTCGCTACAGTCACTACCTAGCGACGGCTAGGCCGTCTCTAAGTATTAATTGCACTGAACAGTACATTTAATGTTGTAGCGACGCCATAGAAACGGCCAGAGCATCGCTACTAGCGACGCATTATGGCCGTCTCTACCAGATCGTCGCTAATTTGCATTTTTCTTATAGTGGTATGGATTTAATATTATAGATTCTTTTGTAATTTTGTGTATGACCCTTTACTGTTTAATCATTGTATTGGCCTCCATCATTGGACCTGCAAAGCACTGCAACAACCATCTTTCTACTCTAAAAAAACCATGGTTTCACCCTCATCTTCGCCTCATGACATGGAACTTTCAATGTTATACAAGGCAAACTGAACCACCTTCGTCTTCTCTAACCTCCAGCAACACCATCACCCTATTCCCAAAACCATCTCGTCCAAAATTGTCATAAAAAAAATCACCAAATTCCATAATTCTCTTGCAAGAATTGCATTGTTGATCCTTGTTGGAAATCCCTCATTAATTAATTAATACATTCATGCATGGGAAGAAACAATGGATTTATCCAAGGTCTTAATTCAATGACTCTTGAAGAAATGCACATTCATCTTTGGAAAGGTGAAAAACATTTAATACCCACTATCTCTTCTTGATGGAAGCCTCACCCCTTCACTATAAATAGGGGATTTGAGAGAAGCTTGCATCATCAATCCAACTAGAGAGTTGAGAATCAAGAGTGAGAAAGTGAGAGAGTTTGTAATCCTCTTTGAGAGAGAGTTTGAGTGATTCCACCACACTTGGTGAGATAGATTGATTTGTATTCCATCCTAGAAGGGTGATGAGATTGAGTGTTATCCTCTTGTATTGAGAGAGAATCATTGTAATCCTACTTTAATAGTGGAGATCTTTATTGGCTAGTGCCCGTGGTTTTTTCTTCTCACATTGAGGAGATTTTCCACGTTAAAATTCTCGGTGTCATTCTTCTACCTCTGCTCTATTTTTCTTTTGTCTGCTTATTGCTTCCGCAAGTGCCCATTTTGCGTCTACACAGAGGAGGGAGAATTGGTTCTGTTTTTTCCCAACAGTGGTATTAGAGCTCCCAGGTTCATCCGGGGAGCATAGCCTGTGTGATACAAGATGGAAGGAGCTATTTTTGATGGAGACATGTTCAAGTTGATAGCAGATAATTATTTCTATTAGAAGCCCGTGATGGAGGATCACTTATACTGCAAGGATATGCATGAGCCCATTTCTTGCAAAGACAAACCAGAAGGTAAGAGTGACAAGGATTGGGAGCTTTCGAATCGAAAAACTGTTGAAATAATTCGAAAGTATATTGATAGAAGTTTATTTGAGCATGTGTCCACATACACAAATGCTTATGAATTGTGGTCAAAACTTGAATCTATGATTCAAAAGAAAACTCCAAGAAATAAAGCATCCCTTGTACGAAGGCTGGTGAAACTTGACTACAAGGACGGACAAAGTTTGATGGAGCACTTGAATACATTCAAGGGCCTTGTCAACCAATTGACAAAGATAGATATGAAGATTGATGATGAATTGCAAGCACTTCTGCTACTCAGTTCTTTGCCTGAAAGCTGGGACACATTGGTGGTCACACTCAGCAACTCAGTTCCAAATGGGAAGATCATAATGGACACTATTTCAGACAGTTTGATGAATGAAGAATCCAGAAGGAAAGAAAGAACTACAAATTTTCAATCTGAAGCAAATGTTATAAAGAAGCGAGGAAGAAGTGAGACCCGTGGGAAGAATGAATCCCTTGGAAGAAGCAAAAGCAAAGCCAAAGGTCGTTCTCAATCTCGCATAAGAACAATAATATGTTACTACTGTAGCAAAGAAGGACATAAGAGATCAGAATGAAGATTTCTGAAAAGAGACCAGAAAGCTGGAGTTGTTCATCCAGACTTAGTTGATCCAAAGAAGAAGGATTGTACTCCAACCATAGCCGTCGCTGTAGACGATGATGTTTTCCTCATTGGAGAAGACAATTACCTAAATGTTGCATATGGTGATTGCTCTTGGATCGTTGACTCCGGTGCCTATTTCCATGTAAGTCCACATGAAGATTTCTTTTCAAATTATAAGAAAGGTGATTATGGCACTGTGAAAATGGGGAACCATGTCACAAGCAAGATTATTGGCATGGGAGATGTGGTCTTGACAACAGACATAGGGAACAAGCTCGTGTTGAAGGAGGTGAGACATGTACCTGACATGCGTCTAAACCTCATCTCAGTTGGGAAGTTAGACGATGTTGGACTTGTGAGCCATTTTGGCGCAGGAAAGTGGAAGCTGGCAAAAGGAAGCATGGTGGTTGCCAAAGGTTCAAAGGAAGGATCTCTATATATCATGCAGGGCAGAATCTGTAGTGGAGAAGCAAACGTGTTAGATGACTACAAAGATCTTTGACACAGACGATTAGGCCATATGAGTGAGAAAGGATTGCAGATCCTTGCCAAAGATCATCTCCCTAGCATAAATGGACAACTTCTGGAATCATGTACTGATTGTTTGGTTGGGAAGCAATGTAGGGTCAGTTTTCATAGATCAGACGATCCCTCAAGGAGGATGGAGGCACTTGAACTTGTGCACTCAGACGTTTGTGCACCGTCTGAAAGATCCCTTGGAGGTGCGTACTACTTTGTAACCTTTATTGATGACTACTCTAGAAGAGTATGGGTATGTTTTGAAAACTAAAGACCAGGTTCTTCAAGCTTTTAAGGAATTTCATGCTTTGGTAGAGCGTGAGACTGGGAAGAAGTTGAAATGCCTAAGAGCAGACAATGGTGGAGAGTACCGTGGTCCATTCGAGGCTTATTGTCGGACTCATGATATCAGATTAGAAAAGACCCCACCAAAGACTCCTCAGCTGAATGGAGTGGCTGAAAGGATGAATCGGACGATTGAAGAAAAAGTCAGGTGTATGTTAAATCATGCAAACCTCCCCAAGTCATTTTGGGGTGAAGCTTTGAAGACCGCAGTAGCGTTGATAAATCTCTCACCATCATGACCTTTGAAGGAAAAGATTCCAGAGGAAGTATGGTATGGGAAGAAAACATCCTACAATCACCTGAAGGTTTTTGGATGCAGAGCATTCGTCCATGTACCTAAAGATGAAAGAATGAAGCTTGATGCTAAGACCAAGGAGTGCATATACCTTGGATCTCCAAAGGATGAATTCGGATATAGACTATGGGATCCTGTAAACAAGAAGATTGTTAGAAGTAGAGATGTGGTGTTCTTTGAAGATCAGACCATCAAGGATTTTCAGCAGAAAAGACAAGCAAAGTCCAAAGTGAGCAGTGATGATGTGATAACCCATCCAACAACCAACAGTTCAGGAGGAGAAAACTCGCAAAGGCAGACTATTGTTGATCAGATAAATCCTGAGCAAATACAACCTCAAGAGGTAGATGATCAGATGATGCCAGATGATCAGACAAATCCAGAACCCCAAACAATGGAAGAAGATCATACGCAGCCTGAGCCAAGACGATCAACAAGAGTAAAAATACCCTCCACCAAGTACCCACAAGACCAATATGTTACACTCACAAGTGAAGGTGAACCTCAAAGTTTCTCAGAAGCTATGGAGACAGAGGAGAAAGAAGAATGGATCAAAGCCATGAATGAGGAGATGGCCTCTTTACATGAGAACCATACTTATGATATGGTGGAGCTACCCAAAGGAAGAAAAGCCTTGAAAAACAAATGGGTCTACAGGCTTAAAACTGAAGAAGAAAGCTCAAGACCAAGGTATAAAGCTCGGATTATCGTGAAAGGATGCCATCAGAAGAAAGGAGTTGATTTTGATGAGATATTCTCACTAGTGGTGAAGTATTCCTCCATAAGAGTTGCATTGGGTCTAGCAGCTAGCCTAGACTTGGAAGTTGAACAACTTGATGTCAAAACAGCTTTCCTTCATGGAGACATCAAAGAAGAAATCTATATGGAACAGCCAGAAGGCTTTGAAGAATCAGGCAAGGAACACTTAGTGTGTCGTTTGAAGAAGAGTTTGTACGGTTTGAAGCAGGCACCAAGACAG
Organism: Sesbania bispinosa; assembly: GCA_026901365.1. Classification (NCBI taxonomy): domain Eukaryota; kingdom Viridiplantae; phylum Streptophyta; class Magnoliopsida; order Fabales; family Fabaceae; genus Sesbania; species Sesbania bispinosa. Next base: position 838,267 of record QLOH01000016.1, read on the forward strand.
TGGTACAAGAAGTTTGAATCCTTCATGACCAAGCACAATTTCAAGAAGACAACTGGTGACCATTGTGTGTTCATCAAGAGGTATGAAGATGGAAGCTTTATTATCCTACTTCTATATGTCGATGATATGTTGATCATTGGACGAGATAAAACCAAATTTGTTGGTTTGAAGAATGCTTTAAGCAAGTCTTTTTCCATGAAAGAATTAGGTCCTGCAAAGCAAATCCTTGGGATGCAGGTGATTAGAGATCGTTCCAAGTAGTTAATATGGCTATTACAAGAGAAGTACATTGAGAAAGTTCTCAAGAGATTCAACATGGATAAGGCAAAACCTGTTAGTGTTCCACTTGATGGACATTTCAAGCTAAGCACAATGCAATGTCCGACCAGTGAAGAAGAAATTAAAGAAATGAGCAGAGTGCCTTATTCTTCTGTGGTAGGAAGCCTAATGTATGCCATGATTTGCACAAGACCAGATATTGCCCATGCAGTTGGTGTTGTGAGTCGGTTCTTGTCCAATCCTGGAAAAGAGCACTGGAATGTAGTGAAGTGGATATTGAGATATTTGAGAGGAACTACCAAAAGATGTTTATGTTTTGGTAATGATGATCCCGTGCTGGTAGGATACACAGATGCAGACATGGCTGGAGATGTAGATTCCAGAAAATCCACATCAGGTTTTATAACTACTTTTGCAGGGGGAGCTGTCTCATGGCAATCAAAACTACAGAAGTGTGTTGCCCTGTCAGCCACTGAAGCAGAGTACATCTCAGCAACAGAAGCCTGCAAGGAGACTCTATGGATGAAAATTTTTATGTGTGAGTTGGGTCACAAGCAAGAAAAATATGTTGTGCATTGTGACAATCAAAGTGCAATTCATCTGGCTAAGAATCAAACTTTTCATTCCCGTTCAAAGCATATCGATGTTCGCTATCACTGGATAAGGGAAGCTTTGGATGATGGCTTATTTCAGCTAGAGAAAGTTCACACAGATGATAACTGGTCTGATATGATGACCAAGACAATTTCAGTCAAGAAGCTCTCATATTGTTGCAAGGGAGTAGGACTGATGATGCCCCTCAATTAAGTCGGGAAGGGGGAGATTGTTGGAAATCCCTCCTTAATTAATTAATACATTCATGCATGGGAAGAAACAATGGATTTATCCAAGGTCTTAATTCAATGACTCTTGAAGAAATGCACATTCATCTTTGGAAAGGTGAAAAGCATTTAATACCCACTATCTCTTCTTGATGGAAGCCTCACCCCTTCACTATAAATAGGGGATTTGAGAGAAGCTTGGATCATCAATCCAACTAGAGAGTTAAGAATCAAGAGTGAGAAAGTGAGAGAGTTTGTAATCCTCTTTGAGAGAGAGTTTGAGTGATTCCACCACACTTGGTGAGATAGATTGATTTGTATTCCATCCTAGAAGGGTGATGAGATTGAGTGTTATCCTCTTGTATTGAGAGAGAATCATTGTAATCCTACTTTAATAGTGGAGATCTTTATTGGCTAGTGCCCGTGGTTTTTTCTTCTCACATTGAGGAGATTTTCCACGTTAAAATTCTCGGTGTCATTCTTCTACTTCTGCTCTATTTTTCTTTTGTCTGCATATTGCTTCCGCAAGTGCCCATTTTGCATCTACACAGAGGAGGGAGAATTGGTTCTGTTTTTCCCAACAATCCTCACCTTTTCACCACCAATTCCACCCAACCACCCACCACCGACATTTCCCTCACTCTACTTCAATTTATTCTCTTCCGCCATTCATGGCTCTACACTCATTACTCTCCAAAACCCTTATTTCTTGTCATATACTCCACCTCCCCTTCTTTTCCTGCAGTATAATGGCTCTTTCCACCCCAAACATTCAACAAGGCACACCCTTTTGTGTACATCCTGTCAAGCCATTCATGTTCGTGTTATGTTCCCCTGTCAGAACACCTCACCTGTGAGAATATACTATCCAGTGTGCTTAAATATACCTGATCAGTTATCAACAGTGATGGCAGCAAAGCACGTGGAGCATCGTTCTCCTATTGATGAAGAGGCTGCGAAATTGGTTTGTGGGAATTCATCTTAGTGTGCACAAGAGCGGACGAAAGGATGTGTTTGTGATGGAATCATTGAATAGCCAGTGCCACCTTACCTTATTGCATTTGGGGAACTTGACAATAGGGAAGTGGGGTCAAGGAGTTGCTATAGAGTTGCTGGGATAAAGGACATGATAAGGGAAATAAAGAGGTTGTTTGGATCGAATGAGTGGGAGAGGGTCCTTTTTGCAATTTCACCAGTTATATATTTTATGTAATATTTAACTTTTGTTGTCATCCAGTAGACAAACCTGTTATAGCAGGTAATTTGGGTGATGTAATGGTACATGACCCATCGTAGTTTTGTACCATTTCTTTTTCATTTGTAACTATATGAAATCAAAAGTTTATAATTAGATAATATATATTCCATCTGATCCTTTTTATAAGACCATCTTGAGAATTTTATTTTGCTCCTTTTTAGAAGACCTTTTACAAAGTTTTAGAAGCATTTATTAGTTTTTTCATATTTATCCTTCATAATTAATTAACATTTGTAGTTTTCAAAAATTAGTTAATGTAAGAAATTGAATGAAGTTTAATTTTAATTGATAAAAATGATTTTAATCAGAATAAAATTTAATTAAAATATCCTGAACACATGCATTTAATCTTTTTTAATTTTGAAAAATGTTAAAAACAGTTTAATCGATAGAAAATTGTTTTAATGGTAATTTATAAAAATTTCATTATATTTAATATTATTTGATGTAATTTAAATATTGATGAAAAATTTAAGTTAAAATTATATTTAATTGAATAATTAATTAAATATTATTTTAATCAGATTTTATATTAAAACTTTGAATATGCGTTATATTTGAAAAAGGCAATACGTATATAAGTTATTTCATAATTGAAATGAGAACTTGAGTTTACTATATAAAAATGGATAAATAAATATCTCTTTAAATTTGTAAAGTATATTAATACAATGAATGAATTTATGTGAAGATTTTTATTAAAAAATTTAGACAATAAAAGCACTAGATAAAAAGTTAATAAATAAACATTTTATTAAAAAGAATGATATTTTATTATACTTATTTATATAATTTTACTTTTAGTTTCTTAACAAACCCTAAAAATATTGGTTAACATTTTCTAATATAAAAATTAAAGAATCTTTCATAAGCATAGGATAAAGATTCCTATATCATTTCTAGCACATAAAAATGTTGTTAAGAATTATGGTCATTAATTTTTTCTCGTGGTTTATGAGTACCTAAGAACAATAGTTAAATAATTAATATAAGTAAATATTTTTATTGTAAATCATGAAATTAATTATTTTTATAATATTAAATATTACATAACCTAATAAAAAGTTTCTATTTCTGATTCCTTTAACTAGTGCCCACACAACACACTTGTTAGCATTCCTTAATTTTTTATACTCCCTTCATTCCAAAACTTCAATTGTATTATCATTTTACTCGTGATTCAAAACTCTTATTGTTTAGAAATTTAAGATTGATTAATTATTTTTTTCCAACTATACCTTTATTTAATACTACTTCAACTAATAACTATATTTATATCTCGACTTAAATATGTTTTTCGTGCTAGTAAAATACACATTTTTTTCATTTTAATCCTTGTAAAATTTTTCTTTAGGTTTGGTGCTCGTGAAATCAATCTTTTTCAAAATAGTTCTCGTTGTCAATGTTGGTTAACTTTCAGATAACATAATAATTAGCATAATTAATGATGTTTTCAAAATAGTACTCGCGTAATCAATATTTTTTCAAAATAATTCTCTTAAATTAACTACCATTTTTTGCAAAATCTCTCCTCCTTTAGTTTGCAAAGTAGCTTCATTACTTTCCTTCTCAATTCTACAACTTCTTTCAGTACTTCCACTTTTTGGCTTCCATAACCTTTACCAATAATATCCCCATCCTCACACCATCGAAAATAGTTACATATTAATTCCTACGTCTCCAAAATGGTTTCCCATGATTTGTAAATGTCTTTGATCTTAGCAAACACATTATTTGTTGTACGAATGAGGAGGAGGAAGATGACTTTATCCCTAATGTCATATTCATTCTCCCTTGCAAGCCTTACACTGTCTATGATAGACTCACATTCATGCAGGGATGCTTTCGTGCATTCTATGGAGGGAGGGAGCTCTAAGCTTCAATGATGGTGGACTAAGGTTCCAGTAAGGAGGCATTAATTGGTTTCAATGTACCAACTTATTACAGACATTCAGAACCTATAACTATTTTTGATGATGTGAAGATGTAGATGTTAGTGGTGACTATTATGGAAGTCAAGAAGTGGAAGCACTGAAAAGAGATGTTACAAAATTGAAAAGGAAGGTGATAATGTTATAATGCGTGCTAGAGGAGAGTTTTGATAGAAAAAATTGGTTAATTTTCTGAGAACTATTTTGAAAACATCATTAACTATGTTAACAGTCACGTCATTTGAGTATTAACCAACACCGACGACGAGAACTATTTTAAAAAATATTGATTTTACGAGTCAACAAAAAATTTTACAGGGAGTAAAATGAAAGTCATGTATTTTACAGAGATGAAAAATGTACCTTTATTTTATCTCTCATTTATTTTATCTTAAGATAATACATTGAGTCTTTATTATATATTCTCTCTCTTTATGTTTCCAATATTTTTCAATGATATAGGTGGAATATAAATTATTGTATTTAGTAAACATTATAAATATTTAAACACATTTAAAATTTTCTTAATTCGTGTACATAATTTTAAAACAAGAGTTTTAGAATAGAGGTAATATAAAATATTAAAAATAAATATGGCACGGGTTATGGTACACAAGCTGGAAACTTGTGTACTGGTACACAAGTTGGAAACTTGTGCACTGGTACACAAGTCATGTGGTTTGTAGATATATGCGTAAAATATTGAACGACTGAGATGGAAAGGTAATAAAATAAAAATGTAGGTAAGGTGCAAATTGTGTAGATTTGCGATTAAGTCCTTTCCTTTTTCCTTTTTATTTTTATCACTATTTTTTTCTTTTTCTTTTTTAATTTCACACTTTCGTTATTATTTTATAATCACATATTTATTTTATTATTATATTAAATCACTTTCTCTCATTATTCGTTTCTATTTATCTATTTCATCATAGAAAAACACAGATAAAAAATATAATAAATATTTTAATTTACATTAAATTCAATATAATTTTTCCAATATATCATTTATCTCTCTATATTTTTATTAATGTTTTTCAGTGTGGTTTACGTTAAGGTTAAAGTTAACTATATGAAACCCTTACACCTGATTCCATGTATAGGTGTGCCTTGAACGTCCCCATGTTGACTTTATTAGATGTGAGGCACCGTCCAAAATTGGCACAAGACATTTTTTCTCCTTAAGCGTTGTCTCCAAATGACCTCAATTGTTCCCGTCAAATGTTCGGTGCCAAAATACCATTCACACAACACCATATCCCCAACATTATTTGAGAAGGATGTGGAGGGTCACATTAGGTGTGTCAAAATCAATTTTGGCGATATTTGGAATAAAAATTGATTTACTATGAATTATTTGGTGAAAATAGAGAAAAAAATAACTAAAAATATCTAGGATTTTTTAAAATTCCAGAAAAATCAGTTCACACTCCTTTTTTAGTGGAACACATATAGTTAGAAGGGTTGGTCCAAACAGGGTGAACTAGGTACCAAGGCACACATATACGTGGAACCATGAGTTAGAGTTTCATATAGTTAACTTGAACCTTAACGCAAACCACATGCTTGGAAAATCTTGATAGCTAGTTCACCCCATTAGGCCCAGCCCTTTCCAACCATATGTGTACCACTATAAAAGGAGTGTGAACTGATTTTTCTGGAATTTTAAAAAATCCTAGCTATTTTTAGTCATTTTTTCTCTATTTTTAACCAAATAATTCATAGTAAATCCATTTTTATTCCAAAAATCACCAAAATTGGTTTTGAGACACCTAGCACGATCCTCCACGTCCTTCTCAAGTAATGTTGGGGATATGGTGTTGTGTGAATGGTATATTGGCACCGAACATTTGACGGGCACAAGGCATTTTTCCTCCTCAAGAGTTGTCCCTAAATGACCTCCATTGGCCAAGACATTATTAACATTTGACTACCATCCAAAATGGAGCGTGAAATGATTGTTCTGGAATTTTTGGGAACTTGCAACTATTTTTTGTGATTTTTCTCTATTTTTTCACCAAATAATTCACAATAAATACATTATAAGTTAAAAAATCACCAAAATTGGGTACACGGTGCCTCACACACACCCTTACACTATTGCGGACTCAAATCTAACAAAGTCAATACAGGGACGTTTAAGGCACACATATACATGGAATCTTGAGTTAGGGTTTCATATAGTTAACTTGAACCTTAACGCAAATCATATGCTTGGAAAATCTTGATACCTACTTCACCTCGTTAGGCCGAGCCCTTCCAACCATATGTGTACCACTATAGAAGGAGTGTGAACTGATTTTTCTGGAATTTTAAAAAAATCCTAGCTATTTTTAGTTATTTTTTCTCTATTTTTAACCAAATAATTCATAGTAAATCCATTTTTATTCGAAAAATCACCACAATTAGTTTTGAGACACCTAACGTGACCCTCCACGTCCTTCTCAAATAATATTGGGGATATGGTGTTGTGTGAATGGTATTTTGGCACCAAACATTTGACGGGCACAAGCCATTTTTCCTCCTCAAGAGTTGTCCCTAAATGACCTCCATTGGCCAAGGCATTATTAACACTTGACCACCATCCCAAATGGACTGTGAAATATTTTTTCTGGAATTTTTGGGAACTAGAAGCTATATTTTGTGATTTTTCTCTATTTTTCACCAAATAATTAACAATAAATACATTATAAGTTGAAAAATCACCAAAATTGGGTACATGGTGCCTCACACACCCCCTTACACTATTGCGGACTCAAATCTAACAAAGTCAACACAAGGACGTTCAAGGCACACCTATACATGGAATCATGAGTTAGGGTTTCATATAGTTAACTTGAACCTTAACGCAAACCACATGCTTGGAAATCCTTGATACCTAGTTCACCTCGTTTGGCCCAGCTCTTCCAGCCAAATGTGTACCATTTGGAAAAGGAGTGTGAACTGATTTTTATGGAATTTTTAAAAAATTTTTAGCTATTTTTAGTGATTTTTCTCTATATTTTCACTAAATAATTCATAATAAATACACACTATAAAATGCGCATGCGCACTTTATAGTGTATTCCACATTATAAAATGCGCATGCACATTTTATAGTATGTTGACATACTATAAAATGCGCACGCACATGTTATTCATAATTTATTTCATTTTAATGTAAATAAATCACAATAATTGCATTTATGCTAAAAAAATCACCAAATTTATCTAAATTGGTTTTGATGGCGTCGTTAAACTTCTATTAAAATCTCATGGTGAAATAAAATTTTGAAGGCACAAGAACAATTTATTCGTAATTTATTTATTATTTATTCCTATTTTTTATTATGTCTTTGATTACAAAATATGTTCCAAATCTAAACTATATTTTTTTAAGTGTTAATAATTGGACTGTTTTACAAAAAAAAAAAAGTATTATGAAGTGAAATTAACTATACAAATTAACATATAATTTAAATGTTTATTTTGTTCATTTTTTCTAGTTCATAATAATTAATTTAAAAATGAATCTAGGCTGATGTCAAGAACAGAGCACATGTTTAATCCGCTTAGGGTTGTTCCAAATGAAGGGTAGGCCTTTATCTGCGGTGATCAAATCACTTGGATAATCAATTATTATAATTTTGAACAAGTAAAATGCAAGCATAAGATTAGTCTATCACAATGGCTTCCCTACCATGAATTGCTCAATGTTTCATTCTAACTCTTATTGGAACAATTCTTAGCCTAAAAATCAAGTTTGAAGATTTTTCTCCATAAAATGTGATTATTATGAATATTTTACTATAAAAGTACTAAAAAAATCTATTAAAAGTTACCACACTAGAAATTTTTTAGAAAAATCATTTTAACCCACATTGCATTATTTCAAATAAATGGTTGGTCTTATGGTGATTTGGTCTTGTGGTGATCAAATCACTTGGATGGCCCATAACCGCAATAATGTTGAACAAATATATTGCAAGACCGAGAAGCTGTGATCACATTGGCTTCTCAACCGTGAATTATTCCACGAGTCATTCTAAAACTTGATGGATTTATCCTTAACCTCTAAAGCAGTTTTAGTGATTTTTCTTCATAAAATTTAATTATTGTGACTTCTTTTACTATAAAAATAATGAAAAATCAATTAATAAAAGTATGAGAGTGAAATTTTTGGGAAAATTATTTTTATCCCACCTTGGGTTTTCCCAAATAAATAGCGTGTCTTTAGTTGTGGCGATCAAATTATTTGGATGACTAATCACCACAATTTTGCACAAGTAAATTGTCAGACTAAAAACATATGATCATAGTGGCTTCATAACCATGAATTATTCTAAGTCATTCTACATCTCAATGACACCATTTTTAACCTCCACGTAAATTGTGGTGATTTTGATTCATAAATAGTAATTATTATAGATTTTTTTACTACATTAGTACTGAAAAATCAATAAAAAAACACTAATTTGGACATATTTGAGAAAAATCCTTTTGACTCACTTTGGGATGTCCCAAATGAAAGGTTGGCTTTTTGTGGTGTTTGATAGTTTTTGTTCTTAAATTGTAATTATTATAAACTTTTTTCTATGAAAAATTAATTAAAAAGTATGAAAAAATTTGTAAAAATTCATTTTAAGAAGAGATTAAAAAAAGGCACCAAATTAAAGAAATCAATGTATAATATGACACATTGAATGTTAATTAAAATATAAAAAAAATTATAATAAAATAATAATCTATTTTATAATTATAATAATTAAAGGATTAATTTACAAAATATGAAAACTCATGCAAACCTGCTGTTACTGGTACAGAGGTTTCCAACTACCATAGAAAATTAGAAAGAAACAGTGATATTTAGACTGCAATACAAGTCATCATCCATTCTTTTAATTACTCCATAATTTCAAACCAATAAAATTTCGGTAAAATAAAAAAATAAATGAATAAAGACAAAAAGATCACGTGGGGAACTCATTGGAGATGGTTGATCGCAATGTAAGAGCATGACTTCGCCACGCGCCTTCGTGTGACAGGTGCCCTCCCGCCACACTCCATTGCCAGAAATCAACCCTCTTTTCTCTCCCTTCTGCCCTAATTTTAATTTTTCCCACAAATTATACTGTTTCATCTCTCGCTTCGAACTCTCACTTCATCCTCTACCCTGATTCACAACCCCAAATATTCCAATTCTATTCCTTCGGAATCGTCTTTCACCAGGTACGTAAGCAAACCCACTTTGCTCTTTCTGCAGTTATATATTCTTCTTCCTTTTTCTTCTTATTGGGTGATTTGGTCGTTTCTGCTTGATCCGTGGAATTTCCTGATGCTCTGTTTGTTTTATATGAATTGTGGACATTAAAGTTGGGAACTTGGCTTATCGTTTTTTTTCCCCTCTTATGGAATCACAAGGGAAGGAATTGATTGCATCTGGAAACATGGATTTTACTTTGTCATTAGCAGCTTAAAAATAATTCAGATTTTCCATTTTCCTTGTATTCCATTTTTATGACTATTCCGTTTACATGCCCTTGGCTTTTTCCTTTTTTCTTTTAAGAGTACAAAATTGAGGTAGTTTTGTTTTTCTACTTCAGGAAATTTTGTTGCTGGAAGAATTGTTTACATCAGGGATAGCTGGTTTTGTTAATATGGGATCAGAGAGTCTGGCCCCGATGGTTGAGACATCAAAAAACAGGTCAGGGTTTCTAATGCTTTTGTACACGCACACAAAATGATAATCTGAGATGTGATTTCACTACATAAATAAGAAATACCCGCAAAACAAATGAAAAGCCTTCTTAGATTCAAAAGCTTTTTTGAGGTCCTTTAATTTCAGTGGAAAATGGCTTCATTGCTTTTTATAGTTGATGCAAAACAAATGAAAAGCCTTCTTCACTGAATTTTATTAGTTTATATTGATATATTACTATCTTATCCTTTGTTCTTAGATCGGTTTTGTTAATACACATGATTAAATTGTCTCTCTTCCATAATTTTCTTTGGAAGGAAACTGCCTGAAATTGTTTAATAAATTTGATGTATTGAATTTGTGCAAGTATAAATGTCCATCATTCTGTGAGTTCAAATATTGTTGTTATTAGTTACTTCATCTGCCTGTACTTGTTACCACAAATTTTAAATTTAGTCATAACTACGGTTAGCAAGTAGTGGTGATGGTTGGTGGCAGTGGCGGTGTAGTAATATTTATAAAATTAATAACACTATATGCTAGGTGTGTCTTACACAAATAGTTTATGTGGAATAATCGGTTCATTATCTGGAATTCTGGATTCAGTTTTCGTAAACTTGATTTGCTTCAGGTCTTCTCCCGGTAAAATGAACCAAGGGAAAGTTCCTAAGAGAATTCACAAGGCTGAAAGGGAGAAAATGAAGCGTGAACATTTGAATGAACTCTTTCTTGATCTTGCCAACGCACTTGGTAACCTCTTGTGCCACTATGCTGTATCTTTAATATGTTCAAATTTTACTGTCGCTGTTGTTTGCTCCATTCAACATGACATTTACATTTGCTTTTTACTTTTGTGTATCATGTCACCTTTGACATGTTGCCTGATATGGTTTTATGTGCTTTTTTTTCTTCCTTTTCTTGGGGTTGTTTTGGTGATGGTGCGGGGACAGATCTAAATGAGCAGAACAATGGAAAGGCTTCCATATTGTGTGAAGCTTCTAGGCTTCTAAAGGATTTGTTCAGTCAGATTGAATCCCTCAAGAAAGAGAACGTGTCTCTGTTGTCTGAATCTCATTATGTAAGACTGACACTCTTTTTTCCCCTTTCCCATCATTTTACCCTGTTGAGACTACTGCATGTTGAATTGTATTGGGAAGAGTTTTTATTATTGACATGGAATACTTTCTGTTTAAGTAATCTTTTGGCCAGTTACTTGAGGTGATTAGCATTTAATCATACTTTGGAAATTGATACTTTGATGCCTTGTATCTGGTTGTCTCATGTGATAACCTTCATTGGGCAGGTTACCATGGAGAAAAATGAGCTGAAGGAGGAAAATTGTAGCCTAGAAACTCAAATTGAGAAACTTCAAGGTGAGATACAGGCTAGAGTGGCTCAATCCAAACCTGACCTGAATGCACCTCCTCATTTGGAACTTGAGCCACCAGAGCAGACAAATTTCCCAGGACAGAGTCTCCAATTGCCTACCATAGAACCTATGCAGCAAGGACCAGCGGTTTTGGTTGTCCCCTTTCGTCCTGATCTTCAAGCTTCATTTCCAGCTCCTAATGTTGCTGAGCTAACACCAAAACCTACATCTGTTGTCAGTAAACCACATGCCAGGTATCCCACACCAGCAGATTCATGGCCATCACAGCTGCTTGGAGAGCAATAAACTTCAAGCTAAACATGTTAATTTGTAGAGTTCTAGTTTCAGTATTGGTATAACCTGGCAACTACCTTTCCTAATAGCAATGCCGCTCTGGAGCTTTCCTGTATAGATTATATATATTCAGCGATCTAAGAGAATTTTACTCAGTTCTATTTCGCCTTATCTAGTTACTGACTTATGACTCTAATTAGTCCATTTTCTTTTGGTTTGTTTTCAAAGGCTAAAAGCCTCTAGTTTTTGTAGATTTTTTTCTTTCTTTTTTTGTGGTGACCATGTCTGATAATTAACCACGACAAATGAGTGGATGCGTCTATTCTAGGATGAAATAGTTTCTTTATGTTTGTTTTTTATGACCTTATCCTTTCACAGTAGTTTCACTTGACAATCAAGATATTAATCCTTCGAGGAATTGTTAGGTGTGGGGATCTCTTCTAACAATTTTTTTTATTCCACATAAATGAATCCAAAGATCAAATCTAAAATTTAAGGGACTCCAATCTCTTCTATTGGGATAAACATAGTTTGGTGTGGATGAAACCTTTCCTTGGCACTTCTTTTTTATAATAAAGTATAGAATAAACTACTTTCCATCTTGTCTTCAATATAAATTGGCCATTATTCTTCTTTCCTTTGGCGGGATGGGTTTAATTATTCTCCATCCTCCCTTTTTATAACAACCTCTTGAGAATTTTATTTTGACTATTTTTATAAGATCTTTTACAAAGTTTTATAAGTATTTATTAGTTTTTATCATTTTTATCCTTTATAATTAATGAACATTTGTAATTTTCAAGAGTTGGTTAAGATGAGGAATTGAATAGAGTGTAATTTTAAATATGGATAAATTTTGTAGTTAGAAGAGATTTTTTAAAGTAAATGCATTAAAACATGTTTTTTAATATGCGTGTTTGAGTCAAAGAGAGACTTATAAATTAGAGTAGAGTAGTTTCATAAGGGTCACTTTAATGCTATGGAGTGAAGGGCATAACTTATAGAGGGTAAGATTGTTCTTTAGTGTATGTAACTTCAAATAGACCAGACACTGTATTTTCTACTATAGAGGTGTTCATATTCAATCCAATGCAAACATAAAATATCGATCCAAAAAATCGAAAATCAAAAGTTTGAAAACTGTAAAAATCGAATTTCTTTTATTCCAATTTAGTCGAAATCAAACTTAATATATACATATATTATTTTATTTATAAAATAATCATATATTTACGAAACTACTTATACTAATATACTTTTTATGATTTTATTATCTAATATTATTTTAATATCTCTATAAATATATTAATTTTAAACTAGTTTTAAATTTCATATTTCATGTTCTACTTTTTATATAATTTTGTATTTATATTGATAAATATAAGTTCCAATAAAAATATTTACTATTATTGTAGAATTTAATCACTTATATATAATATTTATAGTCTCTTTAAAAAATTGAAAACTGATCTAATCCGATCTAGATTTTTTTTTTACAATCTAGATCAGATTGTATCATTTTTTTAAAAAAAATAAAAAAATCGATTGGATGATGAAAAGATAAAACCACAATGATTAGTTCAGATGGTTTTTTTACCTTAAAACTCATCCAAAACGAACTACTAACACCCTTATTTTGTTATATTATGTGTTAGATTTTAATATGCTCCTAAAGAATCTTATGTCGCAACTATAAAGAGAATATTTAAATAGCAGACTTAGCCCACATGTTATATGGTTTGGTTTTTAAAATTGAGACTGAATTAATATCAAACATTTTTAGCCCATCCGATTTTATCAAAATAGCAGGCTTAGCCCACATGTTATATGGTTTGGGCAACATTTTTTAGCCCTAATTAAATTATGGTTTTTTATTGGCCCAACCCGTTTTAGCTCGAGGTCTACATTAGGCGAGCCTGAATCAGGCATGGTAGCCCATTTTGCCACCTTTATCCTACCCTTTGGTACAAGAAAGGAATAAATTTTGATCTTGTAGGCTATTATGATATTGATTTTGTTGAAAATAGTGTTGAGAGGAAAAGCATAAGTGGTGTATGTCCATTTCTTAGATAACCCCTCATCATGTGTAGAAAGCAAACACAATTTTCTTATCTACTAATTAACACCGCAATTATTTCGATTAGATGTCGAAATAATTATTTTATCTTTCCAATAAGACATTTCAAGTGCAAGATTTGAAGATGAAAGATGAGTTAAGAGCATGGAGGGCATGGAAGGTCTCAAAGTGGTTATAAGAAGTTACCAAGGGGAAGTTGTTGGAAGTTATTAGTAGTTTAGAAGGTTTTTATTAAATAAATGTGTTTAAATGTATAATTAACACATGTCCATTAGGTGGCAAAATTGTCAAGATTGGTAGTTAGAATTTTTGTCTATAAAATGTGTTTGTATGTGAACACCTAATTTTGTCGAGAAGCTTTTACAAATAAATTTACATTTCACTTTTATCCAAAATTTTTAATCAATTAACTCATTAATTAGTCTATAATTAGTAATTAATCAATTAATTAAAGGTTTAAGTTAATTAGTTAATCATTTGGTTAGTTAACTATTAACAAAGCAATATATTGATTAATTAATTTAACTTATATCATATGGGTATTGATTCTCTTTTAACAAAAATATAAAAAAATATCTATCAATGAATTAGCTAATCTAAAAAAAAAAAGAAAAATAATAAAAATAAGTGTTGATTGGTGTTGAGTCTCAAGACTTTAAAAGTCTAAGACATCCCACTGATAAGATTTCACATAACAAACATCATATAAGGTTTAAACGTCCAACGATAACTCAAACAATATATGAAAATTTAAACTGAATACATAAACGCCTCAAAGGCTCATTATACATAATTTGTATACATCAACTAGGATACCCCTGTACATGTGCCCTAAACAAAATAGAAAGGCCCGAAGGCTACACATGTACAGTCATATCCCTTAAAATAGTACAAGTATAATTCTAATCATCAAAGTAAACATCTAAGTACATAAAGGATCTGAAATCATCAAAATACTAAAGACTCCTGAGCATCTCCACGCTCACTGCCCTGGTCGGGGTGGAACCTGTGCATCTAGATATAACCACAAAACGTGTGGTGAGACAGATGTCTCAGTGAATATAACTATGCTCATGCAGTGTAGGAAAAGCAAGCAAATGCTATGCAACAGTAGTTAATCAAATAAGTGTCAAATAATACAATCATTCTCAACTCAATAACTGAAATACTCATAACCTTCTTTTCCCGGCAGACGAGGTCTTTTCACTAATTCTAAGGCCAGACCCGAGCTCAGACTACAAGGAACGTCTCCCTTGGGGACTAATACCCGCCACTTATTCTGGACTGAAGTCAAGTTTTCACACATTGTTCTGGACTAAAGCCAAATACTCATAATCTGGGGCGAAGCCAAATATTCTGGGCTGAAGCCAAACTCATTTTAGTCTTATTCTGGACCAAAGTCAAGCTAGATTAATTAGGGTTTGGTGGCCATAGGCAAAATTCATTTTCAACTTCCAATTTACAGGCTAATAATGCTAACAGTGTGCAAGTGCACCATGAATAATCAAACATAAAGCAATTTAGTCAAACCCTAACATACAAGGTCTAACCTATGCCATAATTCACAATGTATAATCTAAACCAATTAAAGAGCAAACAACAAGCATACAAGAACAAAAAAAGCTAAAGAAGGGGCTAGGAAGGAATTTGGGCTCATCCAAGAGATTTAACCAAGATGGAAGTTGGTGTGTGAGTTATACTCACCTCAAGGAGCTCAAATAGAAGGGAAAAGAGGTTGGGGAAGGTTGGGGGTGGAGGTCCTTGGCTCTCTCTTCTTTCTCCAAGCTCCAAAGTCAATTTCTCTCACTAGGAACCCTCTCTCTTTCTCAAAACGAAGAAGAAAAGAAGAAGAATGAGAAATTTGTGCCCTAATTAATGTTTTTAAAACTGGGATGCGTGTTCTCGCTCAAGAGAGCCCTTCTCGCTTGAGCGAGGGCGCTGAGAAAATTTTGAACTCGCATTCTCTCTTGAGCGAGAATACTCCAGAGAGCATTACCCCCTCTCTAGTTGAATTTCGCTTGAGCGAGACCCATCTCGCTTGAGCGAAATTCTTCCAGAGAGTACCCCTTCTTTGGATGGAATTAGCTTGAGGTATACCCTTCTCAGCGAAATTCTTCCAGAGAGCACTCAATTTGCTCCCCTGTTTATCGCTTGAGCGAGAGCCTCCTCCCTCAAGCGAGAAAACCATAACACAAATTTGCAAATTTTACTGATATGCTCGCTCAAGCAAACCCTTCTCGCTTGAGCGAGAACATCAGGAGTCAAAGTCCTGATTTCTCACTTTTACTCATTCTAATACAATTTTTCCCACCCATTCCTTAGTCCTTTTCACAAGACTATTACATTACACATTTTCTGCTATTACATTACACTATTACCTTTGCATCTGACCTCTTTACTTAAGTGTGCAGTATTTTAGAATTTGACTAAGTTGCAGATACAACTCTTCATCAAGTTCCAAATGAAAATACTAGAGTCAGACGCAAAATGACACAGGTCAGACTCAGAACCAAATGATGAAATCATATCTCAGAAATAAGAGTTGAAGCCTCAAGAACCTCAAATGCAACATCTGCTCAAAATTCTAAAAACATAAAGTCAGAATCAGAAATCAGACGCATTATCTCAAGTCAGATGCAAATCCAAGGTCAGACTCAAATGCAAGAACTCATACGCAAATGTCAAGTCAGACACATATGTGTTTTGCATCAAGTCAGAAGCAAGTACAAACGCGATGATGTAATCAAGTTCCTAACACAAAAGTACAAAGAGTTGTTGAAAGAAATCCCAACGACTGTAAACGGTTATACTCCAAGAGGAACTCAGAAGCAAGTGAGATACTGTGCGCAAGAGTACTAAAACTCTGTAGAAAAGCTTTCCACGTTTTTATTCTGTTAATCTTGCTTCTACCCCACGTACTCTTCACTGTTTATCAACTCTTTGAGTTATATTTGTGGGTTTATTAATTATATAAGAAACTTGTAACTTAACTTGAGGAACCAACTGTTGATTCACACTTTATATGTTTAAAACCTCAAATTAAGAAAAACTTATCTTTCATCTATTTCTGTTGTAACTCCTCCACCAAGTCAGAAGGTGTTTCTGAGTTGTGGTGTTGAGTGGAGAAGCTTGGAGAGGCTTTTACAAGACTACTTAGGACCCTAAAGAGGCCCTGCAAGGAGATTACTGAGTAGCTTGGAGAAGCCCGTGAAGGAAAATACTTAATTAGGAGCCTGAAAAGGCCCTGCAAGGAAAATACTTGCAACTTTAGGAAAACACAGGGAAACACTAGAAGGGGGGGTTGAATAGTGTTTCTATAAAACTTTAACGATTTTAGGAAACCTTTTCTGAAACATGTGTTTTCTGGAAAATTTCAGATAACTTAGCTGTTATCTGAAGTTTAGTAGCTGTCTGAAGTGGTTTCAGACAACTCAAAAATAGTTTTCAGGAAGTTGTTTTTAAAGTTCAAATGTTACAGCAATAGATTCAATTCCCTTCTTGTTAGCGTAAAAACTTAATTGAAAAAGTTAAAGGATGAGAGAACTTAGCCAAGTATTTATCCTAGTTCACTCACTACCACTGTGAGCTACGTCCAGTCCTAGTGCCTAACATTGTAGTTGGATTTTCCACTAATCTCAAAAGATTACAAGTATTCTTTTCTGTCAAGCCTCTTCAGGCTCAACAACCAAATATTGTATAACAATCAAGCCTCTCCATGCTCAACACCCAAGTGTTTAAGAAATAAAAGATGGTTTAAGCTAGGGAACTACAACCAGTTCAGAGCTTAAACTAAGAATTGTACTAAGAACTGAGTATAACTCAGGATATGAAAGTTTTTATACAAGAATGAAAATTATTAGAGTGTTTTACAGCGTAAAACTTTGGCAGCATATGGACTCTTTTGTTCTTGAAAGTTCTCTCTATTTGCATGAGTCTTCATGAAGCTATTTATAGCAGCAGGTGAGAAGTCCATTGATACAATTTGAGGTCTTGGCAAGCGTACCAATATTGCAATAATATAACAGTTTGAAAAGTAGGGGTTGTCGTACCCACGAGGAACGGTTCAAAATAAATCCTTAGGACTCAAACTTACTGAGTAAATATGATTGAGAATGGTTGAATTTATTTTATGAAAAGTAAGTTTAAAGATGCAATAAAAAGAATCTGAGACAAAGAGAAATTTGAATGAAATTGAGCAGTTGAGAAACTAGGATTGAACTTCATCTATCGCACCCCTCTTGTATTTTAGGACTCAATAATATATAGGAATTTGCAATTAGTAATACTGAAGCACAAATAATTTTCATTCATATTGATTCCTCAAATATGAAATTCTTAGAACAATCTTTTAAACACTGATCCCTCGGATATTTAACAAATTGCCTAGCATTAAGAAAAATTGTTTTAAAGCTATCAATATATCTAACCCTATTCCTAGTGATTCAATCTATTGAGTGTTTTTATCCAAATCAGATTTAAAGAATTTCTTCCCAGCCAAATCAAGAAATCAAAATCTTAATTCCATTGGATAAATAGAATTAAGCATTAAGTAAAGAATAAAAACACCAGTATTGATAAAACAAGGATTCCTAAATATCAATGATCCAAAATACAAATGAGGTTTGAATCGACTACATTCAATCCTACAGAGAAGTTTAGTTACTCATGGTAGCCATTACAACCCACAAAAATCAAGAAGAAGAATAGCAGCGAAGCCTTCCAGCTCTGTTGTAGTCTCCCTCTTGCTCCAGAATGGTCTCTTTTCTTTTCCAAAACTTCGTCTCACCAAAACTCTCTCCATATATCTGAAAAACTATCTGATGACTCATTAAAACGCAAAGTTACGAGTCCTGCGCTTAACGCATATGAAGCGCAGGAAACAATAACAAAATGGGCAATCCTGCACTTTGCCTGCGCTCAGCGCAGGTGAAGTGCAGGAAGCAGTGACTAATTCCCCAGATTGCCTTGCCTTTGAATCTTGCTCTACACAGTTTCTGTCTCTCTCACTGCTCACTTGATGCTTGCTCTGTACAGTATTTCATCTTCTGCAAAAATTCCCAAAATTCTAATCAAAATAGCATCAAATTCAGATTTAATTTCAATTAATATAAGAGCCACAATTTAAGCAAAGAAGGGAAAAATTAGATTATAAATTCAATAATTCATAACCAATAAGTGTTGTAATTACATAGAAATTTAATCAATTCTAACACTTATCAACTCCCCCCAACTTAGTTTCTTGCTTGCCTTCAAGCAAGAAAATCAAATATAGACAGTTATTTACAATTCCTAACTATTAATTTGACTGACAAGAATACAATTTCAACATCTCTTGCTAGACAGTTATCACTTTCCAAATTTCTGATTAAAAATTAGAACCAAATGGTGACTCCAATTATCAATTAAAATAAGATAAAAGTGCATTCAATCTCTCAAGAACAGCAATTGTAACAACAAATGATAAAATCACGGAAATCCTCTCAATTCTCACAGGTAAGTGTTTCCATCAATTTTTTCATTGTAGTTGAACAATTAAAATTGCTAGTTGTTTTCAGTTAACATACAACAACATAATTAGCATGGATCATAAGGTCTTTCTTGGGTTGTAATGAGGTCTGGCTACCAAGAAATCATCGTTTTTCAGGATATATCAATAAACACAACTTTCAAGAAAAGAGAGCATAACTACAATTTAAACAATTTTCTCAAATGACTCTCAATTCACCATCTCTTTCTTGGATTCAAACATTTTTGCACATATTTTTTTTTTGCCTCTTTTTGTAATTCACTCCTTTATACATATACAATCTTTTGTTTTTGGGGGTAAGGAGTGAATTCCATTACTCACTCTGCCCTTTTTCAATTACAATCAACCAACCAATACCCATTCTTATTGAATAAAATGCACATATGCTCTCTATCCCTAAGTGTGTAAGGGAAAAGGATTATGATTAATAACAAGGCTATGGTGCAAAATCCAAGAAAATTTCAAGCTCAAATGGGGTATCAAAAACAGGAAATATTATTCACAGGTTGGCTATTTGGCACTGAGTAATTTACATTTTTAACAAGTTGCCTTAGTCACTTCCATGCTTTTCATGTGAAGTAACAAAACTAAAAACTCAAGCAATAGCAATTGACAAACAACAGTGAAAACTCTCAAAGTGTTTGGTCACACAAACTCACAAGCTTATGGTTGTTTTCCTTGAGTAAATCACCTATTGCACAATTAACTACCTTAATTAATTTTCCTGCACAAAAATCCTAATCCTAACTGATTATGAACTCAACCACTTAATTCCTTTTTCTCCTCTTAATTCAGTTAGTTTGACTGACTAGCTTTGAGACATTGAGTTGAACTCCAATCATCAAATTCTTTATTTCCTAATTCCTAAGTCCTAAGTTAAAATTACTAATCCTAATTAATTTTTTTTATATATTCCTAATTATAACGAGAATAAAACAAAATTCTAATCCTAACTTAATCAAGAAAATGCTCAAATGAAACAAAATAACAATCATAACATAATTGTTGCATATTGTACAAAAGTATCAAATAAAATAAAAAATAAGAAAAGAAAAGAAAAATAAAAGAACAAAAAAAACACCATGTAAAAAAAATCAATCATCCTCTGCATCATGTATCTCCTCATCATTTGCTGCTCCAGCTCCATCTGCTGCTGCTGCTCCACTCCCCAAAACAATAGGCCTGTCCCCAGGCCACTGCAAATATGCCTGAAATTGCTCCGGTGGCATGCCTGGGTGTGGTCCACTCACATTATGGTACAAAAAGTCCTGGAGGTGAAGCATCCCTCTATGAACAGCTATGTTCTGTCGACACAGGTGCTCCATGAAGATGTGGGGTGGAATGTCAGCTGGTGGTGGTTGCTGTGGTGGTGGAGAGTGGTGGTTGTCCTGGGGATCTGGAGGCGGCTCCAGCTCCTCATCCGGTATACAATAAGTCTCAATATAACTCCTAGTGATAGGTGCCTTGATAGGAGCGGTAGGGTGGACCTCAACCCCCTGGGACTGGAACAAGGCTATGATGAGGGCTCAGAATCCCAAACTGATCTTGGAGCGTTCACTACGACGCTCTACTGCAGTCCTAACCATAAGATGGAGCTTCTTAGAAATAACGCTGGCTATGTCAACATCCGCAGCAGAGAGAATGCAATAAAGGAGGTGCGCTGTCTCAATGGTGATATCAGAAACATGGTTGGTTGGCCTGACATTGGCCAATAACAGGACCATCCACATCTGGGAGATGTTGCGCAAATCCTTCCTCATAATCCTGGCTGCCTCTCCATATTGATTAACTTCATATGTCCGCCCTGACAAACAGAGGTAGTGATCAGTCTTGGTATCCAGCTCGCCATGCCCATAGTTCCCAATCTCTCTTAGCATCTGATGGTACTGGCATGGAAAGTCATCCACATCATCGGGAGATGGGCTGCCTAAAAAGTCACTGATCATATCACGATCGTAGGCTACCCATCTTCCCCTCACGTAGGACCTCTTATCAACTACACCACCCGGCTCGCCCATAGCATTGGAGTAAAACTCCCTGACAAGCTCTGGATCATAGAATCTATCTGGCTCAGCCATTCTCCTCCATCTCCTCCTGGTGATCTCCTGGTTGAACTCGTCGAACTCCTCAGCATTGAGTTCTACTCTTCTTTCCACAATGAAGTTACAGTCTTGATATAACTATTTTTTGTCTTGGGCCTATGCATCCTTGAATTTTCCTGCATCAAATGGAGGGTCAGACCGTTCCCTCTTACCTTTACTTGCCCTGGAACCAGAAGGATTAATAGTGAGGCCTGCGGTGATCTTGGTATGAACCATTTGCAAAAGTTTAACCCAGAATATCAACCATATATCAGTATAACTCATATGCAGATAAACTGAACAGCCACATTCTAAATATCAGCAATAAAATCATAGACAAACTTGCAATGCATGAACAATCAATGGCATCATATTCCTCAGTGGAACCAACAGTACCCAAAACAGAGCATTCATGTGATAAGTGTTATCAGGCTCAATCAAACAGGATTGTTCAAGCATTCAACAGAAAATAGTCCTAAACTCATTTAGAATGGGCAGTGCAAATATTAAAGCATAAATCGAGCATCACCACATTAGACCATATCAAAGTGTAATATCACAGTGCACACCAACAGTCTCAGTTTAAACAATCAACCACAGCCAACTTATCACCCAAAAGCTACAATGATGAACAATCCTAAAAATATTCAACTCTACAAGCCTAAGTCTGCTAGCCTAAGGTGTAATCAATCAAAACATAGAAACATAGGATTTTAATCGGTAAAAGTTAAACAAAAACTCAAAACATACCTTATACAGGAAACAAACTAAGAATGGAAGAGGTTTGTGGGTGAAAAAGGGAAGAAAAAGGGAGTAATCTGCAGAGGAACGCGCACAAAAGCTCTTGAGAAAAACAGGGGAGAAGGTTTGAATGACCCTTCCCTTGTTTCAGTTCAAATATATGCAACAGCGCGTACCTGCACTTCACTTACGCTCAGCGCAACTGAAGCGCAGGTGTCAGTTATTCAAGTAGCGCGCCGCTGCGCTTCATCCTGCGCTCAGCGCAGGTGAAGCGCACAAAACAGAATGTTTTTGACCTTTCTGTGCTTTACCTGCGCTGAGCGCAGGTGAAGCGCAGAAAACAGTAAGTTTTTGAACTTTCTGCGCTTTACCTACGCTAAGCGCAGGTGAAGCGCAGAAAACAGAATCAAAGCTCTGCAACACTTAGTCAAATTTTTCTGCTACTTCCCAATGATCAAGGTTTCCACTTTTCTCTCCCTCACACTCGTTCAACGAGTTCCTAACAATTCCTAAACTAAACAAACAAAAAAACCTAACTAACATATAATATATACAAACCACAACAAAATCAAAATGTAAACTGTAAAAATAACAACTAAAACACTGGGTTGCCTCGTAGGAAGCGCTCATTTAACGTCATATAGCTTGACGCCTGTTTCTTTATGGTGGCTGAAACTGGAATCTTTTGGTGAGCTTTTGTGCTGCACCCTTGATTTCTCTGGGCAGTAAACCTCCCCATACTCTTGCCTCGGAACAATTTTTAGTGTGATTTAACTCTAACCATTTGGGCTTCTTTCTGGAATTAGACCATGCTGTTGAATTCTTTGGCCTGACTTTTCTTTTCTTTGGCGTCTTGTTCTGATATGAATGGGTTTTCTTCTCCTGAATCTTGGAAGATTCACAGTTGTCCGCTCTCAATTCCTTTGCTTCACAAGGGTCTTTGATAGGAAATACACCTGATCATTTTGTTCTCAATCTGACTTTAGGCTCTGAATTTGATTTTCTTGGCCTGATTTTTCTTCTTTTTGCTCTACTAATGTCAGTGTATTCACTTGTCTTTCTCTTGTGCAGCTTGGAAGGTTTAACACTTGCAAACTACCTTTCTTTATCTTCCTTTGGAGGGCTTTCAGGATATGGCAAGTTCTTCAGTCGTGGGACTACTCCTCCTTTCTCTGTCCTTTTCTCACTATCCCTTTTTTTTTCACTCTTTTTCTCTTTTTCTTTTTCTTTTTATCTATTTACACTCTCACATTTATTGTTTTCTTCCTCCCCTTCACAATCACTCTTTTCTTTACACTCAATCTTTTCTATTCCATCTTCTTCTTTTTCTTCTACTTCTGCTTCATCTTCTTCTTCTTCTTAATCAGGCAGATTGTTATCAATTCCCTTCCCTATCATTTGACCACTTATGGTGGTAATATCATCACACTGTTCCTTGGGGTTGGGTTGTGAATTTGTTGAGATTTGTCCTGACTACTGGTTAGCTGAACTTTCTGCTAACTGTCCCATCAGAGTGTCAAGAGTTTTTCTTGATGCTTCTATATTCTTCTGATATGTCATAGAGAATTGCAAGAATTCTTCAAGAGTATCATCCAATTTTGATCTTCCTTGTTGAACTGAAGAGTAACTTTGCTGCTGTTGGAAAGAAGGTTGCATGTAGAACGAAACAACATCTTGTTGCCACCCAAAGCTCTGATTCTAGTTACTTCCCCAATCCAACAAATTTTTTTTAAGATAATTGTTGTAGTTAGAGAAGTTACCACGAATCTATATGCTGGAAAAATATTCTGGTTCTTGCTGCATAACATAATCTCCAAGTGTTCTTCTTGGTGGATTTTGCCATTCACCAGCCATGATTGGTTCAACTTTTGGGTCAATTGGAGTTGATGTGTTGGGAGGAGTGGAAGATTCTCCTGCGATCTGTCCTTGCCTTTTCTTCCTGTTTCTATTCATTTTGGAGGTCTTTTCAATCTCCGGATCAAATTCCAGTTGGTCTTGATGTACCTGACCTCGCAAGATCATAAATCACAAAGAACTAGAGCAAGAATTAGCGCAACATAGTTAAATAAAGAAATACTGCAGAAAAATAAATAAAAAATATAATTACAGCTCAATAGAAAGAACTAAGAATTTAATTCGAAACACCGTTCCCCGACAACGGCGCCAAAAATACTCGTTGAGATCTTGGCAAGCGTACCAATATCGCAATAGTATAATAGTTTGAAAAGTAGGGGTTGTCGTACCCATGAGGAACGGTTCAAAATAAATCCTTAGGACTCAAACTTACTGAGTAAATATGATTGGGAATGATTGAATTTATTTTATGAAAAGTACGTTTAAATATGCAATAAAAAGAATCTGAGACAAAGAGAAACTTGGATGAAATTGAGCAGTTGAGAAACTAGGATTGAACTTTATCTATCGCACCCCTCTTGTATTTTGGGACTCAATAATATATAGGAATTTGCAATTAGCAATACTGAAGCATAAATAATTTTTATTCATATTGATTCCTCAAATTTGAAATTCTTAGAACAATATTTTAAACACAAATCCCTCGGATATTTAACAAATTGCCTAGCATTAAGAAAAGTTATTTTAAAGCTATCAATATATTGAACCCTATTCCTAGTGATTCAATCTATTGAGTGTTTTCATCCAAATCAGATTTAAAGAATTGCTTCCCAGCCAAATCAAGAAATCGAAATCATAATTCCATTGGATAAATAGAATTAAGCATTAAGTAAAGAATAAAAACACCAATATTGATAAAACAAGGATTCCTAAATATCAATGATCCAAATAAAAATGAGGTTTGAATCGACTACATTCTTCCTACAGAGAAGTTTAGCTACTCATGGTAGCCATTACAACCCACAAGAATCAAGAAGAAGAATAGCAGCGAAGCCTTCCAGCTCTGTTGTAGTCTCTCTCTTGCTCCAGAATGGTCTCTGTTCTTTTCCAAAACTTCGTCTCCCAAACTCTCTCTGTATATCTGAAAAACTGTCTGACGGCTCATTAAAATGCAAAGTTACGAGTCTTGCACTCAGCGCAGGTGAAGCGCAAGAAACAATAACAAAATGGGCAATCATGCGCTTTGCCTGCGCTCAGCGCAGGTGAAGCGCAGGAAGCAGTGACTAATTCCCCAGATTGCCTTGCCTTTGAATCTTGCTCTACACAGCTTCTGTCTCTCTCATTGCTCACTTGATGCTTTCTCTGTACAGTATTTCATCTTCTGCAAAAATTCCCAAAATTCTAATCAAAATAGCATCAAATTCAGATTTAATTTCAATGAATATAAGAGCCACAATTTAAGCAAAGAAGGGCGAAATTGGATTATAAATTTAATAATTCATTACCAATAAGTGCTGTAATTACATAGAAATTTACTCAATTCTAACACTTATCATACAACCGTTTAGAGATAGCATTAAATGTCGTTAATCCCACTGTGAGACATCTCCTGATAGCTTCTGACACGGTACAAGGTTTCAGTTCTGCGCTGACTCTATTCCGACACACTGAAAATACTGCATAGTAGGACTTTCCTTTCTGGTGCATGTAATTCAAACATTTTGAAAAGTCTCTGTTCTGTTTGCCTTATATAGTAAGCTGAATGCATGTTGCAGAAGGCGTTGAATAAGACTTGAGTCTTCATCAGAAATCTTCATAGGGCTTCACCCTTCAGATGGCTTCTGACTTCAGACGCCTTGCCAGGTCAGATGGCTTCAGACAGCTTCAAACTTCAGAAGGTTTTTGGCTTCAGATAGCTTGACACTGCAGAAGGCTTTACATCTTCATGCAGTAGGCCACTTCAGATGGATTCACTTTTTCAGACAGCTTGCCACGTCAGAATGCTTCATGACTTAAGAAGGCCATCTTACTGAAATCAGAATACACGTTAAAAGCATAAGCATACTTGCATAAATGTCACTTAACCAAATTTGTTATTCATTAAAACTTGGAAAGTGAGACTCAACTATTATTAATTCCTTAATAATCTTTTTGAGACTTAACATTCTCCCCCTTTTTAATGATGACAAATTTGTTTTAAACTTAAAATCTGAAAGAGGTTAAAATAATTAAGATAAGGTAAGAAATTTCTCTCCCTCAATCAGATAGCTCAGGATTGATTTTTAACTTAAGATTTTATTAAGTTCTTATGGTGCTCCCCCTGAGTTAGATACTCCTTTTGCTTCTGTAAGACCTTACACTTCAAATTTATTAGTTTATACTCCCCCTTTTGTCATCAATCAAAAGGGTGATCAGAGCTTAAACATTAATTAGAGCATTAAACTGTGTTTATCAGAGCATAATAATATAAGATCAAGTAAATCAGAACATACTTCAATAAATAGTCATATTATTAAAAACAATTCAGAGCAAAATAACATAAGGACAAAAAGAGTGTGTGTGGCAACACGTCATTGACTATTCCTTCTTTTTCAAAAAGACTTCCTTGATCATTCCAATCAATTCAGCCTTGGCTTGGCTTGGTCAATCTGGGATATGACAGTTGCCTTGATTTCCTGTTGCCCTGCCTGGATTTGCTGTTGCTCTTGCAGAATCTTGTCTTTCTTGGAGGCTAACTCAACATTCTTCTTCTCAAGCTTTTGAACTTTAACTCTTAGAAGCATATTCTCCTCTTCAACATCCAACAAAGGCTCATAGAAAATGGTTGAGATATGCTTGCATATGAATCTGAAGTAGCTAAAGCCCTTGGGCAACCCATACTCAGCAACATTCTTCACATCATAGAAATATTCTCTGTTAAGGTTTGGAAACCACAGAGGCCAATCTTCTTTAAGAGGTTCAGACAGAGGGAATTGTCCTATGAAAAAGTCACACTTCTCAAAGACAGAAAGCCCTGTGTAGGTCATGGAGTCTTCATCCTGTCCTGACATCCCAGAAGCTAATCCAGCTTGTTCTCTGATGCTCTAGTAGGATGACCATACCCAATCCCAATGTTGGAATTTGAATCTAGACTAGAGGATTTTGACATAGACCTGAGGGTCAAGAACAAAGAGACAAGTGTGGTCATATTCATTATTCAAGTAAGTATAGGATGTTTGTGCTTGAAAATAAGCAAGATTAATAATTGAAACAATGAACCAACTTGATCAAGGAAACCGAACCTGAAGCCGAGTGAGTGTGTGTACCCCATAGATTATTTTTTAAAGTTCTCACTCATAACTTGTTATTTAATTTTGCCTGAATTTTTTGTTGTCACTAAGCAAAGAATGCATGGAAATGATTAAGGTACATTTGTTTGTGTTAATGTTAAAACTCAAGGCCAAATAACCAACCTATGCACAATGTATGTTTCATCTTTTATCAGTGGCCTATTTGAGTCATGATTTTGTTCTTAAATTATGCACCCTGGGCCTTAATTGTAAGTTTGACTGCCAATAGAATTCATACCTAAGGGAGAGAGATCATTGGTACATTTTGTACACTAGAATGGGTATCAGTTGGTTTTTCTGATATGGAGTGAAGTGAAGGGAAGCAAGTGGTTATAAGTTGGTTCTTTCCTCTGAATAGTAGAATTGGTATGCTACATTATCATTGTATGTGTTGTGTATTTCTAAAAACAACTTGTAAAGTAAATAGAATGAACTTCGTTATGTAACTGATTTAATCAGAGGAAGTAAATGTAGAGTTTTAGGGGGCATCCAAGTTTTGAAAAGATTGAGGGTACATGAAAAATTGTGCAACATGTATAAATTTTCTCTTTCTTTAATCTTTCTTTAAGTTTATGTATTTTGGATATCCTGAAAAACCATGATTCTTGGAAGCCCAAAGACATTGCAACCCTTCAAAGACCTTAGGGTCCATGCTAACTATGTGTATGTGGTTTGATTGAAAATGATTAACAAAGTTGATCTGTACAGTTTCAGTGAGGAATAAGAGAAACACTCACTAATGTGAGGCACATAATATTTGAATTTGTATACTTTGAGAGTATGTCCTTGAGTAGGGTTCATCAATTGTTTCTTTTGTTTTTCTTATAAATGAAGTGTATTTATATCCTGTTTTTACTTGAATTTGGAGACACCGCCTTTGTTTGTGATTGACATTTCAATGGAAGAATTAGAATTGTTTTGGAAACAAATTGGGGTTGATATCTATCAAACAATTTTTAGATACTTAATACATGATAGTTCTTTTTGGGTTCAATTACTTTGCTTAAGGGCAAGCAATATTCTAGGTTGGGGTAGTTGATAAGTGCTAGTTTTCAATATAATTTGACTGAGTTTAAGCAATTATTATTTATAAATTCATCATTTTAAATTCCAAATTCCCCTAATTCAGAATAATTGAATCTACGGGTAAAGGGGAAGGCTTAAAGCAATGAATAAAGAAGCTCAATAAGGATATGATTTTGTTTAAATTTCGCTTGAGCGAATTTGTTCTAGAAACAAGCATTTGAACAAGCATTTCAGATACAGCCTGATTTTTTCTCAAGCAAAAATGCCTTCCTTCAGCATGAAGTACTTTGCTCGCTTTAGTGAATTCTTCTTTGCTCAAGCAAAAATTCATTTACCCAATCTGTGAATAGACAAAACAAAAGGAAAAGAGGAGCAGAAAAGAACGTATAGAGATCAAAAAGAAAAAAAACTAAGCGAAAGTGATGGAGAAGCTTCGGAGTACACGTTCTTAATCGATTTTTATTCATTTTCTTCTGTTTTCATGGTTGCCATCTTCTTTTTGGGATTGAATGTAATATTCAAACTCAGATGTATTCTGGTGATTTACTTATATAGTTGTTTATTTCTGTAGATGTTGGTGATTTCATTCTACTCTTAATTCTTGATTCTATTTGGTCGATAGTTTCTTATTTAGAATCTAAGGATTACCTAGAAAGCATTTATTCGAATCAGATTCGAATGAAATTATTCAGTGTCTTTTAATATTAGGAATAGATTTTAATACATTGATTGCTTTCTAACACTTGTTTTTAATGATGAAAAATTTGTTTAATGTTTGAGAAATCGACATTTTGGGGATGTTCTTAGAATCCTTATATACGAGGAATCGATATATAAAAATATTAGTGTGTTGCATCTACATATATACCATAGACTTCTATATTTTTAAATCACTGAAATATGGATGAGGAAGAACGATGGAATTCAATGTCAGCTTTACTTATTGAAATCTCAATCATCTTTATAATCATATTTCTGATTTATGCTTCAATATCATATCCTTTTTATCAATGTTATTAAGCTTGGTCTGGTGATCAACTCGGTCGAGGTACCAAGTCAATGGGTCACCGGTCGAACCAATGAGTTACTGGTTGAACCGCTTAAATCGGTATATGTTAAAACATATATATTTTATATTAAAAATTTGAAATTTATAAAAAATAATTAAAAGGTAAAATATTAATCAATGTTTTTAAAAATTAGATTGATAATTGAACTAATAAAATCATTTATTTGTGATTTATTAATAATTAATGAAAATAAATAAATTTAAATACATATTTTATATTATCTATAATTTTTAAAACATTCTAATTGTATAAACTTAAAGGGGGAGATATTAAATGAGAGCAGGTGTGTATTATATATAAACTAACACATATATATTACCAAAATGGCTTAGCAGCGCAACGGTAGGCACTCTTCCTTACATGCGCGGGACCTTTGTTCGAACGTTCAAGAATGCATTTTTTTCATTTTTAGAAGTGCAGGAGGACCAACATCGATTTGACCAAGCGTTGAGTTGTTAACCCGCGTTGAGCCGTTGACCTCTACCGAGTTAGGAACGGTTTATGACCAGTCTGATAACGTCATGCGCGGCTCAAATGCAGAAATGATATGATAAATATAATCAATGTGTTTTTAAATTTGCGGGATAAATAGAACGTCAAACAAAGTCCCTATGGATACGACAACCTCATTCACTACTAAAATATAATTGACTTTTTTGGTTCGCTTCCGTAAATTCAACAAAACCATAGTTGGCGTTGGCTCTCTATTACATTTAAGGCATGGTGTGTTATTCCTACATTGATAGGGGTGGTTCTTGTTTCCAACGAAAATTTGGAAAAATCAAATATGAATTTATGTCTATTTTATAATAGTTAGGAGAAAAAAGAAATTATTAAAGTTTAGATACAAATATATATATATATAAATATATATATATATATATGAGGAGGGTTATAATTACACCGGTGTAAGTTACACCAAGTATTACACCGCTAATAACTACAAATCGAATATGTTATTTAGTAATCCAACCGTTGAATTATGTTTGTTCATCATCATGATTATATGTGCTAAATTTCGTAAAATTTTGACACTAATAACTTGATAATCAAATGGTTGGATTTTTCATATATTTCAAATAATATATAACGTTAATCTTGAGACATGTCAATGACATATCAAATAATTTCGGATTAATGTAAAATTTTATATGTATGATCTATATGATAGTAACTTTCAATCCAACGGTGGATTATTTAATACAATGATCCGTTAAAAAATTATTCAACGGTGTAACACTTGGTGTAACTTACACCGGTGTAATTATAACCCTATATATATATATATATATAGATAGCATGAAACTTAATATATCTATCATGGTTTTGAATTTCAATATACAACTTGCAACATTAAGGTTTTAGAAGTCTATATGGGTACATTATGACACAACTTTCCATAATTTTAAGATTGGTAAAATAAATACAACTATGACCATCTTCACAATTAAAAACTTTGGTACTTGGTAACCACTTAGGAAACATATGTGGAACCTTTGATTAAGTGCAGGTTTGGATTTAGAGTTATTATACCAAACATTATCTATATAAAGCTTATAAAACAATGCTTCAAAAAAATTAATTTTTCACTTTTATGAATATAAGTAATATCATAAAATGACATTATTTGAAGAAAACTTACATCTAATCAAACTGATAAGATATATTAAAAGAGGATTAAATTTAAAGGGCATTATAATGAAAGTACTTGCATAATTAAGGGACACACCTATGAGATCCATTCTTCAACCACGAACCTAATCTTATGTATTTTCATACATTTATTATAATTTAAAACCTTCTCTTTAATCGAGATAACCATTTGATCATATCCCACCAAATATACCAATGAAGGTGAAGAAGGATTAAAAGAAAAAAAGACTTATTAATTATTTCCATAACTATCTCTAATTTAGGAGCGAGGTTCAAGGATTGTCTATGTAGTATCTGTCTGTCTCTTATTACTTTCGCCTCTTGAGTTCCATACAAAGAGTAATGTCGCCTTCAACTTTGTAATCTTCCTCTTTGTAATCATCCCTCACCAGTGGAAAGCACCCCACTTTTTCACAGTTGAATTCCCTCGGAAATGGTATTCTTGCTCTCCCGACGATAGCTACTCCCTTTGAGGTTCCCGGATCATTCACAGACCTGAACCTTAGAACCTCCAAGTTGAGGAATGTATGGATATTAGGATACTCCTTGAGGAAAATGGTTCCATTTGCATTCCAGACAGGGTTTGGAAATCCTTTAACTATTCTTGTACGACACTCTTCACCCAGACTAATCCATAACAGTACACCATAATCCCTATTGTCCACATAAGGATAAAGGTAAGAATCATCGATGCCTTCAGCACGGACAACTCTTAAACGTAGATAAACTTCACAGTTGTCAATCCTCTGACTCTCCATAATTCTTGATTCAATATTATGTGGGTTGTAGTTGAAGTGTGAAAGCCTATTCTCCAATGGAACACCTTTAAGTAGAAGAAGAAAAAGAAGAAAAAATTGATTTCAATTAGATTTGAATTCCAAATTATAATGTATGGGGGAAATTTGAAGGAGACAGATCAATTCTAAATTGACACGATCTAAAGGTAGATTACCGGAAAAGAGAAAAAAGAATAAAATTAAAGAAAGCTTAATATGATGAGCATGTTATATAGTTGAGAAAATTAATTCTTCCCGGTATACTCAAGAGACAATACCTCAAGGTTTTCAAAGGCCAACTTCCCATGAGATCCTGACAAGAAAACGCAATACTTTGACAAAAGATTTTCGCCTGTGAGACCTATAAATATAAAAGAATTACCCGGTGATGGCAATACTCCTTAAATGCTATAATAAATAATGCGTTGACTATAAATAATGTTTTTTTTTAAAATATCATTTTCAAATGAATTTGTGCTTATGAAATTTTTAAAATAACATGATGCATGACACATTAATTTTTCTTTTCCCCCCTTTTTTATTTAATTCTTTTTATTTTGAAATCACTTTGAACTTTAATTAATATATATCAAGTTAGTTTGACCCACTTAAGGCGAATAAAAGCTCTCTCAAGACTTTTTTTTTCATTTTTAAGACTAGCTAGCATAAGACTTTTATAAAAGAAAGCCAATTTTTTTATCTTTTAAACTAATAAGATCAATATTATAATAATTCAGAATTAAATTTTACTTTAAAAATTAAATGAATTCATAGCCACTAGCATTTCCTATTTTAGGAAAAAAATATCAACTATTGATAAATAACTAAATGTAATGCTTATGTAATGAAAGTTCTATTTATATTTTAAATAATATTTCTAAATTTATTTTATTGAATTATATAAAACTTATTGCAATTTAAATACATAAGAAATATTTTATATACATTTTTATTAATTATAAAACATAATGAAATAATCAAGGAAATATATTTTGAGATTTTAATAACTAATTTATTTGAGACAATATTTTTATGTAATTTATGTATTTTATTTCCAAATGTAAAAATAAGAAGTCCCAACCTTTTGTTAATATTATTGTTAAAAATATAATATAACAAGGGAATATTGATGAAGTTCCTTAAACACATTATGATATATTACATTTTTGGGTTAACTCGATGGTAGCCAATTAATATATATTACATTTTTTTATACCAAAGGGTTGTGACTCAGTTGGCAACGCAAGCTGAGATTGTGGGAAGAGCTATCGGGTTTGATCCCCACTAAATACACTCTTCGAGAGGGGTGAGGAGTCTTAACGGTGACAATTAATACTTTTTTATATACTTTACATACCTCGCATCCTATTTAATACTAAAAAATTTCAAACCTTATATTGATGTCATTTTTGGCAATATAATATGTAGTTATCCATGGTAAAATTAAGGTGTTGACAAATATATTTCACATAAATTTTGTTGAAATCTCATTACTTTACAAAATTACTCTTGAATTAATTGAAATTCATTATCTTTCTCTTTCCATCTAATTACTCTATTGTTCCATTATCTCTCTACTATTTAATTACTCAATTGTTTCCACTAACGAGGGTACTTGTAATAAATGTTCTTATAAAAAGGATCTAGACAATCTCTAAAAGGTTCTTATGATTAATGTCAGAGGAAGTATAACATTAGACAATACTACTAATAAATAAATGCACCTATTAAATGAATTGTAACTTGTAGTATTTAAAGATGTCATATATTATGTTTAATAAATACAACATTTAATTTTTTTGTTAAAGTTATATTTGTTATATATATATATATATTTATGAAAAGCATTAATTATTTATGATAACATTTAATATTTTACATTTAATAAATAAAACATTTATTTAGAAATTAATGATATTAATGGTTAATTAGATTGAAACATATATGTATATTTTAATAATCATATTAAATATTACAATTAATATTTTGAAATAAACTTATACCATTAAATTTAGAGCATTAAAATTATGATACCCAAATTTTTGGAGTGTGGGAAGTGTAAGGAGGAAGATAAAAAGAGGAAAAGAAATGAGAAGATTGAATGTGAAAAATGTGATAATTAATATGATAGGAAAGAAAGAGAGAAATAGGGAAAAAAGGTGAGGAGGGTAGTGTAAACTAAGGTGGAAATTATGTAACGAAAACTAAAAATAGTGTTTTACACTTTTTTGTTAACTAAGGTGGAAATTATGTAACCAAAACTAAAAATATTATTTACAATAATTAATTTTTATAGTGGAGAGTATATATATTTTTACATTCATTTATTTTACACTTTCTTCCCCACTTTTTTTATTTCTCTTTTTCTCTCCTATCATATCAATTAATACATTTTTCACATTCTATCTTCTCATTTCTTTTCCTCTTTTTATCTCTCCTCCTTACACTTTTCACACTCCAAAAAATTGGGTATCATAATTTTAATACTCTATATTTAATGATATAATTAAGTTGATTGAAAAAATATATTAATTGTTATATTTAATTTGATAACTAAAATATACATATATTCCAATCTAACCATTAATATCATTAATTGCTAAATAAATGTTTCATTTATTAAATGTAAAATATTAAATATTATCATAAATAATTAATGTTTTTCATAAATATTTATACACATATTTAATAAATATAACTTTAATATTAAATGTTATATTTATTAAAAATAATATATGACATTTTTTGAATATTACAAGTTACTGTTCATTAAATAGGTGCATTTATTAATTAATAGTATTGTTTAATATGTTTGGTTTAACCCTTGGGCTATTGGTGATAGATAAAGTACTCCCAAAAGTAGCGACTCCAAAGCTCTGACCACCGTGCAGGTAAAGTTTGTCTAAGGTCGAAGTACATTTCCATTTCAACTAATCACTATTTTAAAAAATCATACAACTAAAATCAATATGATGTTGCATATATTTAAGACAAAGAAACAATACTTTTTTATTTTTTTTATAAAAAGGAATAGTGGAAGTAATAAACAATTACTCCAATTCTCATAAATATTAAAATCTCAAATGCTTCTCTATAAATATTTTAATTTTAGGTTAAACTAATACAACTGAAATAGTGTTTTACTCTTTTTTTGTTAACTAAGGGGGAAATTATGTAACCAAAACTAGAAACATTACTTACAATAATTAAATTTTATAGTTAAGAGTGATGATATTTTCACATTCATTTATTTTACACTTCCTTCCCCACTTTTTTCTTTTATTTCTCTCTTTCTCTTCTATCATATCAATTATCACCTTTTTCACATTCTATCTTCTCATTAATTTTCCTCTTTTTGTCTCTCCTCGTTACACTTTCCACACTCTGAAAAATTGGGTATCGTCATTTTAATACTTTATATTTAATGGTATAAAATGACATGAAAAATATATTAATTGTAATATTTAATATAATAATTAAAATATACTTATATGTACCAATCTAACCATTAATATCATTAATTTCTAAATAAATGTTTCATTTATTAAATATAAATATTAAATGTTATCATAAATAATTAATGCTTTTCATATATATATATATATTTAACAAAAATATTAAATGTTGTATTTATTAAACATAATATATGACATTTTTTAAATATTACAATTTACCATTCATTTAATAGGTGCATTTATTAATTAGTAGCATTATATAATGTTGAGTTTAACTCTTGGGCTAGAGGTGATTGTTAGATAAACCCCTCCCAAGAGTACCGATTCAAGGAATCAAACCACCATGTAGGTAAAGTTTGTCTAAGGTCCGAGTCCATTTCCATTTCAACCAACCACTGTTTTAACAATTCATTCAAGTAAAAACAATAAAATGTTTCATATATTTCAGACAAAGAAACAATACTTTTTTTTATTTTTTTATAAAAAGGATTAGTGGGAGTAATAACTAATTACTTCACTTCATAAATTTTAAAATCTCAAAAGTTTCTCTTTAAATATTTTAATTTTAGGTTAAATTAATACAACTTAAATAGTGTTTTACTATTTTTTTTGTCAACTAAGATGGAAATTATGTAACCAAAACTAGAAATATTACTTCAATAATTAAATTTTATAGTGAAGAGTGATGATATTTTCACATTCATTTATTTTACACTTCCTTCCCCACTAATTTTTTCTATTTCTCTTTTTCTCTCCTATCATCATTTTTCACATTCTATCTTCTCATTTATTTTCCTCTTTTTATCTCTCCTTGTTACACTTTTCACACTCCAAAAAATTGGGTACCATAATTTTAATGCTCTATATTTAATGGTATAAGATGACTTGAAAAAATATATTAATTGTAGTATTTAATATGATAATTAAAATATACATATATTTACCAATCTAACCATTAATCATTATTTGCTAAATAAATGTTTCATTTATTGAATGTAAAATATTAAATATTATCATAAATAATTAATGCTTTTCATAAATATATATTTAAAAAATATAACTTTAACAAAAATATTAAATGTATTTATTAAACATAATATATGATATTTTTTAAATACTCCACAAGTTGCCATTCATTTAATATGTGTATTTATTAATTAGTAGTATTGTCTAATGTTGGGTTTAACTCTTGGGCTAGAACTGATTGTTAGATAAACCCCTCCCAAGAGTACCAACTCGAGGAATCAAACCACCGTGTAGGTAAAGTTTGTCTAAGGTCCCAGCCCATTTCCATTTCAACCAACCATTATTTTAACAATTCATACAACTAAAAACAATACAATGTTTCTTATATTTCAGACAAAGAAACAATACTTTTTATTTTTTATAAAAAGGATTAGTGGGACTAATAAATAATTACTTCAGTTCATAAATTTTAAAATCTCAAATGCTTCTCTATAAATATTTTAATTTTAAGTTAAATTAAT
Source organism: Sesbania bispinosa (assembly GCA_026901365.1). Lineage (NCBI taxonomy): Eukaryota > Viridiplantae > Streptophyta > Magnoliopsida > Fabales > Fabaceae > Sesbania > Sesbania bispinosa. Next base: position 874,969 of record QLOH01000016.1, read on the forward strand.
ACAACTTAAATAGTGTTTTACTCTTTTTTTTTTTTTTAACTAAGGTGGAAATTATGTAACCAAAACTAAAAATATTACTTACAATAATTAATTTTATAGTAAAAAGTGGTGATATTTTCACATTCATTTATATTACACTTCCTTCCCCACTATTTTTTCTATTTCTCTCTTTCTCTCCTATCATATCAATTATTACATTTTTCACATTCTATCTTCTAATTTCTTTTCCACTTTTTATCTCTCCTCCTTACACTTTCCACACTCCAAAAAATTGGGCATTATAATTTTAATACTCTATATTTAAATGATATAAGTTGATTGAAAAAATATACTAATTGTTAGAACCATACGAAACACTAGAGGGGGGGTTGAATAGTATTTTATAATTCTTTACAGATTTTCTGAAAACCTTTAAAAACAAGCAAACACTTTGAGAAAATATTTTATCAACCTTCCGAAACTGGAAGTTCAGCAACTTGCTGATTCAACTCAACAGGTTGAATAAAATCCTTTTAAAAATATTTTGAAGAGTTTTTAGCGTGAAGAAAAGATTGATTTCTGCGTGGATTTATAAATGCACTTTTCAGAACCCTCCTTGGTTAGTTAGAACTGAAAGTAAAGAGATAAGGGTTGAGAGAACTTAGCCACAGAAAATTTATCCTGGTTCACCCACAAACTCAGTGAGCTACGTCCAGTCCCAGGGCAAACACACCACTAGATTTCCACTAACTGATCAGATATAAGTATTGTTTGAACCCAGCCTCTTCAGGCTAAACACCCAAGTATTCTTTGAACACACAACCTCTCCAGGCTAAAAACCCAAGTATTCTTTGAACACAGCCTCTTCAGGCTAACCCGGTAAAAACTGTTTGAAAGAAAATGCTCAAACTCTTAAACTACACAAGTTTAGAGTTCAAACTGGGAAACTTGTACAAATAACTGAGTAAGACTCAGGATATAGAAGTGTTGTACAAAGAAGAAATAATGAAACAGATGAGTATGAAATTAAGCAGCGTTTCAGCAAGTTGATTTCTCTGTGTTCTCTTCTTCTTTTTCTGCATGGAGACTTGAATTTATAGAGTGGGAAACTTCAGCCCGTTGAGCTCCATTTGATTTTCCGTTGAGAGATAGCATTTAATGCAAATGTTCCCGTTGAGACACATAGCCTGAGACTTCTGCAGTAGCAGGAAGTAGAGTCAGCAACATAGGCTTCACTTTTTTTGAGCAGATTGTACTTTGTAGCAGACTTTGCCTTTTTGGTGAGAGAAATTTGAGATAAGGCAAAAAGCACGTCTTCTGACTTTCCAGAACAATGAGAATCACAAGTAACTGAGACAGCTACGGTTGACTTGAGTCTTCAGGGAGAATAAGCAGGGAATACTATATTGAAAACGTACAGGCTTCAGTACGACGTTTCACGACTTCAGGAGGTTCTCTAACTTCAGCAGGTCATGATATCTCAGCAGATTCCTTTACTTCGGAAGGTTCCGTTATTTCAGAGGGTTGGATTTCTTCAGTTGATACCTTCTGAAAAACTGAACACTACCTTCAGCAGAAACTGTTCTTTTCTCATAAGAACGATAACCAAATTTGTTATTCATTAAAACTTGAGGTTATGAGACTTAAAACATTATTAACCTTTTAATAACATTTTGAGACTCAACATTCTCCCCCTTTTTAATGATGACAAATTTGTTTAAGAACTCAATCAAATATCTGAAGGGAAAATAAATTATAAAAGTTTAGAGTATTTCTCCCCCTATATCAGATACTGAGGCAGAGCTTCTTGCTACAACTTGTTTGCAACTTGCTCAAACATTTTGCTTCATTTGCTCCCCCTGAATCAGAGAATCCTTCTGAAACACTTAACTTCATATTTTGTTAGTTTCTTAATACTCCCCCTTTTGTCATCAATCAAAAGGGTAAACAGAGCTTTCTGAAGAAGTGAGAAAAACAGATAGGAAATAGATTCAGGATACCACTTGTTCTTATCAACACTTTCTGTGTAAACAATTCAGCTAAAATTAATTTTCAGAAAGTGTGAGAGTGTTCAAATTCTCTCTGATAAATTTGAATCTATCTTCAACAAGTGGTTTAGTGAATATATCAGCCCATTGATGCTCTGTATCAATGAACTGTATATCAATAACTCCTTTCTGAACATAGTCCCTTATAAAATGATGTTTTATTTCAATATGTTTTGCTCTAGAGTGCTGAATTGGATTTTTGGAAAGATTGATTGCACTAGTGTTATCACAGAAGACTGGAATAGATTTAATAAAAATATTGAAGTCTTCTAATTGATATTTTACCCATAGCAGCTGTGAACAACAGCATGCAAAATCAATATATTCAGCTTCAACAGTAGAAAGAGCTATTGTGCTTTGTCTTTTGCTTGACGAGCTTATCAAATTTCCTCCAATGAAGTGACATCCACCACTGGTTGATTTTCTTTCAACTCTATCTCCAGCAAAATTAGCATCACAGAATCCTACTAACCTGCAATCCTTGCTCATCTTATAGCACAGACCAAGATTAGTAGTACCTTTCAAGTATCTGAAAATTCTTTTTACAGCTTGGTAATGAGTTACTCTTGGATCAGACTGAAATATTGCACACAAGCATACACTGAACATAATGTCAGGTCTACTTGCTGTAAGATACAATAAGGATCCAATCATACCTCTATACATGGTTGGGTCAACATGTTCTTCTCCTTCATCTTTATTTAATATAGATGAGGGGTGCATTGGAGTTGCCATGGGCTTGCAATCATGCATATTGAACTTTTTAAGCATTTCTTTTGTATACTTTTCTTGATGGATCCATATACAATTATAATCTTGCTTAATTTGAAGTCCCAAGAAAATTTTTAGTTCACCCATTAAACTCATTTCAAATTCAGAATGCATAAGCCTTGAGAACTCAGTGCACAAAGAGGAATTTGTTGATCCAAAAATAATATCATCAACATATATCTGGACTAGAATCAGGTTCTTGTTAGACATTTTTCTGAAAAGAGTTGTATCAACTTTTCCTTTTTCAAAACCATTTTTGAGTAAGAAATTGCCTAGCCTTTCATACCAAGCTCTGGGAGCTTGTTTCAGACCATACAGAGCCTTTTTCAATTTAAAAACATGATCAGGAAAAGTCAAATTTTCAAAACTAGGGGGTTTTCTAACAAATACCTTTTCCTCAATGAAACCATTTAGGAAGGCACTCTTAACATCCATTTGATATAGTTTGATGCCATTATTTGTTGCATAGGAAAGTAAAATCCTAATGGCTTCAAGCCGAGCTACTGGAGCAAAAGTTTCAGTGAAATCAATACCTTCTTGTTGATTGTAGCCTTGGGCAACAAGTATGGCTTTGTTTCTGACAACTTGACCGTCTTTAGAGAGTTTGTTTCTAAACACCCACTTGGTTCCTATAATAGTTTTCCCATGGGGTTTAGGAACAAGAGTCCAAACATCACTCCTGGAAAATTGATTAAGCTCTTTTTGCATGGCTAGGATCCACCCTTCATCATTGAGAGCTTCCTCAATATTCTTAGGCTCAATTTCAGAAAAAAAAGGCAAGATTATTGACTTCTCTAAGTGTTGATCTTGTTCTTACTCCTTCTGAGGTGTCACCAATGATTTGCTCTCAAGGATGATGAGTTCTGTATCTCCACTCATGCCAGCGAGGGAAAACTTGCTCATTTTGAGACTCAGCAACAACTCTCTGATGAGTATCGGTTTCAGCAGGTTGAAGAGTTGACTTTTCAGCAGGTGCTTCAGAGGGTCCTTCACCAGGTACTTCATCCTTATCTTTTGAAGCCTCTGAAGTAGGGTTCAGCTTCATTCCCGCAAAATCCTCTTCCAGATCTGATAGTTACCTATCAGTCTATTTAGCATCATTAAATCTAACATGAATGGTTTCTTCAACAGTTAGGGTTCTAGAGTTGTAAACTCTATATGCCTTAGAGGTTTCTGAATAACCAATGAAGAATCCTTTGTCAGATTTTGAATCAAACTTACCCAGATCATCCTTGGTGTTGAGTATGAAACACTCACAACCAAAGACATGAAAATATGAAATGTTGGGTTTTGTTCCTCTCCACAATTCATAGGGAGTCTTATTGAGAATAGGTCTTACCAGAATTCTATTTTGGATATAGAAAGCTGTGTGAACAGCCTCTGTCCAGAATGACCTTGGAAGATTGCTTGAAATGAGCATGGTTCTTCCCATCTCTTGCAAGCTTCTGTTCTTTCTCTCAACAACCTCATTTTGTTGAGGTGTTCTAGCCACTGAGAAATTGTGAGAGATCTCATTCTCATCACAGAACATACTGAAGCTTGGGTTTTCAAACTCGCCTCCATGATCACTTCTAATGACAGAAATGCAAAATCCTTTCTCATTTTGCACCCTTTTACAGAATTTGGCAAAGTTCTCAAAAGTATCATCCTTGCTTTTGAGGAAAATTACCCATGAAAATCTAGAATAGTCATCAACAATGACCAAACCATATTTTTTACCAGCAAGATTTTCTGTTCTTGTAGGACCAAACAAATCAATGTGAAGAAGTTCTAAGGGTCTAGCAGTTGAAACAACATTTATGCTTTTGAAAGAATTTCTGGTTTGCTTCCCCTTTAAACAGTTTTCACATAAAAAGTCAGATTTGAAAGAAAGCTTGGGTAATCCTTTTACAAGATTGTGTTTTGTAAGCTTTGAGATCAATCTCAAGCTGGCATGCCCAAGTTTCTGAAGCAAAATCTGTTTTTCATCTTTCATAGAAATAAGACAAGTCACATTTTGATAAGCAAGGTCCTCAAGATCAATTTTATACACATTACTGTGTCTCTTGGCAGTAAAAATAATTTGATCAGAGGAGTCTCTGACTATACAGCCATCCCTAGTGAAGGATACAACAAAACCACTGTCACATAATTGACTTATGCTCAGCAGGTTGTGTTGGAGACCTTCAACAAAAAGGGCATTGTGGATAACAGATAAAGGAGATATACCTACTGAACCAACGCCAGTGATTTTGCCTTTCTGATCTCCTCCAAAGGTCACCACTTGACGAGAATCCAAGGAGGGGTGGATTCGTTTTACGGATCTATCTAGGTTGGAATGCTCATAACTAAGAAATTTGGGAAATGGTTTAAACGAAAAAATGGGAAAAAGGTAAGAAGATGGAATGGAATTTGATAGACGTCACACTTTCAAAGATGAAAGATAAGCCTAAGAGTTATACACACAAAGGGATGAAAGACCTTTGATAAAACTCAATTCTTGATAAACAAGAGAATAAGAGAAACACTCTCCAATTTCTTAAAATTTCTGAATTAAACTTGTCTTGTAAATTCTGCATGCATGATGCGCCCCTTTTAAAGGTGCCTACAATCCTTGCATGACTTTTCACATTCAGCCACTTAATTCTCCTAATAATTCTATTAAACTTAGAAACATAACTACCAACAAGAAATTAAACTAATAAGCCTATAACTACCCATGTAGCCCCATTTATTTCTACTAATAGAAAATAAACTTAGATAATAAAACTACCAGCAATATTCAGCCCATAATCTCCACATGTAGCCACACAATTACAAGTAAATTTGTAACAACCAACAAGGATTAAAGTTACATAATTCAGCCATCAATTGGCCGCCCCTTAGGAGAAACATAACGTCTCCAATATTGAATTGTGGCTGCTCCATTCAATGTATAACCGCTGCATTGCAATGCTTGTCTACCCCCTTCAATTTGTAACAACTCTCTTCTTGATGGTTGTAATTTCTTTTTCCCCTTGCATTGATTCAGCCGCAACAATTTTTGTAACTGTCCAGACAAAATAAGTCAGCCAAATAACTCCAAGTTGGCCCCCCACATGTAGCTTCTTGTATAGCCTTCTTATGCCTGGTTGGATTCACATCATACCCTCCTTCTTCGAGAAGATTCGTCCCGAATCTTAAAACTTTATTTATTTGCTTAATTTAATTCACTAACTACTGTAGAAACACAAAAGCTTCCTCCTGGATCAAATACATCTTGAATAAATTCAGATTTGTTCCTTTCCAATGGTTGCAATCCATGGATCACCTCTCTTGTCAACACTCCCCAACCTTCCTGCAAGCAATAATGATTACCAATACACAAAGTATGCAAAATTTCTTTGTCAAGCACATATGATTCAGCCCAAAAATGTTTATGAAAATGTGCAGCTTGGATACTATTCGTAAAAACAAATAACTCCATGTGTTGGTTTTCATCATCCTTAAGAGGTTGTGTTTCAACATCGGGCTGGATGTACAATGGAGAACTTGGAACAATATCAACAAGCTTCCTCTTCAAACATAGGGATTGATGTATTGCATTCACATGCCCATCCTCTTGTTCCTGTAATTTAAAATCACAAACAGTAGAAGAACAATCGTTAACAAAATAAAATTTCATCGCTCTTTTTCTCTAGTTCTTTTTCTATTTCTTCTCTCTGTTTTTCTTCTTTTTCTCTCATTTTTTCTTCACTCTCTCTTGCTTCTTTTTCTCACCCTTCTTTTTCTATTTTTATTTTCAATGTCAGTTGATCAGCACGTACAGCGTCGGATGATAGACATATCAACTTAATCTTTCGTCCACCATGCACAAAAGAAATAGAAGGCCTCTCAGGATTTATACTTTTATTTTACAACCATGGCCTCCCTAATAGCATATGGCATGTCTCCATGGGTGCAATATCACAAAGAACTTCGTCTTCATATTTCCCAATAGAGAATTTAATCATTGCTTGTCCATTTGCAGTAGGCAGGTGTAACTTCTCAACCACCCTGCTGCTCACAACATTTCTAAAATTGAATTGATCTACTGCAACCAAGAACAAATGACCTTCGAAGGAACACCTGGTATAGTAAATTTCCATCGCCATTCCAACCCAGAGCCGAAGCTTTGATACCAAATGACGAGAATCCAGGGGAGGTGGTTTCATTTTACGGATCTATCTAGATTGGAATGCTCATAACTAAGAAATTTGGGAAATGGTTTTAAACGAAAAAATGGGAAAAAGGTAAGAAGATGGAATGAAATTTGATAGACGTCACACTTTCAAGGATGAAAGATAAGCCTAAGAGTTATACACACAAAGGGATGAAGGACCTTTGATAAAACTCAATTCTTGATAAACAAGAGAATAATAGAAACACTCTCCAATTTCTTAAAATTTCTGAATTAAACTTGTCTTGTAAATTCTGCATGCATGAATCCTTGCATGGATTTTCACATTCAGCCACTTAATTCTCCTAATAATTCTATTAAACTTAGAAACATAACTACCAACAAGAAATTAAACTAATAAGCCTATAACTACCCATGTAGGCCCATTTATTTCTACTAATAGAAAATAAACTTAGATAATAAAACTACCAGCAATATTCAGCCCATAATCTCCACATGTAGCCGCACAATTACAAGTAAATTTGTAACAACCAACAAGGATTAAAGTTACATAATTCAGCCATCAATTGGTCGCCCCTTAGGAGAAACATAACGGCTCAAATATTGAATTGTGGCTGCTCCATTCAATGTATAACCGCTGCATTGCAATGCTTGTCTCACTCATTCAATTTGTAACAACTCTCTTCTTGATGGTTGTAATTTCTTTGTCCCCTTGCATTGATTCAGCCGCAACAATTTTTGTAACTGTCCAGACAAAATAAGTCAGCCAAATAACTCCAAGTTGGCCGCCCACATGTAGCTTCTTGTATAGCCTTCTTATGCTTGGTTGGATTCACATCACCACTCCTCCATCCTTAGGTCTAAGGTTTTGGAACAAAGACCTTTCTCCCGTCATGTGTCGCGAGCAGCCACTGTCCAGGTACCATTTGTGGCGTCTCCTTTGTCCTTTTAAACACATCTGCAATAAGAATGATCAAAGTTTTTGGTACCCATATTCTTTTGGTTCCTTTTGTTTTTTAGTTCTAGGTTTGTTCTTCTTCTTGTGTTTGCATTTAGACACATGGTGTCCAGGCTTGCCACAGTGAGAACAACCTTTCCCTTTTTTAACCTTTTCAGCTGATTTAGAAATAGAGTTGTATGATGATTCACTGTCAGAATAACCTAGACCACTTTTGTCTTTGGAGACTTTCTGACAACCCAACATTCTGTTAAGGTAATTAGTTCCATTGACAAAATTGGCAAGATCTTTAGTAAGTTCAGAAACTTGCTTTTTAAGTTTTTCATTTTCTTTCAGCAAGTCCTCTGAACTACTAGTTTCAGTTTTCAGAAGCTTTTCCCTATGAGATTCTCTGTTTCTAGAGCTTCATTTTTGTTTGAAACTTCAGTGTAGGCTCTAGAGAGATCCTTATACTCATGGAAAAGTTCCTTAGAACTCTCCAGTAGATCATCCTACATATCTTGAAGGGTTTGAGGTATTACCTCAGATTCTGAGCTTTCTGATGAGGAGAGGCTAGCCATCAAGCAGAGGTTAGCTTCTTCAGCTTCATCATCTTCTTCAGAGGTTGAGTCATCAAGATCCTCCCATGTGGCCATGAAGCTTTTCTTCTTTCTCGGAAATTTCTTCTTCTTTGAAGACAACTTCTTCAACTTTGGGCAATCATCTTTCATGTGCCCAGGTTGTCTGCACTCATAGCAGATAATTGTCAGAAGAAAAAGTTTCTTTACCTTACTTACCCATCTTGTTGTCAGAGGAAGATTGCTTTCTGAACTTTTCTTTCTTCTGAAGCATCCTCTTTATCCTACTGCTCTAAGGTCATCTTCATCATCGGAGCAGCTTCCTGAGTCTTTAGAACCTTCTGAGGACTCATCCGCTCTCAAGGCCTTTTATGCGCCAAACCTAGGCAGTTTGGACTTGGCATTCAGGGCAAGTGACTTCTTTTTGGGGGCATCTTCTCCAAGCTCCAACTCATGGACTTTGAGGGATCCCAAAAGTTCCTCCATTCTCAGAGAGTTAAGGTCTTTTGCCTCTTGAATGGCAGTCATCTTGGGCCTCCAAATCTTTGGTAGACTTCTAAGGATTTTGCGATTGTTATCGCCTGAATCATAGGTCTTTCCCAAGGATTTGAGTCCATTAGTGATGGTTTGAAATCTTCCAAACATCTGATCAATGGATTCAGATCCATGCATCTTGAACATCTCATACTGATGCACCAACATGTTGATTTTGGATTGTTTCACATTGTCAGTTCCCTCATGAGCTGCAGCCAATGTGTCCCATATTTCTTTGGCAGAAGAGCAGCCATGCACCTTCTCATATTCTGATTTACTCAAAGAACAAATCAGGTAGAGTTTCGCTTTGGCATTAAGTTGTACACGCGCCTTCTGATCACCAGTCCATTCTGACTTAGGAATGGGCACACCATTATTGGTAGGAATATAATCACCATCAGTGACCACATCCCATAGATCTATGTTGCTACTTTCAATAAAGAGCCTCACACGACCCCTCCAATAATGGTAATCATACCCATTGAAAGCAGGGGGCCTGGAGACTGAGGCACCTTCAGCAATGTAGTGAGAGTTGCTTGTAGAGGCTTCCATCTGGATCTTCTCCTCAGCACTTGTTAGATGCTCAACCCGAGGTTGAGCTCTGATACCAACTGTTAGAACCACAGGAAACACTAGAAGGGGGGTTGAATAGTGTTTTATAATTCTTTACAAATTTTCTGAAAACCTTTAAAAACAAGCAAACACTTTGAGAAAATATTTTATCAACCTTCCGAAACTGGAAGTTCAGCAACTTGCTGATTCAACTCAGCAGGTTGAATAAAACCCTTTTAAAAAGATTTTGAAGAGTTTTTAGCCTGAAGAAAAGATTGATTCCTGCGTGGATTTATAAATGCACTTTTCAGAACCCTCCTTGGTTAGTTAAAACTGAAAGTAAAGAGATAAGGGTTGAGATAACTTAGCCACAGAAAATTTATCCTGGTTCACTGATAAGTGCCAATTATATGATAAATTCTTGTACTTTTAATGCACTTATCAAGGGTAAAATAGTAATTTATGCCCCAAAATAATCCCTTTTTATTAATAATTGTAATAATTGTGTTTATTTAATTTGAATTTGAATTTGATGCTATTTTAATAGAAAATCTGTTGATTTTGCAGATTTATGAGAGAGATTTGAATGAGAAAAGAAGATAGCATTATTTGAGGATAGGATCTGCATATTTGAAGTTTAAATGAGAGCAAATAAAGATAAGATCAGCAGCCATTTAAACAAGGATTCTGCAGATAAGCTTCCCAATTTAAATTCAAAGTCAAGATAAACACAGAATCAGATCAAAAAGAGGGAAACAAGGAAATCCAAGCAAACAAAGAAAAGATCAGGAAGAGATCAAGCTAAAAAAGGGAGAGAATCAAGAGAAGCTGATCGAGAAATACGCTCCACCTGCGCTTAGCACAGGTGAAGCGTAACTATCAGGATTCCTCTCTGGATCATGCGCTTCAGATGCGCTGAGCGCAGGTGAAGCGCAGGAACACGAATTTGTTTTCTAATCTGATTTCAAAACAGATTCCTTCCAGATTTCAGATAGCTTTCCAATCTGTATAAATAGGACCCTTTGTAAAGATCATAAACATATACAGGAGAGGAGAGAGCCTAGGATGGAGGAGCTTTTAAAGAGACGGCAGAGCAGAGCTAGGATTGAAGAAAAGTGTGACAATTTCTTCATTGGTCTGTATGGCTACCATGCGTAGCTAAACTCTCCAATAGGATTGAATGTAGTTGATTCAATCCCCAACTGTATGTGAATTCTCTTTATTATTTATGAATCCCTATTCTATAATATCGGTACTTTTATACTTTGCTTAATGCGTAGCTTCCGCCTGTGTGCCGGAGTTATAGGTTGTTTTTGTAAAATACATTGGTAAATGGTTTTGTAAATTCAACAGCGAGTTTGGGGGAGCCTAGGAATAGGAAACTTGAATTCTGATTGGTAAAAGTACTCATAGTAGTTACTATAGGAATATAGTGAGAATCAATGATTGAAGAAGAAGTGTGACAGTCTCTTCATAGTAGTCACTATAGGAATATAGGGTGAATTGATAGTGTTAACGAACGGAAAAGTAGAGCAATCAAGCCAGGGTAATTTGTCACCTGGGAGAACCCGCATGAATTATTTCTGAGTATCTCGTGATATGGGGAACTGGCATGGGATAATATAGTTTGGCTAGGGTATTATAGAAATATATTCATAAATAATATTGGGATTTACATGCATAAGGGGTACGATGATACGAAGTTCAATCTTGTTCCAAGTAACGCTATCTTACCTTATCTCTATTATCTCATTTATTTTATGCAATTTACTTCCTGCATAACAAAAATCATCAAAAAATAGTTTCTCACTTGATAGTCTGATCACTAATAAATACGAAGTGAACCGTTCCATGTGGATACGATACTCTTTACTTACTATTATACTGCTGGAATTTTGGTACGCTTGCCTAAATCCCATCATTCACCCACAAACTCAGTGAGCTACGTCCAGTCCCAGGGCAAACACACCACTGGATTTCAACTAACTGATCAGATACAAATATTGTTTGAACCCAGCCTCTTCAGGCTAAACACCCAAGTATTCTTTGAACACATCCTCTTCAGGCTAACCCAGTAAAAACTGTTTGAAAGAAAATGCTCAAACTCTTAAACTACACATGTGTAGAGCTCGAACTGGGAAACTGTTACAAATAACTGAGTAAGACTCAGGATATAGAAGTGTTGTACAAAGAAGAAATAATGAAACAGATGAGTATGAAATTAAGCAGCGTTTCAACAAGTTGATTTCTCTGTGTTCTCTTCTTCTTTTTCTGCATGGAGACTTGAATTTATAGAGTGGGAAACTTCAGCCCGTTGAGCTCCATTTGATTTTTCGTTGAGAGATAGCATTTAATGAAAATGCTCTCATTGAGACACTAACCCTGAGACTTCTGCAGTAGCAGGAAGTAGTGTCAGCAGCATAGGCTTCACTTTTTCTGAGCAGATTGTACTTTGCAACAGACTTTGCCTTTTTGGTGAGAGAAATTTAAAATAAGGCAAAAAACACGTCTTCTGACTTTCCAGAACAATGAGAAGCACAAGTAACTGAGACGGCTACGGTTGACTTGAGTCTTCAGGGAGAATAAGCAGAGAATACTATATTGAAGACGTACAGGCTTTAGTACGACGTTTCACGACTTCAAGAGGTTTTCTAACTTCAGCAGGTCGTGATATCTTAGCAGATTCCTTTACTTCGGAAGGTTCCGTTATTTCAGAGGGTTGGATTTCTTCAGTTGATACCTTCTGAAAAACTGAACACTGCCTTCAGCAGAAACTGTTCTTTTCTCATAAGAATGATAACCAAATTTGTTATTCATTAAAACTTGAGGTTACGAGACTTAAAACATTATTAAACTTTTAATAACATTTTGAGACTCAACACTAGTTGTTATATTTAATTTGATAATTAAAATATACATATATGTTTCAATCTAACCATTAATATCATTAATTGCTAAATAAATGTTTCATTTATTAAATGTAAAATATTAAAATATTATCATAAATAATTAATGTTTTTCACAACTATATATATACACATATTTAATAAATATAACTTTAATATTAAATTTTATATTTATTAAACATAATAGGTGACATTTTTTAAATATTACAAGTTACCGTTCATTGAATGAGTGCATTTATTAATTAGTAGTATTGTCTAATATGTTTGGTTTAACTCTTGAGCTAGAGGTGATTAATAGATAAAGCCCTCCCAAGATAGCAACTCGAGGACTCAAACCACCGTGTAGGTAAAGTTTGTCTATGGTCCCATATCATGTCCATTTCAACCAACCATTGTTTTAACAGTTAATACAACTAAAAACAATTCTATGTTTCTTATATTTCAGACCAAGAAAAAATACTTTTATTTTTTATGAGAAGGATTAGTGGGAGTAATAAGTAATTACTTCACTTCATAAATTTTAAAATCTCAAATGCTTCTCTATAAATATTTTAATTTTAGGTTAAATTAATACAAATGAAATAGTGTTTTAATTTTTTTTTTAACTAAGGTGGAAATTATATAACCAAAACTAAAAATGTTACTTAGAATAATTAAATTTTATAGTGAAGAGTGATGATATTTTCACATTCTTTTATTTTACACTTCCTTCCCCACCTTTTTTTTTCTATTTCTCTCTTTCTTTCCTATCATATTAATTATCACATTTTTCACATTCTATCTTCTCATTTCTTTTCCTCTTTTTATCTCTCCTTGTTACACTTTCCACACTCCAGAAAATTGGGAATCATAAATTTAATACTCTATATTTAATGGTATAAGATGACTTGAAAAAAATATATTTATTGTAATAATTAATATGATAATTAAAATATTCATATATGTTCCAGTCTAATCATTAATATCACTAATTGCTAAATAAATGTTTCATTTATTAATATAAAATATTAAATGTTATCATAAATAATTAATGCTTTTCATAAATATATATATATATATATTTAATAAATATAACTTTAACAAAAATATTAAATGTTGTATATATTAAACATAATATATGACATTTTTTAAATACTACAATTTACCATTCATTTAATAGGTGCATTTATTAATTAGTAGTATTGTCTAATGTTGGGTTTAATCCTTGGGCTAAAGGTGATATTGTTAGATAAATCCCTTCCAAGAGTACCGACTTGAGGAGTCAAACCACCGTGTAGGTAAAATTTGTTTGAGGCATAGTCCATTTCCATTTCAACCAACCACTGTTTTAACAATTAATACAACTAAAAACAAAACCATGTTATATTTCAGACAAAGAAAAAAAGACTTTATTTTTTTATAAAAATGATTAATGGGAGTAATAAATAATTACTTTACTTCATAAATTTTAAAATCCCAAAATGGTTCTCTATAAATATTTTAATTTTAGGTTAAATTATTACAACTGATATAGTGTTTTACTCTTTTTTTTGTTAACTAATGTGGAAATTATGTAACCAAAATGAAAAATGTTATTTACTATAAAATAATTTTATAGTGAACAATGATGATATTTTCACATCCATTTTTTTATACTTCCTTCCCCACCTCTTTTTTTCCCTCTTTCTTTCTTATTATAATAATTATCACATTTTTCACATCCTATCTTCTCATTTCTTTTCCTCTTTTATCTCTCCTGTAACATCCCAATAATTAAAACCAAGTTTATAAAAAATATTAGTAGGTTAATAGGATCTAAGGATATGATTAAGAAAGGGGTGAGAAAATTGTGAGAGAAAAGCCAAAGAGTGAGAAATTAGGACTCTAACACTATGTTTGGTTGTATTAGAGAAATAGTGAAGAGAGAAATAGGGAAGAGAGAAATAGAAAAGAGAGAAATAGGAGAGAGATAAAGATGATTTATACGTTGTTTGGTGTGAGAGAAATAGAAGAAAGATAAAAGAGAAATGTAAAGTTGTTTGGTTGGATTGAGGAGATAAGAGAGAAATAGTAAACTGTTAAAAGTTCGTTAATTTTTTGGCGCCTCCAACAGCATGTAATTGATTATTCGTGCAAGTGAAATCGATTATTTTTCACAAATTACATGCAGGAAATCGATTACCCCAAAATGATAATCGATTTTTGTGAAGTTAGAGACATTTGGATAAAAATCTCGTGGAAAAAATTCGATTTTTGAGTGCATAAAATCGATTGTATTGGAAGTCAGAAAAGGCGCAACACAAATCAACAACCACATTACTCAATACTCCTTAATCATAAAAAAGAAGACACTTGCAGGTACTAATCCCAACCTACAGATTCAATGAACTAATCCCCTTCAAACTATCAATGCCCAATGGTCAAGGAAGTGTGTGCTCTTGCTTTCTGTACAGAATACTCAAACAAACGCATTCTGGAGCAGAGCACAATAAGTTACAAAACGCGATCGGAGTTACAAAACTCACCGGAAGATGCAGATCGGACACTTCCTCCCCCGCCGCGAACAGATCTCCCTTCACGGTGCTTCATGGACATCAGAAAATGCACTGCTTCGCAGTGGAACAACTTCGCCTTCAACCGTCTACATCTTCTCCACCGTCGTTCAACCATGGCCACCGGATCGGTTGCTTGGTTTGCCTCATTGTATACGCCTCCTCTGACCGGAATCACAACTTCTTCTCCAAGGGACCAGAGCACAATGGAAAGCGCGGGGAGAACCAGTTCTTTCTGGTTTGATTACAGCTCCCCTATTTCTTCGCAACCTCTCGCCTAATTTGCAAAGAATTGCATAAAGCGTGGGGCCCACTACTTCCTATCACTTCTCTCCTATCTCTATGCTTAACCAAACAGGGTGAGTTTTAAACCTCTCCCCTATTTCTCTGCTGGCGAAGTATTTCTCCTATACTTCACTGTAACCAAACAGAGCATAAGTCATAACCCTCTCGCTCAAGCCAGAAACAGGGGGGAAAATGTGCTCTATAGAAGATTTTCGCTTGAGCGAGGAGGGTCTCGCTCAAGCGAGAATCAACTAGAGATAGGGATGTTCTCTGGAGTATTCTCGCTCAAGTGAGGAGCTTCTCGCTTGAGCGAGAACACACGAGCCAAAATTTAAAACAACATTTATTAGGGTTCATTCCTCATTTCTCCCATTCCTTCTTTTATTGTAGAGAGTGAAACTTAGAGAGAGAAAGAGAGAAGAAGAAGAGGAGTCGTTAACTTCCCTCAAGGTCATCAACAAGCTTGGATTCACCTTTCCACTACTCCATCCCTTCCATTTCTTCCTGCTCTTAAGGTGAGTGTGGTCACCCACTCACTTCCATATTAGTTGTTCTACTGTATGCCCCTATTCTTCTCTTCCCTTGCTTATTTGCTTGATTGTGAGTGACATGGGTTGGTTCTTAGGACTTGTCTTGGTCGCTTGAATGGTATGTGTAAATGCCCAAAAACTCTAGGTCATACTTAGTATTTTGGATTGTAAATCTCTATGGGCTAACTATTGGTGCCTCCTATGTCATTCATACTCATTGTTAAACATGTTTATAATACCTTCAAGCATTCATGGGCCAATAGCCATCACAGAATATGTCACAGAGTTTTCGGACTATCACAGGGTCTCCGGACCATCACAGGCCTTTGGGAAATCATGTATAAGAAAGAACGAGGTAACCACATCGACCTCTCGGCCAAGGGGAAGATGGGGGCCCTCAAGCTAAAAGGAAAAGCAAGGACCGTCGTCCAGGGAAACCTATGATTAAATCTTAATTATTATCATTCATAATTCATTCTTGGTTGGGGACCCCATCTCCCTCTTGGCCATGAGTTCGATGTGGTTACCCCGTCTTTCTTAAGTAATTTGCCCGAAGGCCTATGACGGTCAATGACCGTGTGATATTTAAACTCATGATGCATGACTGCGATGGCCAAAGGCCCATGATTAATCTTTAGGTGAGACAAAAATTCAGTAATACAAATATTCCCCAAATTATCTACCCTAGGGTTTACCGTTCAACTCATGAAATCATTATAATGCAATAATATATTCCACATTCATCAAATTATAATTAAAATCAACAATATTAGCAACTGAAGGAAGAATATGGAGCATACATAGGAGAACAATCAAGAAAACAAAGTGAATGAGAGTCACACTCACCTCCATGGAGAAAAAAGGAGAAGGAATGGAGGAATGGAAGAATGGAGGGGAAGAGGATGAAGATCCAAGCTCCAAGAGATGGTGGAGAAGCCTCCCAATCAAGCTCTCCTTCTTCTCCCAGCTCCCTCTCTCTAGAATCGCCCCCTCTCTCTAAAACCCTAGAAGTGAGGAAAAATGAAGAAGAAGCTGAAATGCGTTTTAAAAGGACAAGGACACGTTCCTGCGCTCAGGCTGCACTGAGCGCAGCTGGAGCGCAGGTTTCCGCAATTCCTCTCTATTTTCTGCGCTCAGGTTGCGCTCAGCGCAACTTGGAGCGCAGGAAACAGATTGGAATTCCTGCATTCTTTGACAACTTTCTTGCCTGAGCAAGAATGCGTCTGTTTGGGGTGCAAACGAGATCGGAATACTATCATATAACATATCAAACTGAAGCCCCAAATCTTAACTTTCTAATCCAAGTGGAATCACCTCGATTGGACATCTTCAACTCTAGATATTTGCAATTTAGTGCACCAAGGTCATTAGGCATAAACCCGAAATCAAGCAACAACCTTAGTTTTTGCCCCTTTTTGATTTCCAATTCAATTCTCTCCCTCTCAAACCTAACTCCTCTCCTCCAAAACCTTCTTCTAACTTAGTTCTTCTCATCCAAACCCTTCCCCACTCTAATTCTTGATAAATCAATTCCCTTGACCATAAAGCTTATTCTTCCACACTTAATGGTTAAGATCCAGGGTGTTGCTCTTCTCCTTAACTCTTTCTCCTGACCCTTCCTATCAACTTAATTCTTCTTTACCCAACCTCATCTCTTGACTCTTAACCACTATATTCTCTCTAACTCAGGGTGTGATTCCGTCTAGTTTCGACCTACCGTTGATTGGCTTAACTCCTGGTCCCTATTCTAAACTCTTTTAAAACACATGGTTCCAAATGGATTTCCCTAATTTCTTGTCTGAAATCACACTTAACCTCCGAATTCTCACCCTACTTCTAACTTCCCTCTCTTGGCTAGGTTCACCACCTAAGGCTTCTCTTAGGTTTCCTAGGTTCTAGTTTCCGGGATGTTACATTGGACACCCTGATTAAGTCTTATTATCATACAAATGCAAATGACTTTTTATTAACCTGATTGAGGATCCTTTGTCCCTCTTGGCCGAGAGGTCCAGGTGATTCCTTTCTTTGGTTCGAAAACCTCTGAAGTTCTTGATTACTCTTTTGGTCCGAAGACCCCATAAAATTTCTCTTGGCCAAAGGCCCATGAAAAGATTTTATACATGATTGGGGCTTCAAAACGTGAGAACATGATTCATGGCATACTTACACATGCACATATGCTAAATGATGATTTCATGACATTTAAAATCTCATACTCAACATTTCCATGAAAACCTTAATCCTTCTAACCTAGGGGTAAGGCAATACTCAAACATTCAAAGCACATAAACATACAAACCCTAGATCAACCTCAAGCATTATTCACAAGCAGTAAAGAAGGAAGGGGAAAGGAGAAGAGGGATCATGAGGGAGCTTCACACATGATGGAAAGTGAGTGGGTGGACCACACTCAACTCAAAGAGCAAGAATGGAGATGATGGAGAGTGATGATCCTGAGCTCCTCCAGTGATTGAGGCTTCAACCAAGCTCCTTGCTCTTCTTCCTCTTCCTCCCCCAAGCTCCCAAAAGCTCATTTCTCTCTCTAGGGTTCTCTCTTTAGAAGTGAAGGGATGGAAGAAACTGGGAAAGGAAAGCCCTAAACGTGTTTTTAAGGTATCCTGTCAGCGCGCTCTTGCTCAGGCTCGCTTGAGCGAGATTTCCACTCCAGAAAGCCCCATTTTGACTCTATTTTCTCGCTCACTCTTGCTCGGGCGAGAAAACCAGAGTAAATTTCCTGTTTCTGCTGATATTCTCGCTCGGATGAGGAATTTCTCTCTTGAGCGAGAGTGATCCTGTTTGGAGGTGAAAATGAGACCGGAATACTATCGTGTAACATATCAAACTGAAGCCCTGAATCGTAATTTTCTAATGCAACTTGAATCAAGTAAATCGGACACCTACAACTCTAGATATCATCAAATTAGTGCACATATGTAATTGGCTTAAAATCCAAAATTAAGCAACAACTCTAATTGAAGCCCAACGAGGTACCTGCCATGTGAACAATGATATAAATCATCAGTTCACCCCAATTTCCTTAATCAAAGTCTATTCCTCTTCTTTCCTTCACCTCCATAGTTTACATTTTCGAATTTTAGCTTGGTTTCCCTTAAGTCTCTTCGAAATAGGTATTCGGTGTTTAACTTATGATTCCTCCCTTAAATTCCCTCTAACACTCAAACTCTAAATAAATTCCCAATCTTCCCTATTATCTTACTCTTGAACTCCTAAATTCTCCTTCTATTCCTAACTTCCTTCTCTTGGTGGGATTCACAACCTAAGGCTTCCACTATATATTTTCCAGGTCCTAATTTTGGGATGTTACACCAGTCCATGTCCATTTCAACCAACCATTGTTTTAACAATTAATACAACTAAAAACAATTCTATGTTTCTTATATTTCAGACAAAGAAAAAATTGGGAATCATAATTTTAATACTCTATAGTTAATGGTATAAGATGCTTTGGAAAAATATATTAATTGTAATATTTAATATGATAATTAAAATATACATATATGTTCCAATCTAATAATTAATATCATTAATTTCTAAATAAATGTTTCATTTATTAAATATAAAATATTAATTATTGTCATAAATAATTAATGCTTTTCATAAATATATATAACTTTAACAAAAATATTAAATGTTGTATTTATTAAACATAATATATAACGTTTTTAAAATACTACAAGTTACCATCCATTTAATTGCATTATTTTGCTTAGAAAAAATAGGTGCATTTATCAATTAGTAGAATTGTCTAATGTTGGGTTTAACCCTTGGGTTAAAGGTGATTGTTAGATAAAACCCTCCCAAGAGTACCGATTCGAGGACTCAAACCACCGTGTAGGTAAATGTTTGTCTAAGGTCCGAGACTATTTCCGTTTCAACCAACCACTGTTTTAACAATTAGTACAACTAAAAAAAAAACTATGTTTCTTATATTTCAAACAAAGAAAAAATACTTTTTATTTTTTTATAAAAAGGATTAGTGGGAGTAATAAACAATTACTCCACTTCATAAATTTTAAAATCCCAAATGCTTCTCTATAAATATTTTAATTTTAGGTTAAATTATTACAACTAATATATGTTTTACTTTTTTTTTTGTTAACTAAGGTGGAAATTATGTAACCAAAACTAAAAATGTTACTTACAATAATATAATTTTATAGTGAGCAGTGATGATATTTTCACATTCATTTATTTTATACTTCCTTCTCCACCTCTTTTTTTATTTCTCTCTTTCTTACCTATCTTAATAATTATCAAATTTTTCACATACTACCTTATCATTTCTTTTCCTCTTTTTATCTCTCCTCCTTACGCTTTGCACATTGCAAAAAATTGGATATCGTAATTTTAATACTCTATATTTAATGATATAAGTTAACTTTAAAAAAATATATTAATTATAATATTTAATATGATAATTAAAATATACATATATTTTACAAACAAACCATTAATATCATTAATTTCTAAATTAATGTTTCATTAATTAGACGTAAAATATCAAATGTTATCATAAATAATTAATGCTTTCATAAATATATATAATAAATATAACTTTAACAAAAATAATAAATATTGTATTTAATAAACATAATATATGACATTTTTTTAATACAAAAAGTTACCATCATTTAATAGGTGCATTTATTAATTAGTAGTATTGTATAATGTTGGGTTTAGCTCTTGGACTAGAGGTGATATATTGTTAGATATACTTCTCCCATGAGTACCGACTAAATGACTCAACCCAATTTTTTGGGTATCATTATTTTAATAGTCTATATTTAATGACATAAGTTGACTTGAAAAAAAATATTAATTGCAATGTTTAATATGATACTTAAAATATATATATGTTCCAATTTAACCATTAATATCAATAAATGCTAAATAAATGTTTCATTTATTATATGTACAATATTAAAGGTTATCATAAATAATTAATGCTTTTCATATATATATATAATAAATATAACTTTAACAACAATATTAAATATTGTATTTATTAAATATAATATATGACATTTTATAAATACTAAAAGTTACCATTCATTTAATAGTTGTATTTATTAATCAGTAGTATTGTCTATTGTTGGGTTTAACGTTTGGGCTAGAGGTGATTGTTAGATAAAGCCCTCATAAGAGTACCGACTCGAGGGCTCAACATTAGACAATACTACTAATTAATAAATGCACCTATTAAAAGAATTGTAACTTGTAGTATTTAAAAAAAATCTCATATATTATGTTTAATAAATACAACATTTAATACTTTTGTTAAAGTTATATTTATATATATTTATAAAAAGTAATAATTATTTATGATAAAATTTAATATTTTACATTTAATAAATGAAACATTTATTTAGCAATTAATGATATTAATGGTTAGATGGCAACATATATGTATATTTTAATTATCATATTAAATATTGCAATTAATATATTTTTTAAGTCAACTTATGCCATTAAATATAGAGTATTAAAATAATGATACCCAATTTTTTGGAGTGTGTGTAAAGTGTAAGGAGGAGAGATAAAATGAGGAAATGAAATGAGAACATAGACGGTTTGTTTGGCAAAACTAGCTGATAAGCTAGCTGGTAGCTGAGAAGCTGGCTTCTAGATGATAAGCTCCTAGCTTATAAGTTCCAAGCTGATAAGCTAGCTTATTGAATTAGAAGTGTTTGGTTGAATTAGCTCATAAGCTAGTTGGTAAATGTAAAATGACATAAAAGGATATAACTACATAAATTTTATTATATTTTTTGTGCAAGAGACCACATGTATCCTCCACGGGAGGCAATCATGTCGAGCCGGGTAGAACCTATATGGGCGGCAAAGCTCTCCCTTCGAGTATTTAATGCAGCTGCATACCCAAGGCTCAAACTCAAGGCCACTGGTTAAGTTGGAACAACCCCTTACCAATTGATTCACGTGCTCGGTAGTACATAAGTTTTATTATATAAATTTTATTTGTGTTTTCTAGACAAAAATATATTCTTATGTAATTATAATTTGTGATTTTTTAAAAAATAATTAAATTATTATTAAACTTTTTAGTGATTAAATATTTAATTAAAAATTAAAATAAATAGTGAATTTGATAAATAATTTCATAAAATTGTAAAAAGAAAATAATAATTAAATTAATTTGTAATCTTTTAAATTACTTATTATATAGGTAATAATATGTAAAATAAATTGAAAGGATTTTGCCACTAAAATTGAAAATAGATAATAATAGGTAAAAAGAAATTAAGGATAATAAGGGAAATGTATTAAAATATGGGTTTTTCTAACCTGTGCAATATTGCACAAAATAATAAATTCCAAAGTGGAAAGATTTTATTGGAAAATACAACCATCACAACATTCAATGCATTGATAATATTACTTGTTATATTTTCCAATAAAACATTTCCATTTTTAATTTATTATCTTGTGCAATGTTGCACATGTAAAAAATTAAATAAGCTAAAAGCTAGAAGCTAGCTGAAGTAGCTTGTAGCTTATAAGCTACAAGCTCCTAAAATAAGCCACTTTGAGGTACCTTACCAAACACTTTTGTATTGGTCAAGCTAGCTTATAAGCTAGTCAAATAAGCTAGTAGCTAGCTTATTGACTTTACCAAACACACTCTTTATGTTCCAAAGAGCAGACTCAAAATGTCATCATTTCTTTTTCTTTGCCCTTTTCATTTTTCAGCAAATGGGAGGGGAGGGACTAAAAAGGGCCTTCATATTCAGAATGTAACCAACCCACTTCCTAATTCATCATTGTTCTTTTTACAGATTGATTCACCACAACTCTCTTGAGCCCTAACTAACTCTATTGCCTTCCTCCTTTGGTTTAATGGTTGTGTTTCCTACTTTCTCTACATATAAAATTGAAGGCGTGACTATATTAACTGAGTCTTAATTTACTTTAGAGCTTAGATTTTAACCTTTTCAGGATATGATGAGTTATTTGACTTTGAATGTTGTAACTATTTAAATGATTGGATCATATTCAATTCTATACAGTACAAGTATTTATTTAATTTGCACTCACATTTAATCAAACTGACCTCTTCTATATTCTACCACCAAAACATGTTAGATTTAGCTCCCTTTGTTAGAGCTAGAGGTCTGGATCAGACCTAGAACATCAACCTCCACCCTCAAGGTATCAGGACATAGGACTGGTTTATTTTCAAAGTTGTCACATCAATTACCTTATGAAATTTGCACATGTGTGATTTATAATGAACTACATTAAAAAGATGTTTCAGTCTACAACAGTACTTGCTCACCATGTATTCCTTATTTTAGGATCGTGGTTGGTCACAGGCTTGTCACAGTTTTTTTATTTTCAAGTCGCATGACATAAAAGTCATGTTTTATCACCTAGCTAGCCTCAACATGTTTAGTGCACATTTTGGTTCATAGCTTAAGAACAAACAAGATACATAACCTACTGCGAGATCAGAAAATGAAACTAGGTTTTAACAGCAAGAGTTTATGTTTAATGGAGACAGAGAAACTAAATTTGGACAGGTCAGGGACCAAGTATGTGAACAAAAATGTTGAGCATTTCCTCAAACCAATGCACCTTTTCTCATCAATGAGCTTTAAAGCAGAGCAGAATGATCAACAGATCAAGCAAATATGATATAATCACATTTCATTGTCTCAACATTAGCGATATGAAGAAACACATCAAACAAATCTATTTTGAGCATGTGAGAGAAATTAATTACTTACATAAGTCAAAACTTACATCCCATCATGACCAAACTCCTCGTTGATTATTTCTTTGATGCTCTCCCCAAAATGCATAACAGCTTCGTTCAACCTATGAAATAGAAATCAACATAACCCAACAAATTAAGCATCCAAAAGCAGCAATTGATCCGATGCATTCAAATTACATTACAACAGAACTACTATGTACATGTCAATCACTTCTGATTCATCAGAGTATGTCCTACATTACTTAGATTGAGAGAAACATTTTTGAAAAACAGAAGGTCTACTTCAAAGACAATAAAAAATGACATTCGACAGGTTTCACTGGCAAGCTTACTTCTAATTTCTAAACATCTAAACAATAGTTGATGATCATGTCGTGTTAATCAGGACAACCCACAGTACCCATTTCACAAGACAACAGAAGTATGTTAATTCCACAACAGCTTGATCATCAGCACTGACATATGAGGGCTAAAATTTACATTTTCCATCTAAAAATCACATCTTTACAGACTTTACATTAGCAACATATAAAGACAACCTTAACCTGACAATTCCATGTCTAAAAATCTAATTTAACAAAACAAAAAGACAAGTGGGAGTTGTGAAGATGGAAGAGTAAAATGTGAGAAGAGGGAGCTGTAGACAGTGGGGTCTTGGATGAGGTTTGGGTCATAAGACCTCAAAGGGGGTCTCATCATCTCGTGCACAAGTTCTACGGGCAGGTCGGGCAGCGCTGCCCGGAGTTTAGGGGCAGTGTCAGGTTTGAACTGAGCTTGTCTCCTCTGCTAACTGATTGTAGGACTTACCAGACTTGTGCTTCACAGCTTCAAGTCGTGTGTCGATGCTTACTTTGCTCTGCTCCATCTTCGGGCAATGCGATGTGTTGTATTGTGGGTCATCAACTAGTAGCAAGCCTTAACAGGGGTGTCGAGCAGACGGGTTTTGACCCAACAAACCCAATCTACTCTAAACCGAGTATATAGAATTAGTAGCCCATTTTTTACCGTAGTAGAATTCTGTTAGGTCGGGTCTCACTTGAGTGGGTGCAGCCGGTGGATTTATTTGGATTTAGGACCTAGAAAAGAAGAAATTGAAGAAAAGTTACAGACCAGAGAATTAAAAATTAAAGAAAAATTACAAACAAGAAAAGATAATAAACAAATCAGGAAAAAAATATACAAATTAAAAAAGAAAAAATACAAATCAGGAAAGAAAATATACAGATTATATCATAAAAGAAAAAAATTACAGATCGGGAAAGAAAATATACAAATTGGGAAAGAAAATATATAGATTAGGAGAGAAAATATACAGATTGGGAGAGAAAAAATTAAAGATCATGAGAGAAAAATATATAGAATAGCAAATACCCAAATACAGAGACAGATTCAAGACTAAAAGTCCTAAAATACAAAGACAGTGATAGTCTGCTCCGTCGTCTCATCGACTTCGCACCATCGGTCCTGGCAATCCCATCCCGGCAACGCCTTGCTCCACCTCACCACCACCTGAAAAACAGAAGAAAAGAGCATGCACAGAGAAGAAAATATGCTAAACCAAAAAAAAAAGAAAGAGAAAGAGATGAAAGGGAGTGGCTGTAGTGCGCGTTTGAGAAGAGGCTGGAGAGCTGCTATGGTTTCTAAATGTTGCTTATATATGAGGGGGTAAGGGTTACTGAATGAGTGGGCTTTGAGTGAGTTGGGCTTGGACTTAATTGTGTGTGCGACCCTGTTTAACATGCGAGTAGGAAATAAAATTAAGTGTGTGATTGGTCGGATTCGGTCTCCGTCGAAAAATTTTCTCCCTACCCGAATCTGACCGATAGAAACCATAACAAACTGTTTTTTTTACCCGCCCAGTCCGAAAACCCGTATTTACCTGCCCGAATAGTTTTCCTTCACATCGAATATGTCGGGTTCTGATCAGTCTTTTTTTTTTTTACACCCCTCGACCTTATCATGTTGTAACCCAAATAATATTAGTTTGTTATTACGATTTTTCTAATATGTGTAATATTGTACATGATAATAAGTTAAAATTGAAAATGTTTTATTGGAAAATGTAACATTTTATATTACTAATGCATTGAATGTTATGATAATTACATTTTCTAATAAAACATTTTCACTTTTGATTTATTAATCTATGCAATGTCGCAAAATATTATTTATTATTATTATTTAAAATTTAAAAAATTTGTGAAAAAAATAAAATAACTACATGTTAAAAATAGAAAAAATCTTTTTATACATCCCTTTGTTTTCTCCCACACAGTCCATCTATTTTTTATTTCCTAAAACATCTCATTTAATTTATTTCCTAAAACTTTAGGACAAGTTATTTTGGAAAAACATTTTTCTATTTTTTAAATATATATAGGTAGTTCGGCCACTTTTCAAGCTACCCGACTTGAACACAAAATTATTGCGAGCTCATTTATTTTGGACAAAAATACCCAGTAAAATTTCAAGCTTTAAATTTCAGTGTTTAAACCCTGTAAAAATACGGGTTTGGGATGGTCGGCCTGGTCGGATTGGCCCATATTACTTTCTCTTCACATCATTGCGAACAAATCATACGTTTAAGCTAGCAAAATTTGGTGGTGAGTACCGACCGATACCTGAGATTACAAATAGGTAGGAGAAATATGTTAGACCATTTGCAAAATGAAAAAAAAAATGCCAAAATAAAAAAACAATAAATACAAAAACTGATAAAGAGGAAAAAAAACAAAACTACTAAGGTCCATTTGGAGGTTGTGAGTTTTCTATTTTTTAAAAATTTCAATCAAATTTTTACAACTCAAAATTCAAAACTAAAAGATAATTTTTTTTTATATACTGAAACTAAAAGATAATTTTGAAATAACATATCCAAACAGGGTACATGTGATGTGATGGTGGGGTGTAAGGATTCTCTCCTGTCATCCTGCCCCTCCAACAAACTTTAGCTACAAAATAGCTTGGCATCAGCTATAGATTTTATTTACCCATTGATTGTGTAGCTATTCTATAGCTAAGTTTTGCTAAAGAGGTTCTTTTCAAAAAAAAGTTTTGCTAAAGAGGTTAAAAATGATCCAAATTCGGTGGTCGGTGGTGTTGATGGTGGGTATCAAGTGATGGAGAAGAGGTACTTAGATCTAAACAAGAAATAAAGAGAAAGAATTGATCGAGGTGAGACTCAAAGGGAAGGAAATGTTGACTCCCCGGACAAAAACTCCACATTTGAAAAGGATTATGTTTCCAGAAATTTATTTTTGGTATTTGAAAATTTTATTTTTAGAACTAATTTTCTAATATAGGCAAAATCTTTTGTATTTTGAAAACTTGCTTCCGGTAATGGTCTTAAATTCTGAAAACAAGCTTTTGATGAAGAAAATTTCTTTCAATAATAATTTAGGATATTAAATTTATTAAAAGAGGGGAAAGAGATGTGTGAGAGAAAAAAAATGTAGAAAAAAAATTCCAAAAAAAATTGTCCTCATTTATATAAAAGATGATGGGAACAACTAAAACTATATAAAAGGGTTGCGACCCTCAAGCTCGTTCGTGTAACCCATAATTCGCACATGCGTATTAACCCAAAAATACTTAATTCATTATGTAGATTTAATATTTTATTAATATTTTTAGATTATTAAATATACTATTAATTTTTTGAAAAGGTTTCTTAATACTTGTAATATTTTATTAATATTTTTTTAATTTTCATTTTAAAGGTCGTTTGGTTGCAGATAACATTTTCTATTTCCATCTCCCATATTTTAGTTTTGATTATAAAAAAATTATTTTATTTTATTTTATTTTCTGTTTTTAAAGTTTGGTATGGGAAAATAGTGAAAACAACCCTATAGTGACTTCTCTGTTTTATGTATAAAACTCTGAAATAAAAAGTAAAATGAAAGAAATGAGTTAACATTTTTTTAATTAAAATTTAAAAACGAGAAATGAAAATGAAAAATATTTTCTAAAAGTAAATGGGCCCTTTAGGAAATATTTTTTATTTTTATTTCCTCTTTTTTAATTTAATTACAAATAACTCATTTTTTTTTTCATTTTATTCTGCTACTAGAAAAAAGTTGATTAGATATGGAACAATCACTCACTAATCTGTTGCAAATCCCTCGCTAATGTGAATTGCAAGGGAATAGCGAGGGCTTAACGAGGGATTGTTCCTCGCTAAACCCAGGTAGCTAATCCACAACCTCAATTTTTCGTTGTTATTCCCTTGCTAATGTAAAACTTAATGGGTTTGAGGTTATTCAATTACCACAAAAATAAGAGTTGGTCTAATCAAATACGTTGTTGAGATTCTGAAAGGAACCAATAATCACCTTAGGATAATTCACCTTCAAAATAAAATAACTTAATAAAAGAGCTCATCTTTGCATATTTGTTGGTACTCATTGTAGTGAATCCTAATTCCTGGAAACTTTTAGATTAGATTTGATCTCATTTAATAATTAGATTTTCTTTTATTATTTGATTCAATAATTAGATTTATTTTATTTATTATTTATCCAAATCGTTTATCTTTCTTATTTCAAATCTAATTGGGCGTGTTTAGATAATAAAATTGTAGATAATTGGTAGTAAACAATATATAGTCCCTGTGGAGACGATATCTTTTATACTACTTGACAAAATCGTACACTTGCGATTGTTATCAAGGCGTAGGCCACTACCCTCTTATCTCGCATCAAGACACAACCTAAGCCCTTCCTAGAAGCATTACTGTGACTTCAAAGGTCTTCAGTGGGTCAGGTAACACTAAAATTGAGGCGGTGGTCAACCTCTCCTTGAGCTCCGAAAAGCTCTTCTCACATTTCTCATCCCACACGAAGGCATGTCCCTTATGGGCCAGCCTAGTGAAGGGCAACACTAACTGGGAAAACTCTTAATGAATCTCCGGTAATACCCTATTAAGCCTAGGCTCCTAATCTCAGTTATGGTTCTGGGCCTCTCCCACTCTAGGACGGCTTCTATCTTAGCAGGGTCTACCGACACTCCCTCTCGGGAGATTACATGACCTAGGAAATGTACTCTATCCATCAAGAATTCACATTTCTCGGGGTTGGAAAAAAGTTTCTTTTCTTTTAAGACCCCAAGAACTACCCTCAAATGGTGCCCATGCTCCTCTAAAGATTGGGAGTAGATAAGAATGGCGTCGATGAACACGACCACAAACTTATTCAAAAAGGGCCGAAATCTGGTTCATGTAGTCCATAAACATCGTAGGAGCATTGGTCAAGCCAAATGGCATCACCAAATACTCATAGTGCCCATACCTAGTCCTAAAGGCAGTCTTAGGTATATCCCCACCCTCAATCTTGATCTGATGGTAACCCAACCTCAAGTTTATCTTAGAGAAAACAGATGCTCCACTAAGTTGATCTGACAGGTCATCTATTCTAGGCAAAGGATATTTATTCTTAATGGTTACTTTGTTCAACTGCCTATAGTCCACACATAATCTCATACTCCCATTCTTCTTCTTAACTAGGAGCACAGACACTCCTCAGGGTGACACACTAGGCCTAATGAATTTCTTTTCTATGATTTCTTCTAATTGAGACTTAAGTTCACTAAGCTCTAGTGGAGACATCCTATAGGGTGCCTTAGATATGGGTCTGGTTCCTGTACCAAGTCTATGGAAAACTCAATCTCCCTGTCAGGTGGAATAGTGGTTGCCTCACTAGGGAAAACATTCTGATACTCCTTGACAATGGCTATACCACTCAAGTTGGAGATCTTATCTACAATTGAGGAAAGAATTAAAAGAAAACAATCACTCCCGTCACACAAGCTTTCGGAAACTTGGGTAATACAAGAGAACAACATGGTTGGTCGCTTCCTCGGAGGAAGAGGAAGAGGCGGAAAAACAACAACCTTGCTGTATCAATCCAGCATGAATTGGTTCTATGACAAACAATCCATGCCAAGGATCACATCTATGTCCTTAAGGGATAAATTAATTAAATTGACCTTGAAGGCCTTCTCTTGTATAACAATCAGGCATTTCAAACAAACAAGAGAAGTGGAAATTGCCTCCTTGGTCGGAGTGATAACATTTAGATGGTAGGGTAAGGAAATGGCTTGTAAGTCTAATTCGTTCACACAATCAATAACAATAAATAAAAGGGTTGCCCCAGAGTCATATAGTACCATTAAGGACTTATCATTAAACAAATATGTACCTTGCATCAGATTGTCAGCCTTAGTAGTCGCTTCCCCTCTAAGGGTAAAAACTATCCCGATGGTTTGGGGTTTGGGGTGGTCCTTCCTCTTGGGAACTCATTTTTCATATGGTCCAGCTCCTTACAATAGTAGCACTTTTGTTGCCTGAAGAGATACCCCTTTGTGGTACTTCCCGCACTTGGAGCACTTGGGTATCTCCCCCAGCATCTGAGCGGGGCGAATAGCCAAGATGGTGTTGCCTTGCCACTTGAGCCTGGAGCCCTTACCTTGAACAGGGTCTTCCAGCTTCCTCTTACCCTTAGGATTCGAAGGCTTAGGTGCCTCAGGATCCCTTAGGTTCTCCTCAGCAATGTGGCATTTGTTGACCAGGGTAGGAAAGTTCCTGATCTCTAAGGACCCCACTGCCCTCTTGATCTCGGGCTTCAAACCTTGCTCTAGGTGGGAGCACCTCCACTCCTCATCCAAGTGGACCTGGAGGTAGCGGGAGTAGTTGGATAACTCCTCAAATTGAGCCACATACTGGCCCACAATCATTCCTTCCTGCTTAAGCTGAATGAATTCAGTCTCCTTCTGCTTCCTCACGTTGGCTGGAAAGTATTTCTCCAGGAATATTGTCTCAAACTGGTCCTAGAGTATAGGAACCCCTAGTGTTCCTAGATTGGCACGCGCCCCGTGCCATCAGTCCTCAGCCTCCCCTTGAGCATGTAAGATGCATATGATACTTTCAGCTCCTCCGAACACCTCATGACTCCAAAGATCCGGGTGAGATCCTTGAGCCATTTAGTTGCAGCTTCCCAAGTCGTAGGCCTCGGTGAAAGGTGATGGACTATGTTTACGGAACTCCGTAAGACCAAGCACGAACGGGTTGGTCGCCTGAGGTGGAGGCGTCCCTGTCAGCTGGCGACGAAGCTCCTGAAGCATAGCGGCATTAGACGTCGCCTGATCCCCCATAGTGCAAGTAAGCATCTGGAGGGTTGCTGCCACCCAGTCCTAATTGACGTTCGGTGGTGACAGAGGTCGTGGGTGAACTGGGGGCATACCTCTCCTGCCTCTAGCAATAATCGTCTACACATCAATTACAAAACATGGAGGTGATCGGTCTCTATATTTCATAACAATGTATATAAGATAATAACCAAATTGCAAGAAAAAACACTAATCCACAGTCCAATTGGATTGAGCTTCTTTAATACCATAATGTAACGTTTTAATTTCAAAAACTTAGGATTTATGCCCGTTGGAGACATAAGTCCTAAATTTAAGGAATTATTTTTCGCGACAATAACAATATCAATAAACATGATAAAGATATTCTTAACTAATCCAACGTTTAATTAAACATAATAAAGGTAACTAAATACATGGCAATGGCATGGATATTATAATACATGTGTCCTAACAAAAGAAACTCCCAACATGGGCAACACATGTACTAAATATCCATCAAAAGAATATACATGATGATGTTTTACAAAATAGAAACTAAAAATTCAATGCCCCACAAGCCAGGTATAGCAATAAGCTCCAACAGCTCCTTAGGTTGTGTCTCTCTCCCTCCAAAGCTCCAAAAGCACATAAAATAATCTCTGCTCTTTCACTGCCAGCTTCTGGAACCCTTTCTCTCTCCTCAAATTCTTTCTAATCCGCTTATACAAGTTGTTGAGGGGGAGTTTTGCTCACTAGGAAATTCTGCTGCTGCTTTGATTGTAAAATAGTGAGCTGTTTGTACTTTACCTTGCTGTTTCTGTGCTTCTGTAAGGTCAGAGAGATTGGTTTGTTGTAAAATCTCTTGTGACACATTAGGTGAAGTATTTGGAGAGGTTGCAAAGGCTCTGGTGTGAGCCTGTGAGTGTTTGGAGTCTGCAGAAGGGAATTCTGCAGATTTCTGGACCTGTGCTTCTGCAGAAAGTCTTGCAGTAAGTCAGGGTCTATTTCTATGAGTTTGGTGATTCTTTAGACAGCCTGAAAAGGCTGTGGAAAAAGAATACTAGTGGTAGTGTGTACCCAAAGGTTGTAACTGATTTGTTAGTGAGAAAAATCCTACAAAAGGTAGGGACTGGACGTAGCCTCAGGTTAGAAGAGGTGAACCAGTATAAAAACCTTTGTGTTTTCTTCTTTCCCTTACTTTCTTAACTTCTGCATGTGCACAAAAAGCTTTCTAAACTAATAATACCTAAGTAAGTGGCAACTAAATTGATTCCACCAAAGGAATCCTATTTTCAGCATAATAAGCATTAATACTTACAATTCTACTTGTGGATATCCATCTTCTAATAAACAGCCAAGAACTTATCTTGAGCAGAATTTTATTAGAAGTTATAATTGCAGAATTTTAAAAAAGAATCACAATTCAACCCTCTTCTTGTGATTCAACCATATACTTCAATTGGTACCAGAGCTTGCCTCTTGGGTTGAACTCACTTAACAGTGAGAGAGGAAAAGATCAAGGGGATGGCAAACCATGGAGCTGCAATGTTCATTCCAAAAGGATCATCCACAAATAAACCACCAGCTTTCAATGGAAAAGACTATTACTATTGGAAGAATAGAATGAAATTGTTCTTGGAATCTCAAGATATTGATCTATGGGATATTATAGAAAATGGGAATTACATTCCCACTACAAGAAGAACCAGAGTTCTGGCTCCTTCCACAGAAGGTGAGTCTGAAATTGTTGAAGAAGCACCAAAACCCAAACCTAGAGAAGAATGGACACAAGATGACAAACAAAGGTATCTTCTAAACTCTAAAGCTAATTTTTTTCTTCTTTGTACATTAAGTAGAGGTGAATATGATAAAGTTGCTGGCTGCAACACAACAAAAGAAATATGGGATACTTTAAAAATTGCTCATGAAGGATAGACCAAGTAAAAGAATCTAAAATCAACATTTTAATTCACCAATATGAAATGTTTAACATGGTTGAACATGAAACTATAGATGAAATGTTTAGTAGATTTACTATTATTATAAATGATTTAAAATCACTTGGTAAAAGCTATTCAAATCAAGAACAAGTAAGAAAAATACTTAGAAGTCTCCCAAGAATATGGAGACCAAAAGTTACAGCAATTCAGGAAGCAAAGGATCTAGCTGTACTCAAGCTGGATGAGCTTCTTGGCTCTTTAAAAGTCCATGAACAAGAACTCATGGATGAATTGCCAAGAAAGGACAAGTCAATAGCTCTAAAAGCAACCGCATCTAGAAGAAGTGCTTCTGCAGAAGATAAACCTTCAGAAGGAGAATCATCCTCTTCTGAAAATTATGATGAGCTAGCCTTTATATCAAAAAGAATACAAAGGCTAATCAGAAGAAAAGGCAAAGGAAAGAAATTTTTCAATTTCAAGAAGGAAGGACCAAAAGGTGAAAACAACAAAGGTCCTATCATCTGCTATGAATGCAACAAACCAGGACACATCAAGGCAGAGTGTCCACAGCTGAAAGAATCAAGACCATTCCAGAAGAAGAAGGCCATGATGGCTTCATGGGATGATTCTGACAGCTCTGCAGAAGAAGAAGATGAAGCTGAAACTGCACATTTGTGCTTCATGGCTGGAGAAGATGAAGAAGATGAGGTAATTACCTATACTCCTTCTGAATATAAAGAACTTGAAGATGCTTTTGAGAATTTATTATCTGACTCACACACACTTGCACAAAAATGTGCTCTTCTTAAAGAAAAATTAGTTAAATCTAAAGAAGAAAATGACATACTTAGAGAAGATAATAATAGGTTAACTAAAACCAATCACTGTCTCCAACAATCTCACCTTAAGTTATCTGAACAAGTCAAAACTATAAGAAATAGTTCTGCAGAAGCAGAAAAAACTGCAAGTCTGCAGAAGGAAAATCTGCTTCTATAGAAGAAAATTAATGAACTTCAAAATGATTTGTGTAAATTTGT
Source organism: Sesbania bispinosa (assembly GCA_026901365.1). Lineage (NCBI taxonomy): Eukaryota > Viridiplantae > Streptophyta > Magnoliopsida > Fabales > Fabaceae > Sesbania > Sesbania bispinosa. The sequence goes on from QLOH01000016.1 coordinate 908,616, forward strand.
AAACAGCACTCACAACTTGAATAAATTAATAGGAAACAGTAGAGAAACTTCAGACAAAAGAGGTTTAGGATTTAATCAAGACAAGTTTTCAGTATCACACAAAACAGTTTTTGTTCCAGCCAAAAGGAAACCTCCTCATTATTCTTTGTGTAACAAGCTTGGACACCATGACCAAAACTGTTACAAAAGAAAAAGGAGTACCAGAAGGAAGGTATCTAACCTCACAGGACCCAAGAAAATTTGGGTACCTAAAGCCTTGTTATCTTCTGTTGTAGGAACAAATAAAAGGGTCCAAGAAGAAAGAGCTATGGTTCTTGGACAGTGGATGCTCCAGACATATGACTGGAAACAGAAGCAAATTCACTCAGCTACAAATGATGGAAGGTGGAACAGTAACATTTGGAGACAACAAGGCTCAAATCAAAGATTCTGATGATGAAAGTCAGTCAAAGAAAGTGCCTTCTGAAAATCATAGTTTTGCAGAAAAGGCTGCAGAACCTGAAAAAGCTGTAGGTGCTTATGGAGAAGATTCTGACTGTCAAAAGCAAAATCTGCCCAGAAGCTGGAAATCTGTGACTTACCATCCTCATGACCAAGTAATTGGAAATGTTGAGGAAGGTGTAAAAACTAGAAGACAACTAAGAAATGACACAACTCTTCTTTCTCAAGTTAAACCAAAGAGTGTCCAAGAAGCACTTGATGAAGAATCATGGGTTGAAGCCATGAAAGAAGAGCCAGAACAGTTTGAGAAAAACAAAGTATGGAATCTTGTACCCTATCCAAACAATCACACCATTATTGGTACAAAATGGGTGTTCAAAAACAAAATGGATGAGAAAGGTAAGGTAATCAGAAACAAAGCTAGGTTAGTAGCTCAAGGCTACAACCAACAAGAAGGTATTGATTTTGATTAAACCTTTGCACCAGTAGCTAGATTAGAAGCTATTAGAATACTTCTTGCCTTTGCTGCATTCAAAAATTTTAAACTCTATCAAATGGATGTGAAAAGTGCATTTTTAAATGGTTTTATAAATGAAGAGGTTTATGTCCAACAACCTCCTAGTTTTGAAAACAAAGATTTTCCAAATCATGTTTTCAAATTAACAAAAGCTTTATATGGTTTGAAACAAGCTCCTAGAGCTTGGTATGAGAGACTAAGCACCTTTCTTTTACAAAATCAATTTTCAAGAGGTCAAATTGACACTACCCTTTTCATAAAAACTTTCAAAGGATCTTCTCATTGTTCAAATTTATGTTGATGATATAATATTTGGATCTACTAATTTGAAAATGTGTGAAGAGTTTTCTGAACTTATGAAAGGTGAATTTGAAATGAGTCTCATGGGTGAATTGAAGTTCTTCCTAGGACTTCAAATTAGACAAGAGAAGCATGGAATCTTTATAAACCAAGAGAAATACACTAAAGATCTCTTGAAGAAATATAAAATGGAAGGATCAAAATCCATGGGAACTCCTATGCATCCATCTGCAGTTTTAAATCTGGATGAAAATGGTAAACATGTTTCTGAAAAGGAATATAGAGAATGATAGGATCTCTATTATACTTAACTGCTAGTAGACCTGACATTTTACATTCTGTAAGTCTATGTGCAAGATTTCAATCTTCTCCCAAAGAATCACATGTTGCAGCTGTAAAAAGAATTTTTAGATATCTTGCTGGAACTACAAATCTTGGATTATGGTACAAGAAAGGCACATATTTCGAGCTCACAGGTTATTGTGATGCTGACTATGCTGGAGATAAGTTGGACAGAAAAAGCACTAGTGGAAGCTGCCAATTTCTTGGAGAATCATTAATCTCTTCGTCTTGCAAGAAGCAACCCACAATAGCTTTGTCCACCACAGAAGCAGAATATATTTCAGCAGCAAGTTGTTGTTCTCAAATGCTTTGGATTAAACATCAAATGAAGGACTATTGCTTGAGGTACACTAATATTCCTATCTTCTGTGATAATACTAGTGCAATTAACTTGTCCAAGAATCCAATCCAGCATTCTAAATCTAAGCATATTGATATTAAACATCATTTCATTAGAGATCATGTCCAGAAGCATGACATTGAACTGAAATTCATTGAAACCAAACATCAAATTGCTGATATTTTTACAAAACCTCTTGTTGAAGATAGATTTGTGTTTCTTAGAAATAAAATTAACTTGAAATGCTTGATTTCTTGAATTATCAATGATATCTTTCTGCTTCTGGAACTAGAAAGTTCCACAGAAGCATGTGGAGAAGCTTAAAATAACATGTTTCTCTGTAAAAACATAAAACTGTAACAATTACAGTAGTATGTTTAGCTTCAGGAATAAAAAACATACTCCTCACCTTCTGCAGAATCTGATGTATGTAAAAATCCATCTTCTGCAGATATCCATCTGCAAAAGATAATTCCTCAGCTATTTTTGTCCACCTGCTAATCAGGTGAGACAGCTGTACAGTGATTGTTGACCAATAATCATATGTTGTCACATCTCTTATCCAAGGAAAGGTCTCTATCCATCACGAGCTTCAATAAACTTCAAGCCTTTCTTGGTAAGTCAACTGTGTAGGGTCAGCAACCTTTTCACTTTATCAAGGATACAAAAGGAACAAAGAAAAGCTAGCTTTTGTCCCTAGCTAAAAAGGTGCAGGGTGGTTGTTGCATAATTAGGGAAATTTAAAGCTTATAACCGTTGGATATATAACCAAGGTTCTAAAAAACTGCGCGCACGCCCTGAACTTTCTCTTTCCCTCTCTCCTTCTCGAATAAGGCAACGACTAGTTGGGTTCTACTATTTAGGATAGTCTCTAAGTTGAAGGAACACCTCACTGGCTTCTCAAAACTCAAACATTTCACATTCCATCCATACTCTGCTTTCTTTTCATCATCTCATTTCTCTCTATCTCTACTTTTCATCCTTCTCTCATCATGAGAATTAAGCAAATCACATTGGAGAAGAAAGACTCCTCCTCCACAGAATCTGATGATTTTATTATAATGGGCAATGAAATAGTGCCTTACATTGATCTTCTACATGCTCAGCCTCTTGCAACTCAGCCCTCTATTTCTAGCCACTCAACAGAGCAAGATTTTGCTCCTATTGAACCCACAACCTTTGAACCTCAACCTGATCAAACACCCTCTCAACCCTCTACCACACCAAAACCTTCAACTGAAAATCCATCCAAGAAACAAACTGATTCTGTATTATATGTAAGAAGGTCTCAGAGGCATCGTGCAGGTTCAACCTTCAAAACAATAGGAAGTGATCCCAAAAAACCAATAAGTATAGACTCTCCCTCTCCCTCACACGCTGATAGCCATGAGGACACCAAGTCTGCTGAAAAGAAAGAGGAGAACTCAAGTCTAAGGGAAGAAGAAAGTGATCCCTCAGAAGGATCACAAGACTCCAACTATGACCTTTTTCCTGACAAGGAATTACTAAAAATCTTCTATGAAAAATGGGAATGGAAGACAGTCATCTCTGGTAAGATATTTCTCCTCAGAGAAATCAAAGAATGTGGATGGGAGATTGGACATTTTGTCCAGAAGCAAGAATGGGGAAACTATCTCCTCATGAGGGAACCAGTCTATGAGAGGCTTGTAAAGGCATTTTATGCTTCTGCAAGCTAGTATAGAATTGATGGTAATTCCTTAATAGTGGAAATTAAGGGTTCAACAATTGTAGTCACTCCAGAGACTATTGATGAAGCCCTAGGATGTGATGCTGTCAAAAACAAGCTATTTGATGACTGGTATGCCTCAGCTGGTGTGACAAAGCAGGAAGTTACAAAGAAAGTCCTTCACCATTCTAATTCACAACTTCAATCCAGCAAACTGATTCCCATTTGTAGGTTGTTCCACAAACTCTGCTGCTATTCACCCTTACCTAGAGCTGGTACTCTAGAAAGAGTCACTGATCAAGATCTTAAGGTAATCTATCATCTTCTTTTTGGAAAACCTTTCTCCTTATCTTATCTAATCCTAAGAAGCATGATTTCCTCAGCTAACCCCCAGAGAGCATATGCTAGTTTACCTTATGGCATGCTTCTCACAAGGATTTTTAGACTCAATAACATCCCTCTAGAAGATGAAGCTTCTAGTGATACTTGCAGCTTCTTTGGAAAAATAAATGTGCAGATGATGCTGATTAAAATTGAGCCATCTCATAACTATTCCAGTCCAAGTGACACTGAAGAAGAGGAAAATATAGCACCCAGAACAAAAAAGGGGAAGATTCAGACCTTTTCCAGAAAGAGGAAAGGTCATTCTGCTGGTGCTTCTGGAGAACCATCAAACAAAAATCTGAAGGTTTCCTCTCCTTCTTTAGATCCAAATGTGTCTGCTAAATCCACATCTCTGTGTCTTGACTCCACTTCAGGGGAAGAAGCTGTTTCTCAGCCCAAGTCACCACCTACAGAAGCACCCCAGCATGCAGAATCTCAAGAAACTATCAGTGCTTCTGCATTGGCAGCTGATACATTGGCCAATTTGGCTCAAACTCTTCCTGATTCCCCTCTTTCCCCTCAGATTGATTCTCCAGTACGAATTCCATCCCCTACAAGATCAATTCCAACTGATGACACTCCAACCATAGAGAAGAAAGAAGAAGCAGAAGTTCAGAAGGAGGCTACTGTTTCAATCCCTTCTGTAGGAACTTTTGGAACAGATATGGTAAATCAGTTCCTAGCTTCTCCAATTCTTGATTCTGGTATACCTGCTGCATCCCCTCTAAGAGACAACATCCCTATCATCTCTTCTCATCTTTCTTCAATGAACACCTTTCTACAGCAGCTGAGTTCAGAGAAGGTTCTCACACCTCCTTCTGAACCGACAGACAAGGCTGAGCAAGCTAAACAAGCTTCTGCTGCTGCTTCTGGATCTACGTCTTCTTCAAAATCTCTTGAAAAACATGTCCAGAAGATTAAGGCTGACATGAAGAAATTGTTCACCAATGTTAATACACTTCAAGCCACTATCAATGAGATGATAGAAAGGTTTACCCAGCACCAGTTCTGGCTAAACAACTTTGTTCTTCCAATCATTGCACCCCAAGCTCCACCAATGCCCTTCACACAGTTTCAGCCTCCTCAAAACATACTCCAGCCTTCTACCTCTTCATCATCTGACCATTCTTCTCCATCAAAATGAAGATGATGATTCTGCTTCACCTCATACACTTCCCTTGTGTTTTTTGATTGATGACAAAGGGGGAGAAGTAGTACTAGGTAGGTTAGGCGCTGATATTTGCTGATATCTTTTGGATTCTGACTGTGACTGTTTTATGATTATGATTATGACTTTTTGGTATAATCCTTTTGATTAATGATGAATGACAAATGATGATGTTTGCTGCATATTTCTAAGTTTACTAAATGATCACATTAAAAAAATTGAATATGTATTGAATCATACAATTTGCTGCAAATAAATTATAAATCAGTCTTGAAATCATATAATCTGCAACAATTATTATTTTCCAAATAAAAGCTAAATTGCAGGGGGAGTTTGGTATTAAAAATCAGAATTATCTAAGTGATACTTGATTGGGTTGTCATCATCAAAAAGGGGGAGATTGTAAGGTCCAAGAATCCCCTCAAAGTGGTTTTAATCATGACAACCAAATCAAATGCAACTTAGCATAATTCTGATTCCAAAAGAACTAACCATTTCATTTGAGAATGTGTCCAGAAGCAACAGGTTTCATCTTGCAGAAGGAAAAATATGAGAAGCTTCATTTTAATGGATAACAGAAGTAATAAGTTGAAAGAATGACAAATCTGTGAAGGAAAACTTGAAATAAAGATGAGTAAATTGAAAGTAACTCATTCAAGCATTCAGAAGCTATCAAGCACTTCTCACAGTTTCCAGAAACAAGAAGAAGCATCTCAAGAACTCCAAATGAAATCGTTTTAGAAGGAAGATTCATTTTAGGAGGAAACTCTAAGTAGAAAGCAAAAACAGAATTTCATTCTTAAGATATATCAACTGAAGAACATGAAACATTTCACAGAAGCTTGAGAATCATCTGCAGTTGATCAGAAGCAATTCTGCAGAAGGGATGTGCAAGTATAGACTCTGCAGAAGCAGCAAATTAAATCAGAAAGTCTAAAATGAATCTCCTGCTGATTTAGCTGAGTAACACAAGTTGAAATACACTTGAAATAATCCAGAAATTATCCTCATCAAATTCACAAAAGCATTGGTGAAGAAATGAGCCAGTTTTGCTATCTGCAGAAGCAAGTTCTGCAGAAGCATGAAGACCAGTCAACAAGACAGCTGTACCTGTCAGCTTTTGCAGCTGTACCTGAAAGGGACTTGTCAAAGCATCACAGCTGGATCATTTTGACTGCATTCCAACGGCTACAAGGCTCCTCAACTATAAAAGGAGGTGCTCTCTTCACCATGGAACACATCTCTCTCCAGAAGCATAAAATAATCTCTGCTCTTTCACTGCCAGCTTCTGGAACCTTTTCTCTCTCCTCAAATTCTTTCTAATCCGCTTATACAAGTTGTTGAGGGGGAGTTTTGCTCACTAGGAAATTCTGCTGCTGCTTTGATTGTAAAATAGTGAGCTGTTTGTACTTTACCTTGCTGTTTCTGTGCTTCTGTAAGGTCAAAGAGATTGGTCTGTTGTAAAATCTCTTGTGACACATTAGGTGAATTATTTGGAGAGGTTGCAAAGGCTCTGGTGTGAGCCTGTGAGTGTTTAGAGTCCGCAGAAGGGAATTCTGCAGATTTGTGGACATGTGCTTCTGTAGAAAGTCCTACAGTAAGTCAGGGTCTATTTATGTGAGTTTGGTGATTCTGTAGAAAGCCTGAAGAGGTTGTGGAAAAAGAATACTAGTGGTAGTGTGTACCCAAAGGTTGTAACTGATTTGTTAGTGAGAAAAATCCTACAGAAGGTAGGGACTGGACGTAGCCTCAGGTTGGAAGAGGTGAACCAGTATAAAAACCTTTGTGTTTTCTTCTTTCCCTTACTTTCTTAACTTCTGCATGTGCACAAAAAGCTTTCTAAACTAATAATACCTAAGTAAGTGGCAACTAAATTATTCCACCAAAGGAATCCTATTTTCAGCATAATAAGCATTAATACTTACAATTCTACTTGTGGATATCCATCTTCTAATAAACAGCCAAGAACTTATCTTGAGCAGAATTTTATTAGAAGATATAATTGCAGAATTTTAAAAAAGAATCACAATTCTACCCCCCTTCTTGTGATTCAACCATATACTTCACCCCTCTTGTATTTGGAACCCAATGATATTCATGAATTTATAATTATAATATTGAAGCACAAATAAATGTTATTTCATAAAGGTCTCCACAACTATGAAATACTCAGAAACAATTTACGCTGGTCTCCACAATCATAAATTGCCCCGATTTGAAGATCAGTTGTTAAATATATCAATTCATCCCGGTCTCCACAGTGACAAATTGAGTGTTTTCACCAATCAGATTTAGAAAACCGTTTCTCAACGCATTTAAGAAATCACATCATAACTCTGGTACAAAGATGGAAGCTAAGCATTAAGTATAGAATAAAAACACCAATATTATAAAAACAGGGATTCATAAATAACAAAGAGGATCCAAAATACAATTGGGGATTGAATCGACTACATTCAATCCTAAAGGAGAGTTTAGCTACTCATGGTAGCCATTACAAACCAATAGAGAGACTGTCACACTTTTCTTTAGCTCCAGATCTGCTCAACGGCTCCGTACGTCTCTGCCTCTCGTCTCAATCCCTAAAGTGCCTTTTTAAAATGTTCTGATGGGCTTTTGAGACTCTGATTGCAGCCCAATAAAAATTAGGTTACGTTTCCTGTGCTCTACCTGCGCTCAGCGCAAGTGAAGCGCATGAAACAGAGAGTAAAATTCATTTCTACACTTCACTTGCGCTCAGCGCAGGAAACAACTTCTTATTTTCCTGGATTGTCATCTTTTGAAGCTTATTCCATGTTGTTCTTGTCCTTGTTGGCTGCTCTTTTGATGCTTTATTTATAACTTTGCTTTTTACCTGCAAAATCAACAGATATTCTATCAAAATAGCATCAAATTCAAATTTGACTTAAATTAATAGTTACAAGAATTGCATTTTAAGCCAAAAAGGGATAAAATTTGGGTATAAATTCAATATTTTGCTCTCAATAAGTGTTGTAATTATATAGGAATTTTACGTAAATTTAACACTTATCAAATTCCCCACAACTTATCTTCTTACTTGTCCTCAAGCAAGAGAATCTCCTACAGACAGTTGACTTCAATCCCCAGTTATGGTCCTGACTAATAAGGAAACAAATTCAAAATCTCTTGCTAGATAGTTGTTACCTTCCAAATTTCAAATTAATAATCAGAAACAAGTGGTGACTCCAGTCCTCAATCAGAACAAGATAAAAATGCATTCAAAATTTTCAAAAGCAGTAATCAACACAACAGGTGATAAATCAAGGAATTTCTCTCATTCTCACAGGTAAGTGTTTCCCTCAAATTTTTTTGAACAACTAAAATTGTTAGTCGTTTCCAGTTAATAATCATGCACATGGTCAACATGGATCAAAAGGTCTTTCTTAGGTTGTAATGAGGCTGGGCTATCAAGAATTCATGGTTTTTCTGGATAATTCAAAATACAAAACTTTAAGAACAGAGAGCATATCTGCAATTTGAACTAGTGTTCTGAATCACTCTCAATTCACCACATCATTCTTGACTTTGATCATTTATACTCAATCGGCCTCTCTTTGGTAATTCACTCCCTTTTATTGAACTTTAAAGTATAAACATACACTTTTTTATAAGGGAGTGAATTCCAGTACTCAATATGCATTTTTGTTGCAATTTCAATCTTCCAACTCATACTCATTCTTCTTGAATGAATTGCACCTATGCTCTCTATCCCTAAGTGTGTAGGGACAGGATATAATCATTTACAAGGCTGGGGTGCATCAAGAAAATAAAATTCAGGTTCAAATGGGATATAAAAAATAGGGAAAATTATTTACAGGTTGGCTATTTGGCACTGAACAATTTATATATTTACAAGATGCCTTGATCATTTCCATTTTTTCATGCACAGAATAAAATCCAAAAACTCAAGCAATAGCAGTTGACAAACAACGGTGAAATCTCTCAAAGTGTTTATTTCACACAAACTCACCGGCTTATGGCTATTTTCCTTGATAAAATCACTATTGAAATTAATTAACTACCTTGATTCATTTTCTTGCACAATATCCTAATCCTAACTGATTATGGATTCAATCAATTTTTTTTTTCTTTCCTAGTTCAGTTAGTTAGGCTGCCTAGTTTTAAGATTTGAAATTGAATTCCTTAAATTCCTAATTCCTAAGTTCTAAAAAAAATGAAAACAAAAAATCCTAATTAACTGAAATAAAAAGAAAAATATTCCTAAAAATCCATGCTGCATAGAGATAATGTGTCAGTAATGTGTCATACACAGTACAGATCAAATGAGATAAAAGAAAATAAAAGAAAAAGAAACGAAAATAAAAAAATAAAAAGGAAAAGGAAAAAGAAAAAGAAAAAGAAAAACACTGAGATCAATCCTCATCCTCTGCATCCTGGATGTCCTCATCCTGTCCATGTCAATCTCCAGCTACTGCTGCTCCACCTCCTCCCGGAACAACAGGCCTGTCCCCAGGCCACTGCACATAATCTCTAAACTGCTCAGGTGTCATGACAGGAAAGGGGCCCCGCAGGTTGTGGTATAGTATCTGCTGTATGTACAACATTCCTTGACGACCAGCTATGTTTTGCTGACATAGGTGTTTATTCCACACGTGTTGTGGAAAGCCATCTGGAGGTGGCTGCAATGGTGCCTCCTAAGGTTCTGGTGGTGGATGTTGCTGTTGTGGCTCTGGAGGTGGGTCCAACTTCTCCTGTGGTATGCAGTTGACTTCAATGTACCCCCTAGTCATTGGGGTCTTGATAGGAGCGGTGGCATGTACAACAACCCCTTGAGTCCTGCATAAGGCAGTGATGAGTGCAGGAAATCCTAGACTGATTCTGGAGCTTGTACTGCGACGCTCCACAACTGTCACCGTATGATATATCTTGTAAGATATAACTTTGGCGATGTCGATATATTCCCTAGTAAGGACGCATTATATAAAGTGTGTTGTCTCCATGACGATGTCTGACACATGATTGTGTGGCTTGATGTTAGCCAACACTAAAACCGTCAACATCCTGGAGATGTCTCGCAGGTCCTTCCTGAAGATCCTGGCTGCCTCCCTGTAACGTTGAGATCATAAGTGTGCCCTGGTAAGCACAAATACTCAGCAGTCCTCCTATCCGAATCTTCATTACCATATATGCTAATATCATGTATCAACTGGTGATATTGGTAAACTGCTTGCTCCTCATCATCAGGGCCAAGGCCACCTAGAAAATCATTGATCGCATCGCGATCATAGTGCACCCAACGTCCTCTCACGTAGGACCTCCTCTCAGCTCCACCTCCAGGTACTTCAATGGCATTGGCATAGAACTCCCGGACCACCTCCGGGTCGAAATGCCTATCAGGCTCCGCTACTCTCCTCCAGTTCCTCCTGGTGATCTCATTGTTGAAGTCTTCAAACTCCCCAGGTTGGAGTGATATTGGCCTCTCCTTAATGAAATTACAGTTTAGGAGGGAACTGTGTGCTTCTGCAACCTTGGAACTCTTGAATTTCATTGGATCATAGTTAGGCTCATCACGAGCCCTCTTTCCTCCACTTCTACCTCCCTGTGAGCTAGAGCCATGGTTAAGTCCAGCAATATATTTAAATCGAGGCATCTGAAAAGTCATCAATAAACAGTCAATTTATGAGATCATATTAAGTCATGTAATGCCTTATTATAACTTAGTAAATTCATGAAGAACATTGAAACATCAAATTAAACCAAATTGCATGAATCATTAATCAAAATACGTTCCTCAATGGAAACCATAAAATTCAGAACATAAAAGTCAATTTGCAATTGGTTCCATGCTCAGTGAACAAACAATACTCAAGTATTCTACAAGTAGCAATTTACATATAATGGTAAGTGTACAAAGTTTCTCAATAAACAGAGCATAACACCTCCATCCAAAATAACTTGCAAAATCAATGAGCATTTCAACAAACATTCAGTTCTTCTCATCAAAACACAACCAATGTCTCATTCAAAGATAGCATTATAAACATCCCAATCCTAAGTTTGCTATCCTAAGGTTTAATCCCTAAAAACAGAGTAAATAAGGATTTCAATCGGTTAAAACAACTTAAAAATAAGAAAACATGCCTCTGCACTCTAAAGATTCAAGATTGAAGGAAGTTTGTGAGTAGAAAAGGTGAAAGAAAAGTAGCAGAGCTCAGAGAGATTGCGCAAAGGAAAACAGGGGAAGAGAAAATGAATGACTTTCCCCTATTTTTTGGTGCATTTTAAACTGAAGCGCGCACCTGCGCTCCACCTACGCTCAGCGCAAGTGGAGCGCAGGTGATAGTTTCAAAATACCGAGCTCCTGCGCGTCACCTGCGCTCAACGCAGGTGAAACGCAGAAAACAGTGACAAAATTGCTATTTCTGCGCTCCAGCTGCGCTCAACGTAAGTGGAGCGCAAAAAACATAATGAAATTTTGCAATTTTCAGTCAAGTTTTCTGCTACTTCCTACTGATTGAAAATTTATTTTGTTCTTCCACAAACTTACTCCATCAATTCTTGAGATTTCCTAAATCCTAAAAAATAAAATCCTAACTATCAAACAAAACTTATGCATACAAAAACAAAACAAAAATAATTTAAATTTTAAAAATTTAAAACACTGGGTTGCCTCCCAGGAAGCGCTCGTTTAACGTCATATAGCTTGACGCCTATTTTTCTCAAGGAGGTTTTATCTGGAGAATGATGGTGGATTATGGTTTTCCACTAGCTGAAGTCCACCCTCCGTTCCATCCTTTTGTTTTGTCCTCAACTTCTTCACTTTCTTGATCATCAGATGATGTTGATCTTTTTCTCTTTTTGAAACGGTATTCCACCATGGATTCTTGCAGCTGCTTCTTCCTTCTTATAGGCTTCATCTGAAGATTCTTGAAGACTTTCTTCCCTTGATACTTAGGAACATTTTGGCAGTCAGTTCCTCTTCTTTTTACTCCTTGCAGCTGTGGTTCAAAATGAGTGCAACAGATCCCATCAGTAGGATCTAATTCCATTCTATCTGGTGGTTCAGATTGCTTAGAAATTCCTCGGTCCAGATGGAAGACAATTCTCTCATCTTGAGAGCTAAGTTTGAACCTTCCTTTATCAACATCAATTATCATCTTGGCAGCTTTCATAAAAGGTCTTCCCAGAATTAAGTGGACATCAGTATCCTCCTCCATATCCATCACTACAAAGTCAACTGGAAACATAAACTTATCTACTCTTAAAGGAAAATCTTCAACTATCCCATAAGGATATGTTGTAGACTTGTTTGCTAGTAGTAAAACTACATTTGCAGGTTTGACCTTTAAATCACCCAGTCTTTTAAGCATTGATAAAGGCATCAGATTGATGCTAGCTCCAAGATCTAGCAACGCCTTTGTGGCTGGTAAAGTACCAACAGTGACTGGTACAGTGAATCTACCTGGATCTAATGACTTCTCTGGTTTGTGAAGCCTTTCTAACTTTTCTACCTTCATCTCAACTTCCTCTCTATATGTACTTGGTTGGACATATTCTTCCACAATATCATCTTCTAGCAGCTCCTCTTCAGATGTTAAGTCGCCCTCCAAATCACTTTCCTCTGATGTGTTACTATTTGTAGTAACTGTATTGCATTGCTCCTTGGGATTTGTTTGGGTGTTAGCAGTAAATTGCCCCCTGTTATGTTCTGCCATATCCTTTGCTAACTGGCCAACTTGTGTCTCTACATTTCTGAGGGATGCATCTGTATTCCTCTTGTAGGCTTCAAACGACTGTATAAGAGCATCAATTTTCTCATCCAGTTTTGACAACCTGTCATGTACTGGAGTGTAGTTTTGTTGTTGTTGCTGCTGATAAGGAGTCTGTCTATTGGATGTCCCTTCATCTTGTTTCCATCCAAAATTGTTGTTCTGATTATTTCTCCAACCTTGTGAATAATTGTTTGAGAACTGATTGTTGTTGGAGAAATTTCCTGACCTCCCTTGATTGCCCATATAGTTAACCTGCTCTTCCTGAATCTCTTGAAAAGAGCAATGACCATTGGGATGATCACCTCCACAGAAATCACAAGTCAATTGTGGGGACTGGCTAGGATGAGACTGAACTGCATGCAACTGTTGAGGAAATGTATTCATCTGCTTGGTGAGTGCTTCTAACTGTTGAGTAATGAGCTTATTCTGAGCTAAAAGTGCTTCAGTAGAGTTTAGCTCTAACACTACCTTCTTCTGAACTGATTGTCTTCCATGTTGAGCATGCTGATCATTTAATGCAAAATTGTCAATAATTCTGGTGGCTTGCTCTGCATCCACTGACATAATTGTGCCTCCTGCTGCAACATCTATGATAATCTTGGTGTCAGGTCTAAGTCCATTGCAGAAGATGTCCAGTTGTGCAATATCTTCTAGGCCATGGTTGGGACACTTTCTCAACAAAGATTTGAATCTTTCCCAGGCCTCACATAATGGTTCATCTGCTCTCTGCCTGAATGTGGAGATATCTGACTTTGCCTTTATGTGACGAGATGGTGGGAAAAATCTGTTTAGAAATTTTTCTTCCACGATGCTCTAGTTAGTTAGACTTTAATTAGGATGTGATTTCAGCCATTCCTTAGCTTTACCTATTAAAGAGAAAGGGAATAAACGTAAGTAAACACATTCAAGTTCACTTTCCTCAAAACCCACGGTACCAATCAATTCATAAAAAGTAGAAAGATGAATGTGTGGATCCTCATGATCCAATCCTGTTAATTGATGGGTACTGATGAGACTCAGGAATGCTGGCTTCATCTCCAAAGATTTTGTAGTAGCAGGTACATCTATGCTTGAAAAGTATCGAGGCCCTTGTTGCATGACATAATCTCCTAATGTCCTTCTTTGTGGAATTGGTGGTCTTTCTTCAGCCATCTCTTCACTCTTTACTTCACTAGAGAGAATATTGAAATTTTCTTCTCGATTTCTTCCTTGTCTTCTCCTCTTGTTTCTACTCCTATTCCTTCTAGATGTCCTTTCTATCTCAGGATCAAATATCAATTGATTTTGAGACACCTGTCCTCGCAAGAGCATAAATCAAGAAGCTTGAACAAATGTTAGTTCGGAAGAGAGGAACAAAAATAAAATAAAATAAATTAAAATAATTTTTCCTAAAAATTAAAATTGAAAATCCTAAAAATAAAAATAAAAGAATTAAATAAAAATTAAAATTCCTAAATGAAAAAAGAAAAATAAAAAATAAAAGAAAAATAAAAATATTCACAACTTGATAAGATAGACCTCCCAAGAATATAAATTTGAAACACCGTTCCCCGGCAACGACACCAAAAATACTTATTGAGATCTTGGCAAGCGTACCAATATCATAGCAGTATAATAGTAAGAGAGAGGGGTTGTCGTATCCACAGGGAACGGTACAAAATAAATTCTAGTGATCACACTTATCAAGTAAGGGTAGGTTTGAATGTTTGTTTGTGAATATTGCAATAGTAATTTAAATAAAAGATAAGAGAGAGAGAGAGAGAGAGAGAAAACAGGGATAAGGATGAGCAAATTTAGGAAACTAGGATTGAACTTCGTCTATCGCACCCCTCTTGTATTTGGAACCCAATGATATTCATGAATTTATAATTATAATATTGAAGCACAAATAAATGTTACTTCATAAAGGTCTCCACAACTATGAAATACTCAGAAACAATTTACGCTGGTCTCCACAGTCATAAATTGCCCCGGTTTGAAGATCAGTTGTTAAAGCTATCAATTCATCCTGGTCTCCACAGTGACAAATTGAGTGTTTTCACCAATCAGATTTAGAAAACCGTTTCTCAACGCATTTAAGAAATCACATCATAAGTCTGGTACAAAGACGGAAGCTAAACATTAAGTATAGAATAAAAACACCAATATTATAAAAACAGGGATTCATAAATAACAAAGAGGATCCAAAATACAATTGGGGATTGAATTGACTACATTCAATCCTAAAGGAGAGTTTAGCTACTATGGTAGCCATTACAAACCAATAGAGAGACTGTCACACTTTTCTCTAGCTCCAGATCTGCTCAACGACTCCGTACATTTCTGTCTCTTGTCTCAATCCCTAAAAGTGCATTTATAAATATTTCTGATGGGCTTTTGAGACTCTGATTACAGCCCAATAAAAATTAGGTTATGTTTCCTGCGCTCTACCTGCGCTAAACGCAAATAAAGCGCAGGAAATAGAGAGTAAAATTCATTTCTGCGCTTCACTTGCGCTCAGCGCAGGTGGAGCACAGGAAATAGCTTCTTATTTTCCTGGATTGTCCTCTTTTGAAGCTTATTCCATGTTGTTCCTGTCCTTGTTGGCTGCTCTTTTGATGCTTTATTTATAACTTTGCTTTTTACCTGCAAAATCAGTAGATATTCTATCAAAATAGCATCAAATTCAAAATTGACTTAAATAATTACAAGAATTGCATTTTAAGCCAAAAAGGGATAAATTGGGGTATAAATTCAACATTTTGCTCTCAATAAGTGTTGTAATTATATAGGAATTTTACGTAAATTTAACACTTATCACCTTGATAACCAAATCGAATTCCTACAATAGAAAGATCTACCTAATCAGTCTAGGTTTAGAATCAGATTTAGTCAACGGATATTTAAGTGCAACATGTGTTGAGTCTCAAAAAATATCATAAGGAAAATTATGATGTTTTAGATAGCTCACTTCTCAAGTTTTAATGCTTAACAAATTTGGGTTAAAATACTTATCATAGATACATAAATGTTTAATGACTTATCTATGATTTCAGCAAGCCATTCTGAACTTATAAAGGCTGTCTAAAGTGCTTTCAACCTGTCTAAAGTGGAAAAGCCTTCTGAAGGTTCAACCTGTCTGAAGTGTTGAAGCCGTCTGAAGTGCTCAACCCGTCTGAAGTGTTGAAGCCGTCTGAAGTGCGCAACCCATCTGAAGTGTTGAAGCCGTCTGAAGTCTCATTAATGACGTGGCACTCTTTGCTGAAGTATGTGAAGAAATCTCTGGAGTTCTGCTGAGTCAAGCGTTCTCTGCTGCACGTACCTTTTCAAACATATTTACGACAAGGAACACAGAGACCTTTCCTGGTATATTTGAATTTCATACACCACTGAGGAAATCCCTGCAACGCAACCTTTGCAGCAACAACAGTGGCAGCTTTATGGCAGCAGCAACCTGGTACTTGTGTCAGAAAAATCTGAACTCTCTGAAGCATGTCTCATAACGGATTAAATAGCATTTAATGCTATCTCTAAACGGTGGTATTTCAACGGATTGAAGATTGGTTATAAATAGCCCTTCATGAAGACCATCAAGAGTGCGAGAAGCATATACAAGAAAGTCTAAGAGATATCACGCTGAAAGTTTTTCTGTAAAAACACTCTGATTTCATATTCATTGTACATCATTTATATATCCTGAGTATACCTCAGTTTTTATTGTACATCGTCTATGTTTAAGCTTCAAACTAGTGTAGTTTAAAAGCTTAGACATATCTCTTTGTAAAAATTGTCTTTGAGCCTGGAGAGGCTTATCTGTAAAAGAATACTTGGTTGTAGAGCCTGAAGAGGCTTGGCTGTAAAAGAATACTTGTAATCTTGGTGAAGATTAAGAGAAAATCCAAGTGCTAGTTGGCATTGGGACTGGACGTAGCTCACAGTGGTAGTGAGTGAACCAGGATAAATTCCTTGGCTAAGTTTTCTATCCCTTATCTCTTGTCAATTTATTTATACTAACCAAAGGGTGTTGAAAACTGTTTTGATAATTTTAAAAAAAGCAAGAAACTTTTTAAAGATCTTTTCAGAAGCCTTCTTAAGAAACTTCAGACAACATCTTAAACCTGTCTGAAACTATTGTAAACTTAACCGTTTGCGAAAAGCTTCCATAAATTATTAAGAAACACTATTCAACCCCCTTCTAATATTTCCCTGTGTTTCTACAGTTGGTATCAGAGCTCAACTCAGGGTTGAGCACCTTACAAGTGTTTGAGGATTAAAGATCCAAATGGAAGCTGCCAACAACAGACAGTACATCACTGAAGGAGCCTCTATCACAAAACCCCCAGCATTCAATGGAGTGGACTACCACTATTGGAGGGATCGTATGAAGTTGTTCATTCAGAGCAACAACATTGATGTTTGGGATGTGGTCACTGATGGAGACTATGTGCCTATACATAATAGAGTGCCAATACCTAAGGCTGAATGGACCTTAGAGCAGAAGGCTAGAGTTCAGTTAAATGCCAAAGCCAAACTCTATTTGATATGTTCTCTGAACAAATCAGAGTATGAGAAGGTTCATGGATGTTCATCTGCCAAGGAGATTTGGGATACACTTGTAGCCGCCCATGAAGGGACTGAGACTGTCAAGCAATCCAAAATCAGCATGCTTATACATCAATATGAGATGTTCAAGATGGAAGAATCTGAAACCATAGATCAAATGTTTGGGAGGTTTCAGACTATAACTAATGGACTCAGGTCTTTAGGTTGAAATTTTGAATCTGGAGACAATAATAGAAAGATTCTGAGAAGTTTGCCAACGTCCTGGAGACCCAAAGTTACAGCCATTCAAGAGGCCAGAGACTTAAACTCTCTTAGAATGGAAGAACTGTTGGGATCTCTCAAAGTTCATGAGCTTGAACTTGGGGAAGATGACATCAAGAAGAAATCTCTGGCATTAAGCTCCAAAGCCAAACACCCTAGGCATGGTAGCATTAAAGCCATGCAAGCTGAGGAAACTTCAGAAGCAGATGAAGATTCTGGAGATAGCTCAGAAGATGATGATCTTGCTCTTCTCAGCAGGAAAATCAAGAGGATGTTGCAGAACAAAGGAAAGTTTATAAAGAACCAACCCTCAACCTCTAAATCAGGTAAGTCAGGTAAGGATTCTCAAAATGACAAAATTATATGCTATGAGTGTAAACAGCCAGGTCATATGAAGGCTGAATGTCCAAGACTGAAGAAGAACAACTTCAAAAAGAAGAAATTCTTCAAGAAGAAGAAGAGTCTGATGGCAACATGGGAGGATCTTGATGAGTCTACCTCAGAAGAAGAGGAAGACACTTTAGAAGAGGCCAACCTGTGTCTCATGGCCAGCCTGCCCTCATCAGATAGCTCAGAATCTGAGGTATTTCCCTTAACTCTTCAAGAGATGTATGATGACCTAATGGAAAGTTCCAAGGAATTCTTCCAAGAGTATAAGAATCTGTCCAAGGCCCACACAGAAATGTGCAGTAAATATGAGGCTCTTGAGATAGAAAATATTATGCTTAAGGAGAGAATTCTTGTGACTGAAAGCAGCAGTTCACAAACTGTCTCTGAAGAAAACAAAAAACTTCATAAACAAGTTGAGGAACTGATAAAAGACTTAGCTAAATTTGTCAAGGGAACAGAAAACCTTAATAGATTGCTTGGCAATCAAAGGGATCCCCTTGACAAAAGTGGATTAGGCTTTTGTGATCATGATACCTCTGAACCTCATATTTTCAAAAATTTTACTAAAGGCAAAGAGAAAGCTATTGGGTGTTCTCACTGTGGCAAGCCTGGACACAATGTGGCTCAGTGTAAACACAAGGGAAAAGCAAAAACCAAACTTAACAAGAAAGGACCCAAAAGAATATGGGTACCTAAGAACTTGATCATTCTTGTTGCAGATGTGTTTAATAGGACAAAGGAGACCCCACAAATGGTACCTGGACAGTGGGTGCTCGCGACACATGACAGGAGAAAGGTCTTTTTTCCAAAACCTTAGGCCCAGAGCAGGAGGTGTGGTCACCTTTGGTGGAAATCAGCAAGGGAAGATCACATGAATAGGGACTATAGGTATCTCTCCTCTATCCCTTATTAAGAATGTTCTTCTAGTAGAGGGACTTCAACACAATCTACTGAGCATAAGTCAATTGTGTGACAGTGGGTATGTGGTTTCCTTTACTAAAGAAGGATGTATAGTCAAAGACTCCCGTGATCAAATTCTTTTTAGTGCTAAGAGACACAACAATGTGTACAAAATTGATCTAGAGGATTTGGCAAGTCAAAATGTAAAATGTTTTCTCTCTGTTGAAGAAGAAAAAGAGATTTGGCACCAAAGACTTGGGCATGCCAGCTTGAGATTGATCTCAAAGTTAGCAAAACACAACCTTGTTAAAGGACTGCCCAAGCTTTCTTACAAATTTGACATTTTATGTGAAAACTGTCTGAAAGGAAAACAAACAAGACACTCTTTTCAGAGTAAGGATGTTGTTTCCACTAGCAGACCTTTAGAATTGTTACATATTGACTTGTTTGGTCCTATTAGAACAGAAAGCATTAGTGGTAAGAGATATGGTTTGGTCATTGTTGATGACTATTCTAGATTCACATGGGTGTTATTCCTAAGAAGCAAGGATGAGACTTTCAGGAATTTCACAATATTCTGCAAGAAGGTACAAAATGAAAAAGGATTATGTATATCTGCTATCAGAAGTGATCATGGTGGAGAGTTTGAGAATGCAAACTTTCAACTGTTCTGTGATGAGAATGGGATCTCACACAATTTCTCTGTGGCAAGAACACCTCAGCAAAATGGGGTTGTTGAGAGAAAGAACAGAAGCTTGCAAGAAATGGGAAGAACCATGCTCAACTCATGCAATCTACCAAGATCTTTCTGGGCAGAAGCTATTAACACAACTTTCTACCTTCAAAACAGAATATTGGTAAGACCAATTCTGAAAAAGACTCCTTATGAATTGTGGAAGGGAAGAAAACCCAACATATCATATTTCCACACCTTTGGTTGTGAGTGTTTTATACTCAACACTAAGGATGATCTTGGAAAATTCGATGCAAAATCTGACAATGGAATTTTCATAGGATATTCTGAAACATCTAAAGCCTATAGAGTATATAACTCTAGAACTTTAACTGTAGAGGAATCAATCCATGTTAAATTTAATGACAAGAAAGAGACTGATAGGGAATTCTCAGATCTAGAAGATGACTTTGCAGGAATGGAGCTGAATAATCATGACAACATCAAGGATGAACGGGTGTCTGAAGCACCATCTGTCACTGAACCACTTCAGACCAATGTTGAGTCTCAGACTGATTTGATATCACCTCAGAAACCTGACTGGAGATACAAATCACATCATCCAAAAGAGAAAATCATTGGCAACACTTCAGAAGGAGTTAAGACAAGATCAAAATTCAAGAATCTGAATTCTCTTGCTCTCCTGTCTGAAATTGAGCCAAAGAACATTGATGAAGCTCTGCATGATGAAGGGTGGATTCTATCCATTCAAGAGGAGCTAAACCAATTTTCTAGGAGTGATGTCTGGACACTTTTTCCTAAACCCCATGTGAAAACAATTATTGGAACCAAATGGGTGTTCAGAAACAAGCTCTCTGAAGAAGGAAAAGTGGTAAAAAACAAAGCAAGATTGGTGGCTCAATGATACAATCAACAAGAAGGTATTGACTTCACTGAAACCTTTGCCCCTGTTGCTAGATTAGAAGCAATTAGGATTCTTCTCTCTTATGCTGTAAATAATGGCATCAAACTATATCAAATGGATGTCAAAAGTGCCTTCCTCAATGGTTTCATTGAAGAAGAATTTTTTGTTAGACAACCCCTAGGTTTTGAAGACACTGCTTTTCCTGATCATGTTTTCAAATTGAAAAAGGCTCTTTATGGTCTGAAACAAGCTCCAAGAGCATGGTATGACAGACTTGTAGAAACACAGGGAAACACTAAAAGGGGGGGTTGAATAGTGTTTCTTAATAATTTATGGAAGCTTTTCACAAACGATTAAGTTCAAAGTAGTTTCAGACAGGTTTAGAAAGCTGTCTGAAGTTAAGAAGACTTCTAAAAGTAATTTTAAATAGGTTTCTTTGCTTCTTTTAAAATTATTGAAACAATCTTCAATACCCTTGGGTTAGTATAAATAAATTGACAAGAGATAAGGGATAGAAGACTTAACCAAGAAATTTATCCTGGTTCACCCACTAACACAGTGAGCTACGTCCAGTCCCAATGGCAAACAACCACTGGATTTCCACTATATGAATATTCAGATTACAGGCTCAAATATGAGTACAGTCTCTCCAGACACAACGAGTACAGTCTCTCCAGACACCACGAGTACAGTCTCTCCAGACACAACGAGTACAGTCTCTCCAGACACACCGAGTACAGTCTCTCCAGACACAACGAGTACAGTCTCTCCAGACACAACCAAGTATTCTTTTTCAGTCTAGCCTCTCCAGGCTCTTCAACTAAGTATTCTTTATCAGTCCAGCCTCTCCAGGCTCTTCAACTAAGTATTCTTTGTTTTAGACAAGCCTCTCCAGGCTCAATATGCAGTATTACAACGAAATGTGTCTAAGCTTTTAAACTACACAAGTTTCAAGCTTAAGCAGACACAATGCACAATAATAACTGAGGTATACTCCGGATATACAGATGATGTGCAAAAAAAGATGAATCAGAGAGTTTTATCAAAGTAAAGCTTGCAGCGGAATATCTCTTGCAATAATTTCTCTACATGTCTATATCTTTGATGGTCTTCATGGAGGGGTATTTATACCCAAACTTCAATCCGTTGAAATACCACCGTTTAGAGATAGCATTAAATGCTATTTAATCCATTGTGAGACATGCTTATGAGAGCTCTGATATTTCTGACACGGTACAAGGTTGCTCCTGCCATAAAGCTGCTACATATGTTGCTGCAGAGGCTGCGTTGCAGAGATTTCCTCAGTGGTGTATGAAATTAAAAAATACCAGGAAAGGTCTCTGCGTTCATTGCTATAAACGTGTTACGTGCAGCAGAGGTTCAGAAAAGTCTTCACAAGCTTCAGCAAAGGGTGCCACATCATTAATGAGACTTCAAACAACTTCAACACTTCAGACGGGTAATGCACTTCAGACGGCTTCAACGCTTCAGATGTGTTGAACCTTCAGAAGGCTTAACTCCTCAGACAGGTTGAAAGCACTTCACATAGTCTTTATATAAGCTTATAGTGGCTTGCTGAAATCATAGATAAATCATTAAAACATATATGTATCTATGATAAATATTTTAACTCAAATTTGTTAAGCATTAAAACTTGGGAATTGAGCTGTCTTAAACATCATATTTTCTCTTATGATATTTTTGAGACTCAACATTCTCCCCCTTTTTAATGATGACAAATTTGTTTAAAATACATAAATCGGAAAGGAGTTTTAAAGATAAAAGAATAGATAGCTCCCCCTCAGATGATGAATCTCTTAAACGTATTTACTCCCCCTCAGTCCTGTGATCACTTCAGATTCAGATTTTGTTAGTTTAATACTCCTCCTTTTGTCATCAATCAAAAGGGAATTCCAGAGCATAACAACAACAACAATCATAGCAAAATCATGAAATATGAAAGAAAAAAGCAAACATAAACACATCATGATGTGAGACACTGATAGTATTAATCAAAATGTTAAAAAAAATTTATCACTTAGCAGAAATAAACATGAGACATGGCTACACATCACTGACTACCCATCCTTCCTCAGCAAAGCTTCTTTCATGAAGAAAATCAGCTCATCTTTGGCCTTGTCAATCTGAGAGATGAGAGCAGTCTTCATGTCCTCTTGGCCACTTCTAATCTGTTGTTGCTCTTGAAGAATCTTATCTTGTTTAGCAATGAGATCAGCATTCTTTTTCTCTAGCTTCTCTATCTTCAGCCTAAGCTTTCTGTTCTCTTCTTCAGGATCAGGTGGTGCTTCATAAAGAATAATCTGGATGTGTCTGCACACAAATCTCAGCACATCAAAACCTGGAAGCAAACCATACTCCTGTGGATGATATACTGGAAAGAAGAATGTTCCAATGGGACACATAATCTTCCAGTCTTCATGAAATGATTCAGACAGAGGTGGGAAATGGTCTCTGATGTAATGATATTTCACATTTATGAATTTCCCATGCCCTATGATAGAATCAGCATCTGGTCCAGTTGACCCAGAAGAGGATCCAACATCCTCTCTGATCTTCCAGTAAGATGACCAGACTCTGTCTCTGAAACTGTGATCCATGCCTCCACCTTGTCTCTTGATCGTTGCTGGTAGCTCCTTCCATTCGCTTGGAGTCAGAGGCTTGAAGGGAACAGGATAGGCCTTAGGTTCCTTGAACTTATCAGCAGGGCCTTCCTTCAGAGGGTACCTAGGAACAATTCTATCAGGTTGCACTAGAATCTTGGTGGTTGGCCTGATGGAAAATGTTCTAGGGGGCCTGTATCCTCTCATGCCAACAGACTTCAGATAATCCGTTTCAAAGAGTTCACCTTCTATGCATAGATGCCTGACAAAACACCAGTCTTCATTACTCATCTTCAGACAATCAGCATCAGAAAAGGGATCAAGTGGAACCCACTTGTGAGCAGGTGGTACCACACCCTTTCTGATCTTCTCAAGTTGCCCTGAGTACATCTGATCTAAGCTTCCTTGATACTTTATTCTTTCAGTATCTGAAGTATGTTTGACTAGCCCATGGTGCAGAGAGATAGGGGGTGTATCTCTGAAATATTGCAGCTTTTCATAGAGGTTTGGAAACTTGGGAACCCTTTCCTTCTCAGAGAAAGGTCCTTCATACCTCTTATGGGGCACTTCAGCTTCTTCATCATACTGATGCTGAGTGAAAGGAAATTCATAAGGATCAAAAGTGGGTTCTGTGAAGAAATCCCTACTTTTAGGTCCTAGCCTAATGTGTTCAGGCAGCATGCTCCCTTTCCACACCTTTGAGCTTTCCACTTGCTGAATCTCGACAATGAGATCTTCAGATTGTTTTGACTCTGAAGATGATGATGATGAAGATGGTGGTGATGATTGAGGTGATGATGGTAATGGTGATGCTGCTTCTTCTTCCTTCTCTATAGGTTGCCTTTCTTCTTCTTTCTCCTCTTGTTTCTTTTCAGGTGAGGAAGGAGGTGATGGAGTCACATTGTCAAACCTCACCCTTGGTCTTTTCACAGGGTGTTTGACCTTCTCAGATTCAGACACCTTCTCCCTTTCAGCTTGTTTTTCTTCTCTTTTCTTCTTGAAATAGAGATTGGCCTTTACGAAGTTTTGGTACTTGCTAGCTTCATCCATAGCTTCCATCTGGCTAGCAATGCTCCTTGTAACCCTAGTAGTGGGTTCAGGAGCTGTCTCAAGAATCTTGCTCTTGGTTCTCCTCCTTTGCTGAACCCTAAACCTCTTTCTCTTCTTATTACTTTGAGCCAAGGTAGCTTGCCTTTCATCTTCAGCTACGGCTAGCTGAGAGGCCACAGCGATAGCATAGTCTGTCTTCTCTTGCTTAGCCTTCATATCCAATTCTTCTTGTTCTAAGGCAGTAGCTATGGCTTCCACTTGAATCAATTCTGGATCAGAGGGGCAAGCTGCCAAAGGTGAAGCTGCTACAGCTTCAAGATCAGCAAGGTTAGCAATCTCTTCCTCATGAGCCTTTCCTTCTATGTCAGAAGTAGGCTTAAGAGGTTTTGCGCCTTCAGAACTCTGACCCACTATTTCAAATGGCTTTTGCAAAGCCTTCTGAACAGGTTCAGATGCCTGAGTGTGCAGAGTAGAGGCTGCTGAAGATACCTTTTCTGCACTCCTCACAGGGAGCTTCTTCAGCTTAGGTTGAGGGGATGGTTTGGAGGCCTTGAACTCTCCTTTTCTAATGTCCCCTTGAAGCTCTTGTTCAAGAATCTCTATTGTGCTTCCTCTTCTTGAGGCCTTCTCCATGAGGACACTCTCCTTCAGAGTAGGAGATGGAGGTCTTGGAGTGAGAGGGTTCTTCAGGTTCATGCTCTTTAGATTTGACTCACCAAAGAATGCGGGTGACTTGTGATCAAACAGTCTTTCAATAGGTACTTTAAAGTGCAAGAGTACCTTTGTAATGAGAGTGTTGCGAGGTAGATTTGCACCAGAGTCTCTAATCTTCTTCTGCATGTGGAACATGATGATGCTGGGAAGATTGACTTTCTTCTTCCGCAGCAAGTCAATCATGCAGAATCTCTCCAATTCAGACTCTAAGATGATGCTGGGAAGATTGACTTTCTTCTTCCACTCTTAGGGATTATAGAGCACCCTAAGATGGAGTGAAGTACTCTGACCTTATCCAACAAGAACTTAGAATCAGGAGTCTTGGGTTCTTCTGTACCATACAACATCTTTGTGTACTTCTTTTGCCCACCATTCCTCAACTCCTATCCAGGAGTAAAGGTTTCTCCTTCAGCCTTGACCTTGGCAATGGTGGAGAGAATCCCTTCATCAACAAAAACTGGGACTCCTAGAACAGTAGCCTTGATGCTTTCATATACTCCCTTGGAGTTAGGGATTCCTCTAGCTGAAGCCCAGAAATCTATGACACTCTGCTCGTGCCATGAACAGTAGATGTTGACAAAGAATGGAGTCCAGCCAGCAGCATCAAATTCTTCAACCAAATCCATACCAATATTTTGAAGCTCTTCAAGGTCCACACCTTTCGGTCTGACCACATTTCCACCGGAACTGGAAGACTTCTTTGGTGCCATTGATGAGTTGCAGAAAAAATTGAGAGAAAACGGTTTCTAGAGAGAAGAAGAAGTTCAAACAGTGCTGAGAGAAAATGTAAGACTTCCTCGACACTCTTACTCCTGCATTTATAGACCCACGATGCAATGATGGTCTGTACCGGCTGCGCGGACATTGGGTATCGTGCGAAGTGGAAGAGACAAAATAAATGGAATTCAACCGTCTCAGATAGCCACGTCAGCAAGTCATTTCAGACAAGTGAGAAATTTCAGACACACATATAAAATTTCAGAAACCCTAGAATTTCAGACATGTCACAATTTCAGACACCCTGGAATTTCAAATGCTCTTAACATATCAAACACAATCAATTATTAGAAAATGCATGTATGTTCAAATTATTGCGTATGAACTTAAATCTATCTTCAATCAGGGGTTTTGTGAATATATCTGCCCATTGATGCTCTGTGTCAATGAACTGAATATCAAAAACACCTTTCTGAATATAGTTTCTAATAAAATGATGCTTGATTTCTATATGCTTGGCCCTAGAATGTTGGATAGGATTTTTAGATAAATTAATTGCACTTGTATTATCACACAAAACAGGTATAGCAGAGATAGGAATATTAAAGTCCTCAAGCTGATACTTCACCCATAGCAGTTGTGAACAACAACTGGCTGCTGAGATGTATTCTGCTTCTGCTGTTGATAATGCAATGGTGCTTTGCCTTTTGCTTGACTAGCTGATCATGTTATTTCCAAAGAAATGACATCCTCCACTGGTGCTCTTTCTTTCTATTCTATCTCCAGCAAAGACAATATCACAGTATCCTATTAACCTGCAATCCTTGTCTTTCTTATAGCATAGACCAAGATTAGTAGTGCCTTTAAGATATCTAAAAATTCTCTTAACAGCTTTGTAATGAGTAGTTCTTGGATCTGATTGAAATCTAGCACAAAGACACACACTGAACATTATGTCAGGTCTACTTGCTGTTAGATACAATAAAGAGCCAATCATTCCTCTATACAAAGTTTGATTTACTGGTTCTTCATTTTCATCCTTGCTTAAAGATGAAGATGGATGCATAGGAGTTGACATTGGTTTGCAATCATTTAAGTTAAACTTTTTGAGCATTTCTTTTGTATATTTTTCTTGATGGATCCATATACAATCAGAATCTTGCTTAATCTGAAGTCCTAAGAAAAATTTTAGTTCTCCCATTAAACTCATTTCAAACTATGATTGCATTAACTTAGAAAACTCCTTGCACAGGGAAGAATTAGTTGAACCAAAAATAATGTCATCAACATATATCTGGACAAGTATAAGATCTTTGTTAGACTGTTTTCTAAAAAGAGTTGTATCTACTTTTCCTCTTTCAAAACCATTTTTGATAAGAAAATTGCTTAATCTGTCATACCAAGCTCTTGGAGCTTGTTTCAGACCATAAAGAGCCTTTTTCAATTTAAAAACATGATCAGGAAAAGCTATATCTTCAAAACCAGGGGGTTGTCTAACAAAAACCTCTTCTTCAATGAATCCATTTAGAAAAAGCACTTTTGACATCCATTTGATATAGTTTGATGCCATTCTTTACAGCATAAGAGAGAAGAATTGTAATTGCTTCTAACCTGGCAAGAGGGGCAAAGGTTTCAGTGAAGTCAATACCTTCTTGAGTCACCAATCTTGCCTTGTTTCTGACCACTTTTCCTTCTTCAAACAACTTGTTTCTGAATACCCATTTGGTTCCAATAATAGTTTTCCCATGGGGTTTAGGAACAAGGGTCTAGACATCACTCCTAGCAAGTTGATTTAGCTCTTCTTGCATGGCTAGGATCCACCCTTCATCATGTAGAGCTTCATCAATGTTCTCTTGCTTCTTGAATGGCAATGACTTTGGGTCTCCAGGACTTAGGCAAACTTCTTAGAATATTTCTATTGTTGTCTCCAGATTCATAAGTTCTACCTAAGGACCTGAGTCCATTAGTTATAGTCTGAAACCTTCCAAACATCTGGTCAATGGTTTCAGATTCCTCCATCTTGAACATCTCATATTGATGTATGAGCATGCTGATCTTGGATTGCTTGACCGTTTCTGTCCCTTCATGGGCTGCTGCAAGAGTATCCCAGATCTCCTTGGTAAAAGTACATCCATGAACCTTCTCATACTCTGATTTATTCAAAGAACATATCAGATAGAGTTTGGCTTTGGCATTCATTTGTATTCTAGCCTTCTGCTCCGAGGTCCATTCAGCCTTAGGAATGGGCACTCCATTATGCATAGGCATATAGTCTCCATCAGTGACCACATCCCAGACATCAATGTTGTTGCTCTCAATGAACAACTTCATACGATCCTTCCAGTAGTGGTAATCCACTCCATTGAATGCTGGGGGCCTTGTGATAGAGGCCCCTTCAGAGATGTATTGTCTCTTGTTGTTGGAAGCTTCCATCTGGATCTTTAGTCCTCAACACTTGATAGGTGCTCAACCCTGAGTTGAGCTCTGATATCAACTGTAGAAACACAGGGAAACACTAAAAGGTTGAATAGTGTTTCTTAATAATTTATGGAAGCTTTACACAAACGATTAAGTTCAAAGTAGTTTCAGACAGGTTTAGAAAGCTGTTTGAAGTTAAGAAGACTTCTAAAAGTAATTTTAAATAGGTTTCCTTGCTTCTTTTAAAATTATTGAAACAATCTTCAATACCCTTGGGTTAGTATAAATAAATTGACAAGAGATAAGGGATAGAAGACTTAGCCAAGAAATTTATCCTGGTTCACCCACTAACACAGTGAGCTACGTCCAGTCACAATGGTAAACAACCACTGGATTTCCACTATATGAATATTTAGATTACAGGCTCAAATATGACTACAGTCTCTCCAGACACAACGAGTATAGTCTCTCCAGACACAACGAGTACAGTCTCTCCAGACACAACGAGTACAGTCTCTCCAGACACCACGAGTACAGTCTCTCCAGACACAACGAGTACAGTCTCTCCAGACACAACGAGTACAGTCTCTCCAGACACACCGACTACAGTCTCTCCAGACACAACGAGTACAGTCTCTCCAGACACAATCAAGTATTCTTTTTCAGTCTAGCCTCTCCAGGCTCTTCAACTAAGTATTCTTTATCAGTCTAGCCTCTCCAGGCTCTTCAACTAAGTATTCTTTGTTTCAGACAAGCCTCTCCAGGCTCAATATGCAGTATTACAACGAAATGTGTCTAAGCTTTTAAACTACACAAGTTTCAAGCTTAAGCAGACACATTGCACAATAATAACTGAGGTATACTCAGGATATACAGATGATGTGCAAAGAAGATGAATCAGAGAGTTTTATCAAAGTAAAGCTCGCAACGGAATATCTCTTGCAATAATTTCTCTACATGTCTATATCTTTGATGGTCTTCATGGAGGGGTATTTATACCCAATCTTCAATCCGTTGAAATACCACCGTTTAGAGATAGCATTAAATGCTATTTAATCCATTGTGAGACATGCTTATGAAAGCTCTGATATTTCTGACACGGTACAAGGTTGCTCCTGCCATAAAGCTGCTACATATGTTGCTGCAGAGGCTGCGTTGCAGAGATTTCCTCAGTGGTGTATGAAATTAAAAAGTACCAGGAAAGGTCTCTGCATTCCTTGCTATAAACGTGTTACGTGCAGCAGAGGTTCAGAAAAGTCTTCACAAGCTTCAGCAAAGGGTGCCACCTCATTAATGAGACTTCAGACAGCTTCAACACTTCAGACGGCTTCAACGCTTCAGACGTGTTGAACCTTCAGAAGGCTTAACTCCTCAGACAGGTTGAAAGCACTTCACGTAGTCTTTATATAAGCTTATAGTGGCTTGCTGAAATCATAGATAAATCATTAAAACATATATGTATCTATGATAAATATTTTAACTCAAATTTGTTAAGCATTAAAACTTGGGAATTGAGTTGTCTTAAACATCATATTTTCTCTTATGATATTTTTGAGACTCAACAAGACTGAACAGTTTTCTTATCAAAAATGGTTTTGAAAGAGGAAAAGTAGATACCACCCTTTTCAGAAAACAGTCTAACAAAGATTTTATACTTGTTCAGATATATGTTGATGACATTATATTTGGTTCAATTGATTGTTCTCTGTGCAAGGAGTTCTCTGAGTTGATGCAATCAGAATTTGAAATGAGTTTAATGGGAGAACTAAAATTTTTCTTGGGACTTCAAATTAAGCAAGATTCTGATTGTATATGGATCCATCAAGAAAAATATACAAAAGAAATGCTTAAGAAGTTCAACATGAGTGATTGCAAACCCATGTCAACCCCTATGCATCCCTCTGCATCTTTGAGCAAAGATGACAAAGAAGAACCAGTGAATCAAACTTTGTACAGAGGAATGATTGGCTCTTTGTTGTATCTAACAGCAAGCAGACCTGACATAATGTTCAGTGCTTGTCTCTGTGCTAGATTTCAATCAGATAAAAGAATTACTCATTACAAAGCTGTTAAAAGAATTTTTAGATATCTGAAAGATACTACTAATCTTGGTCTATGCTATAAGAGGAGCAAAGATTGCAGGTTAATAGGATACTGTGATGCTGACTTTGCTGGAGATAGAATGGAAAGAAAAAGCACCAGTGGAGGATGTCATTTCTTTGGAAATAACATGATCAGCTGGTCAAGCAAAAGGCAAAGCACCATTACTTTATCAACAACAGAAGCAGAGTATATATCAGCAGCCAGTTGTTGTTCACAACTGCTTTGGGTTAAGTATCAGCTTGAGGATTTTAATATTCCTATCTCTGCTATACCTGTTCTTTGTGATAATACCAGTGCAATTAATTTATCCAAAAATCCCATTCAACATTCTAGGGCAAAGCATATAGAAATCAAACATCATTTCATTAGAGACTATGTTCAGAAAGGTGTTTTTGATATTCAGTTCATTGACACAGAGCATCAATGGGCAGATATATTCACAAAACCCCTGGCTGAAGATAGATTTAAGTTCATACGCAACAACTTGAATATACATGCATTCTCTAAAAATAATTGTGTCTGATATTATTATGTTATCTGAAATTTTTAGTGCGTCTGAAATTTCAGTGTGTCTGAAACAGTGACATGTCTGAAATTTTAGGTTATCTGAAATTTTATTTGTGTATCTGAAATTTTCACCTATCTGAAGTAACTGGCTAACGTGGCTATCTGAGACGGTTGAATTCCTTCTTTTAAAGTTTTTGTCTCTTCCACTTCGCACGTTACCCGAAGTCCGCGCAGCCGGTACAGACCATCATTGCATCGTGGGTCTATAAATGCAGGAGTAAGTGTGTCGAGGAAGCCTTACACTCTTTTTCCTCAATACTCAGTTTGAGCTTCCTCACTGCTCAGGAAACCTTTTTCTCTCAAAGTTTCCCTGCAACTCAACAATGGCACCCAATAAGACCGTTAGTTCTGGTGGAAATGTGGTTAGATCAAAGGGAGTGGACCTTGACGAGCTTCGCAACATTGGCATGGATTTGGTTGAGGAATTTGATGCAGTTGGGTGGACTTCTTTCTTCAACCACATTAACTGTCAATGGCATGAACAAAGCGTGGTGGATTTCTGGTCCTCTGCTCGAGGAATACCTAATTCTAAGGGAGTGTATGAAAGCATCAAAGCCTCTGTTCTAGGGGTTTCAGTTTTTGTTGATCAAGGCATTCTCTCCACAATCACTAATGTTAAGGCTGAAGGTGCAACCTTCATTCCTGGGTGGGAGATGAAGAATGGTGGGCACAAGCTATTTACAAAGATGCTGTATGGAACAGAAGAACCCGAAAGCCTGGATTCCAAGTTCTTGCTAGAGAAGGTCAGAGTTCTTCATGCTATCTTAGGGTGTGCAATAATCCCTAAGAGTGGAAGAAGAAACCATGTATCAGAGTTGGTAAGGTTCTGTCTGATTCACCTGCTTCAGAAGCAGAAAGTAAATCTCCCAAGCATTATCATGTTCCATATGCAGAAGAAGATTCGAGACTCTGCTGGAAATCTTCCCCACAACACTCTCATCATGAAGGTACTTATGCATTTTAAGGTACCTGTTGAAAGATTATGTAACCATAAATCTCCTGTGTTCTTTGGTGAGTCAAACTTGAAAAGAATGGGAATCAAGCTCACTCCACGACCTCCATCTCCTACTCTGAAGGAGAGTGTTTTTTTTGGAGAAGGCCTCAAGAAGAGGAACCACTCTTGAGATTCTTGAGAAAGAGCTTCAAGGGAATATCAGAAAAGATGAGTTCAAGCCTTCCAAGTCATCCCCTCATCTGACAAGGAAGAAGCTCCCTGTCAGGAGTTCAGCAAAGGTGTCTCTAGAAGCTATGAACTTGCACACTCAGACATCTGAACCTGTTCAGAAGGCTTTGCAAAAGCCATCTGAAATTGTGGGTCAGGGTTCTGAAGGTGTAAGAGCTCTTACTCCTAAGCCTACTTCTGAAACAGAAGGAAAGGCTCATGAGGAAGAGGTAGCTGAGATTGCTGATCCTGAAGCTTTGGCAGCAGCACCTCTGGCTGCATGTCCTTATGATCCTTAGCTTATTCAGGTAGCAGCCCTTGCTACAGCTTTGGAGAATGAAGAAATGGAGAAGAAGACTGAGCAAGAAAGGACTGATTATGCTCTTGCAGTAGCCTCTCAGCTAGCTCTTGCTGAAGATGAAAGGCTAGCTTCCATTGCTTAAGAGACCAAGAAGAGAAAAAGATCCAGTGCACAGCAAAGAAGGAGAACAAAAACAAAGTTATTTCAGCCAGCTCCTGAACCATTTGTTAGGATTACAAGGAGCATTGCAAGTCAGCTGGATGAAATGGATGAGGCTGGCAAGTATCAAAACTTTGTCAAAGCAAACCTTTATTTCAAGAGAAGAAGAGAAGAGAAGCAAGCTGAAAAAGAGAAGAAGAGGGAACCTGAGAAAGCTAAACCTCCTCAGAAAAGGCTTAGGGTAAGGTTTGATAATGTGACCCCATCACCACCTTCATCACCTTAGAAGAAAACAGTAGAGGAGAAAGAAGAAGAAGCACTTCCATCACCTCCCTCATCACCACCTTCTTCACCTTCATCATCTTCAGAATCCACTCAGTCTAAAGACCCCACAGATAAACATCAGCAAGGTGACAACTCTGAAGTATGGAAAGGAAGCATGCTGCCTGCGCATAAAAGGCTAGGACCCAAAAGTAGGGACTTCTTCACAGAGCCTACATTTGATCCTTATGCTTTTCCTCTCACTCAGCACCAATTTGATGCAGCTGCTGAAGCACCCCACAAAAAGTATGAGGAACCTTTCAGTGAGAGGGTCAGAGTCCCAAAGTTCCCCAACTTATTTGAAGAGCTGCAGTTTTTCAGAAATGAACCCCCCATCTCTCTTCACCATGGCCTTATCAAGCACAGTGCTGATGAAGAAAGGGCAAAGTATCAAGGCAGTTCAGATCAGTATTACTCAGGCCAGATTGAAAAGATCAGAAAGGGTGCAGTTCCACCTGCTCATAAGTGGGCTCCACTTAACCCCTTCTCTAGTGACTCTCTCAGGTTGTCTAATGATGAATGGTGTTTTGTTAGGAAACTGTCTACTAAAGCTGAACTTTTTGAGAGGGACTACTTGAAGTCAGTAGGCATGAGAGGCTATAGGCCACCTAGAACAATATCCGTCAGGCCAACCACAGAGATTCTGGTGCAACCTGACAGGATTGTTCCTAGGTACCCCCTGGAAGAAGGCCCTGCTGACAAGTTCAAGGAACCTAAAGCTTATCTAGTTCCCTAGAAACCTTTAACTTCAACAGAATGGAAGGAGCTACCTGCTTGGATCAAAAGTCAAGGTGGAGGTTTAGATCACTGCTACAGGGATAGGGTATGGTTATCCCACTGGAAGATCAGAGAGGATGCCGGATCCTCTTCTGGATCTGCAGGACCAGATGATGTCTCCATCATAGGCTATGGTGTCTCCACCAATGTGCAGTATCAGTATATCAGAGGCCGATTCCCCATATCTGAACCCTTTAATGAGGACTGGAAGCTAATCTGCCCTATCAGAACTTTCTTCTTTCCTGTGAGTCATCCCGAAGATTATGGGTTGCATCCAGGATTCAATCAGCACAGATTCGTTTGCAGGCACATTCAGATCATTCTATATGAAGTAGAATTGAATCTTGAGGAAGAGAACAGGAAGCTGAGGCATCAAGTGAAGAGCTTGGAGAAAAGAAATGCTACTCTTGTTGCTAAGCAAGATCAAATCCTTCAAGAGCAACAACTCATCAGAACTAGGCAAGAAGAATTGAAGACTGCTGTCATTTCTCAGATTGACAAGGCCAAGGAAGAATTGCTCTCCTTTATGAAAGAGGCCTTGCTGAAGAAAGATGGATAGTCTATGATGTTTAGCCATGTTTAGTGTTAACTTCATTTTGAGTGTTTAATTTTTGTTATGTGAACTCTTTTGTTTGATAATATATTTTGTTTGAACTCTTTTGTTTGTTCTCATGAATGCTGGTTTCTCAATGTTGTGATTATATTACTGTGATTATTGTGATTACATTACTGTGATTATTTTGAAGTTATGCTCTGATATTCCCTTTTGATTGATGACAAAAGGGGGAGTATTAAAACTAACAAAATCTGAAGTAATTACAGGTCTCAGGGGGAGTATTTGATAAGAGTTTATCCTGAGAGATCTTTATCTGAGGGGGAGTTATTTTTTTAAGTTTATTTTATTTTAAAAAACTCCTTTCAGATTTCTTTATTTTAAACAAATTTGTCATCATTAAAAAGGGGGTGAATGTTGAGTCTCAAAAAATATCATAAGGAAAATTATGATGTTTTAGATAACTCACTTCTCAAGTTTTAATGCTTAACAAATTTCGGTTAAAATACTTATCATAGATACATAAATGTTTAATGACTTATCTATGATTTCAGCAAGCCATTCTGAACTTATAAAGACTGTCTAAAGTGCTTTCAACCTGTCTAAAGTGGAAAAGCCTTCTGAAGG
Organism: Sesbania bispinosa; assembly: GCA_026901365.1. NCBI lineage: Eukaryota > Viridiplantae > Streptophyta > Magnoliopsida > Fabales > Fabaceae > Sesbania > Sesbania bispinosa. Next base: position 943,330 of record QLOH01000016.1, read on the forward strand.
TTCAACCTGTCTGAAGTGTTGAAGTCGTCTGAAGTGCTCAACCCGTCTGAAGTGTTGAAGCCGTCTGAAGTCTCATTAATGACGTGACACTCTTTGCTGAAGTATGTGAAGACATCTCTGAAGTTCTGCTGAGTAAAGCGTTCTCTGATGCACGTACCTTTTCAAACATATTTACGACAAGGAACACAGAGACCTTTCCAAGTGTATTTGAATTTCGTACACCACTGAGGAAATCCCTGCAATGCAACCTTTGCAGCAACAACAGTGGCAGCTTTATGGCAGCAGCAACCTGGTACTTGTGTAAGAAAAATCTGAACTCTCAGAAGCATGTCTGACAATGGATTAAATAGCATTTAATGCTATCTCTAAACGGTGGTATTTCAACGGATTGAAGATTGGTTATAAATAGCCCTTCATGAAGACCATCAAGAGTGCGAGAAGCATATACAAGAAAGTCTAAGAGATATCACGCTGCAAGTTTTTCTGTAAAAACACTCTGATTTCATATTCATTGTACATCATTTGTATATCCTGAGTATACCTCAGTTTTTATTGTACATCGTCTCTGTTTAAGCTTCAAACTTGTGTAGTTTAAAAGCTTAGACATATCTCTTTGTAAAAATTGTCTTTGAGCCTAGAGAGGCTTGTCTGTAAAAGAATACTTGGTTGTAGAGCCTGAAGAGGCTTGACTGTAAAAGAATACTTGTAATCTTGGTGAAGATTAAGAGAAAATCCAAGTGCTAGTTGGCATTGGGACTGGACGCAACTCACAGTGGTAGTGAGTGAACCAGGATAAATTCCTTGGCTAAGTTTTCTATCCCTTATCTCTTGTCAATTTATTTATACTAACCAAAGGGTGTTGAAAACTGTTCGGATAATTTTAAAAAAAGCAAGAAACTTTTTAAAGATCTTTTCAGAATCCTTCTTAAGAAACTTCAGACAGTATCTTAAACCTGTCTGAAACTGTTGTAAACTTAACCGTTTGCGAAAAGCTTCCATAAATTATTAAGAAACACTATTCAACCCCCCTTCTAGTGTTTCCCTGTGTTTCTACAGCATGATCAGTATAGACAATGACAATTGAGCCAATCAAATAAGGTCTAAATTTTTCTAATGCATACACTATTGTTAACAATTCTTTTGCAGTGGTAGCATAATTAACTTATTCTTCAGTAAGAACTTTACTAGAATAATGTATAGCATGGAAAACCTTAGACTTTCTTTGTCCTAAAACTGCCCCTATAGCATAATCACTAGCATCACACATCAATTCAAAATCCAAGGTCCAATCAAGAGCAATTATAACAGGAGCAGAAATCAATTTTCTTTTAAACAGGTTAAAAGCGGTTAAACATTCAATATCAAAATTAAAAGGAGTATCCTTGTTAAGAAGATTGTTGAGTGGCTTTGCTATTTTTGAGAAGTCCTTGATAAATCTCCTGTAGAAACCAACATGTCCCAAAAAGCTTCTGACTCCTTTCACATTTGTTGCTGGTGGCAGCTTCTCAATGACCTCCACTTTTGCCTTGTCCACCTCAATGCGTCTAGCAGAAATTTTGTGGCCCAGTACCACACCTTCAGTCACCATAAAGGGAAACTTCTCCCAGTTCAGCACAAGATTTGGGGTAACACACCGCTTCAGTACGGTGTTCAAGTTCTCCAAACAGTCATCAAATTAGGCTCCAAAAACTGAGAAGTCATCCATGAAGACTTCTATGCACTTCTCCACCAAGTCTGAGAAGATGGAAAGCATGCATCTCTGAAAGGTTGCTGGTGCGTTGCACAATCCGAACGACATCTTCTTGTAAGCAAAAACACCAAAAGGACAAGTAAAAACAGTTTTTTCTTGGTCCTCTGGATTCAAAGATATTTGGTTATAACCAGAGTAACCATCCAGAAAATAATGAAAAGCTTTCCCTACTAATCTTTCTGACATTTGATCCATAAATGGTAAAGGAAAGTGATCTTTTCTAATTGCCCGATTCAATTTCCTATAATCTATGCACATTCTCCAACCTGTGACTGTCCTAGTAGGCATTAATTCATTTTTATCATTACTAATTACAGTCATACCTCCCTTTATGGGAACTACCTGAACCAGACTAACCCATGCATTGTCAGAGATGGGATAGATCATACCAGCATCAAGAAGTTTCAGCACCTCTTTCTTTACCACTTCCTTCATGGTTGGATTCAATCGCCTTTGAGGTTGTGCTATGATAAGTGAAAATCATATGATAAATTAGAACACTTTTTAGTTCACTTATCAAGGATAAAATGGTATTTTTGCCCCAAATTAATCCCTTTTTATTTAATATTAGATAAATTGTATTTATTACTCTTGGATTTGAATATGATGCTATTTTGATATAAATTGTGCTGATTTTTGTAGGATATTGCAAAGATTTGATATGAAGGAAGGATAACATTAAATAAGGGAGATATCTGCAAGATTTGAAGTTTAATTGAAGACATTTAATGAAGATTGGAAGATTATTTGAGAGCAATTAATGAAGATATCACTGCCAATTAAACAAGGATTCTGTAGACATCCTTCCCAATTAAATCCAGGATTCTCAATAAATGCAAGATCCCATCAAGAAAAGGGAAACAAAGAAAGACAAATCAACCAAAACCAGTCTCGGGGAGAGATCAAGTTAAAAAGAGAAAGATTGAAGCTGTGCAGAATGCGTTGCGCGTTTCAACCTGCGCTGTAGCGCAGGGTGAAGTGCAAAACACATGATTCTTGCCCTGTTGCCGTTTTTAGATAGATTTCTTCCCAATTTTCTTTGTCTTTCCTTAGCCTATAAATAGGACCCTCTTGCACCAGATTAGGTGTGCACGATTATTGTAATTCAGTTATATTTCAGTGATAATGCACCAGTTCTAATTTTAGAATAGGAGAGGCAGAGCGCTGCACGAGGATTGAAGATGGTGACAGCATCTTCGGTGGTTTGTATGGCTACCATGAGTAGTTAACTCTCCAGTAGGATTGAATGTAGTTGATTCTATCCCCAAGTGTATGTAAACTCTATCTTATTATTTATGAGCTCCCTATCTATAATATTGGTAATCTTATTCTGTGTTTAATTCCTAACTTTCGCGCTTGCGCCGGAGTTATAAGTTAGTTTCGACTAGGATTGAGGATGGGGGAGCGGATACTGAAGAAACTCATTCTTTGAGTGAATAAGATTACTCGGTAATCAGTGACCGACATATGAGTGTTGCTAATGAGTGATGGGTAGTGTGAGTACCATAATGAAGGGCGTTCACAGGATTAGGCCTGTTTATCGATATCAAAGGTTAGTTGATAGTAATTCCAGATTCCGACACATGGTCGTATCTAGGGATTGATGGGTAGTGTGAGTATCCTAATGAAGATGCATCTACAGGATTAGGCCTGGTTTATTAATGAGTTCCTTTACAAACGGAATAATAAAAGCAAAATAAGTCGAAGGTAAGTTTGTCGCTTAGGAGAGCCTGCACAGATTACCTTTGAGTGGTGAGGCTGCTGGTAACTCGGGGTCTTAGCAAATTAGTTTGTCTACAGTATTATAGAATAAACCTAAAATAATAAATAGTTTTTACATACACAAAGGGTGTGATGATACGAAGTTCAATCCTAATCCAAGTAAAGTGTCTCTAACTCTTCCTTTCTTTTTTATTGATTATTAGTTTGCTATTTACAATTTCCACACAACAATATTCTCACAAAACCTGTTGTTTTTTCTTGATAATTAGATCACGGTTATACGCGAATTGACCGTTCCCTGTTGATACGATAACTCTTCTTACTATTATACTACTGGATTTTTGGTTCGCTTGCCAGAAACCCATCAAGTATTTTTGGCGCCGTTGCCGGGAAACGGTTTCCAATTCGTGTAGACCTTGGCGGTCTAGTTATCAAGAATATCTATCTTAGGATTTCTTTTATTTATTTATTTTTATCTTAGGATTTTCTTTTATTTATTCGTTTTTTGTTATTTTAGGAAATTTTTATTATTTTAGGAAAATTATCGTTTTTCTATTATTACTAAAATTTTTCTTCCACACTTACCTTTTTCAAAGTTTCTTGTTTATGCTGTTAAGAGGTCAGGTGTCCCCCAATCAATTACAATTCGAACCGGAAATCGAGAGGACATCCAGGAGGAACAGAGACAGAAACGGGAAAAGGAAAAGAAGGATAGTTGTAGAAGAACCCAAAAACATGGCTGAAGAAACACCCAGAAAAGGACTCTAGGGGAATATGTCACTCATCAAGGACCACGCCACTTTTCAAGCATAGTGTTACCACCAGTTGCAAGAGCTTTGGAGTTGAAACCTGCTCACCTCAACCTCATTAGTGCACATCAATTTACTTGAATGGATCACGAGGATCCATATACTCATCTCTCTAATTTCTATGAATTAATTGGCACTATGGGTTTTGAGGAAGGTATTTTAGAATCTGTTTAATTACGCCTTTTTCCTTTCTCTTTGTTAGGTGAGGCTAAGGAGTGGCTGCAATCACACCCAAATCAAAGTCTAACCAGTTGGAGTGTGGTTGAGGAAAAATTTCTGACAAGATTCTTCCCACCAGATAAGCTTGAAGCCCAAACAGATATCTCTACATTCAGACAGGGGATAGATGTGCCACTTTGTGAAGCATGGGAGAGATACAAATCTTTGCTGCGAAGATGTCCCAATCATGGCTATGATGATATAGCTCAGCTCAACATATTCTGCAAGGGACTTCGAAAAGAGTCAAAGTCATTCATAAAGTCTGCAGCAGGAGGTACCATCTTATCTGTAGATGAAGAACGAGCACTAGATATCATCAATAGCTTTTCTCAAAATGATCGACAAGCTCAAAGTGTACGACAACCTGCACAATCATCAAAGAAAGGAATGCTAGAACTCAGTCAAAGTGATACTCTATTAGCAGAGAACAAGCTTATCAAAAGACAAATAGAAGCACTCACCGAGACGCTGAAGGCACTCCCTCAAAACCTAAAAGTTGTCAACTCACAACCTATCCACACCCAACCACTAATTTACGACTTCTGTGGAGGTGACCATCTAACTGGTCCATGTGCTAATCAAGGGATGCAACCAGAGCAAGTCAATTTCTTGGGAAACCAGGGGAGGCAAGGTAGTTTCTCTAATAACAACAACCAGTACTCACAAGGATGGAGGAATAACCAAACCAACTCAGGTTGGGGTCAGAATGGAGGATCAAGACAAACACCTTACCAGCAGCAACCGTCAACTTATTGGAAGGAAAGATTGATGATCTTGTTCAAGGATTCAATGGATTCAAAAAAAATACAGAGGCATCAATCAAGACTCTGGAAAACCAGGTGGGTCAGCTAGCAACTGAAATGGCAGAGCACAGACAACATCACTTCTCAGCTGTGACCCAGACCAATCCAAAGGAGCAATGCAACATGGTTGTCACTAATGGTAACAAATTGCTAGAAGAGAAACTTGATGAAGAGGAGGAAATCATCTTTGGAAAACAATCGTCTCAAGAAGGAATATCCATAGAGATTGTTCATCAAAATGATGAAGAAGCAGCATTAGAGCAACAGAAATACCCTGAAGAAAAGGTCTTTATTACGGGTAAGTCACTTGACCCAGGTAAGTTTACTATACCCATTACTATTGGTAATTTACCTCCCACTCAAACTTTATTGGATCTTGGAGCGAGCATCAATTTGATGTCGCTATCGTATTTTAACAAGTTGAGTAATGTGAAGGTCAAGCCTGCAAAGGTGAAGTTGCTTCTTGCAAACAAATATGCTCAATACCTTCATGGGATAGTAGAGGACATTCAAATCAGAGTGGATAAGTTTGCATATATAGTAGATTTCTACATTGCAGAGGCAAAAGAGGAGGATACTGATGTCCCCCTAATTTTAGGAAGACCCTTCATGAAAGCTGCTAAGATGATTATTGATGTTGATTGAGGAAAATATGAACTATGCTCAAAAGATGAAAGTATTGTTTTTCATATTGACAGAGGTATTCCCAAATTACAATAAACTGATGTTATTTTCAAAAATCAAACAAAGCTGCCAGGCTCCGAATTTCTGAGGAAGCCTAGAATGAGAGCAAAGCATCCAGAGTCAATATGGGAATTCCAATTTAAGAAGAGAAAGGGACCAACATCTGATACTGAGGAAGATAGTGACAACGATGGAAGAATCAAGAATTGGCATGGAGGATGGGAGCTCAAAGGCAGAACTGGAATGGAGTTAAACATCATCCTCCACTTGAGGCCACCGTAAAAGGGTTGAGTAACCAGGCGTCGAGCTAAAAGACGTTAAACAAGCGCTTCTTGGGAGGCAACCCAGTCATTGTAAGTTTTAATTTTCATTTTGTTAATTTTTAGTTATAGAAATTACCTGTTTAACTAGGAAATTGTTAAAATGAAGTATCTAATTTTTAAAGGAATGCATGGAACCAGTTAGGAGTAGAAGAAGCAGAAAAATACACTGCAGATCTACGCTTCAACTTGCGCTGTAGTGCAGGATTAAAAATTAAAATATGAGTTTCTGACTTTTGCGCTTCACTCTGCGCTGTAGCGCAGGGTGAAGCACAGCGGGTGCGCTTCATTTTCCAAATGACACACGCTCCATCCTGCACTGTAGCACAGGGTGAAGCGCAGAGCGTGGGTCTATAAATTGCAATTTTTGAACGAGTGAAGTTCATTCAAACTTCCCCTCGTTCCATCTCTTGCGTTTTCTCTGAGTTCCTAACCCTTTGCCTTCCCTCTTTCACTCTTATAGCCTTCATTTCTTCATTTCTGAGTTTATACCGGGTATGTTTTTATAGTTTTCTTTACTTTTAACCGATTGGAATTTTGAAATTTTATTTTATTTGAGCATAAACCGTAGGCTAGGAAACTTAGGATTTTAGGAACCTTTAGGAAAGAAATAATTGTTCATGGTGCTTTAATATATATTGCATGTTGCTAAGATTAATTGTGAGTAATTCCTGTTTGCTTAGGTGGTAGTTTATGAGTGCTCAATAATTTCTAAAAATTATTTTGTTAGCACATGCATGGTTAATTAATTGTTCTGATATTTTTGCATGCCCACACAAAAATAATTATGCCTTATTGCATGTTACTGATGATGTGGTTTTTGAGCATGAGTTTGATTCTCACTTTGCCTATTTAGGATTGTTTAGGACTTGCTTTAATTGATCACTTTAACATGTCTTAATTAATTAATTGGCAGTTATTGGTAATGTCTAAAAGCAAATTGTTTATGCACAATTGTTTGATTAGTTGATTGCTCTGATTATTGAAATTAATTGGCCATTTATTTCATAATTATGAACAATTAAATATTATTATGCTGCATAAAAAATTTTGATTACATTTGTTTCACAGATGGTTCGCACCAAGAATGTTAGTGGACCTAGTTCTTCTAGGAGAGGCACAGGATGTGCCAGGAGGAAGGCCCCCCAGAGGGAACCTGAGTTTGACCCTCATCACTTCAAGGACCTCAAGTCCTTTGAAGCATACACTGACTTAGAGGAGTGCAAATTCATCCTCGAGCAACCAGTCATTCTTGAGGAGGATGAATATGAGGAGTTCTCTGCTGAGATTCACAGGAGGAGATGGGATCGCCTCAGTCGCCCTGACAACTATTTTGATCCAGACATCGTCAGAGAATTCTATGCCAACGCCATTGGGGAACACGGCGTTAACTGCAGAAGGGAGTCCTATGTTTGAGGACAGATTATCATATTTGATTGCGATGCAATCAATGCACTTCTAGGATATCCCATAGAGGAGGACAGAGACCTCGTGGAGTGTCAATACCACGAGAGGATGCAGGCTGTGGGGCTTCATGGCAATGATCCCCTTGATCTCGAGACTGCTCAGCTGCTTTGTTTACCAGGGCGTTCCTTTGAAAGGAATGCATATCAGGAGGCTGCTAGGATCTACAGGAAAGATATGAGAAACATAGCTCAGATGTCGACAGTGCTGATACTGGCCAACATTCATCCTACCGGGCATGTTTCTGATGTAGTTATGCCCATGGCCCACCTCATCTACACTATCATCACCGACGCAGTTAGCGATGTCTCACGAGTCATCACCCAGAAGATATCAGACTTGGCATTTGCTGTGGGGCGTAGGACCCCTAACTCTAAGATCAGGCTTGGCTTCCCCTCTCTTATCACAACACTCTGCAGATCTAGGGGTATGGATGTACACCCTAGGGTTCGCATCGCACTTCCCATGATCAGAGCATACATTGAAGCCAACTGTATTCTGGCTAAGGAGTTACAGGTTGAGGAGCAGCAGCAGCAGCAGGCACCACCACCACCACCACCACCACCACCAGCCTCGTATGGACTCCATGCCCCCTGCGCAGTTTCATAAGTATTTACAGTGGCCTGGGGACAGGCTTATTTTCCCAGCTGATGCTGGAGCTGAGGATGGAGCTGCTCACATGGACCAGGATGACTGATTTTTTTCTATTTGGTGCTTTTCCTTCCTTTTCTTTTTCTTTTTCATTTTATTTTCTTATTATTTTCTTGTTATTTCTTTTATTTTCCTTTTGATATGTACTGTATATTTTTACCCCACTGATACATCATTGATATCATGCAGTGCATATTCAATTATCTTTTGTTTTTCTGTTAAATTTTAATCTTTTTAGGATTTTTTTAAAAAAAAAATTTAGGACTTTAGGAAATTAGGATTTAAGGCAACTTTTTCAAAATTCTCTGTAATTAAGTAGTTTAACTAACCAGACTAGGAAAGATGATAGGGTTTTGTGATTAATTCCATAATCAGTTAGGTTTAGGATACTTCTCAGGAGAACCTATCAGGATAGTTAATTAAAACCAGTAAGTGCTTTATCAAGGAATTTTAGCCAATAACCGGTGAGCTATGAGCCCAAACACTGAAATTGAGAGCTTTTCACCGCTGCTTGTCAACTGTTATTGCTTGAGTTTCTGAATTTTGTCTTGCTAGTGGAAGATATGGAAGTGACAAAGGCATGTTTTGTGATTATAATATTTTGCTCAGTGCCAAATAGCTAACCTTGATTAAATGTTTCCACTTATTGATTTGCCCATTTGAGCCTTTAATATTTCTTTTTGAATGCACCCTAGCCATACTTAATGATTATATCATGTCCCTTCACACTTGGGATAAAGAGCAAGGTGCAACACAACAAAATGGGACAAGAGGTTGGTGAATTGAAAGGTCAAAGAGATTCAAAGAGCAGGTACAAGAAATCAAAAAGAAGAGTACTCCCTCATCAATAAATTCTCTATGTTATTGTTTATGATACAAAAAAAAAATCTGCACAAAGGTGTGGAAATTGAATAAGTTGGGGGGAGTACTTCTTCAAACAAAGAGGCCGGCTGAAAAAGGGTGACAATTCAAGAATAACTTGGTGAATTGAGAGAAGTTCCAAAGCACAACCACAAGATGCTCTCTATTCAAAATGTTCATTGCATATCTAGAAAAACCATGATTTCTTGATAGCCCAGCCTCATTACAACCAAAGAAAAGACCTTTTGTTCCATATTAACTACTTGCAGGTTCAAATGTTGGAAACGACTATCAATTCTAGTTGTTCAAAGATGGTGAAAAAGATTGAGGGAAACACTTACCCGTGAGAATTAGAGATTTCCTTGGTTTATCACTTACTACTTTAATTGCTATTTTTGAGAAGTTTGAATGATGTTTGTGCTCTATTCTGATTGAGGATTGGTAACATCTCTTAATCCTGATTTTTTCTTATGTTTGGAAAGTGACTGCTGCTTAACAAGGAGATGATGAAGAGTTCCTTGAATTTATTTTTGAATTGTTTGAATTACACAGGGGATAGAATTGATTTTTTTTTATTGCAAAGAGGTCTCTTGCTTGAGGACAAGCAAGAAGTTAAGTTGGGGGGTATTTTGATAAGTGAAAATCATATGATAAATTAGAGCACTTTTTAGTTCACTTATCAAGGATAAAATGGTATTTTTGCCCCAAATTAATCCTTTTTTATTTAATATTAGATAAATTGTATTTATTACTCTTGGATTTGAATTCGATGCTATTTTGATATAAATTGTGCTGATTTTTGCAGGATATTGCAAAGATTTGATATGAAGGAAGGATAACATTAAATAAGGGAGATATCTGCAAGATTTGAAGTTTAATTGAAGACATTTAATGAAGATTGGAAGATTATTTGAAGCAATTAATGAAGATATCACTGCCAATTAAACAAGGATTCTGCAGACATCCTTCCAAATTAAATCCAGCATTCTCAATAAATGTAAGATCCCATCAAGAAAAGGCAAACAAGGAAAGACAAATCAACCAAAACCAGTCTCGGGGAGAGATCAAGTTAAAAAGTGAAAGATTGAAGCTGTGCAGAACGCATTGCGCCTTTCAACCTGCGCTGTAGCGCAGGGTGAAGCGCAGAACACGTGATTCTCGCCCTGTTGCCGTTTTTAGATAGATTTCTTCCCAATTTTCTTTGTCTTTCCTTAGCCTATAAATAGGACCCTCTTGCACCAGATAAGGTGTGCACGATTATTGTAATTCAGTTATATTTCAGTGATAATGCACCAGTTCTAATTTTAGAATAGGAGAGGCAGAGCGCTGCACGAGGATTGAAGATGGTGACAGCATCTTCGGTGGTTTGTATGGCTACCATGAATAGTTAACTCTCCAGTAGGATTGAATGTAGTTGATTCTATCCCCAAGTGTATGAAAACTCTATCTTATTATTTATGAGCTCCCTATCTATAATATTGGTAATCTTATTCTGTGCTTAGTTCCTAACTTTCGCGTTTGCGCCGGAGTTATAGGTTAGTTTCGACTAGGATTGAGGATGGGGGAGCGGATACTGAAGAAACTCATTCTCTGAGTGAATAAGAGTACTTGGTAATCAATGACCAACACATGAGCGTTACTAATGAGTGATGGGTAGTGTGAGTACCATAATGAAGGGCGTTCACAGGATTAGGCTTGTTTATCGATAGCAAAGGTTAGTTGATAGTAATTCCAGATTCCGACACATGGCCGTATCTAGGGATTGATGGGTATTGTGAGTATCCTAATGAAGATGCGTCTACAGGATTAGGCCTGGTTTATTAATGAGTTCCTTTACAAACGGAATAATAAAAGCAAAATAAGTCGAGGGTAAGTTTGTCGCTTGGGAGAGCCCGCACGGATTACCTTTGAGTGGTGAGGCTGCTGGTAACTCGGGGTCTTAGCAAATTAGTTTGTCTACAGTATTATAGAATAAACCTAAAATAATAAATAGTTTTTACATACACAAAGGGTGTGATGATACGAAGTTCAATCCTAATCCAAGTAAAGTGTCTCTAACTCTTCCTTTCTATTTTTATTGATTATTAGTTTGCTATTTACAATTTCCTCACAACAATATTCTCACAAAACCTGTTGTTTTTTCTTGATAATTAGATCACGATTATACGCGAATTGACCATTCCCTGTGGATATGATAACTCTTCTTACTATTATACTATTGGATTTTTGGTTCACTTGCCAGAATCCCATCGTGCTACTAGTTTGTAGTCCTCCTCCATGTGAATCTTGTGCATGCAGTAAGATGGACCAATACCCTTAAGGTCAGATAAAGTCCAACCTATTGCACCCTCATTGGCCTTCAAAACAGAAATTAGCTTCTCCTCCTTGGATGGGGTTAAGGCATTACTGATCACAACAGGTTTATTTCCACCACCAGCAAGAAAAACATATTTAAGATGAGAAGGTAATACCTTTAACTCCAGCTTCTGACTCTCAGTTTTATCCTCTTGCTTCAATTCCTCAGATTTTTCTTTACCAGATCATACTTCTTTGGCTAGATCCAGATGTTTCAAGTATTCTTCAACTTCATTCTCATCTTCTCCCTCAAGCTCATCACAAGTGCCTATCAAAGCTTTCTCCAATGGGCTTGCTTTTGTCAATTGCTCCCGAGCTGCTAGAAAGACCTCATCCACTACATCCATCCTGAGACACTAATGCTTATCCTTGGGGTGTTGCATTGCTTCAAAGACATTGAAATTGACCTCATCATCTTGTACCCTTACCTTCAATTTTCCATCATCAACATCAATGATGACTTTGGCAGTTTTCATGAAGGGTCTTCCCAAGATAAGAGGGACTTCAGTATCTTCCTCTATATCCATCACCATAAATTCAACGGGGAACATGAACTTGTCTACCTTCACCGACACATCTTCTATTACCCCATATGGATACTTCATCGATTTATCAGCCAACTGTAGTGTCATCCTTGTAAGCTTCACTTCTAGATCTCCAATCCTTTTCAGCTTGGACAGGGGCATCGGATTAATGCTGGCACCTAATTCAAGTAGTGCCTTCCCCACTGGTAATGCCCTAATTGTGACTGGTATAGTGAAACTTCCAGGATCTTTAGATTTCTGAGGCAATGACTTCTGAATTATGGCACCGCATCCTGCCTCTAGCTCCACTGTCTCATCAGTAAATCTCCTCTTCTTAGTTAGGAGATCTTTCATAAACTTGGCATATGTTGGCATCTGCTCCATAGCCTCCACAAATGGAATGTTGATTTGCAGCCTCTTGAAGATATCCATGAATCTTTCAAACTGCCTTTCTCGATCTTTCTTGGAGGGATTCTTAGGGTATGGTATAGTGAAACTTCCAAGATCTTTATGGTATAGTCACTATACCAGTCACTGTATGGTATAGTGACTGGTATAGTGAAACTTCTAGGATCTTTAGATTTCTGAGGCAATGACTTCTGAATTATGGCACTGCATCCTGCCTCTAGCTCCACTGTCTCATCAGTAAATCTCCTCTTCTTAGTTAGGAGATCTTTCATGAACTTGGCATATGTTGGCATATGCTCCATAGCCTCCACAAATGGAATGTTGATTTGCAGCCTCTTGAAGATATCCATGAATCTTGCAAACTGCCTTTCTCGGTCTTTCTTGGAGGGATTCTTAGGGTATGGTAAACTCTTCAGCTGAGGTACCTGTGTCTCTCCCTTCTCCCTCTTTTTCTCACACTTTCTATTTTCACTCTCCTTTTCTTTTTCTTCATTTTTTTCTATATTTACAGACTCACTATTTTTTTGTTCCTCTTCTACCTCACTCTCATTTTTTTCTTCATCATTCCCCTTTTCTTTCTCCTCTAAAACTTCCTCCTCTACAGCAAGGTTATTACCAATCCCTCTTCCTATTACCTTACCACTTCTGGTAGAAATTGACTTGCATTGTTTCTTGGGATTTGTCTGTGTGTTGGCTGAAAATTGACCTGCTTGCTGATTAGAAAATTGCTTGGCCAATTGCCCTACTTGAGACTCCAAGTTCGTGATTGCAGCTTCTATAGTCTTCTAATTGGAGAGGGAATCTTGCATGAATTTTTCTAGTGTTTCTTCCAGCTTTGATGTTCTATCGTGCACTGAGGGATACTATTGATGTTGCTTCCACCCAAAATTTTGGTTCTGATTGTTCCTTCTAACCTTGTGAGAATTGGTTGTTGTTGGAGAAATTTCCTGGTCTTCCTTGATTCCCCATGTAATTAACTTGCTCTTCTTGAGTGCCTTGATAAGAGCAGTGACCATTAGGATGGTCACCTCCACAAAAGTCATAAGTTAATGTGGTGACCGGCCAGGATTTGATTGCACTGCATGCAACTACTGAGGAAGCTTGGACATCTGTTTGGTGAGTGCTTCTATTTACTGGGTAAGGATCTTGTTCTAAGCTAAGATCTCATCTGTAGTGTTCAACTGTAACACTTCTTTCCTCTACACTGGATGTCTTCCATGTTGAGCTTATTGATCAGTTGAGGTTAATGCTTCAATGATTCTGGTGGCTTGCTCAGCATCCACAGACATCATGGTGCCACCTGCTGTAGCACCCAATATCATCTTGGTATCCGGCCTAAGTCCATTGTAGAAAATGTTCAGTTGAGCAATATCCTCGAAACCGTGGTTAGGGCACCTCCTCAGCAAGGACTTGAATCTTTCCCAAGCTTCACAAAATGGTTCCTCAGATCCCTGCCTGAATGTGGAGATGTCTGACTTGGCCTTGATATAGCGAGATGGTGGGAAGAATTGGTTTAAGAACTTTTCTTCCACGTTGCTCCAACTAGTCAGACTTTGATTTGGGTGAGACTTCACCCATTCCTTAGCTTTACCTATCAAAGTGAAACGAAATAGACGTAAGTAAACAACTTCTAAATCACCTTCCTCAAAACCCATAGTACCAATCAATTCATAAAAAGTTGAGAGATGAGTGTAAGGATCCTCATGATCTATTCCTGTGAATTGATGAGCACTGATGAGGCTCAGGAATGCTGGCTTCATCTCCAAATATTTTGCAGTGGCAGGTATGGCTATGCTTGAAAAATATCGTGGCCCTTGCTGCATGACATAGTCTCCAAGTGTCCTTCTTGGCAGAGGGGGATTTGCTCGCTCCTCAGCCATTTCTTCAGCTTTTATCTCACTTGGGGTGGTTGAACATAGAGTGTTGAGATTATCTCCTTTAGCTTGTTCTTGCTTTTTCTTTTTATTTTTGCTCCGGTTCCTTCTGGATTTCTTTTCCATCTCAGGATCAAACTCCAGTGGTTCTTGAGACACTTGACCTCACAAGACCATAAATCACAAAAGTTAAAGCAAAAATATTCACAACTCAATAAGATGAACTAAGAATTTAAATTGAAACACTGTTCCCCGGCAACGCCGCCAAAAATACTTGTTGTGATCTTGACAAGCGTACCAATATCGCAACAGTATAATAGTAGAAAAGTAGGGGTTATCATACCCACGAGGAACGGTACAAAATAAATTCTTAGGATTCACGCTTACTGAGTAAGAATGGTTGCAAAAAGGTTGAGTTTGTTTTGTGAAAATTAATTTAAAAGATGCAAATTAAAAGAAATTGAGACAAAGAGAAACGTGGATGAAATTTAGCAGTTGAGAAGATAGGATTGAACTTCGTCTATCGCACCCCTCTTGTATTTTGGGACTCAATAATATATAGGAATTTGTATTTAACAATACTGAAGCACAAATAAATTTCATTCACATTGATTCCTCAAATATGAAATTCTTAGAATAATTCCCTAAATACTGATCCCTCGGATATTTAACAAATTGCCTAGCTTTAAGAAAAGTTGTTAGAGGCTATCAATAAACTGAACCCTATCCCTAGGCATTTAACCTATTGAGTGTTTTTACTCAAATCAGATTTAGAGAACAGCTTCCCAGCCAATTCAAGAAATCACATCATAATTTCGTTACGAAAAGGGAATTAAGACTTAAGAATGGAAATAAAAACACCAGTTATTGATAAAACAAGGTTTCCTAAATATTAATGATCTAAAATACATTCAGGGATTGAATCGACTACATTCAATTCTAAAGAGAAATTTAGCTACTCATGGTAGCCATTACAACCAAAAAGGATTAAGAAGAAGATTAGCAGCGAAGCCTTCCAGCTCTGTTGTAGTCTCCCTCTTGCTCCAGAATGGTCTCTAGAAACTGTCAAACTCTTCTCCAAAACTCCGTATCTGTCAAAAACTCCAGGTCTCCCTAAAAACTGTCTTGACGGCTCATTAAAACGAAAGGGTTACATCTTTTGCGCTTTGCCTGCGCTCAGCGCAGGAAACAGTAATAAATTTCCCAGCTTGCTTTGCCTTTGAATCTTGCTCTACACAACTTCCGTCTCTCTTACTGTTCACTTGACGCTTCACTTGTACCTTAGCTTCTCACCTGTAAAAATCAACATTTTCTTCATCAAAATAGAATCAAGTTCAGATTTAATTTCAATAACTATAAGAGCCACAAGTTAAGCCAAGAAGGGTGAAATTGGATTATAAATTCACTAATTCATCATCAATAGGTGCTGTAATTACATAGAAATTTACTAAATTCTAACACTTATCAACAGCTTCATGTGAGACAACATGAGGCTTCTGTTTTTATGATTCAAATTTTCATTTTCTTTTTCAAGAAATTTGATCTTTTCCAAAGCTGAGTTTAACTCGGATTTTAATAGAGAACTTTTTGAAGCAAGAAGATTTGAATCATATAACATATTTTCAAAGGCAGACTTAAGCTCATTAAAAGAGAGATCAAAGTCAGATTCATATACCTATTCATCTGAGGAGTCTCCATTTGCCATTAAGCATAGATTTGCTGACTCATCATCTTGACTTTCTTCTTCCTCTGTGTCATCCCATGTAGCCATCATGGCTCTTTTCTTTGGGCTTCTTTTTGTATCTCTCTTTAGTTGGGGACACTCAGCTTTGATGTGTCCAAGCTTGTTGCACTCATAGTAGATAATTTTCCCCTTCTTCTCAGCTTTAATCTCACTTCTTCTGGATGGGAATTTTCGTCTTCCATTTCCTATGGAACTCCACATACGTCTGATCTTTCTTGAGATGAAATCTATCTCATCATCCATCTCAGTCTCATCATCATCTTCATCATCTTCTTCACTATCTGTGTCATGAGATGAGTTAACTGAGACTTATTGAGATGAGCTTACCTTCTTACCTTTGAAGCTACTTGATGAGGCTTTTAGAGCAATTGTCTTTGGACCTCTGATGAGATCCTCTTCCATCAGCTCCTGCTTATATACTTTGAGTGATCTAAGGAGCTCATCCAGTCTGAGTGTGTTGAGATCCTTGGCTTCTTGTATTGCTGTGACCTTAGGCCTCCAAGGCTTGGGCATACTTCTTAGGATTTTTCTCACCATATCTTGATTTGAGTAAGTCCTTCCCAAGGATTTGAGATCCTTGGTAATGACTGTGAACCGTCTTACCATGTCTTCAATGCCTTCTTCTTTATACATCTTGAAGAGCTCATACTGTCTAACCAGTACGTTGATCTTGGCTTCCTTGACTTGGTTTGTTCCCTCATGCTGAACTTCAAGTGCATCCCATATTTCTTTTGCTGATGCATAGCCAGCTACCTTGTCATACTCACTACGGCTTAGTGCACAAGTGAGTAGATATTTGGCTCTTAAGTTGAGAACATATCTGACCTTCTCAGCTTCTGTCCAGGATTCCCTAGGTTTTTCTACTCTCAAACCAAGTTCATCAGTGATGAAGGGTACGTAAGGACCCAACTCAATGATTTCTCACAAATCAGCTTGTTGAGATTCAATGAACAATCTCATTCTATCCTTCCAATAGTAGTAATCTATTCCATCAAAGGCAGGGGGCCTATTGGTGGATGCTCCTTTAGGAATGAAAAGACTTGTTCTTGGTCCAACCATGGATCTTTTCCTCTTCACACGTAGGTGTGCTCAACCCCTAGAGGCCGAGCTCTGATACCAACTGAACTTGGCTGGTTGTCTCTAGAAGAGGGGTTGAATAGAGACTTTTAAAATTTGTTCCTGAAAAACTTAAGCTCAAGCTGAGATGTATTCTCAAGTTTACTAACTTTGATGCTCAGAAAAGGTTAGATTGTGAATCTCAGCAGTTAAGACTTAGTAGTTTAGTCAAGTTTAATTTGTTCTAAACAGATACATCTCAGGTATTAAATGTGCAATGTAAATAAAGAGATAAGGGAAAGAGATGCAAACTAATTTATCTTGGTTCACCCACTCCTTAGGCTACGTCCAATCCTCACAACTTGTGAGATTTCCACTATTGATAACCTTGTCAATTACAAGTATTCTTGCTGCCTCTTCAGGCTCACCCTCACACCAAGCTTAGGCTCTCCTACCTTGGTTGTGAAACAAGTATTCTTCACTGGGCCTCTTCAAGCTTCTTACAACTCACACTGACACTAGGCTCTTTCCTATCTCAGCTGAGACAACTTACAAAGACTGATAGAATGATGAAGGTCTAGCTTACAACATACAAGGTATGGATATACAGTAAGATCAGCTAGGAGTATTCTCTTTTACAAGGATAGGAATTTAAGATCTTGAAAGAGAATAGATGAGACTACAGAGGTGTTCTCAAGTTGAGACTGTATCTGAGATTATAATGGCTTGAGACTGACTTGAGATGTAGTTGAGATGCAAAGATTTCTTCAATATTCAGCGTAGTCTCTCTCTCTTCTTCACTGTTGATTCTAGCATTTAATTCAAATGAAACTAGCCGTTATATGGTCGTTGGTGACCGTTGCAGAGAGAGAAGAGTGTCATTCCAAAAGGTACTGTGCGCACTGCCTTGTGTCAGCGTGTGCAGTGTCCTTGTCTTGACTTTTGTTGACTCCTTGTGCCTTGTGTCCTTAGGCCGAGTCTGAGTCTCAGGCTTTCTCTAATGACAGCTCTTGCATCTGAGTTATGGTCTTAGTCTTGGGCTCTCATCTAAGCCTCACTTTTTCTATGTAGGCTTGCGTCTGAGTCTGAGTCATGCATCTGAGTCTGACTCTCAGTCTGACTCTGACCTACAATCTTATTTGCTCAGCAGCTCTTGTCTTTGTTTATATCTTGGTAAATCTTGATTTTGGATTTATACATTTCATGCTTCAAAGAATGATTTTGAGCTTATTCATATCCTTGGCAACATCTTAGCGTAAGAGATTTATCCTGTAAATTTAGGGTCCAAAATTCTGCCAATACTTTGAGCAAACAGTTAGTAATAACAAGATGCATGTCATGCTTTGCTTTGCTTTTGTAACCTCTTTCCTTGATGGTTTGACTTCATTAAAAACATTAGGAGTGAGTTTGTCTTAATAGCTTAGAGAGGCTTGTACAAGACTACTTAGGAGCCTGAAGAGGCCCTGCAAGGAGATTACTGAGGAGCTTGGAGAATCCCGTGAAGGAAAATACTTAATTAGGAGCTTGAAGAGGCCCTGCAAGGAAAATACTTGTAACTTTAGGAAAACACAGGGAAACACTAGAAATGGGGTTTGAATAGTGTTTCTATAAAATTTTAACGATTTTAGGAAACCTTTTCTGAAACCTGTGTTTTCTAGAAAATTTCAGATAACTTAGCTGTTATCTGAAGTTTAGTAGCTGTCTGAAGTGGTTTCAGACAACTCAAAAATAGTTTTCAGAAAGCTGTTTTTAAAGTTCAAATTTTACAACAATAGATTCAATTCCCTTCTCGTTAGCGCAAAAACTTAATTGAAAGAGTTAAGGGATGAGAGAACTTAGCCAAGTATTTAGCCTGGTTCACTCACTACCACTGTGAGCTACGTCCAGTCCCAGTGCCTAACCTTGCAGCTGGATTTTCCACTAATCTCAAAAGATTACAAGTATTCTTTTCTGTCAAGCCTATTCAGGCTCAACAACCAAATATTGTTTAACAACCAAGCCTCTCCAGGCTCAACACCCAAGTGTTTAAGAAATAAAAGATTGTTTAAGCTAGGGAACTACAACCAGTTTAGAGCTTAAACTAAGAATTGTACAAAGAACTAAGTATAACTCAGGATTTGAAAGTTTTTATACAAGAATGAAAATTATTAGAGTGTTTTACAGCGTAAAACTTTGGCAGCGTATGGACTCTTTTGTTCTTGAAAGTTCTCTCTATTTGCATGAGTCTTCATGAAGCTATTTATAGCAGCAGGTGAGAAGTCCGTTGATACAATGTTGAGATCTTGGCAAGCGTACTAATATCGCAATAGTATAATAGTTTAAAAAGTAGGGGTTGTCGTACCCATGAGGAACGGTTCAAAATAAATCCTTAGGACTCAAACTTACTGAGTAAATATGATTGGGAATTATTGAATTCATTTTATGAAAAGTAAGTTTTAAGATGCAATAAAAAGAATATGAGACAAAGAGAAACTTGGATGAAATTGAGCAGTTGAGAAACTAGGATTGAACTTCATCTATCGCACCCCTCTTGTATTTTGGGACTCAATAATATATAGGAATTTGCAATTAACAATACTGAAGCACAAATAATTTTCATTCATATTGATTCCTCAAATATGAAATTCTTAGAACAATCTTTTAAACATCAATCCCTAAGATATTTAACAAATTGCCTAGCATTAAGAAAAGTTGTTTTAAAGCTATCAATATATTGAACCCTATTCCTAGTGATTCAATCTATTGAGTGTTTTTATCCAAATCAAATTTAAAAATTGCTTCCCAGCCAAATCAAGAAATCGAAATCATAATTCCATTGGATAAATAGAATTAAGCATTAAGTAAAGAATAAAAACACCAGTATTGATAAAATAAGGATTCCTAATTATCAATGATCCAAATATAAATAAGGTTTGAATCGACTACATTCAATCCTACAGAGAAGTTTAGCTACTCATGATAGCCATTACAACCCACAAGAATCAAGAAGAAGAATAGCAGTGAAGCCTTCCAACTCTGTTGTAGTCTCCCTCTTGCTCCAGAATGGTCTCTGTTCTTTTCCAAAACTTCGTCTCACTAAAACTCTCTCCGTATATATGAAAAACTTTCTGACGGCTCATTAAAATGCAAAGTTAAGAGTCTTGCGCTCAGCGCAGGAAACTGTAACAAAATGGGCAATCTTGCGCTTTGCCTGCGCTCAGCGCAAGTGAAGCGCAGGAAGCAGTGACTAATTCCCCAGATTGCCTTGCCTTTGAATCTTGCTCTACATAGCTTATGTCTCTCTCACTGCTCACTTGATGATTTCTTTGTACAGTATTTCATCTTCTGCAAAAATTCCCAAAATTCTAATCAAAATAGCATCAAATTCATATTTAATTTCAATGAATATAAGAGCCACAATTTAAGCAAAGAAGGGCGAAATTGGATTATAAATTCAATAATTCATTACCAATAAGTGTTGTAATTACATAGAAATTTACTCACTTCTAAAACTTATCATACAACCGTTTAGAGATGGCATTAAATGCCATTAATCCCACTGTGAGACATCTCCTGATAGCTTCTGACACGGTACAAGGTTTCAGTTCTGCGCTGACTCTTTTCTGACACACTGCAAATACTGCATAGTAGGACTTTCCTTTCTGGTGCATGTAATTCAAACATTTTGAAAAGTCTCTGTTATGCATGCCTTATATAGTAAGCTGAATGCGTGTTGTAGAAGGCGTTGAATAAGACTTGAGTCTTCATCAGAAATCTTCATAGGGCTTCACCGTTCAGATGGCTTCTGACTTCAGACGCCTTGCCACGTCAGATGGCTTCAGACAGCTTTCAACTTCAGAAGGTTTTTGGCTTCAGATAGCTTGACACTTCAGAAGGCTTTACATCTTCAGACAGTAGGCCACTTCAGATGGCTTCACTTCTTCAGACAGCTTGCCACGTCAGAATGCTTCATGACTTAAGAAGTTCATCTTACTGAAATCAGAATACACGTTAAAAGCTAGGCATACTTGCATAAATGTCACTTAACTAAATTTTTTATTCATTAAAACTTGGAAAGTGAGAGTCAACTATTATTAATTTCTTAATAATCTTTTTGAAACTCAACATTCTCCCCCTTTTTAATGATGACAAAATTGTTTTAAACTTAAAATCTGAAAGAGGTTAAAATAATTAAGATAAGATAAGAAATTTCTCTCCCTCAGTCAGATAGCTCAGGATTGATTTTTAGATAGCTCAGGATTGATTTTTAACTTAAGATTTTCTTAAGTTCTTATGGTGCTCCCCCTGAGTCAGATACTCCTTTTGCTTCTGTAAGACCTTACACTTCAAATTTGTTAGTTTATACTCCCCCTTTTTGTCATCAATAAAAAGGGTGATCAGAGCTTAAACATTAATTAGAGCATTAAATTGTGTTTATCAAAGCATAATAATTTAAGATCAAGTAAATCAGAACATACTTCAACAAAACACTCATATTATTAAAAATAGTTCAGAGCAAAATAACATAAGGACAAAAAGAGTGTGTGTGGCAACATATCATTGACTATTCCTTCTTTTTCAAAACGACTTCCTTGATCATTGCAATCAATTTAGCCTTGGCTTGGCTTGGTCAATCTGGGACCTGCCTGGATTTGTTGTTGCTCTTGCAGAATCTTGTCTTGCTTGGTGGCTAACTCAATATTCTTCTTCTCAAGCTCTTGAACTTTAACTCTTAGAAGCATATTCTCCTCTTCAACATCCAACAGGGGCTCACAGAAAATGGTTGAGATATGCTTACATGTGAATCTGAAGTAGCCAAAGCCTTTAGGCAACCCATACTCAGCAACATTCTTCACAACATAGAAATATTCTCTGTTAAGCTTTGGACACCATAGAGGCCAGTCTTCTTTGAGAGGTTCAGACAGAGGGAATGGTCCTCTGAAAAAGTCACGCTTCTCAAAGACAGAAAGCCTTGTGTAGGTCATGGAGTCTTCATCCTGGCTTGAAGTCCTAGAAGCTGATCCAGCTTGTTCTCTGATGCTCTAGTAGGATGACCAGACCCAATCCCGATGTTGGAATGTGAATCTAGAATAGAGGATTTTGACAAAGACCTGAGGGTCAAGAACAAAAAGAAAAGTGTGGTCATATTCATTATTCAAGTAAGTATAGGATGTTTGTGCATGAAAATAAGCAAGATTAATAATTGAAACAATGAACTGACTTGATCAAGGAAACCAAACCTGAAGTCGAGTGAGTGTGTGTACCCCATAGACTATTTTTTAAAGTTCTCACTCATAACTTGTTAATTAATTTTCCCTGAATTTTTCATTGTCATTAAGCAAAGAATGCATGGAAATGATTAAGGTACATTTGTTTGTGTTAATGTTAAAAATCAAGGCCAAATAACCAACCTATGCACAATGTATGTTTCATCTTTTATCAGTGGCCTATTTGAGTCATGATTTTGTTCTTAAATTATGCACCCTGGGCCTTAATTGTAATTTTGACCGCCAATAGAATTCATACCTAAGGGAGAGAGAGCATTGATACATTTTGTACACTAGAATGGGTATCAGTTGGTTTTTCTGATATGGAATGAAGTGAAGGGAAGCAAGTGGTTATAAGTTGGTTCTTTCCTCTGAATAGTAGAATTGGTATGCTACATTATCATTGTATGTGTGTGTATTTCTAAAAACAACTTGTAAAGTAAATAGAATGAACTTCGTTATGTAACTAATTTAATCAGAGGAAGTGAGTGCAGAGTTTTAGGGGGCATCCAAGTTTTAAAAAGATTGAGAGTACATAAAAAATTGTGCAACATGTATAAATTTTCTCTTTCTTTAATCTTTCTTTCAGTTTATGTATTTTGGATATCCTGAAAAACCATGATTCTTGGAAGCCCAACCACATTGCAACCCTTCAAAGACCTTAGGATCCATGCTAACTATGTGTATGTGGTTTGATTGAAAATGATTAACAAAGTTGATATGTACAGTTTCAGTGAGGAATAAAAGAAACACTCACTAATGTGAGGCACATAATATTTGAATTTGTATACTTTGAGAGTATGTCCTTGAGTAGGGTTCATCAGTTGTTTCTTTTGTTTTTCTTGTAAATGAAGTGTATTTATATCCTGTTTTTACTTGAATTTGGAGACACCGCCTTTGTTTGTGATTGACATTTCAATGGAAGAATTATAATTGTTTTTTATAACCAAACAGATTGGGGATGATATCTATCAAACAATTTTTAGATACTTAATACATGATAGTTCTTTTTGGGTTCAATTACTTTGCTTGAGGGAAAGCAATATTCTAGGTTGGGGTAGTTGATAAGTGCTAGTTTTCAATATAATTTGACTGTGAGTTTAAGCAATTATTATTTATAAATACATCATTTTAAATTCCAAATTCCCCTAATTCAGAATAATTGAATCTACGGGTAAAGGGGAAGGCTTAAAGCAATGAATAAAGAAGCTCAATGAGGATTTGATTTTGTTTAAATTCCGCTTGAGTGAATTTGTTCCAGAAACAAGCATTTGAACAAGCATTTCAGATACAGCCTGAATTTTTCTCAAGCGAAAATACCTTCCTTCAGCATGAAGCACTTTGCTCGCTTTAGTGAATTCTTCTTTGCTCAAGCAAAAATTCATTTACCCAATCTGTGAATAGACAAAACAGAAGGAAAAGAGGAGAAGAAAAGAACGTATAGAGATCAAAAGGAAAAAAAACTAAGCGAAAGTGACTGAGAAGCTTCGGAGTACATGTTCTCAATCAATTTTTATTCATTTTCTTCTGTTTTCATGGTTGCCATCTTCTTTTTAGGATTGAATGTAATATTCAAACTCAGATGTATTCTGGTGATTTACTTATATAGTTGTTCATTTCTGTAGATGTTGGTGATTTCATTCTACTCTTAATTCTTGATTCTATTTGATCGATAGTTTCTTGATTTAGAATCTAAGGATTACCTGGAAAGCATTTATTCGAATCAGTTTTGAATGAAATTACTCAGTGTCTTTTATGTTAGAACCATAGGAAACACTAGAAGGGGGATTGAATAGTGTTTTATAATTCTTTACAGTTTTTTCTGAAAACCTTTTCACAAGCAGAGAGATTAACAAAGGATTTGTGCAACTTACTGAAACTGGGTTCTTCAGTAACTTGCTGAAATGCTTCAGCAGGTTCAATAAAATTGTTTTGAAATAATTTTACATGAAAAACAAAGTTATTTTGCTGCGCAAACTATAATATAACTTTTTAGAACCATCGTTGGTTAGTTAAAACTGAAAATAAAGAGATAAGGGTTGAGAAAACTTAGCCAAGAAATTTATCCTGGTTCACCCACTAACACAGTGAGCTACGTCCAGTCCCAGGGCAAACACACCATTGGATTTTCACTATCTGATCAGATACAAGTATTATTTGCACACGTAGCCTCTCCAAGCTCTAAACCCAAGTATTGTTTTTCAGACAAGCCTCTCCAGGCTCAAACCCAAGTATTGTTTAAACACCAAGCCTCTTCAGGCTCACCACACAACCAGTGTATAAGAAGAAAGGTTGCTTAAGCTTTTAAACTATGAAAGTTCAAAGCCTAAACTATGTAAGATGTACAAATAACTAAGTAGAACTCAGGATAAGAAAGTGTTGTACAAATGGAACTAATGAAAGAATAATAGAGAGTATTTTTTAGCAGCATTTCAGCAAGTATGTTCGTTCAATCTCTCCTCTTCTTTCTGCATGAGACTTGTATATATAGGATTGGGAAAGAGATCCGTTTAGCTTTGATGTAATTCCCATTGAGAGATAGCATTTAATGCAAATGCACCCGTTGAGACACATAGCTTTGATAGCTTGGAGTAGAAGGTGCAGCAGGTAGTAGGTGTCAGCAGCGTAAACTCCACTTTTTCTGAGCACAGTGTATTTTACAGCAGACTTTGCTTCCTTGGAGAATGAAAATTTGAAATGTGCCAAAAAAGTAAATGATCTGACTTTCTGGAAGAAGCACAAACAGTTGTGAGAGTCTACGAAAGACTTTGAGTCTACAACTTGACCATCTTCAGAGAGTTTGTTTCTAAACACTCATTTAGTTCCTATTGTAGTTTTCCCATGGGGTTTAGGAACCAGAGTCCAGACATCACTTCTGGCAAATTTATTAAGCTCTTCTTGCATGGCTAGGATCCACCCTTCATCATGCAGAGCTTCCTCAATATTCTTTGGCTCAATTTCAGAGAGGAAGGCAAGATTATTGACTTCTGTAAGTCTTGATCTTGTTCTTACTCCTTCTGAAGTGTCACCAATGATTTGCTCTCGAGGATGATGAGTTCTGTATCTCCACTCATGCCTACGAGGGAATAATTGCTCATTTTGAGACTCAACATCAATTCTCTGAAGAGAATTAGTTTCAGCAGGTTGATGAGGAGACTTTTCAGCAGGTACTTCAGATGGTCCTTCAGCAAGTTCTTCATCCTTAGCCTTTGAAGTCTCTGAAGTGGGGTTCGGCTCCATTACTGCAAAATCCTCTTCTAGATCTGATAGTTCCCTATCAGTCTCTTTTGCATCATTAAATCTAACATGAATGGTTTCTTCAATAGTTAGGGTTCTAGAGTTGTAAACTCTATATGCCTTAGAGGTTTCTGAATAACCAATGAAGAATCCTTTATCAGATTTAGAATCAAACTTTCCCAGACCATCTTTGGTGTTGAGTATGAAACACTCACAACCAAAAATGTGAAAATAAGAAATGTTGGACTTTCTTCCCTCCATAATTCATAGGGAGTCTTTTTGAGAATAGGCCTTACCAAAATTCTGTTTTGGATATAGCAAGTTGTGTGAACAACCTCTGCCCAGAATGACATTGGAAGATTGCTTGAAATGAGCATAGTTCTACCCATCTCCTACAAGCTTCTGTTCTTTCTCTCAACAACCCAATTTTGTTGAGGTGTTCTAGCCACAGAGAAATTGTGGGAGATCCCATTCTCATCACAGAACATACTGAAGCTTGAGTTTTCAAACTCACCTCCATGATCACTTCTAATGGCAGATATGCAAAATCCTTTCTCATTTTGCACCCTTTTACAGAATTTGGCAAAGTTCTCAAAAGTCTCATCCTTGCTTTTGAGGAATATTACCCATGTGAATCTAAAATAGTCATCAACAATGACAAAATCATATTTTTTACTAGCCAAGATTTATGTTCTTGTAGGACCAAACAAATCAATATGAAGAAGTTCTAAAGGTCTTGAAGTGGAAACAACATTTATACTTTTAAAAGAATTTCTGGTTTGTTTCCCCTTTAGACAATTTTCACATAAAATGTCAGGTTTGAAAGAAAGCTTGGGTAATCCTTTTACAAGATTATGTTTTGTAAGCTTTGAGATTAATCTCAAGCTGGCATGCCCAAGTTTCTGATGCCAAATCTATTTTTCATCTTTAACAGAAATAAGACAAGTTACATTTTGATATGCAAGTTCCTCAAGATGAATTTTATACACATTATTGTGTCTCTTGGCAGTAAAAATGACTTGGTCAAAAGCATCTTTGACTACACAACCTTCCTTAGTGAAAGACACAACATATCCACTGTCACATAATTGACTTATGCTCAGCAGGTTGTGTTCAAGACTTTTCACAAGGAGAACATTCTGAATAACAGAGAGAGGGGAGATACCTACTGAACCAATACCAATGATTCTTCCTTTCTAATTTCCTCCAAAGGTCACCACCCCTCCATCCTTAGGTCTAAGGTTTTGGAACAAAGACCTTTCTCCCGTCATGTGTCGCGAGGACCTACTTTTCAGGTACCATTTGTGGTGTCTCCTTTGTCCTATTAAACACATCTGCAACAGGAATATCAGAGACTTAGGTACCAAAATCTTTTTGGGTCCTCTCTTGTTAGTAGTAGGTCTGCCCTTCCTCTTGTGTTTGCACTGTGATACACTGTGTCCAGGCTTTCCACAGTGAGAGCATCCCTTACCTTTCTTAGCTTTTTCAGCAGGTTTAGAATTTGAATCATGTGATGATTCACTGTCTGAGTAGACTAAACCTTCTTTGTTTTTGGAGTTCCTTTGAGCACCCAACATTCTGTTGAGGTTCTTGGTTCCATTAACAAAGTTAGCTAGGTCTCTAGTAAGTTCAGCAACTTGTTTCTTTAAGAATTCATTTTCTTTAATCAAGCTTTTTGAACTACTAGTCCTAGAATTCTTTAAGAGTTTTTCTTTGAGCAAAAGATTTTCAGTTTCTAGAGTTTCACTTTTGTTTGCAACTTCAGTGTATGCTCTAGAAAAATATTTGTATTCTTGGAAAAGCTCTTTAGAACTTTCCAGTAAGTCCTCATACATGTCTTGAAGAGTTTGAGGAATTACCTCAGATTCAGAACTGTCTGATGAAGGGAGACTTGCCATCAAGCATAGGTTGGCCTCTTCAGCAGATTCATCTTCCTCTTCTGAAGTTGAATCATCTAAGTCTTCCCAAGTTGCCATCAGACCCTTTTTCCTCTTGAAGAACTTTTTCTTCTTGTAAGAAGGTTTCTTTAGTTTAGGGCAATCTGCCTTCATGTGCCCTGGCTGCTTGCATTCATAGCAAATAATTTTGTCAGTAGCAAATGAATCTTTACCTGACTTACTTACTTTAGTTTCAGAGGATGATCCTTTTCTGAACTTCCCTTTCCTCTGAAGTATTCTCTTGATCTTTCTGCTCATAAGAGCTAAATCATCATCATCATCAGAGTCACCTTCTGAACCTTCAGAACCTTCTGTGCACCAGACCTTGGCAGTTTGGACTTGGCATTCAGGGCCAGTGACTTCTTTTTGGGGGCATCTTCTCCAAGCTCCAACTCATGCATTTTGAGGGATCCCAGATGTTCCTCCATTCTTAGGGTGTTGAGGTCTTTTGCCTCTTAAATGGAAGTCACTTTGGGCCTCCAAATCTTTGGTAGACTTCTAAGGATTTTGTGATTGTTATCACCTGAATCATAGGTCTTTCCCAAAGATGTGAGTCCATTGGTGATGGTTTGAAATCTTCCAAACATCTGATCAATGGATTCAGATTCATGCATGAGTTGCAGCCAATGTATCCCAGATTTCTTTGGCAGAAGAGTAGCCATGCACCTTCTCATACTCTGATTTACTCAAGGAGCAGACCAAGTAGAGTTTTGCTTTGGCATTTAGTTGTACACGAGTCTTCTAATCACCAGTTCATTCTGACCTGGGAATGGACACACCATTGTTGGTAGGAACATAATCACCATCAGTGACCACGTCCCATAGATCTATGTTGATTCTTTCTATTAAGAGCTTCATACGATCTCTCCAATAATGATAGTCAGAACCATTGAAAGTTAGGGGCCTGGAGACTGAGGCACCTTCAGCAATGTAGTGAGAGTTGCTTGTAGAGGTTTCCATCTGGATCTTCTTCCTCAGCACTTGTTAGATGCTCAACTCAAGGTTGAGCTTTGATACCAATTGTTAGAACGACAGGAAACACTGGAAGGGGGTTGAATAGTGTTTTATAATTCTTTACAGATTTTTTGAAAACCTTTTCACAAGCAGAGAGATTAACAAAGGATTTGTGAAACTTACTGAAACTGGGTTCTTCAGTAACTTGCTGAAATGCTTCAGCAGGTTCAATAAAATTGTTTTGAAATAATTTTACGTGAAAAACAAAGTTATTTTGCTGCACAAATTATAATATCACTTTTCAGAACCCTCCTTGGTTAGTTAAAACTGAAAATAAAGAGATAAGGGTTGAGAAAACTTAGCCAAGAAATTTATCCTGGTGCACCCACTAACACAGTGAGCTACGTCCAGTCCCAGGGCAAACACACCACTGGATTTTCACTATCTTATCAGATACAAGTATTATTTGCACACCTAGCCTCTCCGGGCTCTAAACCCAAGTATTATTTTTCAGACAAGCCTATCCAGACTCAAACCCAAGTATTGTTTATACACCAAGCCTCTTCAGGCTCACCACACAACCAATGTATAAGAAGAAAGGTTGCTTAAGCTTTTAAACTATGGAAGTTCAAAGCCTAAACTATGTAAGATGTACAAATAACTGAGTAGAATTCATGATAAGAAAGTGTTGTACAAATGGAACAAATGAAAGAATAACAGAGAGTATTTTTTAGCAGCGTTTCAGCAAGTATGTTCGTTCAATCTCTCATCTTCTTTCTGCATGAGACTTGTATATATAGGATTGGGAAAGAGACCCGTTTAGCTTTGATGTAATTCTCGTTGAGAGATAACATTTAATGCAAATGCTCCCGTTGAGACACATAGCTTTGATGGCTTGCAATAGCAGGTGCAGCAGGTAGTAGGTGTCAGCAGTGCAGACTCCACTTTTTCTGAGCACTGTGTACTTTACAGCAGACTTTGCTTCCTTGGTGAATGAAAATTTGAAATGTGCCAAAAAGTAACTGATCTGATATTCTGGAAGAAGCACAAACAGTTGTGAAAGTCTACGAAAGACTTTGAGTCTCCAATGGGAATTAATAAAGAAGTATTTTCCCAAAAAGGTACAAGCTTCAGTACGATGACTCTCAGTTTCAGGAGGTTTCCTTGCTTCAATAGGTCTTGATCTATCAACAGGTTTCTCTTTATCAGTAGGTTGCTCTACATCAGAGGGTTGTATATTTTCGGAGGGTTGCTGCATTAGGTACCTTCTAAAACACAGAGATTACCTTAAGCAGAAAACTATTCTTTCTCATAATGATGTTAACCAAATTTATTATACATTAAAACTTAGGGTTATGAGACTTAAACATTATTAACCTTTTAATAATATTTTGAGACTCAACATTTTAATGTTAGGAATAGATTTTAATACATTGATTGCTTTCTAACACTTGTTTTTAATGATGAAAATTTTGTTTAATGTTTGAGAAATTGGCATTTAGGGGATGTTCTTAGAATCCTTATATACGAGGAATCGATATATAAAAATATTAGTGTGTTGCATCTACATCTATACCTTAGACTTCTATATTTTTAAATCACTGAAATACGGATGAGGGAGAACGATGGAATTCAATGTCAGCTTTACTTATTTAAATCTCAATCATCTTTATAATCATATTTCTTATTTATGCTTCAATATCATATCTTTTTTATCAATGTTATTAAGCTCGGACCGGTGATCAACTCGGTCGAGGTACCGAGCCAATGGGTCACCGGTCGAACCAGTGAGTTACTGGTTGAACCGCTTAAACCGGTATATGTTAAAACATATATATTTTATATTAAAAATTTGAAATTTATAAAAAATAATTAAAAGGTAAATATATTAATCAATGTTTTTAAAAATTGGATTGATAATTGAACTAATAAAATCATTTATTTTTTATTTATTAATAATTAATGAAAATAAAATATATTACAAATTTAAATACATATTTTATATTATATATAATTTTTAAAACATTCTAATTGTATAAACTTAAAGGGGGAGATATAAAATGAGAGCAGGTACGTATTATATATAAACTAACGCATATATATTACCAAAACGGCTTAGTAGTGCAACGGTAGGCACTCTTCCTTACATGCGCGGGACCTTTGTTCGAACCTTCAAGAATGCATTTTTCATTTTCAGAAGTGAAGGAGGACCAACATCGATTTGACCAAGCGTTGAGTCGTTAACCTGCGTCGAGCCGTTGACCTCTACCAAGTTAGGAACGGTTTATGACCAGTCTGATAACGTCATGCGCGACTCAAATGCATAAATGTTATGATAAATATAATCAATGTGTTTTAAATTTGAAGGATAAATGAAACGTCAAACAAAGTCAGGGGATACGACAGCTTCACTCACTACTAAAATACAATTGACTTTTTGGTTCGCTATCTGTAAATTCAACAAAACCATAGTTGGCGTTGGCTCTCTATTACATTTAAGGCATGGTGTGTTATTCCTACATTGATAGGGGTGGTTCTTGTTTCCAACGAAAATTTGGAAAAATCAAATATGAATTTATGTCTATTTTATAATAGTTAGGAGAAAAAAGAAATTATTAAAGTTTATATATATATATATATATATATAGCATAAAACTTAATACACCAATCATGGTTTTGAATTTCAATATACAACTTGCAACATTAAGGTTTTAGAAGTCTATATGGGTACATTATAACACAACTTTCCATAATTTTAAGATTGGTAATATAAATACAACTATGACCATATTCACAATTAAAAACTTTGGTACTTGGTAACCACTTAGGAAACATATGTGGAACCTTTGATTAAGTGTAAGTTTGGATTTAGAGTTATTATACCCAACATTACCTATATAAAAGCTTATAAAACAATGCTTCAAAAAAATTAATTTTTCACTTTTATGAATATAAGTAATATCATAAAATGGTATTATTTGAAGAAAACTTACATGTAATCAAACTGATAAGATATATTAAAAGAGGATTAAATTTAAAGGGCATTATAATGAAAGTACTTGCATAATTAAGGGGAACACCTATGAGATCCATTCTTCAACCACGAACCTAATCTCATGTATTTTCATACATTTATTATAATTTAAAACCTTCTCTTTAATTGAGATAACCATTTGATCAAATCCCACCAAATATACCAGTGAAGGTGAAGAAGGATTAAAAGGAAAAAAAAGACTTATTAATTATTTCCATAACTATCTCTAATTTAGGAGGTTCAAGGATTGTATATGTAGTATCTGTCTGTCTCTTATTACTTTCGCCTCTTGAGTTCCATACAAAGAGTAATGTCGCCTTCAACTTTGTAATCTTCCTCTTTGTAATCAGCCCTCACCAATGGAAAGCACCCCACTTTTTCACAGTTGAATTCCCTCGGCAATGGTATTCTTGCTCTCCCGACGATAGCTACTCCATTTGAGGTTCCCGGATCATTCACAGACCTGAACCTTAGAACCTCCAAGTTGAGGAATGTATGGATATTAGGATACTCCTTGAGGAAAATGGTTCCATTCGCATTCCAGACAGGGTTTGGAAATCCTTTAACTCTTCTTGTACGACACTCTTCACCCGGACTAATCCATAACAGTACACCATAATCCCTGTTGTCCACATAAGGATAAAGGTAAGGATCATCGATGCCTTCAGCACGGACAACTCTTAAACGTAGATAAACTTCACAGTTGTCACCAATCCTCTGACTCTCCATAATTCTTGATTCAATATTATGTGGGTTGTAGTTGAAGTGTGATAGCCTATTCTCCAATGGAACACCTTTAAGTAGACGAAGAAAATGAAGGAAAAATTGATTTCAATTAGATTTGAATTCAAAATTATAATGTATGGGGGAAATTTGAAGGAGACAAATCAATTCTAAATTGACACGATCAAAAGGTAGATTGCCGGGAAAGAGAAAAAAAGAATAAAATTAAAGAAAGCTTAATATGATGAGCATGTTATATAGTTGAGAAAATTAATTCTTCCTGGTGTAGTCAAGAGATAATACCTCAAGGTTTTCAAAGGCTAACTTCCCATGAGATCCTGATAAGAAAACTCAATACTTTGACAAAAGATTTTGGCCTGTGAGACCTATAAATAAAAAAGAATTATCCAGTGATGGCAATACGCCTTAAATGCTATAATAAATAATGCGTTGACTATAAATTAGATTTTTTTTATCAAAATATCATTTTCAAATGAATTTGTGCTTATGAAATTTTTAAAATAACATGATGCATGATACATTAATTTTTCTTTTTCCCCCTTTTTTATTTAATCTTTTTTATTTTGAAATCACTTTGAATTTTAATTAATATATGTCAAGTTAGTTTGACCCACTTAAGGCGAATAAAAGCTCTCTCAAGACTAATTTTTTTCATTTCTAAGACTAGCTAGCTTAAGACTTTTATAAAAGAAAGCCAATTTTTTTTATCATTTAAACTAATAAGCATTACATCAATATTATAATAATTCAGAATTAAATTTTACTTTAAAAGTTAAATGAATTCATAGCCACTAGCATTTCCTATTTTAGGAAAAAATATCAACTATTGATAAATAACTAAATGTAATGCTTATGTAATGAAATTTTATTTATATTTTAAATAATATTTATAAAGTTATTTTTATGGAATTATATAAAACTTATTACAATTTAAATATATAAGAAATATGTTTATATACATTTTTATTAATTATAAAACATAATGAAATAATCAAGGAAATATATTTAGAGATTTTAATAACTAATTTATTTGAGACAATATTTTTGTGTAATTCATGTATTTTATTTCCAAATGTAAAAATAAGAAGTCCCAACCTTTTGTTAATATTATTGTTAAAAATATAATATAACAAGGGTAATATTGATGAAGTTCCTTAAACACATTATGATATATTACATTTCTGGGTTAACTCGATGGTAGACAATTAATATATATTACATTTTTTTATACCAAAGGGTTGTGGCTCAGTTGGAAATGTAGGCTGAGATTGTGGGAAGAGCTTCGGGTTTGATCCCCACTAAACACACTCTTCGGGAGGAGTGAAGAGCCTTAATTGTAACAATTAATATTTTTTTTATATACTTTATATACCTCGCATCCTATTTAATACTAAAAAATTTCAAACTTTATATTGATGTCATTTTTGGAAATATAATATGTAGTTATCCATGGTAAAATTAAGGCGTTGACAAATATATTTCACATAAATTTTGTTGAAATCTCATTACTTTACAAAATTACTCTTGAATTAATTGAAACTCGTTATCTTTCTTTTTCCATATAATTACTCTATTGTTCCATTATCTCTCTACTATTTAATTACTCAATTGTTTCCACTAATGAGGGTACTTGTAATAAATGTTCTTATAAAAAGGATCTAGACAATCTCTAAAATGTTCTTATGATTAATGTCAGAGGAAGTATAACATTAGACAATACTACTAATAAATAAATGCACCTATTAAATGAATTGTAACTTGTAGTATTTAAAAAATGTCATATATTATGTTTAATAAATACAGCATTTAATTTTTTTGTTAAAGTTATATTTGTTATATATATATATATTTATGAAAAGCATTAATTATTTATGATAACATTTAATATTTTACATTTAATAAATAAAACATTTATTTAGAAATTAATGATATTAATGGTTAGATTGGAACATATATGTATATTTTAATTATCATATTAAATATTACAATTAATATATTTTTTGAAATAAACTTATACCATTAAATTTAGAGTATTAAAATTATGATACCCAAATTTTTGGAGTGTGGGAAGTGTTAGGAGGAAGATAAAAAGAGGAAAAGAAATGAGAAGATTGAATGTGAAAAATGTGATAATTAATATGATAGCAAAGAAAGAGAGAAATAGGAAGAAAAAAAAAAGGTGAGGAGTGTAGTGTAAACTAAGGTGGAAATTATGTAACCAAAACTAAAAATAGTGTTTTACACTTTTTTTTGTTAACTAAGGTGGAAATTATGTAACCAAAACTAAAAATATTATTTACAATAATTAATTTTATAGTGGAGAGTAAAGATATTTTTACATTCATTTATTTTACACTTCATTCCCCACTTTTTTTTTATTTCTCTCTTTCTCTCCTATCATATCAATTAATACATTTTTCACATTCTATTTTCTCATTTCTTTTCCTCTTTTTATCTCTCCTCCTTACACTTTCCACACTCCAAAAAATTGGGTATCATAATTTTAATACTCTATATTTAATGGTATAATTAAGTTGATTGAAAAAATATATTAATTGTTATATTTAATTTGATAACTAAAATATACATATATATATATTCCAATCTAACCATTAATATCATTAATTGCTAAATAAATGTTTCATTTATTAAATGTAAAATACTAAATATTACTCCCCCCGTCCCTATTTATAAGACCCCTTCTAGAAGAATTAGATGTCCCTTAATATAAGACCCTTTACAGATTTTTAGGTAAATTAATTATTTTTTCCATATTTGCCCTTCATTAATATTCAACTCTTTTATTCCCCATATATTGATGAGTGTGAATAATTAATGAAGTTTTACTCATATGCTCAACTACCCCATTGGAAAGTGAACTTTTGAGTCTTCCACCATGTCACCATTAATGTTTCTAAAATATAGTGACTTTTAAATAAGGGTATATTTGGAATGCTATTATGTTTTTCAAAAGACCAATACATTAACCAACTTTTCTTAAACTGTGTGAAACGGTTGAGAGGGTCTTATAATAAGGGACGGAGGGAGTATCATAAATAATTAATGGTTTTCATAAATATTTATACACATATTTAATAAATATAACTTTAATATTAAATGTTATATTTATTAAACATAATATATGATATTTTTTAAATATTACAAGTTATCGTTTATTAAATAGGTGCATTTATTAATTAGTAGTATTGTTTAATATGTTTGGTTTAACCCTTGGGTTAGTGATGATTGTTAGATAAAGTCCTCCCAAGAGTAGTGACTCGAAGACTCAAACCACCGTGTAGGTAAAGTTTGTCTAAGGTCGTATTACATTTCCATTTCAACCAACCACTATTTTAAAGATTCATACAACTAAAATCAATACAATGTTGCATATATTTAAGACAAAGAAACAATATTGTTTTATTTTTTTATAAAAAGGATTAGTGGGAGTAATAAATAATTACTCCACTTCTCATAAATATTAAAATCTCAAATGCTTCTCTATAAATATTTTAATTTTAGGTTA
Organism: Sesbania bispinosa; assembly: GCA_026901365.1. Taxonomy (NCBI): domain Eukaryota; kingdom Viridiplantae; phylum Streptophyta; class Magnoliopsida; order Fabales; family Fabaceae; genus Sesbania; species Sesbania bispinosa. Next base: position 979,252 of record QLOH01000016.1, read on the forward strand.
AATTAATACAACTGAAATAGTGTTTTACTCTTTTTTGTTAACTAAGGTGGAAATTATGTAACCAAAACTAGAAACATTACTTACAATAATTAAATTTTATAGTGAAGAGTGATGATATTTTCACATTCATTTATTTTACACTTCCTTCCCCACTTTTTTCTTTTACTTCTCTCTACCTATCCTATCATATCAATTATCACATTTTTCACATTCTATCTTCTCATTAATTTTCCTCTTTTTATATCTCCTCGTTACACTTTACATATTTCAAGGTAGCATTTATTGTCATTTTCCATATTTACCCTTATTATCTTTCTAACTATCAAATGGTAGTGGAGTTAGTTAATGATATTAAATAAGGGTAAAACTAGAAAGTTAAACAATTTTTTAAAACTCCAATAAAATTAACTAACATTAACCATTTTTATTGGTACGTGTAATTCAGTTAATAGTGCCTTATAAAAAGGACCGGAGGGAGTACAAATTACCATTCATTTAATAGGTGCATTTATTAATTAGTATTATTGTCTAATGTTGAGTTTAACTCTTGGGCTAGAGGTGATTGTTAGATAAACCCATCCCAAGAGTACCGACTCGAGGAATCAAACCACCATGTAGGTAAAGTTTGTCTAAGGTCCCAATCCATTTACATTTCAACCAACCACTGTTTTAACAATTCATACAAGTAAAAACAATACAATGTTTCATATATTTCACACAAAGAAACAATACTTTTTTATTTTTATATAAAAAGGATTAGTGGGAGTAATAAATGATTACTTCACTTCATAAATTTTAAAATCTCAAATGCTTCTCTATAAATATTTTAATTTTAGGTTAAATTAATACAACTGAAATAGTGTTTTACTCTTTTTTTTTGTTAACTAAGGTGGAAATTATGTAACCAAAACTAAAAATATTACTTACAATAATTAATTTTTATAGTGAAAAGTGATGATATTTTCACATTCATTTATATTTTACTTCCTTCCCCACTATTTTTTTTATTTCTCTCTTTCTCTCCTATCATATCAATTATTATAATTTTCACATTCTATCTTTTCATTTCTTTTCCACTTTTTATCTCTCCTCCTTACACTTTCCACACTCCAAAAAATTGGGCATTATAATTTAATACTCTATATTTAAATGATATAAGTTGATTGAAAAAATATACTAATTGTTATATTTAATTTGATAATTACAATATACATATATGTTTCAATCTAACCATTAATATCATTAATTGCTAAATAAATGTTTCATTTAGTAAATGTAAAATATTAAAATATTATCATAAAAAATTAATGTTTTTCATAAATATATATACACATATTTAATAAATATAACTTTAATATTAAATTTTATATTTATTAAACATAATATGTGACATTTTTTAAATACTACAAGTTACCGTTCATTGAATATGTGCATTTATTAATTAGTAGTATTATCTAATATGTTTGGTTTAACCCTTGGGCTAGAGGTGATTGATAGATAAAGCCCTCCCAAGAGTAGCAACTCCAGGACTCAGACCACCGTGTAGGTAAAGTTTTTCTATAGTCCCATACCATGTCCATTTCAACCAACCATTGTTTTATCAATTAATACAACTAAAAACAATTCTATGTTTCTTATATTTCAGACCAAGAAAAAATACTTTTATTTTTTTATGAAAAGGATTAGTGGAAGTAATAAGTAATTACTTCACTTCATAAATTTTAAAATCTCAAATGCTTCTCTATAAAATATTTTAATTTTAGGTTAAATTAATACAAATGAAATAGTGTTTTAATTTTTTTTGTTAACTAAGGTGGAAATTATGTAACCAAAACTAAAAATGTTACTTAGAATAATTAAATTTTATAGCGAAGAGTGAAGATATTTTCACATTCATTTATTTTACACTTCCTTCCCCACCTTTATTTTTTTTCCCCTATTTCTCTCTTTCTTTTCTATCATATTAATTATCACATTTTTCACATTCTATCTTCTCATTTCTTTTCCTCTTTTTATCTCTCCTCGTTACACTTTCCATACTCCAAAAAATTGGGAATCATAAATTTAATACTCTATATTTAATGGTATAAGATGACTTGAAAAAATATATTTATTGTAATATTTAATATGATAATTAAAATATTCATATATGTTCCAATCTAATCATTAATATCACTAATTGCTAAATAAATGTTTCATTTATTAAATATAAAATATTAAATGTTATCATAAATAATTAATGCTTTTCATAAATATATATATATATATTTAATAAATATAACTTTAACAAAAATATTAAATGTTGTATATATTAAACATAATATATGACATTTTTTAAATACTACAAGTTACCATTCATTTAATAGGTGCATTTATTAATTAGTAGTATTGTCTAATGTATGGTTTAACCCTTGGGCTAAAGGAGATATTGTTAGATAAATCCCTCCCAAGAGTACCGACTCAAGGAGTCAAACCACCATGTAGGTAAAGTTTGTCTGAGGCCTAGTCCATTTCCATTTCAATCAACCACTATTTTAACAATTAATACAACTAAAAACAAAACTATGTTCTTATATTTCAGACACAGAAAAAAAAACTTTTTTATTTTTTTATAAAAAGAATTAGTGGGAGTAATAAATAATTACTTCACTTCATAAATTTTAAAATCCCAAAATGGTTCTCTATAAATATTTTAATTTTAGGTTAAATTATTACAGCTGATATAGTGTTTTACTCTTTTTTTTTGTTAACTAAGGTGGAAATTATATAACCAAAACGAAAAATGTTACTTACTATAATATAATTTTATAGTGAACAGTAATGATATTTTCACATCCATTTATTTTATACTTTCTTCCCCACCTCTTTTTTTTCTCTCTTTCTTTCCTATCATAATAATTATCACATTTTTCACATCCTATTTTCTAATTTCTTTTACTTTTTTTTATCTCTCCTTTAACATCCCAATAATTAAAACCAAGTTTATAAAGAATATTAGTACGTAGGTTAATAGGCTCCAAGGATAGGATTAAGAAAGGGGTGAGAAAATTGTGAGAGAAAAGCCAAAGAGTGAAAAATTAGGACTCTAACACTATGTTTGGTTGTATCAGAGAAATAGGGAAGAGAGAAATAGAAAAGAGAGAAATAGGAGAGAGATGGAGATGATTTATAGGTTGTTTGGTGTGAGAGAAATAGAAGAGAGATAAAAGAGAAATGTAAAGTTAAGTTGTTTTGTTGGACTGAGAAGATAAGAGAGAAATAGTAATCTGTTAAAAGTGAAGGGAATCAAGCATGTGGTTAGGGTGTAGCGGAATAAATGGATTCCCTCCCTTGTTATGATCGTTAACGCGCAAACACGAATTAAGGCATAAAAGGCATGAAACAAAATGACATACCTTTTCAGGATTGTAAACGAGGCAATAGCAGCCACGTCTCTAGAGGTGTCCACGCCAATAGCCGATCTAGGAAACCCTCCTCAACTCTACTAGTAGCGTTTAGAGAGTAAGAGCGATTGCTCGTGTGTCTTGGGTAATGCATCTTATGCTATATTTATAGAGTGGTGGCTAGGGTTTTACCCCTCACACTATTAACCCTAACATATATGGGCCTGGCCCATTATGTTATAATTCTAATCAAATTAGAATTATTATCTTTCCTAGCGGCTTGTTATATGCATGTGACCCAATAGGCTTTTAATATTTGGTTATGATATTAAAATAAAACCCTTTTATATTTAATATCATAAATAGTGAGCAACATCTAGCAATGCATCACTACTACCCAAATGTTGAGATTGTCAACAACTTTGACGAATCCTATTTTATGATAATAATTTATATGATTTGTCCCTTTGTCCAAATATCTAATTGAACCCAAAGGGATGGTATGTGTCATCCTTGTATAGTTGAATTTATATTTTTCTTGATCCCCAAGTAGACTATACAGAAAATAAACATCTCATGTTTATCCTCTTGAGCATGGCCATGCATTTTGTAGTCTAACTCTATCAAGAGGCCTACAGATATAACTCTTGTTACATAGGAGGGACAAATCCCATCTAGGTCACTCACATTCCACCACATAATTTATTATATGTCCAAATACCAACTTTATGATCACCTTGTTACAGGCAACGTTTGATGATATTTAAAACATTTAATTCCTTATGTAGGAATCGTAGTGATTTCAGGTCAAAGGACTTCATATAATATTTATCAATTTAAGAAACGTTCATGACACTTATGTAACAACCATGCAGTGTTCTTAAGGTGGGTCAGTCCAGTACATCATTACTCTTAATATGTACTTATGTGAGCATATGATATCTCATATCCATGATCCGTGAGATGTGATCATCAATGAACTCACATACTAGTCTAAATGCATCTTTTGTCTTAAGAAGATGCTCGACCAGGGACCCTTTTAAGAATAGTTCTTCATAAGATCTCACGATCAAGTCATCTACTTGATTTCTTATGAAGTTCAAGTTTACTATTCTAAGGACACTTATTATATTCTAAAAGAATAAATTGCCTTTATAAAATAATATGATACAAGTAATGGATGTTCAAAATAAAACATATAAGGCTCTAGTGCATATACTAACAAAAAGTTTGTTAATTTTTTGGCACCTCCAACAGCATGTAATCGATTATTCGTGCAAGTGAAATCGATTATTTTTCAAAAATTACATGCAAGAAATCGATTACCCCAAAATGATAATCGACTTTTGTGAAGTCAGAGACATTTGGATAAAAATCTCATGGAAAAAAAATCGATTTTTGAGTGCATAAAATCGATTGTATTGGAAGTCAGAAAAGGCGTAGCACAAATCAACAACCACATTACTCAATACTCCTTAATCATAAAAAAGAAGACACTTGCAGGAACTAATCCCAACCTACAGATTCAATGAACTAATCCCCTTCAAACTATCAATGCCCAATGGCCAAGGAAGTGTGTGTGCTCTTGCTTTCTGTATAGAATACTCAAACAAACGCATTCTGGAGCAGATCACAATAAGTTAAAAAAATGCGATCGGAGTTACAAAACTCACCAGAAGATGCAGATCGGATGCTTCCTCCCCCGCCGTGAACAGATCTCCCTTCACGGTGCTTTATGGACATCAGAAAACGCACTACATCGCAGTGGGACAACTTTGCCTTCCGCCGTCTACATCTTCTCCACCGTCGTTCAGCCATGGCCACCGGATCGGCTGCCTGGTTCGCCTCGTCGTATACGCCTCCTCTGACTGGAATCACGCCTTCTTCTCCAAGGGACCAGAGCACAATGGAAAGTGCGGGGAGAACCAGTTCTTTCTGGTTGTTCTACTGTATGCCCCCTATTCTTCTCTTCCCTTGCTTATTTACTTGATTGTGAGTGATATGGGTTGGTTCTTAGGACTTGTCTTGGTCGCTTGAATGGTATGTGTAAATGCCCAAAAACCTAGGTTATACTTAGTATTTTGGATTATAAATCTCTATGGGCTAACTATTGGTGCCTCCTATGTCATTCATACTCATTGTTAAACATGTTTATAATACCTTCAAGCATTCATGGGCCAATGGCCATCACAGAATATGTCACAGAGTTTTTGGTCTATCACAGGGTCTCTGGACCATCACAGGCCTTCAGGAAATCATGTATAAGAAAGAACGAGGTAACCACATCGACCTCTCGGCCAAGGGGAAGATGGGGGCCCTCAAGCTAAAAGGAAAAGCAAGCATTATTCATTGATAGATAATAAAACTTAATCATAGGTGGCCCTGGACGATGGTCCTTGGTCATATGACCGAGCGCTTAATCACAGTCACAACTAGAGAAAAGACCCCGGGTGTCGGGTAAAAACACATCACAGTCATGTTCTACTTTTTATTATTCCAGGACGTATGTATCACCATATCCCATTATTTCTATTTATGGATTATGTATATTTGAGCCTTTGTTGGTAATAATATATGTAGATTCTATTGGTATTGACTTATTGTATTTTCCGCTTAAGTAATTGTTGGATTACCAAAGCCTTGTACTGTGATTTATATGGATATCGATAATGCGCGAAATAATTTCACGGATTTGTAAATAGTGCTTCCAACATAAATTATTTTTTAATTAAGAAATTAGGACATTACATTATGGTATCAGAGTTGTTCAATCCAATTGGACTATGGAATTGTTTGACTCCTAAAGTTAGCTTTTATCCTTCTACATTATTATTGAATTGAGAGATTCATCACCTCGATGTTACTAATAATGTGTAGAGTGTAATGGCTGGCGGAAGGAGAGGCAGGCCGAGAGCTAATCCCTCATCACCCCACCACCAGGTCCTACCCCTGACCCCATGGTTGTGGCGTTACAAATGCTTTCTCAAATGATGGGGGAGCAAGCAGCGACAGCAAGAGAGCAAGCGACGATGACATGAGACTAGGCTACTGCCAATGCCACAATGCTGCAGGAGATGGCCCGACGACCGGCGGGGACACCACCTCCACCCCCTGTGGTAGTAATGGTCCTGTTTGTTCAAGGTCTAGCGGAGCTTATGGCCCTGGGGAGGAAAATTCATGGCTTAACACCATGAACAAGATATTCGATGTTATGGTGTGCTCGGATGACTTCAAGGTCCGCTTTGCCACCTACATGCTGCATGGTGAAGCGGAGAACTGGTGGAAGAGTTCCAGGTTAGGGATAGCCACTTCAGGGGTACCGTTTGTAACATCCCAGAAATTTGTGCCTAGGAAATACAAGAGAAACCTTAGGTTGCGAACCTAGCCAAGAGATGGAGGTTAGAAGTAGGATGAGAACTTAAGGGTTGAGTATGGTCTCAGACAAGGAATTAGAGAATCCATAGAGGAATCACGAGTTTCAAGAGATTTTAGAAGAGGAACCAAGAGTTAGGCCAACCAACTGTAGATTAAACATAGAAGAAACCACACCCTGAGTCAGAGAGAAATAGGACGGTTGAGGATAAGTAAATGAGGTTAGGTGGAGAAAAACTAAGTGGGAAGGGAGCTCTATTAGAAGGAGTTAAGGAGAAGAGCATCACCTTGTGTTTTAGCCATTAGGTGTGTTAGAATAACAAGAGAATAAGCTATAGGAACAAGAGAAGTGATTTATCAAGGATTAGAGTGGGAAGGGATTTGGATGAGAAGGAATAAATTAGAAGGAGAATTTAGGGAGAGGAATTAGGTTTGAGAAGGAGATAATTGAATTGGGATAAAAGAGGGGCGAAAACCAAGATTTTAAGGGCTGGTATGCTCGCTTCTATCGTTTTTATTTCCTTGCTTTGAGGTGAGTGTGATTCGCCCACTCACTTCTATCATGTGTGAAATCCTTTTCATGATCCCTATTCCTCTTTTCCCTTCCCACTTTACTTGCTTGTGATTATTTGAAGTTAATCTAGGGTCTATATGTGTGATGGCTTGGATTGCTTGATTGTGATTTAACCCTAGGTTGTAGAGGTTAGGGTTTTCATAATAATCGTTGTTCATGAGATTTAAATGTCATGGAACTTTCATTTAGCATATATAATATGTTTACATGTCATAAATCATACTCTCACGTTTGAAACCCTAATCATGTAATCACGTTTTCATGGGCCTTGGGCCAAGAGGCAATCATTGGTCTCCGGACCAATCAAGGGTCTTCGAACCAATCAGGTACAAGAGAGGCAATCTCATTTGCTCCACGGCCAAGGGGTAAATGGGGTTCCTCAATTAAACATGAACTACATGCATGTTTGTTAATAAAACTTAATCACGGTGGCCTTGGACGACGGTCCTTGGTCACAAGGTCGAGCACTCAAATCATGTAATAGTGGAAAGAACCCTTGGGTGTTGGGTAAAACACTTCAGACTAAACCTGCATTGATTGTTTTCATGTATGTTTTATGATTATTGCTACCACTGTAATGTGCATTTCCTGACTGCATGGTAGACTGTGATGTATAGCAAAAACATGATTCAATGCATATCTATGTCACATTCATAATTGTCACTTTCCCCCACACTGCATACACTGTTATCGCACTCACTAGGACGTAGTCTCATCCCACGATGTGGGAATTACATTCAGTTGTGCAGGTCACTGTCCAAGGGCTTGGTGGAAGAGTTGAGGATTTAATTAAGTAGGATGATGTGGTCCTATAATTGAGCTTCACGAATTGTGAATGGGGTTTTTGTCCCAATCGCATTGGTGTATGTAAGTTATGTAAGTTTAAGCAAACATTGGATTGTCTAAGAAAATTTATGAGGTTGCCTGTGTACCGATATCGATAATGCAGTGAAATAATTACGGAAACTGGGAAATATGTCTCCAACGGACATTATTTCTAGGTTCACGGAATTAGGACGTTACATTTTGGTATCAGAGCAGTTCAATCCAATTGGACTGTGGATGAGTTAGTTGTCTGAGTTTAGCTATGATTTTTTTGTATGCATTATATTAAATATAGAGCCTGACCAACTCCGTATTTTGTTCAATGTGTAAAAAAATTATGACTAAAGGCAGACGAGGTAGGCGTTGGGATGTGGGAGAACCTCGGGATGCCTCCATTGCGGCTACTGAAGGGTTGACCCACACCCTGAATCAGCAGACCACTGTTCTCTCCACCCTGTTGGGAGAGGGCAGGTGTACCCTACCTTTAAGTCAAGCGACCCCAGTAACTCCCAGGCTGGACCACCAGGTGGATGGATTCTTAGCACTTTGGCAGTGTCACCCACCGATCTTTGAGGGAGGAGTTGAACTGGCTTTGGCAGCTACTTGGCTCAAGAGGATCGAAGAGATTAAGGATTCCCAGGGTTACCCCGACGAGAAGAGGGTGAGCTTTACCTCCCTAATGCTCAGGGGGGAGGCTGAGGTTTGGTGGAGAGGCATTGAAGGCTGAGTGACAGCTTTGGACGCCCCTATCACCTGGGAAACCTTAAGGACCCCTTTTCTGGAGAGGTATTCCCCCATCTTACAAAAGAGGAAGAGAGACGTGTCGCCGCTTAAGGGAAGCTCGGGTGGAAGTGTAATGGACGAGAGGGTTGCCCAACAGTTGGGGCGTCAGGGTGCAGCTTGTGCGAAGTGTGGAAAGGGTCACAGAGGGGCTTTCTAGGCCTAGGATGATGTTTTTACTGTGACCAACCGGGGCACAGGGCAAGGGACTGTCCGAGGAGGAAAAACAAGAAGGTCGGGGTCCAAACCTCCACCTTCCGGGGAGATGGTCTCTCTTAGAGTTCGAGGCACGCCAGGACGGACTCGAATACTAGGTATGTGTCATTCTGAAGAAAACTCACTTATGTCACGCTTTCTATTGTAGTGATATTTCTTTCGTCTAATCGATTGTGTAAACCCCTAGGTATGTAGGCTCTTCTTTCAAATACCTCATTCTAAATTGTTGAACTCGACCAAGAGGCACTTCTGCTCCTCCATTCACCTTGTTAACCTTTTTTGTCAAGTTTCTGGGACCGAATTGAATTGTCCTCTTTAATCGTAACCTAAGTTTTCCCCCGGGCATTTATGAGGGGCTATGGGCCCCATCATGCGTGCTAACTCTCCAACCTCTCGAGCCACCTTATCTTTCTCTGATCAGAAGAGGGAGAAAATTTCCTCATTAGGCTTCCTCAGGTCTGCATCGCTAAATTTTCATTCCAGGAGTCAAGGGGCAATAGAGTTAATCATAGGTTTCAGTCCAAACCGGAACTATACCCTAAGAATTGAAGGACTGTCATTGATAGTACTAGAGAATCTGTAGGAAGGCAGGGAAGAGGTTTAGAATAGCATAAATTAGAGTGAGTAACGAGAATAGCTAGAACGGTCACTAAATTATTAAACCCTCCCTATTCGGTTAGAAACTTCCTAGAGTCGAGGTAGAAAGACTTCAACGTTCCTTAAGAAGCCATATAGGAGAGGTTCAAGGTGCGAGAGACATAGCCTAGCGAAACTTAGGGGTAGGATTCGAATCATGCCAAGAGGTTGACGTGGGGACTCAGAGTTCTATCAAGGGGGAGCCCAAATCCCTAAGGGGGGTAGTTCTTCCCAGGAGGGAAGTAGAGAAGAAGAAGACCCAAGGTTAGACGGGGTGGTCGGTTGTTGGTAGGGGTTATGGGGGTAGGTCCCTATCCGGCCCGTATGATCAGAGCACGCAACAGAAGCCCTCACTAAGTCCCTTTTAGGCCATATGACACCTTCAGGAGGGTAAAGAACCAGGGAGGTACGGATTAATAATGGGATAGTAGGGAATCTCTTTGAACCCGTGTTTTTTGGAGAACCATGGTGTGGATAACCATAGATCACCACGAGTCCCAGTTGAGATTTAGAGCCAAGCTAAGTGGAAGCCTTTTTCCTTAAGGGGGTAGTTGCGGTATGGACCCGCGAAGGAAGAGTTCACTAAGGTAAGCTACGGACTAGGCGAGGCACCGGGATCCTACCATGATCCGTAGGGGTTTCACCTGCGGTAGTGGTATGAGTACTTCTAATTAGAGTCACAAGTGTCTCCTTAGTTCGACATGTGCATGTTGTCACATGTCGGGTCTTATTTGTTACATGTATTGCTTGTATGAGACTTATACCCTTTGGTCACAATGCAAGTACTGGCCTATCCTACTGGTGCAAGTTTCGTGATTCAAGGGGTCGAGTGATTGCATGTGTTGGGATTGGCGACACTAATTCCAAGGGAACCATAGAATAGGCTAGAGAACTAATTCAAAATACCCAGAGCAAGGCTAGGTTGCTTACAACGCAAAACTTTAGGTCGAGTTGTAACTACCAAGAACTTAGATTCCCCATAATTTGTGTAACCACTAAGTAGCTCCTAGGAATAACGTTTGTATTGAGAATCGAGTTAGAAGTCATAACCGAAGTTGACGAACCCTCTTTATGCTACAACCCTGTCGGTGGCCTAGGACTTAGTATATGACATAGGATGGGGGAGAGTTTCTTTCCGGGTAGGAATCATGAGTAGAGCGTTCATGACTTGTTAGGAAGAATGGTGAGCCCAAGTAGTTAAACCCTCCTAGGGTGAAGAAACCAACTTGTGGTCCCCTAGGGATCCATGTCAGGATTGTGAAGAAATAATGGAAGATTGATGGGTTTCAACGTAAGTTAGGCGTAGAACAAGCTGGGAAATGATGCCATCCTAGGTGGAGCTTGTGGGAATAGGGCATAGAAAACGGGTTTAGGAGTGCAATTGACCCCATATTCTTTTAGCCACCTTGAGGAATAGAGGTATTAGTTATCGAGCGACAATTTGGAAGGATTTTAAGTACACAAAAATAGTTGGGAATAGGAGGGTAACCTGGTGTTGGGGACGATGATAGCAAATATTTTGTACAAAATTTAATTATGGGGGTAGAAATGTAACATCCCGGAAATTGGTGCCTAGGAAATACAAGAGAAACCTTAGGTTGCGAACCCAACCAAGAGAGGGAAGTTAGAAGTAGGATGAGAACTTGAGGGTTGAGTGTGGTCTCAGACAAGGAATTAAAGAATCTAAAGGGGAATCATGAGTTTCAAGAGATTTTAGAAGAGGAACCAAGAGTTATGCCAACCAACTATAGATTAAACTTAGAAGAAACCACACCCTGAGTCAGAGAGAAGTAGGATAGTTGAGGATGAGGAAATGAGGTTAGGTGGAGAAAAACTAAGTGGGAAGGGAACGCTATTAGAAGGAGTTAAGGAGAAGAGCATCACCCTATGTTTTATCCATTAGGTGTGTTAGAATAACAAGAGAATAAGCTATAGGAACAAGAGAAGTGATTTGTCAAGGATTAGAGTGGGAAGGGATTCAGATGAAAAGGAATAAGTTAGAAGGAGAATTTTGGGAGATGAATTAGGTTTGAGAAGGAAAGAATTGAATTGGGATCAAAGAGGGGTGAAAACCAAGATTTTGAGGGCTGGTATGCTCGTTCAGGCTGCGCCTGAGCGCAGACTGAGCGAGGATATCAGTAATAGGGATGGATTCCAATCTGGTTTTCTCGCTTAGGCTGAGCTTGAGCATAACCTGAGCGCAAAAAACAGAGAGGAATTGAGGAAATTCAGCTCAGGCTGTGCTTGGGCATAGCCTGAGCGCAGAAAACAGAGATCATTTTGGAGAAATTCGGCTCAGGCTGAGCTTGAGCGCAACCTGAGCGCAGATCCGTGTTAGAATTTCTCCTTCTTGCGCTCAAGCGAGCTCTAAGCGCAGGAATCTTTTCAGCTTCTTTAAAAACATAAAGTTAGGGTTTTGTATTCATTTTTCCACTTCTTCCCCTTCGGTTTAGAGAGAGATTCCTAGAGAGAGAGAGAGAACTCCATTGGTGCCAAGAGGAAGAAGGGAGCGCCTTTTCACCATCTCCGGATCATCAAGGGAGCTTAGGATTGTTAGAACCATAGGAAACACTAGAAGGGGGTTTGAATAGTGTTTTATAATTCTTTACAGATTTTTCTGAAAACCTTTTAACAAGCAAACTGAGTTTGAAAATATTTGAGCAACCTTCCGAAACTGGAAGTTCAGCAACTTGCTGATGCAACTCAGAAGGTTGGATAAAAGTGATTTTGAAGTATTTTCGCGTGAAGAAAAGATAGTTTTCTGCGTGGATTTATAAAACAACTTTCTTAAACCCTCCTTGGTTAGTTAAAACAGAATATAAAGAGTTAAGGGTTGAGAGAACTTAGCCACATAAATTTATCCTGGTTCACCCACCAACTCAGTGAGCTACGTCCAGTCCCAGGGCAAACACTCCACTGGATTTTCCACTATCTGATCAGATACAAGTATTCTTTGAACCCAGCCTCTTCAGGCTAAACACCAAGTATTCTTTGGACACAGCCTCTCCAGGATAAAACTACCCAAGTATTCTTTGAACACACAACCTCTCCAGGCTAAAAACCCAAGTATTCTTTGAACACAACCTCTTCAGGCTAACCCAGTAAAAATTGTTTGAAAGAAAATGCTCAAACTCTGAAATTACACAAGTTTAGAGCTCGAACTGGGAAACTTGTACAAATAACTGAGTAAGACTCATGATATAGAAATGTTGTACAAACAATGAAACAGATGAATATGAATTTCAGCAGCGTTTCAGCAAGTTAATTTCTGTATATCGTTCTTTCTCTCTTTTGTTTCTTCATGGAGTCTGGTATTTATAGTGACGAAAGCTTCCATCCGTTGACCTCCAATCGATTTACCATTGAGAGATAGAATTTAATGCAAATGCTCCTGTTGTGACACATAGCCTGAACCCTTAGCTGTAGCAGGTGGTAGAGTCAGCGGCACAGGCTTCACTTTTTCTGAGCAGCGCATACTTTACTCCCGACTTTACCTTTTTGGTGAGAGAAATTTGAAATATGCCAAAAAGCACTTTCTCTGACTTTCCAGAAGAATGAGAGGCACAAGTAACTGAGGCAGCTACGGTTGACTTGAGTCATCAAAAAAGAATATCAGAGAATATTGTATTGAAGACGAACAGGATTTAGTATGTCGTCTCACAACTTCAGGAGGTTCTCCACCTTCAGCAGGTCATAATCTCTTCAGCAGGTTTCTTTGCTTCGAAAGGTTCCACTATTTTAGAGGATAGGATTTCTTCAGTTGATACCTTCTGAAATATTAAAAAGATACCTTAAGCAGAAACTGTTCCTTTTCGTAAGCACGATAACCAAACTTGTTATCCATTAAAACTTGGGGTTAAGAGACTTAAAACATTATTAATCTTTTAATAACGTTTTGAGACTCAACATTCTCCCACTTTTTAATGATGACAAATATGCTTAAGAACTAAATAAAATATCTGAAGGGAAAAAGATAGTAAGAAATTAGAGTATTTCTCCCCTATTTCAGATACTGATGCAGAGCTTCTTTGCTAAAACTTGTTTGCAACTTGCTTGAAAACTTTGCTTAATTTGTTCCTCTTTTGTTTCATTTTCTTCGCTTTCTCCCCCTGAATCTGAGAATCCTTCTGAAACACACTTAACTTCAGATTTTGGTTAGTTTATTAATACTTCCCCTTTTGTCATCAATCAAAAGGGCAAACAGAGCTTACTGAAGAAGTGAAAGATAAGTAGGAAATAGATTCAGGATACCACTTGTGCATATCAACACTTTCTATGTAAAGCAATTTTAGTGAAAATCAATTTTCAGAAAGTGTGAGAATGTTCAAATTCTCTCTGATAAATTTGAATCTATCTTCAGCAAGTGGTTTAGTGAATATATCAGCCGATTGATGTTCTGTGTCAATGAACTGTAAATCAATAACTCCTTTCTGAACATAGTCCCTTATAAAATGATGTTTGATTTCAATATGTTTTGCTCTAGAGTGCTTAATTGAATTTTTGGAAAGGTTGATTGCACTCGTGTTATCACAGAAGACTGGAATAGATTTGATAAGAATATTAAAGTCTTCTAACTGATATTTTACCCATAGCAGCTGTGAACAACAACATGCAGCATCAATGTATTTAGCTTCAGCAGAATCAGCATCACAGAATCCTACTAACCTGCAATCCTTACTCCTCTTATAACAGAGACCAAGATTAGTAGTACCTTTCAAGTATCTGAAGATCCTTTTCACAGCTTGATAGTGAGTTACTCTTGGATCAGACTGAAATCTTGCACACAAGCATACACTGAACATAATGTCAGGTCTACTTCCTGTAAGATACAATAAGGATCTAATCATACCTCAATACATTGTTGGGTTAACAGGTTCTTCTCCTTCATCTTTATTTAAAATAGATGAGGGGTGCATAGGAGTTGCCATAGGCTTGCAATCATGCAAATTGAACTTTTTAAGCATTTCCTTTGTATATTTCTCTTGATGGATCCATATACAATCAGAATCTTACTTAATTTGAAGTCCCAAGAAAAATTTTAGTTCTCCCATTAAACTCATTTCAAATTCAGATTGCATAAGCCTTGAGAACTCAGTGCACAAAGAAGAATTTATTGATCCAAAAATAATATCATCAACATATATCTGGACTAGAATTAGGTCTTTGTTAGACATTTTTCTAAAAAGAGTTGTATCAACTTTTCCTCTTTCAAAATTATTTTTGAGTAAGAAATTGCTTAGTCTTTCATACCAAGCTCTGGGAGCTTGTTTTAAACCATACAGAGCCTTTTTCAGTTTAAAAACACGATCAGAAAAAGTCAAATTTTTGAAACCAGGGGGTTGTTTAACAAATACCTCTTCCTCAATGAAACCATTTAGGAAGGTACTGTTAACATCCATATGATATAGTTTGATGTCATTATTTGCTGCATAGGTAAGTGAAATCCTAATGGCTTCAAGATGAGCTACTGGAGCAAAAGTTTCAGTGAAGTCAATACCTTCTTGTTGATTGTAGCCTTGGGCAACAAGTCTGGCCTTGTTTCTGACAACTTGACCATCTTCAGAGAGTTTATTTCTAAACACCCACTTGGTTCCTATGATAGTTTTCCCATGGGGTTTAGGAACAAGAGTCAAAACATCACTCCTGGCAAACTGATTAAGCTCTTCTTGCATGGCTAGGATCCACCCTTCATCATGCAGAGCTTCCTCAATATTCTTAGGCTCGATTTCAGAAAGGAAAGCAAGATTGTTGACTTCTCTAAGTCTTGATCTTGTTCTTACTCCTTCTGAAGTGTCACCAATGATTTGCTCTTGAGGATGATGAGTTCTGTATCTCCACTCACGCCAGCGGGGGAAAACTTGCTCATTTTGAGACTCAACATCAACTCTCTGATGAATATAAGTTTCAGCAGGTTGAAGGGTTGACTTTTCAGCAGGTACTTCAGAGGGTCCTTCAACAGGTGCTTCATCCTTAGTCTTTGAAGTCTCAAAAGTAGGGTTCAGCTCCATTCCTGCAAAATCCTCTTCTAGATCTGATAGTTCCCTACCAGTCTCTTTAGCATCATTAAAGCTAACATGAATGGTTTCTTCAACAGTTAGGGTTCTAGAGTTGTAAACTCTATATGCCTTAGAGGTTTATGAATAACCAATGAAGAATCCCTTGTCAGATTTTGAATCGAACTTACCCAAATCATCATTGGTGTTAAGTATGAAACACTCACAGCCAAAGATGTGAAAGTATGAAATGTTGGGTTTTCTTCCTCTCCACAATTTATAGGGAGTCTTATTGAGGATAGGCCTTACCAAAATTCTGTTTTGGATATAGCAAGCTGTGTGAACAGCCTCTGCCCATAAGGACCTTGGAAGATTGCTTGAAATGAGCATGGTTCTTCCCACCTCCTACAAGCTTCTGTTCTTTCTCTCAACAACCCCATTTTGCTGAGGCATTCTAGCCACTGAGAAATTGTGAGAGATCCCATTCTCATCACAGAACATGCTGAAGCTTGAGTTTTTAAACTCACCTCCATGATCACTTCTGATGGCAGATATGCAAAATCCCTTTTCATTTTGCACCCTTTTACAGAAATTGGCAAAGTTCTCAAAAGTCTCATCCTTGCTTTTGAGGAATATCACTCATGTAAATCTAGAATAGTCATCAATGATGACCAAACCATACTTTTTACCAGCAAGACTTTCTGTTCTTGTAGGACCAAACAGATCAATGTGAAGTAGTTCTAAGGGTCTAGCAGTTGAAACAACATTTATGCTTTTAAAAGAACTTCTTGTTTGCTTCCCCTTTAAACAATTTTCACACAAAATATCATATTTGAAGGAAAGCTTGGGTAAGCCTTTTACAAGATTGTGTTTTGTAAGCTTTAAGATCAATCTCAAGTTGGCATGCCCAAGTTTCTGATGCCAAATCTGTTTTTCATCTTTCATTGAAATAAGACAAGTCATATTTTGATAAGCATGGTCCTCAAGATCAATTTTGTACACATTACTGTCTCTCTTGGCAGTAAAAATGATTTGGTCAGAGGAGTCTCTAACTATACAGCCATCTCTTGTGAAGGATACAACAAAACCACTGTCACACAATTGACTTATGCTCAGCAGGTTATGTTGAAGACCTTCAACCAAGAGGACATTGTGGATAACAGATAAAGGAGATATACCTGCTGAACCAACGCCAGTGATTTTTCCTTTCTGATCTCCTCCAAAGGTCACCACTCCACCATCCTTGGGTCTAAGGTTTTGGAACAAAGACCTTTCTCCTGTCATGTGTCGCGAGCAGCCACTGTCCAGGTACCATTTGTGGCGTCTCCTTTGTCCTATTAAACACATCTGTAACAGGAACAATTAAAGCTTTAGGTACCCACATCTTTTTGGGTCCTTTCTTATTAGCAGTAGGTCTGCCTTTCTTTTTTGTGTCGGCACTGAGACATATTGTGTTCAGGCTTGCCACAGTGAAGACATCCATTTCCTTTCTTAGCCTTATTAGCATTTTTAATTTCAACATCATGCAGGGAGGAAGTCTCTGAGTAACCAAGACCACTTTTGTCTTTGGGATTCATTTGAACTCCCAGAAGCATATTCAGGTTTTTGGCTCCATTGACAAAAGCAGCTAGCTCCTTTGTGAGTTTAGCAACTTGTTTTTTAAGATTCTCATTTTCCTTTTTCAAACTTGTTGAATCACAGATCTCAGAGTTAAGAAGCTTTTCCTTGAGTGACAAATTTTCAGCTTCAAGAGCTTCATTTTTGGTAGCAACGTCAGTGAAAGCTCTTGATAGCTCTTTGTACTCATGAAAAAGTTCCTTAGAACTTTCCATCAGATCATCATACATATCTTTCAGAGTTTGTGGAATTACCTCTGATTTAGAGCCGTCTGATGAAGGAGGGCTAGCCATCAGACACAGGTTAGCTTCTTCAGCATCTTCATCATCCTCTTCAGAGATGGAATCATCAAGATCTTCCCATGTGGTCATGAATCCTTTCTTCTTTGGAAATTTCTTCTTCTTTGAAGAAAACTTCTTTAGCTTAGGGCAATCGGCTTTCATGTGATCGGGTTGTCTGCAATCATAGCAGATTATTTTGTCAGAAGAAAGAGTTTCTTTACCTGACTTACCTATTTTGTTGGCAAATGAGGATGACTTTCTGAATTTGGCTTTCTTCTGAAGCATCCTCTTGATCCTCCTACTCAGCAGAGCGAGGTCATCATCATCATCAGAGTCACTTTCTGAGTCTTCAGACCCTTTTGAGGACTCTTCTACCTTCAAGGCCTTTTGTGCATCAGACCTAGCCAGTTTGGACTTGGCGTTCAGGGCAAGTGACTTCTTCTTGGGGGCATCTTCTCCAAGTTCCAACTCATGGACCTTGAGGGATCCCAAAAGTTCCTCCATTCTCAGAGAGTTGAGGTCTTTTGCCTCTTGAATGGCAATTACTTTGGGCCTCCAAATCTTTGGTAGACTTCTAAGGATTTTGCGATTATTATCGCCTTAATCATAGGTCTTTCCCAGAGATTTGAGTCCATTTGTGATGGTCTGGAACCTTCCGAACATCTGATCAATGGATTCAGATTCATGCATCTTGAACATTTCATATTGATGCACCAACATGATGATTTCAGATTGTTTCACATTGTCAATTCCCTCATGAGCTGCGGCTAGGGTGTCCCAGATATCCTTGGCAGAAGAGCAGCCATGCACCTTCTCATATTCTGATTTACTCAAGGAACAAATTAGATAGAGTTTCGCCTTGGCATTGAGTTGTACACGCGCCTTCTGATCACCCGACCATTCTGACTTAGGAATGGGCACACCATTGTTAGTAGGAATATAATCACCATCAGTGACTACATCCCATAGATGAGAGTTGCTTGTAGAGGCTTCCATCTGGATCTTTGTCGAGGCACCTTCAGCGATGTAGTGAGAGTTGCTTGTAGAGGCTTCCATCTGGATCTTTGTCCTTCACACTTATTAGATGCTCAACCCGAAGTTTAGCTCTGATACCAACTGTAAGAACCACAGGAAACACTAGAAGGGGGGTTGAATAGTGTTTTATAATTCTTTACAGATTATTCTGAAAACCTTTTAACAAGCAAACTGAGTTTGAAAATATTTGAGCAACCTTCCGAAATTGGAAGTTCAGCAACTTGCTGATGCAACTCAGAAGGTTGGATAAAAGCGATTTTGAAGTATTTTCGCGTGAAGAAAAGATAGTTTTCTGCGTGGATTTATAAAACAACTTTTCTTAAACCCTCCTTGGTTAGTTAAAACAGAATATAAAGAGTTAAGGGTTGAGAGAACTTAGCCACAAAAATTTATCCTGGTTCACCCACCAACTCAGTGAGCTACGTCCAGTCCCAGGGCAAACACTCCACTGGATTTTCCACTATCTGATCAGATACAAGTATTCTTTGAACCCAGCCTCTTCAGGCTAAACACCAAGTATTCTTTGGACACAACCTCTCCAGGCTAAAACTACCCAAGTATTCTTTGAACACACAACCTCTCCAGGCTAAAAGCCCAAGTATTCTTTGAACACAGCCTCTTCAGGCTAACCCAGTAAAAATTGTTTGAAAGAAAATGCTCAAACTCTGAAACTACACAAGTTTAGAGCTCGAAATGGGAAACTTATACAAATAACTGAGTAAGACTCGGGATATAGAAATGTTGTACAAACAATGAAACAGATGAATATGAATTTCAGCAGCGTTTTAGCAAGTTAATTTATGTATATCGTTCTCTCTCTCTTTTGTTTCTTCATGGAGTCTGGTATTTATAGTGAGGAAAGCTTCCATCCGTTGATCTCCAATCGATTTCCCGTTGAGAGATAGCATTTAAAGCAAATGCTCCCGTTGTGACACATAGCCTGAACCCTTACCTGTAGCAGGTGGTAGAGTCAGCAGCACAGACTTCACTTTTTCTGAGCAGCGCGTACTTTACTGCAGACTTTGCCTTTTTGGTGAGAGAAATTTGAAATATGCCAAAAAGCAATTTCTCTGACTTTCCAAAAGAATGAGAGGCACAAATAACTGAGGCAACTACGGTTGACTTGAGTCTTCAAAAAAGAATATCAGAGAATATTGTATTGAAGACGAACAGACTTTAGTATGTCGTCTCACAACTTCAGGAGGTTCTCCACCTTCAGCAGGTCGTAATCTCTTCAGTAGGTTTCTTTGCTTCGAAAGGTTCCATTATTTCAAAGGATAGGATTTCTACCGTTGATACCTTCTGAAATATTAAAAAGATACCTTCAGCAGAAATTGCTCCTTTTCGTAAGCACGATAACCAGATTTTTTATCCATTAAAACTTGGGATTAAGATACTTAAAACATTATTAATCTTTGATTAACATTTTGAGACTCAACAAGGATCACCATTCATCTTGAATTTCTTTAATAGATCTTTTGCATACTTCTCTTGATGTATGATGATGCCATTTGGTTGTTGCTTAATTTGTAAGCCAAGAAAGAATCTCAGCTCTCCCATCATACACGAGACTTGAGAATTCTTGACAAAGATTCATTAGTTGAGCCAAAAATAATATCATTTACATATATTTGAACAATTAATAAATTTTTATTATACTCCCTTTTAAACCGAGCTATGTCAATCTGACCTCTGGAGAACCCATTGTCAACAAGGAATGAGCTCAGTCTGTCATACCAAGCTCTAGGTGCTTGCTTGAGTCCATACAAAGCTTTTCTCAGTCTGAGCATATACTCAGGATGTTTTGGGTCTTCAAACCCAGGGGGTTGTTTCACATAGACTTCTTCTTCTGTTACCCCATTTAGCAAGGCGCTCTTTACATCCATTTGATAGAGCTTGAAGTTTTTATGTGCTGCAACGGCTAGGAGTATCCTTATGGCTTCAAGTCTTGCCACTGGAGCAAATGTCTCATCATAATCAATCCCTTCTTGTTGATTATACCCTTGGGCCACTAGTCTCGCTTTGTTTCTCATGACTTTTCCCTTCTCATTGAGCTTGTTGCAATACACCCATCTAGTGCCATTTATGGATTGATAAGAAGGTGGAGGAACCAAATCCCAGACTTTGCTTTTATCAAATTGGATGAGCTCTTCTTCCATTGCTTTGACCCATGACTCATCATTTAAGGCTTCTTGGATGTCCTTGGGCTCTATTTCAGATAAGAGAGCTGATAAGTGCCATAAATTAGGTTATTTGCATACAGGATATGTGACACTTATGGTTCATATGTGATATTCTTTAGTCAATTTCCCACCAATTTATAGAAATCTGAATTTTTATATTAACATCTGAGTGATGTGTTATTTTAAGGCAATCTGTTCCCTGGTTTGGTTTGGATTATAGGTAAGAAGAAGAAGATGAAGAAAAGGATTCAAAGAGTTGAAGAAAAGCAAAGGCAAAGGAGGAAATGAAGTTATGGAATTCGCTTGAGCGAATTTCTAATTCGCTCAAGCGAATTTGGGCCAGAGAGTGGAATTTTGTGCAGCTTAATTCGCTCAAGCGAATTTCATTCGCTTGAGCGAATTTACTTTTCTTCACCATGAAGAATTCTATTCGCTTGAGCTAATTTCTTTAGCTCAAGCGAATTCCCACTTATGGAACTGCACAAAACAGTTTTCGTAAACAATTTACGACAGTTCGAAAGATCCGAAAATAGAAAGTCGAAAAACGAAAGGCGCGAAGACTCTCCTTTGATTTTCCTTCTTCAATCTTGGATTGTAAAACCACCATGAGTGGCTAGTAACTTCTTCTGGGATTGGATGTAGTCGAATCGAACTCGAATGTATTCTGGTTATATTTATGTATAGTACATTTATTCTCTCGATATTGTTATTTTCGTTCTGTTTTCATGTCCTTGATTCTATCTGATCAATAGTTTCAATGTTTAGATTTTTAGATTTGACTGGAAAGTATTTCTGAAAATCGGATCTGAACGAGAATAATCGTTATATTGTTTTTCCAGGAATAGAGTTCAATATAACAAATGCTTTTACACTCGATCTTAATGCTGGATGATATGTTGGATATATGGGGAATCAATATTCAATAGATTAATCTTATGAATTTTATATTTGAGGAATCAATATAAATGACTTTGAGTGTGCATCAATATCGGTAGATATAATTGCTATATATAATATACAGTTAGAATACAGACGGGGGATATAGATGAAATCCAATTCCTATTTCTCATATTGATAATTTCACTCCATTTACTACTTTGCTCTAGTTATATAATTTGTTGTTTGTTATACTTAGGAAACCATGAATCAATTTAATTTACTTTTTGTATATATATTTACTTTTGAATTAGTATAACTTTGAACTATCGACTCCTCGTGGGATCGACACTTTGAATTCATTTTCAATGTATTACAGTTGACTAATAGGTGCACTTGCCTAGAGGATCAACAAGTTTTTGGCGCCGTTGCTGGGGACGCGGTTTCAGTTTAATATTTTTAGTTCATTAAGTATTGTGAATAGTTTAGTGTAGATAGTTGATTATATTTTCATCTTATGCTAATCCTTGTTTGAGCCTTGCTGATTTATGATATTAAGAGGTCAGGTACCTAAAGATCAACTGGAATTTGACCTTGAGATTGAGAAAACGGCTCGAAAGAATAGAGGTAAGAATAAGAAGAAGAAACAAGGAAAAGCTACAGGTGAATCTTCCACTACCCTCAACATAACAAATCCAACTAATCCAGAACTAAAAAAAATGGTTGGTGAAAGAGGAGGACAACCAAGGAGAACTCTGGGAGACTATGCATTGCAACAGGGTCCCAGACACTTTTCAAGCATAGCCATGCCAGCTGCAACCAAAACCTTGGAAATGAAGCCAACATTCCTTAGTTTAATCAGTGCCCACCAGTTTACTGGAATGGATCACGAGGATCCATATACCCATTTATCTACTTTTTGTGAGTTAATTGGAACAGTGGGTTTTGAGGATGAGGATTTAGAACATGTTTACTTACGATTATTTCCTTTTTCTCTGGCAGGTAAGGCTAAGGAATGGCTGAAATGACACCCAAACCAGAGTTTGACTAGCTGGAATGTGGTGGAGTCAAAATTTTTGAAAAGATTTTTTCCTCCATCTCGCTACATAAAGGCTAAGTCAGATATTACATCATTCAGTCAGGCTGTAGATGAATCCTTATTTGAGGCTTGGGAAATGTTCAAGTCATTGTTAAGGAGATGTCCTAATCATGGTTTCGAAGACATCACTCAATTGAATATTTTCTGTAATGGTCTTCTACATGATACCAAGATGATTCTAGATGCTACAGCTGGAGGAACAATGTTATCAGTAGATGCAGAGCAAGCAATCAGAATAATAGAAGGTTTAGCATCTACTGATCAGCAAGGTCAGCATGGAAGGAATACAGTGCAAAGGAGAGGAATGCTTGATCTGAGTACTACAGATGCAATATTAGCTCAGAACAAAATCTTAACACAGCAGATTGAGGCACTGACTAAGCAAATGTCTAAGTTTCCTCAACAACTACATTCAGTGCAATCTGGTCCTGGTCCGGTACAACAACCTCTAGTTTGTGATTTCTGTGGAGGTGACCATCCAAATGGTCACTGTTCTTATCAGGACAGTCAACAGGAGGAACAAATTAATTATATGGCTAATCAGGGGAGACCAGGTAATTTTTCTACCAATCCAAATAATAATTATACTAACAATTTTTCGCAGGGGTGGAGAAATAACCAGAATCAGAACTATGGTTGGAGACAAGAAGCTGGACCATCCAACAGACAACCTCCTTATCAACAACAACAACAGCATTATCCTCCTATCCATGATAGAACATCAAAATTGGAGGACACATTGGAGAAATTCATGCAGACTTCTATGGCTAACCAGAAAAATACAGAAGTTGCAATAAGAAATCTGGAGACACAGATAGGACAATTGGCCAAACAGCTAGCAGATCAGCAGTCAGGCCAATTTTCAGCCAATACACAGACCAATCCGAAAGAGCATTGCAAGTCCATTACTACCAGAAGTGGAAGAACAGTAGGAAGGGGGATTGGTGATAATATTGTTGTGGAGGAGGAAGTTTTGAGAGAGAAAGAACAAGAAGCAGAAAAAAATGAGTATGAGGGAGAGGAAATACAGAATAAAGGTGAGAATGTAAATAGTGAGGTGAGAAAAGAGAAAGAAAAAGAAAAAGAGGAAGAAAATAAGAGTGGTAATAAAAAGAAGGATAAGGGTGACAGACAGGTGCCACAGTTGAAAAACTTACCATACCCTCAGAATCCTTCAAAGAAAGATAAGGAAAGACAGTTTGCAAGATTTATGGACATATTCAAAAGATTGCAAATTAATATTCCTTTTGTAGAAGCGATGGAGCAGATGCCGACATATGCGAAATTTATGAAGGAGCTCCTAACTAAGAAGAGAAGATTTTCTGAAGAAACAGTGGAGTTGGAAGCAGGGTGTAGTGCTATAATTCAGAAATCTCTACCACAGAAATCTAAGGACCCAGGCAGCTTCACTATTCCTATCACCATTGGAACACTGCCAGTAGGCAAGGCATTGCTTGATTTGGGTGCTAGTATCAATTTGATGCCTTTATCTATGCTGAGAAGAATAGGAGATCTGGAGGTGAGGCCTACAAGAATGACACTTCAGTTAGCCGACAGATCCATGAAATACCCATATGGTGTGGCTGAGGATGTTCTAGTAAAAGTTGACAAATTTGTATTCCCAGTGGACTTTGTGGTAATGGACATAGAGGAAGATGTTGAGGTTCCTCTAATACTGGGAAGACCTTTTATGAAAATAGCTAAAGTCATAATTGATGTCGATGATGGCAAGCTAAAGGTCAGAGTGCAAGACAATGAAGTCAACTTTAATGTTTTTGAGGCTATGCAACATCCAAAAGACAAGCAGCAGTGTTTCAGAATGGATGTGTTAGATGAGCTTTTCCTAGCATCCAGGAAACAGTTGTCAAAGGCAAGCCCTTTGGAAAAAGCACTGATTGGGGTTTGTGATGAATTTGAAAATGATGATGAGAAAGAGGTTGAGGAGTTTTTGACCCAGCTGGACTCAACCAAGGAAATTGCACCAAAAGAAACTAGACCAGAAAAATTGCAAAAGGAAACAAAACCTGAAAGTCAGAAGCTGGAATTAAAGGTATTACCCCCTCATTTAAAATATGTCTTTCTTGCAGATGGAGGTAATAAACCAGTGGTGATCAGTAATGCTCTAACGGCTTCTGAAGAAGAAAAATTGATCCAAGTGCTTAAGGCCAATGAAGGTGCAATAGGTTGGACTTTGTCAGATCTGAAGGGAATAAGTCCATCCTACTGTATGCACAAGATCCATTTGGAGCAAGATTATAAGCCTGTAGCACAACCTCAGAGGCGATTGAATCCAACTATGAAAGAGGTAGTAAAGAAAGAGGTAATGAAGTTGCTTGATGCAGGGATGATTTATCCTATCTCTGACAGTGCTTGGGTCAGTCCGGTCCAGGTAGTTCCTAAAAAGGGAGGTATGACTGTGATTTTTAATGATAAAAATTAACTAATCCCCACTAGGACAGTCACGGGTTGGATAATGTGTATAGATTATAGGAAATTGAATCAGGCAACTAGAAAAGATCACTTTCCTCTTCCTTTTATGGATCAAATGTTAGAAAGGTTGTCTGGACAATCTTATTATTGTTTTCTGGATGGTTACTCAGGTTATAATCAGATAAGAGTAGATCCAGAAGACCAGGAAAAAACTGCCTTTACTTGTCCGTTTGGTGTGTTTGCTTACAGGAAGATGCCATTTGGACTGTGTAACGCACCAGCAACCTTTCAGAGGTGTATGCTTACAATTTTCTCTGATCTGATTGAAAAATGTATAGAAGTATTCATGGACGACTTTTCAGTCTTTGGTGCAACCTTTGATCAGTGCTTGGAAAATCTGAACACCGTACTGAAGCGGTGTGTTGATACAAATTTAGTGCTTAACTGGGAGAAGTGCCATTTTATGGTCACAGAAGGAGTGGTATTGGGCCACAAAATCTCTACTAGAGAAATTGAAGTTGATAAGGCCAAAGTGGAGATTATTGAAAAGCTCCCACCACCAACAAATGTTAAGGGAGTCAGAAGCTTCTTAGGCCATGCAGGGTTTTATCGAAGATTTATCAAGGACTTCTCCAAGATTGCAAAGCCACTCAACAATTTGCTTAACAAGGATACACTTTTTAAATTTGATGCTGAATGCTTGCATGCTTTTAATCTTTTAAAACAAAAATTGATTTCAGCTCCTGTGATAATTGCTCCTGATTGGACTTTAGATTTTGAATTGATGTGTGATGCGAGTGATTATGCAATAGGAGCTGTGTTGGGTCAAAGAAAATCTAAAGTTTTTCATGCCATACACTATGCTAGCAAAGTCCTTAATGAAACACAAGTTAATTATGCAACAACTGAAAAGGAATTGTTAGCCATAGTGTATGCCTTGGAAAAATTTAGATCTTATTTAATTGGTTCTTCTGTAACTGTATATACTGATCATACTGCTATTAAGTATTTGTTGACTAAATCAGATTCCAAGCCGAGACTGATTAGATGGATTTTGTTGTTGCAGGAATTTGATTTAAAAATCAAGGATAAAAAGGGAAGCGAGAATTATGTAGCTGATCATTTGTCTAGGCTTGTCAATACAGAAGTAACTAACAATCAAACGGATGTGCAGGAAGAATTCCCTGATGAGAAATTAATGTCAATATAAGAAAGGCCATGGTTTGCTGACATGGCAAATTATAAAGCAGCTGGTGTCATACCTAAAGATTTAAATTGGCACCAAAGGAAGAAATTTCTGAGAGAGGCACAACAATATGTATGGGATGATCCACATCTGTTCAAAATTGGATCAGATCAATTGCTGAGAAGGTGTGTATCAACTGAGGAGGCACAGAGCATTCTATGGCATTGTCACAGTTCTCCTTATGGGGTTCACTTCAATGGAGAGAGGACTGCTGCAAAGGTCCTCCAATCTGGTTTCTATTGGCCCTCTCTTTTTAAGGATGCACACAGTTATGTTCAGCATTGCAACAATTGTCAAAGAACAAGTGGGATATCAAGAAGACATGAAATGCCTCTGAACACTATTCTTGAAGTTGAGGTTTTCGACTGCTGGGGGATTTATTTTGTAGGACCACTGTCGTCTTTATTTTCTAATGAGTATATTTTGGTAGCAGTGGACTATGTATCTAAATGGGTGGAAGCAATCGCATCTCCTAAAGCTGATGCCAAAACTGTGGTCAAATTTCTGAAGAAAAACATTTTCTGCAGATTTGGTACTCCAAGAGTGCTGATTAGTGATGGAGGGTCACATTTCTGCAATTCTCAGCTCCAGAAATGTTTGGAACACTATGGAGTTAAACATAAGATAGCATCACCCTACCATCCACAGACCAATGGGCAAGCGGAGGTGTCCAACAGGGAAATTAAGCGCATTCTGGAGAAAACAGTGACATCTTCCAGAAAAGATTGGTCAGCAAAGTTAGATGACGCACTCTGGGCTTACAGGACTGCATACAAGGCTCCCACCGGTCTTACACCCTTCTAGTTGATATATAGGAAATCTTTTCATTTACCTGTGGAATTGGAGCATAAGGCATTCTGGGATTTGAAGTTTCTCAATTTTGATCCACAAGCAGCAGGTGATAAGAGAAAACTGCAACTTCATGAATTGGAAGAATTGAGACACAATGCAAATAAATCATCAAGGCTATATAAGGAGAAAATGAAGAAATATCATGATCAGAGAATTTTGAAGAGAGAATTCCACCCTGGTCAATCTGTTCTATTGTTCAATTCTAGGTTGAGGCTATTCCCTGGAAAACTGAGATCAAAGTGGTCAGGACCATTCAGGGTCAAAGAGGTCAAACCCTATGGTGCAGTTGAACTTGAGGATCCTGAATCAAAAAGAAGTTGGGTGGTAAATGGGCAAAGGCTGAAGCCCTATCTTGGTGGCGAGGTTGACAGACTTGCCACAATCATCTTCCTGCAAGAACCTTAAATGAAACAGGTGTCAAGCTAAGTGACGTTAAACAAGCGCTTCCTGGGAGGCAACCCAGCATTTAATTCTATTTTTGCATTTTGAATTTCAGTTTCATGTGTATTTGTGATTATGTACATAATTGTGTGTTTTTGTGCTTTAAGTTAATTTATGGTAGTTCATTGTCTCAATTGACCCAAACAAGTATATTTGAACATTTGGAAGTCATTTGAACTTGTTTTGTGTGAAAAAGAGTTTTGGTGTCAAATTGAGACCTTTGAATGCCAATAAATTGCCTTAAAGTGGTTAATCATGAAAATTAGGATTTCAATTTCAATTTTTGCATATCAAACAATGAAACTTTGTTGATCTGTAGAGGATGATATAGGGATTGAATTGAGGGTTGAATTAGAGGCCAAAAGAGAGCATTGATCAAGATTTAAATTGTTGAAATTGGTATAAAATTTGGCTAAGTAGAAAAGGAATTGAGCAACAAAAATGTTAGAAATTCGCTCAAGCGAATGTCAATTCGCTCAAGCGAATTATGCAGAAAAACCTGTAAAAAGCAGCTACTGCAAAATTCGCTCAAGCGAATGTCAATTCGCTCAAGCAAATTTCATGGCCAAAAAATGATGCTCTCTGGACCAAATTCGCCCAAGCGAATTGAAATTCGCTTGAGCGAATTTGGGGCAGTTTTGGTGCCCTCTCTGGACAAAATTCTCTCAAGCAAATTTCAATTCGCTTGAGCGAATTTCCATTTATTTAGCCTATGAACACGCACAAGAGAAGGAAGGTGGAGCTTGAAACAGGGAGAATATGATAAGTTCCTCAATATGCTGGTGAGGAGGAACTGGCTGCAGTTGGCAAACCCTTTGCCCAGGTACGACCCTGATATCGTCCGAGAGTTTTATGCCAACGCCTACCCCCGTGACGGGTAAACTGAGAAAAAATCTAAGGTGCGGGGTAGGTGGATTCATTATGATAGGGACGCAATCAGTGCATTTCTGGGCCATCCCTTACCGCTCAGTGAGGGAGCAAAATGCACATATCAGAGGTTAAAGGCAATGAGAGATGGGTTTGACGAAAGAAAAGAAGCGAGGAAGATATGCATCCCTAACCATGGGTTCATCAGGGGCACATCAGACAACCCCCTGAGAATCCAAAGGAACAGTATGAAGACCTTAGCTCAAATCTGGACCACCTTCATTCTAGCCAACATAATACCACTTGGACATGTCTCAGATATGAATTTGGCTAGGTGTCATCTGTTGTTCAACATTATGAGTAAAAGGTATAGTGTTGATGTGGCTCATATCATCTCTGAACAAATGCATAAATTTGCCGAGGCCGAGACAAGCGAGACCAATGAGAAGGCTACAAAGACATTGGGGTTTCCGGCAATGATCACAGCTATGTGTGCTGCACAAGGAGTGGAGGTTAACCCTTCCAAGAAAATTCGGACTACTATTGACAAGCTGTACATCGAGCTCTATTGTACAAACCGCAATGAGAGGCAGGCAAGACAGCAAGAGCCACCACCACCAGAGCATGAGTTAGAAGAGGAAGAGCAACCACCACAAGAGCCACCTGAGTACCACCACCAACCTCAACAAGCCGGTATGAGTGAGCAAATTCTAGAACAGTTGAGAATGATGAACCTTGAGATGCAGCATGACAGGTTGCAGCGCATCTCACTCCACATGGGACAACTTCATTTACAGGAGTATATGTATCACAATATGAAGGGTCCCTACCCAGGCATGGAGCCAACACAGTTCCTTCAGTATGTACAGTGGCCTGGGGAAGTCCATCTTTTGTGGGGGGGGAGTGGCACTGGAGCAGCAGGTGGATATGCTGGAGATGCTGCTGATGTTGCTGATGCGGGTCATGTTGACGACATGGGTGGAGATGTGACCTTAAGAGCTGACATAGGAGATGATGTTTATATTCCACAGGAAGGTCCATCTTATACAACAGATGAGGTGGCAGCAGACTTGGAGAGATCCTGCAGCCCAGTTTCATGAAGCTGATTTTGAGGACGATCTTGATAGGATTATCAGGGGAGATTGATCGTTCCTTTTGTGCTTTATGGTTTTATGGCTTACCTATTATGACTTGGTTTAGTTGTCTGCGTTTCTACTACTTGTTTTGTGATGATGTTTTGGGCAGCTATCTTAGACTGCAGTTTTTGGTGTTCCGGTAGTGGTTTACACTATAGTATATATATTTGATATCGTTGTTTCTGTTTAGATGTGGATTGTATTAGTTGTTAGAATTTTAGTTAGTAATTATATATAAAATTTTTTATAAAATACTTATAGATACTTAAAAAAAAATTTGGGACTTAAAGAAAAATCTTTCTTGAGGAAACTGGTTAAAAAGGAAATCAAGATTCAGTAAGAGTCTTAGATAGAATAACTAAACAATCCGGATGAAAGAAAAGAAAATAAGAGAATGTGGTAGACTGCATAATTGAATAGGATTAGGACATACCTGCATGATAATTGACTAGGATTAACAAGAATTGCAATAAGTGATATAATCAAGGAAAAGCCACAAGAGAACCTAGGTGAGAATGTGAGTCATAAACAGTTTGAGAGTTCACTGTTGTTGACCAGTTGACATTGCTTGAAAGTCCTTTTTGATAACATTACTTAAGAAGTATGGAAATGATTAAGGCAATTTTGTTTTGTAAATAACAACCTAGAGCCAAAAAGCCAACCTGAGAATTAACCAAATTATTTTCTTAGCCCTTTGAGCTTAATAATTCCTTGATCATGCACCTTGAGCCTTAAATTGAAAAATTTTCATCCTTACCTTTGCACACTAAAGGAAGAAGAGTATAGTGCATGTGATTAGTGCAAGTTAATAGAGGGTTGATGAAAATGTGTTGTAAATAAAAAAAAAGTGGTTGGTGATACAATTTACTCCTTAATGTATATAAAAAAAAGAGAAGAAGAAGAAGAAGAAAGAAAAGAGAAAAGAAAGAAAAATTCAATAAGTGAAAAAGGAGTAAATTGTGTATAATAAGGTGGAAGTATTGAGGTATTAAGTCAAGAGAGTTATGTGAATTGAGGTAAAAATGCTTATACTCTCTTTTCTTAAGTGTGCTTTTGATTGACCAGAAAAACCAATGTTTTTGAAAGCCTGACCTCATTACATCCTTGTTAAGACCTTAAGATTCATGCTAATTATGTAACTATGAGTGAATTGGAAATGACTGGCAATGCTAATTTGTTCAGCTTCAGTGATAATTGAGAGAAACACTCACATGTGAGCTTTGAGAGAAAATTTCCTTGATTAGAATCATATCATTATCATACTTGTTTCTCTTGGTAATTGATTGCATGATTGTCCCCTTTATATTTGATAATGTGGTTGCCATATGATCTTGATTCAATTCTGTAGTCTGAATGTTAGGTTATTTCTTGAAAGACCATGGAAATGATTTCCAGATAACCAGTTTCAGAAGTTTAAAGCCTGTCTGGTTGATTGCATGGATTTACTTTGCTTGAGGACAAGCAAGATTCTAGGTTGGGGGGAGTTGATAAGTGCCATAAATTAGGTTATTTGCATACAAGATATGTGGCACTTATGGTTCATATGTGATATTCTTCAATCAATTTCCCGCCAATTTATAGAAATCTGAATTTTTATATTAACATCTGAGTGATGTGTTATTTTAAGGCAATCTGATCCCTGGTTTGGTTTGGATTATATGTAAGAAGAAGAAGATGAAGAAAAGGATTCAAAGAGTTGAAGAAAAGCAAAGGCAAAGGATTCAAAGAATTTCTAATTCGCTCTAGCGAATTTGGGCCAGAGAGTGGAATTTTGTGCAGCTTAATTCGCTCAAGCGAATTTCATTCGCTTGAGCGAATTTACTTTTCTTCACCATGAAGAATTATATTCGCTTGAGCTAATTTCTTTAGCTCAAGCGAATTCCCACTTATGGAACTGCATAAAACAGTTTTTGTAAACAGTTTACAACAGTTCGAAAGATCCGAAAATAGAAAGTCGAAAAACGAAAGGCGCGAATACTCTCCTTTGATTTTCCTTCTTCAATCTTGGATTGTAAAACCACCATGAGTGGCTAGTAACTTCTTCTGGGATTGGATGTAGTCGAATCGAACTCGGATGTATTCTGGTTATATTTATATATAGTACATTTATTCTCTCGATATTGTTATTTTCGTTCTGTTTTCATGTCCTTGATTCTATCTGATCAATAGTTTTAATGTTTAGATTTTTAGATTTGATTGGAAAGTATTTCTGAAAATCCGATCTGAACGAGAATAATCGTTATATTGTTTTTCCAGGAATAGAGTTCAATATAACGAATGTTTTTACACTCGATCTTAATGCTGGATGATCTGTTGGATATATGGGGAATCAATATTCAATAGATTAATCTTATGAATTTTATATTTGAGGAATCAATATAAATGACTTTGAGTGTGCATCAATATCGGTAGATATAATTGCTATATATTAATATACAGCTAGAATACAGACGGGGGAGATAGATGAAATCCAATTCCTGTTTCTCATATTGATAATTTCACTCTATTTACTACTTTGCTCTAGTTATATAATTTGCTGTTTGTTATACTTAGGAAACCATGAATCAATTTACTTTACTTTTTGTATATATATTTACTTTTGAATTAGTATAACTTTGAACTACCGACTCCTCGTGGGATCGACACTTTGAATTCATTTTCACAGTATTACAGTTGACTAATAGGTGCACTTGCTTAGAGGATCAACAAGAGCCATCATATTTTTAGCATTTCTAAATGATGATCTTGTTCTGACTCTGTCTGAGGTCTCTCCAATAGTTTGGTCTCTTGGATGAGACCTAACCAATCTCCGGCTTCTGGCCATCTCAGAGATGTGCTCATGTTGAGTCTTATGTGCAGTTTGGCTCACTGGCTCAAGCTCAGTCTGATCTTTGATTTTCTCTTCTGTTTGAGAGTGATCTTCAATCTCAGTCTGAGGTTGCCTATTAAGCTCTTTCTGAGGTGTTCTTCAAAGCTCAGCCTGAGATCCCCTTCTAAGTTCAGTCTGAGGTGAGCTTATATCCTTTTGATCCAGGCAGAGTTTTTCCTTTACTTCAGCTTCTTTGTTTGATATTTTCAAGTCACCTATCATTTCTTCTATTTCTTCTTCTAGTCTCTTTTGTGGGATCCCCTGTATCTCATTGAATACTACATGCATAGAGTCTTCAATAGTTTTAGTTTTCAAATTATAAACACGGTAAGCTTTGGATGTAAGTGAGTAACCAAGAAAAATTCCTTTGTCAGACTTTGCGTCAAATTTTCCCAGTACATATTTTGTGTTAAGAATATAACAATCACATCCATGTTAAGACAAACTCACTCCTAAGGTTCTTAATGTAGTCAAACCATTAAGTTAAGATTATCACAAAAGCAAAGGCTGAGATTCATCTTGTTATTTATAGACTGTGTGGTCAAGTTGTGGCAAAAATCCTAGACTTTAAAATTGCAGGTAACATTCAGACAAAAAAGCTCAAGGAACTACTCTTGAAGATTTAAAGCAATAAAAGTCAAAATCAAGGATTACAAAATGAAAGATTAAATCAAAAGATGCTAAGCAGATATGAGATCCAGAGTCAGCTTGAGATGCAGACTCAAACTCAGACTCAGCTTGAGACAAATACCCATACACCCTATTTAGCTGCAGTCAAGAGACTCAGATGCAAGACTACAAAGAAGGATCAGGATACAAATGAGAGATCAAGTCTAAGAAAAGGACTCAGATGTAAGAGCTGCCAAGGGTTGAGACTCAGACTCAGCTTAAGAACTCAAAACACAAGAGTCAACAAGAGTCAAAGCAAGGACACTTCACAAGATGACATAAAGCAGTTGCATAGTATCTTTTGGTAGAAGACCTTCTCTCTCCTGCAACAGCTCTTAACGGCCACATAACGGCTAGTTTTTCATTTCAAATAAAAAGCAAGAGACCAACAATGAAAAAGAGAGACTACGTTGCACATTGAATACCTTCTGCATCTCATCGTCCATCTCAAGTCCACATCTCAAGTCAATCTCATCACAGATCCCATCTCAACTTGAGATCATCTAGTAGTCTTACTCATTCTCTCTTTTAGATCTTAAATCTTTATCCCTGTAAGAGAGAAGATTTACCTAGCTGTACTCACTGTCTATTCATACACTGTATGTTGTAACCTAGAAACTATCAAAACTTCCCAAACTATTGTAACCAGTCTCAACTGAGAAAGGAAAGAGCCTAGTCTCAGTGTGAGTGTGAGCGTCCTGAAGAGGCTGTAAGAATACTTGTAACTCAACCAAGGTAGGGGTGCCTAAGCTTGGTGTGAGAGACGTCCTGACAAGGTTGTCAATAGTGGAAATCTCACAAGTTGTGAGGACTGGACGTAGCCCAAGGTATGAGTGAACTAGGATAAGATCAGTGTGCATCTCTCCTCCCTATCTCTTTATTTACATTGCACAATTTATATCTGAAATTTAATTGTCAAATTAAATTAACTCTTTTCAGAAGAAATCAAATTTATTTTTAAATTAAGCATTTGTCTCTTTGAAAATTATTGACATTGAACTTGAAGACAACATCTCAGCCTAATCCATATGAGCATCCAAGTTATCTAACTTGAGAACAAGTCTCAGCTTGAGTTTAAGATTTTGATTTCAGGAAAAATTTGTTTAAAAAAGTCTCTATTCAACCCCCCTTCTAGAGATATCCAGCCAACTTCAGTTGGTATCAGAGCTCGGCCTCTTTGGGGTTGAGCACACCTGCGTGTGAAGAGGAAAAGATCCATGGCTGGACCAAGCATAAGTTTGTTCATTGTTGAAGGAGCATCCACCAACAGGCCTCCTGCCTTTGATGGAACTGACTATTACTACTGGAAGGATAGGATGTGATTGTTCATTGAATCTCAACATGCTGACTTGTGGGAAATCATTGAGATAGGTCCCTATGTGCCTTACATCACTGATGAACTGGGTCTGAGAGCTGCTAAACCCATATAATTATGGAAAGATGCTGAAAAGGCAAGATATGTTCTCAACTCAAGAGCCAAATATACCTACTCACATGTGCATTGAGTCGTAGTAAGTACGATAAGGTAGCAGAATGTGCATCAGCAAAGGAAATATGGGA
Source organism: Sesbania bispinosa (assembly GCA_026901365.1). NCBI lineage: Eukaryota > Viridiplantae > Streptophyta > Magnoliopsida > Fabales > Fabaceae > Sesbania > Sesbania bispinosa. The sequence goes on from QLOH01000016.1 coordinate 1,014,192, forward strand.
TGCACTGGAAGTTGAGCATGAAGGGACAAATCAAGTCAAGGAAGCTAAGATCAACATACTGGTCAGACGGTATGAATTATTCAAGATGAATGAAGATAAAGGCATTGAGGACATGGTGAGACGCTTCACAATCATCACCAATGATCTTAAGTCCTTAGGAAGGACCTACTCAAATCAAGATATGGTGAGACAAATCCTAAGAAGTCTAACAAAGCCCTGGAGACCTAAGGTCGCAGCAATCCAGGAAGCCAAGGATCTCAGCACCCTCAGACTAGATGAGCTCCTTGGATCTCTCAAAGTCCATGAGCAGGAGTTGATGGAAGAAGATCTCATCAGGTGTCCAAAGACAATTGCTTTGAAAGCCTCAACTAGCAATTCAAAGGGTAAGAACGTAAGCTCCTCTCATCTGACATCACTCAACTCATCTCATGATACAGAAAGTGAGAAAGATGATGATGAAGCTGAGATGAATGATGAGATAGCCTTCATCTCAAGAAAGATCAGACGTATGGGGAGAGCAAGAGGAAGTGGAAGACAAAGGTTTCCTTCCAGAAGAGGAGAAATAAAAAATGAAAAGAAAGGGCAGATCATCTGTTATGAGTGCAACAAACCTGGGCACATCAAGTCTGAGTGTCCTCAACTCAGAAAGGAGACAAAGAAAAGCCCAAAGAAGAAAGCAATGATGGCTACATGGGATGTCACAGAAGAAGATGAGAGTCAAGATGATGAATCATCAAATCTGTGCCTAATGGCTGATGGAGATTCTTCAGATGAGGAGGTATATGAATCTGAATCTGATCTCTCTTTCAATGAACTTAAGTCTGCCTTTGAAAACATTTTATATGATTCAAATCTTCTTGCTTCCAAGAGCTCTTTATTAAAATCTGAGTTAAACTCAGCACTTGAGAAAGTCAAATTTCTTGAACAAGAAAATGAAAATTTGAATCATAAGAACAACAGCCTCATGTTGTCTCACATGAGATTGTCTGAACACATCAAGGCACATACTCAAGCTCATACTGAGCTGGAATTAAGAAACCTCCTTGAAGAAAACAAAAAACTTAAAAATCAAAATAAAACTCTCATAGATGATCTTGCTAAATTTGTGAAAGGAACAAAAAACCTTGAGAGATTAATTGGATCTCAAAAAGGAAATTTCTATAAAGCTGGATTAGGCTATGAACAGTCTTCAAGTGAAGTCTGGTACAAGGACTTCTTTGTTCCAGCAAGAAAAAAGAAAAAAAGGAGATGCTCTTTCTGTAGTAAACTTGGCCATAAGACTTCAGATTGCTACATGAGACAGGTAGCAACAAAGAGAAAGGCAACTAACCATACAGGACCCAAATACAAATGGGTACCTAAAAACAAATCTCCTTGTGTAACAGATGTGCCTGGCAGCAGCAAAGTCAAGAAAGATGTGGGTGCTGGACAACGGGTGTTCAAGGCACATGACAGGGGACAAAAGCAAGTTCCTGTCACTTGAAGAAAAAGCTTCATGAGTTGTCTCATTTGGAGACAACAAGGCCCAAATCAAGGGCATAGGTAAGATTGGTAAGACAAACTCAACTCAAATTGAAAATGTCTATTTTGTTGAAGGTTTGAAACATAATTTGCTGAGTATTAGTCAATTGTGTGATAATGGTTATCATGTTAATTTTCAACCCACATTTTGTGAGATCATAGACTCTAAGACTGGAAAAATTGTCTTCTCAGGAGAAAGAAATAAAAATCTTTACTCAGTCTCACTTGAGAGCTTATCTGATCTCACCTGTCTTGTGTCTCATGACCATGAAAAATGGATATGGCACAAGAGAGTTGGACACATTAACATGAGAACCATAAATCAACTTGCAAATCAATCTCTTGTCAAAGGATTACCAAAAATAAAATTTGACAAAGATATGATATGTGAGTCTTGTGCAAAGAGCAAGCACACTAAGACAAGTTTCAAACCAAAGTCTCATGCCAGCACCTCCAGGCCCCTTGAGATCCTCCACATTGATTTATTTGGACCAACTAAGACAACCAGTCTCAGTGGTAAAAAATATGGTTTTGTAGTTGTTGATGATTATTCAAGATTCACTTGGGTTCTGTTTCTCTCTAAAAAAGATGAGTCTTATGAAACCTTTAAAATATTTTGCAAAAAGATTCAATTTGAGAAGGGATATGGGATTGGTGCTGTGAGAAGTGACCATGGAGGAGAATTTGAGAATGCCAAGTTCAAGAATTTCTTTGACAAAAATGGCATCACTCATAACTTCTCATGTCCAAGAACACCCCAACAGAATGGTGTAGTTGAAAGAAAGAACAGGACTCTCCAAGAGATGGCAAGAACTTTATTATGTGATTCTGGTGTTGAAAAATATTTTTGGGCAGAGGCTGTAAACACCTCCTATTACATCATCAACAGAGTCACAATAAGAAAGATCTTGAACAAGACTCCATATGAATTATGGAAAGGGAGAAAACCTTCAATCTCTTACTTTCATGTGTTTTGATGTGACTGTTACATTCAAAACACCAAAGACAAGTTGAGAAAATTTGACACAAAATCTGATAAAGGAATCTTTCTTGGGTACTCTCTTACCTCTAAAGCTTACAGGGTCTTTAATTTAAGAACAAAAACTACTGAAGAATCTATGCATGTAGTCTTTAATGAGATGCAGGGCAAATCACAGAAGAATGTAGATGAAGAAATTGAAGAGATGATGGGAGAACTCAAAATCTCAACTCAAGATGCTAAGGAAAGACTCCCAACAGAACAAAAGAACATGAGAACTCCCATGTCTGATTCAAGAAGAGAATCTCAGGCTGAAAGGTCAGCTCAGATAAGATCTCAGAGAGGATCTCAACCTGAAATAAGAAACAATCCTCAAGACAAAGAAGCAACTGAAGATCTCACTGAGATTGGGACAGTCAGACAGAATGTACCTGAGATTCAACATGAGCATGCCAATGAGATGCCCAGAAGTTGGAGACTAGTCAGATCTCATCCAAGAGATCAGATTATAGGAGAGACTTCAGACAAAGTCAGAACAAGATCGTCTTTCAGAAATAATGAGAACATGATGGCTCTCCTGTCTGAAATAGAACCAAAAGATGTGCATGAAGCTCTCAATGATGACTCCTGGGTCAAGGCCATGAAGGAAAAGCTCAGCCAGTTTGACAAAAGCAAAGTCTGGGATCTGGTTCCTCCACCATCTTATCAATATATAATAGGAACCAGATAGGTCTTTCGCAACAAATGTAATGAAAAGGGCAATGTTATGAGAAACAAAGCAAGAGTGGTAGCACAAGGGTATAACTAGCAAGAAGGAATAGACTACGATGAGACCTTTGCTCCAGTGGCCAGGCTTGAGGCCATCAGAATCCTCTTAGCCTTTGGAACCCATAAAGACTTCAAGCTCTATCAAATGGATATGAAGAGTGCATTCCTGAATGGGATTATTGAAGAAGAAGTCTATGTGAGACAACCCCCTGGGTTTGAAGATCCACAACATCCAGAATATGTGCTCAGATTGAAGAAAGCTTTGTATGGACTCAAGCAAGCTCCTAGAGCTTGGTATGACAGACTGAGTTCCTTCCTTGTTAAAAATGGCTTTTCCAGAGGTCAGATTGACACCACACTATTCAAAAGGGAGTATAACAAAGACTTATTAATTGTTCAAATCTATGTAGATGATATTGTCTTTGGATCAACTAATGAATCTATTTGTCAAGAATTCTCAAGTCTCATGCAGGGAGAGTTTGAGATGAGTCTGATGGGTGAGCTGAGATTCTTCTTGGGCCTACAAATCAAGCAACAAATTGATGACATATTCATCCACCAAGAAAAATATGCAAAAGATTTATTAATAAAGTTTAAGATGAATGATGCTAAGCCAATGAAGACTCCTATTCATCTATCAACTCAGATTGACAAAGATGAGAAGGGTAAGTCAGTCTCAGACAAGTTGTACAGAGGTATGATTGGATCTCTTATGTATTTAACTGCCAGTAGACCAGATATCCAATATGTTGTGGGAATCTGTGCTAGGTATCAATCTGATCCTAAGGAATCTCACCTCTCAACTGTTAAAAGAATCTTTAGATATTTAATTGGAACAACTAATCTTGGTCTCTGGTATGAGAAGGGATCTAGTTTTGATCTAACAGGCTATAGTGATGCTGACTTTGCTGGAGACAAGATGGATAGGAAAAGCACAAGTGGAACTTGCCAATTCCTAGGAAAGTGCCTTGTCTCATGGTCATGCAAGAAGCAAAATACAATAGCATTGTCCACAACTGAAGCTGAGTACGTCTCAGCTACTGCTTGTTGCTCACAAGTCTTATGGATCAAGTCTCAGATGCTAGATTATGCACTAAGGTACTCCAAAATCCCAATTTTCTATGATAATACTAGGGCTATAAATCTTGCTAAAAATCTCATTCATCATTCAAGATCTAAACACATAGACATTAAGCACCATTTTATAAGAGACCATGTTCAAAAAGGAAATATTGAAATAATTTTTGTTGATACTAAAAATCAACTAACTGATATCTTCACTAAGCCATTAGTGGAAGAAAGATTAATTTCAAATTTAAAATTATTAAATATGCGTGCTTATAATTGAAAATGTGATTTAAGAAGAGATGAGACTAAGTCCAGAATCTAAGATCTGCTCTCAACTTAGTCTGAGACGGGATAAGATGAGATCCATGAAGGATCTGAGATGAGACGAGGCTCTCATAAAATCTGAGACACAAAGTTTCAAACGTCAAAGAGACGTTCTAACGTCTCATAACGGCTCCTAATAAATCGTGCTCAGAATGGTTACTTACAACATGGGCAAAAACTAGTCATTACTTATAAAAAGGAGTGCCCAACCGTTCCTCAACCTCTCATTAACTCCTTCACTCATTCTCTCTCTCATTTATATCTCAGAGAACTCTCTCTATAGAGAGCAAGATCTCATCTCTCTTCACACTCTCTCAAATGCGTATCAAAGTCACTGCCAACAAGCTTCCATACTCAGACATCTCTTCTTCGTCATCTTCTCCAGAACTCAAGATGTCCAACACCTCTCAATCCGTTTCTAATGAAAGTCTCAGCTCAGAGCAACAGAGACTAAGCCGTTCACCTACTCCACATCCAAAAAGACGAGATCCACCTCAAAATCCCCTCTTCCCCCAAGACCTAAATCTCAAAGGATAACCTCAAATGTTGTCCAAACCTCTGCCAAACAACCACCCAAATCACCCATTCACATTTATCTCACCCAACCAGGATCTTCAAAGAAAGGAAAAGAAAAGGCTGTTGAAGAAAGCAAGGGAAAGAAGTTGTCTTTCCAATCTGATCTGTTTGAGAAAGCTGTTGTGGAAAGCAAGTTTACAGGGAAGTTCAAAGAAAAGAAAATAGTTATTGGAAGGGTGATTTTGCTGGAAGAGTTGAAGCAAGAGAACTGGGACATTGGTAGAGCTGGCAATTCGGGCTACCCGGCCCGGCCCGCCTTTATACGGGTAGCGGGTTTTTTCGGGATGGGCTAAAAAGCCCGGAAGTAATTCGGGCTTCTAAAATAAGTGCCCGAGCCCTACCCTTTTGTGGGCTTTTTGCAGGTTTTTGCGGGTAGCGGGTTTTATTGGGCTGGGCTAAAAAGCCCAGAAGTTATTCGGGCTTCTAAAATAGGTGCCCGAGCCCTACATTTTTACGGGCTGGCCCGGTCAGGCTAACCCATTTTGCCGGCTCTAGACATTGGTCCCTATCTCAGAAAACAGGGATGGGAAGACTATCCGTGTATAACAGAGCCAGTCTTTCCAAAGATGATATGTGCATTCTATGCTGCCTACTCCACTGCTAAAGGTGCCTCACAAGGGTTGCCTCATGTTATAGCTAATCTGAGAGGATTCCATATTGAGCTTACTAAAGAGACACTTGGAGCCATTATTCATGCTCCAGTTGGTGGAAACCGGATCTACAGTGAAGACCAATGGTGGAATCACTTGTGGATCCCATCTGAAAGTGTTGCAACCTCTCTATTCAAGGAACCCTCCATTAGCACTGATGTCTCTTCCCTAAATATGTTTGGAATATTCCTCTACCATCTGGTTGTCAAGTGCATCATGCCTAGGGCAGGAACATTTGACAAGATCTACTCCACAGACTTCATGGTGATGTACCATTTAAAGCATGGAATTGATTTAAACCTTCCTTTCATCATTCTCAAGCACATGGAGCATGCATTCAATAATGCAAAAGTGTCCGCCTCTCTCCCCTTTGGGATGCTGACCACAAGAATCATGAAACACTTCAAGGTTGACTTGAGCGGCTGTGAGGAGTCCAAGGAGAAACCAATCCTTGTTGCTAAAGCAAATCTCAAGTCCCTTAGTTTGGATGGTAAGTCTATTCCCCCTCCAACCTTTCCAATTGATGTTCCTACTGATATTCCTTCTACTGTGCAAGCATCTTCATCATCTAAGATGTCTGAAACCATAAAAAAGAAGAAGAAGAAGAAGGCTCTGAAGGAAAAAGCCACTGGATCCCAAGTCTGAGCAAGTCTCTTCTGCTCTCACACAACCTGATCCAGAGCCTCTTAGAACTGAAGATACTCACACCACCAGAGAACAGATGGAGTCTCAAGACCATCAGACCCAGTCTCATCCCACCTTACCACATCAGACTCCTACTCCACCTCCATCTCCTAAACAGACAACTCCACCAGCTTCTCCTTCACCAATCACCAAGAATTTAGCTGAAACTCTTGTCACCTTGGATAAGGAAACAACTATCTCAACCCCTGAGGTTATGCAACAACAAAGATCTCCTGCAGTTGAGACTGAGGAAGAAGCACCAGCCTCACAACAGAAGACCCCTGTCCAGTCTCAACCTTCTCACTCATTTCAAACATCACTACCTACACCAGGAAAGTTCTTTGTTGACTCTATCTTTGCCTCTCCTCCACCAAAGTATGATCAGTCTGCACCTCATCCACCTACTCCTCCTACTACGAGTGAACCATCTCTGCCAACCCATCTCTCTAATTCAATCAATACTTTTCTCAATCAACTACAAAAGGAGCAACAGCAACAAGACTTCAACAATAAGCAATAGAGCTCTCACAAGAAGAATCTCAAGGAGCTGAAGAAGCACAAGAAGAGGCAAGAAGCAATTCTGAGTGGGCTGGACACAGTCCTTCAAGCCATGCATGCCTTCAATGATTTTCACAGGAAAATGAATCTGCATCTCTCAAACTTGCCTCCTCTTCCCGAGTTTCCTCAATCTGTGGTTAGGCCACCTTCATCTTCTACTGACTCAACCTCTTCCCCATCTAGCTAGGCTAGTTTCTACTGCACTTTTGATAATGACAAAAGGGGGTGTTGGTTAGGTTCTTGAACCTGATAAGAGTCTTTAGAAGTTAAGTTTTAGATGTGAGCTTAGAAGTTAAGATTTGATAGCATCTTTCTGCTGTTTTGATAAGATGTAATGGCATCTTTGCAAAATTTATTTTTGAGATCTATGAATCTTTTGATTAACTGATGTAATTCCCTGTTTATCAATGAATTATCCTCTTGTATGCATTACTGTTTTAAGTCTTAGCTTATCATTTCTCTGTTAAAGGTTCATAAAGTTTTTGAATTAAAAATCAGTAATAAGAAACTTAGACTCAGGGGGAGTTAAGCTCTTAAAAATGATAAGATCCTCTTAAAAAGAAAATTGCTATAATTCAGGGGGAGTTAAGTCTTAAGACTTAAAAAATTGATTCATACAAAACTGAAACTTCATGGTTTGCCATCATAAAAAAAGGGGGAGACTGTTAAGACAAACTCACTCCTAAGGTTTTTAATGTAGTCAAACCATTAAGTTAAGATGATCACAAAAGCAAAGGTTGAGATGCATCTTGTTATTTATTGATTGTGTGCTCAAGTTGTGTGCAAAAATCCTAGACTTTAAAATTGCAGGTAACATTCAGACAAGAAAGCTCAAGGAACTACTCTTGAAGATTTAAAGCAATAAAAGTCAGAATCAAGGATTGCCAAAGGAAAGATTAAATCAAAAGATGCTAAGCAGATATGAGATCCAGAGTTAGCTTGAGACGCAGACTCAAACTCAGATGCAAGCTCAGACTCAGACTCAGCTTGAGACAAATACTCATACACCCTATTTAGCTGCAGTCAAGAGACTCAGATGCAAGACTACAAAGAAGGATCATGATACAGATGAGATATCAAGTCTAATACAAGGACTCAGATGCAAGAGCTGCCAAGGGTTGAGACTCAGACTCAGCTTAAGAACTCAAAACATAAGAGTCAACAAGAGTCAAAGCAAGGACACTGCACAAGATTACATAAAGCAGTTGCACAGTACCTTTTGGCAGAAGACCTTCTTTCTCCTGCAACGGCTCTTAACGACCACATAACGACTATTTTTTCATTTCAAATAAAAAGCCAAAGACCAACAGTGAAAGAGAGAGACTACGTTGCACATTGAATACATTCTGCATCTCATCATCCATCTCAAGTCAATCTCATCTCAGATCCCATCTCAATTTGAGATCATTTAGTAGTCTTACTCATTCTCTCTTTTAGACCTTAAATCTCTATCCCTATAAGAGAGAAGATTTACCTAGTTGTACTCACTGTCTATTCATACACTATATGTTGTAAGCTAGAAACTATCAAAACTTCCCAAACTATTGTAACCAGTCTCAACTGAGATAAGAAAGAGCCTAGTTTCAGTGTGAGTGTGAGCGTCCGGAAGAGGCTGTAAGAATACTTGTAACTCAGCCAAGGTAGGGGTGCCTAAGCTTGGTGTGAGAGACGTCCTGAAGAGGCTGTAAGAATACTTGTAATTGAAAAGGTTGTCAATAGTGGAAATCTCACAAGTTGTGAAGACTGGACGTAGCCCAAGGTGTGGGTGAACTAGGATAAGATCAGTGTGTATCTCTCCTCCCTATCTCCTTATTTACATTGCACAATTTATATCTGAAAGTTAATTATCAAATTAAATTAACTCTTTTCAGAAGAAGTCAAATTTATTTTTAAATTAAGAATTTGTCTCTTTGAAAATTATTGACATTGAACTTGAAGACAGCATCTCAGCCTAATCCATCTGAGCATCGAAGTTATCTAACTTGAGAACAAGTCTCAACTTGAGTTTAAGATTGTGATTTCATGAACAAATTTTTAAAAAAAGTCTCTATTCAACCCCCATTCTAGAGACATCCAGCCAACTTCAATCCAAACACATGAAAGTAAGAATTAGAAGGCTTTCTCCCTTATCATAATTCATAAGGAGTTTTATTTAGGATCTTCCTTATAGTAACTCTGTTGATGAAGTAGCAAGAGGTATTCACAGTCTCTGCCCAAAAGTATTTCTCAACTCCAGAGTCACATAACAAAGTCCTTGCCATCTCTTGGAGAGTTATATTCTTTCTTTCAACTACACCATTTTGTTGGGGTGTTCTTGGACAAGAGAAGTTGTGAGTTATGCCATTTTTATCAAAAAAGTTTTTGAATTTAGCATTCTCAACTTATCCTCCTTGATCACTTCATACAGTACCAATTTCATATCCTTTCTCAGATTGGACCTTTTTACAAAATATTTTGAAATTTTCATAGGATTCATCCTTCTAAGATAGGAATAGAACCCAAGTAAATCTTGAAAAGTCATCCAGTATTACAAATCCATATTTTTTACCACTAAGACTGGCAGTCTTAGTAGGTCCAAATAAATCAATGTGGAGCATTTTGGTGGGTTTCTGGCAAGTGAACCAAAAATCCAGTAGTATAATAGTAAGAAGAGTTATCGTATCCACAGGGAACAGTCAATTCGTGTATAGTCGTGATCTATTTATCAAGGGAAAACAACGGATTTATGAGAGTATTTTGTGCGAAAAATATAAATTGCAAATTAATAATCAATAGAAATAGAAAGGAAGATTAGAGACACTTTACTTGGATTAGGATTGGACTTCATATCATCACACCCTTCGTGCATGTAAAAACTATCTATTATTTTAGGTTTACTCTATAATACTGTAGACAAACTATATTGCTAAGACCCCGAGTTACCAGCGGCCTCACACACTCAAAGGTAATCCATGCGGGCTCTCCCAGGCGACAGACTTACCCTCGACTTATTTTTCTTTCTTTTATTCCGTTTGTAAAAGAACTAATTGATAAACGAGGCCTACTCCTCTGGACGCACCTTCGCTAGAGTACTGTCACTACCCATCACTCATTCGAATACATCCACGTTATCGCTTCCTGGATTGACAATCAACTAATCCTTTACTATTGGTAATTTAATAATCATGCCTATCCTGTAGACGCCCTTCATTAGAGTACTCACACTACCCATCAATCACTAGCAACGCCCATGTTTCAGTTCACTGGCTACCGAGTCCTCTTATTCACTCAGAGAATGGGTTTCTTCAGAATCCGCTCCCCCATCCTCAATCCTAGTCGAAACTAGCCTATAACTCTGGCGCAAGCGCGGAAGTTAGGAATTAAGCACAGAATAAGATTACCAATATTATAGACAAAGAGCTCATGAAATAATAATATAGAGTTTACATATACTTGGCGATAGAATCAATTACATCCAATCCTAATGGAGAGTTAACTACACAAGGTAGCCATACAAACCACCGAAGATGCTGTCACCATCTTCAATCCTTGTGAAGCGCTCCTCCTCTCCTATTCTAAAATTAGCTCTGGTGCATTATCACTGAAATATAACTGAATTACAATAATCGTGCACACCTTGATCTGGTGCAATGAGGTCCTATTTATAGGCTAAGGAAAGACAAAGAAAATTGGGGAGAAATCTATCTAAAAACGGCAACAGGGCAAGAATCTTCGTAACTTGCGCTTTACCCTGCGCTACAGCGCAGGTTGTAGCGCAGGATCCAGAGAGTTGCGCTTCACCCTGCGCTACAGCGCAGGTTGAAGCGCAGAATGCGTCCTGCAGCTTCAATCTTTCTCTTTTTAACTTGATCTCTCCCCGAGACTGGTTTTGGTCGATTTGTCTTTCCTTGTTTCCCTTTTCTTAATGAAATCTTGCATTTATTGAGCATCTTGGATTTAATTGGGAAGGTTGTCTGCAGAATCCTTGTTTAATTGGCAGTGATATCTTCATTAATTTCTCTCAAATAATCTTCAAATATTCATTATTGCCTTCAATTAAATTTCAAATCTTGCAGATATCTCCCTTATTTAATGCCATCTTTCCTTCAAATCAAATCCTTGCAAAATTCTGCAAAAATCAGCAATATTTCTATCAAAATAGCATCAAATTCAAATCCAAGATTAACAAATACAATTTATCTAATATTTAATAAAAAGGGATTAAACTGGGCAAAAATACCATTTTATCCTTGATAAGTGAACTAAAAAGTGCTCTAATTTATCAACTAATTTTCACTTATCACATTTCAAGAGGTCTGGTGGTACTGACACGAGTCTTAGGTTTGAAACTAGACTTAGTATGTTTGCTTCTTATGCAAGACTCACAGACCATGTCTTTGTCAAACTTGATCTTAGGTAATCCCTTGACAAGAGACTGGCTTGCAAGCTGACCTATGTTTCTCATGTTAATATGTCCAATTCTCTTGTGCCAAAGCCATTTCTCATTGTCATGAGACACGAGACAGGTGAGATCAGATAGATTCTCAAGTGAGACTAAATAAAGATTTTTGTTTCATTTTCCAGAAAAAATAGTTTTCCCAGTCTTAGAGTCTATGATCTCACAAAAAGTAGGTTGAAAATTAACATGATAACCATTGTCACATAATTGGCTTATACTAAGAAGATTGTGTTTCAAACCTTCAACAAAATATATATTCTCAATCTAAGCTGAGTTTGTCTTACCAATTTTACCGATTCCCTTAATCTGAGCTTTACTGTTGTCTCCAAATGAGACAACTCTAGAAGCTTTCTCTTCAAGTGTTGAGAACTTGCTTTTGTCTCCTGTCATGTGCCTTGAGCACCCACTATCTAGCACCCATAGAGTCTTTGCTCTTGCTGCTGCCAGGCAAGTCTGCAACACATTGAGATTTTGCTTTAGGTACCCACTTGTATTTGGGTCCTATATGGTTAGATACCTTCCTCTTAACTGCTACTTGTCTCATGTAGAAACCTGAGGTCTTATGGCCAAACTTACTACAACATGAACATCTTTCTTTACGTTTCTTTGCTGGAATGAAGAAATTCTTATACCACACTTCATTGGTAGGCTTGTCATAGCCTAATCCAGCTTTGTCTCAAGGTTTTTGGTGCCTTTTACAAATTTATCCCGATCATCTATGAGAGTTCTATTTTGACACTTAAGTTTTTTATTTTCTTCAAACAATTTCTTTGATTCCAGCTCAGCTTGAGCTTGAGTATGAACTTTGATACGTTCAGACAGTTTCATGTGAGATAACATGATACTGGCATTTTTGTGATTCAAAACTTCATTTTCTTTTTCAAGAAATTTGATCTTTTCCAAAGTTGTGTTGAGCTTAGATTTTAATAAGGAACTTTTTGAAGCCAGAAGATTTGAATCATAAAGAAGGTTCTCAAAAGCTGACTTAAGCTCGTTAAAAGAAAGATCAGAGTCAGACTCATATACCTCTTCATCTGAGGAGTCACCATCAGCCATTAAACATAAATTGGCTAACTCATCATATTGGCTTTCTTCCTCCTCTGTGTCATCCCAGGTAGCCATCATTGCTTTCTTTCTAGGACTCTTATTTGTGTCTTTTCTTAGTTGAGGACACTCAGCTTTGATGTGTCCTGGCTTGTTACATTTGAAGCATATGATTTGTCCCTTCTTGTCAAACTTAAGCTCATTTATTCTAGAGGGAAATCTTCTTCTTCCACTTCCTCTAGACTTCCACATTTGTCTGATTCTTCGTGAGATAAAGGCTATCTCATCATCCATCTCAATCTCATCATCATCTTCACATTCTTTACAATCTGTATCATGAGAAGAGTTTAGTGAAACTTGATGAGATGAGCTTACCTTTTTACCTTTGGAGTTACTGGAGGAGGCTTTCAGGGCAATGGTTTTAGGTCGTCTGATGAGATCTTCTTCCATCAGCTCTTGCTCATGTACTTTGAGTGAACCAAGTAGTCCATCCAGTCTGAGTGTACTCAAATCCTTGGCTTCTTGTATGGCAGTGACTTTGGGCCTCCACGGCTTAGGTAGGCTTCTGAGGTTTTTTCTTACCATATCTTAATTTGAATAGGTTCTTCCCAAAGATTTAAGGTCATTTGTGATGACTGTGAAGCGCATCACCATGTCCTCAATTCCTTCGTATTCATTCATTTTGAAGAGTTCATATTGTCTTACCAATATGTTGATCTTAGCCTATTTTACTTGGTTTGTTCCTTCATGCTCAATCTCAAGTGCATCCTATATTTCCTTGGCTGATACACAGTCAGCTACTTTGTCATACTCACTCCAGCTCAGTGCGCAAGTAAGTAAATATTTAGCTCTTGAGTTGAGTACGTATCTGCTCTTCTTAGCTTAAGCCCATGTTTCCCTAGGCTTAGCTGCTCCCAAACCAGGTTCATCAGTAATATAGGGCATATAACGACCTACCTCAATGATCTCCTAGAGATCAGCATATTGAGACTTAATGAAAAAGTCTCATCCTGTCCTTCCAGTAGTAATAATCTGACCCATCAAAGGCAAGAGGCCTGTTGGTGGATGCTCCTTTAGGAATGAAGAGACTTGAGCTTGGTCCAGCCATGGATCTTGTCCTCTTCACACGTAGGTGTGCTCAACCCCAAGAGGCCGACCTCTAATATCAACTGAAGTTTGCTGAATGTCTCTAGAAGGGGGGTTAAATAGAGACTTGTTAAAGTTAATTCTTGAAAAAGCTTAAGACCAAACTGAGCTTGAGAAAGGTTGGAGGGTGAGGTCCTTGGCCTGGATCTCCTTTCTTCAAGCTCAGCAGCTTGGAGTCTCAGATTTGTATTAAACACAAACAAATTAGTGAAGCTCAGATTATAATTACTGAGAATGTATAAAACTTAGTTTTAACAATTCTGTTGTTTTTTAAGATTAAGTTAAGTTCCATTTATTGACTAAGTTTAACTTAAGCTTCAGAGAATCACAAAGCAATTATAAGTGAGCAGGGAAGAGAGAAGAGATGCACAAAGAGTTATCCCGGTTCACCCACTCCTTGGGCTACGTCCAGTTCTCACAACTTTGTGAGATTTTCACTATGACAACCTTGTCAAATACAAGTAATCTTTCTGCCTCTTCAGGCTCACCCTCACACCAAGCTTAGGCTCCTCCTAACCTAGCTGAGATCCAAGTATTCTTTATCTTACCTCTTCAGGCTCTTACGCTACTCACACTGAGTCTAGGATCCTCCTAACTCAGCTGAGACTATTACAAAGATGGAATAGAGATGATGTTTTATTAGCTTAGACTATGTTCAAAGTACGAATATACAGTGAGCTCGGCTAGGTGTTTCTCTTTCTAAGAGTTACAAGCAAATGATGAAAATGTGAAAGAGAATATATGAGATAGACTTAAGATCTACTCAAGTATAGTTGAGATTGAGTTGAGCTTGACTTGAGATTCAGTTGAGACGGATATGTTAGAGAATATTCAATGATGTCTCATCCAGTGCTTTGACTTGAAATCCATCTTTTATAGCAAATGAGACTAGCTGTTAATAGCCGTTGGAAGAGAGAGACTTTGTTTTTCACTTTTCTGACAGAGGCTCAGGTCTTCTCTGATGTGCGCTACAGCACTTGCAGTGTACTTACATTGACTTTACTTTTAACCTCTTGAGTTTGTGTCTGAAGCTGAGTCTCCGTCTGAGTCTTGATAAGTGTTAAAATTACCTAAATTTCCAGATAAATTATAGCACTTATTGATGATGAATTGTTGAATTTATATCCCAATTTCACCATTCTTAGCTTAAATTGCAGCTTTTGTATTTATTGGAATCAAATCTGAATTTGATGCTATTTTGATAAAGAATCTGTTGATTTTTACAGATAAAAAGCTAAGTTACGAATGAAGCATCAAGAAAGCAGTGAGCAAGGACAGGAACAACATAGAACAAGCTTCAAAAGAGGACAAATCAGGAGAACCGGTTGCTGTTTCCTGCGCTGAGCGCAGGAAACGTAACCTAATTTTTAATGGGCTGCAATCAGAGTCTCAAAAGCCCATCAGAATAGTTTATAAAGTGACTTTTAGGGATTCAGACGACAGACAGAGACGTACAGAGTTTTGAGAAGATTTGGAGTTGGAGAAAAGTGTGACAGTCTCTAGTTGGTTTGTAATGGCTACCATGAGTAACTAAACTTCCTATTAGGATTGAACGTAGTCGATTCAATCCCTAATTGTTTTTTGGATCACTGATTATCTAGGAATTTCTATTTTTATAATATCGGTGTTTTTATTTTGTTCTTAATGCTTAGATTTCATTTTTGTATTGGAGTTATGATATGATTTATTGAATTTGCTAGGAAGCGGTTTTCTAAGTCATGTGCGAATTCTTGAATGCCTAGGGATAGGGTTCTTGAATTATGATTTGGGTAAAAACATTTGATAGGTTGAATACCTACGAATAGGGTGCAATTTATTGATAGATATTAACAATTGATCTTAAAGCTAGGCAATTTGTTAAACAGCCAAGGGATTGGTGTTTAGCAAATTGTTCTAAGAATTTCATACTTGAGGGATCTTTGTGAATGAATTTTATTTAGGCTTCAATATTTGTAATTATGATTTCCTAGTTATCATTGGTTTTTAAATTACAATATGGGTGCGATAGACGAAGTTCAATCCTAGTTTCCTTAATTTGCTCAATCTTATCCATATTCTCTTTGTCTTAGTTTTTATTTTATTTACTATTATAATCTTCACAAACAACTATTCAAAATTTCTCTTACTCAGTAAGTGTGAACACTGAGAATTTAAATTGTACCATTCCTCGTGGGTACGACAACCCATCTCTTACTATTATACTGCTGTTATATTGGTACGCTTGCCAAGATCCCAACAAGTATTTTTAGCGCCGTTGCCGGGGAACGGTGTCTCAATTTAGATTCTTAGTACATTCTTATTGAGTTGTGAATATTTTTTATTTTTTTTATTTTTTTCATTTTTCATTTTTTTATTTTTTTATAATTAATTTTTTTTATTTTTATTTTAATTGTATTCCTCTCTCCTTAACTAACTCTTGCTCTAGTGTTTGTGATTTATGCTCTTGAGAGGTCAGGTGTCTAAAGAATTATTGAAATTCGATCCTGAAATAGAAAAGATATTAAGAAGGAACAGGAGCAAAAACAGGAAGAAAAGGTAAGAGCGAGCTCAAGGAGACAATCTCAACACTCTCTGTCCAACCACCCAAGAAGAAATAAAAGCTGAAAATATGGCTGACGAGCGAGTAGACCTTCCTCTGCCTCCACCAAGGACATTGGGAGAATATGCCATGCAACAAGGGCCATGTTATTTCTCAAGCATAGTTATACCTGCTGATAAGTGCCAATTATATGATATATTCTTATATTTTTACTGCACTTATCAAGGGTAAAATAGTAATTTATGCCCCAAAATAATCCATTTTTATTAATAATTGTAATAATTGTGTTTATTTAAATTGAATTTGAATTTGATGCTATTTTAATATAAAATCTGTTAATATTGCAGATTTATGGGAAAGATTTGAATGAGCAAAGAAGATAGCATTAATTGAGGAAAGGATCTGCAGATTTGAAGTTTGAATTAGAGCAAATAAAGATAAGATCAGCTGCCATTCAGACAAAGATTTTGCAGATAACTTCTTCAATTTAAATTCAAAGTCAAGATAAACACAAAATCAATCCAGAAAGAGGGAAACAAGGAAAGCCAAGCAGATAAGGATAAGATCAGGAAGAGATCAAGCTGTTAAAAGAAGAAACAGAATAATATGTTACGCGATCCACATTAGCGCAAGTGAAGCGCAACTATCAGAATCACTTTCTATTTCCTGCGCTGAGCGCAGGTGAAGTGCAGCTGCACAGATTTGCTTTTTAGATCTGTTTTCAAAATAGATTCCTTCCAGATTTAAGATAGCTTTCTTTGGTCTATAAATTGGACCTTTTGTAGAGAGTCTGGGAGTTAGCAGAGTAGAGTTTAAGGCTCAAGTTCAGAGGAGACCCCGAAGGGCTGCCGAGATAGCAACGCGAGGATTGAAGAAAAACGTGACAGTTTCTTCATTGGTCTGTTTGGCTACCATGCATAGCTAAACTCTCCAGTAGGATTGAAAGTAGTTGATTCAATCCCCACATGTATGTGAATTCTCTTTATTAATTATGAATCCTTATTCCATGATATCAATACTTTTATACTTCACTTAATGCGTAGCTTCCGCCTTTGTGTCAGAGTTATAGGTTAGTTTTATAGGATGTATGTGTGACAGATGGTTCTATAAGATTAACAGGGAGTTTGGGGGAGCCGATACTTAGGAAATTTAAATTCTGATTGGTAAAAGTACTCATAGTAATCGCTATAGGAATATAGGGGGAATCGATGATTGAAGAATTGGAATGTGACGGCCTCTTCATAGTAGTCCCTATAGGAATATACGTTGAATTGATAGTGTTAACGAACGGAAAATTAGAACAATCAAGCCGGGGTAATTTGTCGCCTGGGAGAACCCGCATGGATTATCTTCGAGTATTTTACTATCTGGTAACTCGGGGTAAAATAATATAGTTTGGCTAGGATATCATAGAAATATATTCTTAATTAACATTGAGGTTCACATATGTAAGGGGTGCGATGATACGAAGTTCAATCCTGATCCAAGTAACGCTATCTTACTCTATCTCTACTAACCCTTTTACTTTATGCAATTTACTTTCCGCACAACAATCATCAAATACCGTTTCTCACTTGATAGTCTGATCACTAATAAATACGAAGTGAACCGTTCCCTGTGGATACGATAAATCATACTTACTATTATACTGCTGAGGTTTTGGTACACTTGCCTAAATCCCATCACCTGCCACTGCCAAATCTTTGGAGATGAAGCCAGCATTCCTGAGTTTAATTAGTGTTCATCAATTCACAGGATTGGATCATGAGGATCCTCACACTCATCTTTCTACCTTTTATGAATTGATTGGTACTATGGGTTTTGAGGAAGGTGATATGGAATCTGTTTACTTACGTTTATTCCCTTTCTCTTTGATAGGTAAAGCTAAGGAATGGTTGAAATCTCACCCCAATCAGAGTCTGACTAGCTGGAGCATTGTGGAAGAAAAATTTCTCAACCGATTCTTCCCACAATTAAGATATATCATGGCCAAGTTAGACATCTCTACATTCAGGCAGGAATCTGAGGAACCGTTTTGTGAAGCTTGGGAGAGATTTAAATCATTGATGAGAAGATGACCTAACCACAGATTTGAGGACATTGCTCAACTTAACATTTTCTGCAATAGTCTCAAACCCGAACCAAGATGATATTGGATGCTGCAGTGTAAAGTCTATTAATCAGTTTGAGCATTCAAACTTGACTCAAAGACTTAATATCCTTTAGTTTTAATGATTAACAAATAAGAGTATATAAAGAACATATAAGAACATAATAAGAACAAATAAGATTATATAAACAGATTCTACTGAAAAAGGTATTGGTTTGTTGATTGTGTTTCAGGTTGAAATATTCATTAGAAGAAGAAGAAGATTTGATGAACAGAATCAGAATCAGAAGATCAGGATCAGAAGAACAAATGCATGATTTAATATAAAGGTTGTCTGAAGTAAAGCAACTCGTCTGAAGCGTAGAAGGTGTCTGAAGTAAAGCAACTCATCTGAAGTGCAGAAGCTATCTGAAGTAAGCAACTCGTCTGAAGCATAGAAGCTGTCTGAAGAACGCAACTCGTCTGAAGTGTTGAAGCTGTCTAAGGAATGCAACTCATCTGAAGTGTTGAAGTTGTCTGAAGTGCGCAAGCCGTCTGAAGACGTGAAGACCATCTGAAGACGTGAAGACCGTCTGAAGACATGAAAACCGTCTGAGGACATGAAGACCATCTGAAGACGTGAAGACCATCTGAAGACGTGAAGACTGTATGAAGAAGTGAAGACTATCTGAAGAAGCCTACAAACAGAATCAAGAATTTATCTCTTGAAGACGTTGCTAAAGTGTAAAGCACGCTCTACCAAAATGGAGTACACTTATTTCAGTATAAAAGCTAAACATGCTTTTATGCCTCGATCAAAGTCTTGCACAAATAAGGAAACTCTGCAAAGACTTTCTGCAACGCCTGTTGCACCTGCAACAAAAGGCATTTTTGTGTGCGCAGACCTACTTCATCTGCACCTGCACCTGCTGGCTGCCCAGAACTGATCAGAAGACTGAGTAAAAGCAACCAGAAAGAGGTTTTAATAAAACATATTAAAATTCAACATCTTTATTCATCTATATCTCATAAGAAGAAAATGCAAAGAGGAACAGAGCAGCAATCGTCTGAAGAAAAGAAGAAATATATTATCTGAAGAAAAGAGCTTATTGAAAGCATCTCAAGCTGGAGAATTAACATAAGCTTGAAACAATTATATAAGATGAGCACATGTTGAAGCTGATAAAATTACAATGAGATAAAAGCAAGCATTTGAGTATATGTGAAGAAATTAATTGTCTGAACATATAAACTCTCTAAGTGCATGGAACAGATTTCAACATTGAAGAAATCAATACAGAAGCTAAGACTATATGATTCAACGACTATAATATCATATGTCTTTATTCAAAGAAGAAACTGCAACAACAGCTATTCGACAAGACACTTCATTCAAAAAAGAAAGAAGAAATGGTGTCAGGAAGCAAACAGAAAAGGAGCATATACAAAATAAGCAAAAGGACAAATCCAACAGATATCTCTTCATATACACTCCTAAGAAAAGCAGAAGAAATCAGAAGATAGCTGAAGAAAAGCAAAAGGAAATCAAGAGAGAGAACATGCAAAATAATATCAAGAAAATCTCTCTAAAGAGCTCATCTACAGAAGTGTCAGAACAGGACTGTCTGAACACTTATTTGCTTAAGAAGAAGCAACCGTTTGAGACTGTACTCGTGATGTCTGGAGAGACTGTACTCGTGGTGTTTGGAGAGACTGTACTCGTGATGTCTTGAGAGACTGTACTCGGTTGATCCTGGAGAGGCTTGCCTGAAAAAGAATACTGCATGAGTTTCCTGGAGAGGCAGTTGAAAATGAAAGAATACTCATTGTTTAGCCTGAAGAGGCTGTGAATAATACTTGTATCTATGGATTCAGATAGTGGAAAATCCAGTGGTGGTTTGCCTCTGGGACTGGATGTAGCTCACGGGTTTGTGGGTGAACCAGGATAAATTTTGTGCCTAAGTTCTCTTTCCCTTAATCTCTTTATTTACAGTTTTCATATTTATGTTGGGGATTGAAAAGTATTTCCATAATAAATTTAACACAGCGATTTCAATAAAAGAAGTTTTAAAACAAATATAACATAAAACATCTCTTATGTCGTCTGAAGCATTACAAAGAATGTTCCTTGAAGAACTTCTGAAATAATTCTCTGAAGTGAGTCTGGAAAGAGCTCAGTTTAGAAATCGGGAACAGACTTCAGACAACCTCTAGTCATCTGAATTATTTCAGAAACCGTTCTGAAAATACTCTTTGTAATAATCTTCAGAAGATACTTTGAGAAGCCTCTGTTTAAAACAATCTTAAGCTTTAGAAGAAACTCTGTTTTTCTTATCTTCTGCACGCTTTAATTATCTCTGATCTTAAGACTTGTTTTGAACATTGTTCATCTTCATGATTTAAATTAAAGATTTCCAAAACCAATCAAAAAGCTTAAAACACTATTCAACCCCCCTTTCTAGTGTTTCCTGTGGTTTTAACAATTGGTATCAGAGCTCACCTTCGGGTTGAGCATCTAACAAATGCTGAAGGAGTAGATCCTCAGAAGATGGAAATCTCACCATGCTGAAGCAACTCTGAAGAATGATAATGAGAAAAGAAAATCATTTTTCTTAAAACTCATTATTCATACAAGGCATCCTTCAGAAGGAAGTAAATGGAAAAGGAAAGCGTATCTATCTCTAGATCACAAACGGGTAACACCTTTCCTATCTTTATTTAAATTTAAATTTAAAGTATAGTTACTTATCTGTTGTGTGTTTTATGGAAATTATTTAGTAAATATGAAAATGTGTTGCATGATCTGTTTGATTGAAATCGTTATAATATAATTGTGTAATTGCATGCTAAGTGTTCTACATGTATTTTGCCTGATATTTATAATTTGGTTCATGTATAAAGTTATTGCATATTTTTTAGTGTTTGTTTAAATAAGACGAACAGTCACGAATGTCCAATATTTTCTGCATAAATATATGTGTGATCATTAATTGCTGCATGTAATCTGTGTCATATGTATCATATGTGAAAAAGACGAAGAGTCGTGTGTGTTAGTCATAATTGTTGTTGAACATATGAAATGACACGATGTGAATCATTGCATCATTAAACGGTTTCTCTCAACCGGAACGATGCACTATTTCCCACACCGGCTCAGTGCACAACCGCCACTTCATAAATGCTTGAAGCACAACTCTCCATAACTGGTTAGTGGATGTAACCGTCACCTCTCATGAAATGAAGCGATGCTTGACTGCCTATTTAAGGAGTGGAAGGTCATTGGAAGGAATTCACAAGTAATCAATCTTCTGAAAGAAAAATTCCTTACCAAATTCTCTATATCTATCTCAATGGCATCAATATCTGCAATCTCATACGTCCAAAGTTCATGCAAGTACGATGAAAGAATTGTCCCCACAAGAGGGGTAAGACTTAGTGACTTTGACAAAGGAGAATTCAAAATTTCTGAGTATTTCGAAACTGCTGGTTGGATTCCCTATCTTGAAAAGGCATCATCTCCCTGGCATGAACAGAGTGTTCTGGATTTCTGGAACAATTCAGAAGTGTTCATTGAAGAGACTTGTGGTTTAAACTCTTCTGTAATGGGTATGTCTATCAAGGTGGACTTCAAAGTTCTGAGGGAAGTCATTGATGTTGAAGCAACCGGAGAACAATTTTCTTCAGATTGGGAAATCAATGATAGAGAGAAAGAGATGCATGATCAAATGTTATTTGGTCGCAGAATTCTTGAAATACCAGTATGTTCACAGTTACTGGAAATTCCCAGAATTTTGCTGGCAATTATTAATTGTTGTATTCTTCCTAAAAGGAAAGATGCAGTCATCATCTCCGATATGGAAAGATTCGTGTTGATTCATCTTGTTCAAAGAAAAAGATTAAACCTTCCTAGAATCATCCTCTATCATATGATGAGAAGAAAATTAGAAAAAGTCAAGGATTTTCCTCATACTACATTGATAATGAAAATCCTACAACATGAAGGATTTCCTATTGAAAGACTCTTTGATCAAGACTCCTCATCCTCTTTCACTATGAGCGAATATGAGCAAATCAAGGAAATAACAACTGAGAAAATTAAAGGTCATATTCACATTGACAATACTTCCTCACCATGTAAGAACAAAGAGGATTCATCTGGCTCTTCAAAAGAAATATTCAGAAAATGCAAATTAAGGAGATTGGAAGAACGTATTGGACGATTGGAAGACACACTCAAGTTTTATCAAAGAGAGTTGACAATGCTGAAAGAACAAAAGGAGAAAGCCAGTGCAAACGAGAACCAATCTAATGATCAATGATAAACTTGTGCTTTGTTTCAGAGTCTTTGTATTTATGTCTTTTATAAGTTTAATATTCTGTTCTGCTTAATTTCTTTGTCTTCTATTTTTTTTTTGTGTGTTTCTAATTGTGCATAGTTAGTCATATCATTAACATAATTCTTTCTCAACCAGATAACAAATAGTATCCCTAAAAGATAAAACATCTAAATTAAATTAAAGGTAGTATTAAAATGTGTACTCTAAGATAAATTTGATAAGAGAATTAAAATAAATTAACTTTCTAAAATAATTTGGTAAAATATAATCTGCAACCTAAAACATTTAATTCAATAATTAACAAACTTATTTAAGATATACCAGGTGCTACTAAAAGGTATTTTTAGTTTGTGTATATTTCAGATAACAGGTTTTTGAGAATAATCTCAAGAAGACCTTCAGAATAAAATACCTTCTGAACGTATAAATCAAAGTAACATCATCTAAAAGGATGAGTAGTGTGATGACATCTCGATTGTTTGAACCTGTTCAGAAAGTTCGAAATGAACTCACTGAAATTGTGGGTCAACAATGTTTAGATGATTAACACTCTATGCACCAAACCTACCTCTACGATTGAAAAGATAATTTTGACTTAGTAACATCTCTACTTTCTGAACCTGTTCAGAAGGCTCTCGGTGAACCTCCTGAAATTGTGGGTCAGGAATGTTAAAGTAATGGAAACTCAAGTCATTAAAGTCTATTTCAATCCTTGAGGGACAGGTCAAGATGATTGTTCAAAAGAATCTCTTGAAGCACATACTGGATCTTGCAGATATCAAGCAACCCAAGAAAAGGAAAAATTTTTAGAGAAACGTGAAATGGCAGAAAAGCTTTCTTCCATCCAGAGAATAATGAGGAAATCTAATGGTAACCTTTGGTAACATCTCTTCACCTTAAAACTTAAATATCTGTGAAAAATTGTTCTCTAGTAAAAGATTTTTAATCAACAAATAAAATTTTAATTAATGATTAAAAACTTAAAAGACTCAACATATTAAAAGCTTCTCAGATAATAATAATCATAAAATCCTTTGCTCTGATACCATAAAAATCTGTTTTTAAATATTTTCTTCTTAAATGTTTTCTCATATGTTCTATTCTATTTTTTTTCTTTCTTTTCTGTTTCTAAAAGGGGGGAGAAATATAATCAGTAAAGATATACGGCTAAAAATAATTGATAAAAGTAAATGAACTTAAAATAGGGGGAGAAATATATAAAACTATGAACGGGGAATATATAAAACTCACAAAATATATGAAACTCAACAATATGAAACTATGAACCTTTTTAATTAATGACAAAAGGGGGAGAAATATAAAACTCACAAAATGATGTTAATATTGTATGTACTGTAAAAATATAAAAGGGGAGAAATATAAAAATAGGGGGAGAAATATACAAATAACAAAATGGTGTATGTAACAGGTAACTAGAAAGTCAGAAAATAACAACTGTCATAACTGAAAGTATAACAGTAAAAATAACTTATGATAACAATTGATATATGTAATAATAGTGTAAATATATAACAATCGGTATCTGTGATAAGTCAACAATATGTGGTAATATTAGTTTTCAATGAATAACAAACAATAATAATTGGTATCTAAAAAGATTAACATCTGATTAATAATTGGTATCTAAAGATTAACATCTAGTTTCTAAAGGATAAGATAACAAAATGTATCTAATCTTGTTAGTATTTAGAATAATAACAATTGGCAACATTTAACAAACTAAAGAATAAATGTTCTTCTCAGGGGGAGTATTATAGATAAGGGAGCCTTCTATATACTTAACCATCTTTCCTTAAAACATTTTGTAAGTTATACATATCTTATTTGTCATCATTAAAAAGGGGGAGATTGTGAAGTCTATTAATCAATTTGAGCATTCAAACTTGACTCAAAGACTTAATATCCTTTAGTTTTAATGATTAACAAATAAGAGTATATAAAGAACATATAAGAACATAATAAGAACAAATAAGATTATATAAACAGATTCTACTAAGAAAGGTATTGGTTTGTTGATTGTGTTTCAGGTTGAAATATTCATTAGAAGAAGAAGAAGAAGATTTGATGAACAGAATCAGAATCAGAAGATCAGGATCAGAAGAACAAATGCATGATTTAATATAAAGGTTGTCTGAAGTAAAGCAACTCGTCTGAAGCGTAGAAGGTGTCTGAAGTAAAGCAAATCGTCTGAAGTACAGAAGCTGTCTAAAGTAAGCAACTCGTCTGAAGCATAGAAGTTGTCTGAAGAATGCAACTCGTCTGAAGTGTTGAAGTTGTCTAAGGAACGCAACTCATCTGAAGTGCTGAAGCTGTCTGAAGTGCGCAAGCCGTCTGAAGACGTGAAGACCATCTGAAGACGTGAAAACCGTCTGAAGACATGAAGACCGTCTGAGGACATGAAGACCATCTAAAGACGTGAAGACCATCTGAAGACGTGAAGACCATCTGAAGACGTGAAGACCGTATGAAGACGTGAAGACTATCTGAAAAAGCCTACAAACAGAATCAAGAATTTATCTCTTGAAGACGTTGCTAAAGTGTAAAGTACGCTCTACCAAAATGGAGTACACTTATTTCAGTATAAAAGCTAAACATGCTTTTATGCCTCGATCAAAGTCTTGCACAAATAAGGAAACTCTGCAAAGACTTTCTACAACGCCTGGTGCACCTGCAACAAAAGGCATTTTGTGTGCGCAGACCTACTGCATCTGCACCTGTACCTGCTGGCTGCCCAGAACTGATCAGAAGACTGAGTAAAAGCAACCAGAAAGATGTTTGAATAAAACATATTAAAATTCAACATCTTTATTCATCTATATCTCAGAAGAAGAAAATTCAAAGAAGAACAGAGCAGCAATCGTTTGAAGAAAAGAAGAAATATATTATCTGGAGAAAGGAGCTTATTGAAAGCATCTCATGCTGGAGAATTAACATAAGCTTGAAACAATTATATAAGATGTGCACATGTTGAAGCTAATAAAATTACAATGAGATAAAAGCAAGCATTTGAGTATATGTGAAGAAATTAATTGTCTGAACATATAAACTCTCTAAGTGCATGGAACAGATTTCAACATTGAAGAAATCAATACAGAAGCTAAGACTATATGATTCAACGACTATAATATCATATGTCTTTATTCAAAGAAGAAACTGCAACAACAGTTATTCGACAAGACACCTCATTCAAAGAAGAAAGAAGAAATGGTGTCAGGAAGCAAACAGAAAAAGGAGCATATACAAAATAAGCAAAAGGACAAATCCAACGGATATCTCTTCATATACACTCCTAAGAAAAGCAGAAGAAATCAGAAGACAGCTGAAGAAAAGCAAAAGGAAATCAAGAGAGAGAACATGCAAAATAATATCAAGAAAATCTCTCTAAAGAGCTCATCTACAGAAGTGTCAGAACAGGACTGTCTGAACACTTATTTGCTTAAGAAGAAGCAACCGTTTGAGACACTATTACATAACGGCTATATGAGCCACATCATCAACATCTCAACAGTATTATGAATCATCTTCAAACGACTATATTCCAACAGAACATATAAATAGCCTCAAGATTGAATTTGAAGATGTTGAGAAAGTTGGAAAAAGAATCAACCATGTTGCTGACCCATTGGTCAGTTAGTCAAAGATTGTTCGGAAGAACAACCAACCAAGCTGGCCAAAATGACAATGAACTAATAATGGTTTGAAGCCACGAATGTACCTTGGTTATTCCAATGATACGGGTGAGAATGTAGCCCATGGAAACCAATGGTTGGAGAACAAGGCTGGAGCTTAAAATCAGTATCTACCTAGCCAATTCTCAGAGGATGTTATTCCTCACATCAGAGACAGGGATTGTACTTAAACTTATATACTTGTATCACTGTCTTAACCTTGTACTTAGAATTCATTCATTGTATCCTGAGTAGTACTCAGTTAACCTCTAGTACAGGAAAAGATTAAGTATATGTTTCGTGGAAACTTAAACTTAGTTTAATTTGTAAACACTTGGATATGTGTCTGAGAGCCTTGAGAGGCCTGGTGGAAGAAAGAATACTTAGTTGCAAAGCCCTGGAGAGGCTAGACTGAAAAAGAATACTGCATAAGTTGCCTGGAGAGGCAGTTGAAAACAAAGGAATACTTGGTGATGTCTGGAGAGACTGTACTCGTGGTGTCTGGAGAGACTGTACTCGTGATGTCTGGAGAGACTGTACCCGTGGTGTCTAGAGAGACTGTACTCGTGATGTCTGGAGAGACTATACTCGTGATGTCTGGAGAGACTGTACTCGGTTGATCCTGGAGAGGCTTGCCTGAAAAAGAATACTGCATGAGTTGCCTGGAGAGGCAGTTGAAAATGAAAGAATACTCATTGTTTAGCCTGAAGAGGCTGTGAATAATACTTGTATCTGTGGATTCAGTTAGTGGAAAATCCAGTGGTGGTTTGCCTCTGGGACTGGATGTAGCTCACGGGTTTGTGGGTGAACCAGGATAAATTTTGTGCCTAAGTTCTCTTTCCCTTAATCTCTTTATTTACAGTTTTCATATTTATGTTGGGGATTGAAAAGTATTTTCATAATAAATTTAACACAGCGATTTCAATAAAAGAAGTTTTAAAACAAATATAACACAAAACATCTCTTATGTCGTCTGAAGCATTACAAAGAATGTTCCTTGAAGAACTTCTGAAATAATTCTCTGAAGTGAGTCTGGAAAGAGCTCAGTTCAGAAATCGGGAACAGACTTCAGACAACCTCTAGTCATCTGAATTATTTCAGAAACCGTTCTGAAAATACTCTTTGTAATAATCTTCAGAAGATACTTTGAGAAGCCTCTGTTTAAAACAATCTTAAGCTTTAGAAGAAACTCTGTTTTTCTTATCTTCCGCACGCTTTAATTATCTCTGATCTTAAGACTTGTTTTGAACATTGTTCATCTTCATGATTTAAATTAAAGATTTCCAAAACCAATCAAAAATCTTAAAACACTATTCAACCCCCCCTTTCTAGTGTTTCCTGTGTTTCTAACATGCAGCAGGTGGCACCATGATGTCAGTGGATGCGGAGCAAGCTACTAGGATCATTGAAGCTTTAGCCTTAACTGATCAGCAAGCTCAGCATGGGAGGCAACCAGTTCAGAGGAAAGGTGTGTTGGAGCTGAGCACTACAGATGCAATATTAGCTCAAAATAAAATCATCACTCAGCAGATAGAGGCACTTACCAAGCAGATGTCTAAGCTTCCTCAACAGTTGCATGCAGTACAGTCAAACCCTGGCCAGTCACCATAATTAACTTGTGATTTTTGCGGAGGTGACCATCCTAATGGCCATTGCTCTTACCAAGCTTACCAAGAAGAGCAAGTTAACTACATGGGAAATCAAGGGAAACCAGCCAATTTTTCCAACAACAACAATTTTGCCAACAATTATTCACAAGGTTGGAGAAATAACCAGGGTAATAATTCTGGTTGGAGACAAGATGTAGGGCCTTCTAATAGGCCAACTCCCTATCAACAGCAACAACAACACTATCCCTCAATACACGACAGAACTTCAAAATTTGAGGATAAACTAGAAAAGTTCATACAAGATTTCGACTTCAATTGGAAGACTATAGAAGCAGCAATCAGAAACTTGACAATTCAAGTGGAGCAATTGTCCAAGCAGTTTTTTTAGCAACAAGAACAATGCAAGTCAATTTCTACCAGGAGTGGTAAAGTAATAGGAAGAGGGATTGGTGATACTCTTATTGCGGAGGATGAAGTTTTAGAAGAGAAAGAAAAGGAGAATAATGAAGAAAAAAATGAGAGTGAGGGAATAGAAGAAAAAAAAATAGTGAGTTTGTAAATATAGAATTAAATAATAAAGAAAAAGAAAAAGAGAGTCACAATAGGAAGAGTGAAAAGGAGAGAGAAGGGAAAGGCACAAGTACCTCAGCTGAAGAGCTTACCATATCCTCAGAATCCCTCCAAGAAAGATAGAGAAAGGCAGTTTGTAAGATTCATGGATATCTTCAAGAGGATGAAAATAAACATTCCATTTGTGGAGGCTATAGGGCAGATGCCAACATATGCCAAGTTTATGAAAGAGCTTCTAACTAAAAAGAGGAGATTTACTGATGAGACAGTGGAGTTAGAGGCAGGATGCAGTGCTATAATTTAGAAATCATTGCCTCAGAAGTCTAAAGATCCTGGAAGCTTTACTATACCAGTCACAATTGGGGCATTACCGGTGGGGAAAGCACTACTAGATTTAGGTGCTAGCATTAATCTAATGTCTTTATCCATGCTGAAGAGGATTGGAGACCTAGAAGTGAAGCCTACAAGGATGACTCTACAACTAGCTGCTAGATCAATGAAATATCCCTATGGGGTAGCAGAAGATGTGTTGGTGAAGGTAGACAAGTTTATGTTCCCAGTTGATTTTGTGGTGATGGATATAGAGGAAGATGCTGAAGTTCCTCTCAAACTGGGAAGACCCTTCATGAAGACTGCCAAAGTCATCATTGATGTAGATGATAGAAATTTGAAGGTTAGGGTACATGATGATGAGGTTACTTTCAATGTCTTTGAAGCAATGCAACACCCCAAAGACAAGTATCAATGTCTTAGGATGGACGAAGTGGATGAAGTTTTTCTAGAAGCTCATAAACAATTGACAAAAGCAAGCCCTTTAGAGAAAGCCTTAATAGGCGATTGTGATGACCTAGAGGGAGAAGATGAGAATGAAGTAGAAGAATATGTGAAGCATCTAGATCAAGCCACAGAAGTCTCATCCAATGAAGAAAAATCTGAAAAATTGAAGCAGGGGGAGAAAACTGAAAGTCAGAAGCTGGAATTAAAGGTATTACCTTCTCACCTTAAATATGTCTATCTTGCTGATGGTGAAAATAAGCCTGTTGTAATAAGTAATGGCCTAACCCCATCCGAGGAGGAGAAATTGATTTCTGTTTTGAAGGCCAATGAGGGTGCAATAGGTTGGACTCTATCTGACCTTAAGGGTATTAGTCCATCTTATTGCATGCACAAGATACACATAGAGGAGTACAAACCAGTGGCACAACCTCAAAGGCGACTGAATCCAACCATGAAGGAAGTGGTAAAGAAAGAGGTGTTGAAACTCTTTGATGCTGGTATGATCTATCCTATCTCTTACAGTGCCTGGGTCAGTCCGGTGCAGGTAGTTCCTAAAAAGGGAGGTATAACTGTAGTTAAAAATGATAAAAATGAATTAATCTCTACTAGGACAGTCACAGGTTGGCGAATGTGTATAGATTATAGGAAATTAAATCAAGCAACTAGAAAAGATCACTTTCCTTTACCTTTTATGGATCAAATGTTAGAAAGGTTAGCAGGGCAAGCTTTTTACTATTTTCTGGATGGTTACTCTGGATATAATCAAATAGCTGTAAATCCAGAAGATCAAGAAAAAACTGTTTTTACTTGTCCTTTTGGTGTTTTTGCTTACAGGAAGATGTCGTTTGGATTATGCAATGCACCAGCAACCTTTCGGAGATGCATGATGGCCATCTTCTCAGATTTGGTGGAAAAGTGCATAGAAGTCTTCAAGGATGACTTCTCAGTTTTTGGAGCCTCATTTGATGGTTGCTTAAAGAACCTGAACACCGTACTGAAGCGGTGTGTTGAAACAAATCTTGTCCTGAACTGGGAGAAGTGTCACTTTATGGTGACTGAAGGCGTAGTGCTGGGCCATAAAATTTTTGCTAAAGGGATTGAGGTGGACAAGGCCAAAGTGGAAGTCATTGAGAAACTGCAACCACCAATAAATGTAAAAGGAATCAGGAGCTTCCTAGGACATGCTGGTTTCTACAGGAGATTTATCAAAGATTTCTCAAAGACGGCAAAACCACTCAGCAATCTTCTTAACAAGGATACACCTTTTAATTTTGATGCTGAATGTTTAACTGCTTTTAACCTGTTTAAACAAAAATTGATTTCGGATCCTGTTATAATTGGCCCTGATTGGAGCTTAAATTTTGAATTAATGTGTGATGCTAGTGATTATGCTATAGGGGCAATTCTAGGACAAAGAAAGTCTAAAGTTTTCCATGCTATACATTATGCTAGTAAAGTTCTTAATGAAGCACAAATTAATTACGCAACTACTGAAAAAGAACTGTTAGCAGTAGTGTATGCATTAGAAAAATTTAGACCTTATTTGATTGGTTCAACTGTCATTGTCTATACTGATCATGCTGCACTCAAATATCTGTTAACTAAATCTGATTATAAACCTAGACTGATCAGATGGATTTTATTGTTGCAGGAATTCGATTTGGTGATCAAAGACAAGAAGGGGAGTGAGAATGTTGTAGCCGATCATCTCTCAAGATTGGTCAACAGGGAAGTGATAAATGCTCAAGCCGAGATGTAAGAAGAATTCCCTGATGAGAAACTTATGATTATACAAGAAAGGCCCTGGTTTGCTGACATGGCTAATTTCAAGGCAGCAGGAGTGATACAAGAAAATTTCAACTGGCATCAAAAGAAGAAATTCCTAAGGGATGCACAGACATATGTGTGGGATGATCCTCACCTTTTCAAGATTGGGGCTGATAACTTATTGAGAAGATGTGCCTCTGAGGAAGAAGGCTAAAGTATCTTGTGGCAGTGTCACAGCTCACCTTATGGAGGACACTTTAATAGTGAAAGGACTGCTGCAAAGGTCCTACAATCTGGATTCTATTGGCCTATTCTATTCAAGGAAGCTCACCACTACATTCAACAGTGTGACAGCTGTCAAAGAACAGGAGGAATATCTAGAAGACACGAGATGCTATTAAATAGCATTTTGGAGGTAAAGGTATTTGACTGCTGGGGGATAGACTTTGTGGGACCTCTACCACCCTCTTTTGGCAAAGAATATCTTTTAATGGCAATTGAGTATGTATCCAAGTGGGTGGAGGCTATTGCAACTTCAAAAGCTGACACGAAGACAGTGGTACAGTTCTTGAAAAGGAACATTTTCTCTAGGTTTGGTTCACCAAGGGTGTTGATTACTGATGGAGGTTCTCACTTCTGTAATTCACAACTACAGAAGGTCTTGGAGCATTATGGGGTGAGACATAAAGTAGCGTCTCCTTACCATCCTCAAACAAATGGCCAAGCTGAAGTCTCAAATAGAGAGATCAAGAGAATCCTTGAGAAGACTGTAAGCTCTTCTAGAAAGGACTGGTCCATCAAGCTGGACGATGCACTATGGGCATACAGAACTGCTTATAAATCACCCACAAGTCTCTCTCCTTTTCAACTAATTTATGGGAAGGCGTGTCACTTGCCGGTTGAATTAGAGCACAAGGCTTACTGGGCATTGAAAGTCTTGAACATGGATAAGCAAGTAGCTGGGAGAAGAAGAATATTACAGTTGCATGAGTTAGAAGAGATGAGACTCAACGCCTATGAATCTTCAAGAATTTACAAGGAAAAGACCAAAGCCTATCACGATAAGAAGCTTATCAAGAGAAAGTTCTATCCAGGCCAATCCGTTCTTCTGTTCAACTCCAGATTGAAACTTTTCCCTGGGAAATTGAAATCAAAATGGTCTGGACCATTTCTTGTCAAGGAAGTTAGACCCTATGGAGTTGTGGAATTAGAAGACCCAAAATCAAGGAGATGTTGGGTTGTTAACGGGCAAAGACTGAAACCCTATTTGGGAGGTGAAATTGATAGAAGCTCCACTGTCATTGAACTACAAGAACCTTAAAGAAATAGGCGTCAAGCTATATGACGTTAAACGAGCGCTTCCTGGGAGGCAACCTAGTGTTTTAATTGCTTCTTTTAGTTTGCATCTTTGATTTTTGTTGTGATTTATATATTATGTGATTAGTTAGGTTTCATGCTTGTTTAGTTTAGGAATAATTAGGAACTGATTGAGTAAATGTGTAGGAGAAAGATATAGAACCCTTGATAATCTGGAAGTAGCAAAAAATTTGACTAAGTATTGCTTTGATTAGCGCTCAGCGCAGGTAAAGCGCAGAAATGCTAAAATGGTCACCGTTTTCTGCGCTCCATCTGCGCTCAGCGCAGAAATGCCACTTTAGTCACTGTTTTCTGCGCTTTACCTGTGCTCAGCGCAGGTGAAGCACAGCGGCTGAGCGTAGGTAGAGCGCTACTGCATAAATTTGAAGCAGAAACAGAGGGGGGTCATTCCAACCTTCTCCCTTGTTTTTATTGAGAGCTTTTGTGCCAATCCTCTGCATTTTTCAAATCTTTCTTCCATCTTTCACTCATCATTCTCGTCCTTTCCTGATTCTTTTTCTATCCAAGGTATGCATTTAAGTTCTCGAATTAGTTTTGTTGATCAAAATTCTCTGTTCTCTGTTTTGGTAGATTGAACCTTAGGCTAGGAAACTTAGGCTTATGTTCTTAGGATTAATTGTCAATGTAGGCTTTGGATGAATTTTTGGTTATGGTTGCATTTGTGAATTGATGATTGACGATATGCTCGGTGATTGTTGCAAGTTGTTATGGTCAAAAGTGTTGAAGCTTTGTTTGTGTTTCAAAATCTTACACTGAATATTCTATGTAAAATCTTGCTGAATGCTTGAATAGTTTTTTTTTTAATTGAGCTTGATATCATTTACCAATTGAATGCGCTGTTTTGAGGTTCCATTGAGGAACATGCCTTCATTGATTATTCATGCATTACAGTTTGGCAATTGACATTACTTGATGCCCAACTGATTTTTATTGGGTTATTTGGTCATGGTTTATACAATGCTGATAGTTGGATTGTGACTGAGAAAACTAGTTATGCGTACTGATAATTGGTTATTCTTGCAGATGGTTCGCACAAAAATTACCACAGTCATTGGTCCCTCCAGTACTAGAAGAAGAAAGAGAGCATGCAATGACCTTTCATTGGACACCGGGCGATTCAAGGATGTTCATGCTGCAGAAAAATATGACTACATAAAGAACTGCAATTTTATCTTGGAAAGGCCAGTAGAACTCTAGGCTGAGGAGTTCAATGATTTTAACTTGGAGATCACTCGAAGGCAATGGAGAAGGGTGGCTAAGCCGAATAAGCTTTTTGATCCTGAGCTGGTCAAGGAGTTTTATGGCAACGCTGTAGGAGAACCAGGAGGGGTGGTCGACAAACGGTCATATGTTAGAGGTAGATGGGTAGCATATGATCGTGACATGATCAATAACTTCTTAGACCACCCATCTCCTGCTGACACTAAGGACGCACCCTGCCAGTTTCGTGAACGGCTGCAAAATGTCGAGACCTATGGGAATGATGTGCTTGATACTCTAATTGCCCAGTACCTGTGTTTACCTGGGAGTTCATATGAATTTAATGTCTATGGTGAGGCTTCCAAAATTATGAGACGGGACCTGCACAGCCTATCTCAGATATGGATGGTTTTGATATTAGCCAACATTAAACCGACCACTCATACTTCTGACATTACCATTGAGATGACACATCTTATATATTGCATTCTCACAGGTGCATATGTTGACATTGCCGAAGTCATTTCAGAATATATGCATCTCCTGATAAGGATCGCAGGGGAGCGTAGGAGTGAGCGTTCTAAGATCAGTTTAGGCTTCCCTGCTTTCATTACTGCTTTGTGTCGGTATCAGGGGGTTGAGGTCCGCCCTATTACTCCAATCGGAACAGCTATCGCCCGACAGTATATTGAGTCTTACTACATTCCACAGGAAGAAATGGAGTCTCCTCTGGAGTTCTGAGACATTCATTCATGTCCTTCCCCACGACAACCACCAGCTAACATACCACCACACCCTTTCATGGAGCACTTATGCAGCCAGATCATATATGTCCACAGAGGGATACTGCACCTGCAGAACTTTCTATATCATAATGTGCAGGGGCCACACCCAGGCATGCCTCCAGAGCAATTCCAGGAGTCTTTGGATTGGCCTGGGGACAGGCCCACTGCTCCGGGGGGAGGTGGAGCAGAGGATGATGATACAGAGGATTATGATTAATTTTTTACGGTTTTTTTCTTTCTTTTTCATTTTATTTTATTTTCTTTTATTTTCTTTTCTTTTCTTTCAGTTGATACATCTATATTGTAATTAACACATATTGACCAGTTCTATGCAGTATGGATTTTAGAATTTCTTTGTTTTAGTTGAGTTAGGATTTCTGTTATTCATTTGAATTCTCGTTAAGATTTAGGAATTAGGAATAAAGGATTTGTTGGTTAGGATTCAATTCAATATTTTTCTGATGGACAGCCTAACTAACTGAATTAGCAGAGAAAAAGGAATTAAGTGATTGAATCCATAATCAGTTAGGATTAGGATATTTTGTAGGAAAATGTATCAAGGTAATTAATTGATTTCAATAGTGATTTTATCAAGGAAAATAGCCATAAGCCGATGAGTTTGTGAAACTAAACACTTTGAGAGTTTTCACTGTTGCTTGTCAATTGATATTGATTGAGTTTTTGGATTTTATTCTGCACATGAAAAGCATGGAAGTGATTAAGGTATCTTGTAAATATATAAACTGCTCAGTGCCAAATAGCCAACCTGTGAATAATTTTTCCTATTTTTGATAACTCATTTGAGCCTGAAATTTTCTTTTCTTATGCACCCAAGCCTTGTTAATGATTATATCTTGTCCCTTACACACTTAAGGATAAAGAGCATATGTGCAATTTATTCAATGTGAATGAGTATGTGTTGGCTTATTGAAATTGTAAAAAGCAGGCATATTGAGCATTGGAATTCACTCCCTTATATATATAAAAAAAAGTGTATAGTTATATATGAAGTTAAATAAAAGGGAGTGAATTACCAAAGAAGAGTCTGATTGTGTATAAATGTTCAAAAGTCAAGAATGATATGGTGGATTGAGTAACTTAGAATACAGGTTAAATTGTAGATATGCTCTTTTTTCTTAAAGTGTATATTTTGAATTATCCAGAAAAACCATGAATTCTTGATAGCCCAGCCTCATTACAACCTGAGAAAGACCTTATGATCCATGCTGATTATGTGTATGATTATTAATTGGAAACAACTAGCAATCTTAGTTGTTCAACTGCAATGAAAAATTTGAGGGAAACACTCACCCGTGAGAATGAGAGAAATTCCTTGATTTATCACCTGTTGTTTCAATTGCTGCTCTTGAAAAATTTGAATGCACTTTCATCTTGTTTTGATTGATGATTGGGGTCACCACTTGGTTCTAACTATTAATCTGAAATTTGGAAAGTAACAGTTGTCTAGCAAGAGATATTGGATTTGTTTTCTTATCATTTAAATTCATAATTGGGGATTAAAATTAACTGTTTGTATCTGATTCTCTTGCTTGAGGACAAGCAAGAAGCTAAGTTGGGGGGAATTTGATAAGTGTTAAAATTACGTAAATTTTCAGATAAATTATAGCACTTATTTAGGATGAATTGTTGAATTTATATACCAATTTCACCATTCTTAGCTTAAATTGTAGCTTTTGTATTTATTGGAATCAAATTTGAATTTGATGTTATTTTGATAAAGAATCTCTTGATTTTTATAGATAAAAAGCTAAGTTACGAATGAAGCATCAAGAGAGCAGTGAGCAAGGACAGGAACAACATAGAACAAACTTCAAAAGAGGATAAATCAGGAGAACCAGTTGTTGTTTCTTATGCTTCACCTGCGCTGAGCGCAGGCAGAGCGTAGGAATGACTGTTCAGTTACTGTTTCCTGCGCTTCACATGCGCTGAGCGCAGACAGAGCGCAGGAAACGTAACCTAATTTTTAATGGGCTGCAATCAGAGTCTCAAAAGCCCTTCGAAACAGTTTATAAAGGGACTTTTAGGGATTGAGACGGCAGACAGAGATGTACGGAGTTTTGAGCAGATTTGGAGCTGGAGAAAAGTGTGACAGTCTCTAGTTGGTTTGTAATGGCTACCATGAGTAGCTAAACTTCCTATTAGGATTGAACGTAGTCGATTCAATCCCCAATTGTATTTTGGATCATTGATTATCTAGGAATTTCTATTTTTATAATATTGGTGTTTTTATTTTGTTCTTAATGCTTAGCTTCCGTCTTTGTACCTGAGTTATGATATGATTTATTGAATTCGCTGGGAAACGGTTTTCTAAGTCAGGTGCGAATTCTTGAATGCCTAGGGATAGGGTTCTTGAATTCTGATTTGGGTAAAAACACCCGATAGGTTGAATACCTAGAAATAGGGTTCAATTTATTGATAGCTATTAACAACTGATCTTAAAGCTAGGCAATTTGTTAAACAGCCAAGGGATTGGTGTTTAGGGAATTGTTCTAAGAATTTCATACTTAAGGGATCTTTGTGAATGAATTTTATTTGGGCTTCAATATTTACAATTATGATTTCCTAGATATCATTGGTTTTTAAATTACAAGAGGGTGCGATAGACGAAGTTCAATCCTAGTTTCCTTAATTTGCTCAATCTTATCCATATTCTCTTTGTCTCAGTTTTTATTTTATTTACTATTATAATCTTCACAAACAACCATTCAATATTTCTCTTACTCAGTAAGTGTGAACACTGAGAATTTAAATTGTACTGTTCCTCATGGGTACGACAACCTTTCTCTTACTATTATACTGCTGTGATATTGGTACGCTTACGAAGATCCCAACAAGTATTTTTGTCCCTTTAGTATAGCCTTTATTTATATAAATACACTCTTTTCTTTATATAATAATAATAATGTGTTAATTACAGTACTGCTTATAAATCCTAAGGGTCTTGTTGGGATTGGGAGAATATCTTCATGTCTTGGTCTTAGTCTCTTGTGCATCTGAGTCTTAGTCTAAGTCTTACGCTCCAAGCTCAGCTATTACTTGGTCATCTGAGTCTTATTTTGGTTGTGTGTCTTAGTCTCAGTCTCAGTCTTAGCTCTTGTAGTCTTTGTCCTTGTCTCATTGAGTGATCAAATTGCATCTTCTGATCTAAGAAATTTTATCCTTATATACTTCAGCCTCATTTCTCTTTTGAATCTTATGAATTCATTATTTAGATGTAGTTTGATTCTGCGTCTCAGCTTGCCCTTAATCAATAAAAAATTTATCCTGCAGTGTGGAAATCTAGGAGCTGCAAGCACTTGAGCACGCAGTTAGTAAAACATAACATCTTAGATATACTTCTTTGCTTTCTCACTTTTGATGGTTTGATTTCATTAAAACTCTTAGGAGTGAATTTGTCTTAACAGAGCGAGCCCGAGCAGAATTTCACATAGAAACCCCCTATTTTCACTCTGTTTTCTCGCTCATTCCTCGCTTGAGTGAGTCTGAGCGAGAAAACCAGAATGAAAATTCCCCCCATTGCTGATATCCTCGCTCAGGCGCGCTCAAGCGAGCCTGAGCGAGAGTATCAGGTTCCAAATTCCTGATTTTAATTCCTCTTTGATTTTAACTCAATTCTCTCCCACTCATTCCTAGTTCCTTTTTGTAAAACCTTTTCCATTACTAATTTAATTCATAAAAATGGTTAGAATTCGGGATGTTACATTGTCCCTCACTCGGTTGACCCGCAAGAGTCATGCTTTTGTGTGGGATGAGAAGTGTGAGAAAAGCTTCTTAGAACTCAAGGAGAGGTTGACAATTACCCTATTCTTAGTGTTACTCGACCTGTCTAAACCCTTTGAGGTTTATAGTGATGCATCAGGAATGGGTTTAGGCTGTGTGTTGATGCATGAGAGGAGAGTGGTGGCCTATGCCTTCAGGCAGCTTAGGCCCCATGAGGTGAACTACCCCACCCATGACCTAAAACTAGCAGTTGTTGTTTTTGCCCTCAAGATTTGGAGGCATTACCTCTATGGAGTGAAGTTTGAGGTCTTTAGTGATCATAAGAGTCTTAAGTATCTCTTTGATCAGAAAGAACACAACATGAAGTAGAGGAGGTGGATGATGTTCTTGAACGATTATGATTTTGAGTTGAAGTACCACCCGAGCAAGGCCAATGTAGTGGTCGACGCCCTGAATAGGAAATCTCTGTATGTATCATCTATGATGGTGCATGAGATGGAGCTTTTGGAGGAGTTTAGGAACCTCAGGTTAAATGTGAGCATTAAGGGGAGCAGTTGTAGACTTTTCATCCTAGAGGTCACCAATGAGTTTAGAATCCGAGTTAAGGAAGCCTAGGTATTAGATTTAGACCTCCAGGCCCGGAAGGGACAGTCGGGTTTCATTGAGTCAGGTGATGGGATGACTCTTCCTAGGAAGAGTTTGTGTCCCTAAGGGGGTAGTCTTAGACAAGAGATTTTAGAGGAGGCTCATTGGAGCAAGTTCACGATGCATCCTGTGATTACCAAGATGTACCGAGACTTGAAAAGTATGTTTTGGTGGGATGGCATGAAGAAGGAGGTACCAGAGTATGTTTCTAGGTGTTTGATATGCCAATAGGTTAAGATAGAACATCAGAAACCCTCAGGAACACTCATACCCCTAGAAATACTTGAGTGGAAGTGGGAGGCCATAACTATGGATTTTGTGATGGGGCTACCTAGAGTCCCTGCAGGCTTTGATACCATTTGGGTCATAGTGGACCAGCTGACCAAGTCGGCACACTTTCTACCTATTAGGGCTACCTACCCTCTAAGCATATTACCAGACTTGTACGTCAGAGAGATTGTAAAACTCCATGGTGTACCCTCTAGCATTGCGTCATATAGGGATCCTATGTTCACCTTTAGGTTCTGGAATGCTCTACACCAGGCTTTTGGTACTAAAATGAGGTTTAGTACCGCTTACCACCCTCAGGATGACTGTCAGTCAGAGAGAACCATCCAGACCTTAAAGGATATGCTTAGGGCTTGTGTGTTAAAGGAAAAGGGAAGCTTGGATAGTTACCTGTCACTCATAGAGTTTGCCTACAATAACAGTTTTCATAGCAGTATAGGTATGGCACCCTATGAGGCTCTGTATGGTAGGAGGTGTAGGTCCCTACTTTGTTGGTGTGAGGTGGGGGAGAAGAATTTGTTGGTTTAGGAAACCACTGAGAAAATCAAGAGCATTAGGGGAAAACCGGTAACTGCCCAAAGCCGGCAGAAAAGTTATGTAGATAGGAGGAGGAAAGACCAAGAGTTTGAGGAAGGTAAACATGTGTTTTTTAAAGTCACTCCCGTCACAGGTAAAGGAAGAGCAATCAAAGCCAAGAAACTGAATCCCTGGTTCATAGGTCATTTCCAAATCCTGCAAAGGATTGGACCTCTTGTATACCGGATAGCCTTACCACCCCACCTATCCAAAGTTCATGATGTCTTCCATGTATCCCAACTCAGAAAATATGTCCATAATCCTTCCTACATCATAAGCACAGAATTGATTCAACTAAGGGAAGATTTGACAGTTCCAACTAGGCCTGCACAGGTTATTGACCGAAGTGTCAAGGCCTTGAGGAATAAGATCATTCCGTTAGTGAAGGTGATTTGGGCAGGTTAGTCACCTGAGGAGGCCACCTGGGATAAGGAGGATGACATCCGTTCTCAATTTCAGGCGTTATTTGTTTGAGGTAATTTCTAATCTTTGATCTTAGACAATTTTGAGGACAAAATTGTTTTAAGGGGGTAAAATTGTAACATCCCAATAATTAAAACCAAGTTTATAAAGAATATTAGTAGGTTAATAGACTCTAAGGATAGGATTAAGAAATGGGTGAGAAAATTATGAGAGAAAAGTCTAAGAGTGAGAAATCAGGACTCTAAGTCCTAATATTCTCGCTCAAGCGAGAATCATCCAGGGAGGGGGTGCTCTCTAGAAGATTTTCGCTTGAGCGAGGAGGGTCTCGCTCAAGTGAGAATCAACCAGAGATAGGGATGCTCTCTGGAGTATTCTCGCTCAAGCGAGCTTGAGCGAGAACACACGAGCCAAAATTTAAAACAACATTTATTAGGGTTCAATCCTCATTTCTCCCATTCCTTCTTTCATTGTAGAGAGTGAAACTTAGAGAGAGAAAGAGAGAAGAAGAAGAGGAGTCGTTACCTTCCCTCAAGGTCATCAACAAGCTTGGATTCACCATTCCACTACTCCATCCCTTCCATTTCTTCCTGCTCTTAAGGTGAGTGTGGTCACCCACTCACTTCCATATTAGTTGTTCTACTGTATGCCCCTATTCTTCTCTTCCCTTGCTTATTTACTTGATTGAGAGTGATATGGGTTGGTTCTTTGGACTTGTCTTGGTCTCTTGAATGGTATGTGTAAATTCTCAAAAACCCTAGGTCATACTTAGTATTTTGGATTGTAAATCTCTATGGGTTAACTATTTGTGCCTCCTATGTCATTCATACTCATTGTTAAACATGGTTATAATACCTTCAAGCATTCATGGGCCAATGGCCATCACAGAATATGTCACAAAGTCTTCGAACTATCACAGGGTCTTCGGACCATCACAGGCCTTCGAGCAATCATGTATAAGAAAGAACGAGGTAACCACATCAACCTCTCGGCCAAGGGGAAGATGGGGGCCCTCAAGCTAAAAGGAAAAGCAAGCATTATTCATTGATTGATAATAAAACTTAATCATAGGTGGCCTTGTACGACAGTCCTTGGTCACATGGTCGAGTGCTCAATCACAGCCACAGCTAAAGAAAAGACCCTGGGTGTCAGGTAAAAACACATCACGGTCATGTTCTACTTGCTTTCATTATTTGCTTTCATGTATTTGTATTCTTGATGGGATTAATTATGATGCATGTGTGTTGCACTTCATTTGCCTGATTCCATACACCGCATGCTTTTACCACGCCTGCTGGGACGTTAGTCTCACCCCACGATGTGGGATTTATATTCAGATGTGCAGGGTCCCCGTCTAGATACTTGATCGGGAGGTGGGAGCTGTACGTTGAGTCTTATGGTGGCCCAACCCTTTTGATTGATGAAATTTTGTATAGCCATAGTATTCTTTATATTGATGGGACACGATAGTACATGTGGGGCTCTCAAGGATACTTTTTATTATTCCAGGACATATGTATCATCATATCCCATTATGTTTATTTATGGATTATGTATATTTGAGCCTTTGTTGGCAATAGTATATGTAGATTCTATTGGTATTGACTTATTGTATTTTCCGCTTAAGTAAATGTTAGATTACCTAAGCCTTGTACTGTGATGTATGTGGATATCGATAATGCGCGAAATAATTTCACGGATTTGGAAATAGTGCTTACAACAGACAATATTTTCGAATTAAGAAATTATGACGTTACATCTCCTCCTTAAACTTTCCACATTGCAAAAAATTGTGTATCATAATTTTAATACTCTATATTTAATGATATAAGTTGACTTAAAAAATATATTAATTGTAATATTTAATATGATAATTAAAATATACATATATTTTCCAAACAAACCATTAATATCATTAATTGCTTAATAAATGTTTCATTAATTAGATGTAAAATATCAAATGTTATCATAAATAATTGATGTTTTTCATAAATATATATATATATATAATAAATATAACTTTAACAAAAATATTAAATGTTGTATTTATTAAACATAATATATGACATTTTTAAAATACTAATATTTCATTAATTAATAAAAGGTGCATTTATTAATTAGTAGTATTGTCTAATGTTGGGTTTAACCGTTGAACTAGAGGTGATGGTTAGATAAAACCCTCCCAAGAGTACCGACTCGAGGACTCAAACCACCGTGTAGGTAAAGTTTGTCTAAGGTCCCAATTCTTTTCCATTTCAACTAACCACTATTTTAACAATTAATACAACTAAAAACAATATACTATTAGCCCGTTTGTTTTAAATTCCAACAGTACAAAATCATGGTTTTGCATAATTGATTTTAAATCACTTCCGTCCAACGTACTTCGTAAAGTGTGCATCATCTATCTCAACCATTCATTTCTAAAATCAATTATACTCAACTGTAAACCAAATGGACCCTATGTTTCTTATATTTCAGACCAAGTAAAAAATACTTTTTAATTTTATAAAAAGGATTAGTGGGAGTAATAAATAATTATTTCACTTCATAAATGTTAAAATCTTAAATGCTTCTCTATAAATATTTTAATTTTAGGTTAAATTAATACAACTGAATTAGTATTTTACTCTTTTTTTTTATTATCTCGGGTGGAAATTATATAACCAAAACTAAAAATGTTACTTACAATAATATAATTTTATAGTGAACAGTGATGATATTTTCA
This sequence comes from Sesbania bispinosa, assembly GCA_026901365.1. NCBI lineage: Eukaryota > Viridiplantae > Streptophyta > Magnoliopsida > Fabales > Fabaceae > Sesbania > Sesbania bispinosa. The sequence continues at coordinate 1,057,086 of QLOH01000016.1, forward strand.
CATTCATTTATTTTTTACTTCCTTCCCCACCTCTTTTTTTTATTTCTCTCTTTCTTTCCTATCATAATAATTATCAAATTTTCCACATCCTATCTTCTCATTTCTTTTCCTCTTTTTATCTCTCCTCCTTACACTTTCCACACTACAAAAAAAAATTGGGTATCATAATTTTAAAATTGTATATTTAATGTTATAAGTTGACTTGAAAAAATATATTAATTGTTATATTTAATATGATAATTAAAATATACATATATGTTCAAATCTAACCATTAATATCATAAATTTCTAAATAAATGTTTCATTTATTAAATATAAAATATTAAATGTTATCATAAATAATTAATGCCTTTCATAAATAGATATAAACATATTTAATAAATATAACTTTAACCAAAATATTAAATGTTGTATTTATTAAACATAATATATGACATTTTTTTATATACTACCAAGTTACCATTCATTTAATCGATGCATTTATTAATTAGTATTATTGTATAATGTTGGGTTTAACTCTTGGGGTAGAGGTGATTGTTAGATAAAGTCCTCCCAAGAGTACCGAGGACTCAAACCACCGTGTAGGTAATGTTTGTCTAAGGTCCCAATTCATTTCCATTTCAATCACCATTGTTTTAACAATTAATACGACTAAAAATAATTCTATGTTTCTTATATTTCAGACCAAAAAAAATACTTTTTATTTTTTATAAAAAAGAGTAGTGGGAATAATAAATAATTACTTCACTTTATAAATTTTAAAATCTCATGTTTCAGACGAAGAAAAAATACATTTTTATTTGTTAATAAAAAGGATTAGTGGGAGTAATAAATAATTACTTCACTTCCTAAAATTTAAAATCTCAAATGCTTCTCCATAAATATTTTAATTTTAGGTTAAATTAATACAACTGATATAGTGTTTTAATCTTTTTTTTTTGTTAATAAAGGTTGAAATTATGTAACCAAAACTAAAAATATTTCTTACAAAATTTAAATTTTATAGTAAAGAGTGATGATATTTTCACATTCATTTATTTTACACTTCCTTCCACACCTCTTTTTTTTCTATTTCTCTCTCTTTTTTTACTATCATATTAATTATCAGATTTTTCACATTCTATCTTCTCATTTCTTTTCCTCTTTTTTCTCTCCTCCTTACACTTTCTACACTATAAAAAATTGGGTATCATAATTTTAATACTCTATATTTAGTGATATAAGATGACTTGAAAAAGTATATTAATTGTAATATTTAATATGATAATTAAATACATATATGTTCCAATCTAATCATTAATATCTATAATTGACAAATAAATCTTTCATTTATTAAATATAAAATATTAAATGTTATCATAAATAATTAATGCTTTTCATAAATATATTTATATATTTAATAAATATAACTAACAAAAATATTAAATTTTGTATTTATTAAACATAATATATGACATTTTTTAAATACTATAAGTTACCATTTACTCCCTCCGTCCCTATTTATAAGACCTCTTCTAGAGGAATTGAGTGTTCTTTAATATAAGACCCTTTACAGATTTTTAGATGAATTAATCATTTTTTCCGTATTTGCCCTTCATTAATGTTTAACTCTTTTTAATTCCTCATATATTGATTGATGTGAATAGTTAATGGAGTTTTACCCACATGTTCAACTATACCATTAGAAATTGACTTTTTAGTCTTTCACCATGTGACAATTAATGTTCCTAAAATATTGGTGACCTTTAAATAAAGGTATATTTGGAATGCTATAATTTATTTCAAAAAACCAATACGTTAACTAACTTTTCTTAAACTGTGTAAAATGGTTGAAATGGTCTTATAATAAGGGACGAAGAGAGTATTTAATAGGTGCATTTATTAGTTAGTAGTACTCCCTTTGTCCCTATTTATAAGACCCCTTCTAGAAGAATCGTGTGTCTCTTACTCCCTCCGTTTCTTTTTATTTGTCATTTAAGGTTTTGCACATGGATTAAGAAATGCAAAAAAATGTGTCTTTTTAGCTCCATTATTTACAAATATACCCTTTCTCTCTCTCATTAAAGCATTTAAAGTTCTCCACCATTTCTAGTCATATGCAATAAATATTCCACCATTTAATAAATTTGGAAGAGGGTAAAGTTGGAAAATTAACATTTATTGTTGTCTTGGTATGTGAAAACGACACTTATTTAGAAACAAATTTTATACTCTAAAACGACTATTAAAAAGAAACGGAGGGAGTAATATAAAACCCTTTGCAAATTTCTAGATAAATTAATTATTTTTTCCATATTTGTCCTTCATTCATGTTTAACACTTTTTAATTCCCAAGTATGAATAATTAATGAAGTTTTACCCACATGCTCAACTAAACAATTGAAAAGTGACTTTTGGAGTCTTCCACCATGTGACAATTAATGTCTCTAAAATATAGTGAATTTTAAATAGGGGTATATTTGGAATGCTATAATTTTGTTTAAAAGATCAATACATTTGCAAACTTTTCTTAAACTGTGTGAAATGGTTAGAAGGGTCTTATAGTAAGGGACAGAGGGAGTATTGTCTAATACTGGGTTTAACCCCTGGGCTAGAGGTGATTGTTAGATAAAACCCTCTTAAGAGTATCAACTCGAGGACTCAAACCACCGTATAGGTAAAGTTTATCTAAGGTCCCAGTCCATTTCCATTTCAACCAACCATTGTTTTAACAAGTAATACAACTAAAAATAATATTATGTTTCTCTTATTTCAGACAAAGAAAAAAATACTTTTTTATTTTTTTATAAAAAGGATTAGGTGGGAGTAATAAAGAATTACTTCACTTCATAAATTTTAAAACCTCAAATGCTTCTCTATAAATATTTTGATTTTAGGTTAAATTAATACAACTGACATAGTGTTTTACTTTTTTTTTATTAACTAAGGTGGAAATTATGTAACTAAAACTAAAAATGTTACTTACAATAATTAAATTTTATAGTGAAGTGTGATGATATTTTCACATTCATTTATTTTACACTTTCTTCCCCACCTCTTTTTTTTATTATTTCTCTCTTTCATTTCTATCATATTAATTATCACATTTTTCATATTCTATCTTCTCATTTCTTTTCCTCTTTTTTTATCTCTCCTCCTTACACTTCCACACTCCAAAAAATTGGGTATCATAATTTTAATACTCTATATTTAATGGTATAAGAGGACTTGAAAAAATATATTAATTGTAATATTTAATACGACAATTTTAATATACATATATATTCCAATCTAACCATTAATATCATTAATTGCTAAATAAATGTTTCATTTATTAAATATAAAATATTAAATGGTATCATAAATAATTATTGCTTTTCATAAATAAATATATATATAATTTTAACAAAAATATTAAATATTGTATTTATTAAACATAATATATGACATTTTTTTAAATACTACAAGTTACCATTCATTTAGATGCATTATTTAATTAGTAGTATTGTCTAACAATCACCTATTCATTTAATAGGTATTCTTGGGAGGGATTTATCTAACAATCACCTCTAGCGCAAGACTTAAACCCAAAATTAGACAGTATACTACTAATTAATAAATGACCCTATTAAATGAAAGGTAACTTGTAGTATTTAAAAAATGTCATATATTATATTTAATAAATACAACATTGAACATTTTTGTTAAATTTATATTTATTAAATATGTATATATATATATATATATAAAGCATTAATTATTTATGATACCATTTAATATTTTACATTTAATAAATGAAACATTTATTTAGCAATTAATGATATTAATGGTTAGATGGGAACATATATGTATATTTTAATTATCATATTAAATATTACAATTAATATATTTTTTTCAAGTCAACTTATACCATTAAATGTAGAGTATTAAAATTATGATACCCAATTTTTTGGAGTGTGGAAAGTGTAAGGAGGAGAGATAAAATGATGAAACGAAATGAGAAGATACAGGGTGTGTTTGGCAAGACTACCTGATAAGCTAACTTATTGGATTAGAAGTGTTTGGTAAAACTAGCTGACAAACTAGTTGGTAAATGTAAAATAACATAAAAGGACATAACTACATAAGTTTTATTATATTTTCGGTGCAAGACCACAGGTATCCTCCACGAGAGGCAATCCTGTCGAGCCGAGTAGAACCTCTATGGGCGGTAAAGCTCTCCCTCCAAGTATTTAACACAGTTGCATACCCAAGGCTCGAACTCGAGACCACTGGTTAAGTTGGAACAACCCCTTACCAATTGATTTACGTGCTCGGTGGTACATAAGTTTTATTATATAAATTTTATTTGTGTTTTCTAGACAAAAATATATTCTTATGTAATTATAATTTGTGATTTTTTAAAAAATAATTAAATTATTATTAAACTTTTTAGTGATTAAATATTTAATTAAAAATTAAAATAAATAGTGAATTTGATAAATAATTTCATAAAATTGTAAAAAGAAAATAATAATTAAATTACTTTGTAATCTTTTAAATTACTTATTATATAATATAGGTAATAATATGTAAAAATAAATTGAAAGGATTTGCCACTAAAATTGAAAATAGATAATAATAGGTAAAAAGAAATTAAGGATAATAAGGGAAATGTATTAAAATATGGGTTTTTCTAACCTGTGCAATATTGCACAAAATAATAAATTCCAAAGTGGAAAGATTTTATTGGAAAATACAACCATCACAACATTCACAGCATTGATAATATTACTTGTTATATTTTCCAATAAAACATTTCCATTTTTAATTTATTATCTTGTGCAATGTTGCACATGTAAAAAAATTAAATAAGCTACAAGCTAGAAGCTAGCTGAAGTAGCTTGTAGCTTATAAGCTACAAGCTCCTAAAATAAGCCACTTTGAGGTACCTTACCAAACACTTTTGTATTGGTCAAGCTAGCTTATAAGCTAGTCAAATAAGCTAGTAGCTAACTTATTGGCTTTACCAAACACACTCTTTATGTTCCAAAGAGCAGACTCAAAATGTCATCATTTCTTTTTCTTTGCCCTTTTCATTTTTCAGCAAATGGGAGGGGAGGGACTAAAAAGGGCCTTCATATTCAGAATGTAACCAACCCACTTCCTAATTCATCATTGTTCTTTTTACAGATTGATTCACCACAACTCTCTTGAGCCCTAACTAACTCTATTGCCTTCCTCCTTTGGTTTAATGGTTGTGTTTCCTACTTTCTCTACATATAAAATTGAAGGCGTGACTATATTAACTGAGTCTTAATTTACTTTAGAGCTTAGATTTTAACCTTTTCAGGATATGATGAGTTATTTGACTTTGAATGTTGTAACTATTTAAATGATTGGATCATATTCAATTCTATACAGTACAAGTATTTATTTAATTTGCACTCACATTTAATCAAACTGACCTCTTCTATATTCTACCACCAAAACATGTTAGATTTAGCTCCCTTTGTTAGAGCTAGAGGTCTGGATCAGACCTAGAACATCAACCTCCACCCTCAAGGTATCAGGACATAGGACTGGTTTATTTTCAAAGTTGTCACATCAATTACCTTATGAAATTTGCACATGTGTGATTTATAATGAACTACATTAAAAAGATGTTTCAGTCTACAACAGTACTTGCTCACCATGTATTCCTTATTTTAGGATCGTGGTTGGTCACAGGCTTGTCACAGTTTTTTTATTTTCAAGTCGCATGACATAAAAGTCATGTTTTATCACCTAGCTAGCCTCAACATGTTTAGTGCACATTTTGGTTCATAGCTTAAGAACAAACAAGATACATAACCTACTGCGAGATCAGAAAATGAAACTAGGTTTTAACAGCAAGAGTTTATGTTTAATGGAGACAGAGAAACTAAATTTGGACAGGTCAGGGACCAAGTATGTGAACAAAAATGTTGAGCATTTCCTCAAACCAATGCACCTTTTCTCATCAATGAGCTTTAAAGCAGAGCAGAATGATCAACAGATCAAGCAAATATGATATAATCACATTTCATTGTCTCAACATTAGCGATATGAAGAAACACATCAAACAAATCTATTTTGAGCATGTGAGAGAAATTAATTACTTACATAAGTCAAAACTTACATCCCATCATGACCAAACTCCTCGTTGATTATTTCTTTGATGCTCTCCCCAAAATGCATAACAGCTTCGTTCAACCTATGAAATAGAAATCAACATAACCCAACAAATTAAGCATCCAAAAGCAGCAATTGATCCGATGCATTCAAATTACATTACAACAGAACTACTATGTACATGTCAATCACTTCTGATTCATCAGAGTATGTCCTACATTACTTAGATTGAGAGAAACATTTTTGAAAAACAGAAGGTCTACTTCAAAGACAATAAAAAATGACATTCGACAGGTTTCACTGGCAAGCTTACTTCTAATTTCTAAACATCTAAACAATAGTTGATGATCATGTCGTGTTAATCAGGACAACCCACAGTACCCATTTCACAAGACAACAGAAGTATGTTAATTCCACAACAGCTTGATCATCAGCACTGACATATGAGGGCTAAAATTTACATTTTCCATCTAAAAATCACATCTTTACAGACTTTACATTAGCAACATATAAAGACAACCTTAACCTGACAATTCCATGTCTAAAAATCTAATTTAACAAAACAAAAAGACAAGTGGGAGTTGTGAAGATGGAAGAGTAAAATGTGAGAAGAGGGAGCTGTAGACAGTGGGGTCTTGGATGAGGTTTGGGTCATAAGACCTCAAAGGGGGTCTCATCATCTCGTGCACAAGTTCTACGGGCAGGTCGGGCAGCGCTGCCCGGAGTTTAGGGGCAGTGTCAGGTTTGAACTGAGCTTGTCTCCTCTGCTAACTGATTGTAGGACTTACCAGACTTGTGCTTCACAGCTTCAAGTCGTGTGCCGATGCTTACTTTGCTCTGCTCCATCTTCGGGCAATGCGATGTGTTGTATTGTGGGTCATCAACTAGTAGCAAGCCTTAACAGGGGTGTCGAGCAGACGGGTTTTGACCCAACAAACCCAATCTACTCTAAACCGAGTATATAGAATTAGTAGCCCATTTTTTACCGTAGTAGAATTCTGTTAGGTCGGGTCTCACTTGAGTGGGTGCAGCGGGTGGATTTATTTGGATTTAGGACCTAGAAAAGAAGAAATTGAAGAAAAGTTACAGACCAGAGAATTAAAAATTAAAGAAAAATTACAAACAAGAAAAGATAATAAACAAATCAGGAAAAAAATATACAAATTAAAAAAGAAAAAATACAAATCAGGAAAGAAAATATACAGATCATATCATAAAAGAATAAAATTACAAATTGGGAAAGAAAATATACAAATTGGGAAAGAAAATATACAGATTAGGAGAGAAAAAATTAAAGATCATGAGAGAAAAATATATAAAATAGCAAATACCCAAATACAGAGACAGATTCAAGACTAAAAGTCCTAAAATACAAAGATAGTGATAGTCTGCTCCGTCGTCTCATCGACTTCGCACCATCGGTCCTGGCAATCCCATCCCGGCAACGCCTTGCTCCACCTCACCACCACCTGAAAAACAGAAGAAAAGAGCATGCACAGAGAAGAAAATACACTAAACCAAAAAAAAAAAGAAAGAGAAAGAGATGAAAGAGAGTGGTTGCAGTGCGCGTTTGAGAAGAGGCTGGAGAGCTGCTATGGTTTCTAAATGTTGCTTATATATGAGGGGGTAAGGGTTACTGAGTGAGTGGGCTTTAAGTGAGTTGGGCTTGGACTTAATTGTGTGTGCGACCCTGTTCAACATGCGAGTAGGAAAAAAATTAAGTGTGTGCAGATCGGTCGGATTCGGTCACCGTCAAAAAATTTTCTCCCCACCGAAATCTAACCGATAGAAACCATAACAAACCATTTTTTTTACCCGCCCAGTCCGAGAACTCGTATTTACCCGCCCGGATACTTTTCCTTCACATCGGATATGTCGGGTTCCGGTTGGTCTTTTTTTACACTCGTAGGCCTTATCATGTTGTAACCCAAATAATATTAGTTTATTATTACGATTTTTCTAATATTCGTAATATTGTACATGATAATAAATTAAAATTGAAAATGTTTTATTGGAAAGTGTAACATTTTATATTACTAATGCATTGAATGTTATGATAATTACATTTTCTAATAAAACATTTCCACTTTTGATTTATTAATCTATGCAATGAGCCTCATCTCTTCTAACTCATGCAGCTGTAATATCCTTCTTTTCCCTGCTACTTGCTTGTCCATGTTCAAGACCTTCAATGCCCAGTAAGCCTTGTGCTCCAATTCAACAAGCAAGTGACACGCCTTTCCATAAATCAATTGGAAAGGAGAGAGACCTGTGGGTGACTTGTAAGCAGTTCTGTACGCCCACAGTGCATCATCTAGCTTGATGGACCAATCCTTTCTAGAAGAGCTCACAGTCTTCTCAAGGATTCTCTTGATCCCTCTATTTGAGACTTCAGCTTGGCCATTTGTCTGAGGGTGGTAAGGAGATGCTACCTTGTGTCTCACCCCATAGTGCTCCACGACCTTCTATAGTTGGGAATTACAGAAGTGAGAGCCTCCATCACTAATCAGGACTCTTGGTGAACCAAACCGAGAGAAGATATTCTTCTTCAAGAATTGCACTACTGTCATCGCATAAGCTTTTGCAATTGCAATAGCCTCCACCCACTTGGATACATACTCCACAACTACTAGGAGATACTATTTGCCAAAAGATGGTGGTAGAGGTCCCACAAAGTCTATCCCCCAACAGTCAAAGACCTCTACTTCCAAAATGCTATTTAATGGCATCTCATGTCTTCTAGATATCCCTCCAGTTCTTTGACAGCTCTCACACTGTTGAATGTAATGGTGAGCATCCTTGAACAAGGTAGGCCAGTAGAATCCAGATTGCAGGACCTTTGCAGCAGTCCTCTCTCCATTAAAGTGTCCTCCATAGGGTGAGCGGTGACAATGCCACAAAATGCTCTTGACTTCTTCATCAAAGACACATCTTCTCAATAGGTTATCAGCTCCAATCTTGAAAATGTGGGGATCATCCCACACATATCTTTGTGCATCCCTTAGCAACTTCTTCTTTTGATGTCAGTTGAAGTCTTCAGGTATTACTCTAGCTGCCTTGAAATTCGCCATGTCAGCAAACCATGGCCTTTCTTGTATCATCATCAGCTTCTCATCAGGGAATTCTTCTTGCACCTCTGTTTGAACATTTGTCACCTCCTTATTGACCAATCTTGAGAGGTGATCAGCCACAACATTCTCGCTTCCCTTCTTGTCCTTGTGTTGAGATCTTGGCAAGCGTACCAATATCACAGCAGTATAATAGTAAGAGAGAGGGGTTGTCGTATCCACAGGGAATGGTACAAAATAAATTCTAGTGATCACACTTATCAAGTAAGGGTAGGTTTGAATGTTTGTTTGTGAATATTGCAGTAGTAATTTAAATAAAAGATAAGATAGAGAGAGAGAATAGGGATAAGGATGAGCAAATTTAGGAAACTAGGATTGAACTTCGTCTATCGCACCCCTTGTAAGGTCCAAGAATCCCCTCAAAGTAGTTTTAATCATGAAAACCAAATCAAATGCAACTTAGCATAATTCTGATTCCAAAAGAACTAACCATTTCATTTGAGAATGTGTCCAGAAGCAACAGGTTTCATCTTGCAGAAGGACTAATATGAGAAGCTTCATTTTAATGGATAACAGAAGTAATAAGTTGAAAGAATGACAAATCTGTGAAGGAAAACTTGAAATAAAGATGAGTAAATTGAAAGTAACTCATTCAAGCATTCAGAAGCTATCAAGCACTTCTCACAGTTTCCAGAAACAAGAAGAAGCATCTCAAGAACTCCAAATGAAATCGTTTTAGAAGGAAGATTCATTTTAGGAGGAAACTCTGAGTAGAAAGAAAAAACAGAATTTCATTCTTAAGATATATCAACTGCAGAACATGAAACATGTCACAAAAGCATGAGAATCATCTACAGTTGATCAGAAGCAATTCTGCAGAAGGGATGTGCAAGTATAGACTCTGCAGAAGCAGCAAATTAAACCAGAAAGTCTAAAATGAATCTCCTGCTGATTTAGCTGAGTAACACAAGTTGAAATACACTTGAAATAATCCAGAAATTATCCTCAGAAAATTCACAAAAGCATTGGTGAAGAAATGAGCCAGTTTTGCTGTCTGCAGAAGCAAGTTCTGCAGAAGCATGAAGACCAGTCAACAAGACAGCTGTACCTGTCAGCTTTTGCAGCTGTACCTGAAAGGGACTTGTCAAAGCATCACAGCTGGATCATTTTGACTGCATTCCAACGGATACAAGGCTCCTCAACTATAAAAGGAGGTGCTCTCTTCACCATGGAACACACCTCTCACTCCAGAAGCATAAAATAATCTCTGCTCTTTCACTGCCAGCTTCTGGAACCTTTTCTCTCTCCTCAAATTCTTTCTAATCCGCTTATACAAGTTGTTGAGGGGGAATTTTTCTCACTAGGAAATTCTGTTGCTACTCTGATTGTAAAATAGTGAGCTGTTTGTACTTTACGTTGTTGTTTCTGTACTTCTGTAAGGTCAGAGAGATTGGTCTGTTGTAAAATCTCTTGTGACACATTAGGTGAAGTATTTGGAGAGGTTGCAAAGGCTCTGGTGTGAGCCTGTGAGTGTTTGGAGTCTGCAGAAGGGAATTCTGCAGATTTCTGGACCTGTGCTTCTGCAGAAAGTCTTGCAGTAAGTCAGGGTCTATTTCTGTGAGTTTGGTGATTCTGTAGAAAGCCTGAAGAGGCTGTGGAAAAAGAATACTAGTGGTAGTGTATACACAAAGGTTGTAACTGATTTGTTAGTGAGAAAAATCCTACAGAAGGTAGGGACTGGACATAGCCTCAGGTTGGAAGAGGTGAACCAGTATAAAAACCTTTGTGTTTTCTTCTTTCCCTTACTTTCTTAACTTCTGCATGTGCACAAAAAGCTTTCTAAACTAATAATACCTAAGTAAGTGGCAACTAAATTGATTCCACCAAAGGAATCCTATTTTCAGCATAATAAGCATTAATACTTACAACTCTACTTGTGGATATCCATCTTCTAATAAACAGCCAAGAACTTATCTTGAGCAGAATTTTATTAGAAGATATAATTGCAAAATTTTAAAAAAGAATCACAATTCAACCCCCTTCTTGTGATTCAACCATATACTTCAATTGGTACCAGAGCTCGCCTCTTGGGTTGAACTCACTTAACAGTGAGAGAGGAAAAGATCAAGGGGATGGCAAACCATGGAGCTGCAATGCTCATTCCAGAAGGATCATCCACAAACAAACCACCAGCTTTCAATGGAAAAGACTATTACTATTGGAAGGATAGAATGAAATTGTTCTTGGAATCTCAAGATATTGATCTATGGGATATTATAGAAAATGGGAATTACATTCCCACTACAAGAAGAACCAGAGTTCTGGCTCCTTCCACAGAAGGTGAGTCTGAAATTGTTGAAGAAGCACCAAAACCCAAACCTAGAGAAGAATGGACACAAGATGACAAACAAAGGTATCTGCTAAACTCTAAAGCTAAATTTTTTCTTCTTTGTACATTAAGTAGAGGTGAATATGATAAAGTTGCTGGCTGCAACACAGCAAAAGAAATATGGGATACTTTAAAAATTGCTCATGAAGGAACAGACCAAGTAAAAGAATCTAAAATCAACATTTTAATACACCAATATGAAATGTTTAACATGGTTGAACATGAAACTATAGATGAAATGTTTATTAGATTTACTATTATTATAAATGATTTAAAATCACTTGGTAAAAGCTATTCAAATCAAGAACAAGTAAGAAAAATACTTAGAAGTCTCCCAAGAATATGGAGACCAAAAGTTACAGCAATTCAGGAAGCAAAGGATCTAGCTGTACTCAAGCTGGATGAGCTTCTTGGCTCTTTAAAAGTCCATGAACAAGAACTCATGGATGAATTGCCAAGAAAGGACAAGTCAATAGCTCTAAAAGCAACCGCATCCAGAAGAAGTGCTTCTGGAGAAGATAAACCTTCAGAAGGAGAATCATCCTCTTCTGAAAATGATGATGAGCTAGCCTTTATATCAAAAAGAATACAAAGGCTAATCAGAAGAAAAGGCAAAGGAAAGAAATTTTTCAATTTCAAGAAGGAATGACCAAAAGGTGAAAACAGCAAAGGTCCTATCATTTGCTATGAATGCAACAAACCAGGACACATCAAGGCAGAGTGTCCACAGCTGAAAGAATCAAGACCATTCCAGAAGAAGAAGGCCATGATGGCTTCATGGGATGATTCTGACAGCTCTGCAGAAGAAGAAGAAGAAGAAGAAGAAGATGAAGCTGAAACTGCACATTTGTGCTTCATGGCTGGAAAAGATGAAGAAGATGAGGTAATTACCTATACTCCTTCTGCATATAAAGAACTTGAATATGCTTTTGAGAATTTATTATCTGACTCACACACACTTGCACAAAAATGTGCTCTTCTTAAAGAACAATTAGTTAAATCTAAAGAAGAAAATGACATACTTAGAGAAGATAATAATAGGTTAACTAAAACCAATCACTGTCTCCAACAATCTCACCTTAAGTTATCTGAACAAGTCAAAACTATAAGAAATAGTTCTGCAGAAGCAGAAAAAACTGCAAGTCTGCAGAAGGAAAATCTGCTTCTATAGAAGAAAATTAATGAACTTCAAAATGATTTGTGTAAATTTGTAAACAGCACTCACAACTTGAATAAATTAATAGGAAACAGTAGAGAAACTTCAGACAAAAGAGGTTTAGGATTTAATCAAGACAAGTTTTCAGTATCACACAAAACAGTTTTTGTTCCAGCCAAAAGGAAACCTCCTCATTGTTCTTTGTGTAACAAGCTTGGACACCATGACCAAAACTACAGATCATATTATAAAAGAAAAAAATTACAGATTGGGAAAGAAAATATACAAATTGGGAAAGAAAATATATAGATTAGGAGAGAAAATATACAGATTAGGAGAGTAAAAATTACAGATCATGAGAGAAAAATATATAGAATAAAAAATACCCAAATACAGAGACAGATTCAAGACTAAAAGTCCTAAAATAAAAAGACAGTGATAGTCCGCTCCGCCGTCTCATCGACTTCGCACCATCGGTCCTGGCAATCCCATCCCGGCAACGCCTTGCTCCACCTCACCACCACCTGAAAAACAGAAGAAAAGAGCATGCACAGAGAAGAAAATACGCTAAACCAAAAAAAAGAAAGAGAAAGAGATGAAAGGGAGTGGCTGCAGTGCGCGTTTGAGAAGAGGCTGGAGAGCTGCTATGGTTTCTAAATGTTGCTTATATATGACGGGGTAAGGGTTACTGAGTGAGTGGGCTTTGAGTGAGTTGGGCTTGGACTTAATTGTGTGTGCGACCCTGTTTAACATACGAGTAGGAAATAAAATTAAGTGTGTGATTGGTCGGATTCAGTCTCCGTCGAAAAATTTTCTTCTTACCTGAATCTGACCGATAGAAACCATAACAAACCGTTTTTTTACCCGCCCAGTCCGAAAACCCGTATTTACCCGCCCAGATACTTTTCCTTCACATTGAATATGTCGGGTTACGATCGGTCTTTTTTTTTTTACACCCCCCGTCCTTATCATGTTGTAACCCAAATAATATTAGTTTGTTATTACGATTTTTCTAATATATGTAATATTGTACATGATAATAAGTTAAAATTGAAAATGTTTTATTGGAAAATGTAACATTTTATATTACTAATACATTGAATGTTATGATAATTACATTTTCTAATAAAACATTTTCACTTTTGATTTATTAATCTATGCAATGTCGCAAAATATTATTTATTATTATTATTTAAAATTTAAAAAATTTGTGAAAAAAAATAAAATAACTACATGTTAAAAATAGAAAAAATCTTTTTATACATCCCTTTGTTTTCTCCCACACAGTCCACTCTATTTTTTATTTCCTAAAACATCTCATTTAATTTATTTCCTAAAACTTTAGGACAAGTTATTTTGGAAAAACATTTTTCTATTTTTTAAATATATATAGGTAGTTCGGCCAGTTTTCAAGCTACCTGACTTGAACACAAAATTATTGCGAGCTCATTTATTTTGGACAAAAATACCCAGTAAAATTTCAAGCTTTTAAATTTCACTGTGTAAACCCTATAAAAATACGAGTTTGGGATGGTCGGCCTGGTCGGATTGGCCCATTTTACTTTCTCTTCACATCATTGCGAACAAATCACACGTTTAAGCTAGCAAAATTTGGTGGTGAGTACCGACCGATACCTGAGATTACAAATAGGTAGGAGAAATATGTTAGACCATTTGCAAAATGAAAAAAAAATGCCAAAACCAAGAAACAATAAATACAAAAACTGATAAAGAGGAAAAAAAACAAAACTACTAAGGTCCATTTGGAGGTTGTGAGTTTTCTGTTTTTTATTTTTTAAAAATTTCAATCAAATTTTTACAACTCAAAATTTAAAACTAAAAGATAATTTTTTTATATACCGAAACTAAAAGATAATTTTGAAATAACATATCCAAACAGGGTACATGTGATGTGATGGTGGGGTGTAAGGATTCTCTCTTGTCATCCTGCCCCTCCAACAAACTTTAGCTACAAAATAGCTTGGCATCAGCTATAGAATTGATTGCGTAGCTATTCTATAGCTAAGTTTTGCTAAAGAGGTTCTTTTCAAAAACAAGTTTTGCTAAAGAGGTTAAAAATGATCCAAATTCGATGGTCGGTGGTGTTGATGGTGGGTATCAAGTGATGGAGAAGAGGTACTTAGATCTAAACAAGAAATAAAGAGAAAGAATTGATCGAGGTGAGACTCAAAGGGAAGGAAATGTTGACTCCCCGGACAAAAACTCCACATTTGAAAAGGATTATGTTTCCAGAAATTTATTTTTGGTATTTGAAAATTTTATTTTTAGAACTAATTTTCTAATATAGACAAAATCTTTTGTATTTTGAAAACTTGCTTCCGGTAATGGTCTTAAATTCTGAAAACAAGCTTTCGATGAAGAGAATTTCTTTCAATAATATTTTAGGATATTAAATTTATTAAAAGAGGGGAAAGAGATGTGTGAGAGAAAAAAATGTAGAAAAAGAATTCCAAAAAAAATTGTCCTCATTTATATAAAAGATTATGGGAACAACTAAAACTATATAAAAGGGTTGCGACCCTCAAGCTCGTTCGTGTAACCCATAATTCGCACATACGTATTAAACCAAAAATACTTAATTCATTTATATGTAGATTTAATATTTTATTAATATTTTTAGATTATTTAAATATACTATTAATTTTTTGAAAAGGTTTCTTAATACCTGTAATATTTTATTAATATTTTTTAATTTTCATTTTAAAGGTCATTTGGTTGCAGATAATATTTTCTATTTCCATCTCCCATTTTTTAGTTTTGATTATAAAAAAAATTAATTTTATTTTATTTTATTTTCTATTTTTAAAGTTTGGTATGGGAAAATAGTGAAAACAACCCTATAGTAACTTCTCTGTTTTATGTATAAAACTCTGAAATAAAAAATAAAATGAAAGAAATGATTTAACATTTTTTTAATTAAAATTTAAAAATAAGAAATGAAAATGAAAAATATTTTCTAAAAGTAAATGGGCCCTTTAGGAAATATTTTTTATTTTTATTTTTATTTCCTCTTTTTTAATTTAATTACAAAGAACTCATTTTTTTTCATTTTATTCTGCTACAAGAAAAAAGTTGATTAGATATGGAACAATCACTCACTAATTTGTTGCAAATCCCTTGCTAATGTGAATTGCAAGGGAATAGCGAGGGCTTAACGAGGGATTGTTCCTCGTTAAACCCAGGTAGCTAATCCACAACCTCAATTTTTCGTTGTTATTCCCTTGCTAATGTAAAACTTAATGGGTTTGAGGTTATTCAATTACCACAAAAATAAGAGTTGGTCTAATCAAATACGTTGTTGAGATTCTGAAAGGAACCAATAATCACCTTAGGATAATTCACCTTCAAAATAAAATAACTTAATAAAAGAGCTAATATTTGCATATCTGTTGGTACTCATTGTAGTGAATCCTAATTCCTGGAAACTTTTAGATTAGATTTGATCTCATTTAATAATTAGATTTTCTTTTATTATTTGATTCAATAATTAGATTTATTTTATTTATTATTTGTCCAAATAGTTTATCTTTCTTATTTCAAATCTAATTGGGTGTGTTTAGATAATAAAATTGTAGATAATTGGTAGTAAACAATATATAGTCCCTGTGGAGACGATATCTTTAATACTACTTGACAAAATCGTACACTTGCGATTGTTATCAAGGCGTAGGCCACTACCCTCTTATCTCGCATCAAGACACAACCTAAGCCCTTCCTAGAAGCATTACTGTGACTTCAAAGGTCTTCAGTGGGTCAGGTAACACTAACATTGAGGCGGTGGTCAACCTCTCCTTGAGCTCCGAAAAGTTCTTCTCACATTTCTCATCCCACACGAAGGCATGTCCCTTACGGGTCAGCCTAGTGAAGGGCAACACTAACTGGGAAAACTCTTAATGAATCTCCGGTAATACCCTATTAAGCCTAGGCTCCTAATCTCAGTTATGGTTCTGGGCCTCTCCGACTCTAGGACGACTTCTATCCCACTTTAGGATGGCTTCTATCTTAGCAGGGTCTACCGACACTCCCTCTCGGGAGATTACATGACCTAGGAAATGTACTCTATCCATCAAGAATTCACATTTCTCAGGGTTGGAAAAAAGTTTCTTTTCTTTCAAGACCCCGAGAACTAACCTCAAATGGTGCCCATGCTCCTCTAAAGATTGGGAGTAGATAAGAATGGCGTCGATGAACACGACCACAAACTTATTCAAAAAGGGCCGGAATCTGGTTCATATAGTCCATAAACACCGTAGGAGCATTGGTCAAGCCAAATGGCATCACCAAATACTCATAGTGCCCATACCTAGTCCTAAAGGCAGTCTTAGGTATATCCCCACCCTCAATCTTGATCTGATGGTAACCCAACCTCAAGTTTATCTTAGAGAAAACAGACGCTCCACTAAGTTGATCTGACAAGTCATCTATTCTAGGAAAAGGATATTTGTTCTTAATGGTTACTTTGTTCAACTGCCTATAGTCCACACATAATCTCATACTCCCATTCTTCTTCTTAACTAGGAGCACAGACACTCCCCAGGGTGACACACTAGGCCTAATGAATTTCTTTTCTATAATTTCTTCTAATTGAGACTTAAGTTCACTAAGCTCTAGTGGAGACATCCTATAGGGTGCCTTAGATATGGGTCTGGTGCCTGTACCAAGTCTATGGAAAACTCAATCTCCCTGTCAGGTGGAATAGTGGTTTCCTCACTAGGGAAAACATTCTGATACTCCTTGACAATGGCTATACCACTCAAGTTGGAGATCTTATCTACAATTGAGGAAAGAATTAAAAGAAAACAATCACTCCCATCACACAAGCTTTCGGAAACTTGGGTAATACAAGAGAACAAGATGGTTGGTCGCTCCCTCAAAGGAAGAGGAAGAGGAGTGGTGTGTGAGCTATACTCACATTCACGAGCACAAGAGTGCAGAGGAAAGATTTGGTGATGATGTGAGGGTGAGCAATCTACTTCTCCTCCTCCTCCTTCTTCAAGCCTTGGGAGCCTCTCACTCTAACGTTCTCTCTAAAAAGGTGAAGTAAAAGTGTGGAATGAGGGTTGTAGCCCTAATTAATGCTTTTAAAAATTGTTTTCGCGTATTCTCGCTTAAGCTCTCGCTTGAGCGAGTACCAAAAAGCAACTATATGGACGATTCTCGCTTAAGCGAGGCCTTCCTCACTTAAGTGAAAAACGTCCAGAGTGCAAACTCTAAATTCTGCCTCAATTTCACTTGAGCGAGGGAACTCTTACTCAAGAGAATCTATCAGTACATAATTTCCCTATTTTTACTGATATTTTCGCCCAAGCGAGCTGAGGGACCTCGCTTGAGCGAAAATCTCTTAGAATGAAAACTCTCAGGTCTTTGTTCCTCCTCGCTCAAACGAGTCATTTCTCGCTTGAGTGAGCAAAGGGCAATGTTATGCCCTCTAAAATAGTTGTTAACCCTATTTTCACCTAGTTTCTATTGGATCAAGCGCTTACCACTAGGCCAAAAGCTATAGCTGTTAGCAAGGGCGCAACTTTATTTCCTTAAGGATTCCCAGAGTCGCATTTAGCTTAAAGGGCTGGGCCCATTATAGGCACCATGGGTTGGGATGTTAAGCTCATCGAATCCTAAGGGTGACAATGGCAATTAAGCCAATAGTCTCCCCCCGGTGTCAGCCCGGTGATTCAAACCCATGACCTTGCTCTGATACCACTTATTGGATTAAGCGCTTACCATTAGGCCAAAAGCTATAGTTGTTAGCAAGGGCACAACTTTATTTCATTAAGGATGCCTAGAGCCACATTTAGCTTAAGGGGTTGCGCCCATTATAGGCACCATTGGTTGGGTTGTTAAGCCCATCGAATCCTAAGGGTGACCCTGACAATTAAGCCAACAGTTTCTTTTATAAAACTCTTTTCTACTCCTAATCTCATTCATAATTTGATTCATGAAGTTCGGGATGTTACTAGATAAGAATCTTATAATTAAGGAAATTTGATAATTAATGATTATCCACATCTATAATATGACATCTCAAATTGTACGCATAAATAAATATAAGAAATTAAGTAATATTATAATAGTAATATCCACAAAATAGGATATGATTTGTATAATATTATAACAAAAATATATTTTATATATGTTAGTAAATATTTAGTTTTTAGGATATAGATTCTGCTTTAATTTTCTTATGAATCATGATTTATAATAATAGCTAAGATTAGTTTTCTGAAAATATCATAATAAGTATTTTATATACACACACAAACACACACATTTATTATAGCTAATAAAATAATATAAAATAAATAGGAGAAATTAGAATTAGATAAAAAATATAATTATCTTTAAATAGAATTAGATAGAATTAAATAAAAATAGAAATAGATAGTTCTGAGTCTAGCCTAAAATATTAAATACGTGCTTCATCCTAATAGGGCATTTTATTATTATGCTTGGCTAGCTATGTTTAAATGAATTGGGCTAGTTGGTCCATTGGCCCACTATGCTTTATATTAGTTTTAGTGATTCCTTTTTGTTTTCTTTTTTATTCAAGATGGGAGATGGGCCGGTGATACAATTTGAGGCTCAATCTTTTCCATTCTTTACCTGGTTATATTTTTTTAGACCCATTTTTTTACAAAAAAATTGACTCCTTTTATTTTAGGTATGTTTTATGTCAGTGATATGAATTGAGGCCCAATCTTTAAATTTTTTTAGTTAAATTTGAGTCTAATTTTAAATAATTTTGTTGTATTTAAAGTCAAAATTAAAAAATATAAAAACGTTTTCTCTAAAAGAATATCTTTCAAAAATAGAAAATGTGAGTATCTTTCAATATTTGTTTCACTTGAAGTTGAAATTTAAAAAAAAAAAAAACTCTCTTTGAAAGATATCTTTCAATTTAATCATTCTTGGGGGGTTTCGTTTATTGTAATAAACTGAAGAAAACATATTAAAATAATAGCAAAGGTTGAATCAATTCAAGAAAAGATCAAACCAAGGAATTTAGAGGCTATTTTCATGGTTAATCATTAACTTAAAAGTATTCGTACAAAGGATTAAATCTTGTTAAGATTAACAAGATTAAATAACCACCAATGTGAACCTAAATTGGTAAAATATGTTTATGTCTTATTATTTAAACATAAAAGAAATTTTAAGAGATTAAATTTAAGGGATGATTAATGTGTAATAAATATATTTATCAGAGATACATTGTTCCCATACAACTCAGTCAATGATCATGTCGTAAGTATTGTGTTAGTCTAAGAACATAGAGGTGGACAGTCCCCAGTTTACTTCATTAGTAAAATCCTCCAGAGCCCTAAGATCATATATCAAAGGTTGAAAAAGGCGACCTTGGAAAAATTAATCACTACCATATGACTGATACATTATTTCCAATCTCCCAAGATTGTACCTCTTGGGCAATAAATTTGTTAAAATATGACATCTCTTTTGAAGCTCACGTGGCACTAAAGGGGCAGGTCTTGGCTGACTTCATAAAAAAGAAGTCTGGGATTGAAGAATTTCAAACAAAGAGTGATTGGACCATTTATGTCGACGATTTGTTAAAGTTAATGGAGTCAGGGCCATGATAATATTAGAGGGGTAAGACGACTTATGCTCGGAATAGTCGTTGAAGTTCAAATTCAAGGCCTCCAATAATCAAGAAGAATATGAAGCTTGTATGGCCGATTGATTGCAAAAGAACTCAAATCAAGAAGAATACGAAGCATGACCATGGCAAAAGAACTCAGAGCTAGACAAGTGACTCTTTGTAGTGATTTTTGGTTGATGGTCTCGCAAGTTAAAAGGGAATACTAAGCCAAGGATACCTAGAGAAGGTGAAGAAGGCTTGCGAACCATTTGAGGAAGATAACTTTTCAATATGTCCCTCAAGAACAAAACACCCGAGTCAACATAGTATCTTGGTTGGCCA
The DNA here is from genome assembly GCA_026901365.1 of Sesbania bispinosa. NCBI lineage: Eukaryota > Viridiplantae > Streptophyta > Magnoliopsida > Fabales > Fabaceae > Sesbania > Sesbania bispinosa. The sequence goes on from QLOH01000016.1 coordinate 1,077,767, forward strand.
ACACAAAGAACAAAGAAGATCGGGAACAATATGTTAATAATTCAGGAAACCTTGTCAACCCCCAGCATCATGAAGATAAATGAAGTCGGTTCTATTTAAGAGGACCACTCTTGGATCACCCTCATTAAACCCTACATTAAGAAAGGAAAACTTCCACATGAAAAGAAAAAAGCTCGAAGGATAAAGTAGTTAGCAACTAATTTTTTTACTCATCAATGGTAAGCTATATATGAGAGGCTTCTTGACCCTATTGCTTAAATGTACTTCTGGAGATAAAATCTAAGTCCTACCTTGGGCTGAGAATAAGCCCAATTCGCAAATCTCTTTCTCAACGTGACCAAGTCAATCCACACTAGCTAGGGCACAACAGGGAAGTGTTCACTGCACCTTGGTCATACTAGAGCAACACCCTATGTGGGGGCCCATAGGGAATCATTGCGCCTATAAATATCCCCTTATACATCATTTGTTAGGTATGCATTATTCCCAAGATTCCTCCTTTAATAGGGTACTGACTAACTTGGCCGTCTGAGTGACTTTTGCAGATATACCTGCCACCTTTGTTGTTCATAAGAAGTTTCATACAATATTTTAGGTCAGCTGACATAAAGTACAACTCAGCTCACATTCTAATCACACTAGCTCGACCCAAGATCCCAACTCGAATCATGTACGAATTACGATTGATATTTAATTGAAATTATTTCATTTAACTTCTTTTAAAAATTAATTATTCATTGTTTTCATGTTTTTCCAAATACACACTTACCCTTTGTTTAATAGAGAAGAAATAAGGTTAAAATAGAGAGGAGGGAAAATAAATAAGGTGTAAATAGAGAGAAGGGAGAGGAAAAATGGTGGAGAGAAAAATATTTATCTATTTAGTATGAGAGAAATTAGAGAGAAGAGAAATTTAAAGTGTAGGTTCCACCAAAAAATATCTCTCTTCAAGAGGAGAGAAATAAAGTAAAAATTCACTCTTACACTCTCAAACTTAGCCAATGTATTTCTCTCCTACTAAACAAGAAGAGAGAGAAATAAAACTCTATTTTCACCTTGTTTCACTCATATTTCTCTCATAACAAACAATCCACTTTTTTTATTTCTCATTCATTTCTCTCTTCTCAATTTCTTTTCACAATATCAAACACATTGTAAGTGTGAAATGAATTCATATTGTTTAGCATGATTTTAAAAAAGGTGGTGTAATTTTATAAAGGGGTAAAATATGTTTTAGTTCCTATAAAATTAGTGAGTTTTATTTTTTTTCCCTAAAAAGATTTTGTTAAAATGTCCTCTCAACTTTTTTTTTGTAATCGGTTGCTTTCTCTAACTGACGTGTATCAAGTGTTTATGTGTCGTCTTCTCTTTCCTAATCACCTTACCTACGTGACAAATATTAATCCCATGTGTCAAAAATAATTTTTATATTTAATTATATAATAAATAGAAACAAATTTATTTAAGCTTTCTTCCCCATCACATTATCGCATCGGAATCTGCAACTTTCTTGGCCACCCACCGCAAACTAGCTCTTCCTTTCCTGAACTGATTCCAACATGGACATCCCCACAATGGACAACCATCACTACTGGTCCTGGCATAACGAAAAACCTTTTGGGTCACTACAAATATTGTCCTTTTCCTCCTTTGTTTTCTCCATTTTTCGGAGCATTGTCTTTTTCCTATTATGTTTTTTTTTTTTTTTTTTCTGTACACCACCGTCAACAACGTGCAATACATTCTTATTCATTTTATTTTTATGGTTTTGAACCATTTTACTTTTATTAAATCTCTATCGTTTTTTTTACTTTCCTTCAATGCATCTTTCAAGTTAAAAATGCACAATTTGATGCAATGTTTTCCCTTTCTCTTCTTTATTGCCAAAATTCCGACCAATGACCCAATGCATATAAAAGGGGCAGCAACAATTACACCTCAAACACAACCCCACCACAGCTCAGTTACCCATTCGCCGCAGCAAGTCACCATCATTGGACCTTGGACGCATCACGCACACAACAGAACGCCATACGCTGCACACGTTCACCCAACAGGACACCAAAGTCCGAGCAATTTTCACCCAGCAAGTCAATATGTCAGGACTCAACCCCTATTTCACACCCCTTTCTCTATTGTTATCTTCCCTACTAGTTTTAGTGGTTTGCTTAGTTTTTGCTACTGAGTTTCTCCTGGGACTTGGAGAGCTCAACAAGCATCTTGGCAGCTGGTTAAAGGACCTGGATCTTGTTGGAAGACAGTGGTTGTCCTCTCGAGGCCACCGTGGTCGGAGAAGGTGATGATGCAGCAAGGAAGAAGAACCCATAAAGGAGGTTTAAATAAATTTTTTATTTTATAATTACAGATAAAAAAATTGACACATAGAATTAACATTTGTCACTTAGGTAAGGTGATTAGAAAGAGAAGACGATATATTAGCACCTAAGAGCACCTTTAACGGTGCTAAGCTCAATAAGCACGGTGCTTCATAAGAAGGCACCACTAAATCACTGACATGGGCTCGAAGCCTAAGGGCAGCGTTTATATTTTTTTTTTATTTTTTTAAGCATTTACCGGGGTTACCCCGCTAATATTTTTTTTATTTTTTTTTACCTTTCTTGGTGTTTGAAACCCCCGTTAACTTTTATTTTTTATTTTTTGTTACTTTCCCTGGGTTTCACTCCCGTTTAATTTTTTTTTTATTTTTTCGCTCGTTATTTTTTTTCTATTTTTCCTGATAATTTTTTTTCATTAATGTTTTTAAAATATTATTTTCGTTTTTTTATTAATCAATATATTTGGGATTAATAAAAATAAAAATTGGGTGATGTGTATTAGTGAGACCCATTTAAGTTTTGTGAATAGTGAAAAAGTGAGTTGCTGGGTAAGAGAAGAGAGGTGTTTAATAAGAACTTGCTGATTTGTACTGGTGGGACCCATTTAAGATACGTGAATAGTGAAAAAATGGGGTGCTGCAATAAAAATTGCCTAACACACGTCAGTTGAGGAGAGAGACTAATTACAAAAAAAATTTGAAAGGATGTTTTAATTAAAAGATTATATGGACTAAAAATAAAACTCATTAATTTTATAGGAATTAAAAACATATTTTATCCTTCATAAAATTTATCGGAACGAAAGAGAAACTATATGGACCCAGATCCTCTGCAGTATTTCCAGCCTCCACAGAGAACATTAGCTACGTAATAAGAATAGGATCACTAGGTAAATCCATAGCTGATCCGCAGCTATTTTGCAGTTAATCATTGCGGCCGAGCGTGCAACACCGCATAGAATCCTCGCTGAAACTACGGAGAGGAGTACGTCAGCAGAATTTGGTAATTATGTTGAAAACGAAGGTTCCTTTCTCTTAGCTAGCGAATCCGCAAATATTTGTTTGGTGACCGAACCCACTAGAGCCTAATCCGTACAAAGCTTCACTGCTTGAGGAGTGAGGACCATGGTGATCCAGCATTCCATCCCATCCAGGATTAAAATCAGAATATCTAATTTCTAATCGCACGGTGTGATTGCAGTTACGACCCTAGTCTCGGGTGTACACAAAAATATACCCCCCACAAGGCCACACCCACCCTGTTCTATGATTCTCACAACTGTCCACTTTTGTGCTCTTACACGTTAGTAGTACGTTACAGACAACCTACCTTCACTCTCTCACTCTCTCTCTCTCTTCTCTTTAACTTTTCTGTTGTGAGCTAGTGATCGAAGTCGCAACCAAGTTAAGACGCAGACAGAAAAACATTAGCTACAGAGATCAAAGATGGGATCTGGGGCCGGTAATTTCCTCAAGGTGGTTCTCAAAAATTTCGATGTCCTTGCTGGGTATGTTTTTCCTCCTCCATCTCTAAATTGGCTCCTCCTTTTTGCTGGCCACATAACTGCCCGAACTGAAACACGCTAGAATGTTAGAATCTCTTGCTAAAATGAGACTCGAGTTACCTAAACCACAATGCAAAATAGCCACTAAAATAGGCTACATGCTTCACATCGTGCCGGAGTAACTAAACTAACCCTATTTATTCAATGTGCCCTCTCTTCCTCTTTCAAGATTCGTTTTTTCCGAGATCAATGTGATTGTTCTTTTCTTTTCTTCTTTCTGTTTTTAACTGATATTTGTGTTGTTTCTCTTGCAGGCCTGTGATTAGTCTTGTTTATCCTCTGTAAGCACAATCTTCTCAGTCCCACTTTTCCTCATACATAAAGGATACTAATTTATAAGATATTCTGTTTGTATTTATTTCATTGTCCCGTGATTGGTTCAGCTATTATTTGAGAATAGATTGATTCGTGGTTTGTGTGGATTTTCGAGCTGTGCCGCAGATATGCTTCAATTAGGGCAATTGAGAGCAAGTCTCCCATTGATGATCAGCAGTGGCTAACTTATTGGGTTCTGTACTCCTTGATCACCCTTTTTGAACTTACTTTTGCCAAACTTCTCGAGTGGTATACATTTTTGCTCTTTGTTTAATTTTTTTTGTGATTTTTTGTTTATCTTAATTGTTTTGGAAGACTAAATGAGTACACAGTAAATGTGATGATAAATTTGAGAGTTGAGATTTTAGGCAATTAAACAAAAAGCGGTTGTTTACTTGTTAAGTGCCACATTAGCTAAGCGTTGCCCGCAACACAATTCATACCTGACCACTTTTCCTTGCATCAGCAATAGTATTGTTCCAGTTTCCAATCATGTCTAAATATTCATCAATTACTATTCTGTTCTACATGGAGTCATTTTTTACTAGCAGGTCTGAGGTCTTTGTATAATTTCCTTGGCCCTTTGTATATGTTACATGGTTATGTATTTTAAAGACACTAATGAACCTGAAGTCTTGTTTAGGTGTTCTGACTATTTGAGCTACAGACTTAATGCCTTGTCTTTTCCATTGTGATCGATAATTTTATAGGACACAGTCATACATGTACAATCTTAAGAAAGTTTGAGATAATGTTTTTACTGTTAGAGGTATCATAAAAGGCTTCAATGCAGGTATACTTTGTAATGTAACTAGAGGCCAATGTTGAATTCCTGACTGTAATGCATTTTCTGCATTATATCCAGCTTTGTATGAGTTCTGTTGTGATCAGTTTATTTAGAAGGACAGGGGAAAGTATATTAAACTTTCGGTTGAATTTTCACAACATATATTTCAGGATTCCTATATGGCCATATGCAAAGCTGATTCTAACCTGCTGGTTGGTCCTTCCTTACTTCAGTGGTGCTGCTTACGTTTATGAGCATTATGTGCGACCTTTCTTTGTCAATCCTCAGACCATTAACATCTGGTATGTTCCAAGGAAAAAGGACACCTTCAGTAAGCCAGATGACATTCTAACTGCTGCAGAGAAGTACATCCAAGAGAATGGAACAGAAGCATTTGAGAACCTGATCCATAGGGTATTTCTATCTGTAACTTTGTTATTGTGGAAATATGCTTTGTTTTGTATGTGACCTGTTGTACTAACGTTGCCATCACTTTGCAGGCTGATAAATCAAGAAGTGGTGGTGGTCATTATACAATGTATGATCACTATGATGAGACCTATTGAATGCAATCTTGTAGCTTCTATCTTTCAGGGATAAGGGGATGCGTGTACATGTTAATGTGTGTTACTGATATTTTTTTTTTTTTTTCTCTTCCAAGGAGACGCTTAGGTTTCTTTTATTGTGTAACTATCCTAGGAGAAGTCATGTATGTTTTGCTTAATGGCAATGACACGTGGTATACAGATAATGTTGGTGCAACAATATAAAGTCGTTGATTTTTTCTTTCATCTTTTGTTATATACCCCAACAAAAGCCCACCGTTATTAGATTATGTAGGGATTCAATTTTCTGAATTCTGATGCTGCAATTGATCCTATGATTTTTCTTTTTCAGCAATTTTTTAATAATTTTCCGTGGTGCTTATTCTTTTAAGGAATTGCGATATTTCATATTTTCATATTTGGAGATGACGGGACATCGCAGTGACTTTTTTTTTGTGGTCAAAACATGTTTATAGAAATGTTTTTACATTTGAATTTGTGTGCTTTCTTTTTACACCTACCGTGTAGGGGAATAATAAAGAGAGAAAAGAAGGAAAGTTGCTTTCTTTGTTTTAATTTTTTTCGTAAATGATAAGTATAGGAAGAAAGCGGAGAAACCAAAGTGTATGAAAAGTTGAAAACATATTTTATGGATTTATCAAGAATAATAGCATAATATATAGTTCCATTATTTTTACCCATGAAATCATATAGTTGATGTACACATGTTGATGACGTGCTAATAATTAACATTTATTGATTGATTAAGGAAATAATATATTTTTTCTCTTAAAAAATTATTAATATGAGAACTAATCATTTTAATATTATTGACATTACTCAGTTTTCCAAAAGGCACAAACCAGCTAGCACGGCTCTCGCTGACCTTTTTACCACCTTTAAATGGGAATGATAATTGGATTCAAATTAAAATTACTCATAATTGATATGATAATCCACTACGGGTAATTACCTGCAAATTATAATGTAGATGGCCACAAGTAATTATAATAACACATTAATGTTAGAATATTGTGTAGGGATTACAAAACGGGCTTGGCCCGATGGGCTGCCCTGGCCCGTCAATTTTTTAGGGCTGGGCTGGAGACTTCCAACCCATTGGCCTGTGTAACCCGTCCCATCCTGACTCGTTAAAAAACGGGCTGGAGGAGTATAAGGGTCGGCCCAGCCCGTTGGGCTGATTTTTTTTTTGGGCTGGGCGCTCCTGGGTCCTGGGCGTTCAAAAAAAAATTCTTAGGGAGTTAGGGTTCCCTTTACCATGTGATTTCATTTCATTATTCATTCTGAACATCAAAGTAAGTAGCGGCGCCATTATTGTGATGTTATGTTTTTATCTAATTAAATTGTTATGTTGGAGTAATTATAATAACATAGGCACACATTAATGTTAGAACATTGTTATGTTATGTTTTGATCTAATTAAATGGTTATGTAGTGAAGTTTTATGATTATGTTTGGATATTATTGAAGTAATTTTTAAATTAATAGTTGTTTTTAAGTAATATTTTTTATTGAGTTACTAATTTTTTATTTAAATAAAGTGTGGTTAAGCATATAGGTGCTCAATGTGTACAATTTAAGTGAACGAGCATTGAAACTATTATTCGAGTGTAGGGGCGTAGCCAAGATTTTATCAATGGAGGGCAAGAATAAAACACTCCCTCCAGTCTTTTTTATGGGACTCTTAATAATTTTATTTAGTCATTTTTCTAAGACGATCTATAGAAAATTTTAGAAGCATTTTTTTCCTTTTTTACCCTTCATAATTACTGAACTTTTATAATTTTCAGGTTGGTTAATATGAGAAATTAAATAGAGTTTGACTTACCAACAAGGGTTGGTTCACGTGGTACATGCTTGATTCCCCTTAAGCAAGGTCTCGGGTTCGAGTCTTGTGGATGGAAAAAATCTTCTCGGCTCAAACAGGATTGTCTCCTGTGGAGGATACCTGTGGTTAAACTAAAATAGAGTGACTTAAAATAGGAGTAAACTTGGAAGTTGAAAGATTGTTTTAAAAAAAACTAATACATTAAAACATCTTTTCTTAATTATTTTAAGACTGAAGTGAGTATTAAAAATTATAATAAAAAATTATATAATTTTTTATAAGAAAAATACATTTTATTTAAATAATGCTCGAAGTTGAAAGATTGTTTTAAAAAAAACTAATACATTAAAACATCTTTTCTTAATTATTTTAAGACTGAAGTGAGTATTAAAAATTATAATAAAAAATTATATAATTTTTTATAAGAAAAATACATTTTATTTAAATAATGCTCTTTGTTCTTTCATAATAGTAAATTTTGTTATTAATGTATCAACATTGAATTTTTATTTGAATGACTGATATTATTTTTCCATTGTTTAAACCAACATCTCAATTAAATATTACTTGCACTGGCAAAATGAATATTACATTATAATAATTTAAATGAAATTAAGATAAAAACTTTTTTCTTCTTTACCACCTAATCCTAAAATAATAATTTTAAATTAAATAAAAGAATTTGTTTAGATTTTTTTCTCTGATCACATAAATAAATAAGAGAAATTATATTTGTATAACAATTGTTTACAACCATGAAAAAGAGAGAGAAAAAATGTGTTGTATGAATTATTATTATTATATGTGTTTGTTATACGAATAATGGGTCTCAATACATAATCCTTAAAATAAAATTGAAATCAAAATATTCTTTTTATTTTTTAATTTTATTTTCCAATCATAAAATTCAAATCAAATCAAAGGAATTTTCTTTTTATTTTTTTTAACACACAGTTCTAAAAATTATAGGCTATACTATAACCATTTCCATTTCTCAAGCAATGTTCATTCGATAAGCACTTTTTATACGAATGAAAAGGATGATTAGATGAACTCTATTATGGGAAAGATTAGTCATTTATCATCTGATTATCCATCCAGGCTTACAAGAAAATAAGCGCACCATACAACTCTTTCATTATATGCCACTTTATGGCCACAGGATAGGAAGGATAACCAGTCTTGTAATCAAAGACAGCATTTTGTTTAAAAAAGACCCTTGCAAATATCTTACGCGCACCAGCTAGGAGTTAGTTTTGACAGTAATCATGCTTCAATTTCTGCTTCAACTTCGACAGCATTCATAGTTTGATTAAGGTAATCTTGAGCTTCGTCTAATGCTGATTCCTTTGCATCATCAGCATATAAAATCTTCTTAATTGCTATAGACATCTGCATAGAAAACATGTAACAATTGCTTAGGTTAATCAATTCATTTTTCTTTTCTTCTAAATGTTCAGTTTACCTTATGATTGACGACGAGCTGAAGGTATTTTGGGTTACCAACAAGAATGGTGTACTTGTAAATATAACATTAAGCAGTTTCAAACAGTAACACACAGCACTGTGTGATGCTTCAAAGTGTCAGAAAAAACAAATTGGCACAGATAAAAACAGCCAAAAAAAGTATTTTCCCACTAGTTGGAGTCAGCTACATGGATCAAATATCCCTTGCTATTATGTTACACAAAAAATTGAATCCTCAAAGAGGTTATTTAGATCTAAACCATTTTAACTGGTTTCACTTGTTTGTCTATGTCTTCCTCACTTGATGGCAAAACAATAAATGTTTTGGGCAAAAATTTCTGAGGCCTGTTGCCCCATCTCCAATCAATCATAGACATAGAGGAATGAGGAAATTCAGATAAAAGAAAACTTATTGGCTAAATGATGAGAGTAGAAGATGATAACCTTGCTGAAGTACTAAAAATTAGACATGACGGCAAACATACTGAAAAAGGACATCAATTCATTTGTGAATAAAAATAACTAAACTTCAATGTAAGCCTCAGAATTCTTACTGAGGTATTCTCCACTTCTGGAGTCTGACAAAGAATTTCTATATCCCGTAGTTTTGCAAAGTAAAAGTCTCGTTCTTTTTCCAGGAGATCCACTGCAAATTTGAGTTCAGTAATCTGTGAAACAGGAAACAGTAATAAAGGTAACCAACAGAGGGTGAATAATTTTTTCATTAAAATAACCAAGTGACGAACTTTCAATGGCAATCCCATAAGGAATTTGTCAAGCAACTGAGAATATGAAAGCATTAAATGCCAGCAAGGGAGCATCAGGAAAATCAACAATGTTTACATATGTGAAGCAAATTCCTTGGTATACAATTCTATTCAAATAAATGGAAACAGAACTTGTATCATTAAGTTCATAGGCTTCTTTGGTTATGTATCCAGTTCCAAAAATTGTTACGGGCATAGAGAGTTCATACTTCTTTGGACAAAGCTTGAATCTCTTCTGAAGAATTAGCCCCACCTGCTGCTCCACTTGACTTGAATGGCTTGGCCCCTAAACTCCAAAGCAAACAACCAAAATGGAATGAAGGGATAGAAAATGAAAAGATTATGCCGAACAACTTAGAAATGAAGACACCAAGAAGCTAACCAGATGTTCTGTTAGGACCAAGTGTGTTGCCTGAACCAGAATTATTCATAATATTTGTTTGCAGTGATTTTGATTTCTTGAGAGAACACTTAGAATTTCGGTCCTTTCCAACCTTAACCCTTCGCTCCACAGGATTATAGTTCCTAGAAAATAATAAAGAAAAATATTTGACAACATATACCATACAATATGAGAATTAGAAATATGAATGGATGGTATAGTGTTCCATTTCTAATTATTTGAAAATATGTGTATATCTGTACGGACATGTACAATACAAGTAATACTACAATAACATATATTCCTACAAGTAATAATAGAAACGTTGATATTTGGAGCTGATTAAATGATGACAGGGATACTCAGAGAAAGTAGCATACTCATTCATAAGGCCACCATTCACAGAATCACAGTAACGTTTCAGCCATTGGAGGAACTCCAAGTTGTCCAAAGGTCTGCCTTTAACAAGCCTGCTAACTTCAATATGCTGTCACAGAGTAGTCATGTTAAGCCCCCGTTAAATATACACAGCGACTATTGATTGGACCAAGATACTTTGTTCTACTAGTTTTTTCAATCTCTTGTGAAGTTATTATCTAAAATATATTTACCATTAAATCATGACTTCATGAGGAAAAATTCACACTCTGACAAAACTTACCCAATTAATCAAACTATGACTGAGTATAGAAACCAAATTACTAATCAAACTAGGACTGAGCATAAAACTTACACACATGGATCAAGTGATGCCATAGTATGTTTGATTTTACTCAAAACCACGTTACAAACGTGGCTAGATCCACGTTCATAATATGATTTTGATGTAATCTAGCTATGCAAGCTTGAGGATACATAATGTGGTTGAGAGAAATGGACAAGGAAGCATTAATAAGAATAGCTGATTTAGAATTGAAAAGAAATTCCACCATTGAATTTATCCATCAATAATAGAATAGAAATTATAGGCCTTGATAAACACACTACTTTCCCACATGCTATAGGTTTATTAATGGTAAATCATTCCATTGAAAGGCTAATAAGCCCTCCTAGCATTGTTTTTTTGTTTTTTATTCACGAAAGCAAAGCTCTATAGTTATACTAATTCCAAGATTTCCAATTAACATAATCATGAGATGAAACAGATACCTTGTCAATTTTCAGCTTGTTGAACACGTCCTGCAGAATTTTGTAATTCTGGATCTTATCATACTCCGTCTTTGCATCAAAATTTACCTGGAAAAAAACCCACACTGCAAAATTTACTCTTGATAGAAACAAAATATCAGAGGAGCTCAAAAGAAAGTTAAAGCAAAGTAATGTTTCCACCCTGTGCATTGGAACAACCCCTGGATGCGTCATGTCCATCATCTGGCATTGTACATCACCAGATGCAGCCTAGCCAAGAGCATAAACAGGATCAGAATCAAATAGTATATTTTCATGGTAGATAATATGCCTAGAGTTACTTTAGCAATAACAGCTCAGCTTTCCTGTTAATGTTGTGCAGTCATCATTAGAAAAATTATTCTTTAGAAAAAAAATTAAAAAACAAATCCATACAAAACATAGAAGTTAGATGCAAAAAAAAAAGGGATGCTCACACATGAACAGGGTTCTGTAATTATCAACTAGACAAACAATCAGTGTAATTTATCAAAATCCTTGAAGGTTAAAATTGTCCATAATTTTTTGAAACCCATAGCAAGTGGTGCATACTGCATACAATGTAGCAGTATAAACAAGTACATTATAAGCTCTGAGTTTAGCAAAGACATGCAAAACGGGTCCATAGAGTTTGTTACCTCCTCAATGCGCGAGAGATTGAGCTGAAGCCTGTTGTTGATCCAATTCAGAATCTCATTCCTGCCGACAAAGTAGGCACCATCCATAATGCCTATACTCGACGCCATTTCCGCCAACCCAGAAAGAGAAAATTGGTAATGGAAAAGACAAAACAACAAAGAGGAGGAGGAGGAGGAGGAGGAGAAGATATGGGTGTTTTGAAGAAAGGGATGAAGATCTTGTGGCGAAAACTAAAGTGGGTACGAACAAAGTTTCGATTTTTCACTCTGCGAAACAGGAAACCCAAGGAAGGGAATTGAGGGCAGGGTAAATATTTGATTTTGAGAGAGGAAAAGAAGTCGAATCCGTGAGTACGGTAATGTGGAATTCGGAATTTGTAGTCACTCACTCTTCAGCAGTTCGGCACATAACGCGTAACGTTTCTTGGTCAGTGGTGGGAAACCATTTTTTTTAATATATAGTTGAATTAAAAATTCCACATTTTGAATTTTGATTGATTAAATAATTTGCAATTTGCTGCTTTGATATTGATATTGATAACATCATGCTAATATTTGATGCCAAGTGGAAGGATTATATTATAAAGTTTCTATATTTGTTATTTACTATTTTTATTTTAGGTAAGAGGTTGGGGAAATGGAATCCCGTGGATGTCTTCTGCCGTTGAGGCTAAAAATTTAAGAACAGCAACCGGCCCTCACAAAGAACACAAACGGTGTAACCAAACAAGGGAAGAGGTTTACTAATAATAAGAAATAAACATTCCTTTAATTTTTTTGGGAAAAGAAGATAAGTAAACGGTTGATTAAGCTTTTATATTAATGCAAAGAATTTATATAATAATATAAACAATTATGTGAAATTTTACGTGATATCATACCCAACAGTATTCTCTTTATGATGATGGGTATATGTACAATGTACCAACAACAAGGTACTACTACTAATTAATTTATTCAAAACATAAAACGCAACAGAAGAATTGAGCTTGTTTATAATTATATTCCAATTAGCATGCTGCTCATTTTAGAAGTGCAACAACTGAACTCAGAAATTTCCGTGTTCTTGTAAATAATCCATTTGCAGAAGGTTAATTTTTGTTAAACCTTGTATCCGCTATCATACATTTTGTTTGCCCTCACCTTAGCTAACAGGTTGAGCATTGAATCCATAAGGATATGATTTTTCCAACCATTTTACAACTCGTCATTAAACTCCAAGATTTCCTTTCATTTGTGCTTTTTAATTTAAGTCATTAAACTCGTCCCAGCCCCCACACTGCTTTGACGACGCATGGCACCTCCCGTGGCCCTTTCCATATCATTTTCCTGGAGACTGCTTTCCTTCCATTTGCATTTCTTCTGTAAAATCCCAGATTTCCTTTATGTTCATCCATCTATTTTGCTGTCATCAACCACACAAGCCATCCTTTTATGTTCATCCATATCAAATTTGTTGTTTGAAAAAAAAAATAACATTAGTTCAGTTTTTTAACTATAAAAATTGATATTATAATTATCTTTTTATATACTGTTTGCGAGATTAAGAAACTGAGTTAATATCATTTTTTAACTTGGTTATTAATTTTTCTCTTGTAAAAAACCTTTTTTATTAGTTAAATTGACATCAAATTTATCTCATTTAATGACAAAATTGATATTGTTTTAAAATTGAGATGTTAAAATAATGTTATTTTATTTAAAGAGCCAAATTGGTATCAATTTTTATAATTAATAATAAACTAAATCAATATTGACTTTATTTCGATAACAAAAATAATACCACATGTAATGATGAGCTATTAAAATAAGTTTTTCGATAATTGATTTGACTCCTTGAGCAACACTTCAAAAAGAAATTTGATTCACGTAGCGCGTACCGTGCGTACCTTACTGTAGTGGTTTTTTTTTTTTCTTTTGTTTTCGTCTCTTTTTTTTTTTAAAATTGTTTTTATTTGTTTTTTAATTTATTATTATATTTATTATTATTTATTTAATTTATTAAATAAAAATATAACTCAAGAAATACAATAAATGTGTGTTTTTTGAAGAATTGACATAAGTTTTTTATCATCATTATTCTATTTTGATGTTAATAATCAAATATACTATTTCATTCACCGTTTTTGTACACACAATTAACCAAATATCTCACTCTGTTAACCGTCAATGTATACACCATTAACCTCATTTAAAAATATGTTCACCGTTTCTGGACATATAATTAACCTCGTGTTAACAAGAGTTGCAATTACCCTCACAAAATCAATTAACCAAAAATCTTATTTTGTTAACCACAAATGTATACACAATTAACCTCATTTTTAAATATGTTCACCTTCTGGTCACATAATTAATCTCGTGTTAACAGTAGTTGCAATTAACCTCGCAAAATCATTTAATCAAAAACCTATTTTGTTAACCACAAATGGATACACCATTAACCTCATTTTTTAATATGTTCTGTACACATAATTAACCTTGTGTTAATATGAATTATTAACACAAATTTAATGTGATCATTTATTGTATTTCTTGATCTATATTTTTATTTAATGAGATATATAAATAAAAATAAATATAATAATAAGGGTCAAGTATGTTTTTAGTCCCTCAAAATATAGTGAAATTTGATTTTGGTCCCTCATTTATTTTTTCATTGGTTTTGGTCTTCCATTTTTCAAAATTACATGATTTTAGCCCTTGTCGTTAATAATATTCTGCTAAGTGATAACATAATAATATTTCTTGTAGATTTTTCTATGGATTTACACTCGTATTTTCCTGCAGATTTCAAAATTCAAAGAAAATTTTGTTTAGATTCTAAAATTTGCAGGAAATTTACTATAGATTTTTTTACAACAAAGCAAAGAAATTTTATAGAAGCACTTTTATGTAAAGAAATTGAGGTTTTTTTCTTTTTGAAAATTTACTACACATGAATTTCTAGATAAAAAATCATAAGAATTTTTCTGTAAATTTTTACCTGGGAACATTGTAGTGGAACTGTGAAAGTGAATTAACAGAATATAATTAATAAGAAGGACTAAAAGCATGTGACTTTAAAAAATGGTGGACCAAAACCAATTAAAAAATAAATGAGGGACCAAAATCATATTTAATCATAATAATAAAATAAAAACAAATAAAAACTAATTTTTTAAAAAAAAGAGGGCTAAAAAAAGGGCTAAAAAAGACACTAAATGCGAAAACCGCAAACAGTGCGGTAAAATTGTGGGTCGCACTGTTTGTGGTACATCAGACATTTTCCCTTAAAAAAACCACTAAAAGGATAAAGCGGGACATACATAACACAATACGTCCCACATTTTTACCACACGCCCCCCTTTTTTAAGCCACTTTTCCCTTTTTTTTGAAGCATTTTTTTGGAACTCCCCCCTTTTTTACCCTTTTTCTTTTTTATAAAAAATTGTTTTTATATTTTTATTTTATTATTATTTTTATTTTTATTTTTTTGTCTCATCAAATAAAAATATAGATCAAGAAATACAATAAGTGGTTACATAAAATTTGTGTTAATCATTCATGTTATCACGAGGTTAATTATGTATCCCGAAACGGTGAACATATTAAAAAATGAGGTTAATCGTATTTCCGTCTGTGGTTAATAGAAAAAGATTTTTGGTTAATTGATTTTGTAAGGTGAATTGCAACCCCTGTTAACACGAGGTTAATTATGTGACTAGAAACGATAAACATATTTACAAATGAGGTTAATGGTATATCCATTAGTGGTTAACAAAATAAGATTTTTGGTTAATTGATGTTTTGAGGTTAATTGCAACTCCTGTTAACACGAGGTTAATTATGTGTCCAGAAACGGTGAACATATTAAAAAATGAGGTTAATGGTGTATCCATTTGTGGTTAACAATATATGATTTTTGGTTAATTGATTTTGTGAGATTAATTGTAACTCTCGTTAACACAAGATTAATTATGTGTCCAGAAACGGTGAACATATTTAAAAATGAGGTTAGTGGTGTATACATTGGCAGTGAACAAAGTGAAATTTTTGGTTAATTGAATTTGTGAGGTTAATTGCAACTCCACATAACACGAGGTCAATTATGTGTCCAGAAACAGTGAACATATTTTTAAATGAGGTTAAGTGTATACATTTGCGGTCTTCAAAAAATACACATTTATTGTATTTCTTGGTCTATATTTTTATTTAATGAAATAAATAAATAATAATAAATATATTAATAAATTAAAAAATAAAAGCTATTTAAAAAAAGGATAAAAAAAAATAAAAAAAAAAAGAAACAGACTTAAAAAAGAATAACAGTGCCTCCCGGTGTACAAACGCGGGAGGCACTACTATGTACGTGTATTAGTATCCTTACGCGGGAGGCACTACTATGTACGTGTATTAGTATCCTTACACCTGTTCAAGTCATTCGCTCGTTCTTATCATACAAAAAATACAAAAGAACAATCAAATAAGATGCAAAGATCAAATGAACCATATTGATTAAATTTAAACCTAAGTGAGGGAGATTAACAAATAACAAGGAACCTGAAAATGTACCTTTCGACTTTCAATTTCTTCGCATTCGAAAGAGCTTAATGAGAAGATTAAGGAACCTGATAATGCACCTTTCATCTTTCAATTTCTTCATATTTGAAACATATAGAGAGAAAGAAATTGAAATAGGAAAAATATTGAATCATACAAAATGAACCCTAACATTGGAATTGAAGTCAAATCGCACGAGATAGTCACATGACCGTTTTGACTTATAAATCACTTCTAAGTAAAAGTTGTGCCAAATAAGTTATTTTGATAAACTCTTCGTAATTAGAAGCAGCTTTTTTTTTTTCTTTTTTTTTACATTAATAAGGAGCTTTAGAAAAAGCAATTTCCTATAGCTTTTATGGAGCTTCTTTTAAATAGAATCTCACTTCGATTCTCGACTATTGCTATCTTTTTATTTCTTCTTTTATTGTTCCCTATCGATCCCTTACTCACTTATCCCTGAGACTTTCTTTTATCAAATTCCTTGGTAACCTTCAAAGCCATCTCGTTCAGAACCATCGTCCTTCATCTATAAATATGATGTATTTTTTATTTCCAAAAGGAAAAATAGTTTAGCCACATTCCATCAGTGTTTTTAAGTTCTCTCATAATAACAAATATTATTTTACTAAAAGGTATAGATCTGGTTGTTTCACTTTAACTGCATTTTAGAAATTAGAATATAATCTTCTTGGCTCTACAAGTGTTCATCTTCAACATGTGAATCAACGGGGGTGTGCTTGAGTTTTTTTTACTGCTCATTTTTTTTTATAATTAAATATTATTTATGTTAATTTTTATAAAATAATTTACTGTACATATTTTAATTTAAAAGTAATTTCAAGTTTAAAAAATTGAAATTACTAAACAACTTTAACTTTATTTTTTGAAGCTCTTATTTCTTACTTTTAACTTTAAATCAATTTATAAGGGAAAAAAAGTTGAGCCACTGCGACACAGATTTTAATTAGCTATCACAAGATCCTTTACTATAAGAAGTGAAGTGAGCTTCACTATGGGAGAGAGACCGATGAAACCAGTGAGAGATTTAGTGTGTGTTTGGACTTACGTTTGCAAACTTGAGTTTAGATGAACATGATTTATTGAACGTGATTTGAAGTGAACTTGAGTTTGTATGAACATGATTTTATGTTTGGATAATTTATTGCAAACGTGAGTTTAAGAAAATGAATGTTGTTTGGATGATATTTATAAATCACTTTTGCAAATATAATTGCTAAAAAAGGACATGTCTTTGTTTGTTATATAAAATTCCATTTTATTAAAATAAAGTATATAATTGATTTTAATATTAACAAAAAATAAAGATATTTACACCATTTTTTATTTATTTAAAAGTATTAGGAATATGCATGATATTTTAACTATTGAAATAAAACACAGCTTTGTTAAAAGCTTGGAAATAAAATGAAATAATAATATAAAAGTATTTTTTAGCATAAATATTTTTTAACATAAAAGTATAATATTGTTGTTCAGCCACGTCTTCTTTGACTTATCTATATATTTTTTTTTTTTTCGTCTTGAATTTCATTTTTTTACTGGTTGATTTCACACACTTTGATAACAAGAAAAAATTGTACCTAAGAAAAACATGCTTACTCTGCAACTTTTCTAGCACTCTTATTTGCTCGAATTGGTGAAGGGCAAAGATGATATAACCAACCCATGTAAAAGTGGATTCGATTTTCACATGAAAGGAAAGTGAGTTAAGATGTGATTTTATTTTTTTTTATTTTATAACGTTTTACTTGGTGAATAAAATTAGTTTTACTAGCAATTCATACCAAATTGTCAGGGTAAAATGAATTATAACTGATAAAAATTTATTTGCCGCAAAATAAAGTAGTTTAAAGGATATATTACTGACCATTATTTTATGGCCATTAAATAATTATCATTAAATTAAATTGAATTTTGCTCTTTCTTTATTTATACATGTATATAGACATTTTTTTTTCTTTTGACAAGTATTACATAAAAGAAACCTTATTTATTGGATCAATCATAAAATAAACTTTAGTTTAATAAATAATTTGCTTTCATTTCATATAAAAATGATTCACCATAAATACAAAACGTACATCAGCAATAAACCATATATTATTAGCGGTTATATTGTTAAAAGATAATGTAAACAAATTTTTGAATCAAAATTAAATAAATAAGATTTGTGGTGGTTGTAGCAAAGCACTATTTATTGTTTTTTTTTTTTTTTTGTTCGGAATGCTTTGTATTGATTGATGGGAAGATAATTACTAATTGCGAGACAGTTACAGAAATAAAGCAATTCCATTATTAAGTTCCTGTCCATCCTTTCTTTCCCTCATTGTTTTAGCTAGCAATGAGAAAAATTATAGAGCAGATGATGCATTTAAATGCGTGCATTATGGCTAGATCTTGCCCCACACCAACATACACAAAGGCAGACAACATTATTTGGAGATGGCATCAGAAGTAAATGGGTAATGATTTTATAAATAATATATCAGATATCAGATATCATATATGTAAAGGTTTATATAATTTTGTCACGTAAAATAATATGCATCTTTATACATACTATTAAATAAGTAGTGTAAGCATACCAACGGATTTTCAGGTAATACATGTTTGATTCTCCCTAAGTAAGATCTCGGATTCAAGCCTTAGCGCCTTGTGGACGGAAAATATCCTCACTGTGAGAGTTAGTCCGGCTCGCACAGAATCACCTCATGTGGAGAGAATACATATGATTCACACAAAAAAAAAGTAGTGTAGCATAAAAAAAGTAGTGTTTATATTGAAATTTTTGAAAAAAAAAATGTGTGTAATATAATAAAATAAGTAAATTACTTCAACCTCCCTTCTATTTTGCATTTCTTACACAAAACCCTCTCTATTTCTAAAACCTACATAAAACCCCTCCTATTTTATAAATATATTACACTTAAATCCTCAACCTTTTATTTTTATGTGATATTGGCAAAAATACCCTTCTTGTAGATTCTGACTTATTATATAAAAAACCCTCTTGTTTGTGTGTGTTTAATTTAACGTTAAAACTGGTCAAACTCAAATTTGGATTTTCCAACATAATTATTTCCAGCGTTAAAAATGTGAGTTTATAACATTTTAACACTAATTCAAACATGCTTTAACAGATCATTGTAGAATTTGAAATCACATCTCAATTCAAAATTAATCTTAATATATTGAATGAGTATATCCTGTTAGGTTATACTTAATTATATAATAAAAAATGAAAGAAAATGTAATGATATGAAACGGAGTGAAATAGAATAAAACCAAATAAAAAGAAAATAAACATATCTTCATTGTTTAGGCATTTTAATAATAAAATGGAAAAAGAAATACTTGTTTCATTCTATTAATGTGATGAATTTATATCATCATGTTGCATTACATTTTATTTTAAATCCAAACAATGAATTATTAATTCAATAATTAATCCATTTCATTCGCCCTCATTATCTCCTTCCATCTATTCAATTATCCAGATATATCCTTAGGGGTAATTGGAAGAATTCTTTTGGAGTTTATCATATGGACTTATTTTTTGACATAAGGATTTTTTTTTCTGAAACTTTGTTTAGTTAAACTTGTAAAAATAGTTTATGATTTACCTATACATTTTGAACGTATTTCAATAAACTACGTAGCTCATGAAAAAAATAATTGGCTAAAATATGTTA
This sequence comes from Sesbania bispinosa, assembly GCA_026901365.1. Classification (NCBI taxonomy): domain Eukaryota; kingdom Viridiplantae; phylum Streptophyta; class Magnoliopsida; order Fabales; family Fabaceae; genus Sesbania; species Sesbania bispinosa. The sequence goes on from QLOH01000016.1 coordinate 1,097,842, forward strand.
TTAGTGCCCCAAAATATCCCGATTTTTTCATTTGGTCCCCCAATTTTTTTTCCCAAGTGGTCCCCCAATTTTTTTTTTCATTCTCATTTGGTCCCTCTGTTAGTGCATCGTTTATTATCTCCGTTAAATGCTTGCGTGACAGCTTAGCTGGACAAAATAATCATACATGGCATGCATATGTGTCTTTTTATGTGTCCTACATGATAAAATAAGCCTATAGGTGGTGAATCAACGCCTTTTTGTGAGTCACATTGATGAACTCTATAATTATTTTTTCATGAAAGGTGGTGATATAAGTCATGTATGACACATGTGCATGTCATGTATGCTTATTTTGTCCACCTAAGCTACCACGCAAGCATTTAACGGAGATAATAAACGGTGTACTAACAGAGGGACCAAATGGGAATGAAAAAAAAAATTTGGGGGACCAATTGGGAAAAAAATTGGGGGATCAAATGAAAAAATCGAGATATTTTGAGAGACCAAAAACATAATTTAACCAAAACAATTTATACACGCATCACATCAATTCTCATGTGATAAGTTCTTATGACATATGCGTTTAGATTAATTTAAGTCAATCTATCTAATTGTGAATATCATCTATTATATTTATTTTATCTATTCTTAATGAATATGAACGTGAGACTTTAAATTAGTGCATCAAAAAAATGTGAGACTTTAAATTATTATCATAACATGTATACAGAATTAATAAAATTGTATTATATTTATTCATTTAAAAGTTTATGGAAAATCAAATTTTAAAACAGGAATGAAGAAAAGAATGTATACAGAATTAATAAAGTTGTATAGTTGAACTTAAGAACTTTACAGAAAACAAGCGCGCGCGCGCGCATATATATATATATATATATATATATATATATATATATATATATAGGTGAAAATTAACAAACTGTCAAACCAGAAAATTGACTAACAGAAAACTAAAAACTAACAACCTATATGTGCTTATCTAACTAACAGAACTAACTGTGTGCTTATCTAAACAACCTATATGTGCTTATCTAACTAACAGAACTAACTGTGTGCTTATCAGAATTAACAGATTGATATTCCTTCAATACCCCTCCCCCCACAAGCTGGAGAATAGATATTCAAAACTCCTAGCTTGGAAAGAAGGTAAGTGAATGGAGAAGGATCAAGAGGCTTGGTAAAAATGTCAGCATGTTGGTCCTTGCTACTGATTGGAAGAAGATGAAAAAGCTTAGTCTGAAGCTTTTCTCTGATAAGGTGACAATCAATATCAAGGTATTTTGTTCTCTCATGGAAAACAACATTAGCAGCTATGTGACGAGCTGAAGCACTATCGCAATAAAAAAGAGCTTGTTGCACATAGGAAACTCCAAGTTCATCTAATAGATAAGTCAACCATTGTAACTCACAAACAGTAGTCCCTAAAGCTCTATATTCAACTTCAGAGGAAGATATAGAAATGGTAGCTTGCTTTTTGGACTTCTATAGAACCATAGATTTGCCACGATAGACACAGTATCAAGTGATTGATTTTCTAGAATGTGGACAGGTACCCCAATCAGAGTCACTAAAAGCTTTTAGTTGTTGAGGATAATCACAAGGGTAAAACAAGCCTTGACCAGGAGAAGCTTTCAAATATCTCAGCACTCTAATACAACCTTTGTAATGCATTTCAGTGGGGCAAGAAACGAATTGACTGAGTTGTTGAACAACAAAGGAGATGTCTGGCCTTGTGGTGGTAAGGTAGAGGAGATTTCCAACAAGCCTTCTATAAGAAGCAGGATCAGAATAAGCAGGACCATCATCATGTGTCAAAATAGTTGTTCTAATCATGGGAGTTGGTGTTGGTTTGGTCGCAAGCAAACCAAAATCAGAAAGTAAGTCTAAAGTATACTTCCTTTGAGACAATGTAAGACCTGTGTGTGATCTGGCCACTTCAAGGCCAAGGAGATATTTTAGGATGCCAAGGTCTTTAATTCTGAAAGTTGTGTCAAGTTATTGTTTAACAGAAGCAATTTCCATAGGATCATTTCCATCCAAGATAAGATCGTCTACAAAAATCAAAATGATAGTAAGTTTGGATCCAGATTTCTTAATAAAGAGAGAATGGTCATAACCAGATTGTTGATAATCAAGATGAGTTAGAAAGTTAGACAATTTGGCAAACCATTTCCTGCTAGCTTATTTCAAGCCATAAATAGATTTATGTAGCTTGCAAACAAGGTTTGGATCAGAAACAGTAAGTCCTTGAGGAACTTGCATATAAACCTCTTCCATTAAGTCACCATGAAGAAAAGCATTATTAATATCAAGTTGTTGTAAGATCCAATTGTTAGAAGATGCAAGAGCAAGTAAGAGTCTAACAGTTGTGAGCTTTGCCACAGGGGCAAAGGTGTCAAAGTAATCCAAACCTTCAGTTTGAGTATATCCTTTGGCCACTAATTTGGCCTTATACCTTTGTAAAGATCCATCAGAATTATGTTTAACTTTATAGACCCATTTAGAACCTATAACAGTTTTACCTGGAGGGAGGTGTGTCACAAACCAAGTTTGATTAATTTGAAGAGCATCAAGCTCATCTTACATAGCCTTAATCCAGTGAGGAGACTGAACATCTTGATAATAACTGTTAGGCTCATTCTCAGTAGAAATAGTCAAGGTAAACTTCAAATGGTCTGGTTTAAGAGATTGGTAAGATAAAACAGAAGACAAGAGTTACCTTACACCTTTAGATTCTTGTGGAATAGTGTTGTGTAGAATCTGACAATGATAATCAGCCAAGTAAGCAGGTGCTTGTCTGTTTCTGGTTAATCTTCTAAGGGCAGTGGGGCTAATAGGTGAATGGAGGTCGCTCTGACTTGTATTTGCTCTATCCACAGGAGAAGTCTGATTGCCATTAAGGGTGTGTTGAATAGGAATAATGTGAGGTTGAGAATCTTCTGTTAATAGGAAATAAAAATTGTTTTCTACCTGTTCACTTATCTGCAGGTCAGTGTGGGAAATTTGATGAAAGGGAAAAATATGCTCATAGAAGACTACATTTATGGATATAATAATCTCTCTAATTGACAAGTCAAGAGTCACATAACCTTTTGTACCTGGTTTAATGCCCAAGTAAACATATTTTCTAGCTCTGGGGTCTAACTTTTGTATGTGTTGTGTGAGGGTGGAAACAAAGCACAAGCTACCAACGACCTATAAATCAAGGTAGGCAGGTGGTTTTTGATTTAAGATTTCAAAAGGAGACTTTCCTTTTAAAACATCAGTGGGCAATTTATTGATCAAAAGGACAACATAAAGCACAACATAAGACCAATAGATGTTAGGCAATTTGTTGACTCTCAAAATGATATTAAAAGAATAATATTGTTTTAAGTCTCACAACCCCAAGTTTTAATGGATAACAAATTTACTTATTATAAGTTTCTGCTGAAGGTATCTGTTCAGTATTTCAGAAGGTACAATATGAAGAAATCATATTCTCTGGAATATGTGGAACCTTCCGAAGCAAGGAAACCTGCTGAGAGAATGCCACCTGCTGAAAGTGGTGAACCTCCTGAAGTTGTGAGATGTCGTACCGATGCCTGTTCGTCTTCAATATAATACTCTCAGAAAATTCTCCTTGAAGACTCAAGTCTCTTGTAGCATTCTCAGTTTACTTGTGCCTCTTATTCTTCTGGAAAGTCAGAGAAAATGTTTTTTGGCATATTTCAAATTTCTCTCACCAAAAAGGCAAAGTCTGCAGAAAAGTACACGCAGCTCAGAAAAAGTGAAGTCTGTGAGCTGACTCTACTACCTGCTATTACTGAGGGATCAGGCTATGTGTCACAACGAGAGCATTTGCATTAAATGCTATCTCTCAACGGGAAATCGATTGGAATTCAACGGACGAAAGCTATCCTCTCTATAAATACCAGACTCCATGAAGAAAGAAATAGAGAACTGAGAACAGAGAAATCAACTTGCTGAAACGCTGCAGAAGTTTATACTCATCTGTTTCATTATTTGTTTATTGTACAACAACTTCTATATCCTGAGTCTTACTCAGTTATTTGTACAAGTTTCCCAGTTCGAGTTCTAAACTTGTGTAGTTTCAAAGTTTGAACATTCATCTTTCAAATTTGTATTTGCTGGGTTAGCCTGGAGAGGTTGTGTTAAAAGAATACTTGGGTTTTCAGCCTGGAGAGGCTGTGTGTTCAAAGAATACTTGGTTGAGCCTGGAGAGGCTTGTCTGTAAAAGAATACTGCAAGAGTTGCCTGGCGAGGCAGTTGGAAACAAAGAATACTTGTTGGACCTAGAGAGGCCATGTGTGCAAAGAATACTCGTTGGGCCTGGAGAGGCCAGGTGTGCAAAGAATACTCGGTGTTGAGCCTGGAGAGGCTAGGTGTGCAAACAATACTTGTAATTTTGCGGGATTAGTGGAAAATCCAGTGGTGTGTTTGCCCTGGGACTGGACGTAGCTCACGGTGTTAGTGGGTGAACCAGGATAAATCTATGTTGTTAAGTTCTCTCAACCCTTTACTTTTTATTTTCCACTGTTATCTGCTTATTTCTAACTGAGGAGAGTACTGAAAAGTGAGTTTATAATTTGCGCTGCAAAAACAATTTTACTTATTACGCAAATCATTTTAAAAGGACAATTTTACTGGACCTGTTGAGGTATCTTAACAAGTCTCCGAAAAATTCTTTTTTCAGCAAGTTGCTTGCATCTTTTGAGAAAACTCTGTTTGCGAAAAGGTTTCCGCAAAAATCTATAAAGATTATAAAACATTATTCAACCCCCTTCTAGTGTTTCCTGTGGTCCTAACACAATTTAGAGTGAAAAAGAAGAGACCTGGCCACATTTAAAATATGTCTATGTTTTCTTTCCACAACAGCATTTTGTTGTGGTGTCTCAACATAAGTGGTTTGATGTATTATTCCTTTGCTACTATAAAATTGAGGCATGTGAAATTCAATTCCATTATCAGACCTTATGATTTTAATAGCCTTATTATGTTGAGTGGAAATGTAAGTAACAAAATCCTGAATAATAGTTCTAGTTTCAGATTTAGCTTTCATAAGAAAGATCCAAGTATTCCTACTAAAATCGTCAACTACAGTCAAGAAATACTTGTGTCCATGTATGGAAGTGACAGAAAGAGGGCCCCGAATGTCCTTATGAATCAAGTCAAAACAAGAATTAGAACTGTTATTACTAACAAGAAAGGGTAATCTGCATTGTTTTGCCAAATGGCAATGATCACATATATGATTAGAATCATACTTCACATAAGGGAATTGTCCTTTTATTTGTTGTAAAACAGAATCAGAAGGGTGTCCTAATCTATAGTGCCACAAATCAAAACTGGTGACAGTGTTAGTTTCATTATTGTTGGACAAAATTCTAGAAACTTTGTTGGTTTCTTGAGTCTTTAATTTGCTTTGCCTCTGCTGAATGTATAAATTGCTTTGGAGATTAGCGGGACCAATCATCACCTGGTGGTTGTGATCCTGGATCAAACAACATATATTATCAAAAACAACCTTGTAACCAAAGAATTTAACAATCTTGCTAATAGATATGATGTTATAGGTAAAATCTGGAATGTGCAAGACATCTTGTAAACTGAATTTATCAGAAAACATAACAGTTCCAGAAATATGAGTTTGAGTGATGGATCCATTTGGCAATTTTACAAGAATTGGATTGATGGAATGATATGAGTCATAGAAAGAAAGGGAGTTAGATACATGGTCAGTAACACCACTATCTAATATCCAAGAATCACTAGGTAAATTTAGAGTCCTTTGAGTAGAAAGAACATTACTTGGATACTGTTGGAGGTGGCTGATGGTATGTGTTTGCCCATCAATGTTGGATTTCTTAAGGATTTCCATCAATTGATTGTATTGGTCAGGGGTAATGCTAGTATTTACCTCAGAATGTTCCTTTTCATTTCCTTTATCATTGGTGTTGTCAAGAATATTGGATGAAGTGGAGGAGTTGATTGTGGAAGGCTGACCTTTGTTCTTGAACTTGAAATTTGGTGGAAAGCCATGTTTGAAGTAACATGTGTCAACTGTGTGTTTTTCTTTCCCACAGAAAGTGCAAATCTTTTGTGGTTGATTGTTGGTTGTTCTTTGGTTGAATCTACCTCTTCCTCTGCCAAAGGGGGAACCACCTCTTCCTCCAAAGAGGGATCTATTTCCTGATATGTTGGCTACCATGTTGGGTTCTTGAAGGATGCTTCCAAACACTTGCCTTTCTTGTTGCAAAACCTGGGAAAAAACTTTGTTAATATCAGGTAAAGGATCGATCATTAATACCTGAGTTCTCACTGTGTTGTAGGAGTCATTGAGCCTTTTCAAGAAAAGACCTATATGGTTTAAACCCTGTTTGATGAGTCTTAAGCCTTCCTTGTCCAAGACGACGGGTTTTCCTACATTCCATCAATTAGAACTTCATTTCTTGCTATCAAGGTGATCTTTGTAGTCTATGTTGTGCTTTGTTATCTTTGATGTTATCCATTTGATAATCTTATTTTGATAAGAACCTCCATAATAAAGAGACCCAAACAAATAACTGACCATATATATCCATGCAATCACACTTATACCACCGACGTTAAGCTTCATGGCGTTGCTGCGATCGTTGCCGCCACCATCGGCGGAAGTGGAAAATACGTTGATTGCTGAGATAGAGAAGCCAAAAACAAGGAAAACCACGGCGAGATACAGAAACGTTTTGACTTGAATGTGAGTAAATACATTGAACTTTGATCTTTAAGCAACGATCGAAGCCACCACACTTACGATGTCGTTTCTCTATGTTCACGTGATAAAGGAACCGGTAGCCAATAATAAATTTCAACCCTTGATTTCATTTTTAATCGATCCAACGGTAATAAAAGGTGATGCACGACTTACATCACCCATCAGAAGATGCACTGTAGTCTTGACCCCTCTTCTATAATGCTTCAATTTTATTTAAATGTTATATATATGAATATATTTCAAATATAAGATTAATAAAATCTTTATTTTAAATCTAAATGATTTGTTAATTATTAATATGTTCTCTTTTAAAATTAAAATAAAGTTATTAATTAATTAATAGGTTGTAATTAAGAATAAACAACTTTCTCTTTAAAATTGGAGATTTGGAGTTATCATATTACTATAACTTCTCTATAAAATAATGGGTCGCTCGCATCCTTAAAAAAAATAAATAATTCATCTTCTAAAAATTTTCATATTATAATTCGTTTCGGGCATAAATGAGTTAAATATGTTTTTAGTTCCTGAACTTTTATTCGAATTTGATTTTAGTACATAAACTTTAAAATTGTTAGTTTGAGTCATTCATGTTCTGAAATCATGTAACTTTAGCATCTCCCCCTAACACTGTTAACGTTGACGTGACAAACAAATTTCTGGGTCAATTTGTACGGACATTTTCAATGACCATGATGTAGCAATTGAATTACAACTCAGCTCATCCAGTCATTTTTGTGGCATTCCGTATTCATGAAAAATGTGAAGTTAAATTTAATAAAACCCTAAATAAAATATGATTGAATGAGTTAAAGTGTAATTCAATTGCCACAACATAGTTATTGTAACTAGCTGGACAAACTGACACAGAAATTTGTTTATCACGTCAGCATCAAAATTAATTATGTTAAGGGGAGAGACTAAAGTTACGTAGTTTTAAAAGAACATGAGGGACTAAAGTTACATGATTTCAGGACATAATGACCTAAACCAACAGTTTTAAAGTTTAGGAACTAATTCCAAATTCGAGTCAAACAAAACATATTTAACCCAAAACATATTTAACCCAGCATAAATATATAAATATTTGTTGGACCGACCCTAATTAATTATCACCCGGCCCATGAATCGGTTGACATGAGCTTGAATATACTCAAAGGGAGAGCGGTCCTACCTAGCATTACCTACTATCCTATCCATGAAAGATGGGTATGGTCTTTTTAAAGGACTGTTAGTTACAATAACATTCGATACGAGGGCATATATATAGAGAGGAAGGCAAGTTCGATAGTCCAGGATGTTTGTACACTTGGCAATCGCTTGTTGCGTTTGAGACCATCGAAACTTCTAATAAAAAAAAAGTGTGTCCTTGTCTGTATTTCCAAATGTTAATGATTTATATGTGCAAAAATAATACAACTATAATCTGGTTCTCTGTTTTCGTGTTCTTCTCTGGAAACACGGGAGAAGGACATGATGCAAGAGAACCACCGGACACAATGCATTTGGAGATTGACATCAACGCCATGTTGCATGCCGACAATTAACCTGGATTGATTTTTTTTTTTCTTCCATTTGTTAGTTTTCAAAAAGGGTTGGTTCCTCTAATGGGAAATTGCTTTAGAGCTCGTCCAGAGGTTGATAACCATCTAAGCTCCCAACCCTGTTCTGGTAAGTTTTGTTTTTTTTCCAATCTATTATTATTTTTGTGTATTTTTCTCCCCATTATTATGTATGCAATGGATATATTATGCTATTATCGTCGCGGAAATAGAGAGATTATGGTTATGTTTTTCTTTTGATTTTGTCGTATGTTGTTTTTATGTTACTTTACGAGTGTGGATTTTTCCTGATGGGTTTTTGAAGGGAATGGTTGTGGTTGTGCATTTGCTTTGTTATGGACTTATTGTTCATCTTCTCTGTGGTTGGTTAAGTCATTATTATGTAAGAATGAATTAAAAAAAAAAAACGATTTTTTCTCTCAGTTGGCCAAGTGAAATACCATATAGATGCTTTGCTTCTACTGTGGTGTCTTCAAAAGACCTTTTTTTTTCATGCTTTAGTCCCCACAGACCAACTTCTGTGCTTGATAGCACTTCATTGTAATGGTTTATCATGCTTTTGTTTCTAGGGGAAGGTGGAATTTGACAAGATAAATGAGCATAAATGGAGTCTAGATACATTTCTCTCTTTTTTTCCCTCCAATTTTCACATTCCTATTTTCACTACTAACAAGAACAAACTTAGTTTATGAATCATGTGTTTTGCTTAATTAGGCTCGTTTATTTCTTTCTGAAGTTTTCACGAGGGGTTTGTTGCAAATTGACAGGTGACCAATTTGAGGTGTTTAATAACTATACCACAAAGCTGTAATTTTTTTCATTCATTTCTATGGAGAAATAATTTTTTAACTGTAGTTGTTCTTGACATTTTATGATTGGAGTTTTTCAGCTTCAAATGGTCACCCCAAAACATATTGGCATGGTAATAACCCCATATGACTGGTTGTTCCCTACTGATGGAGAAGAGCATAATTATCATTATTGGAAGTATGCTTATGGTAGTTGCTAGTTGTTACCCATGCAAGTGTCTTTTCTGTGTCTATCTATAGCCTATAGGTATTCTTTTTTATTCCCATTCAAATAAAATAAACAAAAGTCAGTGTGAAGTTTGTATTGATTATACATTCTCTCTATGAGGAAGTTTTGTTTTGTGTGACTAGTGATGCTTATATTGGGAAAGCAAGAGGTGCTGCAATCTCTCCCTCCCTTTTTGTTTAGACTTTGGTAATCTTTTGCAAATGATTCATTCCAAGAGGAAAGATTATTTTCTCTCTGTTTCTTACAAAAAGTTGTCTTATTTTACTAAAATGAAAATTATTTTGCAGATGTAACAAAAGTTCCTCGTAGAAGCACCCATTTGTTAGCACATTCAGGTCTAACAGTGCATGGACACAGTGATGAAGGTAAACCTGTGATTCTCCCCACTCCAAGATCTGAAGGGGACATACTCTCATCCCCACATTTAAAAGCCTTCACATTTAATGATCTTAAGAATGCCTCTAGAAATTTCTGTCCTGATAATCTAATTGGACAAGGGGGATTTGGTTATGTCTATAAGGGGTGGATTGATGGTCAATCCCTTGGGGCTGCAAAGTCTGGATTGGGAATAGCTGTAGCTGTGAAGAAGCTTAAGCCTGAAGGTTTTCAAGGGCATAAGGAGTGGCTGGTAGGTTGCTTCCATTAGCATTTAATTCTGGTTCTTTTTTTGGTAAATGAATCAAATTCTATTCCTAGTTTTCTTTATTTTGCAGTCTGAAGTCAATTATCTTGGCCAACTTCATCATCCAAATCTTGTCAACCTTATTGGATACTGCCTGGAGGGGGATAACCGGCTTCTAGTGTATGACTACATGGCCAATGGAAGCTTGGAAAATCATCTATTTCGCAGTATGTTGATACCTTTAGTTGCTTAAGTTTCAGAGACTTATATACTTCAAACATTTTTTTGATGATTAATTCACTTCAAACTTGACTGCCCTGCCAATGAATTGTGCTTTAATGAAATATGGTTCTGTTAATTGCAGAGAGCAGACAAGTACTTCCTTGGGCAACAAGAGTCAAAGTTGCTATTGGTGCTGCTCGAGGTCTCACCTTCCTACATGACTCTAATCAACAAATTATCTACCGTGATTTCAAGGCTTCTAATATTTTATTAGATTCGGTATGTTGGTTAAACATTAGCTTTGGTATGTTGGTTAAACATTAGCTTTGCCATGTTACTGTGGTAATTTGGGGAAAATGCTTGCAAACTATGTATGGTTGGTGTAATTTGATCTTTTAGCTATATCTTCTTTATTTCCTATCTGTTTTATTCTTACCCCTTTTTCCTTTTTTTGGTCATTAAGAATAAAATGCATTCCTAAATTTAACGGATCAGTATACTTTGAAGTGGTAATTGAATGTTCATTTAAGTTTAGTATCCTAGTAGTCTTGCATCATAATATACTTTCATACAAATGTAGGAATTTAATGCAAAACTCTCAGACTTTGGATTGGCCAAAGCAGGGCCCACTGATGATCGTTCTCATGTTTCCACTCAAGTCCTGGGCACACAAGGCTATGCTGCTCCTGAATATATTGCTACAGGTTTGATTTTTTGCTTAACTTTTATTTTCATGCTTTTTGGTTCATAAAAAATGTGTAGTTCAATGTTTGTTAAGATTATTAATAGATATTTCAAATCAAACTACAACTCTTCAAGGATATCACTCAAAGTTGTGATTCAACTAGGTGATTAGTGAAATCTTCAATCTCCAATGCTCCATTTTATTCACAGGTCAACCAACTTAAAAGTGAACTTCTAAACACATCTATAATTTCCATATATGCATACATTTCTATGAGAACTGATCAAACCAATCCAGAATTAGAAATGAAGAACCAATTGTGTTCTTTTCTTTTCTCTTTTTGTATATTTTTAACTTTTTAAATTTAACCAATTTTCTTAGCCTAATAAAGTTGTAATACCAAGTTATAAGGACTCATATATGATATTCACGTATAGTTCATTGTTATTTAGCCTTTCATTATTAATTTTTTATCTTATAAGACACACAATATAGTGATTTTATGTTAATTCAAATTTTTATCTAACATGTCAATTTGTTACTTAAATGTTATATAATATTGAGAGTAGTTTGCAAATATATATATATTGAAACTATACATTTCCTTATAGCCAATTCAACACATGGTTTAACCACTACACTGTAAACTAATACCCCATCTATTCAATAAGTGGTTTGGTTAATTAATTGGTTCATATGGAATGACTAATTGTCCTATTTTTGGGATATCTCAGCAATGTTGTGCTTTGTCTTTCAATGTGATCCCCAAAATATCTTTGATCAGGTCGGCTGACTACAAGGTGTGATGTCTATAGCTTTGGGGTTGTGCTATTGGAACTACTATCAGGGCGCCATGCTGTTGATAAAACAAAATCCGGAGTGGAACATAATTTGGTAGATTGGGCAAAGCCCTATTTGGGTGATAGGAGGAAATTGTTCCGGATTATGGACACCAAGTTAGAAGGACAATATCCTCAGAGAGCAGCTTATACAGTTGCAATTCTTGCATTACAATGTATTAGTGAGGCCAAGATTAGACCACAAATGTCTGAGGTTTTGGCTACCTTGGAACATCTCCCAGCTATCAGACATTCAGCTAGCCCATCTAGAGCAGAGGAAAAACCCATCCCAAGTCCCATAAGAGAGAGGGTTTGAAGTCCTATGGCAACATTTCCCTTTGAGAAATAATCATCATTCAGCACAGGGTAGTTTGTCACCAGTCACATTACTCAGAGGTTCCCCTTTTGACATCCTCAACAAAATTATGAGTTGTGAAATCCCAAAGAGGACAATCTAACAAAGTTGTATTTTCTGATTTCTCTTCAAGTATATATACCTCTGTTAATCCCATTCCTTTTTTGGGTCATGCTAGGTGATAGCCCCCATGAGAGTGTTTTGTGGGGTTTTTACTTTACCTGTAGACACAGAACTTTTGTCATTGAGATATCATCAGCATCAAAATGCGTTGCCTTGTCCATTCTTATCCATCATAATAGCATTTTGTAACAAGTTGCCGGGGATAAATGTTCAATGACAAGAATTTCAGTTTAGTTGTATGTAAATAATTGGTTTTAGAGTATGTTTGTGATTACTTATAAGCTCAATTAGTCAAATCCCACGGTGTCTCCTCTTTTATATATTTTGTCTGATCATGATGTTGGCTTAGAAAACTTCAATTTCTAATAGAACAGCTAGTACTGAACCTTTCGGTTAAATGAACGGGACAATATTGAGTTGGGTACAATTTTGTGTCACTATAGTTGACGTTAAGCTCTTCTTTTCTCAAACAAAAAAGGCTCTTTTTTTTTTTCACTATTTTTTTAGTGATGGATTGCAGCCAATAAAATATCACACCTAACTTTTCCCCGTTATAAAATCAGAGGTAATGAAATTGGAGAACCTAGTATGGTAAAAGGTGAAGCCGTGAAGCCATGAAAATAGAGGTTCAGTTTCAAGTTTACTCTGTTAAATGAATACTAGAAATGGAAATGAAGGGTTAACTTCCCTTCTATTTTAAAAGAAGTTATCAAATTTCGGCTAAAATGGATATGACATCCTTTATTAGGTCCAAAATTTTTAGCGGCCCAAAATCCTCAAACTTACCAAACTAGGTATTAGTAGCATAAATTTAATTTATTGTATATGTACATATATTATATAATATCCCTCGTAATAGGAGTGTACTGAGCAATTCACCGTTGGATTGAAAGTTACTATCATATAGATCATACATATAAAATTTTACATTAATCTGAAATTATTTAATATGTCATTGAGATGTCTCAAGATTAACGTTATATATACATTTGAAATATATGAAAAAAATTCAACCATTTGATTATCAAGTTATTAGTGTCAAAATTTTACGAAATTTGACACATATAATCATCATGATGAATAAACAAATTCAACAGTGGGATTACTAAAAAACACATTCGATTTGTAGTTATCATCGGTGTAATACTTGGTGTAACTTACACTGGTGTAATTTGAACCCTCCTCATATATAAATTGATATATGAGCTATCTGTTCAGTGGATTGGGTTGGATCCGCTGGAGGGCCTAATCCATCCCAGAGGGCATGGGCCGGATAAGTCGGATAACCCGACTCGTCCGTACAACCCGACTCACCAACCATTCTGCGAATGATCGACCTTCTCACACTATAAAGAACAACGGAAAATTAAGGGACGTTTCAATCAACACGCTCCCCTTAATGCCAACAGGGACAAATCCTAAAGGAAGTGATGCACACCGAATTGGCCGCGATCCCCAAGCCTGCCTCTTGTCCGACAGAGCCTAGAAGGACAAGACGAAGTATTGCATGTACCATGAAGGGTACGACCATTCAACGGACGAATGCATGCAATTAAGGGACGCTCCTCCAGCCTAGGTGGCGACGAAACGGCTGGAGGGGGAGACGAAGATACCACCACCAGAACCGAGAGGACACCAAGATAGATAATTCAAAGTCGGAAACCTCGGATTGGAACCCTGTGGTCGGACTCCCAGGATCCGGATCATATGATTTTTGAAGGGTTCACCCGGGGGAATGTCCAATAACTCCCGTAAATGACACTTGAGAGAAATGTAGATGCCTTAATTACAGGTTTTGATGATGCCAATAAGAATGAAAGAAATGAGAAAGGCAATGGCAAAGAAAATAACTAAATTCAATTCAAGCATCAAAGAATAAATAAAAGATCAAGATCAATATCAAGTCAACACAAAAGTTTATTAGTTTAAGCTTGATTGAGTTAGATATAATATGTCAAAAGAGTTCTTATCAATTGCAAGTAACTTGGCACTGAAAAAGAAATTAAAGAAAATATTTTTATAAAGTAAAAATCAGTTCAAAGATTAAAATTTTTGAACTGGTAATCGATTACCAACATGTGTAATCGATTACCAGATGTTCCAGAATTTAAATTTCAAAAATTTTGATCTGTGTAATCGATTACCAATTCTTGTAATCGATTACCAGAGTGCAGGAAATTCAAATTTTGAATTTCAGGCACAACTGTTCGCAAAACTGAACTGTGTAATCGATTACCAAACCCTTGTAATCGATTACCAGTGTTCTGTTTTTGAAAATCTTGAAGAGACATGACTTTTAATCAAGGATTACAATGTTTCATCTTCATCCTTATATATATATGTCTCAGATTCGAATTTTAACCAGATTTTCTCATGTGAAATAATTAATTTTTGAAATCACTTTGAATCATCTTGTGCCAAACACTTGCAAATCATTAAGATCTCTTATAGGCTTTCAACTTGTAATATCCACTCTAAAGGAGAGTCCATTTGTTTTCATCGATTCTATCTGTACTTGTACGTTGGGTTAAAGAGAGGGTGTCTCTCTTGTTGTTTGGATTGATTCTCAACACTAGGGAGGGTTCCAAGGTGTTGGAGAATTGATTGTTTGTAAAAGACTTTACAAAATAGTGGAAATCTCAAGTGGATACTTGGGGACTGGACGTAGGCAAGTGGATTGGCCGAACCAGTATAAATCGTGTTTGCAATTTCTCTTCCCTTAACTCTTGTTTACTTATTGCATTTACAATTTCGTTTTATTAAGAGTAAAACATTCATTCTTCATTTTTGAAAAGGGCTTTTTAAGCATAATTAGAGAAAGATAATTCATTAAAAGAAAAGAATAGATAATATCGAATAACTTAATTCACCCCCCCTCTTAAGTTAGTGAGGCCACTTGTCTAACAAGTGGTATCAGAGCTTGTATCTTGTTTAAGGATTAGAAGCCTCAAGATCAACTATGGCCTCATCCAACTCTCTTTTTGGTGAAGGAAACTCCTTTAATAGACCACCTGTGTTCAATGGAGAAGGATTTCATTATTGGAAATCTAGGATGCAAATCTTTATAGAATCAATTGATCTAAACATTTGGGATGCTATAGAAAATGGACCTTTTGTTCCTTCAATGCAACTAGGAGATAAAATTAAGATAACACCTAGGGATCAATGGAGTCGGGAGGATAAAAGAAAAGTACAATATAACCTAAAAGCCAAAAACATAATCACATCTGCATTAGGCATTGATGAATATTTTAGAGTCTCCAATTGTAAGAGTGCCAAAGAGATGTGGGATGCTTTGGAAGTGACTCATAAGGGAACTAGTGATGTCAAAAGATCTAGAATAAACACCCTCACACGTGAATATGAACTATTTAGAATGAATCAAAATGAAAGTATACAAGAAATGCAAAAGAGATCCACTCATATTGTTAATCATCTTGCATCATTAGGAAAAAGTTTTCCAAATGAAGATTTAATTAACAAAGTTCTAAGGTGTTTGAATAGGCAATGGCAGCCAAAGGTGACCGCGATTGCAGAATCAAAAAATCTTACAACTATGTCTCTTCATTCACTCTTTGGGAAACTTCAAGAACATGAGTTAGAGTTGACAAGACTAAATCAAAATGAAGAAAATGACAGAAGTAAGAAAAGTATTGCTCTCAAAGCTTCATCATCAACGGTCCATGAAGAAAAAGATATTATCGAAGATGAGGACTTGGACGATGACGAAGAATTCAGTCTTTTTGTTAAAAGGTTCAACAAGTTTCTAAGAAACAGAGGAAATAGAAGAAGACCTACACCCAACATAAAGAAGAAAGGAGAAGACTCTCAATCAATCCAAAAATGCTTCGAATGCAACCAACCAGGGCATCTCAGACTAGAATGTCCAATTTACAAGAAAAGAATGGAAAAATCAAACAAGAAGACATTCAAAGACAAGAAAACAAAGAAAGCTTACATCACATGGGATGACAATGACATAAGTTCCAGTGACTCAGAAAATGAAACTGTCAACCTATGACTTATGGCCAAAGACTACGAAAGTGAAGAAGAGGTAACATCTTCTAACAATGATACATCCATCTCATTTGATGAATTACAAGAAGCATTTAATGATTTACATAAAGAATCATTTAAATTAGCAAAACTAGTTTCATCATATAAGAAAACCACTACAAAGCTTGAGGAAGAAGTTTCTAAATTAAATAGAGAACTAGATAATCTAAGAAATGAATTTAAATTAGTAAACTCTAAAAATGAAAATTTGAGTTCTATCATTAATTTAGAAAACAACAAAGAAATTCATCCATGCACATCATGTCTAAAGCATAAAGAGGAAATTAATAAATTAAACACTACTCTTGCAAAATTCACCTTTGGTAAAAATAATTTAGATGTTATTTTAGGAAATCAAAGGTGTGTATTTGACAAAGCAGGATTAGGATACAATCCTCAAACTCAACAAAAGAGTTATAAAAATTTCTTTGTAAATGCTCAATCCACCAGTTCTCCATTCTTAACATGCTTTTATTGTGGAAAGAAGGGTCATAATGCATCAAACTGTTATTTTAGAAAGAATTCTACAAATCTCAAAAATATGATGTGGATCCCAAAAGGATCTTTAATTAGCACTAACTCTAAGGACCCAGAGAAAGTTTGGGTACCTAAATTAAACAATGTTGTGACTTGTAGGATTCCATGAAACATACTTGGTACATCGACAGTGGATGCTCCAAGCACATGACCGGGGATATCTCAAAGCTTATGGACATCACTCCAAAGAACAGTGGACATGTTACCTATGGAGATAACAACAAGGGTAAAATCTTGGGAATTGGAAAAATAGGTACAAATCATTCAACCTCCATAGAAAATGTCTTACTTGTTGATGGCCTTAAGCATAACTTACTTAGTGTTAGTCAATTATGTGATAAAGGATTCTTAGTATCATTTGATTCACAATGTTGCTTTATTGAATCTAAACATGACAAAAACATTAAGTATATAGGATATAGAATAAATAATGTATATAAGATAAAATTAGATAATACTACAAATCATAACCAGTGCCTTATTAGTAAAAATGATGAATCTTGGTTGTGGCATAAAAGAATTGCTCATATAAACATGGATCATTTAAATAAATTGGTTTCAAAAGACTTAGTTATTGGTTTACCTAAGATAAAATTTGAAAAAGACAAACTTTGTGATGCTTGTCAAAAAGGTAAACAAGTAAGAGTCTTTTTTAAATCTAAGAACATAGTATCAACCACTAGGCCTTTACAGCTTTTACATATGGATCTCTTTGGTCCATCTAGAACTATGAGTTTTGGTGGTAGTTATTATGCTCTTGTAATAGTAGATGATTTTTCTAGATTTACATGGACTTTATTTCTTGCAAATAAGAGTGATGCATTTCATACCTTTAGAAAATTTGCAAAACTGATTCAAAATAAGAAAAATATTAAAATAGCTTCCATTAGGAGTGATCATGGAGGGGAGTTTGTAAATAAAAACTTTGATATGTTTTGTGATGAAAATGGCATAGAACATAATTTTTCTGCCCCTAGAACTCCACAACAAAATGGAGTAGTTGAAAGGAAAAATAGATCACTAGAAGAACTAGCAAGAACAATGCTTAATGATTCTAATATTCCAAAATATTTTTGGGCAGAAGCAGTAAGTACTGCTTGTTACACAATGAATAGGGCTCTAATTAGACCAATCTTAAAGAAAACACCCTATGAATTATTCAATGGCAGAAAACCAAATATCTCTCATCTTCATATTTTTGGATGCAAATGTTTTATTCTAAATAATGGAAAAGAAGATTTAGGTAAATTTGATGCTAAATCAGATGAAGGGATATTTCTTGGATACTCATTGAATAGTAAAACATATAGAGTATATAACAAGAGAACTATGACAATAGAACAATCTATACATGTATCTTTTGATGAGTCTAGCACATCTTATCCTAGAAAAGAAATAATTGATGATATTGTAGAAAATCTAGAAAATACCCACATAAATGAAGAAGTTCACAAAGATAAAGATATAGAAAATTTAGAAAATCCTATAATAGAAGAAAACAAACAAACTTGGATCTTCCAAAAGAGTGGAGAACTCTAAAAGATCATCCTATAGATAACATCATAGGAAATATATCAAAAGGGGTAACAACTAGACATTCTCTTAAAGACATATGCAATAATATGACTTTTGTTTCTAAAATTGAAGTTAAAAATATATATATGAAGCCTTAAAAGATGAAAATTGGATTATTGCTATGCAAGAAGAATTAAACCAATTTGAAAGAAACCAAGTTTGGGATCTAGTTGATAGACCAAGTAATCATCCTATTATAGGAACGAAATGGGTTTTTAGAAACAAGTTAGATGAACATGGTATAGTTGTGAGAAACAAAGCTAGGTTAGTGGCCAAAGGATATAATCAAGAAGAAGGAATAGATTATGAAGAAACCTATACACCTGTAGCTAGATTAGAAGCTATAAGAATGTTGCTTGCATATGCTTCCATAATGGATTTCAAATTATATCAAATGGATGTTAAAAGTGCATTTCTCAATGGTTTTATTAAAGAACAAGTGTATGTAGAACAACCTCCTAATTTTGAAAATGAAAAATTGCCTAATCATGTTTTTAAATTAAAAAAGGCCCTATATGGATTGAAACAAGCACCTAGGGCTTGGTATGAAAGATTAAGCAAATTTCTTTTAGAAAAAGAATTTTCAAGAGGGAAGGTTGATACAACACTTTTTATTAAAAGAAAAATGAATGACATTCTGTTAGTTCAAATATATGTTGATGATATAATTTTTGGTGCTACTAATGAAAATTTGTGCAAGGATTTTTCTAATGACATGCAAAGTGAGTTTGAAATGTCTATGATGGGGGAGTTAAATTTCTTCCTTGGGTTGCAAATTAAGCAAACCAAAAATGGTATCTTCATCAACCAAAGCAAGTATTGCAAAGAACTTCTCAAGAAATTTGGAATGGAAAACGCTAAACATATGGCTACACCTATGAGCACTGCTTGCTACTTGGATAAAGACGAAAATGGGAAGTCTGTAGATATAAAGCAATATCGAGGTATGATTGGATCCCTTCTTTATTTATCAACAAGTAGACCTGATATTATGTTTAGTGTATGCTTGTGTGCTAGATATCAATCTAACCCTAAAGAATCCCATTTGAGTGCTGTAAAAAGAATTATGCGATATTTGTTTGGAACTGTTAACTTAGGTTTATGGTATCCTAAAAATATGCCTTTTAGTCTAGTAGGATATTCTGATTCAGATTTTGCGGGATGCAAAACTGATAGAAAAAGTACCAGTGGTACTTGTCATTTTATTGGGTCTGCATTAGTATCATGGCATAGTAAAAAGCAAAACAGTGTTGCATTATCCACTGCGGAAGCAGAGTATATTGCTGCTGGTAGTTGTTGTGCTCAAATTCTTTGGATGAAACAACAATTATCAGACTATGGGTTAAATGTAGATCATATACCAATTCGTTGTGATAATACAAGTGCCATTAACCTATCTAAGAACCCTGTCCTACATTCTAGAACCAAACATATAGAAATTAGAC
This sequence comes from Sesbania bispinosa, assembly GCA_026901365.1. NCBI lineage: Eukaryota > Viridiplantae > Streptophyta > Magnoliopsida > Fabales > Fabaceae > Sesbania > Sesbania bispinosa. The sequence continues at coordinate 1,117,661 of QLOH01000016.1, forward strand.
ATCATTTTCTTAGAGATCATGTACAAAAAGGTGATTGTATTTTAGAATTTATAGAGTCTAAGCAACAACTTGCCGATATTTTTACCAAGCCTTTACCTAAGGACAATTTCTTTACAATTAGGAGAGAATTAGGTATTCTATACGTTTCCAATATAGATTCATAGAAGTTTCTAGGAATAAAATTGGTTTAGAACTCAAAATATGAATTCTGGCTACTGTGTAATCGATTACCACTGAGAAGTAATCGATTACCAGAGAGATTTTTACAGTGTAATCGATTACCATATTCGTAATCGATTACCAGGAAGATTGTAACAGTGTAATCGATTACCATATACCCGTAATCGATTACCGGGTCAGTTTTTCCTCAATCTGGAAACGTGGTAATCGATTACCACTAACCGTAATCGATTACCAGACAATGATTTCTATAAAAACACTCCTTCTCTTTCTCTCTCTTCACGGCTACTTTCTCTCTCTGCTATGCGAAGCCCTAACCGCTCCTCCCTTCCAATCCTCATAACTTCCTCATTTCTCCACCAAATCAAGCACCGCTTCTTGCAAATTGCTCCTATCTCCATCCTCTACAAAACCCACCGAATAATTTCGTGTTTCAACCTCCTCCATGGCTGAACCTTCAAAGAGACCTCGCCGCTCCGCCGCTACCACACCATGTCGTGGCAACTCCGACGAACCTCCGACAGTTCCCACTCCCTCTCCGTTGCTTGCTTTCTTTTCCACCAACCGGCAACGTACTAGGTACACTTCATTTTTTTCGAATCGTCGTATTATTGACCCTAAGTTTCTACACCTAGAATTCTTTGAAGATGAAAGCTTTGACTGTTTTGAGACATTTAGGAACTTTGGTTTGTTGGAATTTATGTCTTTGAAAGCCCCACTTTACCCGGATTTAGTAAAGATGTTTTATAGTAATATGGAGATTAGGGATGGAGTTATCTATAGTGAAGTTAAACGCATTCCCATAGTGATTGATCATTCTTTGTTTTATTCCATAACCCATCTTGATAGTGAAGGTGAAAATTTTGAAGGAACTATAGTAGATGAGTGGAAATTAGATTATAGTACTGACATTGCCCGTAGGATGGTAAGTCATGAGCATGCTGACTTAGACCACCATTTTCTTGCTGGCTCATTTACGTTTGATAGTCGTATCATGCACTACATCATTGCTCGCATTTTGCTTCCCCGTGCTACTAACCTGGCTCAGGCCACTGAGGAAGACCTTATAATTATGTGGGCCTTACTGACTGGACGACAAATAAACTGGGCTCATTTGATTCGTCACCGTATGTCCAAAGCCTTGGTTGCCAATGCTCATCTTCCCTATGCCCATTTAATCACTCTGTTCTTGACTCACTTCAATGTTCCTTTGGCAAATGAGAACATGCTTCCCATCAAGAGAACCAATGCTATTGGTGCTAATGCAGTTCACTCCTTTGGGTATCAAAAGACACTTGATGGTGATTGGGTCAGAAAACGGGATGTTGTGCACGCTGATGATCGCACTCCCTAACCACCACGTCAGGATGCTTCTACTACTCTTCTTACTGATATTCTAGATAAAATTCGTAATTTCAGGCTGCATTTTGACGAGCACATTGACGCTTTAGAGACTCGCCTTACCCGGTTAGAGGATGGTCCTGGTGGTGATCCTGCTGCACCATAGTTTCTTTCCTATTTTGTTTCCTTGCCGTGTATTTGGCATTATTTTTTAGATTTCTTTTTGGTATTGTTTTTCACCATTTTGGTTTGGATACTTTAGACCACTTTAGTTTTGTTACTTTAGATAGTACTTGCTTTACTATGCTTACTCTATTTAGTATACTCTACTTAGTTTGGTATATTCTGTTTAGTATACTTTGTGGTATGGCTGTTTGGCATATTGATAATTCTTTAACTTTTGATTCATAACTGTTCTTGGATGCCTAATATTGTTTTTGCTGATGCCAAAGGGGGAGAGATTAGGGAAAATGAATGACATTTTGGAAAATGAATGACATTTGCAAAATTCTTTATTTGACAAGATTTTGTTGATCACAAATTTTTTGGCAATTAAAGTTGATCTTGTATAATTTCTTCCCAAAGAATTCAAGAACTCTAAAAAGATAAACATAAAGAGGGAGAATAAGGGGAATGGTCGTTATTAACTTGCAAATATTCTTGTTTTTCATTCTTCCCTTAAAATGATGGTTGTCATCATAAAAAAGGGGGAGATTGTAGATGCCTTAATTACAGGTTTTGATGATGCCAATAAGAATGAAAGAAATGAGAAAGGCAATGGCAAAGAAAAGAACTAAATTCAATTCAAGCATCAAAGAATAAATAGAAGATCAAGATCAATATGAAGTCAACACAAAGGTTTATTAGTTTAAGCTTGATTGAGTTAGATATAATATGTCAAAAGAGTTCTTATCAATTGCAAGTAACTTGGCACTGAAAAAGAAATTAAAGAAAATATTTTTATAAAGTAAAAATCAGTTCAAAGATTAAAATTTTTGAACTGGTAATCGATTACCAACATGTGTAATCGATTACCAGATGTTCCAGAATTTAAATTTCAAAAATTTTGATATGTGTAATCGATTACCAATTCTTGTAATCGATTATCAGAGTGCAGGAAATTCAAATTTTGAATTTCAGGCATAACTGTTCGCAAAACTGAACTGTGTAATCGATTACCAAACCCTTGTAATCGATTACCAGTGTTCTGTTTTTGAAAATCTTGAAGAGACATGACTTTTAATCAAGGATTACAATGTTTCATCTTCATCCTTATATATATTTCTCAGATTCGAATTTTAACCAGATTTTCTCATGTGAAATAATTAATTTTTGAAATCACTTTGAATCATCTTGTGCCAAATACTTGCAAATCATTAAGATCTCTTATAGGCTTTCAACTTGTAATATCCACTCTAAAGGAGAGTCCATTTGTTTTCATCGATTCTATCTGTACTTGTACGTTGGGTTAAAGAGAGGGTGCGTCTCTTGTTGTTTGGGTTGATTCTCAACACTAGGAAGGGTTCCAAGGTGTTGGAGAATTGTTTGTTTCTCAAGTGGATACTTGAGGACTGGACGTAGGCAAGTGGATTGGTCGAACCAGTATAAATCGTGTTTGCAATTTCTCTTCCCTTAACTCTTGTTTACTTATTGCATTTACAATTTCGTTTTATTAAGAGTAAAACATTCATTCTTCATCTTTGAAAAGGGCTTTTTAAGCATAATTAGGGAAAGATAATTCATTAAAAGAAAAGAATAGATAATATTGAATAACTTAATTCACCCCCCTCTTAAGTTAGTGAGGCCACTTGTCTAACAAGAAATATACTCCATCGACTCCAAAGATTCGACCCACAAAGTCAGCACGGAAGTTGGACCGGTCATAACCTTCTCGGATGCCGATTTCGGGAGCAAGAAAAAGGTACATGACGACCCCATGGTATTCCGAGCTCTAGTGGGGCATGCCGACGTCAGGTGAGTATTCGTCGACCAAGGAAGCTCGGCTGACATCCCCTTCCTCAACACACTAAAGAAGATGGAGATGACCCATCTATCCCCGTACCAAGGGGATTTGGTCAGGTTCACTGGTTAGGGGATCTGACCACAAAGGTACCTAGAAATCCAACTTCGTCTCGGTGACGAGGAATTGAATAGAGGCATTGACAAAAAGTTCCCGGAGGTGGATTGCCCTTGCATTATAATGTCATCCACGGAGTACCTTCACTCAACGCCTTAGGTGCCATCATCTCAACTCGACATCTGTCCATGAAATTCACCACAACTAGCAAAGGAATAATCACAGTTCATAGGAATCAAGAAGAGGTGAGGAAGTGCTACAACCTCACTCTCCAAACCCAAAAGCCCAAAGCAGTTACCACTTTCGGCGACCGGGACTGAGGAAAAGGCAAGGCAGTTATGATGGTGGACCTCGACCCCCGAGCTGATATAAGAGACGATTTCGACTCCTAACAAACACTTGGAATTGGTCGGGAGGAGCAAGATTATCCAGGTCTGCAACGGTGATTCTAGCAAAGACGTGAAAATTGGTGTCGAACTTGGGGCAGAAACCGAATCAAGACTCGCCAAATTGTTAAGGGGCAACAACGACTTGTTCGCCTGGACCGGGACAGACATGCCTGGAATTAGCCCTAACTATTGTTGCCATCGCCTATCCATAAACCCAAAGACAAGGTCGGTCGCCTAGAAAAAAGGAAGATCGAGGCAAAAAGGCTAAAGGCGACCAAGGAACAGGTGGGGGAACTTTTGAAAGCCGGCCTTATTAGGGAATGTGACTAAGTAACTTGGTTGTCAAATGTTGTACTTGTTAAAAAATCTAATGGAAAATGGAGAATGTGTGTTGACTACATGATGAAATTAAGGCAAGTGTACCAAAAGTTCAGCAGTATAATAGTATGTATAAAGTATCGTATCCACAGGGAGCGGTTCACTTTGCAAGATTTTAGTGATCGAATTACCAAGTGAGCAACTTTTTAAGAGAATGATTAATGTGCGGAATTTAAATGGCAAAAAGAAAAGTAAGCAATAAAATAAGAGAAGATAGATTTACTTGGATTAGGATTGGACTTCGCTTCTTCGCACCCCTTATGTATGTGAATCCCTTCTTTTAATTATAAATTTGTTATTAATTATACCTTAGCCAAACTGAATTGATAAAACCCCGAGTTACCAGTAGCCTACCACTCAAAAATAATCCATGCGGGCTCTCCCAAACGACAAATTACCCTCGGCTCATTAAGCTCTTAATTAATTATTATTCCGTTTGTTTGAATCGTCCATTAATTGTACTTCCCTATAAATTCTCTTCATTCAAGGGCTGTCACTACCCCATCAATCACAAGATCCCGTTTATCCCTCACATACAATTAACTTTCAATTATGTTACTATCAATTAATTATATGTTCCTATAGATGCTCCTATGAACGGGCTGTCACTCACCAAAACAATTCAATCATCAGATTCCACCTATATTTCCATATAATTAACGAGTACTTTTAGCAATCGGAGGTTAGGTTTCCTATGTCTAGGCTCCCCTAAGCTCTAATACTAGTCGGAAATCTCATTTTGTGTTATCCTGATCACTAGCCAACGACTCCGGCGCACGCGCGGAAGTAATGCATTAAGAACATCATAAAAGTACCGATATAATTAAAAACATGGATTTATAATTAAAAACAAGAGAATTCACATACACTTGGGGATTGAATCCACTACATCCAATCCTACTGGAGAGCTTAGCTACTCACGGTAGTCATCACAAATCACTAAAGAATCTGTCACCTCCTTCAATCCTTGTGCGTCTATCGTTCTATTCTATGCCTCTCTCCTCTTCCTCTAAAAGCCTCCGTCAAAGCCTCCGTCTCTCCCCTTTCTGATCTGTGCAAAAGGTACTATTTATAGACCAAGGAAAACCCTAATTCAAATATGCAAGAGATCAATTTCTATTTGAATTTAAAAAGTTGGTGCGTGACTTGCGCTTCACCTGCGCTAAACGCAGATGAAGCGTGTCCCTCTGTAAGTTGCGCTCCACCCGCGCTAAGTGCAGGTGAAGCGTGAAACACGCTGTAGACTTTCTTTAATTCTTCATTTATCCACTTGATCTCTTTCTGATCTTGCCTTTGCTTGATAGGTTTTCCTTGTTTCCCTTTTCTGGCTTTATTTTGTATTTATTTGAACTTGAATTCAAATTGGGGAAAGTTATCCACAGGATCCTTTGTTTAAATGGCTGCTGATCTCATCTTTATTTTGTCTTCATTTAAACTTCAAATCTGCAAACAATCTCCCCATTTAATGCTATTTTCTCTTCTATTTCAAATCTTCCATAAATCTGCGCAAAATAACAGATTTCTAATCAAAATAGCATCAAATTCAAATTCAAACCAAATAATTACAATTATTACAATTATTCATAAAAGGGGATTATTTTGGGGCATAAAATACCATTTTAGCCTTGATAAGTGTAATAAAAACATAGGAAAATATCACATAATTTACACTTATCAAATACCCCCCAACTTAACTTCTTGCTTGTCCTCAAGCAAGATACCTTTTGCAATCAAAATCAAATCACCCTCATGTACAATTCTCATAAACAACTACAAGGAAAAATTTACATCATCTCTTTGTTAGGAAGAAATCACTTTCCAAATATCAGAAAAAATCAGAATCAAAAGATGTTACCAATCCTCAATCAAGAATAGAACACAATCAACAGTTAAACTTCTCAAAAGTAGCAATTAAAGCAATAAATAATAAACCAAGGAATTTCACTCATGCTCACGGGTACTGTTTCCCTCAATGTTTACACCACAGTTGAACAACTAAGATTGATAGTCATTTCTAGTTCCTAAACATGTTCATGGTCAATATGGATCAAAAGGTCTTTCTTTGGTTGTAATGAGGCAGGGATATCAAGAAATCTTGGTTTTTCTGGATAAACAATGAACACCTGGAATAGAGAGCATCTTTTGATATTTCTTGACTTGGAACTTCTCTCCTTCCACCATCTCATTCTTGATTTTTCTCATTTTTGCAGGCCTCTTTCTTTGTTTGAAATTGCATTCCCCCCAACTTATTCAATTTATTCACTTTTTTTGGGGGGATAGTGATCTTCTTTTTGCTTTCATGTGCCTGCTTTTTGAATTTTAATTCACCAACCTTTTCTTCCCATTGTCTCCACTTGCACCTTGCTCTTTATCCCAAATGTGTAAGGGACAAGATATAAATATAAATTTTGGCTTGGGTGCACAAGGATAATCATTAAGGCTCAAAAGGGTTACCAAAAATTGGAAAAATTATATCAAGGGTTGGCTTTTTGGCGCTGAGCAAATATATTGAAAACAAAAAAATTGCCTTTGTCACTTCCATATTTTCCATAAACATAATAAGATCCAAAAACTCAATCAATAAAAATTGACAAGTAGCGGTGAAAAGCTCTCAATTCAAGTGTTTGGGCTCTCAACTCACCGGTTTCTTGGCTAAATTCCTTGATAAAGCACTTACTGGTTTTAATTAACTACCCTGATAGGTTCTCCTGTGAAGTATCCTAATCCTAACTGATTTTGGAATTAATCACAAGACCCTTTCTTCTTTCCTAATATGGTTAGTTAAACTGCCTAATTTCAGAAATTTTGAAAATTTTTCCTTTTATTTCCTAATTCCTAAATCCTAAAATTTTTTAAAAATCCTAAAAATTAAAATGAAAAATAAACAAAAATCCATATTAACTAAAAAAATTAATCCTATAAAAGAAAATAGAAAATAAAAGAACGAAAAGAAAGAAAAACACCAGTGTCAATCTTCATCCTCTGTATCCTGTAAGTCCTTGTCCTTTTCTCCAGCTGTTGCTGCTTCACCTCCCCCTGGAAGAATAGGCCTATCCCCAGGCTACTGCTAGTATATCCGGAACTCTTCAAACAACATGCCTGGGTATGGGTCTTGCAGCAGCCTGTGCACTCTTGAATCTCATGGGATCATATTTTTTGATCCTTTTCCTCATGCCTTCTCCTCGTGAGCTAAAGCCGCGGGAAAGACTAGCAATTTAATCCTAGGCATCTAAAAAGTCAAATAACAACAATTAGTTGCTAAAAACACATTTATTTTAATGATGCCTTATTGCAAATACCAATTCATGAAGAACATGGAAGCCTATTATTAACCAATTTGCATGCATAAATAATTACTCTATTCACAACAAAATTTCACTGCACTTGGTAATGCCTTCCTAAAAATAGAATATACTCATTTGTTTTGCAAGCATTCAATCAATCCATGGAAAGTGAAAGTAAATATTTTTTGAAAGAATTAGAGCATAACACTTTCAAATTCAATAACTCACAAAACAAAGAGCATTCCAATCAAGCAAATTGTTCTTCATGTTCCACACAGCCAAAGATAGCAATAATCAACAATATTCACAATCCTAAAGTTGCTATCCTAAAGTGCAAATCATAAAAACAGAGTAGATGAAGATTTCAATTGGTAAAAATTAGAGAAAATATGCATGAAATTTGAAAATTTCAGAATTGATTGAAGTTTGTGAGTGGGAAAATTGAAAAGAAAAGCTTAGGAAGTAGAGAAACAATACATGAGAAAACAAAAGATTTTTTTAAATTTCGTACTGCTGCGCTTCACCTGCGCTCAGCGCAAGTGAAGCGCAGAAAATAGTGACTAAAATTGCAATTTTACGCTTCTCCTGCGCTTGGCGCAAGTGAAGCGCAGAAAACAGAATGAGATTTTTCAATTTTCAGTCACGTTTTCTGCTACTTCCTATCGTTTATAAATTTTATTTTCCACAAACTTATTCAAATCAATTTTGAAATTTCCTAAATCCTAAAAAAATGAAAAATCCTAATTAACAACAAGAAAACAAAACAAAACTAAAATTAATTAAAAACTTTAAAAATCTCTAGGTTGCCTCCCAGAAAGCGCTTGTTTAACGTCTGATAGTTCGACGCCTACTCTGTCAAGGTGGCTGAAAACTGAAATCTTTTGGTGAGCTTGTAAGCTGCAGCCTTCCTTTCTTTGGCCAATAAACCTCCCCATAATCTTGCCTTGGAGCAACCTGTAGTGTGAAATAACTTTGACCATTTGGGCTTCTTTCTGGAATTAGACCATGCCTCTGACTCCCTTGGCTTGATTTTCCTTTTCTTTATTTTCTTACTCTCATGTGCATGAGTCTTCTTTTCCTAAAGCTTAGATGATTCATAGTTTATTGATCTCAATTTCTTTGCTTCACAGGGGTCTTTGATATGAAACACACCTGACCACTTTATCTTCAATCTGGCTCTAGGCTCTGAATTTAATTCTAGCTTGACTTTTCTTTTCTTTGCCCTGTTTTGGTCAGTGTGATTGCAGGCCTTTCTTTTGTGAGGTTTGGAAGGATTATCACTTGCACCATGTCTTTCTTGATCTTCCTTTGAAGGACTGGTTGGATAAGGCAAGATCTTTGGTCTTGGTACCACATCCCTTCCTTCCTCGGGCTTTGATTCACCATCTCCCTATTCACTCTTTTTCTCATTTTCTTGATCTTTTTCATCATGTACACCCCCATATGTGTTGTTCTCTTTCTCCCTTTGACAGTCAATCTCTTCTTCAAGCACCATCTTTTCTATTTCATCCTCTCTTTCTTCTTCTACTTATGCTGCACCTTCTTTTTCTTCCTTTTCTTCAGCCAGATTGTCATTGATTTCCTCCGTTATCAGCTGAACAATATCATCGCACTGCTCTTCAGGGTTGAGTAGTGCATTTGCTGAAAATTGCTCGTTCCAACATCTGGTCACATTTTCTATCTCATCTAGTACGACGTTAGCGGGTAGTCCTGCTCTTTCACAATACAGCTGAAATTGTATAAATTTGTCCCACTTGTCTTCAATAAAATCGTCCCTATCTGAATGGCTTACTGAGATTTGTTCTGACTGTTGGTTGGCTATTGTTTCTTTTAATTGCTCCAACAGGGCGTCAATGTTTCTTCTTCGCTTTTCGCTCTCTTTCTGAAATTGTATATTGCTTCGATTGAATTCTTCCAAAAACTCATTAAATTTTGAGTCTCTTTGTTGATAGGAAGAGTAACTTTGCTGCTGTTGAAAAGAAGGTTGCACATGGAGTGAAGCATTATCTTGATGCCATCCAAAGTCCTTATTCTGGCTACTTCTCCATCCTTGTGAATTGTTTGCAAAGTTGTTGTTGTTGGAGAAATTGTCTGGTCTTCCTTGATTGCTCCTATAGTTAACTTGCTCTTCTTGAATGCCTGGATAAGAGCAGTAACCATTGAGATGGTTACCTCCGCAAAAATCACAGATTAATTGTGGTGACTGGCTAGGATAAGAGTGAACTTTCTGCGGTGGCTGAAAAAGGTTAGCTAGCTCCTTGTTGAGTGCTTCTAATGTCTGTATCAAACTCTTTTTTTCTGCTCTAAGTTCATCTTCAAAAGTTTGATTATGGGATGAAACAACATCTTGTTGCCACCCAAAATTTTGATTCTGGTAACTTCTCCAATCCTGTGAAAAATAGTTAGAATAATTATTGTAATTAGAGAAGTTACCTTGATTTGATGTGTGGGAGAAATATTTTGGCCCTTGCTGTCTAACATAATCTCCAAGGGTTCTTCTTGGTGGATTTTGATAATCTCCAAGTGTTCTTCTTGGTGTATTTTGTCATCCAGAAGCCATTCAACATTTACTTCACTTGGGGTGGTTGAACAGAGAGTGTTGAGATTGTCTCCTTGTCCTTTTTCTATCTCTCCTTTTGTTCCTTCTAGTTGTCCCTTCTATCAATTGATTTTGAGACACCTGTCTTCACAAGAGCATTATTCAAGAATCTCAAACAAATGTTAGCTCAGGAAGGTGGAACAAAATATAAAAATAAATATTTTTATTTATTTATTTATTTATTTTTTAAAAAATGAAAATAATTTTTTTTTTAAAAAAAAAATCCTAAAATCCTAAGATAGAACTTGATAAAACCAAGTTTGAATTTGAATTACGATATACACTTATCCTAAAATCCTAAAAGAACTCGAAGAGGACAAGTGTTGAAGATAAAATAAGATCAATTTGAATTTCAAATTTCAAATATTTTTTTATTTTTATTTTTTTATAAAAAACGAAAATAAATTTAAAATAAAGCAAAATTAAAGATAAACTTGATAATTCGACCTCCCAAGGTTATACGAAGTAAAACACCGCTCCCCGGCAACGGCGCCAAAAATACTTGATGAAATTATGCCAAGCGTACCAAAAGTTCAGCAGTATAATAGTAAGTATAAAGTATCGAATCCAAAGGGAGCGGTTCACTTTGCAAGATTTTAGTGATCGAATTACCAAGTGAACAACTTTTTAAGAGAATGATTAATGTGCGAAATTTAAATGGCAAAAAGAAAAGTAAGCAATAAAATAAGAGAAGATAGATTTACTTGGATTAGGATTGTACTTTGCTTCTTCGCACCCCTTATGTATGTGAATCCCTTCTTTTAATTATAAATTTGTTATTAATTATACCTTAGCCAAACTGAATTGATAAAACCCCGAGTTACCAGTAGCCTACCACTCAAAAATAATCCATGCGGGCTCTCCCAAACGACAAATTACCCTCGGCTCATTAAGCTCTTAATTAATTATTATTCCGTTTGTTTGAATCGTCCATTAATTGTACTTCCCTATAAATGTTCTTCATTCAAGGGCTGTCACTACCCCATCAATCACAAGATCCCGTTTATCCCTCACATACAATTAACTTTCAATTATGTTATTATCAATTAACTATATGTTCCTATAGATGCTCATATGAACGGGTTGTCACTCACCAAAATAATTCAATCATCAGATTCCACCTATATTTCCATATAATTAACGAGTACTTTTAGAAATCGGAGGTTAGCTTTCCTATGTCTAGGCTCCCCTAAGCTCTAATACTAGTCGGAAATCTCATTCTGTGTTATCCTGATCACTAGCCTACGACTCCGGCGCACGCGCAGAAGTAATGCATTAAGAACAACATAAAGTACCGATATAATTTAAAACAGGGATTTATAATTAAAAACAAGAGAATTCACATACACTTGGGGATTGAATCCACTACATCGATTCCTACTGGAGAGCTTGGCTACTCACGGTAGCCATCACAAACCACTGAAGAATCTGCCACCTTCTTCAATTCTTGTGCGTCTATTTTTCTATTCTATGTCTCCCTCCTCTTCCTCTAAAAGCCTCCATCAAAGCCTCCGTCTCTCCGCTTTCTGATATGTGCAAAAGGTACTATTTATAGACCAAGGAAAACCCTAATTCAAATTTGGAAGAGATCAATTTGTATTTGAATTTTAAAAGTGGTGCGTGACTTGCGCTTCACCTGAGCTAAGCGCAGATGAAGCGTGTCCCTCTGTAAGTTGCGCTCCCCCTGCGCTAAGCACAGGTGAAGCGTGAAACACGCTGTAGTCTTTCTTTAATTCCTCATTTATCCATTTGATCTCTTTCTGATTTTGCCTTTGCTTGATTGGTTTTCCTTGTTTCCCTTTTCTGGCTTGATTTTGTATTTATTTGAACTTGAATTCAAATTGGGGAAAGTTATCCACATGATCCTTTGTTTAAATGGCTGCTGATCTCATCTTTATTTTGTCTTCATTTAAACTTCAAATCTGCAAACAATCTCCCCATTCAATGCTATTTTCTCTTCTATTTCAAATCTTCCATAAATCTGCACAAAATAACAGATTTCTAATCAAAATAGCATCAAATTCAAATTCAAACCAACTAATTACAATTATTACAATTATTCATAAAAGGGATTATTTTGGGGCATAAATTACCATTTTAGCCTTGATAAATGTAATAAAAACATAGGAAAATATCACATAATTTACACTTATCACTACACCATCTTAATAAAACTTGTCTAAATGATCCTTTTCCTTTTCCCAACATTGATAGGCTGCTGGACAACTCGGCCGACTAGCAATAGTTATTGTTTATGGACGTATATTCGGGATACAATCAAATCTCTATGTTCTCAAAAGACAAAGAAAAGACGACTTTCATCATTGACTGGGGCATTTTCTGCTATCGAATGATGCCTTTCGGACTCAAGAACGTTTAGGCCATTTACTAGCGAATGATTACTAAAGTCTTCTCGGATCTGATTGTGAAAAATGTCGAAGTATACATCAATGACATTATCGAAAGACCCCACTAGGACGGGATCATGTGGACGATTTTCAGTCCGTTTTCACACACCTATGAAAGTACAACATGCGGCTCAACCCATACAAGTGCACCATTGGAGTTCCCTCGGGATAATTCATAGGCTTTATTCTAACAAGCTGAGGCATCAAGGCGAACCCGACCAAATGTGAAGCCATTATCCAGATGAAAATCCCCGAGTGCATCAAGGAAGTCCAACAGTTGAACGGTCGGATCACCGCACTTAACCGCTTCATTCCAAAGTCGGCCATAAAGTCCCTCCCCTTTTCCAATATCCTAAAGAAGGGACACACTTTCTAACGAACCGCTGAATGCAAACAAGCCTTCCAGGAACTAAAGAAGGTTTTGACGTTACCACCCATCTTAGCCAAGCCGACTCCCGGTGAAACCTTAATCCTTTACATTTCTATTATAGACCAAGCGGCCAACCCTATCTTGATCCGGAAAGACACGAAAGAATAATCCTACATCTATTTCATCAACAGGGCACTCCATGGCCCTAAGATTCGCTACCAAAAACTAGAAAAGGCAGCTTTAGCCATTATCTTCCCGTCCTAATGATTACGCCACCATTTCCATTCATACCCGATCATAATTCGAACCGATCTCCCCATATAGACCATCCTCTACAAACTGGACCTTTCTGGGAGGTTAATTTCCTGAGCGGTTAAGCTATCTGAGTTTGACATTTCCTACGAACCTGGGACAACCCTCAAATCCCAAGTCTTACCCAACTTTGTTGCCGAGATGATTCCCCCAATCCAAGACGAAAACAAGGAGTAATGATGGACCATTTTTTTCGACGTTTCCTCTAATGTTCGGGGTAGTGGAGCGGGTGAAGTCCTGGAAAATCAAGTTTAACTTCAAAACCCCAACACCCAAGTTGAATGTGAAGCTTGCTTTTCCGGCCTGATAATGGTACGCAAACTTAGAGCCTGAAAGGTGAAGCTGTGTAGCGATTCCTAATTGGTAATATCACAAGTCAATGATGACTAATAAACCAGGGAACCCTTACTTGGAAAAAATTTGAGAGACTTGCACTTCCTTCAACCGGTTGAATTCCAACACGTACCCAGAGAACAGAATTCCCGAGTCGATATCTTATCTCGACTTGTTAGTACCAAGTAGTCGGGAAGCAACAAAACGGTTTTGCATGAAATCCTCTTCGAACCCAGCGTCCTCGTCTCAGGAGAAACCCTGGTCATGGAGATAGGAGATACCAACGACTAGAGAACCCCCTTCAAGAGATCCATCAAAGACGACAAACTCCCGAGGAAGGACAAGAAGGCCAAGAGGATTAAACGGATGTCGGCCAAGTTTATGATGATCAACAGGGCGCTCTACAAAAAAGGGATTCTTTCCCCCTCTCTTCAAGTGCATCTCGCACCCTTAGACGGACTATGTGTGACACCCTTCTACCCCAAATACTAAAACAATCAACGAATTGAAATATAAGAAAGGTTTATAGTCATCATCGAGGTAAAAAGACTCACAATCCTCATTTAAACAAATACTTAATCCAAATCAAACTAAATTTCCATAAAAGGTCAAATCAAGGTTTTCAAAACTAAATTATCAACATAATAAAAATATGTCTTGGCCATATAAGGCCCGTAGAAATAATTTTCCAAATCTCTAAATAACAAAGTAAAAGAAAATAAACTCCTAAACACTAAGCCCCGATGTCACACATATCAGAGCGAGACCCTGTCCCTTCAAAATTCGGCACATTGAGTGCCATCCTCATCACCTATAAAAACCACAGAAGAGTACGGTGAGGAAAATAATACATACATATACATGCAATACAGAAAGCTACCCTTATTCCCACCCATCACCATACATATCATCATTCATCTCAATCCACACTCTTTATATTCAACGCATTAATTTCACACAAGTATATAATTCACACTTCTCACACTATCATAAATGATGAGTATGCTCACTCTATGCTCATGCACAATGCCTCTTCCTAAGAGTCATGATTTGGAACTCCGCACAATGGGCACACCTCATCAATCCCCTTAGTTGTTACCAATGATGGCCCTACCGTTAAATGCCCTCTTGGCCGATAGGTTGCACCCCCTCTATGGGCCCGTGCAAAGACACCCGCTCCCTCCCACCATCATCCACCTCTTATGGGCTAGGTGAGTCACATTGTAAAACACTCCCTCTTGGAGTTATGCATCAGATGTCTCCCATCATGGTCTCCACCTAGCTCGTCGCCCCCTCTTTGGGCTAGGGTATTTTTAGTCACGTCTGGCTACTCATGTATCTCATGCGTCTCATACATCATATGCTCATGTTCAATGCATCATCATCATTTCACATATCTCTCACACAATCTCTATGCTCAATGCATTATCATCATTTCACATACATCTCATACAATCTCTTCTACTCTAATCACTCCACATCACATAATGAATATTATAAACATAGAACATCACATAAGATACTCACACCACAGTGCTTCATGCCACAGTTAATACACTCTATACATCCAATTCAATCAATCAATTCCACAACGATTCATATAATTAACACCATATAAGTAAGAGATCACAACATCACATAAGCAACACTCTCTAAACTCATTTTTGGCCTGGTAATCGATAACCAGACAGCTGTAATCGATTACCAGAAGCTGTAATCGATTACCGGCGACTCGAGAACGTTTGTACCTGCGATTTTACCCCTTTTCAACCCTCTCTTCAATCCCTACTCAAATCTTTAAGTCCATAACTCAATTAGGCTCGTTTTTACCGATTAAAATCAATTAATTCATCAATTACATCAATAGATTACAGTTAAATCAACAATCGAATCAATTTATGAAATCTCTCTCCCAAATCCTAATTTGACCCCTTTCGACAATCTCGCTTCCTACTCTCAATTCCAACAAAAACATGACAATAATCATCACAACAATCACGAATTTCATCATATTACAGACAATTCATCATTCATAATTTAAAATTTAAGAATCCTAGAGGGACTTATGGTTGCCCTCACTACCCAAGCACTCCAGCATACACATATAGCAACACCCCTTCCCCCCGTACCTTAGGAATGACGATCAAGAACGGTTGGCAGAACTCCCTTGATGATCTACTCTGCGGCACCTTCTCCTTGTGGAGTCGCTTCTCTCCTCCCTAGGGTTTGGTTATCTGACGTTTTTGAAAAGGATAAGGTGAAATAGATGACCTCTCTCTTTTTAACTATCTAATTGGGCTGGGCCTACACCAATCCACCCATCCCCCATTTTAATTAAATATTATTATCCGTAATAAAGATAATAATAATACTATTATTTCTTCCTTTTATTTTATTATATTTATTCTAGAAATTTTAGGATGTTACACTACGTCTTGGCCGAACCACAGAAAGGTAGTTGCAGCGGACACCAAGATGGCCGATCACTGATGCAAAAAGCCTTCAGAGTGGGATACTTTTGGCCTACCATGGCCTGACAATGTCTCAAATACGTGAAGAGATGAGACGCTTGCCAAAAGCACGTCAACCACCAAAACATCCCGGCCGAACAACTCTGCACCATGGTAGTTTCATGGTCGTTCCACCAACGGGGAATCAATCTCCTCAGCCCATTCCCACAGCCCGGGGTCAACTTAAGTTCTTAGTGGTCTTCGTGGATTACTTCACCAAGTGGATCGAGGCAAAACCCTTAGCCACCATCACCTCATCCCGAGTACAAAAGTTTTTCTTCAATGATGTCCCTTGTTAACATAACAAATCCTATAGGTGATCACCCTAACCCTAAATTTGTGTGACCGTGTGTCATCTGCAACGAGCATTTTGGAAGCAATGAGAGAAAGTGGAAGGAGATATTGATTAAATTGGTAGATACATTTCTTTGATTTTGGTTATCAAACAATGTTTATTTTATGTTCTTTTGATTTTAGCAAGTTTTTGTGTTTGTCTTTAATAAAAAGTTATCGACTGGCGACTGTGACGAGTGCGACGGTGTGACATTATGGTGTGTTAGAGTGGCTAATTAGAAGAAGGATGATTGTGGTGTGAAGAAATCTGAGGAAGAAGTTGTGTTTGAAAATGGTATGGATATAGAAGTTGGTCTTGTAGAAATCATTAGATGCATGGTAAATATTTGAAGTCAATTTGCGTTTATGAATTGTAGGAGGGATTTTTCAGACGAAGGGGGATAAAGAGCATGTTTGGTTTACACCAGATCCATGTTTCAGACGTGGATCTGAGCCAACACTACTCTCTGAGTAGTTTTGGTTTGGATCCACA
This sequence comes from Sesbania bispinosa, assembly GCA_026901365.1. Taxonomy (NCBI): domain Eukaryota; kingdom Viridiplantae; phylum Streptophyta; class Magnoliopsida; order Fabales; family Fabaceae; genus Sesbania; species Sesbania bispinosa. Next base: position 1,134,668 of record QLOH01000016.1, read on the forward strand.
TTTAAAACGTGATTTTAATGGAAAATAAACACACACATAGTTGGGTTGAAGGAAAAAAAACATGTTTATGTTGTTGAATAATGACCTAATTTCTATATTAACAAAAATATCCATTGGGAGCATTTATCATTAAGGAGAATGCTGACGAGTGTCCTAAGACCACTCGTTCAGGAATCCAAAATATAAAGTCTTTATTCGAACATGTAGCATTTAATGTTTTGTAATCATTCAATGTCGTGATTTTCAATAAAGACTTTCTATATATTGAATCCTTAACCAATGCCCTTAGGGCACTCATTAGCAGGACCTTATCATTAATATCTAAATTAATACATGTCATTTTGAAAAAAAAAACTAATATTTATAAAATCTAAAAATTCAAACTTAAAGGGTATTACACTAGGGTAAAGTAAAAGTAAACAACTATAGCAGAAGCTCTAAACCCAAGTGTTGGATTTACAATGAATAAACCCTCAAATTCATCCCCGAAAAAGTCATCTTTTTCCTAATTAGTCTCCGAATTAAATTAATTGTATAAGTAGTTCTCGAACTTTCAAATATCCATCACATTAGTCCTCCAACTTTCACATTATCCCATCATATTGGTTCCTATTAAGAGGACTAATGTGATGGATATTTAAAAGTTCGAGTACTAACTTTTATTTTTGTTTACTTAAGGGACTAATTATTAAGAAAAATATTTTCATAGTTTCCAACTTGGTTAACACAGGCCTCCCAAGCTATAACTGGTTAAAATCATCAGTCCTACGCATCTAAATTGGTAAACCACGTAATAAGACTAACGTCCCAATGAGCATAACTAAGCATGCGGTGTAGGAAAATGCACGCAAATGCAATGCACAAATATAAGCATATTTAACCATAAATTTATGTTCTATTTATATTGTCTTTTCACTTTTCCTCTTAATATGTGGGCACGCAGTCCTTGAAATAGGTTGGCTTGAGCTCATAAGCTGGGCAAGAAGCTTCCCGCTTGTAGATCACACCGACCTTCTGCCTTGACCCCAAGACCACAGAACATACAAGTCCTTCCTTGTCTTATTTAATTCTTAAATAACATCTTGATTAACTTCAAGATCACATAGCATGAAGTATCTCTTAAGTATTCTTTTATTAACTCCAAGATCACACAACATAGAGTTCCTCTTAAATGTTCTTTTATTAACTTCAATATCACAAAGCATGGAGTTCCTCTTAATTCTTATAATTATTCTGTAATTTCTTAATGTTAGAAATCCTTAACAATATAAAGGGCATACAATATGCAAGAAAATATGAAGAAATAAATTATCATTCTTATATATATAACCAGTCATACATATATCATCAATAACAAATTCATAAAGATTCCATACACCGTCATCATATAGCCACAAAAAGAATATACACATTCATTGTTGCATTGAGACTCACTAGATTGCATTGTTCTTTCCCCTTTCTAAAATTGTAGACTATAATCATGGTTCGTCTCTCCCTTTCTCTGTAAGATTGAGGAAAATATGATTGAATAGAATCTTAATCCTCTTATGGGGCTTAACTTTCACTCCCTCTATGCAAAGTCTCTCTAGCTAGTATATTTATCTAGAAAATACTCACCCCTCCACAAAGACAAGGAGGTGATTGGGGCCAGAGGTGCAAATATAGCCATAAAAGCATGGGGTGAGTTATTAACAAAATAGTTGTTCTGTTTCAGCCCTCACTGTAATGTTTTCTCATAACAATTAAAAAAAATCTGAACTGAAAGTCATTCTCTATAAGGGCATTTGGGTCATTGAAAAAATTAATAAATCTCTCTCTTTTTTATTTTTTCACAACCGAACAACTATTCAAATTAATTTATCTCTTATCTCTCTCATTTAACTCAAACCAAACACCCCGATTTCTTTTTCAAATTCACCAACTTTTCGTCTTCTCTATCTCTTTCCTATTTCTCTCGTGAATCCAAACAAAGGGTAAATCATCTTAACCATGGGATGAACTAATCATTCATGTATCTCGATTGTGTATCACTATGAGGTTCATTATTTGTAATCACCACCATCGCAAAAATCTCTTTCTTGATTGTGTATCTTCAAGAAAAGTCTTTAGATGAAATTTTAACGTATTCATAGATCACCCTTCATAATAAATAATTTGGGGTGTAGAATTTTTTTATTAATTAATTAAGTGGTGATTCTATATAACAACCAACATCAAAGAGATAAGAACAAAAAAATAAAGATAAATAGACTAGATTCACATCTGGAGCAAAAAGTGATTTGTGTTTGTTAGATGTGATTAAACCAACCATTAATGAATTTTTGAAAATCATAACATTTATTTATTTTTTCAAAATGTGGCCGGGTGAAACCAATTTTAGAGGATATCATGATTTCAAACACATATTTTAAAATAAAATAAATATAAAGTCAAATATATTAAATGTAACAAATAAATAAATAATATCTTATATTTTAAATTTAAAACAATAATTTTATGTTTAATAACATAAACATAGATAAGTATCTTTGTTCAAATTTAAAATAAAGAAATATTATAAAAATAGAATAATTAATTTGAGACAATCTTATGTTTGAGAGATAAAATGATAAGTATATAAGAAGAAACAAAAATTAAAATTAATAAAAGAATATTAATTTTTAATATGTTAACTATCTAAGATTAAAATTCAAGTAAGTTTATAGAATTTAATTCATTATTTTTATTATTTTTAAATAAGACATAATATATAATAAAAGAGCACACATGTTATGTGATCGTCATAGAAAATACCTGTTATACTAATAGTCATAATAACACACAAGTTTTGCTACATAATTATTTCATTTTTTTAGGGATATTAGTCATTATTGTCATTATTTGTTTGGTAAAAGAAATAACTTTTTTATAATAAAATATAAATTTTTTATATTTGCAACATGTAAAACACATGATTCAAGTATCAAAATAAACAAAAATTATATTTTACATCATGAATACATATACATTATTTCAATTTTCCAATTACAAAAATATAGCCCAAATTTTCACAAATCTATGCTTGTAGTAAGGAATTGACACAATTAATAAAGTACTCTATTTTAAATTAACAAAAATATCATACTTGTAAAAAAAAAGTTTTTGAGTTTAATTAATTGCCTAGATTAGGATTCACATATAAATTTGAAAAATATTTAAAAGGATTTAGACACATATTGGATTTCATAAATGTAAAAAATATGTTCATTTCATTTCAAAAATTGTATAAATGACATTGCTTGCATGACATACTTTTCATTTGGGTATAAAATAGTTAAATTAAAATTTTAAGTAGCACATAATTTGGGAAATAATTTCAATAGAAAATTAAAATTATTTTTTAAATTAATTAATATACTTATATTAGTTTAAAAATTTTTAAATTAAAATTTATGGAATTACATATCTATATACTTTACATTGAATTAAATAATAACAATTTGGAAGTGAAACATGTTGGTTAGCATTGGGAGAAACAAAACACTAAGGAATTGGAAAATAAATCAAAATCAAAATAATTTAAGCTTATAAATAATTTTCAACAAATAAAACCTCAACTTAATATGAAACAAGTTCAAAACATTATAGGAAATATTGTCCATGGTTTTTGTAGAGAAAATAATTTAGTATGTTTTTGGATTTATGTTGCTACCCTCTAAAATTATGTTAAAACCCTAGAACCTAGTGTTGGTTTCTCGTCGTAGTTGAATCAGTCTGATTCGCCACATCGCGTATAAAGGGAATCAAAGCCATATAACAACGACTAACTCTAGGGCATTCCATCCAGCGTAAGCATCTGGATAATCTGGAATGCGACGTGGCATACCCGAAAGCCCTAAGAAATGCATGGAAAATAGGGTCAGATTAACCCCGAAAAAAGTGATCCAAAAATGGATTTGACCTAAAGTTTCAGGGTATGTCCAACCAAAGATTTTACCCACCCAATAGTCCGAACTAAGCTAAGCGCTTGGCTTGTCTTATTAGGTTCCCATGATTTTCTCGAATAGTGTCGGCCCGCATTAGGGACTCGATTTCCACCCTCTAAACCTTAATCATTTATAAAGATTTTCAATTATAATTTTTGTTCGCTAGTATGCACTCATGTAAGTCACTAATGAAAAATGAAATCATTGGGATACATTTGTTTGAGTATGATTAAATAAATAGATTTGATATAAAGATTAAAATTATAAAAGTAAAATGACACTAAAAATGGGAAGTGACATAAATAAAGCTATAGCTTGCACTTCATATTTAATATATTATAAAGATCCTTTCATTCTCAACCTATAACCTATTGTTTGTAATTTGCTTTCTTAGTAGTGGTGCATTAATGTTAGTAGTTAATAAGAAATAATTACTGAAAAATCTATTGATAGATCGCTATAACATTAATTAATTAGTCTATAAAAAAAATACTATAATATCAAATTTTTTTATTCATGTATAAGCTATAACATTTCTAAAATCATGTTATTTAAAGTTGGAATTAACTCTAATTTTAATAATCTCACTTATTTTTGTTTGCTTTTCAATGTCTTCATTGTAGATATTTAGGTACTGTTTGGTAGAAGAACAAAATATAACAAAATAGAATGTAACACGACAATAATGTCTTGTATATTGTGTTTGGTAACTACATAACAAAATATGAGTATATATGTTCAATTACGTATATACTCATATCTTATTAAACATTTAATTGAGCATTGAAAAATTAAACAATGGGTGTTAGATAGTGGTAGTACTGGTATGGGCGTGACAATAGAGGACGGTGGAAGGTGTCCAATGATAATGGAGATAGTTGAGGCTATTATGATGGCAGTTATGGATGGGGGAGGGCGGTAGGCAACGATAATAGTGGGGGGTGTTTTATTTTTTTGTGGAAGTGATTGATAATGTCGGGTAGTAATAGTGTTGGTGGAGGAAGATGTCAAGCAGCAACGATGGGGTCAAAGGTGTGTTTGACAATGACAATGAAAGTTGTCAAGCAATGGAACATGGGGTGTTTTGATAATCGTGGTGGCGATTGAGGGTGTCAGACAGTGGTGGAAGGTGTAGAATAACAATAATTAATAGTGATGGAGATCAAGTAATTACGGGTTTAGGAAAAAGATTAAAAGATAATTATAATATTAATAAAAACTTATGAAATATTCTATTTAAATCCACCCCGTTTTAGTGAACCATTGTGGATAAATTGCTTATTCTTTATTTTTGTTAACAAATATTTCAAACTTTGATTCACTAAAAAATATCAAATACATTGCACTGATTTATATCTAGTTATAAATAACCTATGGTCAAAAGGATTCTTTGCAGTACAACTTTAAAAATTTTCACCGAGCCTATACAAGAAATTAAGAAGGCTCTTGTTGGTGAAGATAAATTTTCCATTCTACTTTTATCCGGGGACAGATCCAGGATTCATACGAATGGAGGGCCGGAAAATTTTTTTTAATAATAAATATTAAATAGTAGTCAAATTCATCATATTTTTTATTTAAGTTATACATATAGTACATTCATGTTATAAAATTTATGAATAATAACACTTGTATCAAATAATTTTTTTGATGGAAATCACTTAAAGAGATTAAATTTCAATAATAAATATTAAATAAAATCTATATTATAAAATTTAAATGTATTACACTCATTTTATTTAATTTTTTTTCAATTATTACATAGATATTGATAATATTTTTTTTTTGTATATAATCATTCATTTAACTATAAAAAGTCAAAATTGATTAATAGATGAGTTTTACAAGTAAAATGTAGTCATCTGATATAATATTTTATTTAAGCGTGGAGATTCAATTAACAAAACCAGTTGCAGGTTGTAAGTGATGATGTTTCTTAATTTTGCATTGATGGTTCCAAAATTTTTTTTTTTTTTGCAACCTCAAATCGTGTAACATGATCAGAACGAACCTCAAACTGTGTCAAGCCCCCATAACTTTGTTGACCCAAATTATCAGGAATCCCAGTCCACCCTTTGTCCGGAACACAAATATGATTCACCGTCAAGCCCACACATATGGAATCAATACCAATCTCTTGCAAAGAAGCAACCTTTGATTGTGAACCGAGCACAACCCACTCAGGAGTCTCATTATAGGTAGCCACTAGATCTGTGAAAGATTTTGTGGTGATTCTGGTCTCCGACATTAGGGAGCGGTTGATGGGTGTGAGAGAGGATGAAACAAAAGGAAAGAAGAGGAAATTAGAGAATAGGAGGAAGAAGGTGAAGTTGAGCTCATGAGCATGATTGTGATGGTGACGGTGTTGATGGGTTTGGGAGGCACTACCATGGTGGAGCATGTTGGGATGTCAAGTATTAGTCCCACATTGGATATGAATGAGCAAGGAGAGCAATATATAAGTGGAAAGACCCATAAACCTAACGCCTTAAGGTTTTGGGTTAGATGTGGTGTTTAGCTCACTTGTGTGGTTTGCTCGTGGTTTAGGCTCCCCTTGAACCCTAACAAGTGGTATCAGAGCCGATGGTCTGATCAGGTAACCGGTGATTGGCTCGGACGAGAAATTGGTGGCGATTCTTGTGTCGAAAGCCAACGGCGGTGCAAGATCATGGAAACTCGTGATGAAAAAAGCTTCCCCTTGAGGGGGAGCACTAGATGGATGGACTCACACTTGAGGGGGAGATTGTTGGGATGTCAAATATTGGTCCCACATTGGATAGGAATGAGCAAGGAGAGCAATATATAAGTGGAAAGATCCATAAACCTAACGCCTTAAGGTTTTGGGTTGGATGTGGTATCTAGCTCACTTGTGTGGTTTGCTCGTTTGCTCATTGGCCCTATGTTGGAGGACTCCCCGGTGGTTTAGACTCCCCTCGCACCCTAACAGAGCAAGATGTGGGAAGCGTACCTGTGGTTTTATCTCCCTCTTATAGAGAAAGAAAGTGGAGAGGGGGGAGGCATGAGAAAGGTACAGGAGTACAGGACCAATTGCAAGTACTCCTCTTCGTATTTAGGGTGTGATTTCTATAATACTTTACAAATGGTTTCCTTGACTCAGGGATATAGTATTCAAGGACAGTTAGTCTCATTCGTCTTTAGAGTATTCATTTTCTTGGGTGAAAGGCAAAGCATGTTTTGAGCTTTAGAAGGATAAGTAGAACACAGGAAATTATGTGTGGAAAGAGAGAGCACTAAGTTAGCAGGGTAATTATAGAGTGAACTCTTTGAGTTTAGATTGATTGCAGCAATTTTTCCGGATCTAGTTTTGGAGCCAGACACTGTAAACAAACATAAAAAAATGGTCAAGACACCCAAAATAAGTGCAGTAGGCCGCGACTTAAATGAGAAGAAACAAAGGGAAATTGAAAGAAAAAGTGGAAGAGAAAGGGATGGATTGGACGCCACTGAAGCAGGCAACCCCCACAACAAATAAATCCCAGTGCTAGACGCCACTAATTCAGGAGAATCAGATAAGTCTCCGGTTGGTTTGAGCAAGAACCACCAAATCTTCTTTACTCACACTTGAGGAGGAAATTGGGCAGAATGCCTTTACTAATTCATCAAAGTTGTGAAATACAAGAGAGGGCCTCCCTATTTATAGGGGAAGGGGGCGGCCAAAAGGGGAAGGAAAATGGGAAAAATAAAAGATGACTCAAATACCTCTCCTAATGGGATTTGAACCATGATCCCAAAGATAAGTAACTAAGCTAACTCCTACGCCATTAAACCCACTAATTAGCGCCCCTTTTCATGAAAAGAAGAGTAAAAATTACATGTATGTCCTAGTTACAATTAAAACTCTAATTAAGCTGATTAAATCCTAATTAAGATGATGAGTCTCCTTGTTGACTTGGGTCTTGTGGTCAATGGTCAATGAGTGATTATGGATAGGTTGACCAAGGTATGGTTAACCCATGCTTGTAGAAGAAGGTGGAGGAAACTCCCTTGTAGTGTCGCTACTTCCTCTTCCTTGATCAGCAGCTTCTTTTCTTGTTTGCCTTCAAAACAAATAAGGTCAGCAGTTTTAAATTGGTGAAGTAGTAACATTGCTTCCCTTTATTTTTTTGCTTTTCTTTTGTTTTCACTTTCTCTACCTTTATTCTTGATGTTTCCTCCTTTTTCTTTTTATCCTCACATTCTATTTTCAATTTCTTTATTTTCTCAAGTTTTATCTCTCTCTTCATGTGAGCTTGATCCTCACATATTTCTTGGATTGACATTGGAATCAAATTAATTTTAACTCCATTATTTTTAAAAGATATTTGATTAGAGTAACCATCATGGATGATCCTCTTATCAAACTGCCAAGGTCTACCCAACAAGATATGTGTGGCATCCATAGATACATCGCATAAAACATTTTCATCATAGCTACCTATGGAAATAAAGATGAGAGTTTGCTTATTTACTTCCCTTTCCCTATCATCACATATCCAAGATAACTTGTATGGTCTGGGGTGGGGGGTGGTAGACAACCAAGTTTATCCACCATTCTTGCACTTACAATGTTGGTGCAACTTCCACTATCCACTATTAGGGAACAAATTCGTCCCTCGACCATGCACCTAGTGTGAAAGACAGTTTCTCTTTGCTCATCCTCTCTAATGATTTGACTTCCTAATGATCTTCTCACCATGCAAAGTCTTCCCTCAGTTCTAAACACTTCTTTTTTTATCTCATTTTCCTCTTCGCTAGTTTCATCTTCACTAACACTAGTATATTCTCCATTTTCTTTTATCAACATTGCCTTTTTGTTTGGGCATTGGGAAGATATGTGTCCCTTTCCAGCACACTTGAAACATTTGATGTCTCTAGTGGAAGTAGAGGGATTCTCATTTGGTGTTTTGGAAGGAGTTGGGTTAGAAGCAACCCTAGAACCCTTAGGTTCTTCCTTCTTTTGGCTTTTTCCCTCATCTCTCTTTAGGGTTTCCTTGTTTCTAGTTGTATAACTATAGTTACCTCTTTTATAGCTACCCTTTTCTTTTTAGTTGAGTTTCAATTTTAATGGCTTAGTGTACCAAGTCCTCCATTTCAACATAAGGGTGCAACTCCACTATGTCCCTTATGTCAAAATTAAGTCCATTGATAAACCTTGCCATAGTTGCTTCACTATCCTCAACTATGTTTGCTCTTATCAAAGCAAGTTCCATTTCTTTAAAATATTCATCCACACTCTTAGAACCTTGCTTAAGTGTTTGGAGTTTAGTGTGCAACTCCCCAGTGTAATGTTGAGATATGAACCTCTTTCTCATGATGGACTTCATTTCCTCCCAAGAGGAAACTATAGGAGCATTGCACCTTCTTCTATCAGCTTGAAGCTAATGCCATCAAACCAAATCAAAACTTTTGAATTCAAGAGAGGCCATCTTAACTTTTTCTTCTTCCCTATACCTATGGCAACTAAAGATTTGCTCAATTTTAAGTTCCCATTCTAGGTATTGTTCTACATCATTCCTTCCATTGAAGGTTGGGACTTCTATTTTGACTCCCTTGAACCCTTGTTCCCTTTGAGGTTCCTCTTCCCTCCTATGCTCTCTCATATGCCATCTACGGATATCCTCATAGTATTCTTCTCTATTCCTCCTAGGCTCTTCCTCATAGTACTCTTCTCTATACCTCCTACCTTCCTCACGCCTCCTAGGCCTCCTATGTTCCCTACGCTCTCCTTCCCTTCTCCTAAGGGTATGACTTGAATGTTTATCTCCCTCACTACTCTCTGGGTGGTATCTATCTTCACTTCTCACAGCACTATATCTACTCTCACTTCCTCCTTCTCGAAAAGAGTGTCTTCTCTCCCTTCTAGTCCCACTTAACTCTTGCCTAAGGTCATTTATTTCATTCCTCATCATTCTTGCCATATCTTGAATTGCATGTTGCAACTCGGCCCTATACCTTAGAGTTCTAGGTGAAGGAAGTGGTGAGTTCCTACTACCCATTGTTTTTAAGTTTTTTATTTTTAAAAGGACTTTTCCACTCAATCTAAATGTTTACACTCAAAAGAATGTATTCACTCGTGTATGTCACTCTTTTTAGGCTTTTTCTATAATGAAAACTCTCTTGCCTCTTCTACTCAAGTAAGGTTGGATTGATCTTGCAAAGACCAACAGTGAGACTTAATCTTAACCCTTCCCAAATAGAAGCGCACGAGCAAAAGAAAATAGCTACTAAAAGGACTAGGAATTTCCTAAGACAAAACATGGAATTGATATTGACAAACAAGAAAAGCAAGCACTCAAGAAGACTTATACACAAGAATGGAAAACGAACAAGACAAGACAAAATAAATTGCAAAGAGAATTGTTTTTGGTCAATTTTTGAAAAAGAGTTGCCAAACAGTCATTTTTGAAAAACAGCTATTACAACTCAAAAATACTGTATACAAGAAAATGAAATTACAGTAAAAGGTCAATTGTATTATTCAGCTTTCTTTTTATTGTTTTTCTCTTTGTTTTTCTCTATTTTTTTGAATTTTGACTTTTTGGGTATCTTTTTGACTTTTTCCTTGTTGTTGACTTTTGCACCCTTTTTGCTTTTTGCACCTCTTTTTTATTTTTGGCAATATATTTTTTTTAGTTCCTTTTGCTTCTTTTTTTTCCTTTTCTTTTTGGCCCAACAGAAAATTACAGAAATTTGTACAAAATTACAAAAAATAGAAAACTACCTACAATATTTTTTTCAAGATTTTTGAATTACAACTGGTCCAAAATGGTACCAAAAAACAAAACAGATAGGCTGAATTCTAAAATCTGTAAATTAAAACGGAATGGCAACCTGATTAAAAAAATCCAAAAAAAATTGCTTAGCACTTCCTTGTTGATCATACAAACACAAAACGATGTTGGAAACACGCTTGGTTCAATTTTAAGATGAGAATTAAATTTTAAAAGAAAATCAACAATTGGAATTTTGTTGATTTTCTTCCAACTTTATGAACCAAAAAGTAGCCTAATGGTGAGCGTTTTGCACAATCAAACAGGGAAAGTCCAAGGTAGAGATAGCAGTCAATTCAAATTTTCAATTAGAATGCCAAACAGACAAACAAAACAGGAGTAGAAAATTGAACAAGACAGTGCCAGAAAAATGCGCAAAAATGACAAAAAATAGGAAGAAAAATGCGCAAAAATAAATGACAAGAAAGTAAAGGGGGAAACTAAAATTAAACGGATGGGGAGGACAGAAAATAAATGGCAGAATGTAAATGGCAGAAAGTAGAAGGGGATGGTAGAAATTAAAAGATGGGGAGGACAGAAAGTAAATGGCAGAAATGTAGAGGGGATGACAGAAATTAAAAGGATAAGGAGGATTGAAAGTAAATGACGGAATGTAAATGGCAGAAAGTAAAGAGGATGACAGAAATTAAAAGGATGGGGAGAAGCTAAAATTAAATGGCGGAAAATTAAAAGTGGAAAATAAAGAGATGAATATATGAACAAGTGATATGGGGGATAAACAATTAATTGGTTGAATGGGGAGAAAATGTAGGTGAACGGTCTTTGGAAATGAAGACAACAATGCCTCCACTTACCACACTCCACCACAAACAACAGTTAAGACGCACAAGCAGTTCAAGAACAAGTATGAACAACCATGGAAAACTTGAGCAAGAAATTAATCAAACACCTAGAAGGGGTATTGCGCGACCCAAAACATCCCATATGCTAGCTCAAATCACACAATCAGACAGGCAAACAGAAGTTGCAGTGCAGCAGAAGAGCACCTCGGGCTCAGAACAGTTTAGAAGTCCAACAGTTACAAGAAAATTGAGCTTGAATACAAGGAAAAACTAAGCAAAATAACCGAAAATTCTGCACCTCTTGGGTGCAAAACCCGCGGCCACAAAGTGAAGAAGATGACTTCAATCAGCTCAAAAATCAAGTAGCTCTGATTACAATTGATAGAAGCAATTTTCCAAGATCTAGTTTTGGAGCCAGGCACTATAAACAAGCATAAAAAATCGGTCAAGACACCCAAAATAGGTGCAGTAGGCCGCGGCCTAAATAAGAAGAAACAAAGGAAAATTGAAAGAAAAAGTGGAAGAGAAAGGGATGAATTGGACACCACTGAAGCAGGCAACCCCCACAGCAGATAAGTCTCAGTGCTAGACGCCACTGATTCAGGAGAATCATATAAGTCTCTGGTTGGTTTGAGCAAGAACCACTAAGCCTTCTCTACTCACACTTGAGGAGGAAATTGGGCAGAATGCCTTTACTAATTCATCAAAGTTGTGAAATACAAGAGAGAGCATCCCTATTTATAGGGGAAAGAGGCGGCCAAAAGGGGAAGGAAAATGGGAAAAATAAAAGATGACTCAAATACCTCTCCTAATGGGATTTGAACCATGATCCCAAGGCTAAATAACTAAGCTAACTCCTAAGCCATTAAACCCACTAATTAGCGCCCCTTTTTCATGAAAAGAAGAGTAAAAATTACATGTATGTCCTAGTTACAATTAAAACTCTAATTAAGCTAATTAAATCCTAATTAAGATGAGTCTCCGTGTTGACTTGGGTCTTGTGGTCAATGGCCAATGAGTGATTATGGATCGGTTGACCAAGGTATGGTTAACCCATGCTTGGTTCAACTCCAAGCAATTCCAGCAGCTCCATGCTTGATCCCAGCTCCCAGTTGTCAGCTCAGAATTCTACTGATCAGTTTAGGTCTACCATAGACTACTAGCTTTTTCTACTATAAAAGTAATTTTAATTTTATAATATTTATTAACAATATTTTAATATTAAATTCATACTATTTATAGTAAAAATCTACCGGAGATCACTTTTTTAAGGATCCACCTTAAAATTCCCCAAATTAGCAATAATATGAACTTTTGTGTTACGTTTACGATATTCAAATCTTTTAAAAAATAATAAAGGGTGATGGTTAAAAACCTATTACTGCATGTTGATATCACTTGTGTATTGAAGTGGACAAATTTTTTACTGCAAATTAAAATTTGTGCACCTTACAACTACCCTTAAATAACACTATGCTCCAATAAATTATTATCATCGTGGGATTTGATTAAAAAAACACTTGAAGGAAATTCCAAGAGCAACTCCTATTGGAGTTATTTAAAGTTGTTTTTCTTATTAAGCAACTCAAAGAGATGGGAGATGCACCATTTGATGGGGTGCTTAACAAGTACAAGGTGTTTATATGAGTATCCCAAAACATTGGAGATAAAAAATCAATATTAGTGATATATAAGGGCATGTTTGGTTTGCATTTTCATTTCCTGTTTCCATTTCTTGTTTTCTATTTTTTGGAATTTTACAAAGGAAAAACTGGAAATACTGGAAACAAAAAATTGTCATTTCCAGCATTTCCAGTTTTTCCTTTGTAAAATTTCAGAAAACAGAAAACAAAATGAGAATAGGAAATGGAAAAAGGAAATGAAAATGTAAATCAAACAGACCCTAAAGTTGTGAGATTACCTGCGGGTTCATTTAATAAAATTTTTAGAGATACATCATTGTTAGGGGTGGAAGTAGGCCGAGCCGAGCTAGGCTTTGCAGGGTCCATGTCTGGCCTGCATTATATTTGTGGCCCATGTCTGGCCTGTTACATGTTATAGGCCATTTTTTTAGACTTGGTCTGACCTATTTCAAAGCCTGGTTTAGCCTATTAGCCTGTTTAAAAGCCCATTTCATATTATGACATTTAAACAGGTCAATAAATCTATCTCTAAATAGGTCAGTGAGCTTACAAACTAATACTTACTTTTTTATAATGTAAATATGTCACTAACATATACGTTTAGATAGGAAAATAGGCTTATCTCTAAATAGGCCAATAAAATAATTTAAAAAATTACATATTATTATACTATTTATTATATATAAAATATTTATATATTTATTATAAATAATATTATTTATAATAGACTAGCCTGTCAAGCCAAATAGGTTTTTTAAAAAGCCTGAGTCTGGCCTATTTAATTAAAAAGGTTTTTTTTAAAAACCTAGACCTATCCTTTTTATTAAACAAGTCGAGCCAAAGTAGGCTGAGCCGTAGGCCCCTGTCAAGCGGCCTGACCTATTTCCACCCCTAATCATTGTAGAAAAAATTACTTAAATTGTAAAAAAAATAAAAAAAAAAGGTTTATATATAATGATAGAGCCCATTTAAAAATTAAAAAAAAAGGGTGAGTATCACTGTTGTAGATGCTCTAACATGCCTAAACTTTCTTGAGAAATGTTGTTTGTACAACATTATTAAGTACAACAAAGAGAGATGTAGAGAGAAAAGAGAGAAAAAAGAGAGAAATGTGATATGTGATAGATGATGTGATGGAGAGATATAAAGAGAAAAAGTGTGTTGTATAAGTTGTTGTATGGTTTTTGTTGTATGAATAAGTTATCTCAACTATCTTTGAACGTTTGCATACCCAACAACAGTCAACAGAAAAGTTCGAAACAGATTCAACGATACACTCCTAGAGGAAGAAAGGTCAAATTCAAAACCTTCCTTCATGAATACGGAAGAATCCTCCGAATGGTAGTAGTCTCCATGTTCTCACCCCGGCAATTCCATATCATATTCAACTTTCAATTATAGACCATCCCCCAACATAAAAATGAAATAAATTAAACGAAAATAACAGATCAACTTCCTAAAAAAATTATTCATATCAACAGAAAAGTATCATAGGAAACAAGCTCAACAACTAAGCAAAAATTAAAGAAGATTGGAAATCATTATGTGCCAATTGTCAAACATCAAGTTATATCACATTGCAGCTCAAGAAACTCAGAAATCCATTTAGCTAGCTGTGAATCTATAGACCATGTAATGCTTGTATATCTCCCCAGGATTTACAATCTGTGATGGGAAGTTTGGGTGATTCACAGAATCAGGGAAACCCTGTGTCTCCAAAGCAATGCCAGCATACTTGTGGTATATGGCCCCATCCTTGCCTTTGGTATCCTTCAACATGCCGCTAGTATAGTACTGAACACCAAGTTGGTTGGACCATAGCTCCATTTTCCTCCCAGAGACAGGATCTCTCACTACAGCCACCTTACTCAAGTGCTCTTGGCCACTCTTGTCCAGCACATAGTTCATGTCATATAGACCAGGAAGGTCATGAATCTGACTTCCAACTTGTTTTGGTTCAAGGAAATCATATGGGGTACCCTTTACAGATTGGAATTTGCCAGTGGGGATGAGATCCTTATCCACTGGTGTGATCTTTGAGCCAAAGATCTGAACAATGTGAGAAAGAATGTCACCACTGTTGTGTCCCCTCAGGTTCCAGTAAGTATGTTGTGCTAGGTTCACTGGTGTGGCTTTGTCTACTGGCTTGGCAATCATTTTCACACCCAATTTGTTTGTTCCAATGAACATGTAAGTCACTGAGACCTCAAGTTTTCCAGGAAAGCCTAGAAAAATTCAATTTAGAAAGAAAAAATTATAAAAATGTTGCCATAAGAGTCAGAGCATAACAGAGGATAATAGTTAATAGACAAAAGAATATCTATTATCCTCTGCTATGAGTTGAACTTGGTTTAATTAAACCCAACCTGATATTTAAATTATGTACCTTCTTCATTATCAAAACTGTTGTAGGAAAATGTTATATGGCTGTTTTTGTGGTAAGATGTTACTGTCCATACAACATCACTGAACCCTCTTGTACCACCTGATATTTAACACATTCAAATTGTTCAAGGGTTAATACTTAATAGCAAATTCATCAATAAATAAACAGAAGATGAACATATATAATACTGATAGATCATTGCATGGAGTTGGTGTGTGTGTAGATTATCAGAATCTTCAATCAATGTATTAATGTTAATTAATATACCGTGGAGTGTGTTCCCGTGATCATTAGCAGGCAATTTGTAGGTTTTGCCATCCAAAGTGAATTGAGCTCCTCCAATCCTATTTGCCACACGTCCAATAAGGGCACCGAAGTAACATGTATCATTCTACAGCAAATTTCAAGGCCTTGAGTTTGAGAAATAATTTGTATATTTCATTCAATGTAACAAATAATCTCTCCTGATGATATTCCTAGTGCACACAACCACATTTTAGATTTTCTGTGTACTTAATTTCTAGAGTAATATTAATCAGTGGATACTTTCTACATAAACATTACAGATGTTTTTTTAAAGCAAATGTAACCAAACATGTAGGTACTGCTACAACTGATTTTTGAAAGGAAGCATATAGGAGAACAATAAACTTAGTGTTCATTTGGTTTACTTCAAAATCACATTTCAGGATCCTTACAAACACCACTAAAAGTAGCTTCGGGATCCACATTTGAAACATTTTGGTATATACCAAACACACTATTAGCATTAATGGAATCTTGTCAAAGAAGCTTTCATTTATTTTTTATTCCTCTTCTTCTTTTTCAATTTGCAAATTCAAACCATAAAGGAATTAATGGATCATACCATGTAAGAATCAATGGAATCGTAGCCAAGAACAACATCGGCTAAATTCCCTGCAAAAATCACAACAAACAAAAAATCGCATGTTATTGTGAGAGAGGGTTGAGTGGTTAACAGAGATAATTAATTAAGAAAGGGAAGAAAATTAACAAACCATGTTTATCAGGGATTATGACAGAGATTATTGTAGCACCATAGTTTGTCAAATTCAGCTTGAAATTTCCTCTCTTCAATTCGTAAAATCCAATCTTCTTATAGTTTTCATCTGCCTGAGAAAGGTGTAAAAGCCCAAGGAGAAAGCAAAACAACAAAAACACCTTAGACATTGTTGAAAGTAAAATTCAATGGTATTTCCTTCTCTTTTGTTCTTGTGGAAATATGAACCCAAATTATGGAAATATATAGAGAAGGGAAATGAGTCAAACAAAGAATTCTGATTAAACACAAATCTTCACTTAAATTTTATCCAAAATAATAAGGATGTTGAATTGGATAACTTCAAGATGTTTGCAGATAATAAATTTTATCCAAAATAAGTTTTTGAATTCAGTTAGTTAGGATAAGACTATCTTGTACAATTTTATCCAACTAATTTCATTTGAAACTTGCAGGATTTATAACTACATTTAGATTCAGTTCCGAAAAATAGTATCTATGTATCTATCTACATCAACCTCCCCATAGAGTCGGAGGCTGAAGTCTTTAGGGTTTGTTTATTTAAATTTAAAATCATCAAAACAATAGTAGTAGTTTGTGACTGGAAATAGATGTTCATCAAAAGAGGACCCAAAGGTAAAAACAAAACAAATGGCCGCCAAGTTAAATTACAAAGGTTTACGGTCTTTTCAAATATTCGTGCTTCGTTTGGATTAGAAAAAATCCATCCAAATATTATAGTAACATATTTCAGCTTGAATTATGGAGAATCCAGCTTGAATTTATCATTATCATCTACTATCTATTATTATATATTAAATTTAAGTACTTATTCTTAAATATGAATCACTTTTATATTAAATTAATGAATTACCCACATTAGCATGAATTTTTTTAATTATAAAATAAAATAATCAATTATCAAATTAAAAAATTTATTTGATTCTTTTCCATATTTTTAAAACATATTGATTAATATAAAAAATAAATGAGTAAACTAACAAATCAGTCCCTGACTCTGTAGGGACCATGCAGTTTAGTTCATACTTTATTAAAAAATATGCACTTTAGTCCTTATTTTATTAAAAAACATGCACTTTAGTCTTTCACTTTATTGAAAAACATGTACTTTATGCATGTTTTAATAAAGTTAGGGACTAAAGTGCTATTTTAGAAAAGTCGGGGACGAAACTATATGATCCCCACAGAGTCAGGGACTGATTTGTTAGTTTACTCAAAAAATAATAATTAAAAGGTACATTAATCCCTTTTATATCATCAAACTCCTTATTCTTAAAATTTTAAAATATATTATCTTTTGTAATTTTAAATTTTTATTAATTTTAAAAATATTAAGAGGCCAATTAATAATTTATATGACAATCCATTTATTCATTTGATTTTTTATTTAAATTTTAAAACATATCATCCTTTATATTTAATTATATTTTATTTATATTTTTAGTTATTATCTCTCTTAAAAGAATTAAAGTAAAAATATTATTTCGTATATTTTATGAATGTCATAGTTATTTTAATACACATTGCAAGAATTTTTAAATAAGGGAAAATTATTAAATTATCAATTAAAGAAACCTTCCCAAATCTATTTCTTGAAACTGATTCATTCTTTTTTTTTTTCAACCGAAAAAGAATCTCAAATAGAATCTCTTATAACTTATCGGCAGGGGTTAATAATTATTAATATTACTTAATATCAATTGGTCATTTTCAGTGATATGATGTCAAGGTCTCACAATGAGGAAGGGGATAGAAAGTGTGTTAAATTGAGTATTCAATTCATACTGTAAAAAGCAATTGCTACCACACAGATAACACTTACCTGCGCAGTCAAGCAGTTTATGTCGTATAAAATTTAGTTTGGCTCCTCTAAAATGAGAAGTGAGAATATAAGGATATGTTTGGTTTGTATTTACATTTTTTATTTCCATTTTCTGTTTTCTGAAATTTTACAAAGAAAAAATTGGAAATGCTGGAAACAAAAAATCGTCGTTTCCAGCATTTCTAGTTTTTCCTTTGTAAGATTTCAGAAAACAGGAAACGGAATAAAAACAAGAAATGGAAACAGGAAACAAAAATGCAAACCAAACAGGCCCTAAGGCCATCTCCATCCCAGCAACCTTAAAAAATTTCTTAAACCAATATTTTATAATTCTTCACATTTTTTATATTATTATATGATTTTTATTACTTTAAGCAACTCAATCATTTTTTATCTCCAATCCAGCAACTCTCTCAAATTTCTAAAATGAACCCCACAATCTACTCTATACCCATATATTTTACTATTTACTCAAATAAAAAAAAACTGCAGTAACCAACTTTTTGATTGCTGCATGTAGCAACCGAATGAAATGTCAAATTGCTCTCCATCGGTTAACAATCATGTTCTCGTTTGTTTTTGTCAGTCCAGCAACTCCGTGGTCAGCCGTTGGAGATGCTCTAATGTACTATCTGTTAGTATTGTGATTAATTAAATAAATACACACATATAATAAAATATAAAATTATTAAAATCTCAATCATTAATTTTTTTAATTAATAATTATAATTCCGCACTTTTTCTCTTATTTTAGAGAAGTAAAATCTGAACAATTATGTCTAGGCATCTAATGCCTCAGCCTCACGTGCCACTTTAATGAAGACATCTTCCAATGTGGTGTCACATAAACCCCATGCAAAAACAGTGAATTTTCTCTTTGTAGCATCAACAGCTCGGAATACATCCGCTATTTTAACCTCTTCTTTTGGCAGCTCAAACTTCTGGGTACCAGAGATATGGTATATCCTGTTGGCATTTGGGGTGAGCTTATGCACCATGTTTTCCACATCCTTCTCATGATCCGAAGATGTTGTCATTGTTAACACATAAGTTCCTCCATATCTGGCTTTCAGCTATAAGAAAACAACAGAAAGTAGCTATAAAAAGCCAAACTCATAGTTTCAATTTGCATTTTTCTATGGTGAAGGTGTGTGTGTGACCACTGATCAGCTAGGATTTTTAAAGTTGCCTTCTTTTTTTCTTGCTTCCATGAACATATAATGACAAATAAAGTAAAAGGCCTTTTATATGGACCTAATTCATAGCTAGGCTGGGCTGATATATCATATGCTACCCAAATCCATTCAACAGCTCTATTTTGCAATAGATAGATTAGATTTTTATAAAGCATATCACTTGATAGCAATGTTACCTCCTTTGGATTTCCTACGCACTGCAAGCTACCATTTACAAATATTCCTAATCGATCACATAAGGCCTCTGCCTCTTCCATGGAATGTGCTGAAAGCATAAAACCAAGATTATCAATCTGTATGTAGAGAGAGAGAGAGAGAGAGAGAGAGAGAACAACATCTTCATGTTGTTATGAGGACAAATATATGAAAGCATAAACAAGAAGCAGAATAATGTGCTTCAAAATCAATGAAAGAGTGAGAGAATACTAGTCAGAATGATTGCACGATCCCGTTTTGCAAGCTTAATAACATTCCATAAGCTTTTTCTTGAAGCAGGGTCTAACCCGGTACTTGGCTCATCCATATAAACAACCTAAACAATTTTAAGCACTTGTAGAATAAGAAAAACTTGAATCTCCATTTAGAAAAAATATTATCAGATTGGATTGAAAAGAAAAACATACTCTGGGATCCCCAATCAATGCAATTGCAACACTAAGCCTCCTCTTCATCCCTCCACTGTATTTCCCAGCTTGTTTATCAGCAACCCCCCCATGAAAAAGGTTTAAACTCTTCAAAGATTCTTCTACTGCCTGCAGCAATAGATTGGAAGCTAAATAGTATCCCTGCCAAGTAAATGCTAAGGAGAAAGCTGTTCAAATTGCATCTACATTTCTACACTGCAATCGTCTTTTATAGCTCCATACTTTTAAGTTTTAACAGAAAAGTAACAATACATACTACAGTACATTTGTTTAAGTTTTTCCTTAAAAATATATCTTTTTTCTTTTTAAAAAAAAGTATCACTTTTAAAATACTTTAGGACTAATAATCGTTTCCTAAATTGCATGCGTATGTTTATAAAATGTAAAATTTAATCTAATTGGTAAAAAATTAATTTAATGATGATTTGTAAATATCTCATTTTATTTAATATTAATTAATTAAAATATAAATATTAATTGAAAAAAATAAGAAAACTAATAATATTCTTTGATTAACTTACTGTTTTAAAAAATAATTAATATTGATTTATTTTTATTTAATATAGATGCTCGGAATATATATCATGATATGAGCAAGTCAAATAGATTTTTGAGAAAAAAAAAGGTGCAACAAAGAGGTGTTAATATGGTTCAATTCGATGAGCCAACCTAGCTAACCGGTGGGTCGAGTTGGTAAAAATTATACTTACATTTTAACAGGTCAAAGTGGGTCAATTCACTTAACCCGTGGGCTAAAGTGGGTTTGAGTCGAGGTGGATGGGTTAGCTCATTTTTTATTACTTTTTTTTCTATTTTTTGACTTTTTTATTATTTTTAAAATATTTTAAATTAGGTGAGCCAACTCACTTAACCCACCAATCCATAGTGGATCGAGTCAGGTTGGTATTTTTTTTAACTCACGAAAAAGTGAGTCAACCCGACTCAGCTCATTTTTAAACTAACCGTATTGAGACAAGGCAAGTGAGCCGGGTCAACCATTGTTGTTAGTCCAAGTAACAAGAAGTTTATTTTACACAAGTATCGATTTGATAGTTGTGAATAATAATAATCATAATAAACGCTAAAGGAACTTTGCAATCATAACTCAACTTAGATTAATAGAGATCCAATGTACCTTACAAGTACTTAGTATCTCCAATAAAAAAAAGTGATATGACTTCATGAAATTTAAAAACTGGGATTCAAATTTAATATATAAAGTGGGAGGAGTGAATGTTTAGATAAGCTTAAAATAGAATTTGAAAAAAAAAATGATCATTTTAATAAGCTATTTTGACTAACTTCTACAAAAAATTATAATTGTAATCACTTTCAAAATTGTTATTAAACGATGCTTGTTAAGCATAGCATCTCATTCCAATAGTATTTTTTTTACAAGTACTCATTGCTTAATAAGAAAAACATGTTAAATTGCTTAATAAGAAAAACATGTTAAGTAACTCACATTGGAGTTTCTCTAATACACTCTTTTTAACATTTTCTATTATAGAATGAAATTTATGAAGGTCCCACTAAAATCATGTGGGTGCAACTCTATTGGTGGGATCCACTTCCTATTTGGTAAAATCCACGTGAATTTCACTTAATAATAAAGAGTATGTTGAAATAAGGTTATTAGAGAGTGTTGTCAATATTCTTCATGATCTATTGCTTTAACTAAACCTAAAACACCTTATACTTAATAGTTTGGAAGTACAAAAGAAGTACTACTTAACCCAATCTACAATGATTAGACTCCTAACAAAATAATAATAATCTTAATATTGTAAAAGAAAGAATTCCTATCAAATTAACTTACTTGTGTCAAATAGGAACCTTTAAGATTTTTAAGCCTGCCATAAAAAGTAGGTGCTCTCTACCTGTCAAGCTTTCCCACAGCAAGCTACAATATGACGAAAAAAAAATGTTAGAAACTATTTTCAATTGTCATAAATTTTATTTTAGAAAAAAAAAAACATAAAAATTGGGGGAAATTCCAGCTTACTCATACTGTGGGCACACTCCCATGCTAGTATATATTTCATCCATATGAGTTCTTATGTCCAGGCCTTGAACAAATGCCGTACCAGAGGTTGGCTTTGTGAGACCAATCATCTATAAGCATACATAAGCTTATTGAATTTATGAATTAAGGGTAAAACCATTCAAAGAAACAAACATGATACATGGGAATTTTAGTAGAGTTTCATAACATACTGGTGTGAGCACATCAGAGGAACATAGATCCTTATGTATTGACTGAGCATCTCTTTGATGCATTCAGAAAAGATACACTTATAATGTATTTTAAAACATTTTCCTTTCTCTTATGTGACCTCAAACAACTGAATGCAACCTTCTTTTATCTTTTTTTTTTTGGGGGGGGGGGAGGGGAGTGGAATATGCAAGTGATTTTCTAAAAGTATGTATATATTGCTTGAACAAAACTTTTAACTGACCATACTGATGAAAGAAGTCTTCCCAGCACCATTGGGACCGAGCATACCAAAGCATTCCCCTCGAGGCACAGCAAGGAACAACCCTCTCACTGCAAATTTCTCTGGATTTCCATCCCTCCCTGGATAGACTTTTTTTAGGTCGTCACATACAATTGCATGATTAATAGTTGGTTCAAGTACCAGTTGCTCCACCTTCTCCCTCTGAAGAGAAAAAGAAGAAAGCATTTAACACATTGTGCATGTAACTAAGCCGCACTATAATATTGAGTACAACAAAACTTGCAACACATACATGAGGTCTTTTAGTATAAGGTTGCATTTATGTGACAGATACAAACTGTGAAGTCAAACTAATACCTTCATGTTACATTTTTTCCCAATATAAAATGATGTTTGAAAAAAAAAAACAAGAACAAGATTGTGACTAAAAGGAAGGTTATTTTGTTCTCTAATGGAATCCATACCTAATTAAAGTTCCACCTAGCTGTAAAAAGTTATTTAAGTTTTGTATATCACACTACTACCCCTCACAATCATAACATCAATTTCTAAAACCAGTAGGTGAAATGCTCCACTAGACGGATTTTAATTTCATTAATTTTTTAATCCAGAAGGTGAACACATAA
Organism: Sesbania bispinosa; assembly: GCA_026901365.1. Lineage (NCBI taxonomy): Eukaryota > Viridiplantae > Streptophyta > Magnoliopsida > Fabales > Fabaceae > Sesbania > Sesbania bispinosa. The sequence goes on from QLOH01000016.1 coordinate 1,158,024, forward strand.
ATATAAGTACATCTATTCAATATAAGTAAAATTAACCTCTTGGATGACATCAGGTTTCTCCATCTGAACCAAAACTTTAGACACCTGCCTTCGCATACTGGGCTTCTGGATTGATGAAGGAGGCTTTCTCAAAAATCCTTTCAAGAAAAAAAGAGGACTTTTTCCACTTCCTGATGACAATACTTTATCGATGTAATAAGCAGCAAAAAACATCACTTTCCACTCAGCAAACATGATAATTAAGACCTCTTTCATGCCATTGGTGCTATCACTCAGATCCTGCCACCGCATACCATCAGTCCCCAGAGTACTCCCATTCGAGGAATATTGTGCAAACTCATATAAACCCGCGATATAAAGCAAACCCAGGATAAAGCTCCATAAAAATGATCCACCCTCCTGAAGAAATAGCACAGACAGCCAACAGGCTAGAAGGTTAGAAACTGCCAACACAGACATATGATACACATATAAAGATGACTGGCGGGAAGTTTAAAAAGGAAACCTGATATATACTATAAACCTAGCGCCATGGTGGGTTGAAGGAATGGTCAGATCCATTGTGGACCTGTTTTAGGTAGCCTTACCTTGCATATTTACAAAAGGCTAATTCCATGGCTCAAACCCGTGACCCTCCTAGTCACACGGCAGCAACTCCAACTGTTGCGCCAAGGCTCCCCTTCGACTGACATGAAATTTAAGTACATAGAACTTCAGATCACAATGATCATATCAGTCCATTCTTTTCAATTTATAGAATCAAATAATTTATGAATTTAATGGTGATACAGTAGACCCCTCCCCCCCCCCAAAAAAAAAAAATAAAAAAAAACAGCTATGCCAAACAATTGTATTTATTCATCCTTAAGCATCCATTCAGAGAAACATTTCATTGCTATTGAAGTATTAGTGTGGCTCTCCTCATTACTAAACCAACTTATTACTCCTTCTGTAACATGTATTATTGTTTATTGGTTTAAATGTACCGAGGCACAGACAACTTTCTCTCCTAGGCAAATAGGCTACTAGGAGGTCGATGGACAAGGCAGCAAAGAAACTGTCAGAGTGTCAGTTATCAAACCAACCCAACTAGGAATGGTTTATATCTCTAACGACGTTTCTGGAGATTTTCCAAAGCTTTCTTGGTTCAGCGCCCCTATCTGCAATTGCAATATTGCATCATCTCACTGTTGATTTTATTATTTAGTTCGTTCTTCTGTTCTTGCTGGTAGCATAAGCACAGATGATTCAAGTGCTTTTGGTGTTTCTGAATTTTCTGGGTTACTGGGTATTGTCCACCATCTGTTTCTATTTGAGGAGGAAGAGCAAAGCTATTCGCCATTGCTGAGTGCTCTGCTGACAGTATTTGGGTGGCAGGTGGTGCCACATTTGGCTGCAACCAGAGACGTGAGACTCGAGGAGTTCCCATTAATGGTGTATGGTAGCACTTGATTGATGTTCTAGTTGCTAGTCTGTCTGTTTGGTTAACTTAAAAGTATCGGAAGTAATTTTGGGTGGTTTTTGTGGAAGTTATTATTCTAAGTTACCCTCTTTTGCTATCAGAATTGTGGATTGAAGACTTTGGATACTAGTAAAGGACCCCCATTTGTGTTACTGGACGGTATGATACTTGACACATTGTTTGGGAGATAGATAGGTTTGGAGGTTGGGGAACCAGTAAGGAGAAAAATTCCACAAACTTACCTAATTTGTTTGGGATGTGTACCAAGGAGAAGCAAGGAGCTATCTACCAAGGACATTGACAAGATTTGTGGTTCATGTCGAGTACTTGTTGCCAAAGATCTGTTTTGACGGGCCGGTGTTCTTTGCTTTTAGTTTGTAGATGTACTTGTAACAAGCTTAAGATTAGGCTTGAGGGAGAGTGTTAGAAGATTTAAGGTTTATTAGTAGTGGGCTTGGACTTGTACGCAAATTCTTGACCTAATTAATAGCATAGGTAGGTATTATATTAGGTTACAATATCTGCATATAACATCTTAATTTCAATCTCGCAATACATTGTTAACTGTCATTCTTTCCTTTTCCTTTCCCTTGTATGAACACTAAAATTTCAACAAGATATTTTTCATGGATATGTTTTATATCTCTAACAGAAACTAACTTCTTTAACACAAGTTATTCCCGAGGAGGTGTTAATAAATTGCTGCTTTCAATATGACAGAAGTGGAGAAGAAAATTAATCTTATAAGGGGAAATAGACTATAGTCTTCCTTCTGACTGAATTTGAACTGAAGCAGGTTTTTAGCCACTAGAACATTTTCCATGACTAGAAGTATGTGAACAGGTTGAAAGAAGGGGAGAGAAAACTAGGTGGCAGTTTATGTGTCACATTCAGGATTTAATTTTTTTTACCTGCTTCTTAAAAAGATTAATAAAATTTATTAATTAGAACAGAAACAGTTAGTCTAATGGATATTGCAAGTATTATGAGCATCATCAACGATGTGAGCAAGTCATGCAGATAATCTTTTAATACTAGCACTTAAAATTATATATCGAAACCATATGCATAACCCAGAATGGATATCATTCCTCAGTCATTTAACTTACTTGGAAATGATGTGTTTTGAACAAAAAATTGGAAAAGAAAGCCAGCTAATAGCCCAGTTCCAAAGACACCTATATAGGCAGTTACTGCAATTATCAAAACACGCAACTCAGTGATTAGATCTGAGAAAAGAAAATATTAATACAGCCATTATTTTGAACATGAAGTAGCTATCATCAAACCTGTAGCAGTCTTAGCATTTGAAAATAAGGAAGCCCCCAGAAATGCCAGTGAAATTTGCAAGTTTATATAGATGAAATAAAACACAAATTGAATGCTGTAGTCATTCAACGTGAAGAATTTTAATCCTGAAAATAAAGCCAGCGGCATTAAAGAGAATGCGAAAACACCAAGAGGAAACAGTTCAATGGCTGTATTCTTACCTAAGACTGAGCCAAATATCACAAAACAAAACATGTAGATCACTGATATGGCAAGAAAATAGCTATATGAAATCATCCAATATGGCCCATCACCAAGACCATGCATTTTCATCATGATTCTTAAATTTTGTTGTTTCTCATATACCAGTGATGTCAGAACAACCTACATAAAAAGCATATAGAGCTTACTCATGTTGAACAGATAAATATACTAGAAAATCTGTTCTTCTGTGATTAAATTAGATGTTAGATATAATTGTTGACTTTAGATCTGAGTCATGTATTTTTCAGTGTGCAGGAAACATCTGAAGAGAAGGTTTACATTGTTACACCCATATAGGCATAAGTATGAATGTGACACTTATGTCTAATATAAAAATTAGCCGATGGCAACCCATTATGCATTACAGTCTGTCTTCTCATTTCTGTTAAATTGTTACACACAACTTAATTCATTGCTGATATATTTGTTCAGATATTTCTGCACTTACAGGAAAAAGTTGCAGGATGACCCACGTAAAGAACAGACCACCTAGAAGAGAAGCTATCTCAAGCTTAATTTGGGTCTCAGGTTTTGGCATTTCCTTTACAAACTCAAATAACATTCTGGTATCAGGTCCAAGCAGAGACTGCAGGTAGGCATTCGATATCTGCATGCATATAGGTGCTAGATTTCATACAAACAGAATAGCAAGTAGCATTTTCTTTTTATAAGTAGAGATTTAGTTTTCTTGTTTCATAATGTTATATCCGTTATTAGGATACCAGCAAGGAGTATGCAACAATTAAAACAAGTTTTAAATATATACCAGATTTACAGAAAGAGGGATCCGCACCAATGCAACAGGACCAAATCCATTGTCATCCCTGTAGGTTGAGTTGTACCATATGCTGACATTAAATCTATTCTCATTTGAATTTAGAAAATCATAAGCTGCCAAAACAATATCAAAATAAGTGTTGTCTTCCACACATTATGTAAATTGAAACATAATGATAATAAATACCTGCAACTATCTCATTAATCTGTCCTTCAGGGTTACCTTTTTGATAACCTTTATAAAGCTCATTGTTGATCTCAGAAGAACTATTTCGCCATAAATGTAAACCCTGAGCACACCTTACCTCTAGATTCAAGGGAAATAAATTCAATTAGTAACAAAACTCTATATATCAGATGCAGACCTTCATATCCAACCTAGAGAGAAACGAGATTGTATATAATAACACCAGTGGTCTCCACACACAAATCTATTCAAATAATTGGTGGGAGAAAGAGAACTTATTGGCCACAAGGCCCACAACTGACCACAAGATTATTACCATTGTGCAAGTGTGCTTAAAATGCATCACAAAGGTTGCACTTAAGGTTTTGTGACAAATTGTGTCTACACAGTTCATGGGAACATAAAATGGCACAATGGACTGTCAATTTCCATTACAAAATAGCTGTATGAATGCACAGCCATGCTTATTGATTCAACGCCCTGTTATCATACATTGCCATTACAACGATGTTCCATACCTTGCTGCACATCAGTGGCTGCTATTTGGAAGGGAAAGGAGAATTCAGAGTTCTTTGGGCACTGAGTTTGTAGATAATAAATGGGAAGACCCGAAGAGAAAGCAGGTTCAAAAAAATTGTTGCTCTCCCGGCATTGATTCAGATCCCTATATCATTTCCAAGGTTGCACCAACAAAAGAATTCACCAAAAAAATAAACAAACAAACAAACAATTAAAACAGACAAAACAAGTCTTCAAAATGCAAGCAAAACTGATGTGAGTGACAAATTAAATGAAATTTAAAATCTAAACAGACAAATAAACACTTGCAAGTTGCAACAAACTCACCAGGACATTCTCTGCCAAACTAGCCATGATATCAGAGTCACTTATAGTGAAGACACTTGGGAACATATTTTCAGACACAACTACACAGAGAAAAACCAAGTAATTAAAACAATGAAAAGCAACATAGTCAATAGTCATATATAATTATAAGCTAAAACATGTTAATGTGTTGTGTATACTTTCTCCGAAGGAGTGATTATCAGCGGTGAAGAGCATGGTTAGAGGACACGAATAGGTTCTCCTGCAAGAAAACGGTTGGAGCCGGAAGTTGCAAGAGAGGGGGGCCATTCGGGTGGGTTGGGAATTGCACAGAATACAAATTGATCCGAATCCGAATACTGGACCCCACAAACCTTCTCGGAGCCATGGCAATGAGCGTCTCTTGCTTTGTTGTTGGCACAAACGCAACCGCATTTGAACTTGGGCTTATCCAATTGATTGTCGATTAAACGTTGGAGGACAACCAGCAAAACGCACAGGATCAAAGGAAACAGAATCAGCCGAATGTTTGTCTTCACGTTTCGTTTCTTTAGAACAAAAAAAAATGGCATGTCATGGCACAATTCATATCCAATGAGACGAATAATTGAATTGCAAATAATAACAGGATTGAGAACCTGGAAGGTTAGATTCTTCCTGAGAAGAGCGTTTGCCTGAATCCAAAAGCTTGCAGGAGCAGGATTTACCATATTTTGTCAGCAAACACAATCATTCTGATCGTTATATTGTATTAAGAAGTTTGCTCAGAAATTGCTCCGTAACAAACAATCTCCGGATTCGAGTGGGGTGGTCGATGACGATGGATAAGTATATTTTCCATTAAAACATCTACGTGGAGATATTTCAAGTTTTAACACTTACTAATACTAAGCGCGTAAAGCCCAACCTTTATCCATCCAACTTATACATTGTGTTGTGCCATGCTTCTTCACTAAGAAACCGCATATATATGTTCATTTTTCACAAGCGTAGAATGAATTTAATACATAAAGGATTTAATCGATATCAGGGTAAATTTTACACATACATGCAATGCAATGTGTTACCCTATCATTTAACATTTAGCCCTTGATGCCTATAGAAATGGGGGAAATGGAGGTGGATGGATTGAAGTGGGTAGAAATGCACCTCCTAGCCCTATTTGGTGAGCATGTGGCAATAGAGAGAAATAGCAAAAATTGGTGGATCCCATACAAAAAACATTTCTCTCCTTTTTGCTAGAGAAAAGGAGAGAAGTAGCTGTTGTCCCAAAATAATCGATTACTGGCCCAAAGAAATCGATTATTGACTACAAAATAATCGATTTTTTGGCCAAAAAAAATCAATTATTTTGTATTTCTAGCAAAAAAAATCATTTTTGACAAAAAAAAAAATCGATTTCTGGCAAAAAAATCTATTTCTCTTCTATTCCATCCATCACACCAAACAACCTACTTTCACATTTCTCTTCTATTTCTCACTTATTTCACTCACACCAAACAACCTTTATTTCACATCTATTTCTCTTCTTCCCACTTCTCTTCTACTTATTTCTTTCCTCTCCATTTCTCAACTCCCACCAAACATAGCATTAATGAATGTGACACCTTATGTGTTATTAAATTCAATAAATGATATGGTAACACATCATTAAATGTTTGTATAAAACCTTTTTTATACTGACCGTGTATATATATTAAGCTCATAAATGAATGCAAGTGCATAATGTTTCTCGAATCTAAGAAGTTTTTGTTAAGTCTAATATGTGATTAAAAATTTTAAAAGAAATGTAAGGAAGGAATTGTTTTGGAAAAATCATAGTTATTTTTTAAAACCATGAAGAATTAATTTATCTTTGATTGTAAACATGTGGGCCGAATTGATGATGGCCAAGATTTTTAGAGGAATTAAATTTTAAAATTTAGGTTTAACTTAGAATTTTGACACCACTAATACTGATTTTTTTAGTAAGATAAATTCATACATACATAGAATATATTTATATTATTCTAAGGAAATAAGAATTTATATTTTATGAAATGATTTAAAAAGTTGAGTTAAGGAATCAAGAGAGTGCAAAGGAGAATTTAATACGTTTGAGAAGTAAAATAAACACCTTACTTTTAAAGAATAAGAATTTTTAATAAGTTTTAAGTCAAAGATATATTATTAATATGTTTTTACCTTATTGTTATATTATTTTATTGAAAGGTGGATTATGAAAGTTTGTTGGAGGTTTATGATGATGGGTATTGATGAAGTCTCCTTCGGGATTGAGTTAAGTATTGGATGCAGAGATTACAAATGGAACTTTACCGAAATTACGATAGAATTTCTGTAACTTTGAAAATTTAAAAGAAGAGGAATAATAGAAATTCATGCATCCTGTGTATTACTGTTTGAAGAAATCGGTGAGGGAAGCTACAAGTGGTACCTTATGAAATGGAAGAGAGCAGAATGTGATTAATATCATGAGGGTTCATTCACTTGGCCTTGAGGGTGGAAATCTAAGGTTGGGGAAAGTTCGATAAATGGCATGGGTTGCGCCTTGTAGGCTGGGATTTCCTCAACAAAGGTCGGGTTACCCTGGCGAGGCTCTGACCATTATTAGGATCAATGGAGAGGTGTGTGGAGCGCTAGTGGGATGGTAGCAAAAATTTTATGTGACCAAGGAGGTCGATGTACCATTATGAAATTTTGGCCAACCAGACAGTATCCTCTTGATTGCTTCTGTGCATAAAAGTTTTCAAAGTTAAGAACTTCGAGGTGCACGAGGGATTGTTGATGGACCCACATGCATTGCATGGATAAGTGAACAGGAAAAGTATGAGACATGGTACATCATTATATCTAATCAATCATCACATATGCATTTGCATTTTGTTTATGATCATGTTTATTGTATCTAAAACTTATTACTTCTAAAATATGCGGGTTGCCATTGTTGACATCCTTATGAAATTATTAACATGTGTATTGTAACTTTGGTATTATTTTTCTTTTTCTGCCCGTATGAGCATGATGTTTATTCTCACCCCTTGTTGCTTGTCCTTTTTGCATGACTCTTGTAAATTTAAGTGAGGACGACACCCTTGGAAACAAATGTAGAGAGGTGTAAAGCAAAGTATGGGTCAAGTCGGATCTGAGTCTGTTGAGCAACTACCAAGGTCCCCGTAAGGCTATAATTCCAAATTTGTGTTTTTGTTTTAGAATAAATTCAGCTTAATAAAATAATCATTTATGGGTTGGTGTCATAAAAATAAATAATCATATAAAAGCTTTTCTATTTCATTTTTTTTTCATAATGTCTCATTTATGATTGAAATTCCAATGTAACACAAAAAAAAAAACTCACATTTTTAATTAAAGGAAACTTTTGATGAAAGTACATTAAGTTTGTTTGAAATTTTCAAGTAATACCACTTAGGAAATTAGGGTGTTACATTTTCAATCCCTACATTTTCGTGATTTTTTTTAGTCACTATCAACTTTTTTTATGGTTTTCGTCCCTTGTTTTCTTCCATTTACATGTTTTGGTCCTTACTACTAACAAGTTCCGTTAAATGTTGATGTGGCTAATAGAGTGTCATGTAAGTGGTGTCACCATACAATCTTGTGACACAACTCTTGCCAAGTCAGATTTATTAAGAGACTAAAATAATAGGAAAAAGCTCATAAAATGAGAGATTAAAAACTTGTTCTGATTAGTGATATGTGTATGAGCATTAGAAAAGTACACAGGGTCTTCTTCAACCTCATTAGCTAACCGTAGTTGCTGTCATTGTTGGGAAGAAATTGTTACAATAGAGAATTCAAATGTATGAAAGCAAGACATTCTCCAATTTAAGCTCGTCCTCACGCAATACGGTATGTGGCGGTGGAGATACATTACTGAGTAATTCTTGCATAGACACAAACTCAACACCTCACATTTGGGCACAACCAATCAAAACATGACAACTCATTAAAATAAAAAATAAAAAAATTTCAAAATATTCTAGAAAAAAATGTGACTCCATGGTTTTTTTTTCTGCACTGCTACTTTCTCTCTCTCTAATTGCTCCTAATACTACAAGTTGATACAGGAGTTATCTAGTAAAAGAGGAAACACTAAGTGGGTTCAACAAATCTGAAAACAAAAACTAACTAAAAGAAAAAGGGCCAAAAAAAAGGATAAGACGGAACCATTTGCTTCGTCTTACCTTTGCTCTTCTGGCACACCTGGACGCAAAGGGGTTTTTAAATTAAAAGATGTCATTAAATTCAAAATTTTTTATTCATCAACTCAAGTTTTTAGGAAAACATAATAGAACTTGAAAATTTAAAAAGTTTACAGATTTAAAATACATGAGTGCACGGTTGATTCTGTTTCGATGGCGAAAGCTAGACAATGTTCTTTGTGGACAGCATTTGAGTTTGACAGCTCCAGTGGATTCAGTTTAAAATGCATGTGTTTTTTTCAGAAAGATTAAATCATTTTAAAAGAATCTCCATTGGTGAGTGTTTCTTAGAGAGAACAAGAGAGAGACCATGGACAAAACAGAGCAAGTCCAAGGAATTAAAAAAAATGGTGAAGTCACATATTTTTTTCAAGAATATTTTGAGATTTTTTTATTTTAATGAATTGTCATATTCTAATAGGTTGTGCACAAATGTGAAATGCTGGGTTTGTGTTTATACAAGAATTGCTCCACATTACTACTACTAACATCAAGAGTTCGAAAACTCAAGGGAGAAGATTTCTCATATGCCCAAATTGGAAGGTAAGGTTGAACTATATTTGTATGAAAGATAGTTGTTTTTAGTTTACCTTAAGTCTTTGATTTTCACTTTTTATAGATAACAAACTCGTGCAATTATTTTGAATGGATTAGCAACAAACTCTTTGAGGATGATGTGTTAATTTGGGAAACCTGTGCCTGTGCTCAATGTTCTAGTAATGGGTGCGAAGTTAAGAAGCTGCAACAGAAACTAGCATATGATAGAAAGAAACAAAATTGATTTTGTGGGGATTTCTTATATTCTCATGCATGAGGATGGGCTTTGAACAGAAGAATGTCTTACTTCCACCCATTTGAATTCTCTCTAACACATTTTTTCCCAACAATAGCAACAACTAGAGTTAGCTAATGAGATTGAAGAAAAAATCAAAATAAAGTTTCTAATCCGTCATTTTATGAGTTTTTATTTTTATTTTAGTTCCTCATCAAATCCAACTTGACGAGGATTAAGCCACATAGGAATATATGGTGACACCAGACATCGCTTACATAGCACCGTTAGTTACATCAACATTTAACTTAACATTAATAATAGGACTGTCGAAATCGGGGGTCACGACGGACGGCAAAAAATAAGTATTGAAAAATCGTTTCAATGGAGTCGCCACTAATATTTATTTTTTGAGGGAAAATATCGGAAAAACCCTTTTTTAAAAAAAATGGTCTTTGACACCAGATTTGGATTCGGGAGTCAATTATGTGTAGGGAAGGTATTAGCACCCTACGACATCCGTCCTAAGACGGTTACCTCTAATTAATTGTGCAAATTTATTAACTTTTGAAAAATATTTATTTTACCCCTTTTAAAAGAAATCTTTTTGTTTTTATTTATTTACGAATTTATTTACATTTTTATTTTTTAGATTATGGGAAAATTTAGAAAAATATTTATTTGGGCTTGACGGGGCCGGTTCCCGCTCCTACGTATCCCCAGCTGCAATGGGGAAATCAAAGCCACGTAGTTCTGGAAGATTGATTTGTTTGATTGATTGAGAGTTTGGATTTTGAAAAGAATTTTAAAAGAATTTTATATTTGTTTTATTTTTTAAAGAATTGATTTTTTTTAAAAAGAATGCACTCTTGAAGGGTTTCTGTTAGCAAATGGCTATACAATGAACCCTCCTGATTCAAATAATATTAAATGATAGAATTGCTATTCATTTAACATCACTTGATCATTGAATGATTTTTTATTTTTGAAGCAAAATTTATTATCAATTAAGTTTTTATTTTAAATTCTTTTTATTTTTTAGATATAACGTTATTGCTAGAAATACTAGTTTGTTTATTTTGAAAAATATATTTTTTACTATTTATAAGTATGTGGACTATTTTGTTAGCAAATGGCTATACTCTATAGTCCCGTTAACGGTAGAAATGCTACACGTTAACATTTTATTTTTATTAAAATTACTTTTTTTTTATTTTTTAGAAATAATTTACAATATGCTAGGACTGTATTGTTAGCAAATGGCTATACTCCATAGTCCTATATAATTTGGATAATACTAACGATAGAAATGCTATTCGATAATATCACCAAATTATTGCATTTTTATTTTAAAATTCCCAATTTTAATTTTAGATTTTAAAAATTAAACCTATGAAATCTCATCTTTTAATCAGGAACAAGCATACCCGTTCACATGAAATAAATAAGAATAATGAGATACATCACAAATATTTACTAAGCATTTTAGAAATAAAGTAAATTAAAATAAAAAAAAAAAGAAAAAGAAAGAAAGAAAGAAAGAAAGGGGATCTTAGTTAGAGACTCTTCACGTCCCCTTTCACACACACACACACACATTGTTTTTTTATTTCATTTAGAAAACCCTAAGAAGAGAAAAGAGAGGGAGGAGGAGAGGCGGCCATGGGAGAAAGAAAGGAAGGAAGAGAAGAAGGCAAAAGGGGAATGGAGAAAGAAAGGGAAGAGGAGAGAGGGAGGCCGTAGTGGGAGAGGAAGCGAAAGGGAAGAAGAAGGAGGAGGCTCCTTTGCAGCCATGGCCGCCGCGGCTACCGGACGAGGACTGGACGCGGCCGCCGCGCGCGGAGGAGGAAGAAGCTGTTGTCTTTGGTATGGCTGCGCAGGGCGGACAGAGGGTGTCTCGCGGTGGGGAGCGGCGCGGCTGGCTAAACAGAGGCTAGCGGTGGCGATGCGCGGCGGAGCTCCGGCGGACGGACGCGTCTGTGTACGGCGGTTTGGAAAGTGGAGAAGGAAGCGAAAGGGAGAGGAAAGAAGGGGAAGAAGAAGAAGGAGACTCCTTTGCAGCCATGGCCGTCGCGGCTACCGGACGAGGACTGGCCGCGGCCGCCACGCGCGGAGGAGGAAGAAGCTGTTGTCTTTGGTATGGCTGCGCAGGGCGGACAGAGGGTGTCTCGCGGTGGGGAGCGGCGCGGCTGGCTAAACAGAGGCTAGCGATGGCGATGCGCGGCGGAGCTCCGGCGGACGGACGCGTCTGTGTACGGCGGTTTGGAAAGTGGAGAAGGAAGCGAAAGGGAGAGGAAAGAAGGGGAAGAAGAAGAAGGAGACTCCTTTGCAGCCATGGCCGTCGCGGCTACCGGACGAGGACTGGCCGCGGCCGCCACGCGCGGAGGAGGAAGAAGTTGTTGTCTTTGGTATGGCTGCGCAGGGCGAACAGAGGGCGTCTCGCGGTGGGGAGCGGCGCGGCTGGATGAACAGAGGCTGGCGGTGGCGATGTGCGGCGGAGCTCCGGCGGACGGACGCGTCTGTGTGCGGCGGTTTTGGAAAGTGAAGAAGGAAATGTTCCGCAGCCATGGTGAGCTCTATGATTTACCTCTCCTTAATCTCTCTTTTCATTAATCACACCTTCCAAATTCTAAAATTTCTCACCCTATTCCCTTGTCTATTTTCAGAATCAAAATTCATACCCTATTCCCTTGTCTATTTTCAGAATCAAAATTCATGTTAAATTTCAGAATTCATAGGGGGAAGATGGAGAATGATTGTGGCAGCCTACCTTTCTTATTGGACTGTAAATTGGACTGATTTTTTTCTATGGCTGTGTTCTTGGTTGTAAATGGACTGTAAATTAGACTTTGATTGAAGTTAAGCCCCTGTTTTATTTTTCCTTAATTCTTCCATGCTTGCTTAGTTCACAGTATTAATAGGAATAGAATTGAATTGAGATGTGCTAGATTTTACTGTGTAATCAAAGAAATTCACACACCTAAGCAATGAGCATAATCATCTATTAAAAGAAGGACAATGCGTACCTGGAGACTCCAATATTCTTTTACTGGCTATGATATTTATCTTCTTGTGGAATTCCAATTTTCTTTAGCTACGCCTTTCTCCTTTATTCTGTTCTTCTATTTTTTTTGAGTTTCAGAACTCTGTCTTTTTCCCCTTGGCTGCTCACTTTTCTCCTCTGTTTTTTTTTGCTCTGTAATCCATCCTCTCTTTTTACTCTGCCGTGTATTTTTCAGGATGAGTCACCCCTCCCCCGTGATAGTGTAGTCTGATCCTTTTTATACCTAGCTGAGAGGTAACTACCTCATCCATTATATCAGGAAACCACTCCCCATTTCTCCTCTTTTTGCTCCACTTCAACAGCCTTATCCCTATCCCACTTAGTAACTACCTGGTCAAAACTATACTTTTTTTTTTCTTTTTCTATCTTTTCTTCAGATTTTTCTGATTTTCAATCTGAATTTAAAATTATTTTTAGACTTATTATCATTATTATTATTATTTTGAATTTTTATACTTTTTTTTTTATTTTTTTTATTTTTTTTATATTTCAGATTTTTATTTTCTGAATTGAAAGAAAGGAAAGAGAAAAAAAAAAATAATAATAATAAAAAATAAATAAATAAATAAATATATTTTTTTTAGATTTTTTTTTTCTGAATATCGAATTTATTTTTGAATTTCTTGAATATTTATTATTTTTTTTTTAGCTTTACAACTATTTTCAGATTATATATATTTTTTGAAAAATTTTATTTTGAGGATTTATTAAATTCAACTGAAATTGAGATTAAAGGAAGCTAATTTAACCCGGATAAAATTGGGTATTTACAGTTGCCCCTTCTTTACATATTTCTTATTAAATAATCTAATAACAATGTTTTTTAGATTATGGTAATAAAAATAGGTAAAGAAGTGAATCAATTTTATCTGAGGGCTGACATGAGGTGCAAGGACCTTAATAAGAACAAAAAATCAATATTGTGGATTGAAACATCCAAAGCGGTGATGAAAAGACAAGATTCCAAACTGATGTTGAACTCTTGACTGACAGCATGTAGGACTGATATCGGGCTGTGTGAGTAACCGAGTGCCGGTCCGATACCGGGCTTTGCGACAGAAAAGTAAAAAGGGTGCCAGGCCTATACTGGGCTTTGAGACTGAAAGTAAAAAGGGGTGTCGGGCCGATACCCGGGCTTTTGAGTGAAAAGGGTGCCAGAGTAGGTGCTTGGCTTTTGACTGAATGGGTGCCGAAGTTGGTCTCGGACTTTTGACTGAAATAGGTGCCGAAGTTGGTCTCGGACTTTTGACTAAAATGGGTGCCGAAGTTGGTCTCTCGACTTTTGACTGAAATAGGTGCCGAAGTTGGTCTCGGACTTTTGACTGAAATAGGTGCCGAAGTTGGTCTCGGACTTTTGACTGAAATCGGTGCCGAAGTTGGTCTCGGACTTTTGACTGAAATAGGTGCGAAGTTGGTCTCGGACTTTTGACTGAAAGAGTTGCGGACTTAAAAAGTCCAAGACATGCAATGTCATGTAATGCATGAATGATATAAAATGTTATGATGCAAGATTACCTGAGCGATGATTTTTTCTTTTTCTTTCTTTTTCTTTTCTTTTTCTCTTTTTTTTCATTTAGGTATCCCCGTCCCTACAGCACCAGGCATCCTGAGTCAGGCAGATGAGTGATCCATTTATGACTTGCTTTTCCTCTTTGGATGATCAAGTATCTGGATGTGAGTGAGAACTATTATGAAGCTGCTGCTATGAGGCAAACGGTTCCATCCTTAAATCTTCACTGAGGAATTTGTTAAGTTCATTGTGATCCTTAACCATTAAGTAATTGTAATGCTTTGAAATTTGTATGTTAACACTAATTCCTTTTCAATTTATGATTATAAAATGCACGAGAAATTGACCAGTAAATGAAAGGGAAATATTTATTTAAGAAAGAGATAATATTTACAAGAATGGTTATTGTTTAAGGACAAAAGTGTTATGTACACAAACTCAACAAAGGTAAAAGGGTTAGATTGGTGAAGGTATTGGACAACTTGAATCACGCTTTTTGATGATAATGCAAGCATCACCCGTTGTGAACTTTGACTCCCCTCTAATAAGCTTCTGAGAAGAAGGAATTTGCCCCAGTTTAGACCCTGATCTGTGATTGCCCCGGTTTGTTATTCTGGCAAGTTACTTGATAACACATCATTTGCCCAGAGACTGGCCTCCACATATTATCTACCCTGGTTGATGACCCTAACTTTTGCCTGAGCTGCTATTGCGAGTTTTCAACTCAACAAGTTGCTCTAACTTTTGCCTAGGTCGTCCCTTCGGATTTTCAACCTAGCGAGCTTTCCTTTTCTCCCATTCTCTCTCTCTCTTCTTCTTCTTCTTCTTCTTCTTTTTTTTTTGTTTAAGCATAATACTTCTTTACAGCATCAGAATTCACAGGGTATTGGAGCTCTTTGCCATCCATACTTGTGAGGATTAGGGCTCCTCCAGAGAAAGCCTTCTTTACCACATAGGGACCTTCGTAGTTGGGCGACCATTTACCGAGGTGATCCTTTTGGGCTGGTAGGATCTTTTTAGCACCAAATCACCTTCTTGAAATTCTCGCAGGCGCACTTTCTTTTCAAATGCTCTTTTTAATCTTTTCTGGTATAACTGACCATGACATATTGCATTCAGTCTTTTCTCTTCAATGAGGTTCAATTGATCGAAACGAGCTTTTACCCATTCTGCTTCTTCCAACTCAGTTTCCATCAATACTCTTAAGGAAGGGATCTCAACTTCAATAGGGAGGACTGCTTCCATTCCATACACCAATGAAAAAGGTGTTGCCCCGGTTGAAGTATGAACAGAAGTACGGTATCCGTGCAAAGCGAATGGAAGCATTCCATGCCAGTCCCTGTATGTCACAACCATTTTTTGAACGATCTTTTTTATGTTCTTGTTTGCTGCTTCAACTGCCCCATTCATCTTCGGGCGGTATGGGGAGGAATTATGATGCTGAATCTTGAAGTCTTCACACAATTCTGTCATCATCTTGTTGTTCAAATTTGTCGCATTGTCTGTGATGAGTTCATTGGGTAGACCATAGCGACATATCAGCTCCCTTTTGATAAACTTTACAACCACACTGCGAGTCACATGGGCATATGAGGTGGCTTCAACCCATTTGGTGAAGTAGTCGATCGCAACTAGGATGAAGCGATGCCCATTCGATGCCTTTGGTTCAATTGGGCCAATGACATCCATTCCCCACATTGAGAACGGCCAGGGTGATGACAAGACATTCAAGGATGTAGGTGGAGCATTGATGTTATCAGCATATGTTTGACACTTGTGGCATTTCTTCACATGATTGAAGCAGTCATTCTCCATGGTCAGCCAATAATAACCAGCCCTCAAGATTTTCTTTGCCATAGCATGCCCATTTGTATGGGTCCCAAAAGATCCTTCATGCACTTCACTGATGATTTTCTTTGCTTCAGATGCATTTACACACCTAAGAAGTACCATGTCATGGTTCTTCTTATATAGCACGTCCCCATTTAGAAAGAAGCTCATTGCCAATCTCCTCAGCGTCCTCTTATCATTCTCTGAAGCACCTGAGGGGTATTCCCTATCTTTGATATATTCCTTGATGTCATGATACCAAGGTTTTCCATCTGATTCTTCTTCTACAAATGACAGTATGCTGGTTGTTCACGATACTGAATTTTTATGAGAGGCATGTCTTCTTCATTATTCAATGCGAACATTGACGACAGTGTAGCCAATGCATCTGCTAGCTGATTGTCTTCTCGGGGTATGTGATCAAAGTGATCTCATCGAATTGCTTCGTTAATTCCTTGATGTGAGCATGGTAAGGAATTAATTTGGCATCTCGAGTTACCCATTCGCCCCTGAGCTGGTGAATCACCAAGGCTGAGTCACCATATACTACAAGATTCTTGATCTTTGACTCAATAGCTGCTTGAATTCCAAGGGTGCATGCTTCATATTCTGCCACATTGTTCGTGCAGTCAAAACACAACCTAGCTGTGATAGGGACGTATTGTTTTTCAGGGGAAATTAGGATTGCCCCAATTCCATGCCCCAGTAAATTAGAGGCACCATCAAACATCATGGTCCACTTGCTTTCTTCCGATGGCTCTTCAAACAACGCCCATTATGTCTTCATCAGGGAATTCACACTGCATTGACTGATAATCATCCACTGGCTGGTGTGCTAGGTAATCGGCAAGAGCACTGCTTTGATTGCTTTTCTGAGTCACATATACGATATCATATTCTGACAACAGAACTTGCCATCGAGCGATCCTCCCAGTGAGTGCAGGCTTTTCAAAGATGTACTTGATCGGATCCATTTTAGATACCAACCAAGTTGTGTGACTTAGCATGTACTGCCTTAGACGACGGGCTGCCCAGGCCAATGCAATACAGGTTCGCTCCAACAAAGAATATCTTGTTTCATAGTCAGTGAATTTCTTACTCATATAGTAAATAGCATGTTCTTTCCTTCCAGAATCATCATGTTGACCTAACACGCATCCCATGGACTTATCAAGTACCGTCAAATACATAATGAGTGGTTTTCCAGACACTGGTGGTACTAGAATTGGGGGACTTTGCAGATATTGTTTGACTTTCTCAAAAGCTTCCTGACAATCTTCATTCCACCTCATGGGTTGATTTTTGCGTAGCAATTTGAAGATTGGCTCGCAAGTAGCAGTCAATTGGGATATGAATCTAGAAATGTAGTTTAATCTTCCCAGGAATCCTCGAACCTCCTTCTCTGTACATGGTGGTGGCATTTCAAGAATTGCCCGCACTTTACCAGGGTCTACTTCAATTCCTTTTTCGCTGACCATGAATCCCAACAATTTGCCAGATTTCACTCCAAATGTGCATTTAGCTGGATTTAGTCTGAGTTTAAACTTTCTGAGCCGCTCAAATAACTTCTGCAAATGAATTACATGATCTTCTTCATTCTTTGACTTTGTAATCATGTCATCTACATAAACTTCAATCTCTTTGTGCATCATATCATGGAACAAAGTTACCATCGCTCTCTGATATGTTGCCCCAGCATTTTTCAACCCGAAAGGCATGACCTTGTAGCAGAAAGTGCCCCAGGGAGTGATAAATGTAGTTTTCTCACGATCCTCTTCAGCCATTCTGATTTGGTTGTATCCTGAGAATCCATCCATGAAAGAAAAGAAAGAATGTTTGGCTGTATTGTCTATCAAAACATCAATATGAGGCAATGGAAAATCATCTTTAGGGTTGGCTCTGTTTAGATCACGGTAATCCACGCACATTCGAACCCTTCCATCCTTCTTGGGTACTGGCACTATATTGGCAACCCATTCCGGGTAATTTGCGACAACAAGGAAGCCTGCGGCGAGCTGCTTCTTGACCTCTTCTCTGATCTTTAGGGACATTTCGGGTCTCAAACGCCTTAACTTCTGTTTGACTGGGGGGTATTCAGGCTTCAGTGGCAGTCTATGCTCTACTATGGATGTGGTCCAGACCTGGCATGTCTTGGTATGACCATGCAAATATGTCATGATAATCATGTAACAATTTTATCAACTTGAGGCGTTTCTCACTTTTCATGAAAGTGCCAATTTTAACTTCCTTTTTCTCCTCCTCCGTCCCCAAATTTATTACTTCAGTTGGTTCTTCATGAGGTTGGATTTGCTCGGTTTCTTGTTCAACCAGCCTTTGCAACTTAGGGTCAAATTCTGAATCACTATCATTTTCCTCATCTGCTTGATTAATGGGATCATCAAAATTAACTGATGTGGTACAAGCATTATCACTTTCAAGCGTGTTACTTTCAGATCTGCATATATTTTTTTTGTTTGAGCAAGAAAAGGAATAAAATGAACAATAATTCAAAAGACAAGGGCTTGAAGAAAATAAAGAGGAAAAGAGATATTTACTGGAAAAATTCAAAATGCATTTTATTCATTATAAATGAAAAAGGAACAAATGTCAGCCCTTATTGAAAAGAAATCCTAAGGCCTTGGGCAGAGCCATAAGATCAACATTACAAAAAAAATTACTTGAAGTTAAAAATCACAGGTAGCTCAACAATTTCCCAGTTGGGGAGCTTTGCATCTGGTGGACCCACACGAACCCAATTATTGTTCACATCTCCTTGAGTATGCCCTTCTGCAGCAGCTATCAGGTTTGAGTGCTCAAATCCAGCACTTATAAAGCTTTCTCTAATGTCGCAGATAGGGACCCCCTCCAGTTCTGGGCTCTCTTCCCCCCTAGCCTGGCCAACCTCTTTTCCTCCTTTTCTTCAACAAACATCTTTACATCAGCATTTGAGGGTTTGTAACCCAAGCCAAATTTGTCTTGCTTTCCCATAAAATCGGGCAGCCGGCTCACCCCCTGCCCATACCTTCCTAGCCCTCGTCCGTACTGATACCCGTTCTCCAGCATGACTCTCGCAACCATCATTAAAGCATCTGATGGCTGGGATTCGACAATAGGCTTCTCATAGGTTGCATGGGCAATCTCGAGAGCTTGGAATGAAGTCTCCAGAGCCTCTTCAGCAGCTTCGATGTAGGGAGTGGAGGAAGGTTTACTGATAAGCAAATCATCCTCAGCAGAAATGATAATCAACTTGTTATCAACAATAAACTTCAATTTCTGGTGCAAGGTGGAGGTTACGGCTTTTGCACTGTGGATCCAAGGTCTTCCCAAGAGGCAACTATAAGCTGGTGCGATGTCCATTACTTGAAATACTACGTCAAAGGTTACAGGGCCGATTTGGAGAGGTAGACTGATTTCTCCCTATCACTTCTCTCCGGGAACCATCGAAAGCTCTAACCACCATGGAACTTGGTTTCATTTGCGACCCATTAGATGGTAGCTTTGCAAGTGTTTCCTTTGGCATCACATTCAACGAAGACCCATTATCAACCAAAACCCTTGCCAAGATGCAGTCCATATACTTCACTGGGATATGAAGGGCTTTATTATGATCTGCCCCACCTGCTGGCATTTCCTCCTCTGTAAATGTGAGATAATTATTGGCGGTAATGTTACCAATAATACCCCCAAGTTGCTCGGTAGAAATGTTGTGGACCACATGAGCTTCTTTCAGTATATTCAACAAGATCTTCCTATGTGGTTCCGAATGCATCATCAGAGACAACAAGGATATCCTGGCGGGGGTTCGATTTAATTGGTCGATCACCCTATATTCACTTTGCTTGATAAGTTTCAAGAACTCACAAGCTTCTTCATCGGAGACAGTCTGCTTCGGCACTTCCTTCCTTGTTTCCTCAGTGATTTCCTTCTGACTGGTCATCTCCTTTCCTTTCTCTTTCTCCTTATGACCTCACTTGATTGAGTGGTTCTGAACTCGTCAGGTGTATAGATACGGCCACTCCGAGTCATTCCGCCCACTCCCGCAATATTTGTCACATTGGGGGTGTCCACATTAGTTTCCCCTACCTGTCGGTCTCCAACGAGAACTTCCACATCATATCTCCATGGTACGGCCTTATTATCCTTGTAGGGAAATGATGTAGGTACTTGGATAGTGATGGGTATTGGTCTATTGGTGGTTCTAACTGCTGCATCCCTGGTATAGTGGATGACCAAGGGTTTTGGGGAAGTTGAGGCTGAATAGTCGATTACAGATACATCAACTATATTTCCACCACAGCCTATCTGCACCAACTTTCTGTCCATCATGTCCTGTAGCATTCGTTTGAACTCTTCGCAGTCTTCGATGGTGTGATTTGTATCGGAGTGCAGTTCACACATGCCATCTCCAGCGATGTTCCCATCAACCCAACCTACTTTGCACAACTCCTTGAAAATAACCCTCAACGGGGTTTTCACCTCTTCCACACTCCTCCTCATACATTGTTCTTCCTCTTCAACTACATTCACTGATGGCCCCCCATGTCTTGGCAGCGGATTCTTGCCCACATTAGGATTATCTTCCTTGAAGTTTAGCCATCCAGCATTAACCAATTCTTGCACTTTGAACTTTAGCGCCCTGCAATTTTCCGTGGAGTGGCCAATGGCTCCCTTATGATAGTCACATTTAGCATTAGGGTCATATCCCCTAGGAAACGGAGGCTCCATAGGTTTCATCGGGTAAGGCACCACCAATGAGTTTTGGATCAAGATAGGAAGTAATTCTGTATAAGCCATGGGGATGGGATCAAATTGGACTTGTCTTCTGTCTTGGTTATTTTCTGATCTTGGTTGGTTAAGATTAGGGTTTGGGTTCCATGGTCGGCCTTGCTGGGGAGGTCTTACAGGGGCTTGAGGGGTAAACAGGTGTAAATGGACGAATGGGAGATTGTGCGATGGTTGTGACCTGTGGGTATGGTAAAGGGGCATGAAAGGTTTGTTGATAGTGAGGGGGTCTATAATTAGGCCCACCAAAGGGTTGATAGGTTACTGCATTTGTCTCCCCCTCTCTTTTCTTTGTGGCCCAGATGCAGGTTTCTTTGAATTATTCATTGTAGGGGTATCACTGGCGATCTTCCCACTCTTCAAACCATTTTCTACCCTTTCTCCTATAATCACAAGGTCTGAGAAGCTCGACGTCATGCTTCCAATCATCCTATCATAGTAAGGAGCTCGTAGAGTATCGATGAACAAGGTCACCACTTCCCTATCAGACAATGGGGGTTGCACTTGTGCTGCCAATTCACGCCACCTCTGGGCGTATTCCTTGAAGGTCTCATCATTCTTCTTGGACATTGCTTGTAGCTGCAATCTATCCGGCGCCACTTTCATATTGTATCTATATTGCTTAAGGAAAGCATCAGCCAAGTCTTTCCAACACCGAACACGAGCTCGCTCCAGGTGCACATACCAACTCAATGCAGCTCCAGTCAAGCTATCTTGGAAACAATGGATGAGCAGCTTATCATCATGAGCATAAGAGGCCATCTTTCTGCAATACATGGTCAAATGACTTTTTGGGCAGGTGGTGCCCTTGTATTTGTCAAAGTCTGGCATTTTGAATTTTGGTGGGATGACCACATCTGGTACTAAGCATAGATCTGCTGCATCTCCGATGTCATAATTATTGCCTTCCACCACCTTTAGCCTTTCTTCCAACAGCCGCAATTGTGTTTCCTCTATACTTTTGCCTTCACCCGTAGCAGCACCAAAGACCATAGACTGATTCGGCATGCCAGAATTGGTGGCGTGCTGCCATGGAAACCATTGTACATTCTGTGCAGGTGTAACTCCAAGGACTGCTGCAGCTGAACCCTTCTCTTGAGAACTTGGAGTCACAGAATTAAAGACTTGTTGTGCACTGGGTTGTAGTTCTAACTCCCACAACATTTGTTGTCGAACCCTGTGGTGGGGTGTTTTGAGAATCCGCTACCTTCGCATCTGATCCTTGTGGTTTAGCAGTTTGATCCGATGCGTTATTGACAATTGGTGGTGCATAGTTGGGAGGAAGGCCATACAGAGGCCATTGGACTTCTGGAGGATCTACTTGTTGTACGGGCTTGTTCAAGTGCACTGTTACGGGCGTCAACCCTTGGGTAAAACCAGGTGGATAATCAGGTGTAGCTGCTGTTTCAGTAGTATCCACCATAGACCTTTTTTCTGCACTCTTTTGCATTGCTTCGAACATCTGAGTCATTTGCTTCACTGTTGAGGTCCCTTCTGCGTTCTGCTTTTCCATTATCCGCATGGACTCACTCATTTTGTCCATTTCCGCCCTCATTTGCTTGATCTCCTTTTTCAACTCTTCGTTTTCCAGTGTGAGATCTGTGAGATCTTCCATCATCCTGACTTGATACCGGGTCCTGTAGGGATGCCGGGGATACACCTTGCTTGGTTGGTTAATAATTTTTCCTGGAAACAAAACCTTTTTAGAATACAAAAATTTTTACAAAACTTTGTTATTAGTTGTGGAGAAATTTTTGAAGTGCTCAATGGTCGAGAGGTTCCCCCAATTTTAAAGCTAGAGGTATATCCCTCTTAGATTAAAAATGGTTGACAATCAACGAATGGGGGTATATGCCCCTCATTTAAAGATGTCTTTAACACCAGCAATGCAACGTGCAACAGTTTAATTGAATCGCTTCACAATGTAGTAGAACAAGATAGGGTTCTTTACTTTATTCAATAACAAGCAGAAACAACCACTAATCCAGAGAAACATAATTAATTACATCACAAGTCACTGGCGAACCAAACTCCTAACTACATCTTGACAAAACTTCATGAGTCTGAAAGTCTTCCAAGGCAGTTTGATTTCTGGATTTGAGTTGACCTCTTCAACTGCATCATGAACATGGTTTGCCAGATTTGTTGCTTGAGTATGTACACAGTCAGCCATGTCTTCACATGTTCTTATCCATTCCTTTTTCCTGTTTTGCTGGTATCCGGCTAGTAGCTCCCAACCATTCTTTTCTTCTTCTACCCGCTTTAGTTTCTCCACTTGAGATTGCAATTGGTCTTGTTCTACCTTCAGCTTCTTAGCATGCTCTAATTCCGACCTGCCCTCATCAGTGCATTGGAGTAGTCTCTGGCTAGGTTTTCATTGCTTTTTGCTTCGAGATAAGCTTTCTGTAGCTCTTTCTCTTTCTCTGCGTTTTTCTTTTCTAATTCCTCTTTTTCTTCTAGATATTTGGCCACCTCCTTTTCCATTAGCTCTAAATGATCTTGCATCTTCTTCATTTCAGCTGAGGTGTTATCTTCTTTTTCCTTCTTTTCCCTTTCTTGGCCTTTTTGCATTTCTCGCCTGATCTGCATCTGCACAAGCCTTTTCACAATCATTCTGCAAATCTTTTATCTCTTTGTCTTTCTTTCGACATTGTGCCTCTAGGATTGTTATTCGCAGGTCTGCAGCATCTGCTTTTTCTTCCATGAATGTCATTTGTGCCTTCATCCTTTCTGCCTCAGAGGTCATGGTTGTGATGATTTGACTAAGTGTTGCAGGTGAGGCCTCGTTGTGTACAGCTTCCATTGGGGTTGGTGGTGGGACTCCTCTTGCTTTCCTCCACTCTTTGTATTCTGGAGAAGCAATTACACGGGTTTTCCCTAATTCTTTCTCCCCTTTCCATTTGATATCTCCCCAAGCAGATTTTATCTCTTCAATTAGCAAGCCGACATCATCTGTACCATATAGGAAGCTCGCTCCTCCCAAAGACTCTTCTACAGGCTTGATTTGTGTGCATTTGAGTTGTCTGAGAACAATAGATGGCGTGTAGGCCACACAACCCCTGGGTCCATCAACGGAATGTTTGGGAAATTCCCGCCAATTGAATATGACACCTTCAAAGTGATACCACGGACACACCCATGTGATCTGGTTGTCTTTAGTATGAGAGAATTCTTCATTCCACCCTCTTGCATCAAATCCTTCGTTGGAACACTGTCAAAATCCCTCAGAGGATCAGGGGATGGGCCCATCGTGTGTCGTGCATATAGATGAGTCATGATCCAAACATATAACATGTGGGAACAACATCTCAAAGACCCTCCTTTATTTTGATGGCATACCATCATAGAAAGGAAAGTATCGGCGAGGATAGCCGGGACGGGGTTTGGCTCCATTCTCTTCAAACTGAAAGAAAACATCCATGGCGGCCTGATCTACCATATCTGATGTAAAGGGAAAGAGAATCAATCCATAGATGGTCAATGCCAATGTTATCTTGAAATGTTTCCAGTGCCCTTGCTCAGCTAATACTTTTAGACGGTCTTCCAACAAGGTTCTCCTTAGCCCCAGTATTGATCCCCTCTTTTCAAACTTCAGCTGGTTGGGGAGCAAGCCTATGAGTGTGGCTATCTTCTTTTCATCAACGTATCGCCCTTTATATTGGTATACCACTTCTTTTTCCTTGACCGGCAACCTTACCATCAAGCCATACTCTTCAATAGTTGGTACCATATCGAGGTTTGGTAGCTCGAAGCATCTGAGATCAGTATTCCAAAATTGCGCCAAGGCACTCAATGACTTTGTCTTTACCCTGATGGCCAAAAGGTCTAAAATCCGCCCGTATCTTCTGTTGAAGGCATCCCTATCTTCTTTGCTCATCAATCTGCTAAGCCCATCAATCTTCTCAAACTCATTTCCAATCACTACAATTCTAATGTTCCTTCTTGTTTCTGTTGCATTACACTCTGTTGCTTGACTAGTGTTAATTTGAACCTCTTCCATTGAGCTCTATTGAAATTTCCCACCACAAGATTCAAGTCTTAAAAAGAGTAAAAGAAAGAACATTAATTAGAAAGAAAAAAAGAAAAAAAATGATAAAGAAAATGCATGGTGTTATGGCCCTAGGATGCGATGCATGATTTTTATTAAAAACATAAGATAAGATTTTTTTTTATTTTTCATTTTATTTTTATTAAAAGGATGTGATGCAAGATGATGCTTAAGGTGCAAGATGATTTTTTTTCATTTTTATTTTTATTATTTATTTTTATGCATGCATGATGCTTATTGCTAAGTGTTCATTAAAGGTGAAGGAGAAAGGAAGAAGTACGCTCCCCATGTGTCCTAAGTTAGGTAAAACCCTATGGCAAGGTATCCCTAAGGTCATGACTCTAACTTGGTGGCCACTAAGCTCATTTAATGTGCACAATTTTCAAGGAAGGGTCTAGACTTCTATGGGGTAACGGTTCCCAGATTGCCCTAATCACATAGAAAAGGACCCGGTCCATAAATTAGCCACAAGTATGGAGGAACCCATCTCAATTATGGCTAACCGATGAAACCAGTAACAATCTGAGTGATGAATCAACCATTGCCAAGTGAGCAAAAGGCCCCTCAATTGACAATTGTTAAAACATCTCCTAATCCTTGGTTCGCACAGGCTCGGGTATAGAGCCCAAAATGTGTGTGAGGTAAGTAACCGTGAAGTGTGTGTGAGGAGCATACCCACCTGTAGTACTAAAGACTACCCTCCATCTGAAATAAATCAAACAAAACACAAGTATATACAGAGATAAAGTCTTCTACCCTAAGGTTTAAAGCAGAATATATTACAGACATACAAGATAATGTACAAGAAAATATTTACAAAACATGAATAAAATATTCACAATAAAAGGCAAAATGAAAATAAAGAAGAAAAAACAAGAGGAAAAAAAAAAAGACAAAAGTTAACAAATTTGCACAATTAATCATGTTAGGCTTGACTCTCAACAAATTCCCCAGTGGAGTCGCCATCTGTCGAAACCGGGGTCACGACGGGACGGCAAAAAATAAGTATTGAAAAATCGTTTTCAATGGAGTCGCCACCAATATTTATTTTTTGAGGGAAAATATCGGAAAAACCCTTTTTTTAAAAAAAAATGGTCTTTGACACCAGATTTGGATTCGGGAGTCAATTATGTGTAGGGAAGGTATTAGCACCCTACGACATCCGTCCTAAGACGGTTACCTCTAATTAATTGTGCAAATTTATTAACTTTTGAAAAATATTTATTTTACCCCTTTTAAAAGAAATCTTTTTGTTTTTATTTATTTACGAATTTATTTACATTTTTTATTTTTTAGATTATGGGAAAATTTAGAAAAATATTTATTTGGGCTTGACGGGGCCGGTTCCCGCTCCTACGTATCCCCAGCTGCAATGGGGAAATCAAAGTCACGTAGTTCTGGAAGATTGATTTGTTTGATTGATTGAGAGTTTGGATTTTGAAAAGAATTTTTAAAAGAATTTTATATTTGTTTTATTTTTTAAAGAATTGATTTTTTTTAAAAAAGAATGCACTCTTGAAGGGTTTCTGTTAGCAAATGGCTATACAATGAACCCTCCTGATTCAAATAATATTAAATGATAGAATTGCTATTCATTTAACATCACTTGATCATTGAATGATTTTTTATTTTTGAAGCAAAATTTATTATCAATTGAGTTTTTATTTTAAATTCTTTTTATTTTTTAGATATAACGTTATTGCTAGAAATACTAGTTTGTTTATTTTGAAAAATATATTTTTTACTATTTATAAGTATGTGGACTATTTTGTTAGCAAATGGCTATACTCTATAGTCCCGTTAACGGTAGAAATGCTACACGTTAACATTTTATTTTATTAAAATTACTTTTTTTTTATTTTTTAGAAATAATTTACAATATGCTAGGACTGTATTGTTAGCAAATGGCTATACTCCATAGTCCTATATAATTTGGATAATACTAACGATAGAAATGCTATTCGATAATATCACCAAATTATTGCATTTTTATTTTAAAATTCCCAATTTTAATTTTAGATTTTAAAAATTAAACCTATGAAATCTCATCTTTTAATCAGGAACAAGCATACCCGTTCACATGAAATAAATAAGAATAATGAGATACATCACAAATATTTACTAAGCATTTTAGAAATAAAGTAAATTAAATAAAAAAAGAAAAAGAAAGAAAGAAAGAAAGAAAGAAAGGGGATCTGAGTCAGAGACTCTTCACGTCCCCTTTTCACACACACACACATTGTTTTTTTATTTCATTTAGAAAACCCCTAAGAAGAGAAAAGAGAGGGGAGGGGAGAGGCGGCCATGGGAGAAAGAAAGGAAGGAAGAGAAGAAGGCAAAAGGGGAATGGAGAAAGAAAGGGAAGAGGAGAGAGGGAGGCCGTAGTGGGAGAGGAAGCGAAAGGGAAGAAGAAGGAGGAGGCTCCTTTGCAGCCATGGGCCGCCGCGGCTACCGGACGAGGACTAGAACGCGGCCGCCGCGCGCGGAGGAGGAAGAAGCTGTTGTCTTTGGTATGGCTGCGCAGGGCGGACAGAGGGTGGGGAGCGGTGGGGCAGCGCGCGGCTTGGCTACAAAACAGAGGCTAGCGGTGGCGATGCGCGGCGGAGCTCCGGCGGACGGACGCTTCTGTGTAACGGCGGTTTGGAAAGTGGAGAAGGAAGCGAAAGGGAGAGGAAAGAAGGGGAAGAAGAAGAAGGAGACTCCTTGCAGCCATGGCCGTCCGGCTACCGGACGAGGACTGGCCGCGGCCAGCCACGCGCGGAGGAGGAAGAAGCTGTTGTCTTTGGTATGGCTGCGCAGGGCGGACAGAGGGTGTCTCGCGGGTGGGGAGCGGCGCGGCTGGCTAAACAGAGGCTAGCGATGGCGATGCGCGGCGGAGCTCCGGCGGACGGACGCGTCTGTGTACGGCGGTTTGGAAAGTGGAGAAGGAAGCGAAAGGGAGAGGAAAGAAGGGGAAGAAGAAGAAGGAGACTCCTTTGCAGCCATGGCCGTCGCGGCTACCGGACGAGGACTGGCCGCGGCCGCCACGCGCGGAGGAGGAAGAAGCTGTTGTCTTTGGTATGGCTGCGCAGGGCGAACAGAGGGCGTCTCGCGGTGGGGAGCGGCGCGGCTGGCTGAACAGAGGCTGGCGGTGGCGATGTGCGGCGAAGCTCCGGCGGACGGACGCGTCTGTGTGCGGCGGTTTGGAAAGTGAAGAAGGAAATGTTCCGCAGCCATGGTGAGCTCTATGATTTACCTCTCCTTAATCTCTCTTTTCATTAATCACACCTTCCAAATTCTAAAATTTCTCACCCTATTCCCTTGTCTATTTTCAGAATCAAAATTCATACCCTATTCCCTTGTCTATTTTCAGAATCAAAATTCATGTTAAATTTCAGAATTCATAGGGGGAAGATGGAGAATGATTGTGGCAGCCTACCTTTCTTATTGGACTGTAAATTGGACTGATTTTTTTCTTTGGCTGTGTTCTTGGTTGTAAATGGACTGTAAATTAGACTTTGATTGAAGTTAAGCCCCTGTTTTATTTTTCCTTAATTCTTCCATGCTTGCTTAGTTCACAGTATTAATAGGAATAGAATTGAATTGAGATGTGCTAGATTTTACTGTGTAATCAAAGAAATTCACACACCTAAGCAATGAGCATAATCATCTATTAAAAGAAGGACAATGCGTACCTGGAGACTCCAATATTCTTTTACTGGCTATGATATTTATCTTCTTGTGGAATTCCAATTTTCTTTAGCTACGCCTTTCTCCTTTATTCTGTTCTTCTATTTTTTTGAGTTTCAGAACTCTGTCTTTTTCCCCTTGGCTTCTGTAATCCACTCTCTCTTTTTACTCTGCCGTGTATTTTTCAGGATGAGTCACCCCTCCCCGTGATAGTGTAGTCTGATCCTTTTTATACCTAGCTGAGAGGTAACTACCTCATCCATTATATCAGGAAACCACTCCCCATTTCTCCTCTTTTTGCTCCACTTCAACAGCCTTATCCCTATCCCACTTAGTAACTACCTGGTCAAAGCTATACTTTTTTTTTCTTTTTCTTATCTTTTCTTCAGATTTTTCTGATTTCAATCTGAATTTTAAAATTATTTTTAGACTTATTATCATTATTATTATTATTTTGAATTTTTATACTTTTTTTTTTATTTTTTTATTTTTTTTATATTTCAGATTTTTATTTTCTGAATTGAAAGAAAGGAAAGAGAAAAAAAATAATAATAATAATAAAAAATAAATAAATAAATAAATAAATATTTTTTTTTTTCTGAATATCGAATTTATTTTTGAATTTCTAGAATATTTATTATTTTTTTTTTAGCTTTACAACTTTTTTCAGATTTATATATATTTTTTGAAAATTTTTATTTTGAGATTTTATTAAATTCAACTGAAATTGAGATTAAAAGGAAGCTAATTTTAACCCGGATAAAATTGGGTATTTACAAGGACCAAAACATGTAACTAGGAAAAAAAAGTATGAAAACCATTAAAAAAAATTGATATGGGCTGAAATCACAAAAATATAGAGACCAAAAACATATTTAAGGGGGAAAAAAACTACTTCGATTTCCACACTCAACACAAATAGCTTTCAAAGCTTCTCTCATCCAAGGCTGGTGACAAGTTAACATGACATGTTCCTTCCTTGACGAAGGTACTTTGATTTGTTGAGGAAAAGGGACCACATTTGTGAAGAAACCTCGTATAAGATTATTCATGTTACCAGACCATACAGGTCGAAACACAAAAGTTCTTTGTAACACGAAGGTACGTGTTAATGACCATACACACTTAGGAGGAAAACAAGAAAAAATAAACACAATATGGACAGCCCAGAAGTTATGTAAACAAACAGAACTTAAATTTGGGTATAGTTGCATCATCCAAAACTAAAATCCTATAATGTACAAATCACCCTCAAACGCCGAAAATGCAGCAAATGAAGAAAAAAACTGATCAAACACACCTACTATAGTCCGATCAATTCAACAATTTTCATCAGATACATCTAAACCACAAGAGTTTCAATCTCCTCGTGTCAACTCCTGTAAACCAGACTTCCTCAAATCACCTTCTCCACTCTGCTTGAATTACCTTTCCTGCAAGATGAACAGATCAGTTGATGATTATAATCAAAATGAACAAAAAAATACCTCAGAATATAAATAACTGATTCAAATTGGAATTTATAAGATCACTTCCACCAACTTGTTTTACCCTAACTAAAAGGAAATGTACTGTTTCGGAATCTGCATTCAAAGACTATAGGCTATATTAAGAACCAGAAAATTTCTCAAAGGTCCTGCTAGCAAGTGCTCTAAAGACACCCTTAAGGAATAAAAAAAAGGAATCAATATATAGAAGATTTTTATTGAATATCACATATTAATTGGACTAGTAACATTAAATGCTACGGAACACAATAGAAACTTTGTATTTTCTATTTTTGGTTTTTTAACCTGTATCATTAGCATTTCCCTTTCTCAAAAATAGTTTTGTTTGGCATGATTAACCAATGCCTTAAGGGTACTCCTTAGCATTTCCTTTTCTCAAATATATTTTTGTTTGGCAAAGCTAACATTTGTCCCACTACAGAATGGAGACGTGATTCTAAAGTGACAATTATGTCAATACAGTAATTTTTACTAAGTGAAATTATCATGTGATATTAAAACTATTTTTGCTGAATTTGTCAAACCACTATATAGGATGAACTACGTACCATTCGCATCTCTAGAAGTCGATACAGTTTTGTCACTTCTCTGGCCCCCTTTGCCACCTGCTTGCACTGGTCTCTGTGTCCTAGGTGAATGTGAACTGATTTTGCTGTTAGTTGAAGATGGCAGAGAATGTCGCCGACCATGACTATTTCTCTCACTTCCATCTTGTCCAAATCTTGGGGATCCTTGTGCCCTCAACTTTGCCTTCGCAGATTCAGTTGCTGCCATATAACTTGGTAATGTTGGACTATTCTGTAAACCATTCTCTGCACGTTCCTGCTTTGCTACAATTGAGGCCTTCCGGGTTGGTTTCTGGTTTTCACTGCCTGTTGGATCTTCCTTGTGACTCATGTCTCCATTTGTTAAGTGAGAATTTTCATCTTTATAAATAGTTTCTGGTAAATCTTCGGGCTCATGTTTTACTTCATCATCAGAAATATTTTTATCTTTGCTTGTAATCTCTGTCAAGGGCTGCAATTCCACAGTCACTTGATTGCTGCCTGGAGTTTCATACACCTCCTTACTAACTGAATGTCTAGGAGTAATTCCTACATCTGACGCACTGGAAATGGTTAATGTTGCGTCCTTCTTGACCTTCTCATTAGAACTAATGACCCCTTGTTCTGAAACACCAAGACTTAAGGTAACTGTTTCCTTTTCCAAATGCAGCTTTGGAGTCTCAGATTCAATTTCTGACAGAACAGCATTCTCAACAACTGGGTTATGAACCTTCCTCAAGCTACGTTTAACCTTTTCAAGCTCACTTTGTGGATTTTCCTGGACAGGTTCCGAGGGTTGGCTAGGAATTTTCCTTATGTTTCGTTTTGGTTTCTCAAATTCAGGATTTGCCTGCACTGGGATTGAGTCAGAATTAGCAGTAGGAGGCTGAGCTTGTGGATTTTCCTGCACAGGATCTGTGGGTTGGCTTGGAATTTTCCTTATGTTTCGTTTTGGTTTCTCAAATTCAGGATTTGCTTGAGCTGGGACTGAGTCAAAATTTGCAGTAGGAAGCTTTCTGTGAGTACGTTTTGACTTGCTCATTTGAGCATCTCCAACAGAAATATTACCCTGCTTCCTCTGAGACTTAGCATCCCGAATTTTCTTGGGTTGGGGAACTGGTTTCCAAAAGTGAGATGTTGACCAGCGCTCCAACCAACTTAGAACAGAATTTGGATCGCCACGAACATATTGCAAACGCAAGGCCATTATTGTAGTTGATGAACCAAGAAGCTGAAACAACAAACTAATGTTTTCACATGCCCAAGTTAACTAACAGATTAAAAGACATTGTAATAGAAGAATGTGTTCCATATCATTGATGCAACAATATAAGTGAAAAAGAAAAATATACTTAAAAGTAAGGCTTAATTGCACTTTTGGTTCCCCTACTATCATCAATCCGCGATTTTGGTCCCCCTTCATTTTTTTTAACGATTTTGGTCCTCCTATTATTCCAAATTCGCGATGTAGTTCAAAATTTTGGTCCCCCTATACCTCCCAAGTATGTAAGTATGTGTTAGAGGGACCAAAATCATGAATTTGGAATAATAGGGGGACCAAAATCGCGGATTGATGATAGTAGGGGAACCAAAAGTGCAATTAAGCCTAAAAGTAAAGTATATCCACCCTTAAACTTTAGTGAATTAAATTAAATCAAGGTAGATACACCTTACTTTCTCACTATAGAGACAAGCTCACTTTTAGAGGAGTCTTGTCCATGTGAAAAAAACCCCTTATTTTCAGATTTAACCAACTAAAAAATGGTAAGACATGGCATAATATGCACATAAACCCACTTTTACATGATTCAAACATAGTCCCGTCATTCTAAGATGTGTAATCTTATTATCTTGATATGAATTCCTCCAGCTTTTACATGATTACATCCCAGATGAATGAATGCCCATTACTCTTGTGTGAATAGTGTAAAGTGCTATAATCACGGGATTAGCATATACCCTCTCCATCCCCTTCTAAGGGTCATCCTAGAAGAAATATTTTGTTCCCATTTATTTATTGCTTTAGAAGTTCAAGATAACATTAATTATTATTTGATCAAATATACCCTTTTCCTCACTTAATTAATAATAGAGATAATTTTGATGAGAAACACACAAAGAGCATATTAAGAAATTAAAAAATATATATAAATGAGGACATCAATTGCAATTTTTAATCTGTGTAATTACCTTAAATGATAGCTGCCCATGCAATCAGATTTGAGAACTTGCACCCTTTGGTAACAATAACTAATTAATTTTACAGTATTGTCAACTGATTAATTTATTTAATTTGGGCTTTCTCAAAATGTTGCTTAGACTAAGAAAATTTAAGCCAACCTCACAGCTTGACGTTTTTTAATTTCCAATCTATAGAGAGATAAAATAATCCGTCTGAGATAATAGTGTAGTATTTTTTGCTATGTTGGCATGCCTGACATCCACAAGCCTTCACAAACTTTATAAAATGCAGTAACTTCAAAACTATAAGCCCCAGCCTGACACAGGCAGAAGTAGAACCTTTGGTTCCTCTTATTTCAAATAATGGTGGGTCATATAAAACAAAATTGTTGTGAATGTGAAGTGCATATAATAGGGAAAATACGAATAGTCAATTATTCATTCGTATAAATCAAATAGATGCCATTTTTAACCTATCTTAACATCAAAACAGAGACCACTAGAGTAATCAAGGGGAGAAAAAAGTGCATAGTCCTTAAGTGCCACAAAATTAAAAAATATATATAGATCTTAGGCCTGTTTTTGAAATCTTGAAGTTCAGGACTTCCAACAAAAAATTGAAGGTATTATGCTATCATTTTATAACTAGTTAAGTATTAATAAATAAAATAAATTTTTACCTGATGAAACCAGCTGTACTAGTGTAGCAGTAAATTACAATTTTCATGGAACTTGATCCCCATTAAAAGAAATTAGCAGGGATCCTGTACTCTGCCTCTCTCACAGTTTTGCTTTCTCAACTACGGAGACTCAAATTCTATCTTCTTATATTTAAAAAGAAATTACAGTACTCTTCATTCCAGAATAAAACTTATCCAGAATAGTAGCCACATATAAACAATAAACTTATCACCTACATGGTGCAATGTAAGTTACCTTACGGATGAAAGCATTTGCTGATAGCTTCATAATTTCTGTGGATATAGCAATTGGATTGACAAGTTTGCCATCCTAAGGCATAGCACATTAAGAAGAAAAATCATCATTAGCAGTAGCAGTAGTTAGAAAGTATTATACATTCAATCTCCCTCTCCCTTTCTCATCACTAACTTGTGATACACTCATAAACTTGAAGCTAAGTGTAACAATACCTAATTGATGCACTACCCAAACCCAACAACCAAAAGAAATTAGGAATTTTACGAACTGTTTGATAAATAGAGATTGTCTACTCATACCAATATTTCATCATTTTCAATAAGTGCTCTAAAAACAAGAAAAAAAAAGTCGAATACAATCCCTAACAGCTTGTATGATGCACCAACTTCTGATTAAGAAGAAAAGTATTGGATGACAAGAGACTACCTTTATTATTGCATTAGTAAATAGTTCAAAGGAAAAAAAAAAAAACTCATTTGCTTGCACAGTAAGTCCTCGATTTGACCAACATAATCAGGTAATTATAAATTCACTTGCATATTCCAAACCCCCTCCCCCTCCCCTGTGTTGGGGGTTAATCAGAAGAATACTCTGACAAAGATAATCTGGCATATCTATCTTTTGCATATCACCCCAGAGAAAATTAAGCCAAAGAACACCGAGAATAATGTAAATAATACATAAATTAATGATAATTTACAGAGAATTCAGTTCTTGAAAAATTACCAGAGGCTTCAATAGATTGCACTTTTCACGAATTTCAAAACCAACATCAGACTGTCTAACTCTTCCTCCACGAACAAGTGCTTGTAACTTGACAATTTCATACATACAACATAATGTACTAACAGCTTGTCTCCTAACCAAGTGCCCACGAATAAGTGCTTGCAACCTTATTATGCCTTTTAGGGCCTTAAATGCTCTCCGAGCCTTCATTAAAGACACTTCTGTTAGTTGAGGCATAATATCAAATATTGCAATTTACAAGAACTTTTACAATCAAAACTCCAAAATGATAGTTCCGATTAAACAATTATCAATTTATCAGAGACAAGAAATAAAGAACTTAAGACAGCAACAAATTTATTGATGAAATTTATCAGAGATAGTGTGAACCAGGCACAGTAGATCTCCATCAAGAAAACATTTGAGAATTAATTTCCATATGAAAGAAATAATTAGCTTTTTATTTTCAGGAACACATTGACTTGACTGCTGCTCTTGACAAACAAACATGTCAGAGTCTCAAATCAATTTAATAAATTAAGATCCCAAACTTTTTTAGAAGAAAAAATTGGGGAGGGGTACTGAGGGCAAGGCAGAAGACAAATTATTAAGGTTTAGGGATTATAACTCTTACTAAATAGTAAATACTGCATTGAGCTTCAAGGTTGTACTCTAATAACATTAAATCTTCTAAACTTATTTGTTTCTTGATCCACCAAAGCCTTCAAGTCAGACGTTATCATAATTAAATATGCAATCAAAACAAAAAATCAATTCCACATATTCACTATGCTTTTGCAGTATACATCTAAATATTTTTCCATGTTTACAGTTCAAATTTTCTAATTTTTTTCAGACTTAAAGACACTTATGATTTAATTAGTGAAGTATCTATGAATGATATAAAACAGTAAGTAGCATACCAAATAACCCCTAAAAGCAGCCTGTGCCTTTGTAGCTGCTTCCTCCAGCCTCATTTTCTCTGGATCAACCGGTGCATCTTGATGAACAGATCCCATTGAATCAATTTCTTGATTTCCAGGTAAAATATTTTCTGCTTCTTTATTCTCCAGCACTAGGTCTTCCTCATGTCTGGTGATAGTATTGGGGGTTGGCTCTAAAGCCAAACCAGTTTCTGACACCTTGGGAGAAACTACTCCTTCTTTTTGATTAACAAGCTTCTACATGAAATTGTAGTAAATAAAGTCAGGAATTTTACTATAGAAGGGTCATATCAAACTACGTTCTTTTTGTTGAGAAAAATAACTTTTCCAGTGATACTTCCAACAATATAACAGAAGTTATAATCCCTAGCAACAATTCCTATGCAAAATCTTAGATCATTTGCAAATGCTGCTGACAAGGTCAGTGCACTGCAAACATCGTATCAAGCAAAAATTTAGACCCTTGAAAACAGCACCAAAGCAGAATGTAGCATTTGTGGAGAACAAAATCTGTGTTTGCCTTTTCCTGCTTTCATTCTCTCTATCCATGACAATAATAGACAAGAGTTTTGCTGATGTCATTTAGGTTAAATTTTGAAGGGTAAATCGAGAGTTTACTATTTATGTCATGTTACCAATAATGTAATTTCAAAAAATATTTGAGAATGCATTAATCATTCATGTGATATGAACATTGAACAGAGTTGTGACGTTGCCTTAATTATCATGGTATTACCTCTCTTCCTTTTGAAATATTTGATTTGGATGACTTTTTCCCAAACAGTACAGTTTTGATCCATTTTCCCGGTGACTTGCCCATTGTGAGACCAGGACCTGTAATATAAAAAAGTGAATCTAATCTCTAGATTGACCATTGCTTCATACTTGTAAATAGGCAAGGAATTAAACCACACAAACAAACAAAAAAATTACAGTTAATCCTGAAATCATGCAAGAAGCCTGCTTAACAAGATCACCAAATTCAGTTAACTTTAGTTGGTGCAACTAAAAATAAGCTGTGAACTGTAATTCAATTCCTTAAGGTAGTCAAGCATATGCAGTGGCTGGTGTGATAAATTATTAAATCAGCATGCATCCAGCGCTTGGTTAGCTATAGTATTCAGAAAAACAAAATGCTATGATTACATGCTTTTAGGAAATCTAGAAAGGAGATTTCATTAACTATATAATATGCAATACCTTATGAAACATATCAAAGATAATATATAACTTTAAACAAAAATAATTTGTTATGGGTATAGTTGCATATTTTAGTTGTCTCCATAACTCCATTTAGCAAAGTGCATCTGAAAAGGGCATCAAGTTTAATTTAATTATGCTAAGAAAATAATTTGAGTACTGGTAATTTTTCCCTTTGGATAATTTTTTTTGGGCGAAATGGAACAACAGCTTTTTTTCCAGAAGGATATTGCCTCTCAGAGAATAGTTTTCCTCATTGGAAAAATAATAATAAAAAGAGAAACCCTCAATGTATAATTGGATACGTAGTTAATAATAGAAAGTTATTATTATTATTTTCCTACTAAGTATCAAGTTATCAACAGCTTAAGCTGACATGCACCCCACTCTCATCAGCCAAATTTTATAGAAAGAATGACTAATCAACTCTCAACAGTAAATAGACATCATGTACAATTAATAGCTTCTTTTCTCTTTTGCAATAATACAGCAACAAAAAACGGCATCATATGTCCTTTTTAATATGATGAACCGTCACCCATTGACTTTTTTGTTATCTCCACGGTAAGACCTCTACTTAAAAATAATGCTATATGCCACCGACAATAATAGCGTATGGAAACGAAATGATGAAACAAATCACTAGGCAAATTACGCTTGATCTCACAAGCACCTTCAGAAACCTGCTGGAATTTATGCGCAACAATCCAAACAAATTACAGCTTAGCAGTAAATAATCGAGAAGACAGAAGCACAAAGGCCATTAAAACCTTTTGCGAGAAATGCCAGGGGATGTAATGTAAGAGACAGTTAAAATACGTAGTTCAAAATGAAGCAAATAAAGAAACCCTAGATGCCACAAGATCTACTACAAGCAAGAACTAGCAGACACAGAATACTGCTTCATTCATGAATCAGTGTCTGAAATTGGTGCTAACCAGTTGGTGTGAGGCTAGATCTGAGAATTATCCTATCAATGTGGAACCTCTTTACCTCAAATCTACCATTCCTGTGAACCAGAACCGAACCATGAGATTAAAAAAATTAAAATAGTCATTTTTTTCTCATTTGTTTTGTTTATTTTTCAGAACAAGAAGAGGAATATATACACTAATGTGGACAAGAGTAGAGAAGGTTGTGTACCATGGAAGAGACACACAGAGCGAGAGATTGATCTAAGGCTGCATAAATTTTGTGGTTGCTTTCTTTGTTGCTCTCTGTTAACTGTGCTATGCCTAGCTGGAGGAGTGAATATTGAAAAAACAAAAGAAAAATGTCTGGAACGGAAAAGCTTGGATAATTTGTTGGAAAACACAAGGTGCAGTTCACGCTCACGCTGCAACCTTTGTTCTACCGTTAGATTCGATGACTTGATGGGGTTTGAATCGCTGACTTTGGCAAACGGTTTGATCGAAGGGTGTGTAAGAGAGATTTTTGTACACTTGAGGACACGTAAGAAAAACGGGAGTGGGTGCGAATAAAGGAGGGTTGTTTTTGGGGAGTCCCAGTGTAGTTACTTCAAAACCAAGTGTTCCAGTTTCTTTTATCTTTATTCCGAAGCATTGCGAAATGACTCTTACACCCAGCATCTTTAACCTGAGGATCACGCGCGGATGGAAGTGCGATTGGGAGAATGTGAACCGTTGATGGTATGAGGTGGATTACGGAACCGAAGGTGGAGCGCGTGGCGTTTGGTGAAGTGGTTTGCTGTTTGCGTGGTGCATGAGATGGGAGCCACGCTGGCAGGAATAGTATAGGAGATCATTGCATCGAGCGTGCGACAAAGACAAACATGGAGATTGTAGAAATGGTACTGTAGCGCATTTACCGACCCTACCCTCGTTGTTATTATTCACTCCTAATAAACACTCGAATTCATGTCCTCTTGTAACTAACTATCTCTACTACCTATATTAAATATTACCCTCTATCCCTACTTTATTATAAGACTTTCTTACTCATTTCACACAGTTTAAAAAAAAGTTAGTTAATAATGTATTGGTCTTTTAAAAAATAATAAGAGCATTCCAAATATACCCCTATTTAAAAGTCACTATATTTTAGAAACATTAGTGGTAACACGTGGAATACTCCAAAATTCACTTTCCAATGGGCTAGTTGAACATATGGGTAAAACTTCATTAATTATTCACACTCATCGATATATGGGGAATAAAAAGAGTTGAATATTAATGAAAGGCAAATATGAAAAAAATAATTAATTTACCTAAAAATTTACAAAGGGTCTTATATTAACGGACATCCAATTCTTTTAGAAGGGGTCTTATAAATAGGGACGGAGGGAGTAATTAATATTCATTTTCTATTATTTTTTTACATTATAAAACAAAAATTACTATGATAAACTTACAAAAAATGTAAACATTTACTCCATTCATCTCATATTATTTATCTTGTTTTTAAGATAATTAACATATTTTAAGAAAATTATTATTTTCACCAATTACGAGTGCATTTGATAAGACATTTTAACTAGATGTTAATAATATTTAGTAAAATAATTTTTTTGGGTAGCTATTAATTTTTTTTTTAATGTTTGAAACGCTACTTAAGGCTATTTTTAAAAAAAAAATCTTCTTTTTTTTAACTATTGACTGAAATTTTTTTATGATTTTATCTCTCAATAACTTTCACTCTCCATTAATAATTATTTTGATGATATCTTTATTTGTCATTTTATAATTTTTAGCTAATTTTACTAAATATTTTCAATGAAATTATATACTTTTTTAACTTTCATCTAACTTTTAATTTTCAACTAGTTTTTTCATATTTCAATTAACTTTTCAATTAATTTTGTCAAACACACTTTATAATAATAAAAAAAATTATTTTACTAAAATACTATTATTAAAACAGTTAAATAAGGAATAATTAATGTGTCATGCAATAAGTAAGTAAATTGAGATATCAATAAATAAGAGTATTATTAAAAAGTAATTAATATTTTTTATATTTTAAAATAATAAATAATTTGAGGTAAATAAAAAATCTCAAAGTGACCATGACAAAAAATTATGAGATGAATGGATTTAATGTTTTCAAAATATTTTTACTCCATCATTTGATATTTAATATATTATGTTAAATTATTAAAGAAGTGATTATCATATTATTTATAATTAAATGATGTATTAATCATCATTAAATAATAATATAAAAATTTGGACATTAATAATACTTCAAACTGAATGTTCATTAACACAAACATGTATGAGATGCAAGAAAAATGCTGCTTGATACAAAATTAGGTTGCATGAACTAGTACGAATTTAGATAGCACTAGGTTAATTTTTTAACCTTATCATGAGTTATTTGGAATCCATTTGTTGTAAACTTAAACTAATATTTGTAAAATTTTGTAATAATTTATTTATTTTCTAGAAACTTTATGTTAAATAGAAGTTATTTTAAAAAAAATTAAAAATATAGTTATAATTACAGTTCTGTACTAAGCTATTGAAAATAATTTTTCAAAATAATCAAGTGTTTTTTTTATATTATACTTTTTAAACTTTAAATAAATGCACTAAAAATTTTTAAAATGGTTTAAAAAATAATAATTACTTTCACAAAAAAAAAAATTAAACAAACAAAATTTTACTAACTGATTAGCATTCCTGAATGTGTAAATTTAGGTTATATATATAAAACAACTCTGTATGTTGGAGTGGATCATAAACAAGAACAGTGCGAGGAAAAATGAAAATTGATTTTGGTAAAGGCAGATGGACCCCTTTTAAACAACAACCTACCAATTTCACATGATAATATCAACGAAAACACCAGCGCCATCATTTCATTTGCAAGATGGAATGATGGATTGGTGGCAAAGAAAATTATTCCCGTTTCTGAACTATGCTTTTCCTATAATCTCCTGTCATTAGATCCATGATTATCAAGTAAAGTTACTATCTATTCATATAAAACAGATATAAACTAAATAAATCATACACATACAAAATCATCGAAACATAACAGGAAATCTAGCAAGCACAGTTTCATTGTGTTAGAGCATAAACACACTATTCTCTTTGTATCATTGTATGGATATTAATCACTTTGTATGACGAGCAGAAACGTCAAGTTCACCTTGTATGACATTAAATATCCATTAATAAAATGGGGTTCTTTAAGATGACAAAATGCATTAAATGTCTTTAATAACATGTCATTAAATGTCCCCTCCTCCTTACTTCCCCTTCCCCTCTATTTCTCCCAAATGCCCTTTCTTTTTCCTTCAAACTCTCAAAACTCTCAAACCCATCCCAACTAAATTTGATGACAAGTTGACCATGAAGATAAGTGAAAGATTTGATTAGGCACCATGATGCTGAGTGAAAGCAAGATATACGGAATTGAAGCTAGTTAACAAATCCTAGTGAGTTGTGATCATAACCAATTCAGAAGAGTACAACTTATGCATTGAACCGTGTTGACAACAATCCGATGCAAATAGACAGAGAATTTTATATTACATGAAATGACATAGACAATGCATAAACTACCATGAATTGAAGATGAGATGATCTAAACATTCAAAACAACAAGGAATACGACATAGAATTTGGTAAGTTTGCATAATGATTCTTATAGGTAGCAATGCAACATAATTTGTGTCTTCAAAGGCCCACAAGAATATGAAGATGAGCTTAGTCAGCTGTCCAACTCTGCTCCACAATTTCCCGCACTCTTCGATTGTACTCACGCTTGTTCTCACTAAACATTCGAGCTGCTTCTGAGTTTGCAGGAGAATTTGGGTTGGGGTCACAAAGCAATGACTGCCAAGGAGGAACAATTACTTTTCAGAGAAGAATTATAACATTCTGACTACCATACAGTAGGGATAAATCAATAAAAAAATTGCTATGAGTCTATTTAGATATCCAACAAAAAGTTCCCCTAAAACTTCCAAATACAATATAATTGAATGCCAAGAGTAGAATCTGGAAGATGGAAATTGCACAATGCACAAAAAATTAGAAGTTGTGATATTACAGGCTATATCAGAATGGCAAAAGTGATGCTCAAAATTATCTCACCCATAGTAAATGGTGCACACCATACTCTTGCAACAAGGGCACACTGGCACCAGGATCCCAGCAGTCCCAGCACAGGGTAACACCGAAGCATGGTGCATATCATATTAAAGATATTCATTAAATTAAATATGCTACATTCAAAATAACAGTAGACAAGTAACACAATTGATATCCAATTGCAACACAATTTTCTCCAAAGCTCCTCATATCAGGTTCAATTCCCTATATATTCCAATGGATTTCTATATTTTCATCTAGCCCACCCTTCACAACCCCTCAACAAGTCTTAGGACCTCCCTTATAAACAAAAGTGAAAACCAAAAAAAGAAAAAAAAAATATATATGTGGAAAACAAATATAACAAGCTTCTCTCATGTTTTTGTGATCTTTATAAGCAAAAGAATCCGTCAAGAAAGAGAGGTTTCCAAAAGAGAAGAGATACATCAGGTTAGAGCAGCAATGCAATATCTTTGCATGTCAGACCTAAAAAAATCTTATAAGCACCTTAACCCCCACAAACAAGGAAGGTAAGAAAACAAGTGTGTTCCATAAAGGGTGTTAAGGGATTTTAAGGCTTAAGATTTTGGAATTACACTGCAGTCAACTGACAGTTAATGAGACCGGACTTTTAACTGGGATATGAAAGGACTGGAACACAATATAAGAATCATTGAAGTTTGAGGGCTAGTAAAATATATATAAAAAAAAGTGCTGAGTTTCACAAAGAAAATAAGACCATTAGAATATTTTAAAAACTCAAGTTCAGAATTGCATACTAACTTTGTTGAAAAAGTGAAAACAATGGTGAAAAAAAGAATAGTCAAGTTAACATTACAAGTGAATAAAGGCACGAGTCAGCAAGCAGAAAAGTACATAGTTACAATGAAGGGCAATGCTGCCAGTGCCTTAAAGTAGAGAATTCTTCCATAAACAAAAAGGCATAAATAATTTGAAGAGCCATTGGATTTTGCATGAATTTGTGCAAGGCGTTGGT
Source organism: Sesbania bispinosa (assembly GCA_026901365.1). Lineage (NCBI taxonomy): Eukaryota > Viridiplantae > Streptophyta > Magnoliopsida > Fabales > Fabaceae > Sesbania > Sesbania bispinosa. Next base: position 1,200,803 of record QLOH01000016.1, read on the forward strand.
GTGTCTCTGCTCAGATCCAGAGGCAAAGGAGACCAAACCTCAAGTGTAAGATTAATTATGTATCAACATGTGCTTGTTTTCTTTACAAATGATGAAAAGAAATTTGGCATAGTAGTGGCTCTGCCCAGAGCCCCAGACCCAGAGGCAAAGAAGACCAAACCTCAAGTGTAAGATTAATTATGTAACTATATGTTTTTGTTTTCTTTTGAAATATACACAAATGATGAAAAGAAATGAAGCACAGTAGTTAGAATTGCAATATTTGAGATTCAAACCACATGATTCGACAATCCAACAATTCAAATCATAATATGAATCAACAAATAGCTTTAAATCATGCTACACATACATGAATTGGTGGAATTTTGAATCACTGTCACTGATGTGAATTGCATGGTTTAATGAATCTTTTTTCTTTTTTTTTTCTTTTGCCTTTTATTCACCAAATCTCATCAAAGAAATTGAAAAGTCAAAAAAGCTTAAATTGTTAAATGAAAAGGAATTGAAAGAGTGTTACCAAACGCAACCTTTTGATTATTCCAATTATCTGTTTTCAGTCATCCAAAATAGGAGCTTCACCCAGTCACTTACTCCAAGCACCCTATTTGGCTTTTCCATTGCTCAGTTTTTATTCTTCTAAAACAAAGGCTTAATATACTCATTCTCTCACTCTATGTGCATTTTATTTGGCTATATTGCTCTGCTTTTGTTCTGACTTGTGATATATGGTTATGTTTTGTGATACTTATGGTAAATTTATTTTGTAAATCCATAGTTTAGAATTATCACCTTCAGCACTGCACATCATTTATGTGAATTATATAATATGTCAACTTATTTTTCATTGTGACTCTGAATCTTACAGTTCAATACAGTTTATAGTTCAGAATTAAAAAAATTAGCTTTTTCACAATTTGATAACATTATACTAAAATCCTTCCCCTCCTCTCCTCTCCTCTCCATTTCCCTTGAACCAAACACTATGTAAGATATTATTGATTATACTATATACTTTACAAGATGATACCTGGATAGAAGTGAGTATGGCAGCTACATCATATATAGGACTCCACTGATTTTGTAATATATCCAAACAAATACTTCCATCCGCATATACTGTTCAGAGTAGAAAATGGCATTAGTAGCTAGATAGCTAATTAATGAATAAAAAGGTTAACTATTTACACCTAAACTTACTGTTTGGGTGAAACATTCGAGAGACAAATCGAACAGTGGGTGGCTTGTTTGGATAATCCTCAGTAAATTGAAGAGTCAACTTAAACGTGCCTGAATAACTCAAAATATGTAGACATGTACTTGTATAAATATATCTATTATCATGATAAGACATCCAAATACATACATACTACTTGAACATGAGCACCTGATTTTCGTTTAACTTTTGCAAACTAAAGTAAAAGTGTAAAACACATTTCCATGGGGAAAACACACTTTAGCTTGACAGTCTGAAAGAATATATATCTTTCCAGAGTGAAAATACAGACTCTAACATGCATATTAGGCAGACTATCAATAAGAGAATATAATAGACAAGAGTTAGAATTACTATTGGAAAGCAAAAACAAGAGAGAGAGGAAAAAATAGTAAAATAGCATCAAACCATAGAACACTATCTATATGCCAGTTCTAAAAAGAATATCGTGTTTTAAGATAACTTTAGACTCCTATCAGGAGCATCCCAAAATTACAACATAATTGTATACCATCTAAAAAGCAAGTTCAATTCATCTAATATAACAGAATCATTAAAATTACATGTAATAAACAAGATGGCTATGTAACCCAATTAACACAAGTATCAAAGTTGTTTCTAGATAGGAGTTGTGGTAAAAGGACTAACTCACCTCCATCCCATGGAGTATCATCAGGACTGCAATCCAAAACAGACAAGAAAGCAGAAATTGCTTATCCATCCATACTTAAACAAAGCGGAAAAGAAACGAAGTGACTATATCATACAAGTAAATAGAACAATGCATGATTATCCCATTTCAATTCAACTCACCCAAATATGACAGCATTCCACAACATTATGTTGTTATCCTGGGGGGCACCACTGATTCCTGCAGGTGGGTCTTGTTGCAGCCTCTTAAAATCTCTCATCAGCCTCTTCCTAGCAGGAGTCGACATTGCTACCACCTAGAAAAACCAACAACCGCATAGAGGAAACGGGGAAGACTTAATTTCCACAAAAAAAAAAAAAAAAAAAAACCACGCAACAAAACCTAGATAACCATAAATATGTTTTATCCAAAAGGAAAATGACAGGATAAAACTAAGAACACATTTTGAAACCCCGTACGTTTATCATAAAGCCGTAATTCGAAAATTCAATTCCGCAAATTTTCCACAATCATTCCCAAGGCAACAATTTCACGAGAAAGATAGAAAACGCAATTAAATCCCTCACTAATCTCTAAAACTGATCTTCATCGACAATAGAACACAAAACCCCAAAATCAACAAACAGTGGGAATTTTAAGGAACCAAAAAGATAGGGTCTGGATGTAGATCCAGCCTTTGTATCAATCATCGCTACCCTCCAAGGCATAAAGGATATAAACTCGAACAAAAAAAACAACAACAATAATATTTTAAAAAAAAAAGCAAATCAATTGAATATGGAGGAAAAAGAAGAGATTGAGTCACCCGTTAGGTATGAGCGTGAGTCCGATCGAGGATATGGAAGGGAAAGACAGAAATCATTCAACAAAAAGAGGGTTATGGGTGTGGGGATCGAAATCAATGGCGGCAGAGAAAAAGTTGATGCTTCGTGCTTCCGATATTCATTTTAGGGGTCTTTCTATCGTACACAAGTTTGTGTCTAGTGTATCAGTACGCAACTTCTTACACGGACACGTGGAGGGTTATGTTTTGTTTACCGGGATGGGAGATTTGTTGTAGGTAAGTTTGACAAAATAAAAATTGCAACAAGACCCCTCCTTTGTCAAAAAGCGTTTCAGGTTTGTGTGGTAGGAACAAATGTTTTAAATATTGGACCGGTAATCGAACCAATGAAGTTACTTATTCACGGTTCAATAGTTCAATCATGATTGAACTGTAATTGAACCGGTATTAATTAAATCTATATTTTAAATATTATATAAAATTTTAGATAATAAAATTATAAAAAATTATAAGATATTAAGATATATAAAGTTGTAATTCCGTATAAGTAACCTTATTATAAGGTTTATAAGACCAAAAAAATTACAATAATTGGTAAAATAATAAATATCTATGTGTAATCCTAAAAAAATATGTATTTATTTATCTTAAAAATATTTTAGATTAAAAAAATAAAAAAAAATGTTTTCTAAAAGACCGGTTCAACCGATTTTTATACACCGATTTTTAACCGGTTCTGAAATCTACCGGCTTTTTGAGTTGGACGGATCAGTTACCCGGCCGGTTCCCGGTCGAACCGACCGGTCCGGTCCGATTTTTAAAACAATGGTAAGAACGGTGTGTTTGTGGATTTGGAATCTTTCGGCCATAAATTTCACATGATCCTCTCATGTAAAAATTTTATACTTATTTTTTTTCTCATAAATATTTATCTCTTTTTTTATAAATGATCATTTATGAAGAGAGGGATAGACACAATTTTCTCTTAAGAGGAGCCAAGTCCCTGTGTTTGCGCTTTGCAAGGAGTTTTTTATTTTTTTTTTACCTATAATCCCCACAAACATAGTTGTGGATTTAACTCTCCTGTCATGCTACAAACATAAATGTGGATTTAACTCTCAGGTCTGGGATTGTGGTTAGGTAAAAATTTTCTCAAAAAATGGCGACTCTAGCTAGATTCAAACCACTAACTAGATTCGAACCATTGTGATTAACCACTATTTGATAGCTTGCTAGGAACTTTTTTCCACACCTCGTGTACCCCTCTAATTTTATATACTATTATATATGTGTGTGTGTGAGAAAAGGGTTCAACTTACGGCGGTGTAAGTTACACTAAATATTACACCATTAATATTGAATAATTTTTTTAAATATAATTATTTTTCAAAATTCACCGTTGGATTAAAAGTTTTTACCAAATAGATCATATCTATAAAATTTTATATTAATAAAAAATTATTTAATACATCATCAAGTTATGTCAAGATGAACGTCATATATACTTTTGAAATACATGAAAATAAGAATGATTTGATTATCAAGTTGTTAGTGTTAAAATTAATTTTGTGAAATTTGACACAATAATCAAGATGGTGAATAATTATAAATCAACGATTGGATCAATATTTTTCATATTCAATCTAGAGTTATTAATAGTGTAATAATTGGTGTAACTTACAATGTTGTAAGTTGAACTCCAATATATATTCTAATAATAAGATGGTTTATATATATTCATATAAATTTAAAATATATATTAAAATCGATCATTTACTGTGTATACATATATTAAACTATGTTATTATATTTTATACTACCTTCGATCCTTTACAAGACCCTTTTGAAAATTTTATTATGATTCTTTTTATAAGGCTCTTTATAGATGTTTAGAAGTATTTATTAGTTTTTGTTGTATATTTATTTCTCGTAATTAATGAACTTTTATAGCTTTTAAGATTTGGTTAATATAAAAAATAAAATAAAATTTAATTTTAAATAAGAGAAATTTAGAAATTAGATAAAAAATTTAAAAATTAATACATTAAAATATGTTTTCTTAATATGCGTTTTGAGTCCAAATGAGTTTTATAAATAAGATGGAATGTACTATATCAAACACCTAAAAAAGGTTGATCTTAACCAAAGAATTTATGGGAGTCAAAATTTATTGTATTAACTAGTATTGTATCTATTTTATATGACTACTATCTTTAAATATATTTATTTTTATTATAAATAAATATATTAAAATGTTAAATATAATTTAAATGTAATATATAAATATTATAATATAATTAATTTGAATTACGTATATAATTTGAATACGATATAAAGATAATCAGTTTCATAAAAATTAGTTATTTCAACTATATTATTCAACTAGTAATATTTTATACAATTATAAAATTATTATATAATTATGAGATACTATTGTAGATGGAATCTATTGTAACAAAAAGATATTGACTATTTTTTTTCTATTTTATAATAGTAACTCAGAAGAATATTGCGGAAAAATATTTTTCGGTATTACTCGAGATTTCATGTATATATATAGCACAATATACTCCCATACGTTATCATTCCTAACGAAACCTTACTATATGATTCTATTTGTTTTACATTTTTATTAACAAAGTTACTTTGTGAGAAGGCGGTATCAGTAGAAAGACAATATATAAGGAGGGCACTATAGTTTGAAGTGTGATTCAATCATTAAGTAAAGGGGAAATTAAAACATATATGTTAAAAATATTGCTTATATATCTATGCTAATTTTTTTCCTTAGCATTTTAAAAAACAACCTGTCCCATTTTCCTGTCTCTATAAAAAATATAACACTTCAACAAAAAAAAAATTAACAATTAAAAGAGAAAAAAATTTGCTTGGGTATTTTCATTAAGGACATGAAAATGGGACAAGTGAGTTGAGTCCTTGCTTACCTCAATGCAATCCATAGACAAAAAAAAAAAGCTTCTAGCTAGTTGTAGACACTAAACAAATAGCACCAACTAATTGGTGTTGTCACTATTATCCCCAGGAGATCCAGATGCAGTTTTGGAGGTGGAAAATGGCAAAGACGACGGTGGAAACATCAAACTTGTCGTTTGTGTACTCACAGGCGTTTTGTTCAATAAACTTGAGCCATAACCATTGACTTTAGATGTTGAAGGCAAGGTTGTAGAACTAGAAGACACCGGAAACAGCTCTGCCCATTTCATTTTTTGACCCAAAATTTCTCCAACAGTACCACTTTGATTTCCTTGGGTGCTCCCAATAAATGAAGTAAGCATTGTTGCCAAAGCTGACTGAAAACTTGGGTCTGCTGTGATTGCTTTTGTTGCTGCAGATATAGTGTCTGGTAAAGCACCTTGATGAGGAGGGTTTGAGTTGTTGTTGTTATTCCTTTGCATGTAGGATTGGTAGATATTTTCCATTGTTGGTCTTCCAAAGTTTAAACTGTTAAGGACATTATTGTTTCTATTATTGTTATATGGTTGATGAGTACTATAGTTGAGGATCCCATTGCTCCAAGAATTTGTGTTGGATTGATCTGAGGAATTGAAGCTCAGGCTTGTGGAAGAAGGATATCTAGGTTGGTTGTTGTTGTTGTAGGTTGAAGTAAATCTGACAAAGGGAGATGAGGAAGTTGTTGGATTTGAAGAAGTGAGGTCAAGTGTGATGGTTGGATGTGAAGATGAAGATGAGAGTGCAGGGTATAATTGCTTTGGTTTGGAACCATCTGATAGGTAAAAGTTCAGGCCATGGAGATTATTATTAGCTGTTGTAATTGTTGAAGGCATTGAGCCACAGTGAGAGGTTGATGAACCAGATAACAACATGGAAGCAGCTGCAGAAGTTGTGGAAGCTATGGCAGTGGCTGAAAGAGGAAGATTGTGGTTATGGGTACCTTCATAGGTAGTGATTAAAATGGAGGTGTCTTCAGCACATCTCTGCACCTGAAATATTGCAAATGTACATGAGATGGATTTGAGAAATATTAATATCAAGGATGCAAAAGAACTAAAAACAATAGTAAAAGGGAAAAACGTGGAATGTGACGAGTAATGTTGGAGCACGGGGAGATAAATAATGTGTTTGATTTACTTCAAAATTACATTTCAAATGTAGATAGAACAACTCTACAACGTTATGTTTAAAACATGGTCAGACACGCTCAGAGTACTGAAAATATGTGTTATATGAATTATTTTATGTATTGATTATATGAATATATAACACCTTTTAGTGCATTTTAATAACAAATTAAATTTTCTATAAATTATCATAACAAAGTTTCAAATCTGTGACTTTGAAACTCAATGATAATGTGTGTATATATATATATATATATATATGTATATATTATACCTGTTTTCTTACTGGGCATGATGGTGCAATTGTACAGCGATAGTAAGCTCGAGGGCAAGGATTTCCCTTTGCAATCTTTTGTCCATATTTCCTCCATTGGCATCCATCATTCATCTGTTTTAAGAGATCAAAACATGAACAAATAAGTTTTTATATTTTAAAAACCATATTTTTTGCTTTAAAGAAAAAACAATTGGTGTGTGTGAAAGTGGAAAACAGAGGCTAAATAGAATGAGCTGAGAGAAGAGAGAGAGAGAGATTTAATTACCGTTGGGGTATCACATCTTGCTCTAACGCAAACTCTAGCTTTTTTAGCAGGTGTTTGCTGAGCAACTTCATCCTCTGTGTCTCTCATTGTCTTGAGTGCCTTATTAGTATGTGGCCAAGTCTCATCCCCAGCCTCTTCCTTTGGCACTTCATGAGAACTATTCACAGGGCTTGGATTTGGCAAAGCTTCAGTTGTGCTCCCTGATTTTGATGTTTCAAATTTACAGTCCAGTCCAAGAGTCAAGTCTTGGTTAAACTCTTCATCCTTCAATGGTTTAGAGACTTTAACTACTTTCTCGTCATTCCTTGGAACTCTTCCAAGGCTGAGAGAAACAAGATCCGATTCCTCTATTATCTCTTGATGGACTTGGTTATCATCATCATTCTTTTTTGTTTCTTCCTTAACCATATCGTGAAATTGCATTTGTAGTGTCCGATATTCATTCATTATTTTGTTCAAGGACATCTTTAACCGTTCATTTTCTTCTCTCACCTCGCCCATTTCGGCTTTAGTAGCATCAAGCTTATCATCAATCTGCAATTGCAACCAGCCATCCATAGATACATAAATATGATGTGAGTACTAGCTAATTGTTGTTATAATTAGTTTCTTTGACTCAAACAGAAAATGAGAAAAAAACTAGGCCATTTTTGGGCTAATTAACTATACGTATCATCTATTATAATGGCAATCTTATTCCGGCGGAGTAAGTGAAAATTGAACTTGATAGTTTTTCTTACAATGTTAACCGATGTTATCAACTAAACCACAACTTTTTGGTAAGTTAGACTATTTTATTTTTAATTACAAAATATTATCTTATTTTTAGTTTTAAAACTGAAAAAAAAAAATCACAACAGGATTAGTTAGTGTAAGCTAGTCATGTTCGAACTTAAGTAGTGGTGTGAAGTTTCAACTATTTAAGAAAATAAGATTATATAATAAAAATATATAACAATTCATACAACACATTTTTTTTATCTCTTTTCATTTCATTTCTAATTTCTCTCCTTTTTTTATTTTTATCTTTTTATGTTGTATAATTATATTGTTATATGAATAACAATACTCATAATATATAGTTGGTTGCATTCTTGGAGGGATAGAGAAACGAGAAATTAAAACAGAGAGAAATATGAAAATGTAAAGCAAACGGGTCATTATAATAAGTTTAACCTCTTCCTTTTTTGCTGCAGAGGATGTGCTTGGTTCAGCCTCCACCATGGATCTTTGGTTATTAGCCAAAGGTGGCTCCTGTATAGAACAAGCAAATATAATTAATTAATCGATCATCAAATTAACATGCATGTACAGATGTAATTTCTCCTCAATTATTACTTTTTCCTTTATTTTTCATCTATGCAAGTTTACTTGTTAATTCCTTCAATAAAAAATAAAAAATTTTGGAGTGTATATTCCTATATGCCGCTGGCATAAAAAAGGAAAATGAAAATTCAAGTAGTGGAATCAAGGAGGGAATTGTGGACCAGTGCTAAGAGTATTGAACGATCGATGAACTATTATTGGTGTGTTTGATTTACACTCGATCCACATGTTAATTTAAAATGTGAATTCTAGTAAAAATTACTTTTAGTAACGTTTGTCATAATTCACATTTAAAACGTGATTTTGGATAAACTAAACGTAATAAATGAGAAATAATGTGAACCTTTTCCGTTCCCTGTCAGAATCTATTAATTTTAACTTGCATGTGCAAGGAGAACTATCATGTTTTAGATATCATTAGTTTTCTTTCTAGCACATGCATGGGTCAACTCTCATCAAAGACGTAGATTAATTATTGATTGAAACCCTTTTGTAGTATATATGTGTGCCAAAAAGATGGTAATATATACATATATATATATATATATATCTTCAATAGATTTTTGCAAATGATGTGTTTTACTTTCTCAGCCGACGCTTCCTTTCTGTTTATATAATATAAATCTTATCTTCGGGTGTTGACTATTCAATACTTTAATATATGTATTTGTCATGCATACATCATCTTTTTTCTTTTATTAATTGTTAACAGATAAATCATATTTTATTTTATTACAATTCAAGAATTTTATCTTGTTTATGGAGGTATTTATATATATATATATACCAACAAATTACTAAAGATTAATATTATAGGTTATGGTTTTAGGATAAACAAATTGTTACTCATCAGGATGGTGATGAGACAAAATTAAGAACCCGAGTCTGTTTAAAGGAAATGAAATTAAACCCTAAAATCTCTATTGATTACTATGCCTTATCTAGTTGAATTTTATGATCATGAAGATTAATATTTGCCTCATACACACGGAAAGAATTCACTGAAGATTACAAATAGCCAAAAAAATATATTTATGTTTAAATTTTGGAAAATAATGTAGTTGATCAGTAGATAATAGCTAGGGGAGAAAGCGAAGGAATCAAGGGCTGATATATGATATCCACATAAAATGATCGAATTATCCGACAATACTACAAACTTAATTAAATATGATTATTCTGTAATTTATATTTCATCGATGGGTATTTTATGTAAATCTAAAGGGATATAAACATATATATGATTGTATTATAAACAAAATCGAAATTAATTAATATTCGCAGTAAAATTAAGCTTGTTTGAAGAATATATATATATAGATAGAAGATATAGTTCCAATATACACATAGAAGATATATAATTGTCGGGATATTGCAGAGTGTAGAAAAACAAAATCGATGAGAAAAGTTTGATTTTCTTTTCCCTTTTGACTACCATGCAAATCCAACATAAACACAAATTAAGATTTATATATAGAAAGACGGACAGAGAGATGTTGTTATCATTTAAACTGAATAGTTAGATATTAATTAGAAGAGAAAATTAATGTTCACCTCGACAATAGTGTCTTGTTTATCACCAACACCATACTCACTTTTCTTCTGGTCTTCACTACCTCCATCATCACCAGATCTCCCTGAAGCAAACTCCATATATGGAAAGATATAGCTAGGTTGCCTTTTCTTTTGCTTGCTCTTCTCCGCTAGCTAGCTGGCCCTTCCTGATCTGTTTTCTTCGATGTGGGTCTTCAAAAAGCCCCCTCCTTAATATAGAAACTACAAGTATCTGACTTTTGAAAAGAATTGACTAATTAAAATGGTAAAAAAAGGAAAAATTGTGATTGGTGCCATCTTTGAAGTTTCGTACGTTTGTAAAGTCACGTGGGCCAAAAAACAAGAAGGGTTTTCAGGTCAAACTTTTTGCAACGGCGATGACCGGAGCCTCCCTTTTCCTTGTGAATGGATGGTCTTCTATTTGAGTCAAGTAATTAATGCACACTAAACTGGCAAATTGGTCCTTATTTTTTTAGGGTCATACAGTCTTCAATATAGTCCCTGACTTCTTGCTTTTTCTTTCACTATAGTCCAACTGTGTGTTTCCCGTTAATTTTTTCATGATGTGTCACGTTTCGTGACACTATATCATATTATTTGGCATCGGGGCACAAAAATAAGTCATTGGAGTTGAGACATTTCAATGAAAAAGGGGGAGAAGAGAGAAAAAGGGAAAATGGGGAAGCACACACGGTTTGAGTTGAAGCATTTAAAGCTATAAATTTGACAAAACCACATTGTTTTTGTGTCAGAGTGGATATTATAGTGACAAACAGTGAGACAGAGTATCATTAAATGTGACACGTAATAAAAAAATTAACGAGAAACACACGGTTGGACTATAGTGAAAGAAAAAACAAAAAGTCAGGGACTATATTGGGGTTTTCTATTTCTTAGGGACTAAATTGCATTATCCTAAAAAAGTTAGAGACCAATTTACTAGTTTACTCAATTAATTTAACTTTAGCAATAGAGATGATAAATTGATAATTGAATTTTTAGGTTAAAACAAATTCACCAGACTTTAGTAGTAGATCAGTTTTCAGCCATCAAATTTAGGTCTGATTAATTATACATAAAAATTTGTAATTGCAGATATAATTATTGATCCAATATAACATCCAATTCTCAAATTCGAACAATATATTTATTATATTTGACAATTAAATTTTAAAAAAAAATAATATTAATATTTTAAATTAAGTTAGATGTTATATACTTCATTAAACTTTTTGTTTTATTGATTTATTAATATTAAAATAATATTTTATTGTACTAATTTGTAAAAAAATATTGACCAAAAAATAAAATATGTTTTTGGTCCCCCAAAATATCGTGATTTTCCCATTTAGTCCCCCAAAAATTTTCCCCCATTTGGTCCCTCCGTTAATGCACCATTTATTATCTCTGTTAAATGTTTGCGTGACAGTTTAGATGGCATACATATGTGTCATCTTATGTGTCCTCTACATGTATATCACCACCATTCATGAAAAAACAATTATAGAGTTCATTAATGTGACTCACAAAGAGGTGCTGATTAACCATCTGGAGGCTTAATTATTTTGTCATGTATGACACATAACACATATGCATGCCATATAGGTTTATTTTGTCCACCTAAGCTGTCACACAAATATTTAACAAAGATAATAAACAGTGCACTAACGGAGGGACCAAATGGGAATGCGTTATAATTTTTGGGGACCACTTGATAAAAAATATTTGGGAGACCAAATAGAAAAATCTTGTGAGACCAAAAACATATTTTAGCAAAAAAATATTTTTCATTTAATTAACACGGATAATGAGTTTAGATGGACATACATAGGTGCCCATAAAATATAAGTATCAATATGGACATCAAAATTCTTACCTGTATAATGAGTTTGAATTTAAATATGAATTTCATAAACGCAAGTATTAACACGAGTATTTTAATATCAAATTCTACTCATTAGTCATTATATCATCCATACTGGTAAAACTATATATATATATATATATATATATATATATCTTGCCTCAACTTGGTGCATTATATTATTATAGTAATTACTTTATATCTAAGTTGACGTCAAAAAAAAATATTTTATATCTATGTCTAAATCAAGTCACGTGTTCTTTACACCCGTGTCACTTAAAAATAATAACAATAAACTAATTTTATATTTGTCCAATATTTTCCTTTTTACCCGCAAGTGATAATGTGATCTATACGAAATTGATACTATTATATATAAGAGAACCGTTATTCATACAACAAATACTTACAATAATTCATACAACACATTTTTTCTCTTTTTCTCTCTCCATCATATTACTTATCACATCCCACACTTCTCTCTCTTCTATTCCTATCTATCTCATAGTTATATGAGATTGTTGTACCATATTGTTGTACAAAAACAATTTCTCTATATATAATCCTTTGCAAATAGAGGACAAAACTACATCCCGTCTAGATGGAAAGAAAATTAAAAATGGGGACTGAGGAGGGTCAAAGTAGGGCTATGAGAATTCCTCATTATAGTTCATGCCGATTGATGGTAATCTCTTTGGATTTTTAACTTTTACCTATTTTTTCTTGGATTGAAAAATTGAAACCATTTTAATTAAAATAATCTATTTGTCTTTTTCCAACTGAAAGACACAGAAGAGCTCAGGGAAAGGAAAGTTGAGATGAGTATATATGATCGCGGGGATATGAAATACCAAGTTTTGAAATTCAAAATTCATGGGAAGGTGAACATAAGGTGAAAAATGGTAAAATTGAAAGTAATTAATCATGGTAGCAAGCTAGGGAGAAGTTAAAGAGGAAATGTTCAACTATTTATATTGGATGTGAAGCATCACTTGTTGTGTTAAAGGATAAGAAGCGAGACATGTGGATTATAAAATCTTTTGATAATAATCATAATCATGTCATGACAAGTCCTAAGAGCGTATCTTATTTGAGGTGTCATAGAAAAATGACTGGTGCTGCAAAAAAACCTCGTTGAAAAGTTTAGTGAAGAAGGTTTACCTACTTGAAAGGTTTGTTGCAATGTTTAATGGAAGTGGTTTAGCCTTTTCCAGTAGAGATTGTTGGAATCACATGAGAAGTTCGAAGGAATAATTTGGATGTTAGAGATGCTCAGACAATTTAATTTTAATTATTGCAAACACAAACAAGCTCAAAAATCTGATTTTTTCTATGCTATACAGTGTGATGATGATGATGCTAGAATGGTAAATTTTTTTGGGTGGATGCTAGATCAAGGTTGACTTACCAATATTTTGAAGATGTTGTTACCTTTGATACAACATATAAAACCAATTAACAAATTAAATATAGCATGCCATTTGCCCTATTTACTGGATTGAACCATCGTCTTCAATTAATCATTTTGTTTGGTCATGCATTATTGCAAGATGAATCGAAGAAATCTTTTATATGGTTATATTTTGAAACTTGGCTTGTGGCAATGAACAAAAAGATGCCAATATCTATAATAACTTATCAAGATCTAGCTATTGGAGCTGCTATTGTGAACGTATTCCCACAAACTCGTCACCATCTATGTTTGTGGCACATTAGAAAAAAGCTTCCTGAAAAGCTTGCACACATATATCATAAAAATTCAATGTTCAAGCGTGAGCTGAAAAGTTGCATTCGAGAGTCACCAACTATCAATGATTTTGAAGATGATTGGCACCGAATAATGGATGTATACAATTTGCAAGGCAATGAATGGCTTCAAAGGTTATTTGATCAAATTAGAGAATCGTGGATACCGATTTATAATAGAAGCACTTTTTTGCAGGAATGAACACTACACAAAGGAGTGAGAGCATCAATTCTTTTTTTGACTCATTTGTTGATGCAACGACAACACTAGCTACAAGACTTTATGGTAAAATTTGAGAAGACAATTAATAATCGGTATGAGGATGAAAAAAGAGAGGACTTTGAGTCTATACATAAATCATTCATCTTAAGTATTGGCTCAAAAATTGAAGAGCATGCCGCATCGATCTATACTAGAAACGTGTTTGGAAAGTTTCATAATGAGCTTTGAGATCTTGATATTCAAAATCATGAATCATATGTTTTGAGAAGTGTACATGTGTAGCAACAATATGAAAAATTTTCTATTTTGGCTAAAAAATCCAAAGATGCATACATGTTTATCATAGTGGAATTTGATCGGGTCTATAACATAGCCTCTATAATAGAATAGAAATGTCGGATGTCAATCAAGATATTTAAGAGCCAAGAGCTAAAAGAGATTGGTGTCTGACACATGTTATTTTGTTTCAAATGGTGGTATCAAAGACCCACATATATCACAAACAAAAGGTAGAAAGAGGAAAGATTGTGATAAGGTGCCTACAGCAGGAAGGTATAAAAGTGACCTTGAATTGTAAATAAATAAGTCTTTAGTTAAAAGGAGAGCATGAAAATGTTGTGGAGAATTTGGTCACTACCAATCGACTTGCAAAAAGAAAACATCTTAATGTAAGTAAAATTCCTGCATCTTATTTACAACTAAATTTTTGCAGTTTTTTTAAATCATGTACTTGGTTTCTGATTTTCAACTCTTTTTTGGGTTGTTTGCAGGTTGTTGGTTTCTAGAGATTATGAGATACCATATTATTCAAATTCTGCTGGCTGATTAGTGAAGATTGAACAATTTTGTAGACGAATTTTGACTTTAGATTGATTTTGATGTTTATATAATACTAATATTTGAAGGTTGACGGATTTCTATTTAGGCGTTTATTTTCCATTGTACCAATAGAATGCAGAGAATTTTTTAACCGATGTGTTTTTTAATTTCATTTTACAGGTGAATTATTTTTCCTTTTCCATTTTTTTAAGAGTTTATCTGTTTACCTGCTATGAAGGGATTTCCATGTGCATAAAAGAAGCAGAACAACCCTATAGTGCCAATATTTACAAGTGGAGAAACAATGGATTGAAGAATGTTAGATATAAGAAATGAGATGGGATTGTACAACTAAGCTTCACAGTAGAATATTATTTTCCTTTGTCTGGATTTGGTTGTTTTCTGACTCAAATGTTGCCAAATATCAAACACCTTATTAAGATTTGTGCATTCTATGCCTAGCTCCTATTTAACAAAGTTTTGAACTCACTTAGGCACATATAAAAACCAATGCATGGTAAGCATTAGTAAGATTCCTGTTGTAGTTATTTCAATAGAAAGAAAAACTTTTTAACAATTTCTATTGAAGGATATATCATATAAAGCAACTAAAATTAATATAAGCACAAGTTATACATAGTTAAAGAAAATAAAAATGATATGCGCAGTAGACATATGGGTGCACACTTTTTATTATCAACTAAGCATTGAAAAGTACTCAAGAGAACCATACAAGTTAAAACACCAACAAATCTAATGCTTCAAATAATCCTAGTCTTCAGAATCGGACCACTCAATGAGAGAGAGTTTTTGAACTTTGTCCAACAAAGATGTGTCATCCATCAGTTTTGCAAGACAAAGGGCAAATAAAAGGCTAACCCACTTAGGCATAATAACAAACACTAGAGACATAATAATGACCATGATATTCAAGTTGTAAGAATGACACATGATGACTAGACGATGACGGAAAACACAGTGGCAGTCCATTGCGGTAGCGGCCAAACACGGATGACTAGATGCAACGGTCGGACGGCACCGTGCAGACACAGTGTCCGAATGCGCGGTAGCTAAGCACAACGGCTAAACAGAAGACGGTAAGACGCAGCAGCGAGACGGCGGCAGCCAAGCGTAGCTAGTAAACGAAGACGTACAGACGCGGCCAGGAAAATGGTGACGTATAGACGCAGTGCCATGCAAGCGAAGTTGCTAACGTACAGACTGCGGGAGGCAAGCGCAACAACTACAATGTGGGGGCAAACAACTGTATTTACTAGAATGGTTAGCGCGCATTGCTGAAAATGGTTCTCAATTTATTTTTTTGGGAAAGATTGAATAGTATCATTTGAGACTGTAAATTGAGTCAGGAAGGATAAACGAAAAACATAGGAAAAAGAGAGAAGAGGTGTTTCACGTGACTCCACCTATCTGAATAGATTGGAACCGTAAGATTTAATTAGAATAAATGGTTAAGATTGAACATAAGACTTTTGTACATACACTGGTGTAAACGGATCCCTCCATATATATAAGTGAGGATCAATTGATATCGGGTGTCAATTGATTAATCCAACTGTTGAATTGAAAGATATTATGGAGCAGATCAAGTCTATAAAATTTCATGCAAATTAGAAACTAATTAATACTTCATCACACCATTTTATTTTAACGTGTAATATATTTGTAAAATATAAGTAAAAGTGTGCTGCCAGATAACATATCTACGAATGTCTAAATGATTTGAAATTTAATATACAAGATCGTGATGATAATATAATATGATTCAATGGTTGGATTAGTCAATTTCGCATTCTACAAAAAGTTATTAATTGGTGTAAGCTTTGAAGTTTGACACCTGATGTCAATTGATCCCCTCTCTCTATATATATGTGTGTGTGTGTGTGAATAATTATGAAAAGTGCATCCAAATGGCGGTTTGACACCTGGTTTAAATGGCGATTTCTTGGTGTCTCTTCCCATTCTTGATGTGAAGAATTATGGAAAGTGGTGCATCCAAATGAAAGTTATCTTTGGTTTTCAATAAGACATGAAGATTGTAAAGATTGCTATCCAAGAACTTGGAGACCACCTGATAGAGGTGCAAATGGTAAATTATCGTGAAGCAAAAAAGGGGGACTGCAAAGCAATGTTCCTTATCCATCAATGTATTGATTTGATGAATTTTAAGGAGACTGCATCAGTGTCTACTGTAAAGGAGACTTGGGATATTCTTAATAAATGTTGTGAGGGTGATGATAAATTGAAGAAAGTCCGACTCCAAACTTTAAGAAGACAATACCGACTGCTACTGATAGAGAATCAAGAAAGTGTGGCTAACTATTTTACCAGGATCTTGCCTCTTATGAGTTTGATAAAAACATGTGGAGAAAAGTCATGATGATAATGGAGAAAATCTTTAGGACTTCCACCCTAAAATTTGATCATATAATGGTGCACATAGAGGAGCAGTGACGTACCCAGGGGTTTGGCAGAGACCACGATCCCAAATTTTTTTTCAATCTTTTTGTTAATTATATGGATCCTACATAAAATGTTTTATTCATTATTAATTTGGCCCACAAATATTTTATAGATTTTGTAATATTACCTATATATGTTTTTTTCACTACTTATATTTCTTTTTCTAAAACTAATTTTAACTTTTCCTTATTTCTACTATATTTATATTAATTTTTTCCTTATTTAGAGATGATAAGATGACATACATAATTAAAGATTAGATTTGATGAGAAATATAGACTTATTAAAGATAAAACCGTAAAAGGATCGAGGGGAAACGTAATAAAAGTAAAGAGAATATAAAATACGAGAGAAAATATGGTTATGTGAAAAAATACAATATTAGAAAAAATTATTTGATTTAAATTTCATTTTTAGAAGTATATATGTGATAAGAAAAAAAATAAAAAATTATAAAGAATAAAAGAAAAATTCTTTGATTTTATTTGAGTTCAACTTTCAAGATTAGGTGATAAAATTTTAAAAAGTAAAAAATATTTTTTATCTTGATTTCAATTTTACTTTAAGTATTAGGTTATAAGATCGAGATAAAGAAATCTAATATAAATTCTTTTATTTAATTTGAAATAACTATTTTAGGATTAGATGATAAAAAGTAAAAAAAATATCCTTATCTCGTTTTCATTTAAGTCATTATAATATAAAATTATATTTCCAAGTACTATCATTACTCGATTGAAATGTTGGTTTAACACATTGAAAAATAGTATTAATGATATAAAGAAAAATTGTTGAAAATCTCAGTGTTGATATATTAATAAAAAAAATAGTTCTATAAAAGAACAAAGAGCTTTTTTTGGATAAATTTATTTTTCTTATTTAAATAATTTAATCTTTTTAATGCTCATTTCGGTCCTATTTATAAGACCCCTTTAATCCAAACACTCTTACTAAGAAAATATGTTTTAATGTATTGATTTTTTTTTTTAAAAAATCTCTGAACTCTCAAGTTTACCCCTATTTTAAGTCAAACTTTATTAAAATCTCCATATTAACCAAAACATGTAAATTATAAAATTTTAAAAATATGATGCGTAAATATGGAAAAAAAAAATAATAAATGCTTTAAAATTTCATATATGAAAAAGACCAAACAAATTTTTCAATATGTCATGTAAAAAGGGTTAAGGACAATATTTTCTGCCCCCAATGACAAAATCCTAGTTGTGCCCCAATAATCTTAAAGCTTTGAAAGTTTAGGAGTTACAAGTAGGGGCCGACTACACACGAGTTGATTCGAGGTCGGGTCAGACTGATTTGTTTTACTCGAATCGACCATGTGTACTGGGTTGGGGTTGGGTTAGGTCATGTAGAGTTCAATTTTGTGGTTTTGACCCGAATCGGATCGATCCAAATGTATGTAGGTCGGGTCAGGAATAAAAATGAAGAAAAATCAGAAAGAGGGGGGAGAGAAGATATCTGCTAACAAACAAGCTCTTCCTTTTATCAAAATAACCCATAACATAGAAATGCAGTAAAGCACACCCACACATAAGGTAACAACATTATTCCTTTTATCACAAAAACCTAAAATAGAGCAAAGAACGCATACATAAGGTAACAAAGTTTGTGAAGTAGTTCAGAAAGTCACAAGAATAGGGGTTGAATTGTGACCCTTGAAAACTTCTGGTCCAACCTACAAGTACTTTGAAAAACTTACTGATCTTTGCTTAAGGAATACCTTGGCTATCAGTTACTTCTAGAAGATAGTTGTTAGTGTATAATGCTAACTAAGTTGATTGAAACTATCTTCCTAAAAGGAAAGCAATATCATAGGGATTAATATCATCAAACTTTATTCTTCCATATAGTGTATTTAATGTAGATATCAGATAAGGTTCAAAATAATAACATAATGTTTCTGCATTAATGCTGAAGCAAAATAGTGAATCTATCACTTTAAACCATCCTTCTGAAAAGGTCAAATGATTTTATATTTTAATAAAAGTTTTCCAGAATAGTTATTTAACCAATAACTAATAATAATATATAAGAAAATTTGTTTATATAGAAGAAGGTTTATATCAATATGATATTTTAAATCAAGTCACACAATGAAATCTGATAAATGTTTCTTCTGGAGTATCAAATAGACTTGAAACTTGATGAAAAATTCCAGATCAGATATTTAAATAGTAAACAATCAGAATATAAAGTTAAATCTAATTAAAATCGAGTTTGTAAAGATCGATCTGGTAATTTGAACCCCAAGTTTCAATGTTGAACAGTGAACAGATTACAAGAAATGTGCTTCTAAATGTTGATATATAGGCAAGCGTACAAATATCGCAGCAGTATAATAGTTTTATAAGTAAGGGTTGTCGTACCCACGAGGAACTCGAACTACTATTAACTCAATACATGCAGTAAAATGGTTTTGAAAACAATTTATAAAATGGGGATTGAACTCGTCGTTCTCCCTCCTCAGTATTCTGTTAGTTCTTGTATTTATGATTTCATTGACATTGATGTGATACACTAAAGTCGCCTAGGTCGATCCTTCACACCTAGAGACCCTAAGAATATACCATTGAATATCGATCCCTCACATATCCAAACATATATTCCAGCTTTAAAAACAAGTATCCAAAAGCATTTGATAGATCAATATTTATTCCTAGTATATTAACCCTACCGAGTAGAAACATTTAGTTCGAAAGCAAAGAAATACCTCCCGGTCAAGACTAAGATTTGATAACAAGAACTATCTCGTAAAATAGATAGTTAATGCATGTGTTAATACAAAATGAAACTGAAGGGAATCAAGCATGTGGTCAGGGTAACGGAATAAATGGATTCCCTCCCTTGTTATGATCGTTAATGCGGAAACACGAATTAATGCATAAAAGGAATGAAACATAATGACATACCTTTTTCAGATTGCAAACGAGGCAATAACAGCCACGTCTCTAGAGGTGTCCACGCCAACAGCCGAACTAGGAAACCCTCCTCAACTCTGCTAATAGCGTTTAGAGAGTAAGAGCGATTGCTCGTGTGTCTAGGGTAATGCATCATATGCAATATTTATAGAGTGGTGGCTAGGATTTTACTGTCACTCAATTTACCCTAACACATATGGGCTTGACCCATATGTTATAACTCTAATCAGATTAGAATTATTTATTTTCCTATCGGCTTGTTGTATGCGTGTGACACAATAGGCTCTTTTAATATCTGGTTATGATATTTAAAATAAAACCTTTTATTTTTTAATATCATAAATAGCGAGCGGTATCTAGAAATACATCACTACTACCCAAATATTGAGATTGTTAACAATTTTGACGAATCCTATTTCATGATAATAATTTATACTATCTGTCCCTTTGTCCAAATATCTAATTGAACACAAGGGCATGGAATGTGTCATCCTTGTATAGTTCAATTTATGTTTTTTTTTCTTGATGCCCAAGTGGACTATACAGAAAATAAACATCTCATGTTTATCCTCCTGAGCATGGCCATGCATTTTGTAGTTTAACTTTATCAAGAGACCTACAGATATAACTCCCGTTACATAGGAGGAATAAATCTCATCTAGGTCACTCACATTCCACCACATGATTTATTATATGTCCAAATACCAATTTCATGATCACCTTGTTACATGCAACATTTGATGATATTTAAAACACATAATTCCTTATGTAGGAATCGTAGTGATTTCAGGTCAAAGGACTTCATATAATATTTATCAATATAAGAAACGTTCATGACACTTATGTAACAATCCATGCAACGTTCTTAAGGTGGGTCAGTCCAGTACACCATTACTCTTAATGTACTTATGTGAGCACATGATATCTCATATCCATGATCCGTGAGATGTGATCATCAACGAACTCACATACTGGTCTGAATGCATCTCTTGTCCTAAGATGATGCTTGACCAGGGACTATTTTAAGAATAGTTCTTCATAAGATCTCACGATCAAGTCATCTACTTGATTTCTTATGAAGTTCAAGCTTACTATTCTAAGGACATTAATTATATTCTAAAAAATTAATAAAATTGAATTGCCTTTATAAAATAATATGATACAAGTGAAGGATGTTCAAAATAAAACATATAAGTCTCTAGTGCATACACTAACAGAAACTACCAATGGCAAATGAAAGTAAAATACAGAAATCTAAATGGAATACATCAGAGTTCGAAGACTTCGTTCAATCTCGGAGGAGGAGGTTAGCCACTCATGGAGGAGAGCAACCCACAAGGTGGAAAACGAAACCCTAGTAGAGCTCCTAGAAAGGAAACTTGGAGAAGAGGATTACTTACCAGAAAAAAGATAACTTTCAAAAGCCTCTCTTTCTTTCTTTTATAATGCGCGCTGGAGCCTAGAAGACATGTGCGCGCTCAAGCGCACTACAGGTGCGCTTGAGCGCACCTTTAGCTGCAAGGAAAATTTCAGACAAGTGTAGTGCGCTCAAGCACACTATGGGTGCGATTTTCAGACAAGTGGTGCAGGCATAATTCAGACCAGTGGTGCGCTTGAGCGCACCATATGTGCGCTCGAGCGCACTTTCAAAAATTAGCTTTCTTAACTTCTTTTATCTCCTATTCGCTTCTTTTTAATTTCTTTTCTCCTCCAAACTATGCAAAAAGTCAAATTCTTCATCAAAATAGCTTCAAAACTCCAGATTAAATTAAAAACTAACTAAAATTAAATTTAAGCAAACAAAGGGCAATTAGGGGCTAAATTAAGAACAAATATAATCTCAAAGTGCTAAAATCATACTTAAAAACTACTAATTTTATGCACTTATCACTAAAGCACCAAACAGTTTCATAATTTAATGAAACTTTCTAGATCAGTATTTGAACTAATATGGATGTGATTTATGTGAAAATATTAGTTCAAAAACATGTTTATCAAAATCTGGTTTGCATCTTGCTAAATATTCGAAGTATGAACAACAACTAACAAATCAATAAATGTAAGTGCAGAAAGATAAAGATAGTAAGGGTAAGACACATTGCACAAATGATTTTATACTGGTTTACCCTCATAATCCTTAGGCTACGTCCAGTACCTACCTCAGTAGGATTTTCCACTAATCAATCCTGATTACAAGGTATTCTTTTCTCCCACAGCCTCCTCAGGCTCTTTGCCAAGTATTATTCTGCAGCCTCTTAAGGCTTCTTACAAGTATTATTTTGCAGCCTCTCCAGGCTCTAACACCAGTATTCTTTGCTCAACCTCTGCAGGCTCTACACACTCTCAATCCAACACTAATTTTCCCTAGTTAGCTTGGGAGCTCACAAACGTCACTCTTCAACAAGAGATGGGTTTTTACAAATGGCTCAACAAACACTCATGGGGTGGATTAATCTTTATAAAATTGAACCAAGACACACTCTATAAGAATTAAGAACAGTGGCTCTGCATTTTGGAGTGGTCGAAGGAAAACCTCACTCTAGAAGGGATTTTTTTACATTATGGCTCTTTTGATTTCTTCCCTTTGCTCTCCTTGATGTTACCCAGTTGAATAGGGATGTATTTATAGAATTCTAGGGGTAAAACTAGCCGTTAGAGTTGCTTGGAGAAGTGGTCAAGCTTTTAGCTGGCCTTGTAGGAGCTGACATTGTCATAAGACAGTGTTTTCTCTCTCATTCTTTGACTAGTCAAAGGTTCTGGTTTTTCTATTCTTTCACGAAGCCTTTCTTCTGGATGAGTATAAACCATCTAGCAACTTGATAAATAACAATAATAGACTCCTGGAAAAAATTTGTGATGTTTTTCCTGCATCTGAAGAACATTGTTTCTTCTGGAAGTGTGCAAACATTCTGTTTTTTGCTTCTATAGAAAATTGATTCTTTTGGAAGTGTGCAGAAATTATGTTTTCTGCTTCCGGAGAAGACTGGTTCTTCTAGAAGCATTCATAAATTATGTTTTCTGCTTTTGGAGAAAATTGTTTCTTCTGGAAGTATGCAGAAATTTTATTTTCTGCTTATAGAGAAAATTGTTTCTTCTGGAAGTGTGCAAACATTCTGTTTTTTGCTTCTACAAAAAATTGATTCTTCTGGAAGTGTGCAAAAATTCTATTTTTTGCTTCTGGAGAAGATTGGTTCTTCTGGAAGCACAGGAATTCTATTTTCTGTTTCTGGAAAAAATTGTTTCTTCTAGAAGTGTGCAAAAATTTTGTTTTCTTCTTCTTGAGTGTTCTTCAACTTGAAATATTCAAGGATAATAACTTAAGGAGTGTGGGAACTTGTTCAAAGATTCAAAAATACTTTGAACATGTTTACAACTTGAAATTCATATTTGATGCTTCTGGAAAGTGATAACATTACTGTAGAAACTGTTGATTTTGCTTCTAAAAACAAAACAGTGTTTCTAATGATATTGACCTCTTCTAGTTTGCATCAGCAACACTTGGAATGAATATGCTTGAATTGCTTAAGTGATCTTTCACATTCAAAAGGTGTCAGATTTCATGAAAAGCTCTTTCTTATGCTTCTAGTGGTCTTGAATGATCCTTCTTAAGCTTCAATTTTGCTTCTGAAACTCGATACAACTCAGTTTAATGTTCATGGGATCTTAGATGAACTATTTTGTCCTTCTTGAACCTAAGAAGCTACTTCTTGAACTTGTTTCATCAATTTTGACATGAAACTCTATGTAATGCTTTTGGACACATGTTCTTATGTTAAATGCTGTTTTTTTATCTTTCCACCTTCATTCTGCAACTTTTCATGTATTCTTTCAAGCATTCTCAAGTGCAAACATTAGTACCAAAGTATTCAGAACACTTAGAATATTGTTGTGAAAGTTTGTTGTCATTAAAACTTTTGCTCAAAAGGGTCTTGGACCTTACAGTTTGTTCCTTTTATCAGATAAAACCCATAACAGAGAAAAGCAAATAGTGGCTCGTGGCATGACGCTCTCTGTCTAGGCCAGGCACTCACCTCTGTCGTTGATAAAGATAGGCTTGTGCCAGTGACGGTGAAGGGCGACGTCGACGGGCTACACAGATTGGCGACGCAGACGATGTTTTACACATATCGGCGACGCAGACAACCAACTTTGCTACAGAGGTCGACGTCACGAAAATCGAACAAGGTGCTATGTTTCACATATTGGTGTCATGACGCCTCTAACAAGAAGGTTCACACCGTTGAATACTAGTAGAATAAAATACGGTGTTGCAGAGCGGAGAGGTGGCCTCTAGATAAACAAGATGAGGTTGTACATGTAGGTTGCGCCTTTCCCGGTCACTCGATTCGTCGTCACAGACAAGTGATGTTGTGCGGTGCGGCGGGTGCGACACCGAAATCAGCAACAATGGAGGTTAGGGTTCACTGTTGTTCAGAGCGAGAGAGTGAAATGAAAGGGGTTCAATTCTAACTGAAGGAAAAAATGGAAAAGTAGGAAAACTGAGCAGATTATTAATATTATCTATAGTTTAGTATTTTTTATTTTATTATATGGTCAGGTTTAGTAAATTACAGTACCCGAACCAATTAATTTGGATTTCTATTTGTTTAAATCGATTGACCTGGTTAAACTCAAACCAACCCGGTCAAAAAACATTGGGTCGGGTCAGGTAGGCCGACCCGTGTTCACCCTAGTTATAGGGTTCATTAGAAAACACATCAACAACAACTAATATTAAATTGTAGTCAATAATTAATTTGACAATTCAATCTTCTAATCAAATGAACTTTTCATTGAACTATACAATTATAAAATAAACAGATGCGCGCGAATATAAAATGATCACTGGAAAATACCTTGGAGAGTATAATAATATTAGTCATCCAAATAGTCATGTACCACCTTCGTTCCTATATAACTGTCCACTTTTAGAGAAAAAAAGTTTCCTATTTAATTTCTCACTTACAAACCCAATGCAATAATAATTATATTTTTTCCCTTTTGCCCTTGTATATAATAATAAATGACCCACTACTTAAAACTAATGAGACCCAATAGTACTAAGGGTTTGTTTGGATGAAAAGTGAAAATGAAAGGAAGAGAAAATAAAGATAAACTAAGGATTTTTGAGTTGTTTGGTTTTAGAGAAAAAGAAGAGAATACGTGAGGAAAAGAAAAACAAATATGATATGTAATTACCCATTTACCCCCATTCATTAAAATAATAACAATTATTAATTATTATTTCTTTTAATATTATTATTATTTCAATAATAATAATAATAATTACTATTATTACGAAAGTACGAGAGTCACACAGAGCAAGAGCATAGTGGAGTAGTCATCAATTTTCGGATTCAAGGGTTCATCAGTTTTGGGGTATAGTGAAGGGAAAGGGAAAACAGATCGGTCATGGAGACTCTGCGGTGGAAGAAGGAAGTGGTGGAGAAGGGGTTTCTACGATGGAAGCAAATTGGTAGTGATGGCTGACGACGGCGCAAGTTAGTCAACGGAGACGGCGGGCATGGGGACTTCAAGCAGGGAAGAAATGAGTGGTGCTATGGGTCGTGGTTACGACGTTGATGACCGTTGTGATCGGTGCGAGGGAGAGGGAGACGCCTGTGGCAGAAGCGATTCATGGCGGCGGAATCAATAACAATGGCGTCCTATAGGCTGAGCTCGTGGATGAGGGCTGGCTGAAGTGGCTTTCATTACCGACAGAGAAGATGACTTGGACTCATGATGAGCACACCAGAGAGCAATAGGAAGAAGACAAGGGTAGAAATGGAAGAGACTGTATGCATTTTCTCGCCAGGGGAGGCGAGAAAATATTTGTGTGGGACACACATTTACAGTTTTCTTTCTCCTTTGTTTTCCAATGTCATCCAAACGATCCATCAGCTTATTTTCTTGCTATTTTCTCAGCCCCTATTTTCTTTCCCTCCGTTTTCATACTAAACAAACACATCGCAACAGAGATAAAGGAAAAATAAAAGTGTAATTTAAAATCTATTTTTATAAAAATAAAAAATAATGATTATATTTTTTTAATTTGTGTGTTTTTTAATCTAAATAGATAATTAAATAGAAAAGAATGCAGTAATATCAAATAAACATCATATGACCACAATTAAGTAATGTACGTTATTAGATGGATCACATATATTTATTTAATGACAACTAGTTATAATATATGGAAAATGTTAATGAGTGCTCTAAGGGCACTTGTTAAGGAATTAAAAATAGCAGATTTTTATTGGAGTATGTGATATTTAATGTTATAGAAGCAATCAAGATTGCGATTTTTAATAAAAACCTTCTCTTTTTTATTCCTTAATTAATGTCCTTAAGATACTCATTAACCGGACCCATAATATATATATATATATATATATATATATATATATAGTATCACACATGTCATGCATCATCGCAGACACAGAAAATGAGGAAGGAGAGGTAGGTTGGCAAATGACAGCTATATATTGTTGAACGTTCGTGGTCACATATTTTGTGAATATACAAATTATCCACTATGCTTGATATTTCTAAAGGGCAATAATCTTAGATCATATTGACAACTTTTTTTCTTTCTTTCATTTTAAATAGCATAGAGACAATCTAGGGATCAACTCCGTTGACGTCTTTTTCCGTCCCCACCCAGATAAAGCCCGAGAACGAGAGATCTATACTACTATGGACTTATAAGTAAAAATAACTGAATTCACATTATTAAGAAAATTGGTTAAATTTATTAAATTTTTTTAATATCATATAAAAAGTATTTGCATTGCCTAAATTACCCTACATTCAATTTTATTGAAAATTGTTTCAATTGGATATACCCTCTTTCTATTGGCACATAATTCATTAAATAGAGTGGTTGGAAAGTAAAATCAAAGGGCATTTTGGATTTATCCCATTAAATAGAGTAAAAATAGTTAAAAATTGCTTATATTTTAGTCCCCCAAATGTAAGTTTTTTTTTTCTTATATTCAAGTACGGAGGGAGGGAGTAATTTGCATATTCACCTACTATTCCCTAGGAAACGTTGATTATTTTTTTGTGTGCGTATATATTAATTAAATTGAGGAGATATCATACGTACACATACACAATAATTTTCTTAAAATGTTGACTCTTCCATATATTTTTATTTTGAGTGATGCGCACAACACTACTCTCTAATTATATGTACTCATATGATTTAATTAATAGAAATAAATATAATTTTGATTTTAAAGTAACTGTACAAATTAGTAATAACCTCAAGAATGTTTACTTTATACTTGATCCTTTTAGCCAAAAAAAAAAAAGCGGATACTCATTGAACATGTAACGAGGATCCAACAAAGTTCACAAGTCTACTGGGGTTAGGGAGATTTTTTTTTTAAAAAAAATTACTTATATGAATTTTTAAGATATTTGTCTAAACTTTTTTCTAGAAACAGAATCAGAAAATAATCAGTTTTCTACTTTTTTTGAGAAGCAACTCTAAACTTAGAGTTGCTTCTTGAAAAAAGCAGTTAAATAAAATAGAAGAGAGAGAAAACTATTTAACAATGTGAATGCATTTATTAAACAATGTGAAAGTGTTTATTAATGTGAAAGCATTTATTGTAGCAAATAAAGTGTTTTTTTATGATTGTAGCCAAACGAACATTTATTTCTGATTATACAAGAATCTCTAAAATAAAATCAATTTTTTAAGCAATTTAAAAAGTACTTTTTTTAAGCACAAACAAACTGGCCCTAAGTTGGCAACGCAAGCTGAGATTGTGGGAAGAGCTCTCAAGTTCGATCCCCACTAAACACATTCTTCGGAGGGGTGGGGAGCCTTAACTGTGACTAAGCCCCGAATAGGATTGCCCCTAGTAATAGGGGATACCTATGGTTAAAAAAAAAAAAACTAGCCCTAAGTGCACCATTAATTCCTTAAGATTTTATATAGGATTGAACATATATCACTTGGATCCACAAAACAACCCTTAAAAATCTATGTCAATGAGTTGTTTTGTTTTAAAAAAGAACTTTTAAGATCTGAGATTGAATAAAAATTAAATAATCATTCTTGTTTAATTTTGCTACTTGGATGTGGAATACAATTACTAAAACTTTCGAGCTCAAATGAAAAATAAGTTTGGCTTACTTGGTTGATATACAATTTTTAAAATTTAATGATACTTGAGTAATAGGAATGAATTTTCTTATATTAAATTTTCAGACAATAAAGTTATACAAAAAGTTTGTCTTTTCCTTCTATATGTATTGATAAATTTTGATAAACTAGTACAATATAAATATATATTTTACATAATTAAATTTATAATGATTAATATCTTTAAAATTAAAAATTAAAATTTAATATACATTATTATTTTATGATATATTATAATTATTTTGAAATATGATTTATATTCTTATTTAATAATAAAATATAATGAAATTAATTAAAATCATAATAATAAGAATAAAGATTTATATTGAAAATAAGGATTTGAATAAAAAGAGATGTGATAAGATGTTGAATACATTATTAAATTTAAAAATTGAGTAAATTACTCTAACCTCCCCTCTATTTTACATTTCCGACCCAAAAACCCCCTCTATTTTAAAAACCTATACAAAACCCTATCTATTTTGAAAACCTACACAAAACCCCAATTAATATAATTTTTTATTATTTATTAATTTTTTTTTAAAAACCCAACATTACCCTCAAGACATCCCTTCCTTTCTAATTGAATTATCATAATTGATAAATGCAATAAAACCCCAACGTGAAAATCCCTGTCTTTCTCGCGCAAAATTCACTCTTCTCGTTCTCCTTCTTTTTCACTACCCTAACATTTATTACTTTACATATTAAGTTTTTTGATAATTTTTGAATCTTTTTTTATTAAGATCCATCACTACAAGAAAATCGCTATTTAGCGACGGTCAGTGGCCGTCGCAAACCCGTCACTAAGTTGATTTTTTTATTTTATTACATTTTTTAATGTAGTGACGGTCAAGCCGTCGCTAACTTTTTTATGTAGCGACGATCTGACGGTCAGGCCGTCGCTAATTGTAAAATAATTTTTTTTTTAAAAAAATCTATTTAGCGTCGGCTTTCGTAAAGTTAGTGACGGCCTGTCCATCGCTAATTCTTATTTTTTCCACTATGTATATAATATTTTGTACAATATGTTTCAAGAAACAAATATAACGTAACGGTAATGCTCCTTCTTGTTATCATGCAGGTTATAGGTTCGATCCTCACAACCCATAAATATGCGTCGACCGTAATTGAGACGAGGCTTTTAGCGATGACTAGTTGGCCGTCGCTAATTATGAAATAAAGACGGTTTTTTCTTTATAGCGACGACTTTTGGGCCGTCGCTAAAAATCATTTTTCTTGTAGTGCTTCTTAGTAATTTTTTTTAATCTATTAATACTTCATAAATTAATCTTAATAAATTATTTTGGTTCATTTTATTAGTTTTTGAGTTTTTAATTGAATTTTCAATATGAAAAGTTTTAAAATAAATTTCTTTATTTTGCTGGTACGAAATTATGTTTTTTGTTATTCAAAATAATGTCTTTGAAAAAATTTGTATGAATTTTTTTTTTTTGCATTTTCTTTTATTCACCGAACAAAAGAAAAAGAATAGTATATTTATAAAATATAAGGAGTTTGTGTAAAGCTTAAAAATTGAGGGATTTTTATATAGTAAAGAAAAATCCATAATTTGTAAGGGTATTTTGGTCAATTTAATATAAAAGATAATTGTTGATTGTTGGCTAAAATTTCTATTAAATGTATCATAAAAAATTGGGTTTAAGTGTAATGTACTTTTAAAATTGGAGGAGTTTTGGGTAGGTTTTCAAAATAGAGGGGGTTGTGTTGGAAGTGCAAAATAGAGGGGAGGTTAAAGTAATTTACTCTTAAAAATTTAGAATTGGTATTTAATAGAATTTTAAATCTCAAATAGGAAAAGAGAGAAAATTATCATTTAGGAGAGAGAGAGAGTCACACTCTCCCAAGTAGAGAGTGAAATTTATCATCCAATAAAAAAAGAGAGAAAATGTTAAAAATTATTGAGAGACAGAGTAAAGTGGGTAAGTACCTCATTCTCCAAGGTGAGATATCATAATTATAATATAGAAAGTTGAATATATATTAAAAAAAGGGATAAATACAAATTTTTAACATGAGATGGTTTAATATTAAAAAGAGCATAGTTAATATTCTTACTGGGGATGTTAGTGGTGTTTGCTATGATAGGAGTGTTGTTGCTTAGTGGGGCTTAGCCCCTCTCTTCTACCAAAAAAAAAAAAAATATTAAAAAGAGCTAATTAAATCAACAAAGCATAGTATTAGTATTATAGAGTTCATTAACGAGTGTCTTAATTACAACAGTTAAGAAATTAAAAACAAATACCAAAACTTATTTGTTGAACATATATCATGTAATTCATTGATAACTTTAAAAATTATATTTTTTAAAAAAAACCTTTTTTTCATTTTTATTTCTTAGACGTCGGTACCTTAAGATATCATTTGTCCATAGTTATATACCCCTTCCGGTCCTATTTATAAGACAATTAGGACAAAAACACACATATTAAGAAAAGTTATCAATGCATTGATTTTTAAGAAATTACTTTACAATATTACGAGTTTACCCCTATTTAAAATTAAAGTCCACTACCATGATGATTGTGTCACTTTAAAACTTTTAATGATTAACAAAGGCAAATTAATATGAGAAAAAAAATAATAAATATTTCTAAATTTGTGTTATTTATCTTATAAATAGGACTATGAAAAAGTTTTAAACGTTGTCTTATAAATAGAATTTGATGGAGTACATTTCAAATCTAATGCATTAATTGCTAGCTTGTGGACATTTGTATCTAATGACTTAAATTTTTATACTTTTTTAATTTGTAGATTTAATAAATATATATTTTCAGTTTAAAATATTTTTATACTATCATCCATTGATTGCAACATTATATATTAAATTCAATAACATATAAAATATTATATATATTAAATAATGTGATAATATATTTTTACACAATCCGACTTGAAGGATTGCCTCCCGTAAAAGATACCTATGGTCTTAGATAAAATAATAATAATAATATGAATTTTTTTCACACTAATTATGTGTATTGGTTATTTTTTAAAAAATGGAAATATATGATTTCGTTACATGCTTGACTCAATTGCAAGATTATACTATATATAAACATTAATGGGAGCTTCTTGAACATAGATATACAATCAGAATTGGAGTAATGTATATCGAGGAAATCATCAATTTGGTCCTGAAAGTATTATTTGTTGTTAAGTTAGTCCCTGAAATGATAGAATTAAAATTAAATTTCTGAAATTGTAATTCGTCCGTCAAATCAATCCCTCTATTAATAAAAGTAAATCTTTCATGGACTACTTTAATAGTGATTCGTTAGTTTTAGGGATTTATTTAAATTTATGTACTAAGATTTGAAAGATTAAATTGAGAACAACTAGGGATGAGAATAGGCCGAGCCGAACTAGGCTTTTCAAGGCCTGAGCCTGGCCTGCACCTTAAATCCATGGTCTGAGTCTGTTTACCTGATATAGGCTTTATTTTATGGTCTGGGTCTGGCCTATTTAAAGTCTGACATGACCTGAAAGCCTGCTTAAAAGCCTGTTTTATAGTAAGGTACTTGAATATATCATAAGCATGTATTTGAATAGACTTATAAGCCCAAGTTTTTTAGGTAAGACAATATACTTATATATTTACACAGACTAATAAGTATATAATTATAAACAATATGATAAAAATCTTTATAATAATAGTAGCAATATAAAAAATACTAGTATTGTATTTATACTTAGTTAAATAAGTCGGTCTGATAGGTTCAAAAGGTCTTTTTCGATGGCATGAAGCCTCACCTGTTTTGCTATATAGTCTTTTAAAAAGGCCTTGACCTGATCTATTTAATAAATTGACCTGACTTGATGTATAGGCCAAGCTGTAGGCCCTTGACGAGCGGTCTGACATATATGTTCTCACCCCTAACAACAAGTATCAACTTACAATGACTGAATTATACTTTTGTTAATAAAGGGACCACTTTGACGGATGAAATACACTTTCAGAGATTAAATTTTAGTTTCTATCAATTTAGCGACTAATTTGACAACGAACAACACTTTCAGGAGCACATCACGATATACTCAAGGCATATCCTAACGAGCTCATTGACAACTTTATTCTTATGATCTCATCTCTCATTATTATCAACAAACAGAGTTTTGGAAATGGTTATGATTTGATAACCATGTATATATATATTTGAACAAAAAATTCTTGTACACACTATTGTTCGTATATAAAAACCAAACAACATGTATATTATTGTTTTAAAATATAAAATATCTAGATAATAATTAACTTTTCTCTAGTACACATGTTGTGTTCATGTAACAGGCACCTAACCATATTGTTCCATTTTCTATTGGTTCTTCTGCTAACTGGTAACTATTAATTGATTTTTAGTTAAATTAGTTTATTATTTTATTATATAGACTAAAAGTCAAAACACTAATTAAGATAATAAATATTTTTTTATCTGATACTTTTGCGCGCTAATTGGCAACTATTAATTGATTTTAATTAAATTAGTTTATTATTTTATTATATATACTAAAAGTCAAAACACTAATTAAGATAATAAATATTTTTTTATCTGATACGTATACGTACTATTTCAGAGTAAGAAACATTATAAGTAAAAAAAATTGAAAAAAAAATCAATAAATTCATATAAGTAATAAAGAAGAGAATGTTTTTTTAATCTAAAATTCACCACAGGTATAGCTGCAAGTTTAACACGTGGGATGAGCCCCTGACCTTATTGCATGTAGTGGTAGAGCTGACAATTTGAGTTACCTGGCCCAATCCGATGTGTGTTCGGGTTTTTGCGGGTCGGGCAAAAAAAATAAGTGAATTATCCGGGCTTCTGAAATAAATATGTCCGGATCCATTTTTATGGATTTTTGGTGGATAGTCCATTTTTGTTTTTTATTTTGTGAGTTACCTGAGTTTTTTTGTCGATTTTTCGAGTAACGAACTTTATCGAAAAAATTCAAAAGTTATTCGGACTTTTAAAGTAAAGGCCCGAACCATACATTTTTGTGGGCCGATCCTGTCAGACTAACCCATTTTACAAGTTTTGCTTCCAGATAAAATCCGCTTAGATCACATTTCATTTCCACTAGGCGTGGGAATAGGCCAGACCATTTGTCAGGGGCCTACTACTCAGCCTACATCAGGCGCAGGCCAGACCAAGCCAATTTATTAAATAGAGTAGGACAAGGCTTTTTCAAAGGCCTATATAGCAAAACAGGCCAGGTTTCAGACCATCGAAAAAGTCTTTTGAGCCTATCAGGCCGGTCTATTTAACTAAATATAAATAAAATACTAATATTTTTATATTGCTATTATTATTATAAAGAATTTTTATTACTTTTTCCTTATAATTATATACTTATTAGCTTGTATAAACATTTAAGTATGTTAAAAAATTGAGCCTATAAGTCTATTCATATATATTCTTATGATATATTCAAGTACCTTACTATAAAACGGGCTTTAAACAGGCTTTCAGGTCATGTTAGGCTTTAAATAGGCCAGACTCATACCATAAATCTTGACATTATAAGAAAAGGCAAAAAGAAGAGAAACATAGAAGGCGCAAAAGCGGAAGGCCATTTTTCTTATTACTGAAAGAATGAATCAGTATCTTGAATACAAGTATGAAAGGGTTTATGAAAATCATAACTAAAATCAGAATTGTCACATGAAATGTGTGGAGTGGTGGAATCATTGCTTAGGGTACCTGAGTTAGGTGTTGAAAAGGGAAACACAGTTTCATAAAAGATAACATTTCTTGAAATTAAAAATTGATGTGAAATCAGATCATAAACTAAGTAGCCTTTGACTCCATCTCTGTATCCCAGAAAAACACCTTTGCTAGCTCTTGGAAGAAATTTTGTTCTGTGAGATTGTAATGTACTAACATAACTGAGACAACCAAAAGATTTGAGATCAAGAAGGTTTGGTGGCTGATTATATAACAATTCATAAGGATTCTTATTTTGGAGCAAGGGTGTGGAGAGTCTATTTATAATGTGAACAGCATGTTGCACAGCAAAGTTCCAAAAATTTTGAGGTAAATGAGCTTGATAAAATAAAGCTCGAGCCACATTGAGGATATGTTGATGTTTCCTTTCAACAACACCATTTTGCTGTGGTGTCTCAACACAAGACTTATGATGTAAAATACCCTTTGAAGAGAGAAAATCGGTTAAGTTGAATTCTGTACCATTATCAGTTCTAAGGCATTTTAAAGTAGTATGAAACTGTGTTTCAATGAAGGAAATAAAATTGATTAAGTGTTTTCTAGTCTCATCTTTAGTTTTCAACAATATAATCCAAGTAAACCTAGAATAGTCATCCACCAATGTTAAAAAATACTTATGTCCAAAGATGGAAGAAACATAATATGGGCCCCACACATTAGCATGTAACAATTCAAAGACTTTATTTGATTTGGTAGTGCTATTATACAAAAGGGTAATCTGTGTTGTTTAGCAAAGTGACAAATATCACAAGGAGTATGATCAAGAAATGGTATAAAAGGAAATTGAGATGAAATGAGTCTGAAATTTGTTGAAGAAGGATGGCCAAGTCTGTAATGCCAAATTGAGGAGCTTAAAGATGCAGATACAAAAGAGACCAAAGCATGTTTTGTGATGATAAAAAGCCCATTTTGCAGTTTAGATGAACCAATCATCCTCTCCGTTCCATTCTGTATAATGTGACAAGATGTATCAGTAATGGTCAAATAACAAGGTGTGGATTTTAACAATTGAGTAACAGAGATGAGATTGACATGAAATTGTGGAACAAATAGAACATTATGCAAGGTTAGAGAAGCTGTAATAATGACGGAACCAGAAATTGAAGTAATTACTTGACAACCCTTGGGTAATGTGATGAAAATGGGTTGTATTTTGTGATATGTATTGAAATTTTGAGATCAAAGGTAATGTGATCAATTGCTCCTGTGTCTAGGAGCCATTGGTTAGAAATTTTACCTTGAGATGGCTGAGAAGAATATGGTGTGTTGCTTATATTACAAGCTATAGAATTAACAGTGTGTGTAAGTGGTTTATTAGACTGTTGTAGAAGGTTTAGCAAGCCTTCATATTGCTCCTGAGTAAAAGTAGTGCTTAAGCTTGTGGATGTAACACCTAGATCAGTGGAGCTCTCTGAATCCAAAGGAAAAGAGATGTTGTTGTCTTGATGAGGATTATAGTGTTCACAACATTGGCAACTCTAGTGGACTTGCCTTGATATCCAGGAGGAAAACCATGCTTCAAGTAACAAGTGTCAACAGTATGATTATTTCTACCACAGTGTGTGCAGATTCTACCAGATAGGTTCCTTCCTCCAAAACCACGACCTCTGCCTCTTCCTTGAAAATTACCACGACCACATCCAGATGTAAAATTGGGATTGGTATTTACAGCAAGGGCCTTGGAATCAACTGTGAAATCTGGAAGAACAGAATTTTCCATCTGGCTTTCTTGATGAAGTCTATAAAATTCTTTTTGAAGTTGAGCTATTCTGAATACATCTCCCCGTGAAAAACGATTACACAGATCCTTCCATACGTCTGAAGCCCGATCCATCCACAAGATGGACTTTATAATGGATTCTGAAATTGAACACTGAAGCCATGAAAGGACCATTGTGTTGCATCTTACCCAAGCTGGACGCAAAGGATCAGAGATCGATGGTTGTACAATAGTTCCATCTACAAATTCTATCTTGTTTTTGGATTGTAAGGCCAATTTCATAGCACGAGCCCAGGAATGATAATTCTTCCCGTCTAGGAGTGGAGTCACAAGAATCAATGAGGGATTCTCATTTGGATGTATATAGTATGGGTTAAAGGGATTGGTAGCAAAATATGAAAAATCTCGGTTCTCCATGAAGGAAGGAGAAGAAAAAGAACAGAAAGAAGAACAGAAAGAAGGAGAAGGATCGAACCAGAGCTCTAAAGATTAGAGCTCTGATACCATCTTGACATTATAAGAGAAGACAAAAAGAAGAGAAACATAGAAGGCGTAAAAGCGGAAGGCCATTTTTCTTATTAATGAAAGAATGAATCAATATCTTGAATACAAGTATGAAAGTGTTTATATACAGCAGCAGAGAGCTAAACTAAAGAGAAACTACTAACAGAATGCAACAACACTATTAACAGAAAACAGACTCTTATGCTTTAATAATAAAATAAAGCCTATGTCAGGTAAACAGGCCGGACTCATGTCATGGATTTAAAGTGCAGGCCAAGTTCAGACTTTGGAAAGCCTAGCTCAGCTCGACCCATTCTCATCCCTAATTTCCACTATGATCAACCACTGTTCGGTGAGCAAGAAGTAAATACTTAAATTATATTAGTATAAAATATATAAGATAATCCAATACAAGATAACCCAATGGCAATAGCATTGTTAAGAAGTCAAATTCCCGGATAGATTCCCACTAGATATTGTTTTGTTTGTTACAACTATGCCAAGTCAACGCCCACGTTTTATTTTTCAGTTGTCAGAAAGTGGAGGTTGATGATATATTACGTTCACAGTTGATCATGTTAAAGGACTATTTCTCCATTTTGGCACGAATAGTTTTTTAACCCATGCCTGCAAATTGAAGCAGCTTCCAAGAACGAATCAACAGTATCCATCCTTCTGGTTGGGTCTTTTGTTGAAAATTTTTATGTTTACTATATCTCTCTGTTCAACCTTGATTGTATATGTTTTGTCAGCTGAAGCACATTCAACAAAGAATTTGAATAATTGAATTCAAGACTTAATGCTTAAAGAGAATAAGTAATTAATCATCCTCGTATAATAAAATTATACGAGTCAAAAACGAATCCATACGTTGGTTAATTGATGGAGAAGAGGGATGTGGGAAAGTCTCCAGAAAGACTTTCTAGTTCTAGATGTTTGTCTAGCGGACTGTGCTTGCTTCCTTTCCACCATTAATAAAAATTACAAAATCCTATAATTTATAAAATGGTCTATTGCATTTGAAATTTACTTCCAGAAGCCATTCTTTCCGCACGCCGAGCAAACTAACATAAAATTGGTACAAAACAACGATGGCCATGGTATGCTGTGAGCTTACTAATTAATGGGCTTCTCCTCTGGTCATTTAGAAAGTGTAAGACCCCATCACACTATGGAAGCATATGCTAATTCATTTCAGTTCAATCCAAATTCATGGTGGTGTATATGTCAATGAAGACATAGCAGCGAAAAACAATGGCACTTGCTCAACCTCATTTGCTGGTCACGATAAAAGATAGAAAGTAACATGAGTATCTTATTTTATTTCCAGTTTTTATTGTAGTAATATGATAAGATAAATTTATAATTATGTTAGACTATCATATCTTATTTTCTAATATGATAGATAAACATAATATAATAGACTTTTTTATTTTTCTTTTTGTCCTAATCTCTCAACTTTCTTCTCTACTAATCATCTTCTATCATACTCTTATCTCATCGTTTTCTTAACCAACTCTCTTATCCTTTTATATGATCTCATAAATCCTATTATGTGAGAGTGAGAGGGAGGGATAAATCATGACCATATAACCATGTATGGACAGTTGTGATTAAAAAATATTTAACAGTCATATGATCACTAAAAAAGTAACGTGACTTTATGTTTTAGTCTTGACTATATGTAAGATCTAATGGTTGAAATTCACCCTCTCACTCTTATATAAAAAAAAAACTTTCTAACTTGATATGTCTTATATATAGATACACAGACAAACACACTACCTCCGTTTTCTATTTATCTATCCTATTTTTAAAAAATGTTTCTATTTATGTGACATATTTAGAGGTTTAAGAAAATATTAATTATGTTTTTTTACTTTTACCCTTAATAAAAAAAATAACAAGTGGAAAAATTTAGAGTCGATAAAATGGACCAGCCCGGCCTGCAAAAGCCCACAAAAATATAGGGCTCAACATTTTATTTTAGAAATCCAAATAACTCTCGAGCTTTTTAACTTGATCAAATAAATTCCGCTACCCGTAAAACCCGCAAAAAAGGGGGCCACCTGCAAAAATCCTAAAAAATGTAAGGCCCGAGAGCCTTTATTATAGAAGCCCAAATTACTCTAAGGTTTTTTAGCATCACCCGCAAAACTCGCCACCCATATCGAACCGGACCCGGTAACCTGAATTGTCAACTCTATAGAAATTAATGAATAAAATAGAGAGAAAATAATATGTGTTCTTATATAATTAGACAGATAAATTGTGAATGTAGTGTGTGTGTCTATATATATATATATATATATATATATATATATATATATATATATAGGGTCTGTCTAAGGTACCCAAGTTAAAAACTTGGGTATGTGTACACAAGTGAATGACAGCCATAAGATATATTTTTATTTTATTTAAAGGTGGAGATTTAATTTAGCTAGACGGTTGCAGGTTGAAGCCAGATTAAATCTGAAATTTGTAGTTTTGGCCATGACAACAAACTATTTACTTGACAAAGCTAAATCGTGATATGGTGCCTTCAGTTCATGGTCAGTCATCTTCAACGGCACCGCACCTTGCTGAGTTTCTCTGCCGCTGTTTTGCACCCTTGTTTTGTCCGTTTGGACTTGTCGTTGTCAGAAACAACACCTCCCCATTGCTATATCATGCGAGCTTCGCTACTACAATATTCGAGTCGTGAATCATCGTTGCAAAAGGCTTCTTGTCATAAGTCGTTGGAACCCCACCGCTGCCATAGTGAACCACAACACCCTCCACCGTTGCGCAATCTAAATCGTCGGCAATCGTTGTGTATTCCAACCTCACTGCCATCTGCCCAGAATGCCGCCACACAAAACTGCCAGCAACGCTTTTAATCTCGCCAAGCATCACCAATCCTCTTTCTCTATTCTATTTTCTTGTTAGATCCCCTTGTTCATGGCGTATTTTGCTGGAAAAGAAGTTCCATGTTTCTTTGTTTGTCTTTTCCTTTTTGTTATTCGTTCATATTTCTATTTCACTTTTATTTGGGTGGGTTTCTAAAAGTTTCATTTCTATTTGATTGAACCAATTTTAAGTTTCAGACTTTCAGTCATGGAGGCAATAGTTAATGAGGGTGCATGTTCTAACTTGGGAGGAAGATAATGACGATGCTAGCAGGGCCGGCCACAGGGTGAGGCCGGTAAAGCAACCGCTTTAGGCCTCTCCTGTTACAAGGCCTCAAATTTTTTATATATATATTTAATATATTAAAATTAAGGGTAAAATATATTTATAGTTTTTATGAAATTGAATAAATTTGATTCTGATTCTCATAACTTAAAATTAGCGTGTTGAGTCTCTCTTTCTCTTAAATCATCCCAAATTAGTGTTTATAAGGTATGTTTTTAGTTTTCAATATTTTTTATCAGGTTTATTTTTAGTCCGAGAGGGGTGATAAGGTTTAATTTGAGGTGATTTTAAGAAAAGAGTAACTCAATATATTGGTTTTAAATTATGAGAACTAAACCTAAATATGTTTAAATTCATAAGGATTAAAAATATATTTTACCCAAAATTTAATAAAATCTTTATATCAAATATAAAAGTATTTAATAGATAATAATTGAAAATAATTTTTTCTTATAAAAAATAAAAAGTTCAATTTAATATAAGTTTCTTTTCTTAAAAATAAACTCATATGACATTTCTGATCTTTCATCTCTTAACTTTAGGCCTCCATCTTATAATTTGCTTTAGGCCTACATATATGTTGAGTCGGCCCTGGATGCTAGTTCTTTTCTTCTTCTTCTTCTTTTTAACTTTTTATAGTTATTTTTTATTTGTTAATTTAATTAATAAAAATATAAGAATTTAATTGATTTTTGTTGCTTCTCATTATGCTATGTTTGGTGGGAGTAGAGAAACGGAGAGAAAAGAAATGAGTAGAAGAGAAGTGGAAAGAAGAGAAATATATGTGAAATAGAGGAGAAATAAAGGTTGTTTGGTGTGAGTGAAATATGTGAGAAATAGAAGAGAAATGTGAAAGTAGGTTGTTTGGTATGATGGATGGAATAGAAGAGAAATAGATTTTTTTTTGTCAAAAATCAATTTTTTGCTAGAAATAGAAGAGAAATCGATTTTTTTTCCAAAAATCGATTTTTTTGTAGTCAATAATCGATTTCTTTGGGCCAGTAATTGATTATTTTGGGATGACAGCTATTTCTGTCCTTTTCTCTAGCAAAGAGGAGAGAAATGTTTTTGTATGGGGCCCACCAGTTTTTGTTATTTCTCTCCATTTCTACAGATTCACCAAACAGGGCTAGGAGGTGCATTTCTACCCACTTCAACCCACTCACCTCCATTTCCCCCATTTCTATAGGCACCAAACAGGGGCTAAAGGTTGGATACTAAATGATGAATTTTTTTTATTTTTTTAAATATATAAAAATGACAAAATAATATATCTTGTTAGAATTTGAGTTTAAAATAAATATTATATAAATTATAAAAAGATGAAAGAATAATAAAAAATATAAATGTAACGTGTTCCGGCAGTTTTGCATTATATTTCAATTTTACTAAAGTATCGGGTTCCCATTTTTGTTTAAAAAACTTTAAAGAGAGAGAAATCATTAGGGTCATTTAACAATTGTCCATACTTATAGGTCGTTTCTATAATTTCAAGATGTTTCAAACACAAAAAAAATGTAACCTCCTAAACCTATTATCTCAGGATACTTTACTTGTGTATAGGTGGACAAATTTAAAACTTGTGTAACTTAGACTTATCCATATATTTAATAACAAATAAATGCTTACACCTTTTTTTTTTTTTTGGTAGAAAGTTAAAAGATTTCATAGATCCTTACACCTGGAACTCTCTCCGTTTGTCTCCTGTCTTTGTTTCGTCTATTGACGGACCATATGTGTGTTGGACTAGCCTTTTTCATTAATGTAAAGTGTGATTTTTGGGCAACAATGTAAAGGAATTTGGCCCACCTAATTTAACACATATTGGTCCTGTTTACGAGAAAAAGTCCAAATTTTAAACAGCATATTTTTTGACAAATAAAAAAACAGCATATTTTAGTTTTTTTTCTGATTATGATGCAATGCATAAATAAAATAAAATTGTTGGAACTTAAAAAAAGCATCTCCGATAAATAAGTGTTGTTAAACTGTTAACAAGTTGTATTGCTGAAGAGAGATTTTTCTTAAGTAATGGTTGCATATCTTAGGAAAAATGTTACTCATTTGTGTCAAAAGGTGGAGTAATTTCTGAAATTTATTTGATAAACTTTTTAGAATTATACTATTAAAAAGAAGAATTACTTAAATTATAAAAAAAATGAAAAGAGATAATATCTGATAATGAACTCCATTTAACAAGTGAAAATATATAGCACCATTGAACTGGGGCCGGCCCAATATATATATATATATGTCTAAAACAAATTATAAGATGGAGACATAATTTTAAGAAATAAAAGATCAGAAATAACATAATTTTTTTTAAAAAAAATGAGTCTATTTGTAAGAAAAGAAACTAATATTAAATTAATCTTTAGCACCCCTCTCGCTAGGAACTAAAAGTATATATGAAAAAAAATATCATAGACTAAAAGCTCACATAATAAAAAAATTAATTTGGGGTGATTTAAAAAAAAAAAAAGACTCAACGTATCATTTTATAGCTATGAGAATTAAAATTAAATTTATTTAATTACCGAAACAACAAATATATTTTATTTTTAATTTTAATATTTTAAATATATATATATATAAAAAAATTTGAAGCATTGTAAGAAAGGGAGGTATAAAGCAGTAACATACTCATTGAACTTGCGTTTTTTAAAGTTAAATCGTAAAGTCAAAACAATCCTGATCTTAATCCTTAAAAATCAAAATTAATAAAGAATGGTACATCACGCAAATGATCATCCATCACGCTGACAAGCATCCACTTGCATAGTTGAATACTTGAATGTACATCGTTTTTTTTTTTTTTTCCTTGGTCACGAATAACCATAACTAAATTGATGTGATCCATAGTTGAAGTTAAACATCATATTCATGTGACATGTCCAGACTTCTTGTATGATAATTATTTATAAAATACAATTTTAAACCTATTTTCACCACATCTTCCTAATCTCGTCCAAGTACATGCTGTAATATTAGTAAAAATTAAAAACAATTCAATTTCTAAAATAATCATAAAGATGAACATTTCCATTCTTTCGAAATTTATGAAATGTTTTGGTATTTATAAGACATATAAAATATTTCTGGAAAATAATAAAGATAATTGTAATTTTAATTTAAGGTTTAATTATTGTATACAATTATGAACCCTAAGGAATTAAAAAACATGAATAGTTCAAAATCTATAAGATATATATTTTTACTTGAAAGTACTTATTTCTCATTATTTTAGAATATTCTTAAATTTATGATCTTAATTATTTATATTAAACTTTTGAAATTTCAATAAATTATATTCTCAAATTAATTAATTTTATTTTTTATATTAATATTTTCTCTCTGTCTTAATTCTTAGTTGCTTATACTTTTAAGATTTTTAAAAATTAATCATACATAATTCCTTATAATTTTAAATATTTTTCTCTTTTAAATATTTTAATATTCCATTTGAATTAATAATTCATATTTTATAATTTTAGTATTTTTAA
Organism: Sesbania bispinosa; assembly: GCA_026901365.1. Classification (NCBI taxonomy): domain Eukaryota; kingdom Viridiplantae; phylum Streptophyta; class Magnoliopsida; order Fabales; family Fabaceae; genus Sesbania; species Sesbania bispinosa. Next base: position 1,243,858 of record QLOH01000016.1, read on the forward strand.
TTTATATATTTTGAAATTTATTTATATTTAAAAATACTTATAAAATACTAGATAGTTTTTATACTAATAATTTTAAACTAAAATTAGTTTTGTTACAAAAAAAAACTAAAATCAGTTTTATAAAAAAAAATTGTCATAGAATAACTTACGGAAAAACAGTACGCAATGTACACATGTTACAATAATCCAAGACCCAGTATTTTCTGCAACTGAGTCATTATTACGTGGATCACATGTGTTTATATCAATCTAGAAGAATCAGAAACTATCAAAAGGATCTGAAAGGAATTACTTTTATTGCTTTCATTCCTTTCGTAATCCTTATAAATAGGTAAAGATAGGTCTCCAGAGTTTTGGACTCAACTGAGAGTGAGTGAGCAAGTGTGGTAAAACCTGATCAATCAGCATGTTCAAGTTTTTGGTTAGCAGAGCAACAAAGGTTTCAATTCCAAGGAATCACAATGCCTTTACTTATTCCAATTTGTTTCGGTAATTGTCTTCTCTCTCCAATTTCTTATTCCTGATTGACAAAGAATTTGAAATTATTTGTTTGTCATTTCTTGTTTTGCTCTGTACGCCTATTCTGTGATTTAGATGAAACAGTCGCCGGTTACATGTGAAATCGCTGGACCTATGGTTGTTGAACTTTGATTCATTCAACTACAAAAATTACTTTAGTATGCCTATGATTATCCACTTTGGTGGTTGAAATTCTTATGTCAGTGCTTGAGTTTTCAAACTGTAATTTATAAAACATTTTAAAATGTTAATACTTAAAAAAAACACCTGATCCATTTTTTTTTTTCAATACAAAAACTTGATCTAAAAGTGGCTGAGGAATACATGATCTAGCTAGTGAGTACCTGATCTGGTTACTGTTCAACACTTAGCAAGGTAGGACACCAAAGCAAAATATATATTCACCGAATTATTAGTAATAGTATTATGGTAAATCTTTTCCTGGCAGCAATTCACTGGTTTTTTGGGTTCCAATTTACTCGCCATTCTGGCCTTGCTACATCTACGTAAACTGACTGGGTTAGTTCATTTTTCAGAACTCAAGTCAAGAGCTGCTGCGGTATTGTGTGAATTCATAATTGTTTAGATAAATAACTCACAGAGATGCAAAATTAGTCATTTGTGATTGTCTCAAATTTACTTTTTATTTTTATTTTTTTCAAAGTTGAAGTATTAGCTCTAACTGTTGTTTTTTTGTCAGGTTTATTTCATATCTTTCTAAAATAGTCTTACTTTATTTCATTACTGTAATTTTTGAAACAGATCTTATTATGCTTTTTGAGAGTTAAGCCTAAATTCATTTCTACAATATCTAGCAGGTGTGTTCATTCATTACAATTTGCCACGGTAGAAGCAGAACAGATATCAGGTTCTAGGCCTGCTGAAGTTTTGAACTTGGGTAGACTCCATAACCTTTGACGTTTTTATTTTTCCCATATAAGCCTTACTATTCTTATGAATTTCATAATACTCCTGATAATTTTGATGAATAAAGATTGAAAAGGATTGCCATAATAAAAATTAGGAAGTTCTTTTTCCATTTCTATTTTACTATGATTCTGTCTGTATGGTTTCAAACCACTGTTCAAGTATTTATAAAACCCAACAGCGGTTTGTTAAATGTTAAGTTTATAAAAGACACTGGAAATGTGATGGAAAAGGAGGGATTCTAAAACACATTTCCCACAATATTGTTTCTTCTTCTGGGATGGGACAGACAGAGTGTTATCGTAAATTTTTGCACCACATTATTCAATAGATTCAACTTTGATCCAGCTTTTATGTGCTATGCTTCAATGACCATCAATCTGAATGTATTGTCTTCACTTTCAGTGCAAGGTAAATGGATAGGATCTTCAAACTGGAATACAGTGGTGGATCCTTTAAATGGAGACTCATTTATTAAAGTTGCTGAAGTTGATGAAACAGAAATTCAGGTGCATCTCTATAATGAAATATTTATCTTGTTAAATTAATATTTTATTTTGAAATATGTTGCATTTGTATGCAGCGAATTCTGCTGTTTAGTGAGAATTCAACTTGGTATATTCAAGGATATTTTCTTTTATTACTTCCACACTCTTCAAACTATGAAATACTAAGTGAGTGAGGCATTGCCTTATCAGTCACTACTCATCACACCTATTGTTTCAATAGGAGGTTCAAGTTTGAAGCTTCAACCTATGTATGAGATAGGGTTCTCATTATTCTAGGAAAAAAGAAAAGAAACAAAAATTCCAATTTAGAGGCTATAGATGAGTTGGTTTGAGACATAGATCTTGACTAAAATTCTTCTCCTGTTTGACTTACCAGCCCTTTGTGGAAAGCTTGTCCAGCTGTCCCAAACATGGTTTACACAATCCTTTTAAGGCACCAGAGAGGTATGTGCAGATTATCATTCTTATATCTTCTTCATTTCCCTTGTCTTAATTATCGTCATCTAGGTCAAAAACACAAAAAGTTGTCAGGAACCTCATCCATCAATATAATCTCTATGCCTTATGTTGTCTATTATATGAGACTGTTGTCCAAATGGGCTCTTTTGCTGAGCATGTACACATAGGTATACAGACTATTTCTGGAGGTTTTGGTTTTTTTGTCAACAATACAAATTTATTTTTGGATAGAAAACTATATACCGATTTAGTTACTTTTCTTTTGAAATGAAAACATGAGATGATCTTCAGATGGTTGGTTTGCAAGGTGTGAATGGAAGTGCTAATCCTTTTCATGTGGGTTTCCATATTTTTTTACTAAACAAGGGATGGACTACAGAATGAACTTCCACCTTTCAGACTTCTGCTAAGAGGGGTAATTAGGGTGTTTGGGTTGAGAAAACATTATCTACTTTCATTTCCTATTTTTACTTTTAATTACAAAAATTCGACCTTATTTATACTTAGTTTCCTAGATTTGTACAAAATTAGTGGAAACAACTTGTTTTGTTTTCACTATTTCTTGTATAAATCTTTTAAAGCAGGAAATAAAGTGAAAATGAGGTAATATTTTTTTTAATAAAAGGTGAAAAGAGGAAATGAAAATAGAAAACGTTTTCTCAAACTAAACAAACCCTAAAATACAAGGGTACCTTGGCATTCTGAAGCTGCCTAAGATAATAATGAAAATAAATAAACTTTTTTACTCTTATGCACCTGTCATTTTCACTTCAGGAATGCAACTGACTCATGCATTTTAGTTACATGTGATATGAATTCTCACGTTCTTATTTTGTCCATCTTTATGAAGTTTAAAGTGGTTTTTTTTGTTCTAAATCTTCTGCAGATATCTTATGTTGGGAGATGTATCTACTAAGGCAGCTCACATGCTATCACTTCCTAAGGTATTTCTAACAAAAGAATTTTTTTCATATGTTACTTTATTGAGTTTGATAAGATACTTTTATTATGACCTCGTTTGATCCCTGTAGCCAATCGTAAAGTTATGTATTATTCAAGATCTACTTTTTCTTTAATTAGAAATTTTACAGAATTTATTCTGCGTGATCCTCAGGTTTCAGATTTCTTTACAAGGCTAATACAAAGGGTTTCGCCAAAGAGTTACCAGCAAGCTGAAGGAGAAGTTTATGTGACACGGAAGTTTCTAGAGAATTTTTGCGGAGATCAGGTACATCAAAATAAAAGATGTGTTGGTGCTAATGAGTGAAATCCCAAGTACTAATATGACATTCCCTAATATGGAATGATAGAAGAACCTAAATTGATATTCACTTACATGAAAATAAGACATATTGGTGCTAAATAAGTGAAATCTCGAGTATGAATATCTCTTTCTCTGATACAGAATGATGGAAGAACCTAAATTGATATTCATATAATTGGCAGTTACCCATTGACTGGTAGATATTGATCACTTTCTTTCTGAATTCTATCATTGAAGCCTGGATTCTTTAGTGGAAGAATTTAACCCTGATACACACATACTGAACTGACAATATCTTGTACGATTTCTGAGTTTGAAGCCTGAATTCTTGAGTTCAACTCTCAACGAGAGCACCAAAATGATAGGAGCAAGATAAATTTCTCTGAGTTTGAGGACAGAGATATAACCTCCAGAATAAGAATAGAGATAAGAAGAGTTTTCTGAATAATTTTCCATATCTTCATTCCTTCTTTCCATCCTACATATAGGATCATTACACCACACTACTAACTCAGCACTAACAGAAACAGAAAAGCAGTCTCTCTAACAAACCTCACACCTGTCCCAATTTCCCCAACAGAAAATATTCCCCAATACTAATGAACATAATCCTCTAATTTCTTTGGTTTTACAATTGTTCTCTTGGGCTTTTCGGTTATGGGCTCTTCTGCTGATCCCTCTGTTATGGACTCATCCATTAGCTCAATTACAGAGGGTACAGTTGGGCTGCTGCTATCAATTTCCCTAGGAATTTATAGAGTTCATATCATTCCTTTAGTTTCTTCTCAGTCCTTACTTCATTTCAACAAATCCTCGGCAGGTTCGATTCCTGGCAAGGTCTTTTGCAGTACCTGGAAATCATCTTGGACAGCAAAGTCATGGTTTTCGTTGGCCATATGGTCCGGTAAGAATTTTGTTTTATTTTATTTTAAATTGGTATACCCTGCTCTGAGGGTGATAAAAGAGTCTCTGTCATTCTCTCACCATAGATAACTTTGTGCCAAAATTATCAATTACCTTGTGGTCAAGCAAGTTAATTTATGGAAGCAATTGGTTTAAGCTTACTTTGAGAGATGGAATAAATGAACAGTAAAAGTATGTTTTCTAAAATAAAATCCAGTAACATATAATAATTCTGTGGCTCTGATTTAGTATCAAGAAGGTGGAATGTGGCATAACTGTTTGATATACCAATGCAGTTGCATCTGTATATCAAACCAATATGCATTGATGACCTTGTTTGGAGTGGCTAACATCCTTTGTGGTTATTAAGTAAAATAAAGATTGTTTTGTCCCAAAAAAGAAAAGAAAAGGGAATACTGCCTGAGGTTTCAATTAGTTACATATGATGGAACGGCAAAACCCTGGACTTTACTTTGAGATTCTTGCTTACAAGAGCTCAGTCTTTATAAGGTTAATGCTGTCTTTGATCCAGTAAAAGTTTTTATTTTTTTTATGAGAAAGTTTATTTCCTACTGATGTAATTTCTTCTACTCAGAAAAATGGGGGAAAAGAATTAATAAGATGTTTTCTGATTTGGAATTGAATTTTATTTAGATTAGTGGTGCCATGTAGAGATTTCATGCAGATTTTCCATTAGTGTCTCTGTGTCTGGTTTATTAAGTGAATCTATACACTTTTTTGCACACCATAAACATTCACCTCCATATCCTTGTGTAATCTTAAAGCTGAAAATGTGTTCTGCAGGTGGCAATTATTACTCCTTTTAATTTTCCCTTAGAGATTCCAGTCCTTCAGTTGATGGGTGCACTTTATATGGGCAACAAGCCCGTCCTTAAAGTTGATAGCAAGGTAACGTTTGCTCTGATTTTGGCATACTCTTATGAGATTATATCTAATACAAATTTGATACAAGATTCTAGATTGCGTGAAATATTGATGCCAATTAGTTATGGTGAAAATAATTGTAATGCAATGGTTTCTTCTTCCCGATTTGGTTGGTATTTTCTTTCAGTGCTAAAATCCATTGTGTCTATTGCTCTTTGGCATTCTTATTTTGATTTTCTTCCATTGGATTTTGGAAATATTAGTTTTATTTTCTTTTAAAACTCAAATCTTTCTATAGTGTAAGTCTGAATTATTGACTCAAATTGTTATAGGTGAGCATTGTTATGGAGCAAATGTTGCGGCTTCTTCATACATGTGGTTTACCTGCAGAAGATGTAGACTTTATAAATTCTGATGGGAAGACAATGAACAAGCTGTTGTTGGAGGTTGGTTGTTTGGTACCTTTTTTGTTTTTGCATTCAGATAATTCTACACATCATAATATTATTCCTGAAAGATTACCAATTTATTTTATGACTTCATTTCATGATGATCTCAATTTTCAACTCATATTGACATTGTTCTTGTGTTATAATTTTATTGGATCTTATTGTCTTTTGAGCTCCTTTATTTTGTGATAATCATATATCTATATTTGTAAGTGGGTACATGCTCCTTTTATAATATGATAATGATGTTGGATCATGAAAAAGTAATTATATTTACAGGGAAATCCACGAATGACCCTTTTTACTGGTAGTTCAAGAGTGGCAGAGAAGTTGGCTGGTGATTTGAGGGGCCGCATTAAGTTGGAAGATGCTGGATTTGACTGGAAAATACTTGGCCCTGATGTTAATCAGGTTTCTTACATTTTTTTGTGGATTTCAGAATGGCATTGACCCATTTTTTAGCTTATCTGTTGTTTCGTCATTTCACCAAATAAGAAAAAATCTATTGTTTCTTCATTGCAGGAAAATTACATTGCTTGGGTCTGTGACCAGGATGCATACGCATGCAGTGGTCAGAAGTGCTCAGCACAATCATTGTTATTTATGCATGAGGTCAGTCACATTGGTTATTTTGAGAACGTTGTTTATGGTTAAGTGTCCTCAAGAACAAGGGTGAAGTTGTAACTTTGATGTACTGTATGTATTGTGTCTTTACTAACTCCAGGGTTTTAATTTCCCTTCTTCAGAACTGGTCGAATACTTCCTTCATATCTAAGTTGAAAGATCTTGCTGAGAGAAGAAAGCTAGCGGACTTGACAATTGGTCCAGTCCTCACTGTAAGTATTAATGTTTGGTTTCCTGTTAGTATATTGATCTAGGACTAGGATTTAACATTTGAAACTGTTTTCATGGCCCTCTTGAAGTTTATGGACTAATACTCTTTAAGGTGATGAAAGTCAAAACCTACTTTGTAATCTTTTTTCCAACTTTAACTACGTGAATGTGTTCTAGTGTAATTGCGATAAGTAATATGCAATAGTTTAAACTATGGACAAGGTATCCATATTCTTGTGTAGTGATTCAAGAAAGCAGTGTCACAAGATTCAAAGTTTGTGGCTTAGCTGATATAGGTTGTGCATTATTTGTTTGACATGGTTGGTGAACTGGGAACCTTTACATATAAAAAATGGAGTAGCTTTCTGATAAACCATTTCTTCCTGCAACAGTACTTAGTTTGCCGTACACCTTTGGCAGAATAATTATCAGCTGTGTGTCATGTAATGACAAGTTTAATTCATTTGAAATTCTTAATTTTCTTTTCTCATATGGTGCAGTTTACAACTGATTCGTTGCTAGAACACACGAATAAGTTACTTGAAATACCTGGGTCAAAGCTGCTCTTTGGAGGTCAGCCTCTGGAAGATCATTCAATTCCACCAATTTATGGTGCTATTAAACCAACTGCTGTTTACGTTCCTCTTGAGGAAATTATGAAGGAAAAGAATTATGAGCTTGTGACAAAAGAAATATTCGGACCTTTTCAGGTGTGTTTTAGTGACTTGGAATATGAAAGTAAAGTTTTCAGATTTTTTTAATATAATATCAGTAATCAGTCTGCTCTTGTGATTTAAATAATTTTTATTTATATTTTCAGGTTATTACTGACTACAAAAGCAGTCAACTATCAACTGTGTTGGATGCTGTGGAAAAAATGCATGCACATTTAACTGCTGCTGTAGTTTCAAATGATCCTTTATTCTTACAGGTAAGATTTTAATAACTTTAAATTCACTGGCTTTGGGTCCATATAGTATGTTAGAGTTCAGTGTTAATTAAGTTGAGTTCAACTCCAAGATTAAGATACTGACATTTTTCTTGTATCCAATATCTACAATTTTAATATAACTGTTCTTTACCATATAATGGAGTTCAAATCTGTTGTAATTATTTGCTATTAAATATAAATTTGCAGGAAGTCATTGGAAAATCAGTAAATGGAACTACTTATGCTGGTTTAAGAGCAAGGACAACTGGAGCTCCACAGAATCACTGGTAAGTGGATATTATTTTTAGTCCAAACCGATTTATTTGGACGTAACAAATAATTGATGCTTCAATTTATCAAAAACAATGTTATTGCAGGTTTGGACCTGCTGGTGACCCTAGGGGTGCAGGAATTGGAACACCAGAAGCTATAAAACTCGTATGGTCATGTCATAGAGAAATTATCTATGATTTTGGGCCCGTGCTACAACATTGGGAAATTCCTCCATCAACCTGAAAAGTCTTATTTATGAACAGAGTTATATAGCAATCAGATCAGAAGGGAAATCTCGCTTCATCAACCTGAGTTAAATAGCAATCAGATTAGAAATGTAGACGGCAAACTTTTTTTAGATTTTAGAATAAATTTATAAAAATTGAGTTTTGATTAGTTTTTTCTTAACAATATCTATCTTTTGTTCCTGCTTGTCCCATATCATGATAAAAGAAAGAAATAAATTTTATTGAGGTAAAAGAAATTAAGATAAATAAGATATAAGTAAATTTAAAAACTAGATTGGTACTATCATTTGACACTAGATTGGTACTATCATTTGACCTTTTCGGCAGCTTCTGTGATATCCACATGAATTTATGTGTGCACAAGTTAAACTAACTGATATAATAATAATTTATTGAACTGTGGAGATTTTTTGTACATTTTTTACCTTGGTTTCGTATACAAGGGTTATTTTACCATAATATCCCATTCATGTATAATACTGTGAAAATTGAGAACCCCAACATGTAAAGGGTTTAGCTTTGAAATTCCCAGAAAATGAGGATGCAACATTTCTATTTGAAGCCAAGAAAAGAATTTGTTTATACAAGTTCAAAATGCACCAAAATTGGCTTTTGTTTGTGTTGTTCTGGGAACAACCAATGTGCAGAGGTATGTTGGTATACCATAGGAGAGAAGGGGGGATATTTGTGTTGCTGTTATTTAAGACTTAATTTATCATCTATGCGGCTTAGAATTCATATGCGGCTTAGTTATCATCCGTGGTCTTGGGCAAATTTGCTATGTGTACATTCGTCTGATGCCTGGGGCCTATTCCATGCGAAAGTGGATTCGTGTTATGCTAGCGTTTTTTGGCTAGTGGTATGCTAGTGTGTTGGATTTTGGTGTTTTAGTGGTTTGCAAGTGTATTGGGTCCATTTAGAGATTTTTTGTTTTTGTTTTATGCGGTGTTGTGGTTATCCTTTTGCTTCTGGTTTGTAAATCTGGCTTTGTTTTTTTTTTTTTCTTTTTATGTATCGGTTCTGCAAATGTATTGGTTCGTTTTCTGGCTTTGCTTATGTTTTTTTTTTTGTTTTATGTAGATGCGGTTATCCTATTGCAGTGAATTTGACGATGAAGCTCTGAGTAGTTAGATTGCTGAAAAAGACAAGGAATAAGGATAATGGATAGGAACTTTTTCATGGGCACCATTGTAAAGGGCGCCATTAAAATTATTCATATTGCTTTGTGGCTAGGGGTGGAAATGGGTCAGATTGTAACATCCTGAAAATTAGGGCCTATAAAATGTAATGAAAGTCTTAAGTTGTGAATCCAGCCAAGAGAGAAAGGTTAAAGGTAGGAGGAGAAATTGGGGATTAAAGTGTGAATTTAGACAAGAACTAGATAAATAAACTATGAGTTGCAAGTTTAAAAAGATTTTGGAGGGAAAAACCAAGTATTAAGCTAAACATGACCCTAGAGTTAATTTAGGAGGAGTCACACTCGGTGGTGGAAGGGATAGCATGGTGAAGGGGTGAGCAAGGAAGTAGAGACATTGGAATTAGGAAATTAGATCAATACGGAAGGAACTAAGCTTAATAGAATTGGTGGGAAGGAAGAGGAGGGGCGTAGATTCAAGAACCCGAGGTAGAGAGGTGATTCTATAGGAAAGAACAAGGAATTAAAAGGGCATATTCTAATGGACACTTAGAACCCTTTAACCTTAGCCTTATTGAAGTGAATTGATGATTTACAACATGGTTTACGTGAAGGGTGCCCTGTTGGGCTTCAACCAAGGTTGTTGCTTAATTTTGGGTTTTAAGCCTAATGACCTTGGTGCACTAATTTGATAATATCTAGAGTTGTAGGTTTCTAATTGAGGTGATTTCACTTGCATTAGAAGTCTAAGATCTGGGGCTTCAGTTTGATATGTAATACGATAATATTCCTATCTCATTTGACACCCCAAACATCCTGATAATCTCGCTCAACCTCCCTTGAGCGAGCCTGAGCGAGAATATCAGCAGAAACATAGAAAATTATTCTGGTTTTCTAGCTCAGAGCTCGCCCGAGCGAGGCCTGAGCGTAGAAAACAGAGTTTTGGGTGAAATTCAGCTTAGCGTGCGCTCGAGCGAGAGCCAAGCGAGCCTAGCGGCCAGAACACCATAGAAACACATTTTTAGGTTTCTTCCTCATTTATTTTCCTTCCCCTTCATTTTAGAGAGAGAGAAAAAAATTCTAGAGAGAAGATCCTTCATTAAAGTGTGATTAAAAAGAAAAAAAGGACAGGAGCAAGACTGACTCTCATGGATGATACTCGTAGACAAGAATGAAAGTGATATACAGGAATAAACAATGAAAGAAATTGTTTTAATATATTAATAATAATAATAATAATAAAAAAAAAATAAATTGTGATTAAAAAAAGAAATTCTAGAAACAACACTATCTCTCCTGGAGAATACTCGTAGACTGTGGTTCATTAAAAAATTTACTTTACTAAAATGAGAATAAAAAATTTTAAAAAACTCACTGAGAAAATGTAACACATGTATTGTGGAAACAATTTTAAGATAAATAATACATAGATAAAGAGAATAAAAAAGAGAGATAATAAATGAAAATATTAATGACGGGGAAAACCCGTTTTGACCGGGTTTAAGTAAAACTTGACCCGAACCCAGCGGGGCGGGTTTGGGGGTGCAAGAACCCGTCCCGCCCTCGAACCCGAACCCATCCCGATATAATAATTTAATAATTTTAATTATTGACAAATTTTTAAATATGCTGATAAGAAGAAACTGGATGAAACTAGCTAATCCTCTACCAAAGTTTCAAGGAATCGATATTCTTAAATTTCTTATTTTTTTAGGATTATCAATGTCTATATTTACAAATTATTTAAATTAGAATATATTAGATATATATGACTTATTTTAGAACATGTATTTAAGTTATAAAAAATAAAAAAATGAAAAATAGATAATGTAAAATCCCCATGGGTTTCCCCGAACCTGATGGGGATCCGTGGGGATGGGGTTGAATTTCATAATCATACTCACAATCTTTAAACCCGAACCCGCCCCGACTTTTACGGGGGTAGGGACAGGGAGAACAAAACCCGCCCACGACCCGCCTCGTTGCCATGCCTAATGATGAGGGAAACTGTTTTAATATACAATAATAAAAAGAAGATTAAAGTGTAAAAAAAGGAAATAGTAGGAGCAAAACTGTCTCCCGTGGAAGATACATGTGGTTCATTAAAAAATAACTTTTGTAATGTAACAAATTAATAAGAATAAATAATGAGAGAAAACATTAAAATATAAAAATAATAATAAAAAAAAGAGTAAACTAGCAAATTGATCCCTGACTTTTTTAGGGTCATGCAATTTAGTCCTTAAGAAATAAAAAACCACAATATAGTCCTTGACTTCTTGTTTTTTCTTTCACTATAGTCCAACTGTGTGTTTCCTGTTAATCTTTTTATGAAGTGTCACGTTTCGTGACACTGTATCACACTATTTGCTATCCGGTCACAAAAATAACGAAATTGGAGTTGAGACCTTCCAATGAAAAAGGAGGAGAAGAGAGAAAAAGAGAAAATAGGGAAGCACATAACAGTTGGAGTTAAAGCCTTTCAAGCTATAAATTTGACAAAATTACATCATTTTTTGTGTCATAGTGGACACTATAGTGACAAACAGTGAGAGAGTGCCACTAAACGTGACACGTCGTAAAAAAATTAACGGGAAACACACAATTAGACTATAATGAAAGAAAAAACCAAAAGTCATGGACTATATTAGGGTTTTCTATTTCTTAGGGACTAAACTGCATGACCCTGAAAAAATCATGGACCAATTTGCTAGTTTACTCTAAAAAAATGAAAGTGTGATAAAAAACAATAAAAGAAAAAAAATAATAAATGGTAAGAACGGGACTGCCTCCCGTGGAGAATACCGGTGGTTCATAGAAAAATTACTTTACTGAGAGAATAAATAAACCAAAAAAACACATGTGAGAAAATATTACATGTGTTTTATGTAATAAAACAGATAAACAACAATGCATAATGAGAGAAACCGTTTTAATCTAATAATAAAAGAAAATTAAAGTGTTATTAAAAAAGAAACGACGGGAGGAGAACCACCTCCCGTGGACAGAACTGTGGTTCATAAAAAATGTCACTTTATTAAAAGGAAAATAAAAAATTAAAAAAAATCAAGTGAGAAAACGTGACACGTATATTACAGGAACATTTTTAAGATAGAAAGTAAATAGATAGAATAGATAAAAGAGATAATAAGTGGAAAATTAATGAATAAAAAGAGAGATAAATGATATATTAAAAAAACACATTTATTATATTTTTCAATTTGTGTTTCTATATATTGAAAGTGATAAATAGGAATAGACAATAAAAAAATGGTTTTAATATAATAAGAATAAAATAAATAAAGTGTGATTAAAAAAAGAAACAACAGAAGCAGCACTATCTCCCATGGAGGAAAACATGATACTTGTACGGGGGAACAATTTTAATATAGAGTAAATAAGATGGATAAATAAAATAGATAAAAGAGATAATAAGTCAAAATATTAATGAATAAAATAGAGAAATAAATGATATAGTAAAAAAAAACTTTAAATTTAATATTAATCAACACGTTTATTTTATTTCTTAATTTATGTTTTTATGTTATGAAATTGATAAACAGAAAGGAATAATTAAAGAAACTATTTTAATATAATAATAATAAAAATAAAGTATGATAAAAGAAAGGAAAAAAATAGTATTAGAATGATTGTCCCCATGAAGGATACTCGTGGTTTTTCTTTAAAAAATTACTTTTGTAATGAAACATTTTTTTGTATTTTTTAAGGATTTATTTAATATACACGGAGTGTAAAGAAATTTTACACATACATTCAATGTTATGTCTTTATATTATTTAATGAACGTGAAAGCATAAGAAAAAAAGTGTGAAAAGCGGTAAAAAAACAAAATATAAAAACTTTGAAAAAAAAAGAGAGAGAAGGGGAGAATAAAAATTTGAGCCGGAATTTTTTTTCTCTAGGAAACTGATACGTGTCCAGGAGCGGAAAGATTTTATATTAATAGATTATTAATAGATTAATAAATTAGTACAAGAATAGAACAAGAAAACAAATGCAATCCACGGACTATGCAGTCAGTTGGACAAAATAAATATAAACAAATGATTCTATATTGCATATGGTATAAAACACTTGCCTCTATAGTTTCTATATATTAAATTAATTTTTCTTTTCTTAAACTAAGCCCAAACATGATTGTCCCTAATAGGGATATCCGTGATTTAAAAAAACTAATTTTTCTTTGAATATCTATCCTAATTTTTTTTCATTTCATAAAAGTGCAATTTACATGATATATTTAGTAGTTTTAAATAATATAAATAACTATATCATCCTTCCAGACCACTTTTTTTTTTTTTTGTATTTCATTTATTCAAAAGTAGTGTTGGAGTCAAATTATATTTTCTATTTTTCGTTAAACAAATTCTGCAACTCGTTTATCTGTGAAAATTATTTGTCAAAAGAAAAATTATTTATTTATTTAAATTAAGATTTCACTCGAAAAATAGTTTAAGATATAAAATGTGATATTTTAAATTTTTAATTAAATTGATTCAATTATTTAAATTAACATTTGCATCAAATAATACAATAAAAATTAATCGAAGCAAAATAGAATGGTTTTGCCATTAAACAATTTTATTGAAACAAACACAAATTTGAACAAATGTAGAAACAACATCGTGACATGAGCCAAAATACCTAAAATGATAACATAATCTAACATTTAATGTTTATATAACAGAAAGTATAATTTGCTATTGACCCTACAAGACCATATTTGGAGTTCATGGTTTTTCTCGAATTTATTTTCATGCACAACTTTGTTCCAATTCCTTATTAGATTGTAGATTCTCACATTTTTCATCTTCCACCTCTTCAGGATTAAAGAAAATTCTCTAAGATATGGGTCTAAGACAATCACTTCAATGCCTCCATTTTCATCCAACATTGCTTTCTCAGCTTCGGTGAGGAAATCAAACTTAAGTTGATTTTGTGGCATGGACAAACGATTGTTATTTGTGCTCATGTCGCTGTAGTGAAGTTTCTTGTGCATGAGAAAATTTACATCAGAACCGTTCAACTCTTCAATCCAACTTCTGAATGTTGTAGGCAAATCTGGTTGAGGTGCGGGTAGCAATGGTTGTGCTGGCGGTGGTGGTGATAATGGTGGGGGTGGTGATGGTGGTAGTATTAGTAATGGTGGTGGTGGTGGTAATGGTGATAATGATAGTGGCGGTGGTGATGACAACGGTGGGGGTAGTGGTGGTGGTGGTAGTATTAGTAATGGTGGTGGTAATGGTGATGATGGTAGTTGTGGTGGTGATGATGGTGGTACTTTCTTTGACTTAATAATAATCTTTCTTGATTTTTTTTAATCGGTGTGGCTCTTTCCTCCTCCTCAAGCAAGTCTTCAATTTGAATGTGCCTTTTTTTCATCAAACTTTTATTATTATTTTTCTGTTCATCATTTTCTTCTTGTAGATGCAATTTGGATATATTCTTGACTTGAGCCATTTCCTCTTCGCTGTAAAATTGTGGTGCATGTTGCAATATCATCACATCCAATAAACAAGGTCTAAAAGGTTTGCAAGATACCATTTGGCGAGTCTCCCAATTTGAAATATTTGACAATAATTCCCATAGAGCTTTGTTGTCCCTCATGATGAAGAAGCGAAGATATGGAAGATGATAAAACCTAATGAAAGAATAAGAGAATTATGTGATTAAAAGAAAATTTTTATCATAATATATATACACATATAAAGTTGAAATAAAGTGGGTTGCTTGCAAACCAAGTTTAATTTAATGAAAAAATATCTATTAGATTCATTTTAAAATTAAAACAAAACAAATTTTAAAATATAAGATGAGATGAGGCTATAGATAGATATTTTTCAATGTAATTTAATTTAAATTTGTAGTTATAGATATTTAAGTTAAACAGTAATGACATCGTGTAAAATATTTTAGATTTTAGAAGTGGGTTAATTGAATAGCTTTAAAGATAGGAGACAATTTCTTAAAAAAGGTAGGGTCTTGTGAATTATTTTGGTGCAATGGAAAAATCAAAGTCGTATAATTCTAAAGAATGGTTGGTTGATTGATTTTAATTTTTTTATTGGAAAATTTTTTATTTAATAACATTTTTATTGTGATTTTTATTTTTGAAAAATGGATTCATTTTTAAAATACAATGAACCATTCTGATCCAAATAATATATACTATATATAGAGAGGATCTCTAACTTTTTGGTTTCCACATTTTTTTTCCAATATACCCCTGACTTATTTAAAAATCCAAAAAAGATTAAAACTGTTTTTGAAATAACCACACATTTCCACTAACAATAATTATCCATAATGAAATAATCACCTCTTTCCACTTATTAAAGACATACAAAAGTGTTTCTGATTTTTTTAGTATATTGCATATAATATTTTAATTAATTCATATATATTTAAAGGTATATAAATAAATTTTATTTCCTAAAAAATAAGAAATGCATATAGGCAGGTATGACATGTTATGCTAGTATTTAATAAATACATTTATATTTAAATCAAATATTACATACAAAGAGTGATATAGAATTTAAAATAAATATTTTCATGTTGATATGAATGAAATTTTAAAATCACATCTGCCTTTACAAAAAGCAATTCATATTCACAAGAAAAACACGTGAAACAAGCAATCAAATATGTTCTTGGTGTATATAAAATTAGTAAGTTTTGTTTTTATTCTCTATAATTTTTTTTATTAAAGCGTCCTTCTAATTTTTTTTTTTGCAATTAATTTCTTCCTTTAAACAGCGTGTATCAAATGTTGGTGTAACATGTTTTTCTCAAAATAGGGACGCCCCTGGTTACCACACGCATACATTAAAAGAAGAGAAAGAGGGAAAGAGAAAGGGAAGTAATGGGAAAGAGGAAAATTTTTTCAGTGCTACACTAGTAAGGTACTCCCTCCATTAAAATTTTGACACCTACCCATGCATGGTAAGTTTTTTCCTAATTTAAAATTTATTCTAAATTAAAATAAAAAATTCTGACCACATAATGGGTAAGGGAGTACTGAGTTTTCAGTACTACTGTAGTACCGAAAATTTACTCGAGTTGTGATGCGGCACGGAGCTCGAGCTCGACCGAGGAGGTGCTGTTTGGCGTCACGACTGAATGTAAAAAAAATGTATTGGTTCGATTTGATGGAGATTAAATGTTCAAGCATTTTACATCAAACCATAGGGTCTCACATTACTTACTTGAATGGAACTCTAATCTTGTGATCAACACTTCTACTTTCACTGCTGCTTTCCACCCCTTTCCAGATTTTCCCTTTTATTTTGGTAAGAGATTGTCCCTTTTTGATCCTTCAGAGCTTTTAACTTCTCTCAGATTTTCAGCTTGTATTTAAAGAAAAACCATTGTTTAGTATATGTATATATAGTTGAACTAAAGTCGGTTTATTGCAAATCAAGATTAATTAATAGAAGATATGAGATGGGACTGTGGATAAAACAAAACAAATTTTCAAATATAAGATTAGATGAGACTATGATAAATATTTTAAATGTGATTTATTAAAGATAAAACAAAACAAATTTTGGGAGATGCATAGATAAATATTTTAAATGTGATTTATTAAAGATAAAACAAAACAAACTTTGGGAGATGGAAGTAATGAAAAGTAAAAGTATGTTTTCTAAAATAAAATCTAGTAACATATAATAATTATGTGGCTCTGATTTAGTATCAAGAAGGTGGAATGTGGCATAACTGTTTGACATGCCAATGCAGTTCCATCTGTATATCAAACCAATATGCATTGATGACCTTGGTTGGAGTGGCAAATTTCCTTTGTGGTTATTAAGCAAAATAAAGATTGTTTTGTCCCAAAAAAGAAAAGAAAAGGGAATACTGCCTGAGGTTTCAATTAGTTACATATGATGGAACGGCAAAATCCTGGACTTTACTTTGAGATTCTTGCTTACAAGAGCTCAATCTTTATAAGGTTAATGCTGTCTTTGATCAGTAAAATTTTTTTTTTTTTTTTTACGAGAAAATTTATTTCCTACTGATGCAATTTCTTCTACTCAGAAAAACGGGGGAAAAGAATAAGATGTTTTCTGATTTGGAATTGAATTTTATTTAGATTAGTGGTGCCATGTAAAGATTTCATGCAGATTTTCCATTAGTGTCTCTGTGTCTGGTTTATTGAGTGAATCTATACATTTTTTTGCACACCATAAACATTCATCTCCCACTCCTCGTGTAATCTTAAAGGTGTAAGTGTGTTCTGAAGGTGACAATTATTACACCTTTTAATTTTCCCTTAGAGATTCCAGTCCTTCAGTTGATGAGTGCACTTTATATGGGCAACAAGCCAGTCCCTAAAGTTGATAGCAAGGTAAAGTTTGGCTCTGATTTTGGCATACTCTTATGAGATTATATCTAATACAAATTTGATACAAGATTCTAAATTGCGTGAAATATTGATGCTAAATGCCAGTTATGGTGAAAATAATTGTAATGCAATGGTTTCTTCTGTGATATCCTCATGGATTTATAACTAACTGATATTATAATAATTTATTGAACTGTTGAGATTTGATTGAAGAAATAAGTTGCAGGTTGAAAGTGAGACAAGTTTTCAATTAAGTAATCTTAAGAACAATTAATGACCAATAATCAAATCAAATTACTACCTTTAATTTCACTCTTCCAGTCTTCTTTATTCATGTTGGTACTGGCTGGGTTTCTTGGGACAAAATGATGGCGTGAAAGGCATGGAGGACATTCATGTTGCCGCCGAGGCAGAGGCCACAGTTGGTGTATGGGACGTTGGAAAACTCTATTCAAATTAAATCTGCTACTGCGGATCAGTAAAGTATGAAAAACTCTATGCTCTCAGTTGGACAAAGTAATATGATTTTGCATTGCATATGGCATAAAACACTTGCTTCTATAGTTTCTATCTATTAATCTAAATTTTCTTTGAATATCTTTTATCCTAATTTCTTTTTCATTTCATACAAGTGCAATTTATATGATATTTAGTAGTTTTAAATAATATAAATAACTATATCAATCGTGGTTCCAGATTTCCATTTCAATTTTCTAAAAGCAGTGTTGGAGTCAAATTATATTTTCTATTTTTTATTAAACAAATTTTGTCACTTATTTATCTGTGAAAATTATTTGTCAAAATCATAATTATTTATTTATTTAAATTAATATTTCACTCAAAAAAATGGTTTAAAAATATAAAATGTGATATTTTTAATTAAATTAATTCAACTATTTAAATTAACATTGCATCAAATAATACATTAAAAATTAATCGAAGCAAAATAGAATGATTTTTCCATTAAACAAATTTGTTGAAACAAACACAAATTTGAACAAATGTAGAAACAAAACATGAGCCAAAATACCTAAAATGATAACATAATCTAACACTTAATGTTTATATAACAGAAAGTATAATTTGCTATTGACCCTACAAGACCATATTTGGAGTTCATGGTTTTTCTCGAATTTATTTTCATGCACAACTCTGTTCCAACTCCTTATTAGATTGTAGATGCTCACATTTTTCATCTTCCACCTCTTCAAGATTAAAGAAAATTCTCTAAGATATGGGTCTAAGACAATCACTTCAATGCCTGCTTTTTCATCCAACATTGTTTTCTCAGCTTCGGTGAGGAAATCAGACTCAAGTTGATTTTGTGGCATAGACAAACGATTGTTATTCGTGTTCACATCGCTGTAGTGAAGTTTCTTGTGCATGAGAAAATTTACATCAGAACCGTTCAATTCTTCAATCCAACTTCTGAATGTTGTAGGCAAATTTGGTGGAGGTGCAGGTAGCAATGGTTGTACTGGTGGTGGTGATAGTAGTGACGGTGGTGATGACAACGGTGGGGGTAGCGATGGTGGTAGTATTAGTAATGGTGGTGGTGGTAATGGTGATGATGGTGGTACTGTTTTTACCTTAATAGTAATCTTTTTTGATCTTTTTTTAACCTGTGTGACTGTTTCCTCTTCCTCAAACAAGTCTTCAATTTGAATATGCCTTTTTTTCATCAAACTTTTATTATTATCTTTCTGCTCATCATCATTTTTTTCTTGTAGATGCAATTTGCATATATTCTTGACTTGAGTCATTTCCTCTTCACTGTAAAATTGTGGTGCCTCTTGCATTATTACCACATCCAAGAAAGAAGGTTTAAAAGGTTTGCAAGACACCATCCGTCGAGTCTCCCAATTTGAAATATTTGACAATAATTCCCATAGAGCTTTGTTGTCCCTCATGATGATGAAGCGAAGATATAAAAGATAATAAAACCTAATAAAAAAACAAGAAAATTATGTGATTAAAAGAAAATTTTTATAGTAATATATATATATATATATTTATATAAATAAAGTTGAACTAAAGTGGGTTCTATTAGATTCATTCCAAAATTAAAACAAAATAAATTTTCAAATATAAGATAAGATGGGGCTTTAAATAGATATTTTAAAATCACACCAGCCTCTACAAAATGGAATGCATATTCACAAAGAAAACAAGGCGAAACCAGCAATCAAATAAGATTAAATTAACCAAATAAAAGAAGGGAAAAAAGAAAATTAAAACAAAACAGGGACGCTCCCTGTTTACCACACACACATACTGATACTGCAGTTTTCAGAAAAAAAGAAAAGAAAGAAAGAGGGAAAGAGAAAGGGAAACAATGGGAAAGAGGGTCGCACTATTTTTTTTTTTTCATTACTCTGTTTTCCCCTTTTGATTGTATTTATAAACTGTTAAATTTCTTTGAGGAACACTTGGCTGTACTATTATGTACAAATAATGGCGAAAGAAAAGAAAATCTACATTATGACTTTGAGGTGCTCCAAAGACAGTCAAAATGAACCAGAAAGATGAAGAAAATGGATAATAGTCATAGCAGCTTAATTTCAAACATGTTTCGTAGAAAGAACACTTTTTTAATTACTATCATGATTTATTTACAAGAAATAATAGAGTTAGATTATCTCCTTCTTTAACCCATGTACTTCAACTAATAAAAAAATATGAATAGATTTTTGTCGTGTCCTTTTCAATTACTTTAAAACCATCCATGACAAAATTGGTCAAGTAGTGCAAGATAGAGTTTTGGCTCTGACAGGTCATAGGTTTAAACCCCTACTTGTCCTTGAGGTAAGGTAATTTCAATTACCCCATTAGATTGGTCAAGTGACAGGTGGCAGATTCGAACCTCCACTTGTCCCCTTGGGTTGAGGTAACCCCCAATTGTACTCTTTGGGTGAGGTAAATGTATCATGCATGACAATATTTTTTATCAAGAGAAACAAAAATTTAACAGGAGAAGAATCTTTCTATTATTAGTTATCAGAATAAAAAATAAGGCACATAACACACTATCAATGCAGTTATGCCCCAAAAGAAAAAAAATGTAGTGGTTATGGAGATTAAATGTTCCAGCATTTTACATTAAAACAACAATTTTCATAATAGGATCTCACATTTACTTACCTTAATGGAACTCTGATATTGTGATCAAAACTTTTACTTTCACTGTTGGTTTCCACACTCTTTCCAGATTTTCCTTATTTTGGTAAGAGGTTGTCCCTTGTTGATCCTTCAGAGCTTTTAACTTCTCTCAGATTTTCAGCATGTATTTAAAGAAAACTCACTCTTTCTAACTTTCTAACTCTCCCTTTTTCCTTGTTTAGTATATGTATATATAGATGAACTAAGGTCGGTTGATTGCAAATCAAGATTAATTTAATAGAAGATGAGATGAGATCCCATAGATAAAACAAAACAAATTTTGAAATATAAGATTAGATGACACTATAGATAAATATTTTAAATGTGATTTAATTTAAATTTGTAGTTATAAATATTCAAGATAAATAATAATGAGATCTTCGTGTTAAATATTTACTATAAATAAAACAAAACAAATTTTGAAAATATAAGATGAGATGAGACTATAAATAAATATTTTAAATGTGATTTGATTTAAATTTGTAATTATAGATATTCAAGATAAATAATAATGAGATCTTGCATGTTAAATATTTTAGATTTTAGAAGAAGTTTAATTAAATAACTATGAAGATAGCACCATGATAAAGATAGCGTCTTGTGAATACTTTCTTAAAAAATATTATATTTTTATTCATTTAAAATATATTTAAACCTTCATAAAATAATAAATTTATGTTTTCTTTTAATTGTACATATTATACATGTTCAATATATTTCCAACTAATGTTAAACTTTTATTTTTTTTACATTACAAATTTGGGTGTTTTATCATCTTGTATGGATACATAATTTATGACATTGGTGCATCTTATTTATTTCACTTAATATTCTTGATAGTTACATCTAATACTTGGAAGCATTTTAGTTACATTAGTTGTTCAAAATTTTTTCAAAATTCTTTGATCTAAAGTTATTAAATTATAAACTAAAGTCGGTTGATTGCAGTTTAATTTAATAGAAAATGAGATGAGACGAGACTATAGATAAATATTTTAAACGTGATTTAATTTAAATTTGTAGTTATAGATATTCAAGATAAATAATAATGAGATCTTGCATGTTAAATATTTTAGATTTTAGTAATTAAATAGCTATGAAGATAGCATCTTGATAAAGATAGCGTTTGATAAAGAAAGCGTCTTGTGAATACTTTTTTAAAAAATATTATATTTTTATTGATTTAAAATATATTTTTTGGTTTAACCATGTGTATCCTCCACCGGAGGTAATCCTGTTCGAGCCGGGAACATCCACATCATGGTGGGGCTAGCTCACTCGAACCCAAGACCTTGCTTAAGGGAATCAAACATGTACCACTTGAACCAACCCCGCTGGTTGATTTAAAATATATTTAAACCTTCATATAATAATAAAGTTATGTTTTTTTTAATTGCACATATTATCCATGTTCAATATATTTCCAACTAATGATAAACTTTTATTTTTTACATTACAAATTTGGGTGTTTTATTATCTTGTATGGGTGCATAATTTATGACATTGGTGCAGGGATGGAAATATATATCTTATTTATTTCACTTAATATTCTTGATAGTTACATCTAATACTTGGAAGCATTTTAATTACATTAGTTGTTCAATTTTTTTTCAAAATGGTTGATCTTAAGTTATTAAATTATTAATTGAAATCGTGAATATTCAACTTAAAATTTTAATAATGAAACAAAAATTACATTTTTTTTTTGTCGAAAAACAAAAATTACATTTTTTTTTTGTCGAAAAACAAAAATTACATTGAAGTATAAGATGTAAAACATATACTTAAAAGATATGTCTATATGATGAGGCGCAACCCATATTGTTATACTTGTTTGGATTTCACTATATGTTTATTCCTTTGTGTTATGTTGTTGTGTAGTTTCTATGTATCTTTTTTTTTTACTTGCATGTTTGCTTCCAGAGTTAAATTTATTATTTGTGGTTAAATAAATATGTGATTTTTCTTTGGTGTGTTTGGGTTTATGATGTTAAACGTAGGACCATCTTGTTTTTCTTGTGTTTATACCATTGTTTTGAAAATTAGACCGGACCAGCTGGTTCGACCGGTCCAACCGGGAACTGGTAACTGATCCATTGAACCATAAAAACCAGTGCTCTTCAGAATCAGTCAAGAACCGGTTGAACTGGTCAAAAACTGGTAAAAATCGGTATAAAACTGGTACCAGAAAACTGGTTGAACTGGTCATTTTCTAAAATTTTTAATTTTTTTTCAATTTTTTAAATTTTTGTTTAACCTTAAATATTTTAAAATGAATAAAAACATATGTTTAAGGATTACGCATAGATATCTATTATTTTACCAATTATTATTAATTTTTTTGGTCTTATACGACTTATAATAAAGTTATTTATACTAATTTACGACTTTATATATCTTAATTTCTTATAATTTTATGTTATTTTATTATTGAAAAATTTATATAATATTTAAAATATATATTTAATTTATACTGATTCGATCACGGTTGAACCATTGAACTGTGAACCTGTCGCTTCACCGATTCAATCACCAGTCCGATTTTTAAAACATTGGTTTACACTGTTGAGCTCATTTCATTTGTTGCATAACGACCAATGATATTATATGAAGCCTAGTTATTTTGATTGTGTTTTTTACATTTATCATCATCATCATTTCGATGGGTCTGTCTTATTTGAATGATTTTAAAATAATTGTGTGAGCAAATTTTCTATCTCTTTAATAAAAAATAAAAAAATTTAAATATCATTATAAATTGTTATTGAATTACTTTGTGTGTAATTTTAATAATGTCGTGTGTGAGAAAATTAAAAAAATATAATACTTGTGTTGTTATAAATAATTGTTGAATTTGATCTTACCATTTGCATTGTCATTTATTTATTATGTGAATTATTTGTTGTATCTGTCTTAATTTAATTTTATCATTTGTGAACGCTTATTTGATTTAAATGTCATATCATTTTTGTAAATATATGTTGTGTGTGAATGTTATTGGATATTTTTAATCTTTTCTGACTTCGAAATCTAAACTTTCTTTATTTATAATTAATGGCCATACCTTTATCTAAATACACGTCAGTTCTAATGTCATTAAATATACTAAAAATTTCACAAAAAAAAAATCATTTCTTTCAAACAAAAATAAATTTTAGTTACTCTTTCTAAATCAATCTTCTCAAAATTTAAAATCAAAATCAATCTTTTTCTAAAATAATTTCAAAAATTAAAATTTAAATCAATCACTTGTTAATCATTTTAATCAAAACTATGAGATCTTGAGATCCCCATTACACCGGGGGATATATAGGAGCGAGATAATAACTCATCTTATCAAAGTTTTTTTTTTTTGCAATCTGTCAAATCTGTAAATAATCAAATCATTTTCAATTTTTTCTTGATTATTTTTAGAGGTAAAGAAAATATTTTAAAATCAATAAATAATTTGCACAATCAACTTTAGGTAACCACTTTCAATGGCTGTATTGGGAGTGTTGTGAGATTAAGTTTCCACCATTTCCCATGCATAAATACACTTGAACCTAAGCTTTGTTAAAATGATCGGTCATTGCAAAATCAAAAAAGGGTTTCCCAATTATTTCGCCTAAATAAAAATCAGTGGCGACTCCATTGTTTTTATCATTCTTATCCATCATCAACCGCTCCCCTCATCTTGACGCCCTCGGGCACGTTGTGACAACTGTGTTAGAGCATAAACACACTATTCTTTTGGTATGAATGTTAATCACCTCGTATGACGAGTATAAACGTCAAGTTTACAATTAGAATGGAAGGTTCCTCCTCTTTACTTCCCCTTTATTTCCGAATCATTCCCTTTCTTTTCCCTCCAAACTCTCCAAAGCATCCCAACTAAATTAGATGACAAATTGACCATGAAGATAAGTGAAAGATTAAACTAGGCACCATGATGTTAAGTGAACACAACATAAACAGAATTGAAACTAGTTAATAAATCCTAGTGAGTAGAATTGGGGCACGGGCTAGCCCACACTACCCCGTGTAAGCCTTTAGTTAAATGGATTTAACTGCCTCGACCAATAAACAGTCCACAAAAAATGTGTCTACATAAGCCAACGGGTTTATGGGCCAACCTGTATGATTAACTTTTTAAAATCATATTTTAACATAAGACTTTAAAAACTATTAAAAAAATCGCATATCATGGTAGATTATTAATGGCAGGCAACACAATGGCATCAACGAAGCATAACGGATCATAGTAGATTGGAGAATCAACAATATAGAACAGACGCAATGCCAAACGCGAGGACTGCAAATCAGAAACACAACATTGAACACGAGCAAAGATGGGAACATAGAAACTGAAGCGAGTAGAGACGAGCCGAAATAAGTTGAGATCGAAACACAATGTCGGGATGAAAACACAAGCAAAGGCTATAGAGAGGAAGCACATCGTTGGTACGAAATCACAGAGACAAACACAAGCAGAGTGAAACGGAGTGTTGAAATGGAAACGCAAGGACTTAAACACGAGCATATACAAGCCAAAAAAGAGGTATTGGGACAAAATCACAAAGACGAACACGGGTAGAGACGAAAACACGGTGCAACACATGAACACCGGAGGACAAAGATACATTGTTGAATGCCACCGGCAAGTAGAGGTGTCAACATGAGTTCAACTCAGTAAGTCAACCCGGCTCATCAGTTGGTTAGATTGGTAAAAATTAGGCTTACATTTTCACAGGTCAATGTGAACTAACGCACATAACCCACAAGCCCAAACGAGTTCGAGCCGGGTTGGGTGAGTTAGCTCACTTTTTATTTTTATTTTATTTTTATATTGTTATATTATTAACTTATTTTTTTATTACTTTTTATTAGGGGTGAGCGTGGGACGGGTTCGGACGGGTTTTGTCTATCCTATACTCGACCCTAACTTTTTATCATACCAAATTTTCAGACCCGAACCCGTCCACAACCCAAACTCATCCACAACCCGAAGAAACTTGTCCACAAACTTTAAATCCTAATATTTTACTTTCTTATGAACTTTCAAATATTGTTAAGAGAAAAATATCACTATATTATTATATAACTTTATGTATGGAATATGTTTTCAAAGTAGATAGAGTCTCTATCATAGAGAAAAATTAAATTAAAAAATCTCTAGAAAGTTAAAATGTTTAGCCTTTAAATAATATAAAATTATAAATGTTATAATATATATATATACACACACACACACATATATAGAACGGGTTGGGTAACCCGAAGATTAACCCGAACTCATCCTCAACCCGATACCGGGTTATTGAATGAGACCCGATTAAACCCTAATCTTTCATGTGGGACAGAGTCTAACCCGGCCCAAAGAGCTTGAGTTGAGACGGGTCCGTGAGATGGGCCGGGTTTTACTACCCCTACTTTTTATCATTTTTTCCTTTATTTTTTGGTTTTTTTAATTTTTTAAAATTAGGTGGTTCAGCCCATTTAACCCACCAAAAGGATGGATCAAACTGACTTGGTATTCTTTCAACTTACCAAAAAAGTGAGTTAAAACTCAACTTATTTTTAACCTAACCCGTGGTGAACCAAATTGGGTAAGCCGAATCGGTTCATTGACACTTTTACGGCAACAAGATTAAGTCAAGAGAGGGTAAGAAGGGGCTGATGAGTGAGAGACAAAATACGTATTTTATGGTTTCATTTTTTTATTTTAAAAAAGTGTTTGAAAGAATGTGTTAGAGAGTAATGTGCTAGCACTCCTCTTTTATTTAATTGTAATCCACTAATTTGGCCTTTAACAAATGATCTTGGTCCGCAGGCCCCCAAGGGGGCTTCAAACCGTTTAGGATAGTGGGTTATATGGGTTAAAACTGTTTAGAACCGCAGGTTTTGTGGCCTGTGGCTCCCTCGCGGATTTGCGGGTTAAATCCGTGTTAAAACCGTTTAGAATCGCAGGTTAAGTGATCATAACCAATTCAGAAGAGTACAACTTATACATTGAACCAACCGTGTTGACAACAATCTGATGCAAATTGACAGAGAATTTTATATTACATGGAATGACAGACAATGCATAAACTACCTTGAATTGAAGATAAGATGATCCTAACATTCAAAACAACAAGGAATACAACATAAATTTGATAAGTTTGCATAATGATTCTTACAGGTAGCAATGCAACATAATTTGTGTCTTCACAAGAATATGAAGATGAGCTTAGTCGGCTGTCCAACTCTGCTCCACAATTTCCCTCACTCTTCGATTGTACTCACGCTTGTTCTCACTAAACATTCGAGCTGCTTCTGAGTTTGCAGGAGAATTTGGGTTGGGGTCACAAAGCAATGACTGCCAAGGAGGAATAATTACTTTTCAGAGAACAATTATAACATTATGACTACTATATAGCAGGGATAAATCAATAAAAAAAAATTTCCATGAGATTCTATAAAGATATTGAACAAAAAGTTCCGGTAAAACTTCCAAATACAATATAATTGGATGCCAAGAGTAGAATCTGGAAGATGGCAATTGCACAATGCACAAAAAATTGGAAGCTGTAATATTACAGGAAATATCAGAATGGTAAAAGTGATGCTCAATATTATCTCATCCATAGTAAAGGCTGCACACCATACTCTTGCAATAAGGGCACACTGGCACCAGGAACACTGAAGCACGGTGCACATATCATATTAAAGATATTCATTCAATGTGCTACATTTAAAAAAACAATAGACAAGTAACACAATTGATATTCAATTGCAACACAATTTTCTCCAAAGCTCCTCATACCAGGTTCAATTCCCTATATCCAATGAATTTCTATGTTTTCATCTAGCCCACCCTTCACATCCCCTCAACAAGTCATAGGACCTCCCTTCTAACTAAAGTGAGAACCAAAAAAATAAAAAATAAAATATGTGGAAAACAAATATAACAAGCTTCTCTCATGTTTTGTGAAAAGAGATGCATCAGGTGAGAGCAGCAATGCAATGCCTTTGCATGTCAGACCTAAAAAAATCTTATAAACACCCTAACAAAGAATGAAGCTAAGAAAACAAGTGTTCCATAAAGGGTGTTAAGGAATTTTAAGGCTTAAGATTTTGGAATTACACTGCAGTCAATTGACAGTCAATGAGACCAGATTTTTAACTGGGATATGAAAGGACTGGAACAAAATATAAGAATAATTAAAGTTTGAGGGTTAGTAAAACAAAAAAAAATGTTGTTTTTCACAAAGAAAATAAGACCATTAGAATATTTTAAAAACTCAAGTTTAGAATTGCATACTAACTTCTTTGAAAAAGTAAAAACAATGGTGAAAAGGAGAAAAGTCAAGTTAACATTACAAGTGAATCAAGGCACAGGTCAGCAAACAGAAAAGGACATGCTACAATGAAGGGCAATGCCTTAAAGTAGATAATTCTTCCATAAACAAAAAGGCATAAATAATTTGAAGAGCCATTGGATTTTGCATGAATCTGTGCAAAACATTGGTGTGGCTCTGCTCAGATCCAGAGGCAAAGGAGACCAAACCTCAAGTGTAAGATTAATAATGTAACTATATGTGCTTGTTTTCTTTGCAAAATACACAAATGATGAAAAGAAATGTAGCATAGTAGTGGCTTCGCTCAAATCCAGAGGCAAAGGAGACCAAACCTCATGTATAAGATTAGTTATGTAACTATATTTGTCTGTTTTCTTTTGCAAAATACACAGATGATGAAAAGAAATGTAGCATAGTAGTTAGAATTGCAATATTTTAGATTCAAACCACATGATTCGACAACCCAACAATTCAAATCATAATATGAATCAACAAATAGCTTTGAATCATGCTACACATACATGAATTAGTGAGATTTGAATCACTGATATGAATTGCATGCTTCAATGAATCATATTTTTTTGCCTTTCATTCACTAATTCTCATCAAAGAAATTGAAAAGTCAAATAAGCTTAAGCTTAAATTGTTAAATGAAAAGGAATTGAAAGTGTTACCGAACGGAACCTATTTGACTATTCCAATTATCTGTTTTTATTCATCTAAAATAGGAGCTTCACCCAGTCACTCACTCACTCACTCCATGCACCCTATTTAGCTTTTCCATTACTCAACTTTTTATTCTTCTAAAACAAAGGCTTCGTATAGTCATTCTCACACTCTGTGCATCTTATTTGGCTATATCATTGCTCTGCTTTTGTTCTGACTTGTGATATATGGTTATGTTTTGTGATACTTATGGTTAATTTATTTTGTCAATCCATAGTTAAAAATTATCACCTTCAGCATTGCACATCATTTATAAGAAATATATAATATATCAAGTTATTTTTCATTGTGACTCTGAATATTACATTTCAATATGGTTTATGGTTCACAATTCAAAAATTAGCTTGGCAATTCACAATTTGATAACATTATACTAAAATTCCTGCCCTCCTCTCCATTTTCCTTGAACCAAACACTGTGTAAGATATTATTGATTATACTTTACAAGGTGATACCTGGATAGAAGTGAGTATGGCAGCTACATCATATATAGGACTCCACTGATTTTGTAAGATATCCAAACAAATACTTCCATCGGCATAAACTGTCCAGAGTAGAAAATGACGTTAGTAGCTAATAGCTAATAAATGAAGAAGGTTAACTATTTCCACCTAAACTTACTGTTTGGGTGAAACATTCGAGAGACAAATCGAACAGTGGGTGGCTTGTTTGGATAATCCTCAGTAAATTGAAGAGTCAACTTAAACGTGCCTGAATAACTCAAAATATGTAGACATGTACTTGTATAAATATATCTAATATCATGATAAGACATCCAAATATATACATACTACTTGAACATAAGCACCTGGTTTTCATTTAACTTTTACAAACTAAAGTAAAACACATTTCCATGGGGAAAACACACTTTAGCTTGATAGTCTGAAAGAATATATATCTTCCGAGAGTGTAAATACAATATCTAACAAGCATATTAGGCAGACTATCAATAAGAGAATATAATAAACAAGAGTTAGAATTAATATTGGAAAGCAAAAACGAGAGAGGGGAAAAAATCATAAAATAGCATCAAACCATAGAGCACTATCTATATGCCAGTCCTAAAAAATCTCAAGTTTTAAGACACCTATCAGGAGCATCTCAAAATTGTAACAATTCTAATACCATCTAGAAAGCAAGTTCAATTCATCTAATATAACAGAATCATTAACATTACATGCAATAAACAAGATGGCTATGTAACCCATTTGACACAAGTATCAAAGTTGTTTCTAGATAGGAGTCGTGGTAAAAGGACTAACTCACCTCCGTCCCATGGAGTATCATCAGGACTGCAATCCAAAACAGACAAGAAAGCAGAAATTGCTTATCCAACCATACTTAAACAAAGTGGAAAAAAAACGGAGTGACTATATTATACAAGTAAATGGAACAAAACATGATTATCCCATTTCAATTCAACTCACCCAAATATGACAGCATTCCACAACATTATGTTGTTATCCTGGGGAGCACCACTGATTCCTGCAGGTGGGTCTTGTTGCAGCCTCTTAAAATCTCTCATCAGCCTCTTCCTAGCAGGAGTCGACATTGCTACCACCTAGAAAAAACCAACAACCGCAAAGAGGAAACGGGGAAGACTTAATTTTCACCAAAAAAAAAAAAAACCACGCAACAAAACCTAGATCGCTAGACACATAAGAGAAACAAGACGCAGGCAAATTCTAATTCCACCGTAGATAATCATAAGTATGCTTTATCCAAAGGGAAAATGATAGGATAAAACTAAGAGAACATTTTGAAACCCTGTACGTTTATAATAAAGCCGTAATTCGAAAATTCAATTCTGCAAATTTTCCACAACCATACCTAAGGCAACAATTTCACGACAAAGATAGAAAAAGCAATTAAATCCCTCACTTATCTCTCAAACTGATCTTCATCGACAACAGAACACAAAACCCCAAAATCAACCAACAGTGGGAATTTCAAGGAACCAAAAATATAGGGTATGGATGTAGATCCAGCCTCTGTATCAATCATCGCTACCCTCCAAGGCATAGAAGATATAAACTCGAACAAACAAAACAACAAAAATAATTTTTTTTAAAAAAAAAGAGCAAATCAATTGAATATGGAGGAAAAAGAAGAGATTGAGTCACCCGTTAGGTATGAGCGTGAGTCCGATCGAGGATGTGGATGGGAAAGGAAGAAATCATTCAACGAAAGGAGGGTTATGGGTGTGGGGATCGAAACCAATGGCGGCAGAGAAAAGGTTGATGCTCTGTTCTTTTGATATTCTAGTAAACTAGGATATTGGTCCTATGACCCATCTTCAATGGAGAAACCTTGCCTATTTATTACATTTTACTAAATTTCATGTGTTGTAAAAAAAAAAACTAAATTTTATGTGTGTTATATATATACATATCATTTCTTTTTAATTTTTAAGCTATATTATATTAATTATTTTAAATTTTATTTTAATTTAAAATATTTTTTTTAATTTTAAAACCCAAAATACATAAAAAAAAAAGAACATAATATGAATTTGAAAATATTTTTTACAAAAATAAATTTACGATTTTTTTGCAATTTCAGTTATTAATTTGTAATTTTTTTCTATTAATTTTATTGATGAATTTTGTTATTTCATCTTAATTATTTTATATCACCTACTAAAATCTATTAACATTTTTCATTTTCTCAATTCTTTATTGGCAACAACCAAATGCTTGTACAAGCATCTTAATTCTAAAAATTAACCAACATGCCTCCACCTCATCTTGCTCCAACAATGATCTAACTTTTAGGATACCGTGTACTTTAATTGATGACTTTTATAAAACCTTTTGTTAGTTCCGAACGTTTCTTTACGTCAAACATTTTAATCCAAAGTCTGAATTTTTATTACGTTGGTGTTGATGTGTCAGGTTAAGTGACACATATAGGGATGAATGACAAATTGGATTTGGGCCCGGTGCGCTAGCTCGCCTAACCCGCCCTAAATGGCGGGGTGGGTTAGGTTCGTCCAGCCCACCAACCCACTCAACCCACCGGCTTGCCCGTTTTCTTTAAAAATTAAAAGAATATTTATTATTATTTTATTTATATTTAGTATTTAATTATAACTATTTTATAAAATATTATGTAAAGCCACAAAAATCTAGATGGTTTTTTATTTTATTACAATTTAAATTTATTATGTCTTATCTTTATTTTTAATATTTTTTAGGCGGCTAGGTCGAGTCAGCCTACCTTAAAACTGGGTGAGTTACTTATCCTTACCCACTTTGTTTGGCGAGCCAAACCGCCCTGCACCATTTTTTTGATGAGTTGTTCCGTTTTGCCACCCCTAGACACATTGGATGTCATATAGGACTTAAACAATGTTGTTTCCCCCATTTCTTAAGTGTGAGTCTTCTTGCCCTAATGGTCGCTTTTTCTCTCGCTTTTACTTCCTCTATTTTTTTTTCATCTTCTTTTTTCTTCTTTTTTGTAAATCACATATCAACCATGATTAGCACTGCTGAGATGAGGTATACCCACGGGGGCTCCAAATCCTCGTAAATTTTTTTTAGAGAGGGCGATCTGGGCCAAACTGTCACCGCAATATTAAAATAGTTATTAGAGTTTCCAAAACTCAAAAAAATAATTCTGGGAGATTGTTCTATGAATATTTTAAGCTTAGGGTAATGTTTGTTGGTTTTTTAATTCTAAAATTTTAATTGATGAGTTTTGTGTTGTTGAATGTTGT
The DNA here is from genome assembly GCA_026901365.1 of Sesbania bispinosa. Classification (NCBI taxonomy): domain Eukaryota; kingdom Viridiplantae; phylum Streptophyta; class Magnoliopsida; order Fabales; family Fabaceae; genus Sesbania; species Sesbania bispinosa. The sequence continues at coordinate 1,276,490 of QLOH01000016.1, forward strand.
AAATAGATTCTGTTTTGGCGGGTTGCAGACAATTGCCATTTTCTTGTGTGTGGAGAATGATTATGTTGCAGATGAGAGCATAACTAGTGCTACATCAAATCTAGTAGTTACTGCAATTGATGATGAAAAATGTGTCTAGGAAGTTGAACAAACTAGACTATGAAATTAAGGGATTTAGATTAGGTGTTGTTGAAAATCAGTGTAGTTGGATACAGTTAAATTAATCTACACTATACAATTCATTAAACAATCCACCTGCTGCCACGTCCTTTCTTTAAGACTAAAATAGTTTCATATTTTTGTAACTTGTAAGCATTCATCACCTGTTTCCTGCCCGTCTTTATTTACTCCCTTGCGCCTTCAACCGTCCATCTCCTCTTCATCGCCGGAATCTATGATCGGTAGATTGAAACATTGTCGGATCCTACAGTTACGTGGTGAGCTGCGTGAGGTCGACGATGGACTTGAGTGCGTTGACTATTGAATTGGCAAATTTCTGTCCGGAACTGAGTTGAAGTTTTTTGTAATGTGATACATGTATTAGACAAGCATATTGCTTTGGTTTTGACATCCCAATATGCTTTTTATAAATGAAAATGGGAATGGAATACAAGATACTTAGTTTAAATGTTTAAAAGCATAAGACACAAAACTCATGTTATAAGAATTAATACCTACTTGAAATTCAACCCCCACAAGAAGACCATAATAATTCAAAGCTTCAAAATCCTTTATCGTGTAGATTAAAGCAAGATCCAGACCAATTGTTTGGAGCTTCATATCCAAGGAAAGACTCTTTCACCATGTACGAAACCAAAGGCATCTCATTTTACAACATTAATTTGTTATTGAAAGTGCTCAAGATTGTAATAGCAAACCAGTTTAAATATTAAAACCCCCCTCTCACATTCAAACGTATAAGACATACTAACACGCCACTGTCGGATTTTAGCCAAAATAGTTCTTTTATGCTTCAGTCAACTTTGTTCTATCCGCATGATAAAAATTAATGGTTTGTTTAATCAGAATATGACACCAGAGTGTAGCAAGATATTCATGTATTGCTCAAGTACTGTAGAACACAATGATCCATGCATAAGACACTACTAGAGAAGAGTTTTAAGTTTGTGTCTTTACTAATCTGTTTGCTATTGAAGGTAGCTTTTTTAATTAAGAAGCTTCTAATATGTATAATTCCTCTTTGTAGCTTCAACTATTTGGAAAGAAAAACATCATTGTTGGATTTGGATAATATTGATGAAAAAAAAGGGAAGCCTTGAAAGTAAGAATGATTTGAGTGTTGAAGTGTAAGCAAAACCAGTTAAACAATTATATTGGCACCAAAGAAGCTGAAAAATGCAGACAAAGTAAAACAAGTCTATGTCTCATTTGGCTACCCTCCATTCCTTTTCTTAAAGGGTGACGTGGCAATAACTACTTAATTGGATGCAGTTGTATGGGTGAGATTAATTTAACTGCACACAACTGCACCAAAGTCGAACTGCATCTAATCCAAATCCAAAATTAGGAGATGGAGTTGGGCACTTATGGTGTTGTGTATTGTGTTGTAGTTTTTTCTGGGGTTACTGTTGAAATAGTCAAATTGGCTTTATTGTGATAGTGAAATGATGTAGGATGCTATTGTTGCTAGCCCTTGTATTTATTTTTAATGATGTGATGAATGTTTATTTTAATTGTATTTTTTTTTAATGTATAGTGCTTTAAAAGTCAGGGATCAATTTGCTAATTTAATCTTCAATATTCGTTTTAGAATTTGGATGTGTGTTGTGACTGATTTGGGGTCTAATCGCCTTTTCCCCACTCAATTTAATTTTTCATTTTATTTATTTATTTATAGTTATATTTATGATATATTAGTTACTATTTTCTGTTAATATATTTCTTAATTAGAATTATAAAATTTATAATTATGTTATTCTTATAAAGAAAGAGAAAAATGAGTAAATATGAAAGAAAAAAAATGGACAGAAAAAAATTGCCTAAAAGATGACATATGTCCATGTAGTGGAATACTTTCATAAATAGAGAGATAAATCGACATAAAGTATATGTTTGAAAAGAAAAGTGGTTATAAATAAAGGTATACATATAATTGTATTTTACTCATTTGGGCATTATCTATCTATACTCTCTATACTCTATATTTAAAATGTCTTCCCCTGCACAATACACGTGGATATATGTCAACTTTTCATTTTTTTGTTCATAGTACATATATATTATTTTTTCTTTTTTTATTGTACTTATTCAATATTTTTGTTATTTTTACTTTGTTATTTTTACACATAAATGGTAGGGACTCTATGTTTATATTTTTATTTATTTTTATCATTTTATCTATTATTAACTCTATTCCTATTTATATGTCTCATTACATAAAAATATACATATTATAAAATATAATAAATGTGTTGATTTGCATTAAATTTATGAATCACATGTATCTTTCACGGGAGACAATATTGCTCCTTCCGCAAACATCAACATCATAGTAGGGAGCAATTTTTCAGTACTCTTGTAGTACCTACTCCTTTGTTAATAACTACCCTAATTTATGGTAAATATTTTTTATTTTAATTTAGAATAAATTTTAAAGTGGAAAAAATAACCACACAAGGGTGGGTGTCAATATTTTAGTGGATGGAGTAGGTATTATTGGAGTACCGAAAAAAAATTCCAAGGCGTGGCTAACTCTCGCAACAAGGGTTTTTTTCATACATTTTGCATAGGCTTAAATTGATTGGGTAATGGGATCACAAATTTCAATATAGTTTAAATTTATAATTATATTTATGATTAGAGGTGGCAAAATGGGATACCTGGCCTAATTCAGGCTCGTTCAATGCATGCTGCAGGGTTAAAAGGGTTGAGCCATAAAAGCTCAAATTTAATTAGGGCTAAAAAATGGTGCTCAAGCCCGACAAAATGTGGGCTAAACCCGCCATTTTGATAAAATGTGTTGGGCTAAAAAGCCCGTTATCAATTCAGGCTCAATTTTAAAAACCAAACCTAAAAATTAAGGCCTCATTTGGGGTGGTTGCGCAGACAACGTGACAACGATGTGGGGTATTCAGCTGCTTGCAGCGGCTTCGCAGCATAACAACGGCGAGCTGGAAGCGCACAATGGTTGGAGGTGATGGTGGTGCGAGGTAGCCACAATGGGGCGTCGTAGCTCTGCGTTGACGAAGCTGGATATGCTAGTGGTGGGGTGACTATGTGTCTGTGTGGCTCTGGATGAGTCGTAAACAGTGGGTTAGGGGAGGTGCAGCTGCAATGTCTGTCAGACGAGTGGAGACGACGACTTAGTTGTTCTTTGTGGCGGTACGGAGCAGTGTGGTAGTAATGAGAGGTTGAACGTCGGTGATGATGGGGTTGCTGGCGAGACCAATGGATCCACCGGTGAGGTCCTCTCCTCTGCTTTCTTGTAGTTACTAGATTGATCTCTTATTATCTTCTATGGTCACTGTATTTTCTCACACTGCCTTTCCTTTTAATTTTCTTTTAGGTCTCTGGAGAGTTGTCTGTAGCCTTATCTAAGAGGCTTTTAATGGCATCTCCTGCAGCTGGTGGTGGGAAGCATGTCCACAATCTTCCATATTCATCTGACATTAATCAATTTCGTATATCTTTGCACCTTCTTATTATGCACATTTTCATCTATTATGATTGTTATTTTTCTTTGTCTAGCCATTTGATTGTTATTTAAGGTGCTTGGTTATATTCCTTTGCGGTAAATATTAGGGTTGTGGATCTCGAAGTGGGCAATGTAGCATGGAAATAAATAGTTGATGGCTTGAAGATTAAGCAAGATAAGAATGTTGCTCCAATGAGCACATGCCAAGCTGCTTTTGAGAGAGGAGCTACAGATATTGATGTCTGAGCATCCTTCGCGAAATGGAGGACAAGGAAGAAGACTTGCTGACAACGCTTCTCTTATCTATACCAAAGCCTTTTGCCTTTCACGATTGCTCAACGAAATTTTCCCCAACCATAGCTTAGTTCTAAGAACAACAATACAGGTTAATATGGAAGGGCGGAGTTGTGAATAAGATGGACACGAGATTCACGTGATTGAGGACTGTTACAGTCTAAACCTAAGGCCCAATAATCAAAGTGGCTCATGCACAATATATTTATCATATCCATAATTATATGATATATAATTATGATATCCTTAAATATATGATATATAATTATAATATCCATAATTATACGATTGTGTCTGCTAAACTTACTCCTTTTATATTTATGCCCACTTACCATATTTATACAGGGAAAATCCCTATAAATAGAGAACATTAACAGATCATAAGATACGCAATCTTACTCAGTCAATCACTTTGACTGTTTTATATATCTGACTTGGGTGTCGGAGTTCCTTTGCAGGTACACCCCCGGGTTCAACTCGGATTCAAGCTTCGTCAAGCCGGATCCAGATCCGAGTCCATTCCTGCTGACTCAGACCCAGGTTCGAGTTTTATCCCAGAACAAGGACCAAAGTTTTTAATGTATAAAAGTTAATTCCATGTAGGATTATTGTTTGCACAAGTAGGATTGTTGAGTAGGAGAGAAGAGCAATTACATAAGCAGGAGACACACGCAAATTATGAGGAGGGATGTATTGCAAAAAAAGAAAATAATTTGGAAGGACGATTTAAAAAAAGAAAATTTTAGACGAACCAAAAGCAAAAACTTATTAATTTTGCAGGGACCAAAAACATATTTTACCATATATTCTATTTCACAATATTTTTTTATATTAAATTATTAATTAATTTATATAAATATTAGTTTCATACGTAATATCATTTGTACAAATTTAATATTTTATATAGATATAAAATTAAATATTCATTACATATATTATATTTAAAATTTATTTCAATACAGAAATGGAGTATTATTTTAAAATAATTTAATTAAATTATTTTAATAATATAATAACATATAATCAAGGTCGTTTCAAAATAAAAAAAACATGTACTCAACTTATTGTTCACGTGTCGTGTTCTTCAACACAGGTTAGTAAATGTTCATTCCAGGATCAAGAGGTGTTCACAAGCAAATTCAAATATTTCAATCACTTCACTTATATGCTACTAAAACATAGAGGGCCTTAACTACAATTTATCATTTTTTGGTTTACTAGTTATCCGGTAGTTGATCTTTGTCTTACATTCAAAAGTAAGGTTGTAAGCGAGTCTGGGTCAACCCACGAACCTGGTTGACCCGACCCGAACAAAACATAAAAAACTGGGTTTGATTGGGTGGACGGGTCTGATCGAATTCATTTTAGGAAAATCGAAACCAATCGGTTCAGGCATCGGGTTTCAAAAATTTTAAAACGAGTAACCTGAACCGATGGTAGGGTAACTCAAAGGTTACTTATATGTACAGTCGTTCCCATTTTCACTCTGTTTTTCTAGGGTTCATCTTCATCGTTGTCCCTCTCCTTACCTCCTTGTCATCACTATTCACAGTGAGTTGCAACGCCGCTAAGCCTAGGTTCGGTAAAGTTGTCATCGCCTTCGTGAGTGAGTTGTCGTCATCGCCCATGGAGCAAGCTTGCAGCGGCGTGGAAATCAAAGGAGGACTCGAACGACTGTGTATCGCGATCCATTGGTTGAGAATCGCACAACTCCCACCTCGATCCTCCCTTCTTCGTGGAGGCGAGGACTTGAACAACCGTGAATCACGCGACTCCATCTCAATTCCTTATTCTATGTCTCTGTTAGTCTTCTTTCTGGTCTCTTGATCTCTTGCTGTTGGGTGAGGTTGGGGGTGATTTTTATTGTTGTTGGGTGATTTTTGTTGTTATTGGGTATTTTTTGTCTTTAAATGTTTTGATGGTTAGTGTAACCTATAACCTTTGCAATCTAAAAAGGGAGAATGAAGATTTTTTCTTTTTTTTTTCATTTTTATGTTATTTTATTTCATTTTTTCATTAATTTATTTTATCCTGATGACCCGATGCGTTCCAACCGATCAATGATCAGGTTGGTTCGAGTTGTATAATAAAAAGGAAATAAACCGAGTCATCCCAACCCCGATGTCATTTAGACATTTGTGCTTTGTTTGGTTGTAGTGTAGAAATAGAGAAGAGAGAAATAGAGAAGATAGAAGCAGGAGAGAGAGAAATAGAGAAGAGATAGGGATGATTTATGAGTTGTTTGGTAGGAGAGAAGTAGGTGAGAAATAGAAGAGAAACATGAATTTGAGTTGTTTGGTTTGATTGAAGAGATAAGAGAGAAATGGTATATTTAATAATTTTTTAAGTGTTCTTGCAACACAATACTAATCACAATCGATTTTTTTTTCTGCTTAAATCGATTATCATGAGCATTTCTTGTTCTTTGTTGATAATAAAATAAAATTAGACACTCATTGCAAAATCGATTTCCATGGTGCAGAACCCATCCTCCTGCTTTCCACATCTTGCATAATCTATTTGGGATTATTGAAATAAAATATGCATGCTGGCAACCAATCCACCATCATAGATATCCAAGGGGGTGGAGCTTTTGAAAAGTCAGAGGCTCAACCACGTGAAGCACCAGCTCCACCTTGCTCACTGCGCTTGCAAGCTCAAGTATGAAAGCGACGACGGCCACACTGAACGAGCTTCTCTCCTCCGTCACCGAGGACCAATCTTTCATCAACAAATGAGTCCAAACCAACATCTCCAATTACTACCCCCGCCACCAAATTAAAGCCATGGCCATCAACAATGAAGTCTTCGCGATCTCTCGTCTCAATTGCAGAGAAACTCTTATTGCGTGGGTCCCACCTCTTTTTCAATCTCTCTGTCATTTCACCGCTCAACCAAACGAGAGAACTTCCTCATTTCTCTCCCACTTCTCTCTTTCCTCACCTATTTCTTCACCATTTCTCCACAACCAAACTAAGGCTTAGTTACGTATCACTAGTGAAAAATCCATCATAAATAGACCCATAAAACATATTAAAAATATATATAAAAAATCATACTTAAGCACATCATCTCTAGTTCATGTGGTAAATCAAGATCAAGATTCAAGAGTTAAAATTCCATCATAAGTCCGTCTGTAAGTATCAGTCAAGTTCAGAGACCTCTTGGTTGGTTTGACACACAACAAAACAGAACGCTCTCCCTCCCTGTCACTGCGTATTCGAAAATCACTTTTGAGTGCGTTAGGGTTCCAACTGTGTTGATCGGTGATTGTAATGGATCGTCAATGGCGTCCTACTCCCAGTCTCACTCCTAGACCAATCCAATTCCAAGGCAATGTATGCCCTACTTGCTTAATCTCACACTTTCCCTTTTGCCCTCCTCCACCCTCTTCTTCTTCCACCTATCACCCCTCACGCCCTTTCCCTTTCCCTAATTGGCCACCTCATCCCAACCCTAACGCCACTTACCTCCCCGACGCCGATAGAAACTTCAAGAGACCAAGAATCGACGACAACCACTTCTCCGACGATGAACGAAGGTTGAAGTTGATTCGCGATCACGGCGGTCTCGTCCTTCCTAACCCACCGCAACCTCAACAAAACCCTCACCACAGACCCTTACCACATCAAAACGGGTTTCGTCCTGATTCAGGCTACGACGCTTTTCAACATCTTCACAACAAAACTTCTCCTTACCCTAATGGACCCGGTTATCTCCATAGGGAGATGAATGCACCTTTCCATGTGCCACAACAACCTAATGATTTTCGTCCCTCTGCCAATGTAACACTGCCGCCACATGAGGCTAATTTTCCACCTCATGAAGGGAATCAGAGTCAACAAAAGTTGAATGGAAGAGTAGGACATTATCCCTATCCTTACCCTACTGGAAGCAGTAACACTGAGAATGTGGGTCAATTGGAGGCTTCAAGGTTCTTCAGGGGCCAGCCTCCTCTTCCTTCTTCGCCTCCACCTCCACTTCCCTTTTCTCCACCCAAGAAGCCACCTTCTCTTTTTCCTGTTCATGTGAGTTCTTCTACGGTGCATCCTTCATCGTATTCACAGGTTCATGAAGCTCACCCCTTACCCCAGCCTTATTTTCACAATAAACCCCTTCCAGAATTTTCCGCTGGCTTTCCTCATGAGGTATGCTCGTCATTTGTCTGATGCTACTGTCATATGTTTAATAATGATTCATTGCATTTTGTTTCTAAGTGTTTAATTTTGAGCAGGAACCCTCAAAGCAGTACTTGGGAGATGCCCAACCTTTTTCATTAAATCAGTTGAATGTTGAGAAGCCTAAATTTATTGATGCTTCCCACTTATTTAAGCATCCACATCGAACTTCTCGTCCTGATCATTTTGTGATAATCTTTCGAGGTCTTCCAGGTGTGCTTTGTATTTGCGTTTCATTAATTGTTTTTTATTTGCTATTGTTGGTCGAGAGTTATTGAAAACCTGTTGTGTTAATGAATTGTTGTTTTACTAGGATGTAGGCCATTTGTTTGTTTATAGAACGGAAATAGGAATAGTTTGGAAGGAAAAGTAATCAATAGTATGCATGTGATGATGGATCTTACAAGTTTTAGATTTTGTGGAAGATGAGAAGTGTTAGTTATTTCTTATGTAGTTGTGTTTCTCATCTTGAGGAAGCTACCTTCTTTTATGCTCTCTGTCTTGGACTGTGAGAAGACTTTTATGGTTCAATTGTTTGCACACATACATCAATTTCTTGGTCATTTTGCATGTGGTTTGATTATTTCCTTTGGTTGAAATCTTTGCCACATGTCTGTGTCCTTTTTAGGTGGTGGTAAGAGTTACTTGGCAAAGATGTTGCGTGATCTTGAGGTTGAAAATGGCGGTGATGCTCCACGAATTCATTCTATGGATGATTATTTTATGACTGAGGTTGAAAAGGTTGGTGAATATGCATTCTTGCTTTCTTCTTCATCTTTTTAAATTTTTGACTAAGCATTGTTATCTTGTCCTGCATGTGGTTTTGATTAGTTCTGTAAGTTCTTGTTAGTGAATGTAATTGTAGATACTATATGATAATAACTGTAGCCTACTGTGCACTTACTGTGCGCTGTTGCAATGCTGTTGTAATGATTGTTAGCTGTTATCAGTTAGGCTAGTTTAGTTAGGAGATTCTGTTTCAGTTACTCTAACTGAATCAGATCTCAAGCTTCTAGTACAAGCTTCTATCACTGTATATAAATCCCTCTGGGTAATTCTCAGATTGAATAAGATCATTCTGCAAACACTTTATCTTCACTCGTTCTCTCCCCTTCTTTCTTCTTCCTATTACCATTTCTATAAACTCTTAAGTTTTCTAATAGTTCTGGAGAATGCTGTATCAATAATTGTATTGTCTGTTGTAAAGGTTGAGGATAATGATGCATCAAAATCTTCAAGTTCAGGCAGAAACAAGAAGCCTGTAACAAAAAAGATCATGGAGTATTGTTATGAACCTGAAATGGAGGAGGTAACTGTTGCATGTATTGGGCCGTGTATTTTTTTCAATTTTTTTTATCTCATCAAGATTTCAAATATTTGCTGTCATTTGTTTAGTTTTGTATGACTATATTTGTGTTGCCTATGAAACTTCTCTGCTCTGGAATGAGTTGGGGGAAAGGGCTGGAGAGAGGGAGTGGGTGAGCATTATAGGACTGAATGTGCTAACTGCCAAGTTTATTGTTTATCTTAGAACTTTTTTGTTGAAAGATTTGAAGGAGGGAAGTCGTCATGTTAACATTGTCTATATGGGTTTGAGGCTTTTGTGTCCACAGATTTTCTTTTGAATGCATTTCAAATTGAAATATCAGGAACTTGTAAAGAGTGGGACATAGGGGAGCTGGACAGTGAAAACCCAATATTTGAAATGTAGAGTGTTTGGGAGCTGGCTTGCATGTTATATGGTTGTAAATTGAGAATTAGGTCATTGGAGCTCGGTTGTAGCTTTGCAGGGAATTTCTTTCTTTATTTATTTTGGATATTTGTCATCTATAAATACGTTTGTGCATAAGAAATACTGGAGATTGCCAATGTTCTATGCTCTAATAGTAAGTTCTACTTTTGTTTGTAATACATCTCTGCTTCAATTTCTCTGCAAATACCAGTTCACTTGATATACACTTAATTATCAGAACTGCTTATGCCTTTTTTACACTCCCACCATGGCAGGCTTATCGTTCAAGCATGTTGAAAGCATTCAAGAAAACTGTTGAGGAAGGGGTTTTTACCTTCATTATCGGTATGCAACACAACAATATGATAACTAAATTATTCTTAAAACAGATGATTTCCACTATTTAGGCTATTAACATAATTTGAGGTCACATTTTTTTCTCTGGATGGAAAATCTTGCATTTTGTTATGAGTTCCATACTCTTCAGTCTTTACTGTGATATTGTCTGTGGATTTCTTCTTGGTAGAATTTCACGAAGTACTGACCCATAGACTTAAACACCTTCACTAGATGTGTTTATGTGAAATCACCCAAGTCATAGTTTATTCAGAAAACCAAAAGAAAATAAATTGTTTTCTTAGGTGAATTGTAGTAGCTTAAGCATAGAGGTCATAGAAATGTCTTGTTATAGAATATAATAAGTTCAATCATGTAGTTTCCTTTTAGATTAAGTGGCGGTGCAGTGCCCATGCACTGCCTATCTGTTCACTAACTACAGATGCAGTTTTGTTCGGCAATTGACCCTTTTCTTGGTGGTATTTGTGCCTCGTCTTAGTGGATGACCGCAATCTGCGGGTAGCTGATTTTGCTCAATTTTGGGCAACTGCAAAGGTATACCCTTAATTCTTTCTTTCTCGCAACCTCTGCCATGTGTGCTCACGACGACTCACAATATCTTTGTAATACTCTCTCCATTTTCCCTCAGAAAATAGTTGTAGAAATATGTTTTGTGTGCCTTCTGTTTGCCTAGGTTTATAAAACTATGCATATGCTGTTTCTTGTCATAATTTTATATGGAAAAGTAGCAAAAAAATGAAAGAGGGTAAGAGGTAAGGTAATACAACTTTAATGTTAATAATTGCAAATAACTAAGTTGAATAATTAATTGAAAATCCTCTATACTTTTTTATGCTTCCTAGTTGTTTGTCTTGTGTAACTTGGGACTTTGTATAAGCCATGTTATGCACAAGGCTGTTGAAGATAATGGATATAAAAAATGTTAACTTTAAATGGGGAGGTCGTAGCTACTTCCAGTCCCATTTGCTTGATGTGGAATGAGCTGCCTCCTACTGATGTTCCAGCCTTCATATATTTGAATTAAAGGCTGATTTGGTTTGAAATGCATGCATGAATGCCAGTGGCCTCCGTACTGTTATAATGATCAATACTTATTTCATACCTAAATAGATCTTACAATTAAAGAGCAGGTACATGAGACCTGTTTGTTCAATATGTTTCCTTTGCTCATGTATATTCCTCTTTCTTTCAGAGATCGGGGTACGAAGTTTACATTTTAGAAGCTACTTACAAGGACCCTGTGGTACGTTTATTTGTTCTTTCCACTGAGCCACATTGAGTATTATATTATTTTTCTTAGCCTTACAACCTCTAGCTGATTATTATTGTTTCTTAGTAAATATAACTTCCTTAATTGGCAATTTAAAATATTCCATTGCATGATGTTAGAGAACTTTCTCATATATTTTTTACTGTTTCCCCTTCAGAATATGGGATTAGCTCTTAGGATTTTTGGTTTTAAGTGTTTTCATGTTTAGGTGTTGATTGATGACTGAGTCCTCTTAGCTCAATCGGAGCATTTTTTTAACTATTATGTGGGTTTTATATTTTTCTTCATTCAGGGTTGTGCGGCAAGGAATGTCCATGGATTTACACAGGAAGACATAGAAAAGATGGCTGGGCAATGGGAAGAAGCTCCATCCTTGTATCTGCAGCTTGATGTGAAGGTTTGCTGTAAATTTGGTATTATTTGGATGCAAATGTTTGGCATTTTCAGGCCATAATATTAGTATAAATTGGACAGTAATGGTTTCTTACTTTAATCTTCATTGTGTTTCTTTCACTGACTTGACAGTCATTATTTCATGGAGATGATCTAAAAGAAAGCAAAATACAGGAGGTAATTGTAACTTTTGGATATATTTTTCTTTTGAGCTTTTGTGTGCAATTCAGAGTATTAGGGACCACTTTCAAATGCTTTTTTAGTTTTTGGTTGTGGGGGGGGGGGGGGGGGTTAAACATGGATTTTTTTTTGGAAACAAGGCAAACAAGTAGGATGATACATCCTGCAAAAACAAACAAATTGAGAGAAAATAGAGAGTCAAAGAGGCTGCAAAATGCAAGAAAGTTGTCCAACCTTTCTGTAAATCAAAAATAGCAACCCCGTTGAAGCTGCCTTGATCAGAACACTAAACAGAAGCAATAAACACACTCGTATAGAGATGCTGTTGAAGATGTGGGCATCATGTTCTAACTGAACACAACAGAAAACTGCATAAACTTCTCACTGCCACTAAAATTCATTTCTTTGTTCTTGTCAAACCTTTATATTGTTTCAAGAGAAACCACTTCAAAATGTAAGGACACACCGAATATTACCAATATTTCAAAAAAATAAAAAGAATTATTCTAAAGCAAAGTAACTGCCCAATAATGTAAAAGTAAATAAATGAGCTATGGCTTATTATCTAGCTCTACACAGCAAACATTCAAGGGTGAATAGCTGTGTCAGTGCTGCTGTCTGAACAAAAGATTAGATTTTGAAGGGTTTTTTAGATTTCCCAATGGACTTGTCAAGAAAAAATCTCTCTCTAGTAGTAGGAGAATAATATAGTTGCACTACCTGGACTGACTGGTTTCATATGGCATATGTTCCAGGTTGACATGGATATGGGAGATGATCTTGGTGATGCTTTACCTGCCGTGCAAGGAAGAGAAGCTGAGAAAGTTGTTGACCTTCCTGTCAGGGATGATGCAAGTAGTGCGCTTTTACCCACTACTGTTTGTATAGCTGTGTTTTATCTATGCTGTTAATGTCATTTTTTTTGGGGGTGCTTCTGAATTCTAATCAATGATAACTAAATGTAGCATAGTTTTCTATCTTATTTTTCTTTATAATATTGGATTGGATCAGATTGGCATAGCATAGGATTATTACTATGAGGTGTGTAACCTGGCTAAAATAGGGAAAATAAGGGTCTGTTTGGTTTTAGAACATGTTTTCTGTTTTCACTTTTAGAGTTTTAGTTACAAATGTCCCGTTTGTTTTAAATTTGCACAGTACAAAACCATGGTTTTGCAGAATTAATTTTAAATCACTTCCGTCCAACGTACTTTGTAAAGCGTGCATCATCCATCTCAACCATTCATTTCTAGAATCAATTCTACTCAACTGTAAACCAAACGGACCCAAAATTGCCACTTTTTTTTCGTAATTAAAAGTGCAAATGGGAAATGAATAAACAGGCCCTAAGTATCGGGTCTAACATTAGTGTCTATCTTGATCTTGATATCTTATTATTCTCCACCTCTCTCCCTTCTCATGTTAATCCCTTTTCACCCTTTTATCTTGGTCTCAAGAACAACATGAATCACTTGTCCATGGATTTGGTTAAAAGGTGTTAAATAACTAACCTCTCTTCAGTTGTATATTGTTTACTGAATGTCTGCATGATTATATAGTACAGATTTACTGCATTTTTTCATCAGATTTCTGCTGCGTTTCACTTCTTGCTATGATATTTACCATACCCTTATTTGCGTTGCATATGTTTTCATATTTTAAGCTTAACCCTGTTTCTGGTTAGCTCAATTTTGGGCTATGCCCTTTCTTTGTAGTGTGTAAAATTATAGTTATAAAGTATCAACCCTTCCCTCTAATAGTATCCAACGTCTCAATTTCTATATTGTTAGTAAAAATGCTTTCATTTTCAACTTTTTTTATATAAATTCAATATTACTTGGTACTTTCGATGCTATACAATATCATCTTTGGATTATAATTTGATTAAAGTTTCTCGGTTGGTTTTACATCCATGTCTTTCATGTTTCTTCAATGTGATTAGCCTTTTGAAATTTAGGTCCGGCAAAAGATGGAAAGAGATGGGATTCTGAAGGGGAACATGCAACGGAAGTCAGGGATTTGGGTAAAAGCAAATGGTCAGAAGATTTCGGTGAAGATGACATTGATCAAACTGAAGGTATGAAGGGCAAAATTAATGCTCTGTCTGGGTTAATTCATCAATATGGCAAGGAACGAAATCTGTACATTGGGGTGATCAGGTATGATATATATTTGATGCTATTGTCTGAAAACTTAGAAGTAATAGTTGAAGTCTGTCTCAACCTCAATACTTCAGTAGCAAAAATGTGCATTCTACTTGTTTAAATTCTTCTTGGGTTACATAGGCCTTTGATTGGGGATGGTGCAGGGATAACCATGACATCAAGTAGAATTGTACAGTGTTCAGTGCCATATGGGCTATCAGCTCATTGATTTCTGTATTTTTATATATATATATAAATAGTTTTTTTGCTAGGTGCATCTTTTTTTATCCTTTTTATACTCTTTTCTCATCTCCTTGGTTGTTTTTTAATCTTTGCTTGCTTGAGGCATTGAGGGCACTGAAAAATAGAAAAATGGAAATGAATTAAAATCATTATAATTAAGAGTATATTTCAATTATTAGGTTTGGTGTGTATTGAAACACGGCTACAACAGAAAAGTGGTAAAACCTACTTTTGTGGCTTTCATAATGGACTGAAATCATCTGTCCCATTCTCTGTCCCTCCAATTGAAAAATAACACAACTAAAAAAATTCTCTCTTCGTTCTACATAGTATAGAATTCTCCCTTTAGTCGTTAGACTCTTTTTGCAAGTGTTATTTTTTTAATGAGAGGGACAAGAAAATGGACATACAAAGGGGACCGATGATTTTATTCCTTTCATTATAGGAAGTTCCTTAATCTCAGCACCCCGGCCCCCCTTCTTTGCAATTATCCTTTCAGGTCGGCAATACAGGGTTTTCAATAGGCGCTGCAAGGAAGGTAAATGCTTTGTCTTTAGTGATTGGACCTGGTGCTGGATACAACCTGGTTAGTTGTTTGACTTACTTATTTCTTAAATTTCAGGAACAACATTTACTGTTATTTAGTTGGCTTTTTCTTTCTTTTGGTGTTAATTCTGATAATAATCCATCTAGGCGAGATATTTGGTTTGAAGATTTTGTACTAAATTTGTTTTCCATCTTTTTGTGGAAGCTAATCTGTTTTGCGTATTAAGCATTCTGTTTGCTCATATTTTACTAACTCCGAAGTTTTTTTTTTGATAAACAAGGATGAAGAATCTAGCTTACGTTTTCATGGGAATGATACCTTTATATAAATAACCATTGTATTATGTGTTTATGTACAGAAGTCAAATCCATTACCTGATGAGGATCCAACCCGTAATAGTGTGGAGCCAAAGAAGCATAACATATTTCAAGAACGAATCCGGGCTGAACGTGAATCTTTCAAAGCTGTTTTTGACAGAAGACGACAGCGGATTGGGGGACTTGATGCGGAGGAGGACTGATTTGGAATTTTGTTTACTTTGTGTGATTCATACAGCTAGGTTATATACCTTCATGTGTTGGACGAGTTTAAGAAGAAAGTTGAATTTGTTTGGCTGGAAAAAGAAGATGCTATTCCCGGCCTGAGTTTTTGTTAAATGATGTAAAATTTTATCAAAAGGTTAATGTGAAATATATAGATGCCTGATATTGTAAGGCATGTCATTTGATATAAATGGATATTGAATAAGCTCATGTTGCCATCCCTCCTTCGAAGATGAACACTCCTGTGGGATGATTTTATATATCCAAATATACGATGGGTTTGATAACTGTACCCATGCCTTGAGAGATTTTGCTAGTTCTATATTTACATTTCAGTTTCTCTGTTTCTTGTTCCCTGATCTTTCAAATTATGACCAAAGGGAAGAAGAAAGAAAGGACTTAAAAAAAAAAAAAATCTTCATATCTACAACCTGGATCAGCTTCTGTTTCAGTATCCAGTGAGCTGTATATGGTAGTCAGCATGCCTTGTTTGGTTCACATTTTAGAGCACCTGCAAAGCGAGTGAGGCTTGCAGCAAATGAACCAGGCTTTGCAGTGATGCCTGTCTTGGGACCATTTGTGACCTTATTTCCAGACTCAACAAAGAAGGCTCCATTCATCATTAAGTCATCTTCTGATCTCCAATCCCATTTCTTCCACTCGCTTTCAGGTGCATAATCCCTCTTTGTCACCTAAATTATGAAGGGTAAGCACAACAGTGTCATAGTCTCTTCATTTGCAATTTGAAGAATAAGCAGGATCAATAACTTGTCATACTCAATAATCTAATAAAAATTTATTATTTTGACCAGTTGTGAAAGACATTTGAGAAATTAATAGAAAGATTATCTTTTCTCTTCTGACCTCTTTTGCATTTCGGTTTTCTGGAGCAATAAATCGGTTGCCCTGGCTGATGATGGTGGGATGTTGACTCCCACCAATGGCATACATAAGCCAGTGAGTGTAGTCATTGTTGACAACATGAACGAAACCCCATCTGCACCTTGGCATCCTCTGCACCAATCCTTGTCCAAAATGGTTGAAAGCCAGAGTTATTTGCATGAGTTTATCTCCTGAGTAGGTATCACTCGCACCGAATAACATAACCTGCATGACAAAAAAAACATACACATGCATATAAACAAAATATTTCTGCTAAGGTTGGAAGTGGAAGCAATGTAGTGTTTGTTAATTACATCATTATGATGTGTCATATGGCAGTTGGAGATGGTAATGGCTGTTGATCCTTCTACAGCATCTACAAGGCCATCATCACAATTGGACATAGAAATATGATCTATCCAAACATTAGTAGCTCCAAACATTGAAATTGCATCACCATCACTCATTGAACGGTATCCATAGTGATTCATGGAGTCTCTGATGAGGCCACCACTAGCTCTTTTGATATCATGGATGTGCAGTCCATGAATGATAATGTTTTGCACATATTGCAATGTAATTTGAGCACCATCACTAATATGAACGTTTGCACCACGTCCATCTATAGTCTTATTATCAGTTAGTAGAAGCTCTGCTCTGAGTTTGATGGACATATTTTTTTTAAAAATGATCCAAAGTGGCTCCTTTTGAATAACAGCATGTCGCAAAGTCCCTGGTTTTGGGCTCACAAGGTCATCATCAGATGGATCATCCACAACATAAATTTCGCCATCTTTGCCTCCTGTTGTGCCATGACCAAAACCAATAACACAATCTGCTAACTTTTTGCGGTTCTTTTCCCAGTTTTCATCACATCTCCAGCAACTGTCAATGGGATTTGTGGCATTGCATGGACCATTGTATTTTGCTAAAGCCCTCCTCGTGCTATTGAAGCCATTCACAGCCCTGCCTCATGACAATTTATTAGCATGTTTCAAATTACATCATCAATGAATAAAAAATACAAAAGGGAATTGTTGCATTTTTCTCACAAGCTAATGCAGGCTTGAGCTTGAACTCAATCATAAGCAGTTTTTTTTTTTTTTTTAACTTGGTGTATATTATTATTATTAAGAGCAAGTTTGATTCAGTATGTGTTTGGTTTGGTGTTGAAACGGACTAAACTCAAAGTTTGGATTCTTCAACGCAACTATTTCTAGTGTTGGAAACGTGACTTTACCACGTTACAACGCTAAACCAAACATGTTCTTAGTGTTGAAACGCGGTAAAATCACGTTTCCAACACTAGAAATAGTTGCGTTGAGGATTCCAAACTTGAGTTTGACCAGTTTCAATGCTAAAACAAACCCACAATAATTCAATGTTTTTGCAACAAGGGGGACGGACATACTTGTTGACGTGCTTATTGAAATCATCAGCTACTTCTTCAGGGTTTGTCTTGAAAGCCTGTTGTGCTGCTTTTTTGGCTTCCTGAGATCGCTTCAGCCATATTTGGTCAAATTGAGCCATATTAGCCCTGAGGGTAGGGAATATAGCAAGAAAAAGTACACAAAAGAAGAGCAATCTAAGCTTGTTAGCTTCCATTTCCACAATGTTTCTTAATTTTCTCCTCAAGTCAATATTTATGTGCCTTGCTTGTGTTTCTTTTATATGTTAAATAAAAGTTCTAGTCCTTGACTTTGTGATAGGCCCTGAGTACGTGATATTATTAGATTCTCTTGGAGCTATATCTGTGTGTGCATGAGCAAGTATATAGATAAATATGGAAAAATACCAAAAAGCAACAGAAGAGGGTGCGTCCTTTCCGCTTCATGTGCTATGTATTTGCGTGATTGTAAGTAAGCCTTTAAGACAACGTACTAAAAAAAAATGAAATACTTTAAACAGGGGAAGATTATATGCATCAGCCATATAAGTTTAAATGAAGCGATGTGAGGGAAGAGTGCACAACCTGTCCTTTATATGGCTTGTTTTTAGTCCATTTGCTTTGTTTGTTCCAACTTAGATTTTTTTTTTTTCAGTACGTGTCCAATTATTTGTATGAATTGATATGCATATGTTGTTATTACCCCTATTAGAATGGGTAGTTTGCAGTATTAGGATATGAAAATAATATATCAATATCGTGAACCTGTTACAATTTTCAGTATTCATGTTATCTAATAATGAGAAATTGATATGTGTATATGAAAATTTTAGAAAAAAAAGAATGGGGGGATAAAATTTTCATTTCTAATAAATGTTCTCTTATTTGATAATTTTTAAAAGAAAGAAAATGATAGATTGAAATAAATATAATATCCTACTCTTTTACTATTACATAACTATCTTAATTTAAAAATAAAAAGAAATAAAGCCTACCCTCCTATTTTTTCCTCCAAAATTTTTCATACAAAATACCTAAGGTTAATGGTGTCTAAAATTCAGGCATAAATTTATTTGAAGCTTTAAGTAGGTAAAATTAAAGGTAATATGGGTTTTTTTTTCACTCCAATGGGATATTGTTTCAAAATTATCAAAAGAGTGTAAGAATTTTTTTACTAGTA
Source organism: Sesbania bispinosa (assembly GCA_026901365.1). Lineage (NCBI taxonomy): Eukaryota > Viridiplantae > Streptophyta > Magnoliopsida > Fabales > Fabaceae > Sesbania > Sesbania bispinosa. Next base: position 1,295,474 of record QLOH01000016.1, read on the forward strand.
TTTACAACTTTTAAAAAGAAAGTCATATATCAAAAGTAAAATTTATATATTAAAAGTAAAACTTATAATTTTAATATATAACATATAAAACTCTCACTTTCAATGTGAGACTTACATGTTTTTAATACTAAAAATAATAGTCGTATAAATGATGTATAACTTATTTATTTTTAAATGGAAGTCTTAAATATTATGTACGATTTTTTTAGTTTTGTTAAAAAGTCGTACAAAATATATATCCTCTTTTTTTCTATTTAGAACCTTCCAGGTCGTATTCTTTTTGCTGTTAAAATCATTTGCACCATTCAATTACATGTTATTGGCCACACCTTGTTCTAACATCATCACCCAGTTTTCTTCATGGTTGAGGTAAAGGTGCAGACTTTTCATGATCACTCGCATTAATATTATGGTCATTGGTATTTTCACAAACTTCATTCATGTCATTGGTATTTTTCAACTAGTGTTATATTAAGTTCAAGGTGTCTATTTAAAAAAATTGAAATTTCATGATGATTATTTGTTTTTTCCCTAATATAAAATTATAAAAACATCTTTCTCCTCCTTGATTTGGAAACCAAAAAAAAAAAAAAAAAATTGCAACACTCAAGGTAAAAATATCTTATTGTTACTTATATTTTTATTGATTTTATTTGCCTTCCAAACTATAGGTAACATAACATGTCAATCTTTTACTCAATAGATAACCAAATGTATAATGGTACTTCAACACCACTTTATTGAATCTTGCTAAATAATCACTTCACTAATATATTTTATTCACACAATGCACGAGTTTCAATTTAGTTAAAAGTAAAGAAAAATGTCGATGAATGTCCTAAGAATAATGATTAAAAAATTAAAAAAAATATTAAAATGTATTTTATAATATTACAAATGCAATGAATGTTATTATTTTCAATAAAAAAATTGTTTATTAATTTCATAATTAGTGCCCTGATGGTAATGCCGTGATGGTAGCATCAGTAAGATCCAAAAATAAAAGATTTCATATATGAATACGTTTTATATCCCCTATTTGTTCTTGATTAAGAGAAGATTTTTTTTTAATTTGATATAACAATAAATTATTTTTATTTTCTCTCTCCTCCTCATTTAAACCCCAAATAATATGAGAGGTATTTTCTCATGTAAGGATTTTCTTCGGCCATCTTGCCTCTCCAACAAACTTTAGTTGCGAAATACCTAGAAATCAGTTACTTAGTAATTCCATACCTAAGTTTTATTGGATAGGTTGGAGAGGATCCAAATCCATTTTTCCCTCCCTTCCCCTTTAGGCAAACCAAACGATATATTTTACTTTTCATTCCCTCATTTGAATCAAACAATAAAATTTTGTATACTAAGTGTGTGTTTGGATTAAAGTTTGCAAACATAAGTTTAAACCTAACTTACGTTTGCAAACGTAAATTTGTAAAAGTAACATGGAGTTACGTTGGTTTAAATGTGGATTCAAGATGAAAATTATACTCAAACGCAATTTTGAACGGAAAACCAAGCATACTCAAAAAAGCATTTTACATTAACAATGTGTGACGTTTTATTTAAAAATAATATTTATTTAGATAACCAAAATGGTTACAATACAATAACATAGAAAGTAGGGTGTCAAAATGAGCTAAGTCGATATATGGGTTGGGTTGGATTGTGAGTGTAAAATTTCAAGCTTGAATCAATTTTGGCCCAACCCGAAGTTTGATTTTGAGTAGCCCAATGTGGACCGGCCCGCGATGGGCCAGGCCAACCTGTTGACCCGATTTTTTTCCTTTTATTTTTCACCTTTCTATAATTGGTAAAATTATAAGTGATAAACTTAACACTACACGTTTTATTAATATCCATTTTAAAGTTAATATTATATATATTGAATACTTTTCACTTCTAAAATTTATTTATTGTTACAATTGTTGCACTTTATTTTATTTTCATTATTATGTACTTTTTTTCTTATTTTTTAGTACAACATGAAAACTTAATATATTTTATTCCATTAATAAAATTAAAATATACCATAAAATATAATAGATTAGATCTATATTTTAATTTTAGTTTATAGTGATAAAAAATTAATTTATTATAGATATTGATTTAGTTTAATAAAATTTTATTAATTCATTAATTTTTTGAAAAAAGTTAGCGGCCCATGGGCCAAGTTGGCTCACAGTCCGCAAAGGGCTGCACTTGGGAAAAAAAATTCTAACCCACTATAAAATTGGGTCAGCCGTCCGAAAATGTGTTGGTCTGTAATTGGTCAACCCGAATGTGCTGGGCTAACCAGAATTGACACCCCTAAGTGTGTCAAATTCTTTAGAGTGCACAGCAACAAGGGTGACAGAAAAAGGAAGAAAAGTGTGATAAGGCATTTATAGAACAATAATGATTTTTTCACATTCATTCACTTTACCTATTCTTTTATATCTCATTTTTCTATCATATCAATTATTAATGAGTGAGGATAAACTTACTCCGTTTAATAACTTTTTGTAAACATTGAATTTCATTAATCCAACCGTCATATTAACAGTTTACATTAAATAAATCAAGCCTACAAAATTTCATAAAATTTAAAAATTATTTGATATTTCATCAAATCACTTCAATTGAACGTGCAATATACTTTTTAAAATATAAGTAAATATTTACTCTAAAATTACATACCTATAAATGTCCAATTAATCTAAAATTTGGTGTGCATAATCATCATATTAATATCAAATTAATCAACAATTAGATTTGTGAAATTAACATTCCATTAGAAGTTATTAAGCGGAGTAACTTTACCAAAGTTACTCATAAAGTAAGTTGATCCTCATCCATTATTATATATTGCATCTTTCACCTTCTTCTATTATTTTTTTTTCTTTCCTGTCTTTCTCTCTAATAACACCCTAATAATGGAGTGTTAAAGTTTTATTCTCTTTTATAGAAAGGAGAAAAAAGACATAGATGTAAAAAATTAGAGTGTGACCGTGTGAGGAACAATTAAAACTCATTAAAAAATCAAGATATAAAATAAAATAAAAATTTACTTTGCGTGGTCATCTTGCACAAATACGATATCATGAAATATTGTTTCCACAGACCGCCGAAAGAGGGTGGCCTGGAAATAAGCAAAGCAAGGAATAGTTTGCTTTTGCACATGTCACAAAACTACATAGGTCATCACCACCCAAAGTTTCACATTACGGCTCAAGTTTGGAATAAGAATGTTCAAGCAAGGAAAGCAACCAAACCATCTTGATCATCAGGAAAACATGGAAAACACAGCACGCAATTATATACTTCATCTAACGTTGTCCTATACAAGCACATATATAGCTCCCGCATATTGCATGCAAATTTTAATACTGTCACATTTCTTCAATACCAATTTCTCTTACTCCTGAGGTTCATATTAGTTGTTAGTTCGTACTCAATGGCCAGTGCCAGAGGTACTCCAAGGGTTGGAATAAGAACAATCGCTCGAACTCCAGTTGTGGAAGAGATCGTACCTAATTCTGGATGGACAGAGGACTCTACGGGCCATTATCTGCTAGTGGATCTTCCTGGTATTGCATCAAACACCTAATTAACTTTTGAACAGAAAAGAATTTAAATAAACACATGAATTGATGAGAATAAACCCTGTAGAGAGACCATGCTTAGTTATACACTTTGGCTTGCTTTTTTGTTTCCTTTGAGAATTATCTAGCTGAAAAAACATGTCTTCTTGTATAGTTCTCAGTAGGATTGATGCCGTGGAAACAAGAATAACTAATGAAAGTTTTTTCATCTTGCTTCTTCAGAATTCAGGAAGCAAGAGGTGAAGCTTCAGGTTGATAGCCATGGCCGTATTGTTGTAAAGGGAGAAAGGCAAGCAAATGAGCAGAAACGTGTTCGTTTCCAGCTGACTTTTCCAGCGCCAGTGGATTCTGATATGGATAAGATAGCCGGGAATTTTGATGGTGGAATCCTTTACGTGACTGTCCCCAAACGAATAGCACAAGAAAACAGAGAAAGTGAGACTGAGCAAGCTGGAAATGGCCATGTTGAAAGAGAAGAAGAAAATAACAGCCATGAACCTAATGCTGCTAATGAGGGGAGAGATCCCAATCAACATGTCAGCCAAACAGAGCAACAAATTGATAGCCATGAACCAAATGCTGATAATGAGGGGAGAGATACCAGTCATCATGTCAGCCATACAGAGCAGGAAGAAAAAAGAAATGAAAATGCGCATATCAGTGATTTCCCTGAACAAGTAATAAGGAAGTTGGAGCAAGAATCCATGTTAAGAAGTGCAGCGGAGGTTTTGAGAAAAAACAAAGGAATTGTTATAACAGCTGTTATAGCCTTTTCCATGGGGTTGTTCGTATCTAGTAAATTTGGATTCTCATCAGCTGCATGAGTGAAGTCCTTTGACCTGCATCCATTAATGTATATCCCCCCACTTCATGTCACGTGCCTTTTATATGTAATGTACCTATAGAATAAAGTGTTATGCAGATATTCAAGCATGAATACTAATATCTCTGCCTTATCCGTCTCACTTTCCGATCTTAACATCTGCATCTGTAATTTGGTTTATTTTAGCATGTGATAAACCCTTTATACAGCAGAAGAATGGAGTTATTGAAGGGAACTTTAAGGAGGCTAATAGGGACAGGTTCGTGCCTGCACCATAATATCAAATGGCCTGATACTCTGATTCAATATCAAATGGCTTCTATATGAAAGACCCAGTCTTACCTCTCAATTAATTGGCATAGAATTATGAGTCTAAGGAATCAAATTTATATAAAATTGCTTTAATTGTCCTTGTCAAAGAGCATATTTGATTTTACCATCAGTTTATGGCAATCTGAGTCAAATACTTATCTGTTCAGTTCTAATTTAAACAAAGTATTTTAAACAAAATCCAAATTTCTTCATCTCAGCACTCTTGCCCCCAACTAAGTAAAAAGGGAGAATCAAAAGAGGTTATGTATGCATATTACATACAGAAGATGCATCAGATCAAGACAGTCAGACAGTCTTAAAACAAGATACAATCAAAATAAGGTTGTTTTATCTTCCCAAAAATCTTCCTTCCAAATTCCTTCTTTCTCAGATGCTTAGTTCTTCTCTCTAGCTTCTATCCAATAATCTTATGTTGGCTTCTATCCTCTGATGAAACCTCAAAAGATAATACTATAAACCAGATGACATCACCTCTTCTTTTTCAAAACAACCTTTGCATATGATTCTTTAAACTACAGTGTTCTTCACTGACCTCATCCAATACACTGATCCAAATTATGCTGAATCGGTAAAGCATCATATCAAAATTTACTTTTATCTTAAAGGATCAGATTCCACAAGTAGTCCACCAATTTAAAAAGAGCAAAAGACCGTACAGGATGTTGATGCGGGAAAGAGAAGCTTCTTTGGCATCTGTGCCATAAAGTTTTGAGTTGTAAGTTGTAATCTAATGTTCCTAACTTCTAACTTGCGTTTATATAACGTAACAAATAAAGTTTCCCCTTCCTGAGTTTAATAGAGAGAGGCACTTTGCTTGCAGAACTTAAATTGTCTAGCTGCTTCTTCCACTCACATAAACAATCTTCCTTTAATCCTTTCTATTCTTGCTGCTTTTCTTTTAAGCTATATTAATGTATAACCTCTCAAAAAAATATTTCAAATTTCTTATTATAGATGAAGGATATCCGAAATACTGAAAACAAAGAGCTTGTTGAACACAGTTAGGATATAATGGAACTGTACCTCTAGGAGCTTCCCGAACACTAGTGTACCACATACCAATAGACTATAGTTGCTTGAAATAGAAAAGGAAAGGTGTTTGGAATTTGAGATTTGGATGTTGACAAGCGATGCATGAGGAAGAATAAGAGAACCAAGGGGGGGCGGGATAAAGGTGATGCTTTGTCCTCGAACTTTATTCAAAATGTAGGTGCTTTTTGACAAAAAGGAAGGGCCCATGGTTCGGACGCGGAATCATGTGCCTTCCTGCTGAGGCTTTTAGCTTCAATTGATAATTTTGATATTGTTATAGGCTATAATATAGCATGTTAAGGAGAGTTACATGCCAATGTTCAAACAGTGTTATGAAGAGTAACGGACATGGACCTAACTACAAGTCCTAGATATGGCTATCTGTACAAATACTCTTTAACATCTCACTCAATCTCCTGTGTAGATCCTCTCACATATAATATTACTTAGTTAAATATTATCTATAAACTAATAACTGTTTTTTTTCCCACTTAAAATCAATAGTACAAAATAAGGGACTGTTTGGTTTGCATTTTCATTTCCTGTTTCCATTTTCTGTTTCCTGTTTTCTGAAATTTTACAAAGAAAAAACTGGAAATGCTGGAAACAAAAATTTGCTGTTTTCAGCATTTCCAGTTTTTCCTTTGTAAAATTTCAGAAAATAAAAAACAGAATGAAAACAGAAAATGAAAACAGAAAACGTTTCCTCAAACCAAACATGCCCGAAGAGATCTAAAGTGTGAGAAGCAGTGCAAAAGTAAAAGTTTCTCCTACTTCCTGTTGAAGGGTAAGACAAAAATTCGTGTGTGAAAAACACAAGATATTAATAAATCCAAACTTCAATTTTTATTGCACAAAAGCATAAAAAATAAACTCTCCCCAAATCAAACCTTATGATCACAAAGCACATGTGCATTTAGCAATTGATGTCTTAAATCAACATATAGAAATTTAGAATCAGGACTTTTTGTCTGTGACTAGGAGATTAGTAGGAGAGAATTTAGGAAAGAGGACGGTGCTTACAGCTTGCTTGGGTCATTCTCACTCTCTAGCCATTAAAATCAATTAAAAATAGTACTAAATTAATCTTAATTTATTTTTTTAAAAACGATTAAGGAAAAGGCTAAGCAGGATAACGAACCCATAGTGGAGGGGAATTGGAAAAGTTGGAAAGAAATCCTTCGGGAGAGAGCATGGAATCTGATCTGCCCATTGTCTGTCATCACAACAAACTTCCGAAACCATGCCTCCAAATTAAAAAAATAAAAAAGGAAACTTGACAATTAAAAATAAAAAGCAACACACAACACAAAACGAACCTTTGTTTTTTCACTGCTAAACAACGCACATCACCACACCACAGTCACCGCTATCAACGGTTACTGTGTTCCACGACATTCCTCGCAGTGGCTGCAATTCTAAGCAGAACCCGAAAAAGCTGGCAACAACCAAGATGAGAAGATGACCACAACGACGCCGTTTCAGCAGCCACCGCAAACCGTGAGGAGACTTGTGGTGGACGTAGTTGACGCGCGCAACCTGCTCCCAAAAGATGGCCAAGGAAGTTCCAGCCCTTATGTCATCGCAGACTTCGACGGCCAGAGGAAGCGAACCACCACCCGGTTCAAGGAGCTTAACCCGGTTTGGAACGAGTCCCTCGAGTTCATCGTCTCTGACCCTGATAACATGGAGTTTGAGGAGCTCGAGGTTGAGGTCTATAACGACAAGAAGTTCGGCAACGGTACTGGCCGCAAGAACCAGTTTCTCGGCAGGGTGAAGCTCTACGGAACCCAGTTCTCAGCCAGAGGAGAAGAAGCTCTCGTTTACTACACGCTAGAGAAGAGAAGCGTCTTCAGTTGGATAAGGGGCGAAATTGGTCTCAGGATTTATTACTATGATGAGTTGCTTCAAGAGGATGAGAAACAGCAGCAGCAGCAGCCACCGCCTCCGCCGCAGGAGGAGCAAGCTCCGGGTACAGAGCAAGAGAGGAACAATAGACCACCTGGCATGATGATGGTAGAGGAAGGAAGGGTTTTCGAGGTTCCTGGACCAATGGAGCATTGCGTTCCTCTTCCAGAAGGTCCTCCACATTCGCCGCCGCGTGTTGTGGTTGTGGAAGAATCTCCGCCGCCGGTGGTCCATGTTCAGCAGGAGCCAACGCTACCGGAAATGTGTGGCCCTCCGGCACCGGAAATGCAGTTCCATCCGGAGGTGAGGAAAATGCAGGCCGTTAGAGGGGAGAGAATGAGGATTTTGAAGAGGCCTAACGGTGATTACTCACCGAAAGATATCTCTGGTAAGAAAACCAGTGTTGAGACCGAGAGGGTTCATCCTTTCGATCTGGTAGAACCTATGCAGTATCTGTTCGTGAGAATCGTGAAAGCCCGCGGGATTGCTCCTCCTAGTGATAGTCCATACGTGAAGGTTCGAACGTCGAGTCACTACGTGAGATCGAAGCCTGCGAGTTTCCGTCCAAACGAGCCCAACGACTCGCCGGAGTGGAACCAGGTGTTTGCCCTGGGTTACAACAAAACCGACGCGAACAGCGCCACGCTGGAGATTTCCGTTTGGGATTCCCCAACGGAAAATTTTCTCGGCGGCGTTTGCTTCGATCTTTCCGACGTCCCCGTCCGAGACCCTCCCGACAGTCCCTTGGCTCCGCAATGGTACCGCTTAGAAGGAGGTGCCGCCGATCAGAATCCAGGCAGGGTTTCCGGTGATATCCAGCTCTCCGTCTGGATCGGCACGCAATCTGACGACGCATTCCCAGAAGCATGGAGCTCCGATGCACCGTATGTAGCACACACTCGATCGAAGGTTTACCAGTCACCGAAGCTATGGTACCTCCGTGTACAAATAATCGAAGCACAAGACCTGAATATTACTCCGAATCTGCCTCCATTGACGGCGCCGGAGATACGAGTGAAGGTGCAGCTAGGGTTCCAATCGCAGAGAACGAGGCGCGCGTCCATGAACCACCATAGTGCGTCGTTTCACTGGATCGAGGACCTTCTCTTCGTAGCAGGGGAGCCTCTAGAAGATTCAATGATCCTTCTGGTGGAAGATCGGACGACGAAGGAACCGGCGCTCCTAGGCCACGTCGTGATTCCCCTGAGCTCCATCGAGCAACGAATTGAAGAGCGCCACGTGGCAGCAAAATGGTTCACCTTGGAAGGTGGGTCCTACTGTGGGCGAGTCTACCTGCGCCTCTGCCTAGAGGGAGGTTATCACGTGCTGGATGAAGCGGCGCACGTGTGCAGTGACTTCCGTCCCACCGCGAAACAGCTATGGAAACCGCCCGTCGGGATTCTCGAACTGGGAATCTTAGGCGCTCGAGGACTCCTCCCTATGAAATCCAAGGGCCCAGGAAAGGGCTCCACCGATGCTTACTGTGTGGCCAAGTACGGTAAAAAATGGGTCCGAACCCGCACTGTAACTGACAGCTTTGATCCACGCTGGAACGAGCAGTACACGTGGCAGGTCTATGACCCGTGTACTGTCTTAACCGTTGGCGTGTTTGACAACTGGCGAATGTTTGCTGACGTGTCAGAGGATAAACCCGATTGCCGTATAGGGAAAGTACGCATACGTGTATCTACACTTGAGAGTAACAAGGTGTACACCAGTTCGTATCCCTTACTAGTTTTAACCCGAACCGGGTTGAAGAAAATGGGGGAAATTGAATTAGCGGTTCGGTTCGCATGCCCCTCGCTGTTACCTGACACGTGTGCGGTTTACGGCCAACCGTTGCTTCCCAGAATGCACTATCTCCGCCCGCTCGGGGTGGCACAGCAGGAAGCTCTGCGCGGTGCCGCCACGAAGATGGTGGCGCAGTGGCTGGCGCGGTCAGAACCACCATTAGGGCACGAGGTAGTTAGGTACATGTTGGATGCAGACTCGCATACTTGGAGCATGAGGAAGAGCAAGGCCAATTGGTTCAGAATCGTGGCGGTTTTGGCTTGGGCTGTTGGATTGGCCAAATGGTTAGATGACATTAGAAGATGGAAGAACCCAGTGACGACGGTGCTGCTTCATATTCTTTATTTGGTACTTGTTTGGTATCCGGATTTAATTGTACCCACTGGGTTCTTATACGTTGTTTTGATTGGAATATGGTATTACCGGTTTAGGCCCAAGATACCTGCTGGGATGGATACCCGATTGTCTCAGGCAGAAGCAGTTGACCCGGATGAGTTGGATGAGGAATTTGACACAATGCCAAGTTCTAAACCACCTGATTTGATTAGGGTTCGGTATGACAGGTTGAGGATGTTGGCTGCTAGGGTTCAAACGGTGTTGGGTGATTTTGCAACCCAAGGGGAAAGGGTTCAAGCCTTGGTGAGTTGGAGGGACCCAAGGGCTACTAAGTTGTTCATAGGAGTGTGCCTTGCTATCACTATCACACTCTACTCTGTGCCGCCAAAAATGGTGGCAGTGGCCTTAGGATTCTACTACCTGCGTCACCCCATGTTTCGAAACCCAATGCCGCCGGCTAGTTTGAACTTTTTCCGGCGACTTCCCAGCTTGTCTGATCGGTTAATGTAGATTATTCAAATTCAAAGTTTAGATTTTTCTTATATTTTTTATTAGTTATTATCTCTTTTTAAGTGACAATTTTTTTTAGAGATGGAAATGAAAAAGTATTTTAGGGAAGATTGTGGTGAATCCACGAGGGTGTGGAAAGGGGCTGTTTAGGGTTTGAAAAAGTTGTCCTCAATAACTTTGTAAGGAGTGAAAAAGGGTGGAAAGTGGCTAGTTGTCATCATTTATTTTTTGTTGTAATCAAATTGATTGACTGTGGCTACTGTTTGAAACTCGAAATAAGAGAAAGGTAGAAGCTAGGGGGGGTGAGAGTGGGAGGCAAGAGACAAACATGGTGGGAGAAATTTTGGGTATTGGCTCTTCCGTGGTGGGGGAGATTTTTCTGCAAACATGTTTGGGATATCTTTCTGACATTTAAAAATTTTGAGAAATACATTGCATCAACAGCTTCTATGTTGTTTGTTTCTCTATGTTGTGTAGTTTCAATTTTAATTAGCTCCTTCCTGATTTTGGATTTATATGGCTTTACCATTATTACTTTAATACCACCTATACCTGTTAGAGAATGAGCCAATAGGGACATGAAATGGAGGGTTTTGAATGCTGAATTAATTGTTTTGAAGATAAGGATGTAAGTAAAATGTATGGTTCTGAATATAATACTCAAATCTCCCTCGTTGGTGAATACTGAATAGGGATGGTACACTACCCATACTCTGTAAAACAATGTCTTCTGCATCTTCAATCATATACATATGCGGTTTGTTTCTGTGTGTTGTGTAACTTCAATTAGCTTTGGATTTATATTTATATAATAACTTTACCATTATAACCTTACAGAATGAGCCAAAGAGAAGCACTTTATACTTTATAGTTTGTAGGGACATAAGTGTGTCTTCTGCAACTTTGAATCATATGTATCATTTTTTATTATTATTTGTGTGTAGAAATCCATCTTATTTAATATATTTTTAGTGACATAGTTTGGAAGTTGGGATAGATTTTTTTAAGGCACTCCTAAATTACGTAATGGTTCCAACAGAAAAGTGAAGGCATTAGGCATTGCCACATGAGTACCACTGCATAATTCAAATGAAAGTTTTTGAGGCATAAACTTCAGAAAATAAATAGTAAGTTCATGGATCTTTAAGTCCTTTTTTTCTTAAAACCCCATCACATTTTCACTCGTGAGAACACCATTAAAAAGATTCAATGTATTTTCTCATTTATTTTGACCTTTTCATTTCCTTATTTAACTCCTTGCAGGTTAAAAATTAGCTTCGGTTTATATTGAGTGTTATAAAGAGAAAAAGAAATTATTCTTGACAAACTCTTTTTTATTAAAATAATTAAAATGGGCAATTTTTGAACTAGAGAAAATAATAGTGTAATTTAGACACAAGAAGGATTAATACAGGAGGGACCACAGCAGAACATTGAATGGCATGGCTACATAATCTGAAGGAGGTTAAAAAAAGGGATGCATAGCCAGATGACAACTGCAGTCTATCACAAAATTCAAACCAAAGTTATGTTTTGGGAAATTTTTCAGGCATGAATTTCACAAAGTATTGACTTTATGGAGCCAATGCATGGAGTGACTAATTTAATTTGGGTGTCAAAAATTTCAACAAAGATTAGCTCTGTCTCTGTGCACTCAGTGTCAGTAAAAAGTGGGAGGAATCAAAGCCAAAATCTGCTGCAACAAATTCTTATATAACTTTTATATTGAATTTAGTGACAGTACCTATTTAAGAAATACTCAATCTATTGCAATCCTCACTATTTCTTTTATTGCTTTATTTGCACCCAACATTGAGTAAGTTCATGCCTTTTCAAAATTGGAACATTTTATGCGAAGAAAATAGTAGGCTTTAGATTAAAGGCGTGCGAGCTGCTCTCTGCCTGTGATGGAATAAGTGTGTGTTTGATTTCACACAAAATCATGTTGTAAACGTGGATCAGATCAACTTTTTTCTCCGTGGCGTTGGCTTGGATCCACATTTGTAACGTGGTTTTGATGGAAACGAAACATACACTAATCAGCGAAGATAAAAAAACCAAACCAAAGAAAAACAAAAGAAGGAATAGACCTGAGAGAGCTAATACCTTAATGAATTGAAAATTTGATTTTGGTTTTAGTACAATTGTTAAACAATGACAAGACTGGATCAATTGCTTCCAAAAATGTAACAAACCTTTATAATTAAAGTCAGCTTAAGTCTAAAGAAGGAATGATTTCATTACAAATTGGTTACGGTTAGATTTCCCTCTCTTTCAAATGAAACAAATGACAACCTATTTATGTACACATGGGAATTTACAAGAGCCTGCATCCAGGATAGTGTTCAAGCAGTATCAGTGTTTATCTATGTCTAGCTTAAGTTTTACTCTTTGTCTATGGCTAGCTTAAGTTTTACACTTATACTCTTTGTCTACTTTCATTTGTCACCTTCTTTAGTTGTCATTTTTAGAGTACGAAACAATAGCTACAATTGGTTTGTGGAAACTTCGTTATATACAGGCTACAATCAAGTGAGACATTTTGTACAAGAGGAAACTTCCTTTGCCATTCTTTCCCTCCCAATAAATCCTCATGCCAATAAATCAGAAAAAGGTGAAACACAAACAATAATTTTGAGTTCCAAGCCTTCATTTTAGCAAAATGAGTGGAGGTCCGGGGATATTTTTTGATATTGGGAAGAAGGCCAAAGGTTTTATCAACTTATTGTTATTATTTCTTTTCCCTTTTGATCTTTCACCAGATTGAATTCTAATAGGGGGATCATAAAGCTCCCTTCCCAGTAATTTTCTGACACAAATTTGTTTACTTTTTTGTATTAGATGTTCTTCACAATGACTATGCTCATCAATCACCAATTCACTTTCACTACCAATTCATGGACTGGAATTTAGACCTCTCTTGTAAAGGTAATGTGGATATCAACTTAATTTTTCTTTCTTTTTTCACTTCTAGTTGAAACAAGTTCTTTTTAATTTTTTTTAAATGTTATTCTGTTGGAAGAAGGGGCTAGTTGATATGGTTAACAAATGAGTACACTGACATTTTGATCACAAAAATGTGTAACATTTGCAGATTAGTCCTTAAATTTTTCAGACTTGTTTCCAATTATTCTTTTCTCTGTCTAGTGATTAACGTAAAACAAGTTTGAATAATTCAAATGCTAAATCATAATTCAAATGCCATATCTGTTACAGTAGATGAAATTGTACCTGGATTCAGGAGCCTTTTCAAATGTACCATACCAGATTCTGGGAAGGTAAAACAACCTTTTACTTGCCTATAAACTATTAGATTTTGAATCATTTTAAAATTTGAACTTTTTTTATTGCATCTGATTGTTTTCCTGAATCACATTGAATTCATAGGTGGAACTACAATACTTGAATAAATTCATTGGGATGACTGGATGCATTGGATTAGTAGGAAACACAGAAGGAGGATATGACCCTGTTGTAAGCTGCTCAGGCCTTATAGGAACAAGAATTCTGTCCCTGGGAGCCAATGTTGCTCTTGACATACCAACAAGATCAATCAGCAAGCTAAATGCTGGCTTCAGCTTCAACAGTGCCTTCCTTGTTGCTTCCTTGACCTTGTGAGAATATATCCTTTAACAAGTAGAGACTAAGTTTATAAGAACATCAATTTGTGACCTCTAAACTAACTTGAGAATTTATTTTAATCATTACTCTTTTATGTTCTCCTCCTGTTACTTGTTTAAGCCTGAAATGAATATGTCATGCTGAAGTTTGTTGTTATGCAGGCATGATATGTTTGACACTCTGAAAGCAACCTGTTATCATGAAGTGAACCCCCTAACCAAGACTGCCATTGCAGCAGAGGTGAAGCATAGCTTGTCACTCAATGAGACTGGTGTCACCATTGGTGCTCAGCATGCATTTTTTCCACAAACATTGGTAAAGGCTCGACTTGACACCTTTGGCAAGGCAGGTGCCCTTATTCAACAAGGGTTATGGCAGAGATTATTTATAACTTTGGCTGGAGAAATGGATTTTTTGGCCACAAATGATAAGGTTCCCAAGGTTGGAGTCTCCCTGGCTCTAAGCCCCTAGTCAATACCAACCAGATAAGCTTTTGCCTCCAATTGAGAGGTTGTTGAATATAAGGAGACTTTCAAACTGGATGAAACTTGTCAATTTTCTCCGTCCATTTTCTTCAATATTCAACAACAGTATGAGTACCATCTCTAGTTCTGGTCATATACAAATTTTATGAATAAAGTTATTATAGTACTAGTATTAGATATCTATTCATCATTTTTACCTGAGTGTGAAGTTTAAATAACTCCTGCTTATTCATATAGAAGTTGAGTATCTGAAACAAATAGCTCTAGAGTTACTTTCTTTTCTTAAATTTAGTGGCAGCTTCCATGATACTTCCGTTCTTCACTTCCTTTTGGATGATTCTATTGTTTAAAAAGGGGGAAGCGGGTTTATATTTTTTACAAAAATGTGACTTTCACAACCCCCCCCCCCCCCCCCCCCCCCCCCCCCCTACCTCTATACCCATGCTTTTATAATAACAAGCAAACAGAGTAAGCAGTAAACACTGAAATGCAAGCAAGCCTTCAGATTCTGAGGGAAAGAATAGTAACATAACTTCTTCAATAACTTTTCAATTAGTGGAAACATTGACGATTGGAAGCCGTAGTACTTAATTTAACAAGTAGCATGAAGCGCTCTCAAACAGTATATAAAAAATTTCTTATATGCAACTTTCACAATCAAGGAAACTTGTGCAGTTGTATATAGTTGATAGTTTAGTTATGCATCATTAACAAAAGAAAAGTCTTTTATATCATCCTCCAAAGATAAGTTGTTCAACACATCCATCCTCCAACGGATTTGAGACTAAATCAAATCTTCAAAGATAAAAGGCAGTTGCCAAATTTATATTTTTGTGTCACCACTTTCCATGAGAATAAATATGATGATATTTAGATCTTTGAAGTATTAACTTAATTACAAAACATCTTTGCAAGACTACTATAGTGATACCATAATATTTGGAGGACAAATTCAACACTTTACATAATCACATAACACATTGCACAGAAATATAGCCACAGACATCATAGCATCATCATACTCCCATTTGAACTAGATATGATCTAGGAGGGGTAGAAACTAGTGATGAGAAGCCTGAAGAAGTCCATCACGAATTTGGCTAGCTACATCACGAACAGCACCAGGTCCATGTGGAATGAACACAGCAGAAGACTTGGAGGCAGCGCCAATTTCTTTCATAGTGTCAAAGTACTGAGTGACAAGGACCATGTCCATGACATCTTTTGCAGTCGTCCCTGGTACATTAACTGAGAATCCAAGCACACTGTCTCTCAAGCCATCCACAATGGCTTGACGTTGGCGAGCAATACCCAGCCCAGAGAGATATTTAGCCTCAGCCTCACCCTCAGCTCGCTTAATTTGCAATATCTTCTCTGCCTCTGCCTTCTCATTAGCTGCCACCCTCAATCTTGCAGCTGATCAAGGACAAAAAACGGTGGAAGAAAATAAGGTAACCCATGAAGTGATTTGGGATATAGCACTAGGTAGAAGAACAGGGTAAACTACAAACAAATAATAATTTGAGTAAAAAATCACACTTCATACAATGTCTAATTAATACAAAAGTCATACAAGGTTGAGTTGATATAATTGAGACAACGTGATCCATATAGCATGACTGTCTATTGGACCCCAAAGAAGCATAAAAAAAAAGGTAATGCCTAAATCCTAAGTAATAATTTCTGCAAAAAAATTAGATTTAGGATCAAAATCATCAAATAATAATAAGATCTTGTATACTAGAAGTAGTTCTACATAGGTTTACCCGCGGACCTGACCAACCCGCATGCTGTAGGGAATAAAATTATCAACCCCTTTTGGGGAACAAAATAAAATATGGACAGAAACTGAACATACAAGTTTTACCCATATAACAAAACGGTATGTTGTAGGGACACCTCAAGACATACCAGCATTGATTTCATTCATAGCCCGCTTAACATGCTCATCTGGCTCTATATCAACAATCAGTGTTTGAACGATTTCATATCCATAAGCTGACATAGCCTGTTAAGACAAAAAAGCATCACATTCAATATAACATAAATCCTCAGTTCACCTTATCAGTAAATATTATTTACTAGGAAAAAAAAGACCTTCTCAAGTTCTTCTTCCACCGCTTTGGCAATTTCATTTTTCTGCTCAAAAGCATCATCCAAGTTGAGTTTTGGAACACTTGCCCTAATTACTGTAATGAGAGTAGAAATTTCAGCTTAGCCAGTAATTTATGCTTAAACCACTCAGTGCATGTTTATGTGCTGTTAAGCAAGGTTGTGTTTTATACCATCAAAAACATAGGCTTGAATTTGGGTCCTTGTATTGCTAAGTTTGTAAAAAGCATCACTGGCCTTGTCTGCCAGGGCACGATATTGAATAGAAGCAACAACGTTGACAAAGACATTATCCTGTAAGCAAATAAACATTAAAACCAATCAACTTTAATTAAATGGAAAAAAAATGTACATAGTATGATGTGTATAAATAGATAGTATTGAAAGTGGATGATACTAGTGAAAGAGATAAGTGTAGTTAAGAAAACATAAAGGAATCAAGATAACAAAGAAAAAGGATGACGACCAATTACAATGAATAAAAAATAAAAAATGTCCTAGCCAAACAGAAAGTATTTATGGTGATTGATAAGCATAAAATGACATGAAGATTTGGTTATATTATTATAACTGAAGAGCCAGACAGTAACAAACCTTTGTCTTGGTCTCACATCGAACATCCAATTGCTGTAGCCGAAGAGAGAGATGACCAGCAAGTCGTTTTCCAAGAAACCATGGCATGAAATGGCATCCCGGCTGAAGCACCTCGTTAAATTGTCCAAATCCTTCTTTTATAGCCACCGTAGATTGGTCAACTTGCACGCAACACAAAAGATTTCCCATTTGCTTTTAACTGCAATACTTCAAATTATATCAGCATATCATCAACTCAAAAAGATATAGGATAATGAGAAGTGAACTGAATTAAGGTAGTGAGTTATTCCTAGAAGCTATTCAGTGAAGGGCATGCAACATGAATAAAGTTGGAAAGTTTAACCATTGGAATGGATGATCAAAATCAATACTTTATATTGCAGAACTTGAGAATTTGAAGTAAGGAAAGCACTAGCCAAGATGGATAATTGTAAAGCATTTGGACCAGACAATAAAACTTAACTACCATTATCTGTCACCAACAGTAGTGTCAAAGTTATCGTCACTGGGAAAAAGCTAGACAAGTACTCATTTAAAGAAACAAGAAAAATTTGAAGAAACAAAGGCAACAGTTAAATGGGCAAATCAAAGGCATTGTCAGAAACTCTTGCCAAATATACAAATTCACCCCACAAAAGATAACTAAACAATCTGGAATCCATCATCATTAGTTATGAAACCATGTAGTAAGATCATTTAATCATTATATCTTAAATCACCTGTATTAGTAAGGCTATGTTGATCCACAAAAGGAAATTTTCTATACAATTGTAACAGTATGAGAGAAAAGCACTAAAGCACTAGAGAGGTGACAACTACAAAAATGAAACAACAAATATTTGTAGTTATGTTTGTATAGAAGAATTCATTCGACTTTATAGAAGAATTGATCCCAACTCTCCAAGTGATAACATCATTAAATACTCAGTCTTCATCTAATGGATAGATGCACCATAGCACACGTATACAGACAGGAAAAGTTGCAACTTCCTAGCAAAATACATAGAAGATCAGAATAACACCTCAAAGTAAAGATATGTTTTTGAAAACAAATTTGACTTTGCACTGGCAGGGCTTTTCACAATTCGCTTAAATCATAAGCTAAGTAGCTGACCAACGCCAAGAGTAGACAACTAGGTGCTATTCTTGATATTCATCATAACCATTAACTATGGCCCATTTGCTTTAATTTAACTATATATTCCATTGAGTATTGACATACACAAATATACAATTATATATTATCAGTCAGAATTGCAAGCTAATTTGGCTTGACAATCCAAACCAATAAGCAGAACCTCGTCGAGGATATTTCCAGCTATCATACTTGTCATGCTGAATGATACAATCGAGAAAAGTATAAATTCCCTTTGTTTAATTTATCAGCCGAACAATGGAATACAAAGTCCAAGCATATAATAATACATATAATTAATTAGCCGAATGGGTAAAGTAAACTCTAGCACTAACAGCCATTGATTTTGCAGGTAGAGGACAGAGGTGGAAGAATGGAAAGCGTTGGATTCGCCGGAATTCAGATCATGCATTTACACTGCAAACAAACTAGGGAAAAAAAAAAGGTTGCAGAGGTGAAATTGAATTACAGTGGTAAGGGAAGAATGAATTGTTACCTGTTGTTTCAGTTTTGCTCAATCAATTGTCCCTCCTCCAAAACATGAACAACGACAAGAACTGTGTTATTCAGATGAGTGGCTTCACAAACTGTGGGTTAACAAAATGCGGGTTCAGAATCAATTCACCAGTAACGTGAAAAAACCGTGGGTGTTTGTTCGTATATAAAAGTTACGTCATAATATCATATTTTGCTTAGAATACGGTTATTTATACAACAATATAACAAACGTAGATGAAGAAAAAAAAAAAAAATGTGAGATGTCATGAATGATATAATGGAGAGATAGAGTAAATAAGTGTGTTGTATGAGTTGTTATATATTTTTATGGTATGAATTTATTTTATTTTGTTTTGTTTTATAGAGAGAAAAATACATAACAAGACATACATACAACTCACTTCTTCTCTTTATCTCTATTATATTACTCACCACAACACACATTTCTGTTGGAGTATTCACTTAGTTGTACCATCTTATTTCTTCATGATTAAGATTCTTTCAATTTAAAATTTAATTACTATTTTATCTCTTCATGGTTAAGGGTCTTTCAATTTTAATTTAATTTTAAATTCAAATTTATTTGTTATCCAAACGATATGTAAATATATCTTCTTGTACTCATACTCATTTGAATTAATGAAACATATCTTTCTGTAAATCTCTTTATGGTATCAGAAGTCCTTTGCTTTACTAGCCTTTCGATCCCCATGACCTCTCAACCTTTCAATCCCAAAGATTTAACACCATTGTTAATCTTCCCATTAAGTTAAACAACACAAACTATCCAGCTTGGCACAAACAAATCCGATATCTTCTTGTCGCTCGTAACCTTGAAGGCTTTGTTACTTGTGACACTCCATGTCCTCCCAACGCCATTAAACAAGATGATGTTGATGTTCCAAATCCTGTGCACTCTTATTGGGTGCGTCAAGATCAATTCCTTTATCTTGCGCTTCTGGGCTCTTATGATGCCGAAGCCCGTATTGTTATGTCGTCTACTGACACTTCTGCTCAAGCATGGCGTAAACTCCAACATGCTTATGTCAATCGCTCTCGGTCTCGGATTATGTCTTTGAAGGGACGTTTAAATTCCATCACTAAAGGCTCCTTTCTTGTGAGTGATTATTTACGATCTATTCGTAATATTGGTGATGAATTGGCTCTTATTGGCCATCCCATTGATGATTTTGACCTTGTTATTCACGCTCCTAACGACCTCGGTCCATCTTTTCATGAGTTCACTACCTTTATTTGTACTCATGACTCTCCTATGAATTTTGATGTACTTTATGACAAATTAATTGATTTTGAGACCCTTATCCAACGTAATGAGCACCTTGCTTCATATGTTATAATCACAACAAACTTTGCTAACCGGTGTAATAATCATGGCCGTGCCAGGCATCTTCCCCATGGTGTGTTCCCTTCTACCAAGAAAACATCTCCTTCAAACATCTTTGTTGAATGTCAATTTTGTGAGGAAAGGGGCCACACAGCCAAAACAGTGCTACAAAACCATTGGGTATCCACCCAAGCAAAATCCACCGGCGGCTCACTTGGCAACCAGGACTCGCTCTCCTCCGCCTCCACCCACTTGGCTACTTGACTCAGGAGCTTCTAACCATATCATCAGTGATCTTTCCAACCTGTCTATCAAGAATGATTATACTGGTACATATCAACTTTAAGTTGCCAATGGTAAGGCTCTTCCCATTACACTTGTTGGTTCCACTACAATTCCCACTTCCACTCACCCTCTCCATCTTACCTCCATTTTACATGTCCCTACAGTTACACAAAATCTTATATTTGTTTCTCAACTTTGCCAGACTAATGATGTTTCTATTGAATTTTTTCCTTGGCATTTTGAGGTGAAGGCATTGAGCACGAGGACGATTCTGCTGCGAGCGATGAACGAGAATAACGCGTACAAGCTCCCTTCTTCCGTGTCTCCACAAACAACCTATGTCCAGTCTCCATCCTCCCTTCACCTTTAGCACCATCGTCTTGGCCACCCAGCCCATCAGACCCTCGCCCATGCTCTCAAGTCAAGCCACATTCCATTTAGTTCAGATCAACAGCCAGGTTTCATCCATCCTAACCTCTCAAATTATGTTTGTAAGTTAAACAAGTCATTTTATAGTCTCAAACAAGCGCCTCATGCTTGATATCATGAACTAAAATCCTTCCTAGTTGGTTATGGTTTCACCAACTCCCACTCAGACACTTCATTATTTATTTATCCCAAGGATAATGTTGTTGCCTATTTTCTTGTATATGTTAATGATCTTCTCTTGACAGGAAACAACTCAAATTTCCTTCATTTGTTCCGCAATGCTCTCGCCCATAAGTTCTCTCTCAAATACTTGGGTCCTCCGAGCCATTTTCTTGGAGTTGAAATTGTTCCCACCTTTATTGGGCTTTTTCTCACCCAACACCACTATGTTCGAGACATTTTGCAGAGAGCCTCAATGAGTGATGCCAAGCCATCATCCACTCCCATGTCTACAACATGCTCACTTCTTTCATAGTCAGACGCCTCTACATGTGATGCTACTACTTATCACAGACTTGTTGGTTCTCTTCAATATGTAGGCCTCACACGACCTGGCATTGCCCTTTCTATGAACAAATTGTCTCAACATATGCAGGCACCTCAAGATTTGCACATGCAAGCTTTGAAACGAGTATTTTGGTATCTAAAGGGAATAGACAGTCATGGTCTTCATCTCACTAAAGATTCCAAATTTACATTGAATGCCTTTTGTGACTCAAATTGGGCAGGAGACGTGGGTGATCGAAAATCAACTTTCGCATACATTATCTATCTTGGCTCTAATACTATTTCTTGGTCATGTAAGAAGCAACCCACTATTGCTCGCTTCTCTACTGAGGCTGAATATCGCAACATTGCTTCCACAACGGCTGAATTATTGTGGTTGTGTCAATTGATTCGTGAATTTGGTCTATCTACGGATAATATTGGTGCAACATACCTTTGTGCTAATCCTGTTTTTCACTCACGAATGAAACATTTGGCTATCAACTACCAGTTTGTTCGTGATCTTGTTGCCAACAATGAACTGCAGGTTTCTCATGCTTCCTCTTCTCATCAAATTGCAAATTTACTCACAAAACCTTTATCAGGACCTCGCCATTCATTTCTCATATCCAAGATTGTTGTTTTTCCATCCTCCACCATCTTGCAGGGGCGTGTTAGAGTACTCACTTAGTTGTACCATCTTATCTTTTTATGGTTAGGTTTCTTTCAATTTGAATTTAATTTTAAATTCAAATTACTATTTTATCCTCTCATGGTTAGGAGTCTTTCAATTTGAATTTAATTTTAAAATCAAATTTATTTTTTATCCAAATATTGTTTAAATATATCCTCTTGTACTCATACTCATTTGAAGTAATGAAACATATCTTTCTGTAAATCTCTTTAATTTTTCTCTCTTATCTCTCTTTTCTATCTTTATCTATATGTGTTTTGTTGTTGTACAAATAACAATACTCTGTATGGGTGGCAATCGCAACGAAAAATTTTAATTTCATAATATATTTCTATTAATTTTAATATCATATTAAATTAATATCTATCTTTAATTGTCACAAAAAATATTTTTAATTAAATTATTAAATTATAAAGAAATTTTTTAATTTCAATAAGGTTTTTTTATTGACAAGAAGCTTTTTTTTTTCTTCAGCAAAATCTTAGTTCAAATCTTATAAATGTAAAAATAGATATTGAAAAAGTTTTGCTTTTTTAAGTAGGTTCATTTAATTTGAATTAAATTAATCTACGTTTTATATAACTTTTATATACTATATAAGATGTCATACTAAAAATATATATAGCTTATTGGTTTAATTTTTTGTCAACAGAAGTGCCCCTTCGGTTCACTTAGAAGGGTAAATAATATTTCTTTACTATAACAAACATTAGGAATGCTCTCAATGATAAATCAAATGGACACCACATAGTTTCATGATTTTGATTATTTTTGTAGTGAATAATTTTTTTAATTTTGAAAAATTTAGGGTGAGGGATGGTGCTCATTTTAAAAGCCTTCGGGACGGGCTCTTTGAGCATTTATAGAGGTACTTACATTTATCTCACCCCAAGGGGACGAGTGGGGGTTCGAACCTGTGACCTGTTAGATACGAGAAAAAAGGTAAAATATATCAATGATTAATTATTGATGATGAAATTAAAGGATTATATCATAACAAATTTATGATGTGTCATGCGAGTAATATTAATCATTACTTTTTTATTAATAATTAAGATATCTTAATTTTCTCTTAAATATAAGAACCCATTTTAAAGGAGACACTACTATGAATTAAACTCTTTTAAAATGAGAAAAATCACTTTGAAAGTAATTTTAATTATTAATTAAAAATTAATAGATAAAATTTAAATAATTTTTTTCTTTGTTATATATATAATCACAATTTTAGTTAGAGCTAGAATGGATTAAATTATAATAAGGTAAGTTATATTAATGAACACACCATTAAATAATCTTTTAACAAATAATTATATATCAAAATGAGTTTATTTGATAAACACTCTCAGTGTAAAAAAATTATACAAACATCTAATAATGTGTTGTCACAACATTTATTGACTTTAATAACACATGAAACGTCATATTCATTAAATGATGTGACAACGCATCACTGGGTGTTTGTGTAAATTTTTTTACAATAACAATATATATACACTAAATCAAAAATTAACTGTAAATTAAAAGTTATTATTATATAGATCATATTTATAAATTTTTGTATTAATCTAAAATTATTTAATACATATATGAGATGTTTAAATTAACGCTTGTATATATTTACTTATAATCATTTATGTAATTTATCTTAATGTAATTTGATCATATGCTTTTAATTATTAATTTTTTAATCAATAATTAAAAAATCTACTTTAAGTCAAAACCCACTTTTATATCTTATGAGATCAAATGCAAACTTATAAAAAAATAATAATAAAAACAAGTTTTCACGTAGGAAATGCTAAAACTTATGATAAAATTACACTACATGTCACCTAATAAATGAAAAACTAATGGTTTATTGACACTTAGGTGAGAAAGAAAGGAAAGAGAGATAAATATGTATGATATGATAGATGTAATATGATGTGACAAAGAAAAAGGCAATAATAATTTATTTCTCATTTTTTATTCCAAAAGTTTATATAAAAATAACATTGGAAAAGGTATAATAATTTATTTATTTTATCTCAATTCAATTACCCAAATTAAATCGATCTGATTTCCGAACCCAACCAACCCGATTTTATTTAAATTAATTTAGTTTGGATTTGTCAAAAAAATTAAAAACTTAAATCAAACCAAATCAATTAAACATGAATGATTTTGATTTAATTTTCCCTAATTAAACATGAATCAAATGGATCCATTAACACTCTTATTTTCATTAAAAAGATTTATTATTTATACAATAAATTTATACAACATCTAAAACAATACATATTTTTATTTTTCTTCGTCATATATATATCAAACATAACATTTTACACTTTTCGCTTTTTTTTTTACCAGAAATAGACATAAATGTTGATTAAACTCTTGGACAGAGATAAAATCCTCCTAAGAGTGATAACTCCTTACTTTATAGTTAAAATCAATACGAGATCACCTTCCATTTTCACTATGATCAATCACTCTTTATTCATTATTCTATTTCTATCTCATTGTATAGTGTATAAAATTATTGTACATAATATAATGTTGTAAAAGTATCATTTCACTTCACGGAATCGTTACCAATAGCAACGGAAAACAGCTAAACATGAAGAGAAGTGTTATTGTAGTGAGTAGAATTCTACCTTAAACTAAATTTGACTTTCGAAAAGTCTCAATCAAAACCTATTTAAAGATATTTATAATAAAACTTTTTTTCCATATGCCTAATTTAATCAGGTTTACAAACTTAGGTATTGATCTACATAGTTCAATGGATATAAGTATCTGAATAGGTTAATTAGGAAATATATCATTATCTTTCTTTTTACTCTCTACTTTTATATATTGTCAGCATTATTTTCATAACATGTTATAAGCACTAGGCTATAACCAATTGAGCAAGAAGTCTTACATTCCTTTGGAGAAGGTACTACCATCCTACAAGAAAAAGGTACAATTACAACTAACCATAAACGTTGCGTTTTTTTTCACATCATTATGTTTATATTCTTCTATTCCAAGAAACATGATTAGATATTAACCAATTGAGCAAAAAGTCTTGCATTCCTTTGGAGAAGGTACTACCATCCTGCAAGAAAAAGGTACAATTACAACTAACAATAAACGTTGCGTTTTTTTTTTCACATCATTATGTTTATATTCTTCTATTCCAAGAAACATTATTAGATATAACCAAATAACACGTTATCAGCACTAGGCTTTAACCAATTGAGCAAGAAGTCTTACATTCCTTTGGAGAAGGTACTACCATCCTACAAGAAAAAGGTACAATTACAACTAACCATAAACGTTGCGTTTTTTTTTTCACATCATTATGTTTATATTCTTCTATTCCAAGAAACATTATTAGATATTAACCAATTGAGCAAGAAGTCTTGCATTCCTTTGGAAAAGGTACTACCATCCTGCAAGAAAAAGGTACAAATACAACTAACGATAAACGTTGCGTTTTTTTTTTCACATGATTATGTTTATATTCTTCTATTCCAAGAAACATTATTAGATATAACCAAATAATATCTAATAATGTTTCTTGGAATAGAAGAATATAAACATAATGATGTGGAAAAAAAACGCAACGTTTATCGTAGCTGTAATTGTACCTTTTTCTTGTAGGATGGTAGTACCTTCTCCAAAGGAATGTAAGACTTCTTGCTCAATTGGTTATAGCTTGGTGCGGATAACGTGTTATGAAAATGCCTGGTGTTGATAACGTGTTATGAAAATAATGCTGACAATATATAAAAGTAGAGAGTAGAAAGAGAGAGAAAAGAAGAAGAGACCGAGAGTTGGTCGTGTCTTATTCCATCCAACATAATGAGATATTTATACAAGTGAATAAGAATTAATAATGGAAACTAAGTAACCTACAATTGAGGAAACTATGTAACCTACAATATACAATATCATATCAGACTAAAGGAAATAGGTAAAGTCATATCATATCAGACTAAATCTGATGGGCATCCACCATATCATAATTATTCATAACAACAAAAAAATATTTATGTTTAACTTAATCAGTGATCTCGAGTTTGAGTCCGATTAGATATATAATATAAAAGCATGATTACATTTTGTGGAGGATAACTATGCTCTTGAAAAAAAAATGGGTTAAATATGTTTTTAGTCCCTAAAATACAGTCGAGATTTAGTTTTAGTCCCTGTATTTTAAAACCGGTGGTTTTGGTCCTTCAAAAATTAAAAATACATCAATTTAGTCATTGTTGCATTGTTTTGCTACTGATTAGCAACGAATTTTTATCGATGGGATTAAGTTGGTATATTTTTAATTTTATAGGGACCAAAACCACCGATTTTAAATTACAGAGACTAAAACCAAATCTTAACTATATTTCAAGGACTAAAAATATATTTAATCTAAAATAAATTGACTTATCATACTTAACAAAAATAGTTTAAAGTTTGATATTTGTGGTTGAATTGAAACCAAACCATATTCCTTCTTCATTCCTCTATTTGAAAAATGACATGTTACCAATATTTCTCTTTTATATAGCAATATTCTCTCTCTTAGTCTCTTATATGAGATATTATTTTTAAACTGGAAGGATAAGCTGATTACATCAACGCGTCACATTTTGCATTTTTTGTTTGAAATATCATGTTTTGTTTTCAACTGCATTTATCAAAAATTTGTGTTTTATAATTTATATTAATAAAAAATATGTAGAGCTATACCTTGGATCGGAGGGCAAAGATATGTTACAATCAGGGATTCACGGATTGGATTGGAACGATTATCAAAGGAAAAATTATCTAATTCAAATCATATCAATTTTTCTATTTAATCATCCAAGCGATTTGATTTTAAATTTAAATTCGATCCAATCTAATCTGAAATTTAAAGCGGTTTGAATTGAATTGATTTTTTATTTTTGCATGATTATTTTATTTATTAATATAAATATAAAACTATATAAAAAAAACATGCATGAGACATAGAAACTAATTCAAAATTAATATACTTATTGAGATATTAAAATAATATTATGTATATTAAATAATAAAACTATAAAAAGTATATTAGTATGAGTAATTAATTTAAAAAATATATACATATAAAAGTATAAATATATGATTACTCTATTAATAAAATAATATATATGTATATAAGTTCCGTTTAGATTGGACTGGATCAGTTTTTAACATAGGATCCAAAATTCAACTCAATCCAATAAAAAAAAATTGGTTTTTGTGGTTTTCGATTTTTTGGATTTCGGTATAATTTGATTTTCGTTTTTCGATTAAGTTTTTGCAGATTGCATGGATTGGATATGAACACCCGTAAGGTGGAATCGCATTGTAGGTAGGGATGACAATTTCCCCATCTATCTGGGGTTTCCGTGGGGATTGGCTCATTTGGAGCCCGAGTTTGAGGATTTTTTCCCCGCGGGGATGGAGATGGGGACAAAATATCTTCCCAAACATATTTGGGAATGGGGATGAGGATCACACATATATAAATATATTTAGGTTTAATTATGTTTTTGGTCCTCTAAAATATCACAATTTTCCCATTTGGTCCCCCATTTTTATTTTTTTCCAAAGTAGTCCCCCAAAAATGATTTTTTTCCCAAATGATCCCTCCTTTTTTTTTACAATTATTTTTTCCCAAATGGTCCCTTAAAAAACATCACGATTTTCAAATTAGTCCCTATAGAATATTGTGATTTCCAAATTAGTCCCCCAAAATATCGCAATTTTCCCAAATGGTCCCTCTGTTTGCCACGTCGGCACTTTATGGTTAAAAACAACAGAGGGGCCATTTGGGAAAAAAATCTTTTTTGGAGGACCATTTTGGAAAAAAAAAAATTAAAATGGGGGACCAAATGGGAAAACCGCGACATTTTGGGAGACAAAAAACATAATTTAACCATATATTTAATTATACTCATATATGAGTCAGGATCCATTGACACTAGGTGTCAAACTTGTAGAGTTACACCACTTAATATCTTTTTGTAAAATAAAATTTGACCAATCCAACCGTTGAATTATATTATATTATATTCATGATCATGTATATCAAATTTCAGATAATTTGGACATTCGTAAATATGTTATCTAAAAGTGGACTTTTACTTATATTTTAAAAACATATTATACGTTTAAATAAATTAGTTTGATGAAATATCAATTAGTTTTTGCTTTTTATGAAATTTTATAAGCTTGATCTACTTTATAAGAACTTTCAATTTAATGGTTGGATTGGTCAAATTTTAATTTTACAAAAAGATATTAAGTGATGTAACTCTGCAAATTTGACACCTGGTGTCAACGGATCTGACTCCTCATATATATATATATATACACAGACACACATATAAATAATTTTTAATATTTTTCATAATTAATAATTAAATATATTAAATTTAAGCACTAAAAACCTAAGATAATTTTAATTTTATCATTAATTTCTATTTAATTTTGATCCAATCTTTATTTAAAAAAATTAAATTTTAATTACACCATACTAATTTTAATTTTCTATCATACTTTTTTATAATAGTAGGGTCCTGTGAGGATATGTAGGGATATGAGGAATGAAGAAAGGGAAAATATTACTTTTAAGTGGAAAATGAGGATGGGGATGAAAAGATAGAGATGGGGATGGGGAGCGAGAGAAGGTACTCCCCGCCCTACCCCATTGTCGTCGCTTATTATAGACCCTCATTAGGATATATAATAAAGCAATATTCATATAATTTATCTACAAGAGATTGAATAATAGAATAAATAAAAAAATAATAAAAGTAACATTGGCATAAAATTTAACTACAAATATAAAAAATGTGCTTTAACAAAAAATAATTTTAATAATGAATGGTTGAAAGTGACATTTTGCTTCAATAAAAAATAATTTTCAACAAAAATATGCTATGCAATAATAATAAATAAAAGTCCTAACTAAACATTGAAGTGTACATGATTAAATTTTGCCAAAATTTTTATTTTTATTAAGAATTATGTGTTGGATTGTAGAAAAGATTAAATATTTATGTCGTTCAGTAAAATAATATATATATGGACAAAACTTTGGTACATTTACATAGATTATGTTTATACTTGTCCACCACTTAAAATATAACAAATGGATTAAAATATTCACGTCACACCAAAATATATGCAGCCCAATCCTCCGTCAATCTATGCACAGTTAACGTCATACTATGCCCCCCACAACTAATTTGAAAGAGGTTGTGAACAACTGAACATGACAGTAGCCCGACGGTGGCCAGACGATACAAGGGACAACGACAAAGAGACTTAGTTGGTGTACTCCGCATGAAAAACAAGACGTAGGAAATCTTCTATGTTCTTACTTATATAAAAATTAAATTTTGTATTTTATATTCCTCCTTCAACTATTGTATCCTTTCTGTATTATTTATCTCAAGAATTTTTAAACAATTCCAACAAACAAAGAAGAAAAGATTACGTTAATAGAGAGAATGGAATTGAAATCGCATTATATATACCAATGAATTGTGTTAACATAATATCGTCGAAAGAGATAGAATGACATTAACTGTAGTTTCATTTTGGTGTGACATGGATTTTTTAATCCATGTGTTATATTTTAAGTGGTGAACAGTAAAAACAGCAACTATCTAACTGTATATAAGTTTTGTGTATATAAGTTTTGTTTATATGTGTGTGAGAGATGACTATTACTACAAAAAGTGAGTTTTATTGCTATTTTTTGCTATTTAGGTCACGTTTGATTTGCATTTTCATTTCCTGTTTTCATTTCTTGTTTTTTGTTTTTTGGAATTTTACAAAGGAAAAACTGGAAATGTTGGAAACAAAAAATCGTCGTTTTTAGCATTTCCAGTTTTTTTTTTATAAAGTTTCAGAAAACAGAAAACAGAATGAAAACAGAAAATAAAAATAGGAAATGAAATGCAAACCAAACATGCCAGGGATGAAAATAGTTGTTTTCTGGGAGTTTGACAACGGAAACCTAGATCAATCTATTTTCTATAAAGAAAATTATAAATGATTTTTTAAGATTGTCTTTATATATATATATATATATATATTAAGATTATTTTTAATTTTTAAAATATCCTTTATTTTTTCAATTATTACTTTTTGTAATGATTTCTTTTATTAATTAATTAGGTAAAAATAAAAGTACAGTTAACAAAGTAATAATTAATATTATTTTATGTCAATTAAAAAGGAAGCAAGGGAGTAATTATTAGGCCCGTTTTGATTCATTATTTTTTTCAAGAAATTATCAGAAGTAAAGCAACCAAAGGAAAGAAGAGGCGAACCGGAGACTTGGAGTTTGATTCAACCCTAGCAGTATGTTCTATCCACTTCCACTAAAATCTGAATGGAGAATTAAGATTTAGGATTATTAATGACTAGCAATTTGATTTTGACAACCCACTAGTTTCAGCCTAATGGTAAGAGTTTGGGTAGTTTAGCATAAGTTCTTATATTCAAATCTTATTGTATTGCAATAAACTGAGAAAAAATTGATTTTGACAATATCATTATATTTATAAATTATAATTATAATTGGCAATGTATTATTACAAAATTAAAATGTGTTACACTGATATAAATTAATTAGTTAATAATAAGCGGCCAAGTGATATGTAATAGTAGAGTGGATTTAAGGTACTAACAGCATCAATATTGGTCCATGCATGCTATATAAGTAAACAAGGATGGAATAGAATAGGGGTCACTCTCTATCTCTCTCACTAGGGCGATTAATATTATTGAGTTACACTTATACAATAAATGGTTATGTATATCTGTATTTGTAGGAATTGGCCCAGAAGAGATAATGAATAAAGTTGAGTCCACTAAGCACACACATTAACCAATAAAACCTCTCAAGGTGATAGTGATTCAAGTTGCTTCCCAAGAGCCATGGTGTGTGTCCAAAAGCTCCTGTTACCTTATTGATTATGGACACAAGAACTGTGCTGAGGAAGTATCCCATGGAAAGTGAAGCCCAAGAAAGTGCTGTAGCTAAAGACCTCATGCTCCATGGTGCCTCTGTGAAGAAGAACTCCATCATCCCAGCCAAAGTGAATAAATCAGCTGAACCAAGGAATAAGTATTGTAAGGCCACCCATAAGAATGTTATGGGAAGAGGTTTTGCAGAGTCTAATAAACCAAATTCAGCAGCTGTTTTTTTTCTCTTGGTTTCTACCAATGCTGCCACAGCCATTGCCACAATAGAGAGAAATAGCCCTGTTCCTATTCTTTGTAGATGTGTTATACCCATTTCAGTTTTGGTTACTTTTCTAGCAAATGGGACAATGATATGGTTATAGACTGGGGCAAGGATCATGATGAAGAGGACAGGGAATACAGGTAGAGAAGCTGGTGGGACCTTGAAGGAACCAAGCATGGTGTCCATAGTGGATGATTGTTGGACTGAAAAGGTAGATAGCTGAGCAAGGCAACAGTTAAGCATTATGGTTGACATAAATATGGGAAGAATCCTTAGTACAATCTTGACCTCTTCTACTTCCTTTACTGTGCATTCCAACATTGGGTGAACTGGTTCCATCACTGCTTTGTTAAGGAATTTAAGGCTTTCTGTTGGAGTTGGACTTGGACTTGGAACCTCTTTTGTAGTGTTACTTTCTTCTCCATTATCCATTTCAGTTGTGTGGGATGATGGACTTGTGGCCATGCTTCTGATAGCATTGGTTGAATTCCCAGCTTTGCAGTTGTTGCAAATTGCTGCAATAAGAACCTGTCATAAGCAAATTCAAAGCAGCTTGTTTAGCTTTATTGACTAATTTACTTGCCATGTCTTTTGAGTAGGTAGGTGGTACTAATTACCTTGAACATGGATGTGATGGGGCTTCCATCTGGAATCTTGGTCCTATATGTCTTTGAACCAAGAAGGAAAACTGGAACGGAGACAAGTATGGATGCAGTTGAGACTCCTAAACCCCACTGCCATCCCTTGTTGTCTTCAATCCATACCACAAAAGTAACTGCAATTAATGCCCCACATGATAGGCTAAAGACAAAGTAATTGAAAAATTCAGATCTTTTCTTCCTTCCCTCTGGGGTACTCTCATCAAACTGCTCAGCCCCATGAGGAGGAAGTGAACCTTTTATTCCCCCTACACCAAGTGCCACCAGATATAGGCCTGCAAACAGCATAACTGTTTCTCCCCCATGAAGTTCCTGGCATAGACTCTTGGTAATTCCCATAACACAATTTGGTGGTTGGAGTGATGGCATGTGAGCTTGTAGTGTGAGCATTAATAGACCCTGTTTCCATTAGGTAGTTTGATGTTCAAAACATGTGATATCACATGGAGGTATGGAACTTATAATCTTGATAACAACAAGGAAATTTTTCTATTGTCCAGCTATTGCAGAAGGTGCTTCAATTATTTGAGAACTTCGTTGAACTCAACATAATAAATCCATGCTTCTTTGGACTTTAGTTAAGTCATTCAATTAGCAGTTTGTTTGATAAATCATCATATATGTGATATGATGACAGATATCTAGTTTGAAAATTGGCTCAATCAGAGAACAAGGTTTAGCATGATTGGATCCTGCTTCCAGCCAGAATATGTTCACTGCCTAGATTTGTGTATTGGCATCTAATCACAATAAACATGCTTCTTTTTTTTTATTATTATTTTTTTGGTCAAGTAACCATGCTTCTTTTGTGTTTCTTCTGTCCTTTTCTTTTTGAGTTGGGTTGAGAATTGAAAAAGGCCCCATCAAGTGGGGCTAGCATAGTACTTTGTAGAAGTCTATCAAAATCTTGACCATGTGATTTAATTTATCACATGCCTGTTGCCATTTTTAATTCTTCATTGCTTGATTCTTCTAGAATTTACCCCTCAAGATATTCCAGTGTTGATTCCTCCCTCCTAGGGTAAACCTACCTAGAAGCACAATCTATAGGGGTAATTAAACATTATGTAAAAGGTCTTCTTTCAAACGCCATGGGGTATAGGAACAGTGTAGGGAAGAGGAAAATAGAAAGAGAGGCTAGAAAATGTGAAAAATGTGATGAAAAGAGAGATAGAAAGGGAGAGTAAATTTAAAAGTGATAAGACTAAGAGATAAAAGGAGTCTGAGAAAATCATTGGTTTGCATATGATACCAGTGATTGAGAATTATGGTAGTAACTCTTAAAAGCTTATGTTTTTTTCACATTTTCATTGACAAGGGTGTGATATTCAAGCACATATTCCTATTGATTTGAAAGACTTGAAGCATTTTCCTGCAAAGCTAATATAGCTACTTAAACACTCCAAGGGACAAACTATAGAAGCATAATCAAGATAAGAACTTACCATGAATTCTATTGCAGCACTTATCAGAAAGATGGAAAAAGTGGTGAAAAAGGCATCTGCAAGAAATCCACCAAGAATAGCAAGGAGGAAGGCTGTTCCCATGAAGTTGGTGACAATGTTGGAAGCACTTGAAGGTGAAAAGTGCATAAACTTGGACAGGTATAAAACAAGGTTGCTTGCATTGGCAAGATATGCTAGGTTCTCCAATACCTCCACAGCTGTAGTTTGCAATGTGGCAAAATTAAAATTATACCATGTATCAATACTTGAAATATCTAGTAATTTACCTACCAAAAAATTCAGAGAAATATACAAAAAGAAATGTTGTCAAAGCTTCAGAATGTACTAACCCAAAACAAAGGAAGCAGCAAGCATGCCACCATGTTTTCCTTTTTTGGCTGGTCTGTTCTTCCAATCTACATAGCCTTCCCATACTTGCACCTGGCCTTCTTCCTAAAACAATTTTCTCAGTGGCATTAAAACCTACTAATGGAAGTAGTAGTATATATATACTAGAAACCAAGATATGGAATAAACAATTAAACAGGTGGAAATTATGAAGTAAAATTTTACCATATAGATATATTATTTTATTCTTTAATATGGTTGGAGGAGGGATTAGAATGGTGGTGGCAGAATACTTGATCAAGAGCACTTTCTATCCTATCTGAAGTGATAAACAGAACCGCATTTATAGAAGAGGAAATGGAATTTCTGATAGAGGAGGAAAGGTCTAGAGTCTATGAAAGCAACCATTCATTCTCCTGAATCTTTTTACCTTTCATTAATGTTGATGTTGACAATTTCTACTGTTACCTCCCTCTTTCTTTTGGTTTAGTATCTGCTGAGAAAGAAAGCTTCTCTTGGTTAAAGCAGCAAGCATGTCCTCTGATTAAAAGTAGCAAATTAGGAAAATCTATCTATATTGTGTGAATGTTCCCATTTGTTCTATATGTTTCCTGTTTATTCATTAGTTGTTGTTTGTTGATAAGATAAGGATTCAGTTAATGGAAGTGCTAATGATGGCAATCAATCCAATCCAATTAAAAAAAATTAAAACTTGAGGTGTTTCACCTATGATTGATATGCATGTTGGGTGGCGTTAGGTAATTGCATGAACATACCATGCATCATATTAAGCAAGGAATGGATATTAGGGCATTGCAAGCTGAGACAAATTTTAAGGAGCAAGTGGCAAATATTATTGACAAAAGGTCATAATTGTATGATGGTGAGCGTGAAGGCAAAGTTAGAGAGAAGCTTTTATCAAGCATGCCCCACAAGGCCATGCCACTCTGACTCCAAGAAACACCAATTCCTCCATATAGTGGTTAGTCCATTGTGTTTTTTTGTGTTAATCACATGTATCCCCTATTATCAGAGGTAATCCTGATCAACGCTTAGTCACAGTTAAGGCTCATCACCCCTCCCTAAGAATGTATTTTGTGTGGATCGAATCCGGGAGCTCTTCCCACAATCTCAGTCGGCAATGCCAACTGAATCACAACTCTTTGGTAATCTCCATTGTGTCTTTACTTATGCTAATCTCAAGACAGATGAATGATTTGCCAACTTCAGTATCTTCTAAAAATCTTAAATTCAAATAATAGAAAAATAAGGGGGAGGGGAGGGGAGGGGGACCAGTTTTAATAATCCTGAAAATCTTAATTTATGTTTGAAATTGGGCAAGTAAATTTGATGGTGACTATTAATATATTATTATTTGTAACTATTGGGTCAGGCCATGTGAATTTTGGCATTTTTCAATTTCTTAAGAGAGCTTTCAAGTTGAATGGGACTTGAAGGTTTGATCTTCCCTTCATCTCTGGGGTCATTTTGAGCAGTAGTACCCATTTATTTATATGGTATTCCCTGCTGGTTAGAGTATGTGAGTACCCTTTTTCTGGGCCACCTTTTTGTGCCTATCACCTTCATCATAAAAATATGTGGATGTAGGTCGGCAGATTAATGTGGATGGCTGTTCAAAATCTATGCCATCTCCAAGTTGTGTGGTTAGAATCCCCGTAGTCATGTGTCCAACTAGCTTGTACCACTACTTACCCATCTTCATTTATTGGTACTATGTAATAGTGACTTTGAATAAACAAGTCCCATTAATTAATTAAATAAAAATTAGATTGTCCACAAACATTAGCCTTTTGACCATGGGATTTTGTGGTGGAAGATTAAAGAACAAGTTTACTGTTGTCTTCCTATATAGTAGTAATTTTTAGTTTTTATTTTTTCTTGCAGAAAAGTGAGTGCTATATACCATCTGTCCTTTTAATCCAAGTCACTTACTCAACGGTCAGTGTCCTCTTGTGGTTTGTATAAGAGATCAAATAAAAAGGGAGAGAAATATTGATGAATAGATCAAATTTATCTGCATTTGGGTGTATTGTATAAAGAGAAATAAAATGTATGAGAGTCTCTATCATAAGTGTGGTCTAGAGTTAAATTCTTGTTACTCCCATTATTTTAACAAAACAAAGTTTAATTTTAGCACAAGATAGGTGAATGGTGAGCCTATGCATTATTTATGCTTCAAGCCCAAATGCTCAATAGACTCTTGCATAAAGGGTGTGTTAGAAATATATCCATGGGAATTGATTTTTAGTTTTTTACACATATGTGTAAAAATCAATTCCCTATATTTATTCATATGTCCTCAATCCAACTGCTTTAAGTTTTTTGGATAGTTTGTTGATTTATATATGCTTCATTGCGGTGACTAATTGTGATAGTGCTATACTACATTCTGTTTTGGATACTGCTTTCTGTTATTCATTTGAAGTTGAGACTCTGGACACTTCACTATATCTAGATATAGTTGAAGTCCATGTTGGTATCTTTATTATCTACAACTTGCCATTTCTGTTATGTGTTGTGGAATAATGGTAAGTGTAGGTGATGATTAGCTAACACAATAGAAAGAATATTGCAATTTGCTGGCGAATATATAATTCTGATTGGCTAAAGATAATCGTTGCCTTTACAGAGTTACAATTTGCAAATTGGCCTCTGCAAAGGTGTGTCACGCGTCCAAACAAAGCAGCATGTTTCTGGTTAATTGTACAATATACATGATGTGTTGAGTTGAAAATGGTGGCAGGAATTTTAAGATAGTTAGAGAAATATACTAGATCAATCTCCCTTGAAGTGATTGATTCTTTGTGGAGGATAAAGCAAGTTATGATTATTGATTGAAAAATTAATTATTAAGAGTTAAGACATACATAAATTTTTTTAATGTACATGTATATAATTATAATCTTAATTTTTTAATTAATATCTGTAGTGATGG
Organism: Sesbania bispinosa; assembly: GCA_026901365.1. Lineage (NCBI taxonomy): Eukaryota > Viridiplantae > Streptophyta > Magnoliopsida > Fabales > Fabaceae > Sesbania > Sesbania bispinosa. The sequence goes on from QLOH01000016.1 coordinate 1,332,124, forward strand.
GACAATAAGAGGAAATAAGTTTGGGAATATATTTGTTGATTTTGTAGGAGGATCATATGTGTTGGGAATTGGGATATACTTTTTTTTTGTCAATGGAATTGGGATATACTTTGAGGTTCTGGTTGGGCGTAGTGATTCCAATTTAGTGTTTTGAGTCCATATCTTGTGGAACCGTAGTCCAATGAAAGGAGCTATGTTGTTCAAAGTTTTACACATGTGGGATGAAAAAAAAATACCCATACCCATAGATATCTACGGATATGTCTGTAATAAGTATCCAAATGTTTATAAAATTCACACATTATTTAGTTATATTAGAGAAATTATAAGTATAACTAAGCCTTTCATTGATAAGATGCCGGAGTCCGTTTGTTTAAAATTATTTTTTAAAAGAATCATTGTTTTTAAAAAAATCACTTATAAGTATTTTTAAGATATTTGTCTAAACTTTTTTCAAGATGTAGAATAAAAAAAAATAATCGATTTTTTGTTTTTTTAAGAAGCGACTCAAAGTTGCTTCTTAAAAAAAGCAGATAAAGAGTGTGTTTGATAAAACTAACTGAAAAGCTAGCTGAAAGCTTAAAAGCTCACTGAAAGCTTAAAGCTAGCTCAAAGCTAAAAAACTATTAAATGTGTTTGGTAAAACTAGTTGAAAAAAGTAAAATGACATTTAAGGACAACATTAATTATTAAATAATGATAAGTGAGGGTGGTTGAGGGCTAAACTCGTAATTAATTTTCAGCTAGTAGCTGAAAATTGGAGCTTTTTTAAAAAAGCTATCCCAAGTAGCTTTTTAAGAAAAGCTTGTAGCTACCCAAAAAAGCTATCTTCCCAAACATTGTTGAAATAGTTTCAGCTACTATTTTTAACTTTCAGCTAACTGAAATGACAAGTCAAACACACTAAAAATAGAAGAGAGAGCGAACTTTTAATAATGTGAAAGCATTTATTTAACAATGTGAAAACATTTATTGCGGTAAACAAAGTGTTTTTTTATGATTGTAGCCAAACAATAATTTATTTCTGATTATACAATAATCTCTAAAATAAAATCAATTTTTAAAAATAATTTTAAAAAGTACTTTTTTTTAAACACAAAGTCACAAACAAACCGATCCAATATGTTGTGTAACTAGACATCAATTCAACGTTCGAAACTGCTATAAGAAAGACGGGACAATAAATGTGTCCACCATTGGTAAGTTTGATTTGAATATAGGGTAAATTAAAATCCAAATATATCATTTTTTATAAAATTTGGCTTGAGTAGATTATCTTAATTTTTTCAGCCATTCGAATCAAACCAACTTCATCAAATCGAGGAGCTGGTTTGATACGGGTCATCAAATTAAAATAAAAAATAAATTATTATATAATTTTTAATTTTTATTCTCACATTTTATCTTTTTATATTAGTCAATACTAAAAGGATTCCTTGATTTTCAATAGTTTTAAATAATAAGTAAATCAATTTCAAACATTAGTATCCCCTTTACTTGATATCTAGTTTTTTTTTTTTACAATTATAATTTCCTACACTTCCTTAATCTCTTCAACACAATATGAAAATAGAATTGAATAATAAATATGATGAAATAAAAGTTGGTCAAGAAATCCATTTGGATTGAAAAAAAAAATTGAGAGTTGTATCGTTCATATTTGAAGTAAAATAAACAAATTATTGACAAATCTTAAACTAAAAGCTTGGGTGAATTAACAAATTTTAATGCATAAATTAAATATTTAATATTATATTGTATATTTAAAAATTAAGTGTAATCTTAACATATAATCATAAAAATGACATTTAGATAATAAAGTTATCCCTAATTGAATAAATCTTATAAAATAAATTTTTGAAATATTTAAAAATATTGTGAAAATTCTTATTACAACCGGTTGAGAATATAAATAGATTTTAATAGTGATATAAATATTTATATATAAAAAAAAAGTTGAAAAAGTTTTTTTTGTCAACTGAATACTGGATTCCAATAAAAGGCCCGGAGGCAAGAACAAACAAGGCCCAAGCAGGAAGCAGCCAAAACAAAAGGCACTAGGGAACAGGGTTGCAGCCTTGGAGAAAAAACCGAGAATACAACTATAACTTCCCCTATCATAATAAAGATCCATCAATGTCTAGGGTGACATATCGGTATGACACCTATTAAAAATCGTTTGATCACTTTCATTTTTGAATAAACAGCTCTGATTGGTTGATTATTTTATTTTAAATAATTGAATGACCTATTATTACTACTAAAAAGAGGTGTCATACCGGTATGTCACCCATGTGGGTGACACACCCTATAAGCACCGGTTTAACTTTACTTGGTTTAATTTATATAATCAAATTTATGAAGAAAATTCATTTTGATAAACAGTCCTGTTTTTTTTTTTTTTTGGTCATTGGTAAATAGGTAAACAACATCATTGATTCAACGGTTTTATTCAGCTTTTTTCTTTTCATTTAACTTTTGCTTTTTTTTTTTTTTTGGTAATTTCGATATATTACGCTTTTCGTTATTCTCCATTTTCATTATGGCACCGACCAGTCTATTGTTTTTTTTCTTTTGGTGACCACATTCAATTGTTGAACTCTGACTTGTACAAAATAGTAATGGACTTGACTCTTGAGGCCCATATAGTCTCCTCTAGCACTACTGTTAGTTAAGCTTTGTACTTTACGCCACAAATATATGTATTTAGGGCCAGGAGATTGAAATATGTATTGGATCTTGGAACGTGCATCTAGAATTTGTCATTGACATTGTGGTTGTAGCACTAGAACAAAAAGTACTCTACTTTGAGCATTCACCGTGGAACAATTTATTTGGTGCTTTCAATGGGAGTCATATGTACACATCATTTATTTTTACTCTTTACAAGCACCTTCAAGCATTTTATCTCTATAATAGAATAACTTTCTTTGGGTGCTTCCAATACAAAGAACCATTTTTTTTAATTATATTTTTGTTGCTTTTTGGGTTGCTTTAACAAGCAATGGATACCCATGAAGCAACCAAAACAAATTGCTTGCAATGCTAAAAAGTAATTGAAGCAACGATGCTTGGTTGGCACATTTTTTCTCAAGCAACTGTTAATGATGCTCTTAGCATCTCTCTCTATAATGAGATATTATCTAGTGAAAATATTTTATTTAGTATTTAATAGTTACATGATTATTTAATGATTATTTAATAAAGTTACATTATCATTTTAAAAGTCACATAACTATTTTTTAATTATTGTAAAGGAAGCAAGGGGAGTAATTAAGAAGAATTGATGTTTTGTATTGTTTTTATTTTATTTTCTTACCATTTGTATTATATGGCTAGGGGTGTTCACGAGTCGGTTTGGTTCGATTTTGTAGGAAAAACAAATCTAAACCAAATAAATAGTTCGGTTCGGTTCGGATTTTTCAATTTTTCTGTCAGTGACCCGAACCAAGCCAATCAACAACAAGTTGGTTCGTTTCGGTTCAATCGGATCATAAATTTTGTTATGCTAACACAATCTAAATTATTTTTCAATTTTTTTTAGCAAATAATGGAAAAATTCATTTAAGAAAAAGATAGTTTATGATAAAATCTCATATTGATGTATAATCTCTCCTCTATGATGAAAATTCATAAAGGAGTTTAATCACTTCTCTCTTCCAAATATTTTAGAATAGTTTTTTTTTTAGTTTAAGGTGGTCTGGTTCAGTTCGGTTCAAGTCCAACTCGATTGAACTAAAAAATCCAATCCTATCCAATCAGATTGGTTCGAATCGGTTCATCCATGGTTTTGAAAACCAGACCGATCATTGAACCGATCGGGACACTTGTTCAAGGTTCAATGATCGAACCGTGGTCGAACCATGGTCAAACCGGTATTAATTAAATAATATTTTTTTAAAAAAATTATAGGAGCATTCGTGCTTCTATAATTTACTTACAACATTTATTTTAAAGAAATAGCAAACACTTGCTCAATCATAAAATCACTTGCTCAAATACTAAACAAATGCCAAATATTTGATGATACTCATCAGGAGAACCTAAAACAGCCTATGTTTATCACTTATCATTTATAATTCTTCATGTTTCTAGTTAGATAAGGATCCCCAAAATCAATAAAACAAAGTAAAGTTATCTATGCATCCCTCTAATAATGTGTAATTTCCTTTCATTCTTTGCAAATGATAAATACAAATTAAATCATTCAAAATCACGTAAACAAAGTAAGTTAATTATTTCTAATTAGTAAACACCCTCTTAATATGCTCAGTAAGTCAGTATGCTCACAGGTCACGGCAAAAAAATGGTTGGTGAATCAACCATTTACACCAATGGAATGAATAGGGGTGGGGGATTGAAAACTACTCGTAACAGTAAGTCAGTAACACACAGAAACAGGGTCCGCACAAGGGGTGGAAGAATAGAGATGTAATACCTAGGGTGGTTAGGAGGGGGTTGCAGACATCCTATGGCAGAAAATGACCGGCGACAAAAATTTTCGGTGCGGCGCTGCGACTGCTGCGAGGAGATCAGTGCTTCTGCAATTGCTGTCACGAACTGCAAGGACCGCACACAGTTGCTGCTTGTGTGTGGAGATCGACAACGGCTGGCAGCACTGGGATGGCGGCGGCGCGAGCAAGGGGACGACAATAACGGTAATATGGGGCTAAGGCGGAGAAGTAAGAACACGGGGATTGGGTTTCTACTTTCTAATTCGAGTAAACCCTCAAAATGGTCCCTGAAAGATTGGTCATCGGTCAACTTGGTTCCTGGAAGAATGAAAATTGTAAAAATGTCCCTGAAAGAGGCTAACATCAATCAAAATCGTCCTTCCGTTAATCCAAGTCTGTTAAAGCTAACAGACTTGCTGATGTGGCATAAAAGACTGAAAGTCTTCGTTTTGGTTCCTGTCCAGTCAGCCCAAAAGATTGGAAACCCATCAAATTGGTCCTCCTTCTCTCCCCCTTCTCTCTCTCAAATTGGTGCCTTTGCTGAGATAAAGACCTCCTCCACGAACAAGAAGCCATAGACCACCATCAGCTCTCCATCCCATGTTCTGGATTCATCTGGCAACTGCTCTATTATGTGGTTGCCAGAATGCTTGAAAAATAAATAAAGTATAATAAAATAATAATTAAGCCGATTAATGCAAATAAGCCCTCAATCAAAATGACATCTGATGACTAAATGGAAAACCCACATTCTATACAAGCCACTATTTGAAATATATATTCCAAGGAAGAGTTAATGCATTATTGTGATTTGTGACTTTGAAATCATGATGCACTGAGGAAGTAAAAATTTCAATATTATAAAAGCTTATTTAAAAAGCAAAAGAGGGAATCTCTTCTAATTTCCTTTGCTGGTAGTATTTTTTTTCCTCATGAGGTCTATCTTATCTATGGCATTAGCTGGATTAAAACAATGAAAAAAAAATATAGTGTAAGGTATAACAAAATTCTTGAGCATGCATCATACTAAAGTTTAGTGCATCCTTGGTTCCTATTTCACAGAAAACCCAGTGTTAATGTTCCTAAGAAAATCTTTAATGTATCAAAACTTATGTTAGAAGGATGATGTCATTATACCCCTGAACCAGCATAATTAAAAAGATAGTGTAGGCACACCAAAAGTACAAGTACCAGGCAACTAGAAGAAAAAAACAAATGCCATCATGCAGTAAAAGCCTCACCTGACCAGGCTCCCAAGTTAAGTAGAAGTTGCCACGGCTTGAGACTGCGACATACCTTCCATCCGGAGAGCGATTAACAGTATTGAAAGTTCCGATGTAATAGCTTGCACCACTAATACCACTAGAAACTGTTCTGCAGAAGCAACATAGCTTGATAAATAAATGTCTTGATGTATAAAACTGAAAAAATTGCAATATTGATGATGGGAAGGATGAGAAAATGAATGATCTTTTTCTTTTCGGTATAAAAAATTTTAGAATAAAGGATGACGCCCTAGTTCAAAACTAGGAAAACCCCCGGGAGATGAATAAGTTTTTGAAGCATATAAATAAGAAGTTGAATTTGTTCATTAATATAGCATCATGCTATCACCCATTGACCCAAAACAATCGTACAATAAAGTTCTTCAAGTAATGTTTTAACATTTCAAATTTATTAACGCCTTCACTTGCTAATTTGAAAGAAGCATAATCCTTAAACACTATTTCAGTATTACACATTCATACAGACATATACATAATGCATACTTGGACAGTTACATCAAATGAAGTTTGGCTTGTTGTCTATCATAAACTGACCTATTAAGGGTAGCTGAAACCGTTTCCTGAACAGCAGCCCTCCAGTTGTAGCCTCTGTTTGATGTAACATATAACAGAGAGCGAGAGAGATAGAGAGAGGGAGGGAGGGTGACCAATTTGATGGGTTTCCAATCTTTTGGGCTGACTGGGCAGGGACCAAATGAAGACTTTCAGTCTTTTATGCCACATCAGCAAGTCTGTTAGCTTTAACAGACCTGAGTTAACGGAAGGACGATTTTGATTGATGTTAGCATCTTTCAGGGACCTTTTTACAATTTTCATTCTTTCAGGGACCAAGTTGACCGATGGCTAATCTTTCAGGGACCATTTTGAGGGTTTACTCTTCTAATTCTATTTCAGACTTTCAGTATTGAATTATTGATTGAAAAATGAAAATGCAGCTGAAGTGAAACGTGCGCGTAGCGTGGGCAGCATTTTTTTTGTTTTCAAAAATTACAAAACAACGTCATTTTAGTGTTTTATAGTTGAACCGGTCTAAACCAGTAAACCACCAGTTTTGCCCAGTTTTCCCGGGTTTTGATCGGTTTATCCGATTTTTGACCAGTTTTGTGCAAGGTCGATTCTGAGGTTCTTTTGGACCGGACACACGGTCGGTTCATCGATTTTTCGGTTCGGTTTTCATAACCATGGGTTCATCGGATTAAACAAAACCAATGAACACCCTTATATATGGCACAAAAGGCTTTCTATGAAATTTGATAGATGAGAATTTCACCAATACTTAAAATATCTCCAATTAATGTTAAAAATCATAGGATGTTTATAATCATCATTAAAATAGACTTTTATTAATTAAAATGATTTTTGAGAATTTTTAAAATAAAAAGTTTAAATATTTTATTTGTATATTTTTCTTCATTCTATTATCATTAAAATTATTTAAAACAAATAAATTCATCTTTTTATATTTTTATTAAAGTATTACACATAATACTTACTAGTTATTTTTTCTGGTCAAAGAATTTGAATTGAAAAGCTTAATTATTGTCAACCAGCACGTATAAAGGGATCTTAACCCAAAAGAGCAATACAACATTGTACTTAAAAAAAAAACACTATTATAGGATATGTTTGCCTTCATTTACTCAACAATGAAACTTTTTTTCAATCAATTTAAACATAGCCCCAAGATCCAATCAACCTTTTCATCCCTATACTCAAACTCCTAAAAATGCGTTTAATAGAAATGTTTTTTTTATGTTATGGAAGTATTGCTGCCAAAGATTGATAAAACTAGTTGAAATATGAGTAAACTACCAGACTGGTCCCTGACTTTTTTAGGGTCTTGCACTTTAGTCCATAAGAAATAGAAAATTTCAATATAGTCCATGACTTCTTGCTTTTTCTGTCACTATAGTCTAATTGTGTGTTTCCCGTTATTTTTTTTATAATGAGTAACGTTTCGTGACACTATGTCACACTATTTGCCATCGGGGGACAAAAATAACATCATTGGGGTTGAGACCTTCCAATGAAGAAAGGGAGAAGAGAGAAAAAAAGGAGAATAAGGAAGCACACAATTGTTGAAGTTGAAGCTTTTCAAGCTATAAATTTGACAAAACCACATCATTTTTGTGCCACGATGGACACTTTAGTGACAAACAGTGTGACATAGTGTCACTAAACGTGACACGTCGAAAAAAATGAACGGGAAACACACAATTGAACTATAGTGACAGAAAAAAAAGAAGTCAGGGACTATATTGGGGTTTTCTATTTCGCAAGGACTAAATTGCATGATCCTAAAAAGGTCAGGGACCAATTTGCTGGTTTACTCACTAATGGTTTTGCTGCCATTATCCCTTTGTTTGAAAATCACTACTCCTTCATCTTCACAAACCAACCTTTCATCATAAATCTTACTAGCCATCTAATACGTGACTACTACCATCTCATTCAAACTCTTGCTACTATCACCAACTTCACAATAACCATTCGATTTTTACCTCCATCATTCAATGTTGATGATTGAAAAGGAAAGAGAGGATCTTATGGTAATAAAGTTTTATGGATGATGGTGAGAGAAAGAGAAAATAAAATAAAAATCCTAAAAAATGCTAATGAGAAGATGAAAAACTCTATATTAGGAAAGTAGGAAAAAAACCCATTAGGAGAAGGACGACAATGGTAGGATTCTAATTGACAGGGTTCAATACACACACTCACCATTCATTTTAGTTGTCACAATTTTGCTTATACATACGAATGAAAAAAAATGTATTTCATGTTTTTGTTTCTATTAAAATTGTTATCTAATTTCATGTGATACCCTTTATCTTTCTTATTAAATATTTTTTCTCATTATTATTCTCATTTGTTTTTACTTTACTTTCTTTTTTTGGGTTCAAATTTCTCTACTACTATTTTTTTGTCAACCTCTACTACTGTCCTGAATAAAGTCACAACTTGTAGTGCCTTTGTTATTCCCATCCCTTTTGATATCCTCACCCTCTTCTGTTTTTTTTTTCAAAACATTTTCCTAACTACCTTCATCCCTTCCTTTTCCCCTTCACCACCACCCCACACCCTCACTCATGGCCACCACCACCACCCACCTCCCCCTTTCCCTCTTCTTCCACCTTTACTTGTGGTTGGAAGCTTTTTTTTTTTGTAAAAAATATAGCTTCTGGAGTGTGTCTAAAAGTCATTTTTCTACAAAAATTTTGGCTTATAGACACGTGTCCGAAAGACAATTGTTTAGTTTGATTTCTGGACATGTGTGTCTTTAAGCTAAATTAAAAAAATGGCTTCCAGACGCCTAGGTTGAAGGGGAAGGAAAAGGCGTGAAGGTAGATTAAAAAAAATTAAAAAAAAAAATATAGGGTGGGAATAGCAAAAGCCACTCGCAAGGCATGATCAAAAGCCAAGGAATTTTATGGGTTGTCAAGGACTTTTGTTGGGCCAATGACCTAATGTGGATGATGCTGACATACTAAGCCATAGTCTTCTTCTTTTGCGAACCTTAAAACTGACAAAATATGGACTTTAAAAAAGATCATGAGTCAACATTGGGCCTTCTTAATGATTATGTCGCCAGCCCAATGTGATTTCTTTTCCTTCATCTTGCTTATCTTGTTTACAGATTTACATATTTGTTTCTGACCAAAGAAAAAAACGAAAGATTTACATATTTGTTGAAAAAAAAAACCAGAGAGATCCACGCTTTAAAAAATGAAATAAGTATCAAAAGTCTTCGGCTCATGCAAAAGGGAATTAAAAATTATATAGGAATCATAAACATTTGTCTATGATGAATCATACTATACTAAACTGAAAGTAAAGGTACACGTATAGAATTAAAATAATCTTTTAATCTTAATTTATTAAGTATTATAATATTGTAATGAAATCGAAGTGATATGGTGGATCCACGGGCCATGAAGGTGGCCCAACTAGACGTGTAGAAGTGGAGATGATAGTGAAGGGAGCAGAGCAGGTGGGGAAAAAGTCAGAGGAGAAGAAGTAAAGTATATTATAACATAGAGGGAGTCTATAAAGCATGTCATCTTGTTCCATTTTTTATTTGAGTTTAATAATTATGTATCGGTAGTGTAAACAAAATTTACACGGATAATACCATGGTGTCACATCATATAATGAATAAGACATCTTATATATTATTAAATTTATTAAATAATATGATAACACATTATTAAATATCCGTGTAATTTATTTACACTGATAATATATAGTTATTAAATTGTTTTTATTTATATTTAATTACATTCTTAGTCCCTCTAATTTTAATTATGTGTAATTTTGATCCCTTAAACTCTTTTCGATCAAATTATGTCCCTTCACTTTCAAAGTTAAGTAAATGTGATCCCTATATCAATTATTCAATTTCTTCAACATATTCACAAATTGAGTTGATTAGATCATTTTAAAAATTCTCAATTTTTTGTTCTCTTTGAACCCTAATTCTATAATATATAAAATTCTTCAAATTTCATCAATTTTCGAATAAAATTTTTACCCTTGAACATTTAAAATTAATTTATATCTCAAATATATCACAAACCGCTAAATACTTGGATTGAAAATGAAAAAAATTTGAGAGTTTTATATATAAGATGGACAAAATTTGCTTAACTTTAAAAGTTGACATGGGCAGTCTTATTTCACAAGATATATTATAAAAAATTGTTGTATAAACATGATTTCTCAAACCATAATTGGAGAGTTATAGACTTATAGTATTGTGGATGGCATGCCAATAAATCATTAGTATTAGACAGTAGTGCTCAATATGTTAGTGGCACAACTAACATAACACAAACAATTTACTTTGGCAAGTAGGGGTAGGAATAGGCTAGCCGGCTTGTCAGGGGCCTACGGCCTGGCCTGTTTATGGCCTGACCTGGCCTGACTCGTTTATTAAAAAGGTCAGGCCAAGGCTTGTTAAAAGGCCTGTTTAATTAAATAGGCCAGGCTTCAGGCCTATGAAAAAGCCTATTAGGCTTGACTGGCCGGCCTGTTTAATATAATAATATATAGTATATTAAATTAATTATATAAATAACTATAAATATAATTAAAAAACTATAATATAGTAAAAAACTAGAATATATTAAAAACGTATATGAAAAAGCATGCTTAAAAGGCCTGCTGGCCTATATAGGCCCATAGGCCTGTTGGCCTGTTTGTAGGCCTTGTTACAAAACAGGCTTCTAAACAGGCTTACAGGTCAGGCCAGGCTTTTACGCAGGCTAGGCCAGGCCTTAAAAAAAGGCCTGTAACAGGTAACATGCCCAGACTCAGGCTTAAGAATTAGCAGTCAGGCCAAGCTCAGGTCTGCCAAAGCCTGGCCTGGCCTGTTCCCACCCCTATTGGCAAGCCTACAACAAGAGAGAATGAATGCTTTACGGATAATTATACTTGAGTTATTATATTTGTACAACAAATCCATGTACAACAATATACAACAAAGTCATATCACGATCTTTACTTAACTCTTTTTAAAAAATAAAAAATAAAAAATAATTGGAAGGTCATGTCTAAAAACCTACTGTCACATCAAAGGTCATAAAAAGCTGTTTTTGAATTAAAAAATAATAAATAAAAGTAAGAAAGTAAAAAAAAAAGGAACAAGTGTGAGAAATTTAAAATTTTCACTTTTTGGTTTCTTCTCCTGCAAACCGTCTAGTTTTGAAACAAGTGCAACAATGTTTATAACATATAAACATGCAGTTTGTAACAAACTCATTTTAGGTTTATAACTTATTAACAATCAGTTTATAACTCGGTTGCAAAGGTGCATAATTTCTTCACACTTTTAAACCAACTGAGATAATCATCATAACTTGTTCATATTCACTTTATAAAAAAGTAAAAAATTGATTCATAAATTCCTCATGACTAGTTTCGAAACAAGTGCAGCAGAGTTTATAACCTATAAACATGTCGTTTGTAACACATTCACATAAAAGGTTTATAACTTATTGACAATCAATTTATAACTTAGTTTATGGAGGAAGAATCGATGCACAGAAACGCGGGTAGTCTCTCTATAGTGTTTCTCTCACTCCTCTTTTTTTAAATTTCAATTTCTATTTTTTTTGAAAAATACAAATCCGTCGTGATTAAAGTTTTTGCTCCATTTCTTTTTTTTTTAAGAAATAGTTTTTATCCTTGCAGGGGCTGCAGATCTGTGCCAACTTCCTCCCATCTCTCTGTGTGATTCTTGACACGTGGGTGGTATATAATGTTGTACAAAAGTTTGCTGTACAAATATAATTACTCATTATACTTTGGACATCTAAATAATAGGTGTAATAGGTATATAGGTAAGTGAGAAAAATAAAATATATGATAAGTGATATGATAAAAAAAAAAGAAATAAATGAAGAAAAAGAGATGTGAATAGTGAATGCATAAGAGAGTGGTGGAGTAAAAAATATCAAATTGATTCTTTACCAGTAGGTATCTTGCTTTTATACTTTTTTCGGGTTTTTTCCCAGTTTATGCATCGTATTCATGAGAGTATCTAAAGGCTATTTTATTATTTTAGTTTCAATTATTTTATTTTGCAGATTATTATAGCCTAAAACTATTTTTAATTTTTATTATTTAATTTTTTATAGAGTATATTTAATTTAAAAAGAGTTTAAGAGATTAAAAAAAACTAAGATGAATAAAATGAGATTTTATTGAAATATTAACAATAAAATTAGAAAAAAAAAGATAATAAATTGTAAGTTCAAATATTGCTTGAGATAACATATGAAAAAATGCTATAAACTACTAAAATAAACTTATTCACCAAATACAGACAACTTGGTCAAATAAACCTATAAACTAGTCAAATGTGGTATAAACTAGCGTATTTGCCTCATCAAACACACACACACAAGTAGAGGTGTCAAATTGGGCCAGCCCGACCGGGCCGGCCCGCCCGAACCCGCAATATGGGAGGGCTTGGGCACTTAAATTAGAGGCCCGAATTTTTGCCGGGCTTTTTAGCCCTGAAATGAAAAAGCCCGGTCTTAAGCGGGTTCGGGCCGGGCTACCCGACCGGGCTAATGGGCGGCCCTTTTTTTTTAAAAAAAAATTGCATTGCTTTTGAGTTATGCTTAAGTTCGCTGGCATGACCCATTTTTTTTATTTTTCTTCCATCTAAAAATGTTTGAAGTTCTGAAAATTGAAATTTCTACTGTGAAGTCAATGAATATGGTGAACAATTATGATTTTCTTTTGATAGATAACTAATTAATTAAAGCAATTATGATCGAGTATATTATTATATTAGTGCATATATATACTTCCTCAAATCCAAGTTTGTCAAATATGTATTTTATAATCCTATTTTGAAGAACAATTTTTGGAACAGGTGCAGTATAGGTTTATTTAATTTAATTTAATTACATATCAATTGAGTAGTATTATAAAATGGAAAAATCTTGGAATAATTTAGAATCAATTTTGAAGAACAATTTTTGGAACAGGTGCAGTATAAGTTTATTTAATTTAATTTAATTACATATCAATTGAGTAGTATTATAAAATGGAAAAGGCTTAAATATGTTTTTAGTCCCTATAAATATAGGTCATTTTATTTTTAGTCTCTGTAAAAAAAATTTTTGGTTTTTCATCCCTATAAAATTTTGCGTTTACCATTTTGGTCCTTGTCGTTAACTTTAAGCTTATGTGGCTAACGGAGTGTCACGTCATCCAGCCACATGTGATTTTTCTTCCAGCTTAATTTTGTTTTTAGTCCCTATAAATATAGTCTTTTTGTTTTTAGTCCCTATAATTTTTTTTTGTGTTTCACCTCAATCTCATCCCCATCCAATATCACAATGTCCTTTTGCTCCTTCTATTGCATTATGACACTTGAAATTCTTGAACTTTTCATGGCGGGTTTAAGGAAATAAATTCTTTATATATTCAATTATTTGAAATTTCAATAAACTTGAATTTACTGTATAAAGTGAGAAAAACTCTTGTAACGACCTTTTTTTCTCTGCAATTCTTTTTTTCTGTCTATTGACGAACAAATTTCTCATTTGATTTATGTCTATTGATGACCTATAACTTGATGTAATCTGTCCTGAGTAACAAAAAAATGCTTGTAATTGTAAATCAAGTGAAAATTTTGTCAGTCAATGGATAAAAAAAGAATTGCAGAGAAAAAAAGGTCGTTACAAGTTTTTCCCACTTTATACAGTGAATTTAAGTGTATTGAAACTAGTATTGATCCCGTGCGATTCACGGACTTGATATTCAAATTAATTAAATCATGTGAAAATTAATTAACCTATAATATAGGTAGTTAAAATATTATTCAATTTATATATTGAAAAGAAAAAAAATTAGTGTACATTTTAATGAGTATTGTGTTAATAAGAAAATATATTAAAATGTATAAATGAAAATTTTAATACATAATGCATAAATAAAATTATATTTTTAAATTATCTCTTTGTACTCTATATTTTTTATAATATTACAAACTTAAAATTATCATGGTAAATAAGAGTTTTAAGTCCTTGTTGATTCATCACCACATATAGTAAAAATAATAATGTGAGCACTTAGTTGAGTAATAAATATTGATTTTATTATATTAATAGTGAAAGTGATAACTATAATTTAAGACATATTTGGTTTTTCAAAACATGCTCAACTGAATATATATAACAAATTAACAATACTTAAAAAAATAAAGATAATAGGTATACCTATTAAATTACTATTATCAATTATGAAGAAACTCAAATAATTTAATTTGAAGAAATGATAATTGATAAGGTATGATAATAAATATTGTGTACCCAAGAGGAAAAAAATTTAATTTAAATTTTACCTCACAATACATTAGCTTCTTTGTATATTTACATTATAATATATTATTTTCTTTGAATATTATAATATATTAGTTTCATCCTTTTTTTAAATTTATTCATTTGTTAATTGTTATCTTTTTTTATGAAGTGCTGGATTATAATTATAGTGGAGTATAATTTATAATATCATATATAATAAATATATGATAACCTTTTACTATTTTAGTTTTTTAAATTAAATGAGTAGATATATTTCATTTTTTGTGTCTAATATTTATGTTTTGTACTTTAATATTTGTACAAAAAAAATTATAAATGAAACGAAGCAATTATACCTAATTTTGCAGTGCATTGAATTTGGTCCATTGTTAAGTATTTATATTAAGAATTTAATTAGGGTGGCGATCAACTTAGGATAAAAAGTTTGACACGTGGGAACAAAAAAGAATTGGCCACTAGTGAACAGTTGATGAAATGTGGACAAATTTAAAATTATAGAGTTCAAATAATTGAATATATAAAGAATTTATTTCTTTAAACCCACCACGAGAAGTTCAAGAATTTCAAGGGCAACAATGCAGTAGAAGAAGCAAAAGGACACTGTGATGTTGGATGGGGATGAGATTGAGATGAAAACCAAAAAAAAATTATAGGGAATAAAAAGAAAAAGATCATATTTATAGGGACTAAAAACAAAATTAAGCTGGAAGAAAAATCACATGTGGCAGGATGACGTGGCACTCCATTAGCCACATAAGCTTAAAGTTAACGACAGGGACCAAAATGGCAAACGGAAAATTTTATAGGGATGAAAAACCAGAAAAAATTTTTACAGGGACTAAAAACAAAATGACTTATATTTATAGGGACTAAAAACATATTTAAGCCATGGAAAAATCTTGGAACAATTTCGATTCATCGAATGCAAATTCATTTTGCTTTTCCCCTTTTAAATGATTTTTATAACTAAATTGTAATTTTTTTTAGTTTTGTAAAAGTATAATTGTTTACAATTTTTAATGAGCAACATTTTTGAATAAGTTAATTTTTTTTTTAACCGGGCCGGCCCGCACAAGCCCGCTACCCGCATAGGGCCGGGCTAGGGCACTAAGTTCACAGGACCGAATTTTAGCCGGGTATTTTAGCCCTGCCCGCATAAGCCCGCTACCCGATGCGGGCCGGGCCGGGCCGAGCCGGGCCGGGTAGTCCATTTTGACACCTCTACACACAAGCTACTAAAATAAGTGACATTAGAAGCACTTATAATATTTGGTCAAATCAGATGAATTTATAAATTAGTCAAATATGCTATAAGATAGCATTATTTGCCTTTCTAAACATATACTAATTAAGTATGTATTTGAGTGAGGTTTACAAACTTAAATTTGAATAGACTTGATTGTATTGAACTAATTTTGCTTAAACCTAAGTTTGTTGTGAGATGATTTATATTTGAATTTTTTTCTCTTAAAAAAGCAAGTTAAAAGTAAAAGTTAGTATAAACTTTTTAACATACTTAACACAACTACAATTTATCACGTTATCCAAACACGTTCATATCAATTCCAAACCACGTTTACATCTTCAAATATAATTTTGAGTATTCTTAACACTCCACCCAGACATGCTATGAGTTAATATGACAATCATTCAAATGTATACCGTTCTATTATTCAAATATCTATACTATTAAGCGTAAAAAAAATATCTATACTATATTATTATATACCTTAAGAAAAATATCTATGCTATTATATAAAGAAGATACGGGAGGTTAAGTATCCATTTTCTGTCTCCAATTACACGCTTGATATTTTTAAAAATATCCAAAAACATGGAACAGTTATTGATATTTGAAAAAATAGTTACTCCAATCCCACTTTTATTAAATCCGGATTTCTTAGGGAAAAAGAAGTTTCTCCACCCAAATCAAAATAATAATTACACATACATTATAATAACCACCACATTTACAATATTAGCATTTTATTCTTCTTTCCACTGGTATGAATAATGACTTTCAATGTTATCAACTGAGTCTTGACAATTTGACTTTTTTTATTGATCTTAATCCATATATTTAATAATTAAATTTACACGAACTTATAATGTAAAAAAGATCTTATATTATCATCATTATTATTTATTAAATTTAAATATTGAGGAGGGTTCAAATTACACCGGTGTAAGTTACACCAAGTGTTACACCGCTAAATAATTTTTTAACCGATCATTGTATTAAATAATCCACCGTTGGATTGAAAGTTACTATTATATAGATCATACATATAAAATTTTACATTAATCCGAAATTATTTGATATGTCATTGATATGTCTCGAGATTAACGTTATATATATATTTGAAATATATGAAAAATCCAACCATTTGATTATCAAGTTATTAGTGTCAAAATTTTTTACGAAATTTGACACATATAATCATGATGATGAATAAACATAATTCAACGGTTGGATTACTAAAAAACATATTCGATTTGTAGTTATTAGCGGTGTAATACTTGGTGTAACTTACACCGGTGTAATTTAAACCCTCCTCTTTAATATTATATGAACTGTAATTTTTCATTAAATGATAATAATCATCAATAAATGACAATACTAAAGGTGTGACTCTGATGACAACACAAACTGAGATTGTAAGAAGAGCTCCCGGGTTCGATCCCCACTAAATACATTATTAGGGATGAGTGAAAAGTCTTAACTGTGATTAAGCCTCAAACAAGATTGTCTTTTTATAATAGGGATACATGTGGTTAAAAAAAAATCAATAAATAAAAAATAATTTATACTGACTATATAAATTAAACTCAATTTAATTGAAAGCAACATATATACCCCCAACAAATAAAATACCACTAATTTTATGCTACATCCTAGATGCATTTACCTGTTATTTTCTTTGAAGAGTTAGACTTGACTAGAGCCCATATAGGCATGATATCTTCCTACTACTTCAAGTGGAGAATTATTATTTATTTACTTAATAAATATGAAATTTATATAATATCAAAAGTAAAAATAAATATAAAATTTTGCATACTTATGAGCTCATTTTTCTTGAATACTAATGTTAACCAAGTCCTCACGAAAAAAAAGGGCATTTGTTTGTCTTCCATTACGCTTCATGCTCCTTTTGTTTTCATTATTTGGTTCATCTTTATATCACTAGTGGTGTTATAAATGGTATTTTATCAAAGAGTGGTTCATCGTAGAAGTGAATTATTACTTTAAGTGGATTTTAGCCGTAAGTTCAGAGGTTTAAATTTTAAAGTCCTCACTCTTAAAATGATTTTACCACACTCAATCCAAAAGTTAAACTATCACAATTATGTATGTGGGGAGTTCCAGGTCAAACAAAAAAATAGATGGAATTCCAACGCCACCTGCTGTTGTATTAAGTACAACTTAAATGTTAATAATAATTTTTAAAATGTATTTTTATTATGGGTTAAATATTTTTTAAACCCTCAAAATATGATGAAATTTGGTTTTAGTCCCTCATTTATTTTTCATTGGTTTTGATCCTTCATTTTTTCAAAATCACATGTTTTTAGTCCTCCTTATTAATTATTACTTTAAGTGGATTTTAGCTGTAAGTTCAGAGGTTTAAATTTTAGAGTCGTCACTCTTAAAATGATTTTACCTAACCACCACTCGATCCAAAAGTTAAACTATCACAATTATGTATGTGGGGAGTTCCAGGTCAAACAAAAAAATAGATGGAATTCCAACGGCACCTGTTGTTGTATTAAGTACAACTTAAATGTTAATAATAATTTTTTAAAATGTATTTTTATTATTGGTTAAATATTTTTTAATCCCTCAAAATATGATGAAATTTGGTTTTAGTCCCTCATTTATTTTTTCATTGGTTTTGATCCTTCAGTTTTCAAAATCACATGCTTCTACTCCTCCTTATTAACTATACTCTATTAAGTCACTTTCACAGCTCCACTATGACCTTTTTCGATTAAAAATTTATAGGAAATTTCCTTCAATTTTGTCGGTAGACAATTCATGTGTAGTAAATTTCCAAAAAAAATACAAATTTTTTACATAAAAATGCTGCTATAAAATTTCTTTGCTTTGTTGTATAAAAATCTATAGTAAATTTCCCACAAATTTTAGAATATGAACAAAATTTCCTTTGAATTTTGAAATCTACAGAAAAAAATGAAGAAAAATCCATAGAAAAATCTGCAAGAAATATTACTACATCATCACTTAGCGGAATATAACTAACGACAAGGATTAAAATCATGTGATTTTAAAAAATGGAGGACCAAAACCAATGAAAAAAATAAATGAGGGACCAAAACCAAAATTCGCTATATTTTGAGGGACTAAAAACATATTTAACCCTTTTATTATTAATTTTTTTAATGAAAGCAATATAATATTGATATAATAATAAAAATATATTAAAAAATATGTCAAAAATATAATTAACGTACTAAACTTTCATAATATAGAATTTTGATGACTTTTTAAAAGAATTGAAAGGATATATTCGTTTTGCCTATACCTTCGATAGACACGGAAGAATACGCTAGCCCAACCGGATCGGTTCGTAAAAATGTAGGGCTCAAATATTTATTTTAGGTTTTTGAATTTTTTAGTTTGACCTGATAAAGTCTGTCACTAGTGCTGTACATGGGTTCGGCCGACCCGACCAACTCAACCTAACCCACCCATTATTTGGTGGGTTGGGTTGGGCCATCGAGTCTGTTTGGGTTGGGTAGTGGTTATGGGTAAGTACAACTTGATCTACCCAGCCCAACCTCCTATATAAAAAATAATTATATTATTAATAATTATCTTATTTGAATTAAATTTAATAATATTAAAATACAATTTAATTAAAAGTTGGTGCCATAATAGAACATTAGTTTGTTAATTTATGAGATGGAGACTTTTATGGTTGTGGAATATCCTATTCGGGACATCTCTTTAATACATTGTGTTAAAGATTTGAATTAAATAGTGTGTGAAAAGTGTATGTCATATTTTTTTCTAGTTTTAATTTATAAAAAATTTGAAATAGTTACATGACCCGATCATCCAACTCAACTCGACCCGACCTTGATCGGTTTGGGTTGGGTCCATAACAGAAAAATGGCAAAACCGAACCAACTCAACCCTACCCAAACAAGATTAATCGGGTTGGGTCCAAAAGTAGTCAAATCCAACCTAACCTATGTGCAGCCCTATCTGCCACCCACAAGAAAAGACAGGGTAACCCACAAAACTTGCAAAAAAATGAACTATATACAAAAAAGCCCACAAAAATGTAAGAATCATACCTTTATTTTGGAAGCTCGAATAACTCCAGAGTTTTTTAGCTCGACTTGTAAGAACCCGCTATCCGCATCGGGTTGGGTAAGGTAGTCCAAATTGTCAGTTTTAACCTTTAAGCATGTGGATCAGCTAACATGAGGTTGTTCCGACTTAATTAAGGGTCTCGAGTTCGAGCTCTGAGAATGGAGTTGCATTAAATACTCAGAAGTAGAGCTCTGTCGCTCATAGTGATCCTACCCGACTCGAGCAGGATTGCTTTCATGTAAAAAAATACATGTGGTCTTCCATGAAAAAAAAAAATCCATTTTGCCAAGGTATCCCTCAGCTCACATCCCTTCTCCAAAATTCTCCTTGTAAAGTTAGCTTTCTTATTAATTAGTCAATAATAATAATAAAAAAAAAGTAATAGAACAAATTTATAAATAAAAAAAAATCATTTGAGGAGATGTTATATCATCTGGTCGAAAGTAACATAACACACATTGAATCTAGACAAGAAAGAAGAACCATTTATAAAATATTAAATAAATAAATCTTAAGCATTTCTAGTTAAGAAGCTTCTGCCGACTAGATTCTATTGAGGTTAATAGCTAGGGAGTGACATCTTCATATATACACCCTTACGACAACTGATGTAGGTAAGGAAGAAATTCACACTATTCTTACCTGGTCTTTAGGACACTTCAATTAAATGTCAACCAATCCCAATTGAAATTTATCATTAATAAAATCATGAAAATTTCTTGTAAAATTAAAAAAGAAAAAACCTTTTTCACACACTCACGTGGTCTCATCTTCTATCTACCCATTGAAAAACAAATACTACTATATATCACCTCATATCATAAAGGTTGGTTGGTAGGGGAAAAACCAACTAAACCATGAACATTACATTACACAGTGATTCATTGAAAGGGTATCATAGTAAGTAGACACTAAAGGGGTTATTATAAACCGAAGAGAGTTTCTGTTCTTCTTCGAACTCCAAAGACAGAAAATTTAGCCTTAGCCTCACTCCTTTGGTTCTGTCTCAGTCTATGTGTCTGTGTCTGTGTCTGTGTCCATCTCTTTCTTGATTGTGTTGGAATTGGCTCTCCTTTTGTTCATCTTCTTCTGAGTGATGGGTATGCCCTGCCGCTGTTCCCACACCTCCCACATAACTGAGATCATTATCACCAGCTTCTTTCGCCACAAGTCTTAGATCTTCCAATTGTTAATTTTCAAATCCTGTTTCAATGGCACGTTAATTAAGAACTTTGTTGGAGTAAGCTTTGTGATGATATATGGCGGGTGGGAGGGTCTTTAGTAGTGCTAGTGGTGGTCCTGCAAATGTTTCAAATATGACTATTTTGCTTCACAATCAAACTCCTCGTGCCACTTCTCAACCTCTTGATTCTCTTTTCCTTTCTACATCCACTCCTTTCCTCGGTTAGTAACCATTTCTCTGTTTTTATTTTTCTCAACTTTTCAACTAGATTTGCTTTTCAATGATTATGATTTCACTCCAATTGTCATAGATATGTGTGTGTGTTATTGTTAACCTTAGAAGAATCATTAGTCAAAGGTTCAAAACATTATTATAAAAATAAAAATCTATGAGTTGTGATTGGTGGTTCAATTTGAGCAACCAAGATTGTTTTACTTTATATAGAGGGATATGAATCTAGATTATTAATAATTTCGTGATTTTTAGCTTAAACAATTTAAAGGGTCATTGAAAAATTCAATTTTTTTGTGTTCAGGTTCAAGATCTATGGTGAGCTTTGAAGATGTTCAAAGAGGGAAGGGGCATAATGGGTCGTTTTTCCGTGTATTTGATCTTGATGAGAATTATGATGATGGCATGGATGAGTACTTTCATCACACAGAGAAGAAGCGGCGTCTCTCTGTGGATCAAGTTCAGCTTCTTGAGAAAAGCTTTGAGGAAGAAAACAAGCTTGAACCTGAGAGGAAAACCAAGATAGCAAAGGATCTTGGTTTGCAACCACGGCAAGTTGCAATTTGGTTTCAGAACCGTAGAGCAAGGTGGAAGACCAAACAGCTTGAGAAAGATTATGAATCTCTTCATGCTAGCTATGAAAATCTCAAGTCCAACTATGACAACCTCCTCAAGGAGAAAGAAAATTTAAAAGCTGAGGTAAAATTAAAGCCTCTTCAACACGTTTGATTTAGCGTTTTAAACTCAAGTTTTCAAGTTAAAAATAGTCATGTTGATAAATTGAGTTTCACCAGTTTCAACATTAAACCAAACACAAATAGATAGGTTGATTTGAATTCCATATTAATACAACTTTGATCACATATGTTTGTGGTGTTTTAATTTAGGTGGCAAGTCTAACTGAAAAGGTGCTTGCAAGAGAGAAACAAGGGGGAAACTTTAAACAACAGGGTGAAGGTGAAAGTGAGACAAAGGGGTTATTGCAGGAACCACCCCAAAAGCCTTTACTTGAATCAGTTTCTGAGGGTGAAGGATCCAAGGTCTCTGTTGGGGTTTGTGATAATAATAATAATAACAAACAAGAAGATATTAGTTCAGCAAGGAGTGACATTTTGGATTCTGATAGTCCACTTTACAATGATGGAGTTCACTCTACACTACTAGAGACAGGTGATTCTTCTTATGTATTTGAACCTGATCAATCAGACTTATCACAAGATGAAGAAGACAATCTCAGCAGGAGCTTTTTGCCTCCATACATATTTCCAAAACTTGAAGATATGGATTACTCCAACCCGCCTGAAAGTTCATGTAATTTTGGATTCCCAGAGGAAGATCATGCTCTTTGGTCCTGGTCTTACTAGATCCAGATCTTCTTCTTCTTCTTCTCTATACATATATATATCTTTTATGTTTTTAGTATTTGCTCTTTTTGTTCAAAAGGAGTGACTGGTTGAGTTAGTAATAACAAATAAGTCAGGGCAATGGCAATCTATGATATAGAAATGGTGGTTTTTTGCCCCATTTTGTTACATTTGTAAATTAATGTAACTTTTGGTTCAGATGTAATTAAAGAATGTCTTCCTCCTTGAGAATGATACTATGAATTTAATTTCACAATGAAATTCAAAATCAAGTGTGTGTTTGATTTAGCGTTAAAATTAACCAAACTCAAATTTAAATTTTCTAATGCAACTATTGAATGCTAAACCAAACATGTTAAAATTGTGAAATGCTAGGTCAATTTCTGAAGAAGTTGGTAGAGTGGCCTAATTGTTAATCTCCCAAGGATTTCTTCTTAATTTACTTATGGGTCCCTGTTGTTAAATTAAACAGGCTTGCATAACGAAATTGACTTGCTTTGGTTGTTTTACTTGCATAGTTAAGAGCATTTATGCTATGTTTTTGGTGGGAGTAGATAAATGGAGAGAAAAGAAATGAGTAGAAGAAAAGTGGGAAGAAGAGAAATAGAGGTGAAATAGAGGAGAAATAAAGGTTGTTTGGTGTGAGTAAAATAGGTGAGAAATAGAAGAGAAATGTGAGAGTAGGTTGTTTGGTGTGATGGATGGAATAGAAGTGAAATAGATTTTTTTTTTGCCAGAAATCGATTTTCTGATAGTCAATAATCGATTTCTTTGAGCTAGTAATCGATTATTTTGGGATAGCAGCTATTTCTCTCATTTTCTCTAGTAAAGAGGAGAGAAATGTTATTTGTATGGGGCCCACCAGATATTGCTATTTCTCTCCTTTTCCACGGTCTCACCAAACAAGTGTCGGATGTGTATTTCTACCCACTCCAACTCACCCAATTTCACTTCCCCCTTTTCCATAGTCACCAAACACGGGGTTAAGCTTTGTGACAAAAGGGGGTGTCACTTTCATTATAAAAGAATGGTCCTCCAATGGATTAGAATCACGGACTTCTGTTTTCCATGTGTTGCATTGCATTTCTTAAAATTTTTCCTAGAGTGATAATATCAAGAAGATTGGCAAGTACCATAGCAATTTTTATATAGTAGATTTCTTTAAGCCAATGGGATGTAAGTACCATAGCATTTTTTAGTAGATTTCTTTAAGCCAATGGATGTATTTTTCTGTTTTTTTTTTTAATCTTAATACAATAGAGAAGACAGACAACAACATAAACATAGGTCTGTGGAGAATTTTGTACTTAATCGGAGAAATTAATAATTTATGACATTTCATTTGTAAGAAAATTTTTCCGTCTGTTGAAATGAGAGTAAATTAAATTACTATGCCAACTCCTTTTGGGATTTGAGAATTTTATACTACTCTACTTTTATAATAAAGGAGTTTTGTGTTTTAAATTTTTTCAAGACACAAAGCATATAGGAAGAGGAGAGTATAATTTATTCTTAAAGTGATAGTGTGATTGAATTGATTGTCTCTCTCAGTTCTTTTCATAAGTAATCTTATCTACCACTAATATGCAGATAGTTCTTTATGTCAAGTTTGTCATAGAGATTGAATATTGGGTAAAGTATGTTTTTCGTTATCGTAGTTTTAGTTAATTTTGGTATTATTTTTAAAATTTTTATTTTATATTCTCTTAATTTTAAAATATTTTAATGGTAGTCTTTAATGTTAATTAATTTTGTTAAATTATTGATTTGTTTAATAGATTTTTACATTATTCTTTAGTGTTAAATCTCATTTAATCAATATGAATGTTGAGTTTATTTATTAAGCAATTGAATTCAATAGCAACTTAACATAATTTATTAACATTAGAGACTATAATTAAGGTATTTTAAAAGTATAAGGATAAAAACATATTTTAACATTGAATATTTCATTAGTTAGATTAGTGAAATGCTAAAACAAATAACCGATTCCTTGTGCTTTTTCAAAGAAAAGGTACATATTTTTTAAATTAAAAGGTGTTTTATAAATAAAAAACTTATAATAATTGTATAAGGTTACAACAAAAAGAAGTTGGAAGAAAGTAATTTTATTTTTTAAAAAAATAATAAAATAATGGTTTCTAAAATTAAAACTCTACAAAAACTGTTATCTTAAAATCATAATTTTAAGCTTAAATAATCAGACCATAAATGTAAAAAACTAGCTGAATTATTTTGTTCTCTCTCAACAAATGAGGAAAGCAAGCTGACCCTAATTTAAAAATTTGTATCGTTTTCCCTTTTTTTAAAAAATAAAATTGTTGAGCTTTAATCGCCTTTTAGAGTGCTCTTTAAATTCTTGACTATAAACCAATTTAGAACCAAAACAGAGCACTTCAACCTCGTACTAGCTCGTATGTCTTTTATGGTTGAACTGATGAAAAATGATAGAATGAAGTAGAATAAAATAGATTAATAATTGGTTTTTATTGTTTGAATTGTTTTTAAATAAGGTGAAAGGGAATAAAGTGTTATAAAATGTATAATATTTTATTTCACTTAATACTTTTTATTTTTTTTCTTTTAATTTAAGACTTGTGAGGGAAAAAAAGGCCTTTTCCTGGATTTTTATCGTACAGATATTCATTCAATGAAATGTTAATTTAATAAATATTAGTACTATCTTAATTTTTACTTCTTTTCTTTTTATATTAATCACATATATCTTTTAAGTAATTAAGGAGTACTAGTCCTCATTAGTTACTCTGTTATTTATTTTTAAAATCACATGTATTTTTTACATAAAATATTACTTATGTTCATTACGGCGAATCTATTTCTTATGATGTTTTTTGTTCAGTTCTGTGGGTAGAATATTAATTGCATGGCTGTATTTATATTACTTGGTTAATAAATATTTACACTTAAAAAAAGTTAAATGCTGAAACAACCCCATCAATGTTACGTGTCTACAAAAGATTATATATAATATAATTATTTTCAATACTAACCACGGTGACAATAAGGCAGATTAATTATTAATTACTAGTACTAAAAGTAATATCCGTGGCTGAGAATGCAAGAATTTAGGGTCAACCTGCTGGCGTTAATTAATTATTAATATTATCAATTTATTTGATGTTTAGAAGGAAATTGCGTAGGAAAGAAAGATAGGTCCACTCTTTACGGCGTGACCCATAAAGGTCCACTCTCAATGTGCCACTTCACCTGCCTCCTCGAAACCCAAAGGGTCCTTTAGTCCTTATTTCCATTTCCTACCAACCAGGTCAACCCACCTTTCACCAGATGGGAATCACGTGTACGGTGGAGATGAATCCACGTGTTATGTTGTACAAGTTTTTTCTCCTCCTTGTGTTTAGTCAAACAAAAAAAAGGAAATGAAGAGGTGGAAGCAAACAAGCAAGATTCAATTGAAGAGCAACCATTACCACACCAAATGCCTCAACCAAAACTCTCCACAGTGGAATTGGAATCTACTACACATCATGCTGGGCTCCACCAGACGTTGACCTCTCTTGTAACGTGGCTTTTAATATATATGTGATCATTTATTGTGTGTAAACTCCAAAGAAAACATATCTATCAACTAGTATTTTTTTTTTAATAAAAGTATCCCGATAGATAGCTAGAGACTAATTTTTTTGAGGCGTAAATATTATCGAAGTAGGTCTTGCCTTTCGCAACAAATTCTTTTTCACACACACTGTCAGTGATCGAACCCCAGTCAAAATGCTTAAGAGCTTGTTTGGATTGACGTTTGTCAATCCCAAACTCACGTTCTTACGAGTAAACTCACGTTTCATATTTTTCATGTTGTTTGGCTTCACTGATCAAAACGCACGTTTGAGTTCTGAAACTTGAGTTTGCAAAACGCAGGTTTTTGTAGCTTCTGCGTGTGAAACTTGAGTTTCCTCAATATTTACTTTCTTAAACTCACGTTTGCAACAAAATATCCAAACATGAAATCATGTTTACTTATACTCGAGTTTATCATAAATCACGTTTACTAAGTGTGTGTTTGGATTAGCGTTTGCAAACTTTAGTTTGAATGAACGTGGATTTAGTAAACATGATTTATGATAAACTTGAGTATGAGTAAACATGATTCCATGTTTGGATATTTTGCTGCAAACGTGAGTTTAAGAAAGTAAATATTGAGGAAACTCAAGTTTCACAC
Organism: Sesbania bispinosa; assembly: GCA_026901365.1. Lineage (NCBI taxonomy): Eukaryota > Viridiplantae > Streptophyta > Magnoliopsida > Fabales > Fabaceae > Sesbania > Sesbania bispinosa. The sequence continues at coordinate 1,359,024 of QLOH01000016.1, forward strand.
GCAGAAGCTACAAAAACCTGCGTTTTGCAAACTCAAGTTTCAGAACTCAAACGTGCGTTTTGATCCGTGGAGCCAAACAACATGAAAAAAAATATGAAACGTGAGTTTACTCTTAGGGACGTGAGTTTGGGATTGGCAAACGTCAATCCAAACAAGCACGTTCATTCAAACTCAAGTTTGCAAACGCTAATCCAAACACACACTAAGGTACCACTTATCTGCCAACTGTGTCAGGCTTTTATTGGTATATCTATCAGCTATATATCATCGTATATTTATTCATAATATTTATACATACCTTAAATAAAAGGAAGATTAATACTTAAATACTAAAATTTGTCTGATCATAATTTGTTTTAGGCAAGAAGCTCATTTATCATTCTTTCTTTGTACAAAGAAATTTATTTTGTATAAGGCTATATTTTTAATACAAAGAGATAAAAGTATGCAAATTTAATGAATTCTATAAATAAAAAATTTCGTCTGACCATAATTGATAATTTATTTTAAAGGTATACTTATTCATGACTTTTTGGACACATATACCTGTCCGTTTATTATATATAAAATAAAATCTCTGATTGAAATTACTAAAAAGCTATGCTATTTTCAACCAAGAAAATGACACGAATTTTGTAGGAATGTTAATTAATGTGGCGTACTTGTGTGTTGATATAGAATAGAAATAGTTGAAAACTAAAAAAAAAAATGAAAGTCTTGGGTTTCTAAATTATATAAAGTATTGTTGGTACATATATTTTTCTTAGAAAAAAATAAACTGGTAAAAAAGTGTTTCTCATTGTGGAGATTTTTAAATAACTCAGAATTTTATAAAACAAATAAATACATTATGGATACAAAACTTATAGAAGGCGGAAACAATGATGGAATCAAAACACATGAAAGGAGCGATGGGCATGAGCACCACAACTGGCATGGATTTGTGGTTTTATTAATTTTATATAAAAACAAAGAAAAATAAATAGATAAATACATATATGGTATTAAGATATATTGATTTTTGAAAGATAACGACGGTTGAAAACGTGATCAGTGGATGAGAGATTGACAGAGAGGAAGGCATAGCACAAAGGAAGGGAAGTAGTCATATGATAAAGAGAGAGAGTTGAGTAGAGTGATACAATTACATTACATTACAATAGTGATACATACAGATAAGAACGAGTGTATGTGTTGGTAGGTGGATGAGGGAGTGGGTCCAATCCAATGAGATCAACATCATGGATGCTGACAGCTTCTTGCACCCATATACAAATACTCTTTCTTATATAGTTTTCCAAAGTAGTAAATATTATTAATTGAACTAAATATATTGGTACAATTTTATTTTGTTAAAATTTAACAAGAAAAATACTTTTACATTAGATTTAATCATTTAATTTAGATTAGAAGAAGTTTCCCACGCTTTTACCGTAAAGATGACGTATCATGTATTGGTTGCTTTCGTTGGACCCACTCGGACGCTGTTTGCTAGTGATTCATGACAGTGTACCTCTCACCAACGCCCACCATCCCTTTCATCCGCTAAATTTTGCTTTATCGCGTGTTGGTTTTTAACGAGAGAATTGCTGAGAGTAATGGAGAGTAAAGAAATAAAGAAAGAACATTGTAATAAATCAGCGATTTAGATACGAATAGGTAGCATCATCAGTCATGACACCGTCGTTAGTCTGTATTAAATAGCGTTAGTCTGATTGATGCTAATGATAAAGTAATTTTTTTTAATTTTTTTATTTGGCCGACATTATATTGTGACGGCCATGGAACTAGTGTCGGCTGTAAAACGTCATCGTTAATGCATTAATGGCGAGACTTTTAGCGAGCCGTCTCTAATTATGAAATAGCGACAGTTTTTTCCCTGTAGGGACGACTTTCACTAAAAACTGATTTTCTTATAGTGAAAGGAGATAGATTTAGGGGATGTTTGGTCTGAGAAAAAATTATGAGATAAATAGGAAGGCAAGAGAGTTATGTTTTTTAGAGGACAAAAATGTCAAAGCAATGCAGGTGTTGTCTACCTTCCATTTAACAGTAATTATAGTGAGGGTATACTAGTCAAAGCTATGCAAGTGTTGTCTCTCCCATTTCTCTTCTTAGTTCAAGAGATTAACTTTTGTGTGAGATCCACTCGATCTTCCTTTCTCTCTGCATATTTCTACCTTACCAAACACGGGTGACATTAAAATTCTCTCGGCTTCTCTCCTCACAATCTCTGTTCAAACAAACAAAGGGATAGATGATTAGTGTCCATTTGGTTCTCAGTTTAGTACAGTGCAGAATCAATTTCACATAATTGATTTTAAATCACTCTTGTCCAGCGTACTTCATAAAACGTGCTTTATAAAGCGTGCATCACTCATTTTTAACCATTAATTATAGAGTCAATTCTACTGTACACCAAAGAACACTTAGATTTCGGGTAATCAAACATATTGGGTGGGTGTGTGTGTGTGTTAAGACCACATGTATCCACCATGGGAGACACTGAGACAGTTCTTCTTGAGCTGAACTTAATATGTGTTTGAATGAGCATTTGTAGAATTGAGTCTAGATATATAAATGTAATTTTATATAATTGATTTTGAGTAAAACTGAATGGGAAAATAAAGTGATTTTTATTTGAATTACAAGTACAAAAATATTGATTTGGACAAAATAATGTTATTTGGATACTTTTACTTAAAATTGCTTTTCAGGATGTAATCACCAAAATGGATTTTTTTTTTAGATGAATAATTGGGCCTCAAATGCTAGAAAGAAACATAAAAAAAAAACTACACTACCCTTTGGACCAAATTACTAGAGTTATGAAAAATATAAGGTACAATTGCAAAGGCTGGGATAGACCCAAAAATCCTAAAATCTCCATTTATTTCGAACCCATGCTTTGCGAAACTGTCTGCTAGGGCATTCCCATCTCTGAACATGTGTCTCCATTGAAGCTCAGAAATTCCGTTTGCAACATCCTTAATTCTTCCTACGAGCGAATGTGATAAATGGGACTATGGGCAACCTTCTTCAGCAAATCTAAGCGCAAATTGTGAATTTGCCTCAACCATCACCCGTTGAAATCCTCTCTATTTGGATAACTGAAGTGCTCGAAGGATACCCCATAGTTCCGCATCTACAATCGAGCAAACCCCCCAAACCATTGGGAAACCCCACCAAGAATCTACCCCAATAATCTCTGATGACACCTCCACATGAAGCTACCGATCTGACCGAAGAGAAAGTGCCATCTGTGCTCATTTTCACCCAACCAGCTAGCGGCGGGGTTCCACTTATTCAGCACAAGTCTACCAAGATTCTCCCTCAAAAGGTTCGAACCATTTCTCAGAGCTACCATAGTCGAATGCACTTGGGAACATATTTTGTATTTTAGGGGTTATGTAGATAATCTTATATTGATAAAAATGATATTGTTCCCGTGACGCCATATACCTTTGATCGTAAAGCCAAAGAAGAGATCTCTACGCGGATAATCCTCCTAATAAGGGCGTTGATGCAGAGCTTCCAATAGCCATGTATTTGTTGACTAAGGCAAATAAAATTTATGTAAGAATTCTATTTTGGAGAAAGAATTCCATAGTTGTGTCGCTTCTTCACAATCACGAAACAGATGAAGTAATGTCTCTGGCTTGTTTTTGTATATAGGACATAGATTATCCAAAGTTAGATGTCTTTGTTTATGTTGGACATTTGTTAGGAGACCTTGAGCAACTATTTTCCAAAGAAAAACCCGGATTCTTTATGGGCCTTGTCACCTCCAAATTTTCTTCATCAGATTATTGGGAGCAAAAACTCGAACTGAGATAATTTCTCCATATGTTGAGCTGAAGGTAAACCACCCATTAGCAGAACCTTTCCAAAGTACTTTATCTATTATTGAATTTGGATCAGGAGATGGAACCCCTAAAATTCTGTTGCATATTGATGCAGGGAGGATGTTTTGAAATCTATCCATATCTCGCTTGCCTTCAAGTGAAATGAAGGATCGTACCAGAAGTTGAGCATCATCCTTAGCCACCGGTTGACTTGTCTGAAGATAGAGTGGACCAACACCTTGGACCCAATCATTTGACTAGAAGTGAACAGGTGCGCCATTATGAATCCTCCAGGTACAATTATTCAGAAACTTACTCTATATTTCACTCACTCACCCCATGCCATAAATTAGAGGCATTTGATTTCTTTTTAATAGTAGAGATCATAGAATTTCCCCGCCTACATTTATCCTTTAAAACCTGAACCCATAAGTCTTCAGTATTCTGAATTAGGCCTCAACAAATCTTTATCTTATAGGCTTTATTCAGTTCTCTGCTTTTCCTTAGGCCTAGTCCTCCCACTAGCTTATGACTACAAATTCTGCCCCACCCAACTAGGTGGATCTTTTTGCCGTCCTCCGTGTCACCCGAGAGAAAATTTTGACAAAGCTTATCTAGATCCTCACAAGTAGAGACAGATAGATAAGCAGATTGCATTAAATAAGATGGTGTAGCTTTCAGGACTGATTGTGATGGTGTTAATATGCCAGCAAAAGAAAAAAATTTGTACTTCCAAATTGATAATCTCTGCTTAGTTCTTGCAATTGTTGAATTAAAAGTAGCTATAGTCACTCTTCCATGGATGAGTGGAACCCTTAGGTGTTTACCCAAGTCATTTGTTATTTGGAATCTCAATGCTTTAGAAATCTCCTCTCTAACCTGTAAGCAAACATTGTTAGAGAAAAAAAATAGTTTTAATTTCTCTTTACTTACCTTTTGCCATGAGCTAGAACAAAACAGATCCAATATAGTAGATATAATTTCCACTTGATCAAGTATTGCTTCAGTAAACAAAATGAGGTCATCTGCAAAGCTAAGTGAGATATTTGGGCTATCTCTACCAACCTTTATTGGTCTCCATAATTTATGTTCAACAGCCAAATTAATGAAATGAAATAATTGTTCAATACATAGAACAAATATATAGGGGGAAATAGGATCACATTGTCTTATACCTCTAATCAGGGAAAAAAACTCAAGGGTCTCATCATTAAAAGGGACTCTCATCCTAGGAGTAGTAATACACTGCTTAACTAGGGACAATATGCCTTTGGGATGAATTATTAATTCATTTTACAATATAATATTAAAAGATGAAAAATAGAGCAATATGTTATTTACGTGGCAAAAGCCAGAATCCATTATGTTGCTTGCAATTGGCATCTATTAAGAAATTTCATGTTAATAAAAACCATTTTATCAAATATATTTTAAATTTACAACCACTATTATATATGGTATAACATCTCTATAACGTGAGAAGTAATCAACAATACATACATTAAAAAAAAGAAAGAAAGAAAAAAATATATATATATATATATATTAATTTAAAAAAGAAAAACCTTGGATTGGACCAAAGGAAATAGGTGTGAGGAGTAAAATCAAAATGGTAGCTTCAAGTCTTCAACTAATAACATGTTTGGTTTGTATAAAAATCACGTTACAAACATAGATCCGGACCAACGTTGTTCTTAGTACGTTAGTAGCGTTAGCTTAGATCCACATTTATAACATTTTTTTTATGAAAATCAAACACATATTAAATGAGGATAAAATCGAAATCCACCACATATATCCACAAAGAATTGCATCTGCTTTTGTTCCATAAGCTACCTTATATTGCTTCAACCTGAACGTGCATTAATTATTTGGGTCTAACTTGTGTATGGTGTAGCAACCAAATATGTAAGTTTAAGGCGTCAACCACATTTGATCGAGATGGACGTAAAAGAGAATATAAAGAAAAAAAGGAAATTTAGAGAGAAAAAATGAATGATGTGATGAAAGAGAGATAATAGGATCGCAGACGAGACAAGTTGGATTGGATTTTAGGGATTTTCTAAACCAAATATAGCCAAATTATTTCAGATTTGGTTGAGTCGATTTTTCAATCATTTTTTTGTTGTATTGACCCGACCCAAACCAAATATAAACCGAGGTGAGTTAACAACAAAAAAAAAAGGAAAAAAAATACAAATGCAAAAGTTTCTCTTTGACCAAATCATATTACAAAATAAAAAAAAAATCCTTATCATCATCTTCACATCATACAAGGGAGAGATCTAAAACAAAATTAATGAGCAAGTTAAAGTTAATAATTCATATATGTTTTCAAAAAAAAAAATTCATATATGTATCAAGTATTTATTTTAACTATATTCATGATCAATGTGTGTTAAAATTTATGTTTTTTTGTCATTATAAAATAAGTTAATTTTGATTTTGGTAACCATAAAAGTTTTCTTTTTATTTACATCTTCTTAAAATTTTCTTTTTATTTATATCTTAAAATCTAAAATTTTGAAAATTATTCTTATTGATAACGTGACAAGTCAACAGAGGCGAGACTACATTATGGATAAAGGGGGTTATGGCCCCCTTAATTTTTATTTTTATTTTTAATTTTCATATACTATATATATATATATTTGTAAATAAATTTATATAGAGGAAGTCAAGTTAAAATGAGATATTATGCTATATTTGAAGATAAAACTAACTAGTTGATAAGTTAATTAATAACTGATAAAATAGCTTAATTAAATAAAAGTGTTTGATTTAAATAGTTGATTAATATAAAATAATATAAAAGTACGTATTTATATAGGTTTTTTATATAAATTATATTTTTATTTTTTAGACAATAAAGTACAATGGTGATTATAATTTTATATTTTTTTATAAATTTTAAATTCTTATTAATTTTTTTAGTGATAAAATATTCTATAAAAAATTAAAATAAATAGTGAAGTAATTAAAATAAAAAATATAAAATAAATAGTAAAAAATGAAAAATAATTCATAAAAGTTTTAAATTACATACACTATATATGTGAGTGTATATATAAACTATGTGTATTTATTTTAATTCGTTATTTCATATTTGGTATAATAAAATTACATTTGAGATGTGATATTAGTAATTGATTAAGGAAAATTGGATTTTATATACTTTGATGTGTTTGTACCCTATGTTGGGTTAATTTTAATCCTCTTTCTTCTCCACAATTTTTTCTCAAGTACATTAACCATTTATGTAGAAAAAATCGACATAATACTTTGTCATTTATAGCTAAAGTTATATGTAATAATCATATATTTTATGTTCAAAATTAATTAAATCTAACATGCATTGTAGTAGTATTATATATACCGTTTTCCAATTTTAACAAGTAGAAGCACTACAAGGATTGTTGTGCATATCATTGTGATGGATGATGCCGCATGCGTCAATGCATTAAGCACCACATTTCCTTTTCCTGTTCAAGTTTAGACAAACTACTGATTGAAACTTTTAAGAGTGCGTGTCCATGAAGTGAAGAAACAAATTTCACTTGAGAAATGAAGTCCTAATAATTGGATTTCTTGACTTAACATTGGCTGCGACATTATTTATTTGAGATACAGTATTTAAGTATAATTGTGACCCACTAATTGAGTACTATAATCTTCCCAATTTAAAAAGAGAAATGAAGTGTGAATGAGTTATGTTTAAGATCCCACTTTAATTAATTACGTAACATCACAATTGGCACATTACATTACAGAATCCGATATCGTACATGAACCTTAACACCAACCACCCATTTTTGTGCAACATATCATCAAAACACTCATTTTTTTCCCTCTCTTCACCGTTAGTCGATACTATATGCTATTGTTGCCACTGTAGATATTGAAAATAAAATAAATAAAGGCAGTTTGTGTCTCGCGTGTTTGAACTTTTAGAAGACCATGCCATTGTTGGGTTAGTGGGTTCTCGTGGTCACTTTAGCTGGACTGTAGTTTTGCTTTGTTTCTGTTCAAATTGCTATGGTATCAGATATATAAAGATAAATATTGGAAGAATGCTAATTTGCCATTTGTCATTGGCTAATCCAAGAATCAACAAGAATAAATTATATATTTACATTTACAGTAAATCAAATTTAAATTCTTATCTATAGTTTTGTTTATTCATTTAATCATGAAGTATCTCACTACCGCCCTACATTGTAGATTCCTCGATCATATCCAAATGCGTGGTTATTTTAAAAGAAAAATGCTAACGAGTGCTTTTAGGACACTTGTTAAAGAACCAAAAGGAAAAATATTGTATTGGAGTGTGTGATATGTAATGTCACAATTGCAATCAATATTGTGATTTACAATAAAAACCTTCTCCGTATGAATCTTTAACCGGTGCCCTAACGATACTCGTTAGCAAAATCCATTTTAAAAGGGGTTAGGTTAACCAGTATCCCATGGACATTAATTAAAAAATCCATAAATAGAAATATTTTATATTTTGTTCCTTAGGTTAGGACACTCCATAGTATTTCCATTTTAAAAATATTTTTAATTTTTAGTTTTTTTCAAAAATAAGCTAAAATAAATATACATTAAACTATTAAAGTGCATGTTTATTTAGTTTTTTTCCTAAATATTTAATTTTTAAAGAATTTCTCAAGAAATTATAAACGATAATGATTTCTCTAAAATAAGTTTATCCAACACACTGAAAATAAACCCATAATGTCACAGTAATTGAAGGGTGTGTCAATAAAATGTTTTTTTGTCCCAATGATTGTTGGGCTGTCCTGGTCCAGGTTGGACGTGGCTTCTTATAAAGCCCAAGAGGACATCATGATTTGTAAAAATGAGGATGGGAAATTGGGAACAAACTACAAAGCCTTCATGAAATTATTTAAATATATATCATATTAAACTTTTTGATTGGTCATACTTTACTGTATTCATGCCTGGATTGCTGGTATGCTAGTCATTCCCATGCTGGGCTAGTCACTTGTTTTTCCAAAAAAAGAAAATATGGCTAAAGAGAACAAAATACATACAGCAGGCATTACCAGATGCAACAAACAAGTTATGTTTTTAGACAATTTATTTGTCACTATTTTACTCCACTTTGTTCCTGCCTTTCCTATACATATGTGGCTATTGTTGCCTTGTCTACTAAGGGAGGCACACGTTGATATACAATGTTTACAAGTCATTAATCATCACATAATTTTCAGATACAATACATACAATAAAACCATTCTAATACCAATCCCAATACTATGTTGCAACTTGCAAGCTGCAACTTTGAACCATCCATTGGAGCCTTCCTTCTGGAAGAGGACAATTTTATTTTCTGGTTGGGGGATGCTCACTATTTACGGTTCTAAATTCTGATAAAAAGAATGTCTTCTTCTGGGACCTTCAGTAAATTAAATTACAAGAGAGAGCAGTGAGGATACCCTCTGGCCACCTTAGGAGAGATCAAAATTTGAAGTTTTCCTTCAAGTATAGAACCACCTCTTGCTGAACAAACAATTCAGAGTTACCAATTAGTAAATTTGCAATGAGGAACTCATTTTGGGAAAAACATGGATATGCTATAAGTATAATTAATAGAATAACAGATTGCTCACAATCAAACAGAGCAGAATGCATCCAGCAGCACCAGGATACAAAGCATACCAGAAATTCAGGTGATGGAACTTAGCACCATCAATGAAAAGCAATGGCAAGCTTACAGCTGCATATTTATTGGAATTAAGTAAGTAGCAAATTTTGTTGGCTTAATGCATTAGCTGAATACATACTTGATTCAAACAACAACAAAGTAACATTGAAACAAACATACCTGGGGGATGAACAGTGCCAGTGTAAATCATGTATGCAACGCAGGCTGCTACACTAGCACACTTAGCGAGCAATCCAGGTCCAAGTATTGTGAATGCCAAAACACCAATGGCTGCACAACCTATTTGGGCCATGAACATACTGTACTTCTGCAGAATCACATGTGGGTGAGTGATTTAGTTCTAAAACAAGAATTAAGGTATGAGAGATCAGTGAAATGCATAGCATAGAAAGAGTGTTGTTTGGGTGATTTTATTTTCAGTCATCTTGGTTCTTTACCACAGTAAGATTCTGATAAGTTGTTTTTGACTTGTATTCATTAGTTAAAAACTAAAGATTGGTAAGCCTTTCAAATAGTTGAAAAGTTTAAACAACAAACTTAATTTAGACACTGCATTTATAGATGATAGTATCTTATTTAAGTTGTTTATGACTTTATCTTATTAAGGCCTAAAAAGAAGTAGTACCTGAGCAGAAGGGGCAGAGGGTGTGGCAAAAAGGAGAGCAGAAACTGCCCCTAACGGTGCAATTGTGATTGAGAGTCCTTTTGGTGCCAATAGCTGGTCCAGCTTTCCCAATAGTGCCATTGCTGCAAATGCCCCTGAAGATTTTTTGTACATAAAAGGAAAAACATTATAAGGTCATAAGATTTTGATAAAAAAAAAAAAAATATATATATATATATATATGTTTTAGATGGAAATCAAAATTAAATACTTTTTAACAGTGTCTCTTTATAATATACTCAAGGCATTTGTTAAGGTGGTCCTTTAGATGGAAAATTCAATGTTTAAAAGTTCAATATAACATTAATTACTATTTTATCAACTATATTCTTATTTTCACTTAATCAACTAATAAGATAGAGAATTGTTAAAAAATATTAAAAAATGAAGCACATATTTAAAAATTAAATAATAATAATTGTAACATAAATGAGAATATGAATTATAGTATATGTGTACTGTTAACATTCAGTAGCGTATTTAAAATAGAAATGAAAAAGTGATACATTTTAGTTAAAATAATTGAAATCAAAGAGAGCAGCAGAATAGATCTGCGTATCAAACACTATCTTATGTCTACGGCATTAAACCTAACTACTATAATTAGGAAGATTGAACAAAGTGGGTTTCCATTCAAATTATGAATCTAATTGCCTGATCCAAAAGAGTAGTAATAAACGAGGAACCTGCAGAGGGCCAGAGAATGTCACTGAAGCAAGGAGTGGAAGCAGCTTTGGAAGGTTTGAATTTCCAACCATCCCAAAAGGATGGTGAAGCGACGTCGCTTGATGCCACAACGACATGTCCTCTCCTTCGCTTATGTGAAACTGTCCAATAATCCAAAACGAGTCTCTTTCCTTTAATGAAAGGCAAGGGAAGAAGAGGGGAAGAAAATGAAGATTTTGGTAATGATAATGGTGGCACCATGTAGTAGTTGGTGCCACAGTTACCACCACAAACAAATGTTGTCGATGACATTTGTTGATTGATCTCTTAATTCTTTCTCAGAGTCTGGACCCTATACATTACATACACAGAAGAGAGGGTCCCAGGGAAACTGGAAGAGACAGGACTGGTGAGAGTTGAAACGGGAAAGTGGCTTTGAAGAGGCCCAAAGGTCACCCATCAAGACCATCTAAAGGCCAGGTTTTTCTTTTTCAGTTTTTCCTAATCAATATACAAAGCTCTTATTACAAGCTAGCTGCATTAAATTTTGAAAAACAACGGTTAAAAGTGGAATACAGGGAACAATACAATATCTTATCCATCAATGGGACCTCCACATTATATTACTTTGTGGACTGAACTTCTACTTGGCCTTTTCTCAACTCTTGACCACATATGCTTGTTTGGGAAAGTGTTTTCAATCTTTTGATTACCACAAAATAATCTTTTTAAAATAAGCATTTGGTCAGGAAGTTTTTAAAAAATGTTTAATTGCATTTTGATCCTCCTATTACAATCTATACGTGATTTTGGTCTCCCTAATTTTTCCCCCAATTTTGATCTGAAATTTGGAAGCAAAACACATTGTTTACAAAGAGATAGAAGACTTCAAGTCTAACAAATTTCAAGGGATCAAAATCACGAAAATAAAATAGTAGGATCAAAATCAAGAAAAAAAAATTAGGGAAAGCAAAACCACATATAGGCTATACTAGGAGATTAAAAATGCAATTAAGTAAAACTAATTTTAACCCCAAAATACTATTTCAAATATACATTAGTATACAAAACAACTAATAAACCTAATTGTGCAATGCGTAATATATTTTAAAATTTGAATATAATATTATAAAAAAATATTTAAGAGATGTATATAAATTATGAAAATAAATTGCATAAATCAAACATTAAAATTTAAACTTGTGAATTCTAAATTGTAAAAGAATTTGATGTTGATAATAAAAGCTTATATAATTAGCTAAATTTAATTAATACTAGTAGTTAAGAAGAAAATATATGAAGCACGTGAAACCTTGAAAAGAAAAAAAAATAAAAAGAGAGAGAGAATTATTCCTCTTTTTCTTACCTTTTCGTTGTTCCGGTGTGACAGGAGAATAATTAGATTGAAATTGAAACCTCTAGAACTAGGATTCGAGTTTGTGGTGCATTAATAGACACGCCATAATGTCATGTACTTACATTATGGATTGAAACCGATCATAACTAAGGATTCGTAATTTATTAAGCAATTCATAACTCATAACTAAGAAAAATGGAGAAAAATTGCACACCAAGATTAAAAAGGTCTACTTTTTTTAAAAGAGAAAACTGGCTCTTTGGAGCACTAGCAATCATCATAAAGTACATGAAACTATTCGGGCTTCTTTTTGCCAGAATTTAACTCTAGGTCACCTATTTGTTCATTAATGGTGCCTCACAAAATTGTTTATGTTGCAACCAAAAATAAACTCACGTTGGAGGTAACCTAAATAGTTCTGTATTAGAAAATGATGACATTTCATAGCAAGAATGGAGGTCATTCCAAATACCAAAACCATAGCAGTGTCCATGTTTTTGACAAATCTATTCACAAAGGGTGGTTGCACATTTGCTACAAAAAATCAATCTACAAAGCCATAGATAGGAAGAGGCAGTTAAACTGACAAAACACTGCTACTAGGAAGTAGAAGACTCCATTTTTCCAGGATTATTTGAGCCATCATTCAACAGTGATCTGATTGAGACTCATAAAAATCACTTGGGCAAGGAGACATAACCTCTTGTTCCAGCAACTGTAATACTTGGTTCATTGATGGACGTTCATCTGCATTTGCATTGCATCTAGCTGCTAGCTCAAGAATTACTTCAAGTGTTCCTGCATCTGCATCAGTGCATCTTTTGTCTACCACATCTTCCAATCTGTTTTCTCTCAGTAATGTGTTCATCTGCATATAATTGCTCAAAGTTTAGTACATTTTGTTTGACAAAGTTTCACATTTTGATAGAGATGTAAATTAAATAAGTTAAAAGCTTACCCAACCAACAACATTTAAACCTCTCTTCACAAAGGAAGGATCTGTAGGCCTCTTTCCAGTTACAAGTTCCAGCAATAGGACTCCAAAGCTATATACATCTGACTTCTCAGTGGCTCTCCCACTTTGTAGATATTCTAGTTGATGTATAAATAATAAACCATCAATCATTCAGTTTTTTCCTGAGATATTTTGAAATCAATTCATGGAATCACATGATGCATCTCTTATGTGTTTGATTCCATTGTTATAATATAAAACTGTAATTCAAATAAAGTTTTGACATAACTACATACCCGGTGCCAAATAGCCAAATGTGCCAGCAACCACTGTAGTAACATGGGCATCTTCATCAACCAAAAGCTTTGCAAGACCAAAATCGGAGATATGGGGCTCCATGTTTTCATCAAGAAGGATGTTGCTGGATTTTATGTCACGGTGAACAATTTTTGGGCAGCATTCATGGTGCAAGTATGCCAAACCCCTGGCAGAACCAAGGGCTATCTTTAGGCGATCATTCCAATTCAGTAATTGTTCAGTGTTTTCTGAGGATGAAAGGATTGATGAAACAAAATATTAGAGAATTGCACAACTAAAGGAAGAGTCTTAATAAAAATATAATAGATGCAAACTCTCCACCCTTCTAGAATTTTCCCAAAAATTCTAAATTTGTATGAGCTATTGGCTGAGTTATTTATAGGTCATTTTCTTCCAAGTGTGGGAATACTAACTAATGATACAGCAACTTTTAAAACATTTATGTTACTCCTAGCATACTTGCTAATTGTTTATGCTGCAAAGATCTGTTTCAATTATGTATGATCCTCCCAAAAAAAATTCTCATTTATCAGAGATCATCCAAGAAAACAGTTATCATAGACAATAGTTCAGTGCATATAAAATGAATCATACCATGCAAGAGATCCTCTAAGCTGCCTATAGCCAAATAGTCATAGATAAGGAGCCTTGAAGAAGGGAGCCTGCAGTAACCACGCAGGTTAACTAAATTTATGTGCTTGATGCTCCCCAAGATCTCTAGTTCCCTTTCAAACACTTGATCAGACCCTTCACGACTTCTGTCAATCCTCTTAACAGCAAATGTACCACAATCATTCATCACCATTCGGTAAACAGTACCAAATCCACCTGACCCTACAACATCCTCTTCATCAAGAGACTCCAGCTTTTCTATGATCTCAGATGATGTGTATGGCAGATCACCATGGAATGTAATAAGTTTTGTGCCTGATAAAAGATTAGGTTAGCATTTACAAAGAAAAAGATGAGATTTTTTTTCTTATACTGTTAATGGGAGGTTGTCAAATTTGAAACACCAGCCTTCTTACTTGCTTCTGAATCAACTTGTTTCTTGACTTCAGTGTATTTCCTAGCAACTCTTTCCTTCTTTGATAACAAACGAATCCAGAGGAATGAAAGGATCATCACAAGTGCAAGGCCCATAGTTGCCATTGCACCAATTAACACCCATTTTATGTAATGTGAAGATCTTTTGGTAGGGACTGCATATATGTAAATGTTTATTAGTTATCATACAAATGTGAACTCAATATGTTATAAATCTAGTAAGTCATTATTTAGAAATCAAATACAAAGATTTGACTTGCCTGCAGCTTCATCACTTTCAGCATGTGGTATCACCACAGGGAAACCAAGTGATGTCCTACATGGCTTTTGGACTTGCCGCCCACAAAGATCTAAATTGCCAATAAACCTATTCATATGCAATTGATTTATAAATTAGCAATACAAACAGATAATGATTTAAAAATCACAATGAGTATAATTCAATCTTGTGAATATATTTGCTCATCACCATAGTATATAACATAAGGGAATAGTCTTAACCATCATTATTACAAAAACATGGAATTTTAAACCCTGTCTGGCCTAAAGGCTATAATGTATCACCCAGACTACAAGGCTTTATGAGGCAAGAGTACATACGAGTTCTTCTGGAAGGTGCTTAGTACTCCAATGTCAGGGATTTCACCAGAAAAGAAATTGGTAGACAAGTTCCTAGGAAAAGGAGGATCAGCATAAACTGAAAGTTGAAGTTATCAATATCACTATGCCACTGAGCTATAGGTTAAGAGACTTACAGAATTTGCAAATGTGAGAGACGACCAAGAGAGGAAGGTATAGCACCTTTTAATGAGTTGCTTGATAAATCCCTGTATTTAAACTTGGCATTAAAATACTGAATCAAAGTTAAAATAAAGCGTAGTTCAGAAACAAAAATTATGCTAGTTTAACTGAAACCTGAACACAGATAGGTCCATTGCCATAGAAAAAACAAGACAAATCATGATAAAACAAGAGAGAGGGACTTACAGTATATTTAAATATGAAAGGTTTCCAATAGCTGCTGGTATGCCTCCTTGGAAATAATTAGCCCTCAAGTACCTTTCAATAGAATCAGATAAAAAGGGTCAGCCATTCAGCATTGTTAAAAAAAGAGTGAAATATTAGGGAATAGATATGGAAAAACTTCTAGCAAAGGAATGAACCACTTCACTTACAGGGCTCTTAGCTCAGTACAATTGGTAATTTCATTAGGAATAATTCCATGCAAGCCATTCTGATGAAGCGCCCTGATTCATTGGAAGCCATGGAATAGAAGAATAAGAATGATAGCAGTTAGACATGTAATTTTGCCAATGCTGGGAGGAATATGTTCTACTCACAGTCTCTGTAGTCTACTGAGTTTACCAATGCTGGGAGATATAATTCCACCGAGTTGCATGTATGGCAGATTTCTGAAAAACACAAGACAAAGTGTCACACTCAGCTAAGAAAGTGGGAAAAAAAGTAATAATATAATAGAAGCATGTGCTGTTTGCATACATTGTGCGAACTTTTGTTCCTCAGGATGACAAGTGATACCAGTCCATGCACAAGGAGACTCATCAAACTCTTGCCAGTTGCTGAGAACATTCTTAGTGTCATTCAAAGCGCTTTTGATTTCCAACAATGTCAGACCTAACATATGAATAAACATCGCTTAAAGTTTAAAACTTTGAACTCACATTTTGCATTTAAGCAAGATTCCCAAAATGGGGAGTGAAAAGTGAAATTTGAAAACTAACAAAATGCAACTATTCTACCCAAATAAAAAGGTTAAAAATGGTAGAGAAGGTTCAATACAACATATAAGAGAGGGTTTCAAGCAGAAAAGGAAAAAAGGGGGTTCATAGTTCTTAGTTCTTACCGTCTTGAGAGAGAGCAAGAGAGAAAGGGCATAAAAATGTTGTCAAAATCACCAAGAAAACCCATGTCACAGTACCCATTTCCATTTTTCAAGCTCCCAAATGGGTGTTTAGTCAGTTCTATGAGTGGAAACTGGAAATGAAAGCACACACTGAGAAAGAGTGAGTGTTATAGTGATGAATAATGAATGATTCCAGTGGGTTGAGAGAGTAGAGAGACTGAGAGAGACCCCACAGGGTTTACATTATTTTAACTTTGAAGTTTGAACTAAAAAAAAAAAATAATTTCATGAAAATAAAAAGAGAGTGCTTTCGTTTTACTCCAATATATTATGGAGATGGTGAAAAAGGACAACTTTTGAAAGTTGGTATGAAAAGTGGTGCAGTGTGAAGTAGCCGTTGTTCAGAGCGAAATTCAAAAACAGAACCTTTTCTACCACTCGCTCGCCTAGGATTACAAGAATACTCGCTAGTAATTCTGAAACTTGCAACATGAAAGAACCAATAAAAAGAGGTGATGACCGCCACGTCAGCAAGTTGAATTACACGTGTCGAATCCAGAAACAGAGTGTGGGTTTTAATCACACTAGCGCGTAGAGTATAGCATCATGCATGTCTGAGATACGACCAGACATTTATAATTACCATACGAGAGATATTTTAATTTAAAAATAATAATAATAATATAAAGCAGCATTGCATTATTACATTATTACATTGATTGATTAATGGCGGGATCAAGATAGTTTCTATTTTCATAGTTCTACCCGCCTCTTTTGAATTGGTCCATTATTACATGAAAAAAAAAAGCAATTTTTGTGAATTATATATGCTATTTTTTTTTTAACCACAGGTATCTCCACGGGAGGTAATCCTGTTTGAGTCAGGAACATCCACATTATAGTGAGGCTAGCTCACCCTACGAGGACTTTTTCCATACACAAGATTCGAATCCGAGACCTTATTTAAAAAAAAAAACACGCATGTACCACTTGAACCAACCCCGTTGATAATTATATATGCAGTATTAGTATTACAGTTGAATAATAATTAATATTAATAATAATAAAGAAATCATTCTTTTGTTATTTATTTGTTTCAATTCTGATTTTTACACACTCAACTATCCTTAAATTGAAAACGAATTTTAAAGATTCAGATTGATGTGGCACATGTGCCGATTTATGACAAAATGAGCAGTAAAATTAGGATTACAGTTATGAAAATCCCAAATATCTAGCCGTCTCTTGCATTGCATGCAAATACAATAATCTCCAAATTACATCACGAAGCACACGTGTAGTGAAACTAATCCCTGGGTTGTTTGAGAAAGCCTGCTAAAATTTCTCATAATTAATTTTGACCGCTTTGAAAGAATCAATCAACCACAGTTAGGATAAAAATTAAGAAAAACCCTCAGTGACCATATCATAAACTTAAAATATTCTGCTACTTATAGTTGAAGGGAGTTAGAAATTAAACACAACTTAAAAATGGAGAAAGTGAAAACTAATTCTCATTCTGCACTTGAGCTAGAACATGAGCAAATACCAACATCACCCACTCCTTCACTTGCAGGAGGCTGGAGATCCGTCAAATATATCATTGGTAATTTGGTATATTTAATTTACATAAATTCTTCTTGCAAACATAATTTAATTTCCCACAACTCTTTAATTATAATGCACGTTCATTTGATTTGAAGGTAATGAGTCATTCGAGAAATTAGCATCCATGAGTTTGATATCAAATCTAACAATGTACCTGCTCTCCAATTACAACCTCAGTGGCATATTCGTGGTCAATGTGGTGCAAATTTGGAATGGATCCTCCAACATTGCATCATTAGTTGGTGCTTTCATTTCTGATACTTATCTTGGCAGGTTCCGGACTCTTCTCTATGGCTCCATTGCATCACTTCTGGTAAGAAAAATTAACATCTTATTCCTAATTATCATTTAGTTTAGTAATCCTATATATTTTCCACTTTCCACCAATATAACCTTATAATGCCCAAATTTAACCAATCTATTGAAACAGAAATCAAGAAAAATGCTCATTGTGATTCATTAATCTGTAACTAATCATAACTAACTAAATAGATATTGTCTGATTAGTGTGTGTTTGGTTTCCATCAAAATCACGCTACAAACGTGAATCTGTCAACTCTACCGGTCGGGATCCACGTTTATAACAAACCAAACACACTATTATATGTGATAATGCTAAGACTATATGATTGAGCATTGCATGAAGGTTTTAAAATTCCTTATTGCTTCAGTTTTTTATTTTTTTTTATTAAACCTGGGAGATGTATACATCACCAGCTTGGATTGATTCTATTTGACAGGGTATATTGACCATGACACTAACAGCAGGTATACATCAATTAAGACCCCTTACCTGCAAGGACAGACCCTATTGCCAAAAGCCACAAGGTTGGCAGTTAGGAGTCCTCTTTGCAGGTCTTGGATTGTTATCCATTGGTGCTGGGGGTATTAGGCCTTGCAACATTGCTTTTGGTGCTGATCAGTTTGACACCAACACAGAGAAAGGCAGGGGACAATTGGAGAGTTTCTTTAATTGGTGGTACTTCACATTTACCATTGCACTTGTTGTAGCACTCACAGGTGTTGTCTATATTCAAACCAATGTAAGCTGGACTTTAGGCTTTGCTATTCCAACTCTTTGTCTTGCTTTCTCAACAATCATTTTCCTCCTTGGCCACCACACTTACATTTGCAAGAAACCTCAAGGGAGTGTCTTTTCAGACATGGCCAAGGTCATTGTAGCAGCCTGTAGAAAACACAACATAAAGGCTTCTGGTAAAGCCTTTTATGATCCTGCTCCTACAGAGTTGGAGAATATTAGGCTTGTTCAGACAGATAGGTTCAAATTCCTTGATAAGGCTGCTGTAATAGATGACCTCAATGAATTGAATGATCAAGGCATGCCAAGGAATGGTTGGAGACTTTGTAGTTTGCAACAAGTGGAACGCCTTAAATGCTTGTTGGGAATTTTACCAGTTTGGGTAACAGGAATTTGTATCTTCATTGTAATGGACCAACAGAACACTTTTGGGGTCCTTCAAGTTATACAAACCAATAGGTCTATTGGACACCACTTCAAAGTTCCACCTGGTTGGATGAACCTTATATCAATGATAGCTCTTTCAATTTGGATATACATTTATGAGTGCATTTTCATTCCTCTAACAAGGAAAATCACTAAAAGGACTACAAGATTGAGCATGAGGCAAAGGATCAGAATTGGGATTTTGTTATCCATCCTATGCATGTTGGTAGCAGCAATTGTTGAGAAGAAGCGCCGCGGCTCAGCTTTAAGACTTGGATCATTTAGTTCACCTATGAGCTTTGGTTTGCTCTTGCCACAGTTTGCACTATCAGGTTTAAATGAAGCCTTTGCTGCTGTTGCTATAATGGAATTCTTTACCTTGCAAATGCCAGAGAACATGAGGACAGTTGCTGGGGCAGTCTTCTTTCTGAGCTTGTCCATTGCAAACTACATAGGTTCATTGATTGTCAATATTGTCCATAGAGTAACATCACACAAAGGAAAAACACCATGGCTAGGTGGTCATGATTTGAATCAGAATAGGCTTGATTACTACTATTATGTCATTGCTGCTCTTGGAGCTTTGAATTTTATCTACTTCAATTTCTTTGCTAGCCGTTATTTGATAAGCAACAAGGGCAATGGGACAACTGAGGTGCAGCTGGGGCATTCAATTGCAGAATCATGTGAAGCAGATGATGAGGAGAAGGTATTGGACATAACAGCCACTAAACTAAGGGCAGCATGATCATACTCTCCTCATGCTAGAGTTTAAATTCCAAAGACTCAACCTCTTTGGTGCCATGTATCTATTTTTTGATTTTTTTTTTTCCTTAGAGAAGTTCTATGCAGTTTAGTTTTGGTTTAGTTGTGTATATGTTGTTTCCAATCCTGTTTGTCTTAAACACTTTATGTGTCAGTCAGATAGTAAATAATAGTTAAGAGATTAACTTTGATTAAATGTTGCCTCCATTAATTATTATAATGTTGAAGATTATAAAAATGAACAAAAGTGAATAAAAAAAATTAAATTAATCATTATTTATGAAGGCGAAGTGAATGGTCTGCTTGCTATTGTTGGTTGGGAATTTTCATTCATGATTTATCAATGACGCTACCATGAGATTGCAGATTTCATTTTCTACAACATAGTGCTTTAAAACTTGGTGGATTCTACAGTACTCTTTTTATCGCTTGGTACTCTTACCCAAAAGTGTCCCAATAACATTTTGGCATGTGGATTTTTTTTGTTTTAATAAAGTTAAATATGTAAGGGTAAGAGAGTAAATGTACATTTACATTTAATATCAATCACTTCTCAGTAGGTATTTGAAATTTTAGTTTGACCCCATTTTTTTCATAATTCTTATTTTGTCTTATTTTCGTTTTGTGGGTTTTGTTGGGTTTAGGGTTCTTCATATGAAAATTTGCAGAACGTTTAAATTGTTAAAGTTGAAAGAGGTATTTATCGATTTTATATGGGTTTGTCTTAAGCTTTTCGTTGTTAGAGTTCATTGTTAGTTGTTTGAGTCGATCAACCTTTTTCCATTTGCATTTCGCAAGTCTTCTCGGTCGACCGGAAGGTGTGGAGTTCGTGAATGTACTTGGGTGATGACTTTTAAACTCCACACGTCGACTGAAGTTGAGGTAAATTTTAGGTTTGAATCCTTGAATTGTTCTGATATATTTGAAGTTCGTGATTGTTCTGAATCGTTCTTTGGGTTTGTTGTTAGGTTTTTGTTCTCTGTAATAAGATAAAAGCTTTAAATGCTTGTATTGTATTTAGTTTGGTTAGGGTTTTTTTACATTTCTTTGGGTTTTATTTTTGTTGAAATGTTCAACAGAGTCTGACAATTAGAGTTAAATGTTTTTTTTTTTTTTTGTAGAGGTTGAGGGATGGTGCCTCAGTCCAAGACAGCCTCTGGGTTCAAAAAATGGTTATAGAGGTACTTACATTTACCTCACCCCAAGAGGACGAGTGATAGTTCGAACCTGCAACCTGTCAAATATGAAACCCTATCTTGCTCCACTCAACCAACCCCTTGGGGTTAAGGGGTATATGTGTGTTAATTGTTTTCTATTGTTCTCTCGTTGCAATGACGATAAATAAAAATAAGGGACAATCATTTAACTTACAAGATAAAATATAGGAAAAGTCTTATTATTTTATAAATACTGTTTATTGAAAATTACATTTACTATAATTTTGATTGTACAACTTTTACAAGAGTTTGATCAACTTTATTTGATCATCACGCAATTGTTCAACTATTATGACATTATTGTATGAAGTAAATTATTACTATAGTTACTTTACTAAATTGTATATGTTCATCTTTGTATGATTTTAATATTAGATCTATTATATGTAATTTGGATTTTTTTTTCTCTTTATGCAAATCTACTTAGTAGCTCATATTCTAAATCATATATGTTAACTTCTATATAATTTTAGGAGATGAAAATATATTTAAATTTTTGAATTACAAAAAAAATTGTATTACTAGGTAATACTTAATATTAACATAATTTAAAATTGTTTCCTAATATCATTTTATCTACATGGTAATGAAAATTTATTTTACTGCTTTCACATGTTTGTATACTTAATCTATTAAGATATATTATACTTTTTTCTAGAATAAATCACTTCTCGTGCATCACACAGGCATACGTCTAGTTTAATATATAGATATACACTAATATTAATATAATAATATTAAGTGTATTCAGATTGGTTATAAGTAATTTATATTTATATAATATTAATATATTTTTATTTTATAAAAATAATATATAAAATATATATTTATTAATTTTTAAATATAAATAGGTCGGCCTATCAGGATTTGTAGGCTTATGAATTGGCTTAAGTCTGACCTCTTTATTTAAATAAGCTTTTTAAATTTGGCCTTTTTATTAAATAGGCCAGGCTATAGGCCCATGTCAGCGGCTTGGCCTATTCTCACCCTTAACAGTGGGGGTCAAATGTTCTTAGTAGAGTAAGTCCTCGACCAGAAGCATGAGATGTTCAAGCCTTTGGTCTTTCCTTTCTCTGCCAAAACTGTGAACCTGCTTCTTTTCATCGACCTTGAACCCTTTCATGTTATTTCCAATAACTGCCATGTCCTATGTCTTTCGAACCAGGTCCCTTACCGCCCCTCTCATCCTGCCGAATTTCGTCCTACCCAGTAAGCCTCATGGAAATTGGGCCTACTCGGTCGACCCATGAACCCAACTCCACAAGCCTAGGTATGTTCAATCGGCCCACAAGTAGGGGAGTACAATTATGATTTATGATTTTAGGCGTTTTTTTATTTTTTATTTATAATAATTAAAATTATATGTGTCAGGCAACGACATCGTTCAGAGGCCCAACTTCTTCTTCCTCAATCTGAGAGGCGGTTAGGGTTTCTCAAAGATTTGTAGAAGGCTTCTTCTTCGTGTCATTGTGACAGTTACGCTTGAGAATCGAAATCGAATTGGAAGAGATGGTGGAAGAGGAGTGAAGTTGTGAGCGTGATAGGCATAAAATCCTGATTCAGAGATGTGTTTTACAATCAAATGTGACAATTTTTAAGTTGTGAAATGTGACAATTTCTCTTAGTGCAATGTTACTAAAAACTTGTCTTTCCATATACAATACTATTTTAGGGACTAAAGTGAATTGTTATTAATATTACATGGACTAATTTGAATCTAAAGTGTCGCTTAACACGTTAGCACTCATTTAACAACGTCAACCATTTTGGACTAAAGTGAATGATGAGATCAATACGAACGTTTTGCATCAGGACCGACCTAATGTTTATAGGGGCCTAAAGCGAATTTTATAATGGAGCCTTTTTTATCCTCCAATCTAATATATTAATGTATATTTGTTAGAATAATTTTTTAAAAAATAATTGTTTTTTAAAATATAATTATCTATTTAAATAAATAAATCTACTCACACTGAAATAATAGAGTCTAGTTAAGTAAAGTGACATGCTTATTTATATATACCCACTAAAAGATAAATCTCTACACTCAACAAAAAGGAGAGACAGAGAGAGTAAGAGAAAATATGTATTATCACCATAGCACCAACAAAAGAAGAAAAGACAAAAAAAAAAAAGAAATAAAGTAAGTGATGAGACAAATAAATGTTAAAAATGGATAGAATCAATTATTAATAATGATTATTTATGTGAAAAGAAAAACCCGTGATAAAATGGGGCCTTTTAAGAAAAAAAAAACTTAGTTACTTTTAATAATTTAATATGACTTACTAAATAATTATTAGCTTATTTTTTAAAAAACATTAATAACAAATAAAAATATTTTTTAGGCGCCTAAAATAAGGGTTTTTTTTACTTAAAGCGAAGACTTTACCCGCTTTAGGGTTGGGCCAACCCTGTTTTGCATGACGATAATAAAGTCGATATTTGGTTTTTACTCAATTAAAATGGGTCATACCATAGAACACCGATGTTCCACCTTTTTGACCTATTATAACAAGTTTTATTAACTGTTAATTAAAAATAAGATAATTTTTAAAATTATAAAGAAGGATCTAAATGAAAAAAAAAAATTCTAAACTCATTTGCATTTGGTTTTTTTTTTTCCTGTTGCTTCTATTTTGCAATTAAGTTAATGGTGTCACAGTTGCTAGAGGTGCTCCTTCAGTGTCTCATCTCTTCTTTGCAGATGACAGTCTCCTTTTTGCCTGGGTAAACCTTGATGAGGCCGACCGTTTGTTAAACATTATTAACAAATATGAAATGGCATCGGGGCAGCGAGTGAATTTTGACAAGACAAAACTTTCTTTTAGTCAAAATGTTCCAGTTAACAGAAGAAATATGATCCAGTATAGGATGGGTGTAACGACTGTGGAAGTTCATAACCACTATCTTGGTCTACCAACTGTTGTGGGAAGATCCAAGAAGGAGTTTTTTAATCCTGTACAAGATCGTATATGGAAGAAGCTAGAAGGGTAGAAAGAGAAAGTGTTATCAAGAGCTGGCAAAGAGGTCCTACTTAAATCAGCAGCTCAAGCAATACCAACTTATATTATGAGTTGCTTCAAATTACCCTCATACGTTTGTGCAAACATGGAGACTATGATGGCAAATTTTTGGTGGGGTCAGAAAGGAGCTGAGAGAAAAATACACTGGATCAGGTGGAAGCATTTGTGCAAACCGAAAATCCAAGGTGGTTTAGGCTTTAGAGATATGGAACATTTCAATCAAGCTTTACTAGCAAAGCAATTTTGGAGGCTGCTTACTAATGAAAAGTCATTGTTATTCAGAATCCTAAAACCAAAATACTTCCCAAGGTCATCTCTCTTGGAGGCAAAGATTGGTTACCAACCTAGTTATACTTGGAGAAGTATACTTACCTCTAGAAAACTAATTTTGAGTGGGGGTAAGTGGATTGTGGGAGATGGGAAACAAATTTCAATTTGGCAAGACCCTTGGCTACTAGGAAGACATAATTGCAAGGTAATTTCACCAATTACTCACCTTAGTTAAAGTGCAAGGGTGACAAATCTTATTGATGAAAGCACCGGAACTTGGAATTCTGACTTAATTGATACTACATTCCATCCATTAGAAGCAGCTGCTGTGAAGGTTATTCCTATTCCCATTTTGCAAACTGATGATAAACTCATTTGGAGATTTTCCAATGATGGATCATTCACGGTCAAATCAGCTTATAATGTGTTGTTGTCTGAAGATTCTCAACCTGAGGTAAGTGGATTATTTTGCTTGCAAAACTGGACAAGATTGTGGAAATTAAATGTCCCATCCAAAGTGAAGCACTTCCTATACATACTGCTTTTAAATGTCCTGCCTTGTAAGTCAATTCTTCAGAGGAGAGGAATAAATGTGGAATCCGTATGTCCACTGTGTGCAGAGGGTGCGAATGAGACTAGTGTTCACCTATTTATATGTTGCTATTTTGCCAAAGCAGTTTGGGATTGGACTCAACTAACATTTGCACCAGTTCCGGATACTGTCATTACACTTGTTGATTGGTGGATTGGGATTTTTACTAAATATGACAGACAAGAGTGTGGAAGGATTGTTATGATGCCATGGGCAATTTGGAAGGAAAGGAATACTAGAGTTTTCTCTAACAAGGAAAACTCTCCCTTAGACATAATTTTGATGGCTGATAAGGTTCACTGAGAATGGTCACAGTACCAAAATAATCTAAGTGTGACACAACCACATATTGGGAGAAATTCTTGGCAGCCACCTGCACATGGGAAACTGAAACTGAATGTAGATGCTGGTTTTGCAGGGAACATAGGGACTGGATTTGTACTATTAATTCGAGATTGGCAAGGAGAGGTTTTAGTCTCAGCAATACATTCTATCAGTAGCAGGTTGGATCCGTTTGTTGCAGAGGCAATGGCACTAAGATGGGCTCTTCAGCAAATTTTGGAATGGGAAATAGAAGACATAACAGTGAACACAGATTGTCTCAGAGTTATTCATGCTTTGAAACAACCTTCTTCATATCCTCTAATTCAACATATCATCGAGGACTGCTTGTTTTTACAATCCCATTTATCTTGTTTAATTTCCTTTGATTATCGTTCTTCAAATTTTGTTGCTCATATTTTAGCAGCAAATGCACATTTTCTTTTAAACTATGTCTGGTGGACTGAAGTCCCATCATGTATTCAAATGGCTGTAATTTCAGATATTTCCAATATTTAATACATCAGACTTGCCTTAAAAAAAATATATTCACAAGTGTAGCAGTGAAAAATGATAAAATAATATCTATATCACTTAATAGAGATAAGTACCTTATTGAAATTTCAAAATCAATATCCATGCCATTAATCAGTCAAACAACATAACCGTTGATTAAAAAAAGAAAGAGATCAAACGGTTATAAAAGGGTGAAGTACCTGTGTTTCAGCCACGGTGATTCACCCTATATGCACCCAATTTAAATTGTATGTGTCATGCAACGACATCGTTTAGAGGCCCAGCTTCTTCCTCAATCCGAAAGGCGGTTAGGGTTTTTCAGAGTTTTGCAGGAGGCTTCTTCGTGTCATTGTGGCAGTTACGCTTGGGAATCGAAATCGAATTGGAAGAGATGATGGAGGAGGAGGGAAGTTGCGAGAGAGATAGGCACAAAATCCGCAACATATGCATCTTGGCGCACGTGGACCACGGCAAGACCACGCTCGCCGACCAGCTCATCGCGGCGGCAGGCGGCGGGGTCGTTCACCCGAAAGTGGCGGGTCGGGTTCGGTTCATGGACTACCTCGACGAAGAGCAGCGCCGAGCAATCACGATGAAGAGCTCCTCCATCGCCCTCCGCTACAAGGACCACACCGTAAACCTCATCGACTCCCCCGGCCACATTGACTTCTGCGGCGAGGTCTCCACCGCCGCACGCCTCTCCGACGGCGCGCTCCTCCTCGTTGACGCTGTCGAGGGCGTCCACATCCAGACCCACGCCGTCCTCCGACAGTGCTGGATCGAACGCCTCTCCCCTTGCCTTGTCCTCAACAAGCTCGATCGCTTGATCACCGAGTTGAAACTCACTCCCTCCGAAGCCTACACTCGCCTCTTGCGAATCGTTCACGAGGTTAACGGCATCGTCAGCGCTTACAAGTCGCAGAAGTACCTCACCGACGTCGATTCCCTCCTCGCCGGTGGTACCACTTCCGGTGAGCTTCTGGAAGATTACGATGACAACGAGGATGTGTTTCAACCGCAGAAAGGGAATGTCGTATTCGCATGCGCGTTGGATGGTTGGGGTTTTGGGATTCATGAGTTCGCAGAGATATATGCTTCCAAGCTTGGAGCTAGTGTGAATGCGTTGCAGAAAGCCCTGTGGGGTCCACGGTATTTCAACCCTAAGACCAAGATGATTGTTGGGAAGAAAGGGATTGGTGGTGGTAAGGCTAAGCCTATGTTTGTTCAGTTTGTGTTGGAGCCTTTGTGGCAGGTGTATCAGGGGGCTTTAGAAGGGGATAGAGGGTTGCTTGATAAGGTTATTAGGTCCTTTAATTTGCAGGTTCCAGCGAGGGAGTTGCAGAATAAGGATGCTAAGGTGGTGCTTCAATCGGTTATGAGTCGTTGGCTTCCTCTTTCGGATGCCATTTTGTCCATGGCTGTTAAGTGTTTGCCGGACCCTGTCACAGCACAGGCATTTCGGATCTCACGGTTGATTCCCGTACATGAGGTTTCCGGGGATGGTGTTGATCGGAGCATGGTGGAGGAGGCGGAGCTCACGAGGAAAGCGGTGGAGGGGTGTGATTGGAGGCCTGAGGTTCCTTGTGTTGCCTTTGTGGCCAAGATGTTTGCTGTCCCGAGTAGAATGCTTCCTCCCCAAGTGGGGCAGATTGTGGGCAGTTCTGGTGATGATGGAGAGGGTGAGTCAGATGAGTGTTTTCTGGCATTTGCTAGGATCTTTAGTGGGGTTTTGTCGGTGGGGCAGAGAGTTTTTGTGCTTTCTGCTTTGTATGATCCCCTAAAAGGGGAATCAATGCAAAAGCATATACAGGAGGCTGAATTGAAATCCTTGTATCTGATGATGGGCCAAGGGTTGAAAGTAGTGAAATCTGCCAAGGCAGGGGATGTTGTTGCTATCCGAGGCCTTGGCCAGCATATATTGAAAAGTGCTACCCTTTCTTCTACTAGGAACTGTTGGCCTTTTTCTAGTATGGCATTCCAAGTTTCCCCGACTTTGAGAGTCGCAATTGAGCCATCTGACCCTGCAGAGACGGGTGCGCTGCTCAAAGGCTTGAGGCTTCTGAATCGTGCGGATCCGTTTGTAGAGGTCACGGTTTCTGCAAGAGGAGAGCATGTTCTTGCTGCTGCTGGTGAAGTTCATCTTGAGAGATGTATAAAGGACTTGAAGGAGAGGTTTGCGAAAGTTAGCTTGGAAGTCTCTCCACCCCTTGTGTCCTACAAAGAGACCATTGAGGGAGAGGTCTCCAATGTGCTGGAAAATTTGAAAGTTCTTAGTAGGAGCTCAGATTATGTTGAGAAAATAACACCCAATGGAAGATGTGTTGTTCGCGTGCAGGTGATGAAACTTCTACCTTCTCTTACAAAGGTGCTTGATGAAAGCTCTGATTTACTTGGAGATATCATTGGAATAAAGTCGGGGCAGACTGTTAAAAATCTAGAAACCCAAAGACCTAGTATTCTCGATAACAATAATCCAGCTGAAGTGCTAAGAAAACGCATAATGGATGCAGTGGAGAGTGATATTTTGAGCAGGAATGAAAATGACAAGGACCACGCCGAGAAATGTAAATTGAAGTGGCTGAAGCTTTTGAGGAGGATATGGGCACTTGGACCAAGGCAAATTGGTGCCAACATTCTCTTCACTCCTGATAATAAAGCAGAAAGCAATAATACTTCTGTTCTAATTCGTGGATGTTCTCATGTATCTGAAAAGTTGGGCTTTGAGGCTGATTCTAGTAACAGTAACTCAGTTTCTGAGACATCTTCAAATGAGAGCCAAGCCTTGTACATGGATGCTGAGCGTCTTGAGAGTAGTGTTATAACTGGGTTCCAGTTAGCCACTTCAGCTGGACCCTTGTGTGATGAGCCTATGTGGGGTTTGGCATTTGTCATTGAGGCACGCGTATCTCCATTTACAGGGCAGTATGATGAATCTGAAACACACCAACAATCTGAGCAGTATGGAATCTTTGCAGGGCAGGTAATTGCAACTGTCAAAGATGCTTGTAGAGCAGCTGTGCTTCAGAATAAGCCACGGCTAGTTGAAGCAATGTACTTTTGTGAACTGAATACCCCAACTGAATATTTGGGTCCCATGTATGCTGTACTTTCCCGAAGACGGGCCCGAGTCTTGAAGGAAGAGATGCAGGAAGGTTCCCCTTTCTTCACTGTGCATGCATATGTTCCTGTTTCTGAGAGCTTTGGTTTTGCGGATGAGCTTAGAAGGTGGACCTCTGGTGCTGCAAGTGCACTTCTTGTCCTTAGCCACTGGGAAGCACTACCTGAGGATCCTTTCTTTGTACCAAAAACAGAAGAGGAAATTGAAGAGTTTGGAGATGGTTCTAGTGTTCTTCCAAATACAGCAAGAAAGTTAATTGATGCAGTCAGACGGCGTAAGGGCCTTCCTGTGGAGGAAAAGGTAGTACAGCATGGAACCAAGCAGAGGACACTGGCTCGGAAAGTCTGATGTTTCTCATTACTGTTGTGAGAGAAAATGTAATTGTTGAATGTGAGTTTAACTTATACTTCATACACTGTATCATTAGGAACAATTTTTCCAGCATGAGTTTTTTAGATATAGCATCACTGAAGTTTTGTCACATACAATCAAGTTCGTAATTATTACATATTTTGCAAGTAAACTTCCACAATTGTTCATTTTTTGCCTGAGCAACCAGTTGATTACATACCACTTCTAGAAACGACTTTCTTTGTTCTTTGAATTGATATTGGGGGAAGGAGACAATTGCTGTTGTGAGTGTTAAAGATATCCTTGAGTAGATTGGTGTTAAACTAGTGTAATCAATTGCTATAGTGGTCACTGACCTGCTCTTGTTGAATCATCTTGGCTTTTAATGTGTATTGTTTTTGTTTCTAGGATTGGATTAGTCTAGGGACTATAGGAAGTAAATGGTGAGTTTAAAGTAAACAAAGGCATTGATTAAAATTGTATCAACGTGTAATGTGTGGCATTGTTTACATTATAGTGTGCAGTGAGTATGAGCTTCAGATTAAAATCTCTTCTTCGTCTTCTCTGTTTCCTTTTATTCTCATCTTCAGTGTGAAAGCAAGGCCTATGGAGGAGACTACATTTTTGTTCAAATATATTTCCACAATTGACGCCTAACTCATAAGTCTTATTTTTCATCATGAAACTTCATGGAACTCTGCAACTGATTTTCTTTCTTTGCTTTTCTTTTCTCCAAAAATTAAACTGTCTTCTCTGCTCCTCTCAACTCTATCTATAAGCAACCAATTATCAAAGGCGAAGGAGTCTGAGCTGCTGGTGCCTTTCTGTCCACGAATTGTGATGATATGCCTTAATTTTTGAAATTCTTGTTCTTAGTGCCCCAGGACTGTCAGCTGTCTCGCGTTTTCATATGCTGAATTTTATAATAAACTTTATGTTATAACAATTAGGAATCAATGTGGATAGGAATTGGTGACTTTTACTTTGTTGAATGAAGAATTTTGAAGTTGAAAACTCATGGCATTGCTTTTGTCTGCTTCTACTTACACTAGTTTAGTTGCTTTGAATGTTTTGTACTCATAGGGTAGTTACCGGTTTTGATTATATAGAGATGAGTTAAAGAAATTAGGCTCAAATATGTTTCTGGTCCCTACATTTCAGTAAGTTTTTTATTTTAGTCCTTATCCACTTTTTATTAAGCTTTCAGTCCCTACTTTATTTGTTGTTTATGAAATAGGTCCCTGCCGTTAACTTTTCTGATGTAGCAAACGGAGTGCCATATCAGCATGTCACATGTGTTATTTCTGTCCAACTTAGATTTGTTTTTAGTCCCTAAAAATATGGTTTTTTTGGCTTTAGTCTCTATAATTTTTTTTTTTGTTTTTTTACCTCAATTTCATTCCCATCCAACATCCCAGTGTCCTATTGCTTCCACTACATTGTTTGAACATTCAATGCACTTGGATTCACTCTATAAAGGGGGAAAACATGTAGCTGTAACAACCTTTTTTTCTCTAATTATTTTTTTTTTCTGTTCATTGACTAACAAAATTTTCATTTGATTTATGTCTATATTAACCTGTAACTTAATGAGATTTTTGCTAAATAACAAAAAAGGCTTGTAATTGTAAATCAAATCAAAATTTTGTCGGTCAATAAGAAAAAAATTGCAGAGAAAAAAAGGTCGTTACAGGTTTTTACCCCTATATGCAGTGAATCCAAGTGGTTTAAAATTTCAAATAATTGAATAAATAAATAATTTATTTTTTTAAACCCACGAGAAATTCCAAAATTTCAAGTGCAACAATGTAATGGAAGCAAAAAGACACTGTGATATTGGATGGGGATGAAATTGAGGTAAAAAAACCAAAAAACAATTGTAGGGACTAAAACCAAAAGAACCATATTTTTAAGGACTAGAAACAAATCTAAGTTGGACAGAAATAACACATGTGGCATGCTGATGTGGCACTTTGTTTGCCACATCAGCAAAGTTAACGGCAAGGACCTATTCCATAAACAGCAAATAAAGTAGGGACTGAAAGCTTAATAAAAAGTGGATAGGGACTAAAATCCAAAACTCACTAAAATGTAGGGACCAGGAACATATTTAAGCCAAGAAATTATAATGTTCTGTGAAAACTTTGCTTTGAATTTTTAATGTGAGAGCGTGCTTGGATATTTTAACTTCACAATTTTGCCTTAACAGGGTTGTGTTTGTTTTGTGGTTTCTTGTGGGGGATTTTACCTTTTGTTTTCCTTCAGCCTTTTGGTTTCTTTTGGAGGATACTGTATTGTCTCTTATATTCTCCCCTAATTGGGTTCTTTTATAGCAATTGTGAAGGAAAAAAAAAGGAATTAATTTGCATGTAGTTTGGTTTTCATTGGTTGGTGAGTACAAGTGAAAGTCAAAGGAGTATGAATTATTGTTTTCTCAAACCTTGAGAATGTTATCTCATCTCCTTGTTATGCATATTTGGGTTTAATTAACTAATAAAGGAATGGAATAAAATAGAATTTAATCAATGCTAGCTTTGGTTGGTTGTGTTGTGTGGATAGATGGGTAAAAGTGTCTAGTACAGAAGTTTTGCCTGGGGATGTTGTCTCTATAGGTTGCGGAGAGAAGTCTGTACCTGCAGATATGCTTATATTGGCAGGAAGTGCCCTTGTGAATGAAGCTATTCTCACGGGCGAGTCTACTCCTCAATGGAAGGTTGGTATTTCTTTATGTCATGATGTTCTCTTGGATGATTTTCATTTAGATATGACCATCCTTTTAGATTCCTATTGCCGGTAGGGGGATAGAAGAGAAGTTGTCAGCAAAGAGAGATAAAGGCCATGTTTTATTTGGTGGAACATATTGCAGCACACTCCAGATAAGGTTATTTCAGGCTATTTTTGTTTAATGTTAAGCTAGTAAGTAATAGTATTCAGGCTTCTCATACTTTTTGTTTTTAACATTCTTATTGGAGTCAGACCTTTCCTCTAAAATGTAAAAACACCTGATGGTGGTTGCTTGGCTCTTGTCTTGAAAACGGGATTTGAAACAAGTCAAGGAAAGTTGATGCGAACAATCTTATTCTCTACAGAAAGGGTATAGTGATACAGACCCTGAATATGTAATTTCTGTCTCATTTTGATTATTATTATTATTTTGCTGCTTTCTGAATTGACATATTATAGGTGACCGCTGATAGCAGGGAAAGTGGATTGTTCAGTTTATTCTTGGTTGTATTTGCTGTAATTGCTGCTGGTTATGTGCTTATTAAGGTACTGCTTCCCTGCAGATGAATGATAAACATTGATATGGTTTGGTCATAATGATAAATTCTGATATGACTTTGTAAATTGACAATGGTATGCTGCAGGGGCTACAAGATCCTTCAAGGAGCAAGTATAAACTTATACTAAGTTGTTCATTTATTGTTACCTCTGTGATACCGGTTGAGTTACCAATGGAATTGTCAA
The DNA here is from genome assembly GCA_026901365.1 of Sesbania bispinosa. Lineage (NCBI taxonomy): Eukaryota > Viridiplantae > Streptophyta > Magnoliopsida > Fabales > Fabaceae > Sesbania > Sesbania bispinosa. Next base: position 1,392,149 of record QLOH01000016.1, read on the forward strand.
TAGCTGTTAATACTTCTCTGATTGCACTGGCACGGCATGGACTTTTTTGCATAGAACCTTTTCGAGTACCATTTGCTGGGAAGGTACCTGAACACCAACTACTTTGTTTCTACTCTTAATTACATGTCCTATATTTTGTTAGGTTTTTAATAAACTTATTGTACATACCATGCCCTATACGTTGATATATGTTGTTTTGACAAGACTGGGACACTTACATCTGATGACATGGTATGCCCGTATTTGACCATGGTATTGATTTATCATTTTAGACCATATTTTCCCTAATAACTTTTTAATTCCCACTTGATAGGAGTTTTCTGGAGTTGTTGGGTTGTCAGGAACTACTGATTTGGAATCTGATGAGTAGAGTACCTGTCCGAACACTAGATATGCTGCAATTAATTCGCCTTAAATGGCATTATTAACTAACCAAGATTAACAAAAGCTATGTTTAAGTTAAATAAGATATCCCTGAAAAAAAAAGGTAAAATAAGACAGCAAAAGTGAAGTGGAATAGAAGAATATCTTTTGGCTCATTGTTTTGGTGCGTGAATATTTTAACACTGAAATCCTAAGTGACTAGATTTGTGAAGTGAATGTTGCCAATAAAAATTTGGGTTTGGGTTTGGGTGTGTTTTGATGGATTTTTCAGCTTGAATCTTATTAGCACTGCGCAGGATAAGTCTTATTCTTTCAACTGAAGTTCCATGCACTTGTAGTTATGTAATGGACATTTATGCAGAAATGACAACCACTTCATTCGTGGAAAATAAATTGCATTAGTATAAAAAGTGAGTGTTACAGAGTTAACTTATGCAAGAATTATATCTTGTCCTGTTTAAACATTTTTTTTAGCATATATTGTTCAGAAAATAATGACCTAAACCCTTCAACATACTGTGTATTGCTCTAATGAATTCTTTGATATAGTACTATGAAAGAAGCTAAACTAATCTACCGTCTATAATTCCAAAACATTGAAAAATGAATGAGGACTAGAAATTTGCCTCAGTCTGTCAATTGCAACTTGCAAGTAAGAATTTAATAGCTAGCTTATTTTAATTTTTCATATGTTGCAAAAAGGGAAGGAACACGTTTGATCAATTTTGATTCCCTTTTTCTCAAGTTATAAATGATTCGTGGTCTTTTGGTACTTATTACTGATGGAGGCCCATTGTTTCTATAATGCTTCATTGTTGTCTTTTTATTCCTTTCAACATTGTGCTTGATGTTGTCTGCTACCCTTCTTTTCAGTTTTGATGCTGCCCCTACAGAATTAGCACTTCTTCTGGGACTTCTTTCTTCATGCCAAGGATTATTCTGCTTTCAGTTTCAATTTTGTAAGTATAAATAAATTAGATACTGTAAACTAAGCAACCTGAAGATAAAGTAATGCAATATGTTTGTGAATTGTGATGCAAGCAAAGAAATGCAAAATCTAATGAAGTAAAATGTTTAAATTTTCACATACCTTGAGATCTTTGATGCATTCATTTCTGTTATAGGAGAATATATTTGATAGAGATAACGTATCAAGGCATTTTTTTTCCTGTTGAAAACGTTTGGCAGCATCTTCCAGATCCAGCAAGTCATTCCTCTGGAAAATAGTATATTTTCTACCACATAAACAAGTCTGTGGAGCAATATCTGAATCTCATGATAAACAGAGCCAGAGAAACATATGTTAATCAGTCATCGTGATGCTAACAAAATGAAATTAATATGACTCAAATCATTATGAAATCTTAGTCATGGGAAACAAGTTCACCTATCAATAACTGAAGCAATTGAAATAACAATTCTAAAATAATGAATAGAATAATGATGTCTTACCATGGAAAAGACAAATTGGATGAGAATAGCAGTACTTGCACAACAAGTAAGCTACATAACAATCCCTATGGCAGAGGCTGCATATCTGAGAACCTAATGTATTTGCAGAGCTTGATAACTTTCTTGAACTGTTCAGCCGCAAAAGGGATGTCTTATAAAATTGCATAAGATGCAAGAAAGACAATAAAATAGCACAATAAGATGATGTGTCTTCTGGTTTGTTCTTGGAACTTTTGACTTTTGAGGACTTGTAAACCAGCATTGCCTCTTTACAAAGAAGTTCCTCATATGGAATTATAGGTAGCATTCTGAGATGTGCATATCGTTTGGTAGCTGCAGCCCCAAGTGGAAACCAATCTCCAATAGCAAAGTTTACTGCTTCTCCACAGTTAAAACCTAAAATGAACAAAAAGAATCAACTAAAAAATTAAATTATATCCAATAAATGAAGAAACAAATTGACACAGACACAACCAAAGAGTTGTGACTCAGTTGACAACGCAGGCCGAGATTGTGGAAAGAGCCTCGGGTTTGATCCCCACTAAACACACTTTTAGGGAGGGGTGGGGAGCCTTAACATGTGGTTAACACCAAAATTGACACAAGCACATGTATAGAGGGATAGATTACCATGACTAAATCCAGCATGATATGCTCTAGGAAAGGTGATCACAAACTCTCCTGGCTTCTGCACAGCCTTGTAAATTGCCACATCATGTTGTAACAAAACACTTGGAGGGAACATGGTTGTTTTATATGCAAGAAATTTGAAAGCTCCATCCTCTCCATGTTTTGTTAAAATCTTATTATTACAATACACATGATTTAAGACAGTCTTTTCAAATTGAGAGGCTGCATAGCCAGGCACGCCATACCAAGTTTTATTAGCACCAGTGTGATGATAATTTATGCTGCAAAAAAGACAGTAAACTATTTAAAGATCTGAGTTGAGTAATGTTAAACATTGGAAGAAGCAATGGAGAAGCAGATACCTATACAAATAGTGATCTTCTACATGCCATGCAAACATACTGAACAGCATCCCAATGTAAAGCATAGGATCAGTTACCCCCTAAAATTTCACAAAGAAATTTAAAAAAGGAAAGTAATTATAACTTTTAAATTCAGATTAGGCTTCAAAATTCTTACTGGAATTTCCCTGTCAACTAAACGCAAAGGGGACTGCAGAAGCCGTGAGAAATTCTGAAATCAATTGAAAAAATTAATAAAACAATAAATAAATACACTTAAAGTAAAAGTTAATAGATTAAATGCAGATAGAAAACTCAATAATTAAAGATTTTGAGAATCATTGAGTCACATTCCAAAATTTATTATGAAGTGCAGGTACACAGATAAGAGAACACAGTGGAGAAAAAAATAACCTTCAAATTCCATTTGCTTGTTCCAAGCCTGTCATTAGGATCACATGAAAAGGCAGTACCCTCAACATTGACTCCATACTCAACTGTTCCCTTCTCTCCATGTGCCATCTCATACCAGAACTCCTTTTCCACATATGAAGAAGAAAGACCTTCAGAACTGCAAAATCTTCTGAATTTGGCCTTGTTTGCCAGAGCTTCAAATTCATGATATGTATATTTTCTGGTAGAAACAATAACAAACAACAATCAATTTCTTTTTCATCATTTAACTAGTATAAAAGATTGAAAACATAATAATCTTTTACCTGCCTCTCATAGAAAAAGTTATTATATCATTCTCATTCCATTTAGCAAGCCGAAGAGGCTGTACATTTGTTTCAAACTTGAAGTCCTTTTTCTCTTTCATTAAGACAAAAGAAGCTGGATTGGAGGCAGCAATTGGAGAAACAATTTTGCATATACCTGAAATATGAGGATGAAACAATAAGCATACAAACAAACACAAAAGACATAAACATACAGAAAGTACTTGTGATATTATAATACATTATTCGAGTAAACTAGCAAATCGGTCCCTGACTCTGCGGGGACCATGTAGTTTCGTCCTTGACTTTGCTAAAATAGCATTTTAGTCCGTACTTTATTAAAAACACATGCACTTTAGTCCTTATTTCACTAAAAAACATGCACTTTAGTCCTTTACTTTATTAAAAAATATACGCTTTAGAGACTAAAGTGCATGTGTTTTTTACAAGCATGGACTAAAGTGCTATTTTAATAAAGTAAGGGACGAAACTGCATGGTCCCCGCAAAGTTAGGGACCGATTTGCTAGTTTACTCTACATTATTCTGCTTTAAATCCTTGTAATTTGTGAATTTAGCACTTTGAGAAAGGGTCCAAAGGAAAGTAGAGGGAGAAAGGGAATAAACATTATTTAGCATCCTTAGGAGGAAAAACAAAATGGATGTGTGAGGAAGAGGTTTATTTTTTTTTTTCAATTCTTCCCTTACCTTCCTTGCTGTTGGGGGTGACAAAATTTAATCTTGTGGGTAAATGGAGGGGTTTCCCTTTCAATTTTGAAAGACACACAGAGAAGCATGAAACAAATCCTGACATATGAATTTGTAAAATGAAAGTGCTTACACTTATTTGCACTTGAACAATCAAGTCGATATAGAATGTGCATGATATGGCAAAAATGCTAACATATTTGTTAACCATACTAAATATTATATCAATTTCTGATACATGGAGGGAAATTCTTGGTTAAAACTTTTTAATGACAGATGAAGCCCCTAAAGACAGTGATGAACTACGTGTAATTAAAAGAAAAACATCCATAATCTGTTATGACATTACCATATTTAGAAGCCTCAGGAGCAATCTTCTGTAGATAAACTAAAGGATTCTCAAACTCTTGCTCTGATGGGTGATATACTGGACATTCTGGAATCCTATTGATCCATTCTTGATCAGCCAAATCAAGTTTACTCAATTTGCTAGAGAGATGTTTGGCTGTGGCCTCAGCCATTGTTCTCCTTTTTCTTCCACATCTGCCAACTTTTGAAGCACCCATTTTGTTTGATCCTTTTATATAGCAAACATTACAAGCATCTAATATTTCTGCAGTGACACCAATTTCCACCCTTGGAGGCTTTTCCTTCAACCTAAAATATATGGGTAATTACAGGGAAAAATAGACAGTAGTAAATATACAAATTTACCATGTTGCAACAACAAAGCTAACATAACAAATTTGGAGAAATTAAATGGAAGATCAGTATGCAACCAGTAAAAAGCATATCATTATAGTTCTTATTTTCTGTCATCCAGATGGCCAAGGAAAAAATCATATACATATTTACTTTATTATGAATAGGAGGATTTCTTGAAGTTAGTTACATAGTGTGAAACAAGACTGCCCTTGACCAATTTGGAAAAACTTCACAACTACTATAATATTTTGAAACAATTCACTTTCATCCTGGATTATTTTCCAAATAATTTCTATAAATGGCATCAAATAAAATGGCCATGAATGCACAGGGTAAAGAGTCATTTAATTTACTGATACTCCTCTACTGCTTAATTTAACCACCCTTTCCCCTTAAAAGGGAAATTAGAGATTTTTTGGGCACCAGACATTACACTAGAAAACCAAAATCATCTTGAAAAGGATAGCTTTAATATCTAACACAAGTCTGACATTCAAAACTGCCTTTACTATTTGATGATGCTTGCCTGAGTTGCTTTAGTTGTCAATGATACAAAAGACTTAATGAGGTTTCTTAGAAAAAACAAATGAAGAGATGAAACTATGGTGACAAAATAGGATAAAATTCTCTGTTACTGTTGCTTTCTGGACAATATTAATCAATGCTCATACAGATAAACAAATTTTGCATGGATTTCTTCAAAAGCTGTATATGTTTTTCACAATACTCTGTTTATAAAGCACCATTGTTATACTTATTAATAAGCATTACTGCTTTGAATTTGAATATTATCATCTTCAAGTTGTGAAGGAATTGAAATTAATTGTAAGCAAAACACCAAATACAACTAGAATGTATATATTAAAGATCATTTAATTACCACTAGCATATAAAGCATAATAACTTATGGGTATATTGGCATGCAATTATTTCTAGTGATCATCTTCCCAGAAACCAAAGAAGGATATTGCGTTAATAGATAATCATATCATACCATATACATCAAATAACCAAAAAGGATAACACTTTCAACTTGTCATGTGTGCAAGACATGCCAGAGGCTTTCTTCTTATTTCCCTTTTCTTTTTCATATCTATTTTACCTTTTACTTGCATGCTATGAAACCAAAAAGGATGAATGAAATTTGAGGTCTTTGAAGTATGGAACCAAGAATGTGTATGTTTGATGGTTGCGAAGGAAAGGAGAATAAGAGAGAAGTTAACCGTTGACAAAACTGAAAACATAGGTTCAAAATCGGGTAGTAACTGCTATATATTACATTACATGGCTGTTAAGGAGTTCGTTATTTATGTTTTTTTCCTATGTAAGCATCTCATTGTATCGAAAATTTATAAACATTCAAAATTTTGTTTGATCTTTTCCCCACCCGGAAAAAAAAATACATGGGGTATTTTTGAGTTTATTTATGTTTTACTATTGAAATCTAATGATATTATTATTTGATAATAAGTTATAATTGAATAAAATAAAATCATAAAAATAAAAAAAATAAAATCATAAAAATAAAAAATAAATATTTTACAAATAAGGATTAAAATAAAAAAATGATGGGATGAGATTTTGAATTTTAATAAATTTTAAAAATAAAGATCAATATTCATTAGAATTTAAAAGTACATATAGAATTTTTACTTATTTCAAAAATAGGGATTAACATTTATGGATTTGCCTCCTCTAAGATTGTGATCACATACATGCATATGTAGGACAAATTATAGTTTTTTTTTTTTTAAATCTCAACCATTAATTTTTAAACCAATGGCTACAATTACTTACTTTATCCAAGCTAAATCCAACATGTATTAGTATTTAAAATTTTAGATAGGATTTTTAATTTAGATAATTTAAACTTATATAGAATTCCACTCTCACAAAATTGTATGTGATATGTTCACTATGAATTGAGGGAAAAGACGGGATATTAAAAACCAATGAGAGAGAGTAAGGAGACTAAAAGTACTCACTCTCCAAAGTGAGTTTTTAAATTTATAAAATAGAGAGTTGATTTTTTTTATACAAGACCACTAGTTAAGTTGGTAAAGTCCCCTACCAAATGTTCGAAGCGCTCGTTGGTATATAGAAAGTTGATTTGTTAATAGGCTATTATTAAATAAGCGTGTGGAGTTCACCATGAAATGAAGGAAAAGATAGTGTTATAAACCCAATGAGAAAGAGGGACAATTTTAGAATAGACCCTTTAAGTTTGGGTCAACCGTAAACCCCCACACTCTATTACTATAAAAAGTAAATTTAAATTACTAAAAGATATTATTAAATTTTTAATATTAAAGGTCTACCATAGACCCAAAATATAGTGGTCCATCATAAATAAACTTAGAAGAAATCAAGCTACAATGTGATAGTTAAAGCCACTTAAGGTTACATCTATCTGGCTGGGGGGGGGCTAGCAGGCGACAAATCGGATAGGAGACTACTAGCTAACCGGCTCAGTTGAGGAATGGCCGGTTTCATGGATCTACTTGGCGTCCTTGTCCGACCGGCTAAAAGGAGTTTAGCCGGCTATCCGGCAGAACAAAAGTATGACCGGATAGAAAAGGATTTGTCAGCTGAAAGTTTCTATCCGAGTGTTTGCCTCGTTCGTCCATCCTAGTTGTTCGCCTCGGCTATCCGCTAACCAAAGGGCTGCCCGGATAAATAGGTTTGGTCGGCTGAAATATTCTACTTGGCTGTCTGGCTGGATTGTTATCACTTGTTCTGTGAGATTATCGCTCAAGTGAGAATCTCCTCGCTTGAGCGAATTTATCAGAAAAAACAGGGGGTTTTGGATGATGTCATTTTCGCTTGAGCGAAGGAACTTTCGCTAAGCGAAAATCAGACAGAATGCCCATTTCTGGTTCTCGCTCAAGTAAAAATATTTCGCTTGAGCAAAAATGCGCGGGGTTGTTTCTTTAAAAACCCTTCTTTAGGGCATTCGAGCCATTCTAAACACTTTGCCCCATTCCCTTATGTGCTCTAGTAGAGGAAGAGAGAATAGGAGAAGAGAGGAAGAAGAAGGAGCTTGGATTTGCCCCAATCAAGGAGGATCAAGTCACCCCCAACCCTCAACCACTCTTGTTATTGTCTTATAGGTGACTGCGGTTCACCCACTCACTTCCATCTCGTGTGAAACCCATAAATGATCCTTATTCTCTCTCCCCTTCTCCTTTGCTTGTGTTTTACTTGATTAATGAGTTTACATGTTTGCTTTAGGGATTATGTGTGGATTAAATTTGTATGATTTAAGGAAATGTTATAGCTTGGAGTTCTTGGTATGTGGGAATTGTATCAAATGTGTGATTATGCCTTAACCTTCATGATTGAATGTAGTAGCTTTATCTATATCTTATATGCATCATGACATCACACATGTTACGAATTTCACGTATTTTGGAAAAAGAATTTCATGGGTCTTCCAACCACGAAGGAAAGAGGAAAGGAATTTCATGGGCCTTTGGTAAAGATGAAACTGGGTTTTCAAGGAAATATAAAAGCATTGCATCATTGATTTCTAATAAAAACGACTCTCAGGTCTTTATGGTCGCAAGAACGACAGTTCTTGTTTTAGGTTTTGAGTGCTCAGTTCTAAGAGGATAAGTGAAATTACACATCGGGTGTGGGTTTAACAACAGAGGAAACCATGTGTTGAATGATTGCTTGGTATGCTTGTGTTAGGCATTAATGTGTGTGTATACATGTGTTAAGTGATGCATTTTCATTTGCCTATTATCCTACACTGTATGCACGATCCCATTTACTGGGACGTAAGTCTCACCACACGTTTTATGGAATGATTTAGATGTGCAGGAATCTCAGTTGGAAATTTGTTGGGAGGACTTGGGCATCCGGGAGAGGACCTCTTCCCTGATCCATTTGTATTCTTATGGAAGGCCTAGGAACTTTAACGGGATTATGTATATTTAACTAAATTGGTTGATTATGTATTTTGAGCCACTAGTTGGCATGGATATGAAATTATATTGAAGTTTTATTTTCAACACTTATGTAAACGTTGGATTATCTTAGCTTTTATGTATTGTATGTTCGATATCGACAATCCATGAAAAATAATTTCGTAAGTTCGGGATTGTGCTTCCAATGGACATAAATCATTGGTTTTTGGAATTAGGACATTACATTAGGCAAGAAACATAGAGAATCATTTCCAACCGGAAAGTCATGGAGCCAAAAATCTATTGGAGATTGTGCACTCAAACTTATGTATTGTTGACATAACAACACACGATGGTAACATGTACTTTATTACTTTTATTGATGACTTTAGCAGAAAACTTGGGTGTATTTCTTGAAATAGAAATTAGAAGCCTTTGATGCCTTTAAATCATTCAAGGCATTTGTAGAAAAGCAGAGTGGTTGTAGAATTAAATCATTGAGTACAGATAGAGGCCAGAAGTATCTCGATTGTGCAAATTTCTTCGATCTTTGAGCGGCATGGAATTTAGCATCAACTTGAAACCACCAGATACACATCATGGATATGGTAATATGTATGTTGAAGGTTAAACAAATGCCTAAAGAATTTTGGGCCAATGTAGTCTCTAGTGCAATATATATTTTGAGCAGGTGCCCAACAAAGAGTGTACGTGATAAAACACATGAAGAAGCTTGGAGCGAAATGAGACCATCAATCCAACATCTCATAGTCTTTGGATGCTTAGCATATACACATGTCCCATATCAATTGAGGAGAAAATTAGATGACAAAGGAGAAAAATGCATTTTCCTTGGCTATAGCTCAAATTCAAAGGCGTACAAGCTTTACAACCCAGTGACAAAGAAGGTGATCATCGGTCGAGATGTGACGTTAATGTGGGGCTGGTCCCTAAAAGTCGAAAAACAACCTTTGGTAATTTGTATAGCTATGAAGAAGATAATGGATATCAAGATCCAACACCTAATGAGCGAAAAACATCTAGCAGACCAAAGAGGCAACATAGACTACCGGCCAGACTAGTGGATTATGTTGTGGGTAATGATAATGACCCATCTGATGAAGAAATTGTCGATTTTGCTTTATTTGCAGATTGTGAGCTGATACCATTTAAAGAAGTTTCAAATTATAAAAAAATGGAGAAAAGTAATGGATGATGAAATTCATCCTAATAAGAAGAATGAAACATGGGAGTATACAAATTTGTCTGTAGATTGGAGTAAAGTGGGTGTACAAAACAAAGTAAAACCCCAGTGGTGAAATTGATCGCTTTAAAGTAAGATTGATTGCAAAAGGGTACAAGCAAAATCCAGGTATTTATTACTTTGAGGTATTTGCTCCAATTGCAAGATTATTTCTCTTTTATCTCAAAATAATTTAAAGATATATTAAATGGATCTTAAATCTATTTTTTTAAATGGTACTTTGGAAGAAGAAGTGTATGTTGAGAAGTCTGCAAGATATGTAGTCAAAGGAAAGGAAAATAAAGACTATTTGTATGGGTTGAAGCAAGCACCAAGAGCTTGGTACAAGAAAATTGACTTTTACTTTGTGCAGCATAGTTTTGAAAGATGTTCTTTCCAGCATACTTTATATATTAAGTTTATTGAGCCAAGAGATATTCTTATTGTGTGCCTTTCTGTTGATGATCTAATCTTTACTTGCAATAATCTAAAGATGACTGCAAAATTCAGGGAGACTATGATTAAATGTTTTGAAATGACAAATTTAGGCCTAATGTTCTATTTTCTTGGCATGAGATCGTTTAGCAAGATGGTGGAATTTTTATTTCTAAAAAGAAATATAACAGTGGTATTTTGAAGAAATTCAAGATGTAGAATTCAAAGCCGATTTTCACTCCAGTTGAAGAAAAATTGAAGTTAACTAGAGAAATTAATGACAAGAAGAAAGATCCAATCTATAACAAAAGCTAGATAGGAAGTTTGAGATATTTGACTGCAACCAGGCCGGACATAGTTTTTAGAGTTGGATTGCTCAACAGATTTATGGAAGAGCCACATGTTTGTCACTTGCAAGGAGCAAAGAGAATATTGAGATATATCAAAGGTACTCTAACTAATGGAATTTTCTATGTCTATAATAATGTTGTGAAACTTGTAAAATATACATATAGTGATTGGGAAAGAGATACATAAACAAGAAAAAGCAAATCATGGTACACATTTTATCTCGACACTGGCATAATGTCTTGGTCATCAAAGAAACAACCAGTCGTTAAACTCTTTACGACCGAAGTAGAATATATAACAACAGTCGGTTATGCTACACAGGCGAAAAGAATTTTAGAGGTGATACATGAGAAGCAAAATACTCCGGCAGAAATATTTTGTGATAACAAGTTTGCCATAGCTCTTTCCAAAAATCTAATTTTTCATGGACGATCCAAGTACACAAATATACAATTTCATAAAATACGGGAGTTAGTGACTGAAAAAGAAGTAGAAATTAATTATTTTGTCATACTAAAGAGCAAGTAGCAAATATTATTACAAAGCCTTTTGAAGATTGAATTAAGAGTTTGTAATCTTGATTTAAGGGAGACAATGTCATAAATTGTTAAATCAAGCAAAAAAAAAAAAACCATTGAAGATAAGAACCACAGAGTACATTTGAAGGCTTGAACAACTTGTAAAATTGTGTGCACCAAAAAAGAATAAACCCTCAATTTCGTCCCCGAACTTTTTCCCCTAAACTAAATTAAGTATATATGTAATTCTCGAACTTTCAAATATCAATCACATTAGTCCTCCAACCTTCATAGTACCTAGTTACATCCAATTTGATGATTCTACGAAAATTAGAGGACTATTTATGGAATTAGTATAGAAAAAAAGCAAAAATTGATAGTTGTAGAAAAATCAAGTTTTTCATATTACGATTTTAATATTATTTTATTGAAAACTAATGCCTATAAAAGCAAGACATGTTACATAGTCATATATATATATATATATATATATATATCAATTGTTTGAATCAATAATGCCAGGGGGTGGCAGTCCAACATTCACGTTCATAGAACAGAATCAGACATTAACTTTCATGCTTCCTACCAACAAATAATACAACTAAAACTCATTACTTGATTTCCCAAACACCATCAGAGGTCATAAATTTAGAGAACAGAATGTTCAAAAAGCTTCCCGGCTCAAAATCTTGAAAAAAAAAGGGTAAAAAAGCATGCAAGCAAATAAATCAGTCCCATTTTCGAAAAGATGACATACGAAAGAAATTTGGGAAATTTAACTTCACAAAAAAAGTGTAGATAATGATAATGTATCGAACTCGTCGTTCACTCACGGCTTAGATGGTTGCCTGTATAAAAAAATGAGTAACATCAGAATCAAAACACTTAAAACCAAAAGAATGAACTAGGGATGAATACAATACAGAGGAATAATACGTGAAAATGAAGAACGAAAATGAAAACAATGATCTGAACAAACAAGGAAAGAAATACCCTTTTCGCTTCGGAACCGCCTCTTATATAGGGGGGAGGGGACTGAGACACTGCAATAATGAACAATGAACAGAGGAAAGCTCATAGAAACTAAATAACAAAGAGAAAATTTGTTTCTTATAATTACAGGGAAAATGAACGGTCTCGTTCTAAATGGGAATACAATAACTGATGGGGGAATTGTGTAATTAGGAAAAAAGTGTGATAAAGAAATAATAAAAAAGGCCATTGCCCTTAATAAAATGGGATATTCATGTGACATACACGTGGCTAACTAAGATTGGACCAATTCAATTGGGTATTGAAACCAAACAAAAGGCAAAATCAGGTTTGGATTGCCATTTGGATGGCAGTTGTCCGGTCCATCGGGTTATGTAGGAATGTAATTTTTAATCGAAGTGATATAGAATTTGAAATTGTGATGGAATTTATTAAAGCTAGAGTAGGCACTTGGGTAAAGGCAAAGGTGGGTTTTTCCCCTTCCTATATGGATTGGGGACAAGAGCCTATAATTTGTTTTAGGTTTTTGTATCAGGTTATTTTTGCTGAGCTTTTTGTAAGTGTTGGGAGACCTTTTATACCCATCTAATATATTTTTCTTTACTGATAAAAAACAAGGGCAGATATGTGAGGCTTAACTTATTTCCATGAATTAAGAAAGAAAAATTACATGTATAAAATAATTGTTGGGTCTTACTATGACTTTACATACCTGTTTGTTTTAAATTGTGACAAGACAAAACTATGGTTTTGTAGAATTGATTTTAAATCACTTCCATCCAACGTATTTCATAAAACGTGCATCATTCATCTTAAACATTCATTTCTAAAATCAATCCTACCCAACTGTAAACCCTAAACCAAACAGACCCTACATAACTTATATTTGAGTATATCAAGCATGCTTCCTCATGGAAAACCCAACATGGAGAGATGTTGACTACTTTCTATATACATAAATACATAAAAGAGAATACAAATGGGAATTCTGTCACACATATTTCTAATTGTTCTCCCATGTAAAGTTACCATTTCTATCTATTTATTTATATCTATATGTAAAATTATTTGAACTCAAAATTAAATGCATATAATAAATACCAAGCATTGTCATAATTGCACAATTTTAATTTTAATTTTAATCTCATAAAAATAATAATTATTTAAAAAATTTTAATATTTAAATTTAATGTATAAGAACATTTATATTCAATATCAATAATTTTATTCACAAGTGATGGAAAAAGATACTGCATCACAAAATCACACATGACGATTAGACAATTAAAATTATTTTTTATTTTAATTTATATATTGTATAGAAAAATAGATAAAAATGTACTTAATATCACGACAGAAAAATCTCATCATATTAAAAATATCTTTTTTTTTTATTTTATAGAATAAAGATTATAGTAAATTAATGCTTTCATTTTTTTGGTGTGGATCACATATATTTTTTACATGAGGTAATCATATTCGTGAATGAAACATTCACATAAAAATTACTTTCTTTTTATTTAATCAATTCACATATAAAGAAGGTTAAAAAAAAAAAACCAAAGCATCTTCTTTTTGTCGCATCAGTTTGTATTTACTTATATTCACTGGGTGGAAAATAAAATATAGATCACTCATTTAGCTGAATAATTATAGTGAGTGTTCTAATGGTCAACCACATTGACATGACGCCTCCAACATAGACTGAACTGAATGAATAGTCCCCACCGAGCCTAAGACAAACGCAACAAAAGTAACTAACCGATGTGACCTTTCCCAAGTTGTGTGGAAAATGCATATATTGTGTATTTAGTTTAGCATTGAAATCAATTAAATTCAAGTTTAGATTCCTCAATGCAATTATTTTTACTGTTGAAAACGTGATTTAGCATTGAAACCAGCCAAATTCAAGTTTAGATTTCTCAATGCAACTATTTTTAGTGTTAAAAACGTGAATTTACCACGTTTCAACGCTAAACCAAACATGCTATTATATGCACGAGCTCATACAAAAATATTTGAAAGAAAAATTATAGGGCACGGAGTGTATGAAAAAAAAAAAGAAATAATGTGATTTATGTGCTAGTTATTGTGATGAAAAATAAAAACAAAAATTGTAAAAATTTAAAAATATGAGTAGTGTTGAAAAAAATCAAAACGAAAATTATAACTCTCTTAAGCGGAGGATATAACAAAAAAGGAATTTCAAACTTGTTTACGTTTTATTTTATTTAGCCGTAAAAAAAAAGTTTTATTTTATTTACTTTAGAATTAACGATAAAAACAGAAATAAAGCAGAAAAATGTCATTACAAAGTTCTAGTTATAATACAAATATATCAATTAAAAACACAATAATACAAATCAAACACAATATATCTTAGCTTATAATTTGTTTATTTGACATCTCAAGCAACATTAAATTCAAGTTTTTATACATATATATCTAGTTAAATTAAATAAATTTATTAAATTCAAGTTTTTAGTTCAAAGTTTTAAAGTGATAATATATATATATATACATATATATATATATATATTAAGATATATTTTAAAACCATTATTAGTGAAAAAAATTAAAATATTATCTAATTATAAAATGATACATAAATTAAATTTGGACTTTTTAATAATAAATAATCATATATAATTTATTTTAATTTTAAAATAATTATTATCTTATTGATTTGAACTACCAGTTAAACTGACAAAACGTACGATTGAGCTTTGGTTTTATCGGTTTTTAAATACTACTTATCCCATGACCATCAAGTAATTAGTTGGATCATATTTTACATTAACATATTTTTTTAATTTTTATATTAATATATGTTAGAGTTAATCTCTATATTAAGAACAAAAATTATTTCTAACACAATAGTTACTATTGCCTACTAAAATTTAACTATTCAATTAATTAATAAGAATATGTAGTTTAAGAAATTAAATTTGAAAGTGACTAAATAGATCGAGTAGAAGAGTGGATAGGAAAAGGAAAAGGAAAAGGAAAAGGAAAAGGTATGCGCAATAGCATCACACACCCACGTTGTATTTTCTTTCTTGAACTTCCTTGATCAACTTGCTCTTTTCTACTTGGAAAGTTGAAAGCTTGAAATACTTCCAAATAAAGTTGTTCCATTCCTAAGTTAGAGTTTGTGCATAAATATTTAACCTAGCTAACTTGGATTTTTCTTTGGTTAATCTTTCATTCTTTCATCATGTTACTGTTTGGGTAAAATGAGAATTTGCCCTGATGAAAGATTGACCCAAAAAGAGTACAACTTCGAGGAGGTAGAGGTGGGCATGTTTCACTGAACTGTTCGAGACCTTCTTTATTTGATAACAAAGGCAGGTGAACGAACGGGTTTATATGGTCACCGGGTTAAACAAAATCATTTTTTTGGTTAAATGTGGATACCATTGGTCAGTTTCGAGTACACAAAATAAATTTCGTTGGTACTCGAAACCGACCGACTTGATAGTGTTACACGTTAGACAATGTAAATTGATGCTTTTAATAGTGATAAATGACAATTTGCATCCCTGCCACACGTATTCTACTACACTTTTCCAACTTTACATTCACCTTTTCCATTTCATTTCTAATTTTTTTCCAATTCATGCATTCTCTCTCTAACCTCTAAAAGACTCATCATCACTTCTCACGCGTCTCACCTTTTCAACTTCTGATTTTTTTCAAATTCAATCACAATTTCTCTCTCCCTGAACTCTCCGTCACAGACTCACTATCACATTCATGTCTCTCCCCTTCTTTGTCTTGTCCCCCCCTCTGTTCTTTATTTTTTTTTGTTAGGGAGGATTTGTGAGTCACACTGCTGATGTTCAGCGGTGCCTAATATCTAATCATACTATTTTCGTGCTCCAAACCACGCCGTTGTGTTATCGAACAACTGCCCAAGGACCACCAGACCGCATCATCGTCTTCACATGTGCCGTCGCGACTACTGGTTCAAGCTCGTCGAACAGCGCTTCATGCATTGTTGTTGGGGACCCTATAGAGTTGTTTTCCCTCTTCCTTTTCATTCTCATATCTTTGGAACCTCCCTTCCCTTCATTGTTTCAGAAGTTTAGAATTTTTTCAGAAGCATAATTTTTTTTGTCTAAGTTGGCTTTGAGAGCCGTTGGCCCAAACCCAAAACCTGCATCAACCCATCTGATCCACCCGATAACCGATTAACTCGACACCCGAAATAATCGAGGCCTTCATCGGATGGGATCGACCAAGATTTTCTTATATTCAGTTTGCTTCGGTTCTGGAATATTTCACCTGAATCCATCTGTAATCGTCTGATGCCCACCCCTACGAGGAGGAATGCTTGCTTCGAGAGCAAGGTAGCTTCAAAGGAGTTGACAATTTGAAGAGTACATACTTCGAAAAGGTGTTGACTTCAAGGGAAACACTGATGACTCAAAACATATGGTATTTGAAGAGATTTGGACTTCACTACTTCGAATCAAGATCAACACTTTGGTTGATTGAAAGATAGGTTGAAGCTTGAGGGCCATGGTTCAAAAAAACATCTCGAAGGTGGGTCCTCAGTTGTGTTTACAATAAAGAGATAAAATGGTCTAGTCCGACCGGGTCAGACCGAAAATACTCGTAAAAATGTAGGGTTTGAAAACTTATTTTAGAAGTCCGAATAACTCTCGAGTTTTTTAGCTTAGCCCGATAAAGTACGCTACCCATAAAGACCCGCAAAAAATTTTTGAGCTACCGCAAAAATGTAGGGCTCGAGCATTAATTTTAGAAGTCTGAATAACTTTCGGGCTTTTTAATATCCATCCCGATAAAGTCCGCTACCTGCATCAGGCCGGGCCGAGTAGCCCGCATTGCCAGCTCTAGTTTACAAACAGTTATACTTGACCTTTACCAGAGTCTGCTACGTGGGATAACGTGGGGTTAGTTATGCTTCGCAAAGACCATGACATGCAGGTGGGTTTCTAAAAGGCAGTTGATACTGGGACGTGGGGCAAGATAGTTACATGATGGAAAGCCTATAAATAGCGAAAAATCAGTGTGTGGAGGGCTCAGCAAATTGAATACTCACAAGCAGCCACAACGTCCATACTTGAGTGACCAGGGCAGCTAGTGCAAGGAGTGGGTCTCTACACACCATTTTTACATTTTCTTGTTTTCTCTTCCTTTCATTTGTTGTTTTATTTGTATGTTCCTATACCCAGTTATGGGTTAATGTGAAACTGTTATATTCTAAATGTTGTTATCAACCTACACAAACTCTGCAAATATTTCTGATTTCCATAATTTGTTGTGCATGTTCTTAATTTGCTTATCGTCACACTTTAAATGAGACCAGTAAGAAGATTAATATCTCATCCCTAGATTGCTCTGAGACATATTTGTTTTCCAAAATTAAGGATAAACAATTGCAGAATGGGAATGTACGCTTATTATTGCAAGCAATTGCAGAGTTTATCTTATCTTAATGCCTGTTTGTTTTAAATTCTAGACAATGCAGAATCAATTCTACAGAATTAATTTTAAATCACATTCATCTTACATGCTTCGTACTACGTGCATAACTAATTTTCAACCATTAATTCTTGAATCAGTTCTACACAACTGTAGACTAACCAGACACGTAGTACATGTTTGGTTCTCGGTTCAAAATCAATTCTATGGAATTTTAAATTACTTTCGTCTGACGTGCTTCATAAATCGTGCCTCATTCATTTCTTGTTAGTGATTCTATAAATATATCCAAATCAATTATACCCAACTGTACATAAACCAGACGAACCCTTGGTCTTTCACATGCACGTGGAGAGTGGTTCATATGCAATTCCATGACAATAATTGTGTTTGCTAGGTCAAGACTTTGGTGTTAGAGAACTAATTTGTGCGTGGAAACCAAAGGAACACATATTTCAATACTCCAAATATATATTTGAAATAGGGTGAAATAATATTTTAGTCCCTATAAAATACTTGAGTTTTGATTTTTCGTCCCTGGATTTTTTTTTATTTCATCCTTATAAAATATTTATGCTATTTTTTTAATCCCTGATTTTGATTCTACTGTTAATTGTGGACGTGTCAAACACCCATAATAGTCAACAATACTCCAGGAGTACCCTAACACATTATATAAGAGTGTTAGCTTCCTTACTCTCATTTAGAGAGTTAAATTTCATGGTCAATTTGAACTGAAATTCTTTGTACATTTCCTCTTTCATTTATATCACAAATAGTCTTTGAATGTGTTTAAGGAGACTAACACTGTTGTATAATGTGTCAGGGTACAATACATATGATTACTAATTGTGATGGACGTTCGACACATTTGTAATTAATAGTGGAATCAACAGTAGGGACTAAAAAATAGCTTAAATATTTTATAAAGATCAAATAAAAAAGAAAAATTTTTCAGGGACCAAATCAAAATTCGGGTATTTTATAGGGACTAAAATATTATTTTAGTCTTTGAATTAAAAAATGTAAAGAGACATTTCTAATTCAACTCACGTTTGTCTTAACTAGGGATGTCAATGGGGCGAGGTGGGGCGGGTAGTGCCTACCACATACATACCCGCTAAAATCAACGGGTACCCATGCGGGTAACGGGTATCCGCGAGCATTTACGGGTATCCATTAATGTTTAAGAATTTAAATTTTATTAAAAAAAGAGAGGGGGTGTTTATATAATATATTATAATATCATATTATATATATAAACAATCATTATATAATATCATTACATGTTAATATATTAAGAATATTATCAAAAATTAATATAAAATAAATTATATCTCATCATAAAATAATAAAAAATCGTAATATTCAAATATATCTAATAGAAAAATATGTTTTAATGAGTATGCGGGTACCCACGGGGTAGATAGTATAATATCCGTCCCCACCCATTTAATAAATATGCGGGTATCAATTGCGGGTATATCCACGAATATCTGCGGGTACGAATTTTTTTGACATCCCTAATCATAACTCAACTTGCTTTTGGTACGTTTGGCTTTATCAACTTCTATTAATTCGCTTACTTTCGCTAGTTAGCTAGGGAAGCAGAAAATTTGATGCATATAGTGCGAGCTCCTATGTGATACATGTTTTCTATGAAAACACGAGATATATATGATTCTCATTTGGATGACTTTTTTGTTTGTTAATTACAAATGCAATAGTGACAGAACTAATAAACAATTTAAACATATTAATCCCAATTAATGAAGACTGATGTTGGTGCCATGTGATACTGCTGCATTCATTAAAAATATAAAATATTTTTATGATTTTCTTAATTTGTATAATATTGCACAAGATATATAATAAATCAAAAGTGGAAATGTTTTATTAAAAAATGTAACATTTCATATTATCAATGCAATATTAAATATTTTTACTTTTGATTTATTATCCTATGCAATGTTGTACATGTTAACCAATGTTTATATATATATATATATATATATATATATGAACTGTCCAAGTGAGTCAACCTGCAGGTTAGGCTAAAAGTGAGCTGAAAAAATACTAACCCGACTCGACCCACCGCGGTTTGGTGGGTTAAGTGGACCGGCTCACCCAACTTAAAAAATTATTAAAATGACTTAAAAAATATAAAAATAAAATAAAAATTAAAAGTGAGTCAACTCACCTCAACCCAGCTCAAATCCACTTTGACCCGCGAAAATGTGAGTTAATATTTTACCAATCAGACCCACCGATGAGCCGGGTTGGCTCACTGAGCTCAACCCAAATTGACAACTCTAATATATATCCTCAATAAGAGGCAATATCCCGCCACCTCTATAAGCTAATAAAGCTCTTCAAACATTTAACACAACTACATATTTAGGTCTCTGTTTATGGTGAAAAATCTAATTTCGAAAATTAAACTTATCACTTTGATTCTAAGAACAATCTGGGGATTAGAATCAGATCCTCTTACGGGACTCTTTTTAAAAAGTAGGTTTATGGTGTTTCTGATTTATTGAAACAGACTTTTCAAAGTTCAATTTTCTGGGTGAAAATGTTTGATCGGTACAGAATTTCACCAAATCAATTACTATGTTTTCGAAAAATCCAGAAATGATAGATTCCAGAAAGTTGATTCAGAATTTTAACAAAGAACTTTTCTTTCGAAAGAAATTAGAACTACTTGATTCAGAATTTTATCAAAGTTCTAAAGTTTCCACTTGACTTCTTTTAGAATAAAGAGAATCACAGTTTCAGAATGTTTGAAAGAATACATAATTTAAAGCAAAGAGATAAAAGTGCATGAAATGAAGAATACTGAATGTAAATTGCAGAAAGTAAATGAATTGAAAGAACAAATTGCATAAAGATAAAAGTGGATGGGATCATCAAATACAATCAATCCTTGTAAACCTGTTGGTCGCAGTGTGATCGGACGTGAAGGTGTTTAAGGATATGAGTATAATGATTTTTCCAACCCTTATTACATTATGGGTGTACCTATTTATAGATTTCTAATCCTAACGGCTAACTAATGCATGTTTGACACATCAGCAGCCTATCTATGTTGGCAGCGTGTATGCTTGCCACGTTTTATGCTATCCAGAAAACTAATTACATTTTTCAAACTGAACCACTAACTTAATGACACCTGTATTTGTCATTTGTAACTTCCTTTAACTGCTCCTTTGGTGTCCTGTGACTTCTATTTCTTCGAAGACTCATATTTGGATTTCTCGAAATCCTGTCTTTAGATTTCTTGAAGTCTTCTTTCTGATTTCTCGAAGAGGTCTTCTTTCTGATTTCTCGAAGAGGTCTTCTTTCTTCTGATTTCTCAAGATCATCATCTTCTGATTTCTCGAAATCTTCTTTCTTCTGATTTCTCGAAATCTTCTTTCTTGATACTTTGACTTTATGGTTTCGAGATTTTGACTACTTTGTGCCACATGTTTAATTTTGTTTGGCCTTTCCGAAGGTTATAAAGACCACCGGCCACCGTCCATTCGATTTTTTACCATGAGGAATTTTCTTATTGGACATAAAAGTGGTTTCATTAATGACACTTGAGTTGTTTTGCTCCTATAAATAGGAGTATTCTTTTTCATCTTTCTCACAACTCTTCCTTCTTTTCTCTTTCTTGTAATTTCTTTTTAGAGAATTCTTCAGGAAATATGAAGAAGGTAATCTCTTTGGCTATTTTGTGCAATCTGATCTAGAATGATTTCATTTTTTATGAGATTGACAAAATAGCCAAAGTCATTGGCTTCTCCAACCTTTGTCTTCGAGTATTTTCTTTTAGATTGCACAAAATAGCCAAATATCATTTTATTTAATTAATAAATGAACTTATTTAAAGCTTTCCATTCTGATCTGATCTTCTTCCTCTGGTAAAGGTTGTTCAACAGGTTGGAAGCAATATTCTCCTTTCCCTCTCCCAAGTTAACCACTGAGTTGCTTCTAATAGAGCTTTTCAAGGAGAAAGAAGAGAAAGTGGCAGAGCACCATGAGCTAAAGGCTCTTTTAGATTTTATGATAGTTTCCTTTCTAATGTTCTAGGTATTTAGGATAGTTTTCTTTCTAATATCTTTCCATGTATTCGAACTAATGTAATTCGAATTTAGAGTTTGAAAGAATTATCCTTTGTACCTCTCTGAATACCAGAAACAGTCTTTTTCTTCGAATTTCTAAAGTCTTTGTATTAACTTCACTTAAGAATTTTTCTAAGTTAACAGACTTGTTATCCAATTCGAAACAAGGTAACTTCATCCTCTTCTGTAAATTCGAAATGACCTTTACTCATAACATTTTGGGAATTCGAACAATTTGGAAATCAAATCCCAACAGTCTCAAACTTGAGAATATATTTTTAATATTTTTTTAATATATTTTGTTATTGAATAAATAATGAGCTTTATAGGAAGACAATTTCATACTGAATCCGGGGATCCTCGCGGGGACTGCCCCATTTGGGGCCCCGAGAATGGGGACTTTTTCCCTGTGGGGACGGGGATGGAGAGAAAAATTCCCCCAAGAGAGATTCGGGGACAGGGACTATACCCCCTGCCCCGCGGGGTCCCCGCCCCACCTATTATCTATAAAAAACTCATATATATAAATATAGAATGGATATTTTTGTCTTTTCATAAATAATTAATATATTTATTATAAATAAAAAATACTGGTTTTTCTATTTTTTTTAAATTTTTAAAAATTATTTAATATCAATTGGGGATCCCCGCGGGTATTTGCGGGGAGTCGGGGAACGGGGACGGGGAGAAGTTAGAAAATCGGGAACAGGGAGCGGGGGGTCACTCCCCGCCCCCGCCTCGCGCGGGTGCCATCACTACTCTATATGAATTTTATCCATAAATAACGAGCTAGTGCCCTAGAGGCTTAAGAAAAAAGAAATTTCAATAACAATTAATTAAAATCATTTTTTTATTTTTTTTACGAAATGCTTTCTATTTTTAATTATTTAATAAAGTGTAATGTTCTTTAACCTTTAGTTTGTCTTGCTAACAATTAATTAAAAATATTAACAACAAACTTTTTACACTCTTTTCAACATTCTTTAATTTATTAAATGGAATCTCATACTAAGATATCGTTTGGCAAAGCTTAGTTTGAGCTTTTCTTTTCATTTTAAGTAGAAGTTGGGCCAAATAGTCTTTTTAAATTTATAAAAGAAAAGCAACTTATTTTATGTGAAGAAAAGTAGGGGTGTAAGAGGATCCGACTCAATCCGCGAATCCGACGAATCCAACCCAACCCAAAGATATTTAACGGTTCGATTCGGATATTCGGTTCAGACATTTTCTTTCAAACCCGATCTGGTTCGGTTCGTGTCTCGGGTTTGCCTATGTTGAACCCGATGGACCCAACCCGAACCAAACCAGAAAAAAGGGTCCTAATCTTATTTCATTTTCATGCAAGAAGAGAACAAAAATAGGTGCAGCGACAGCACAAGCAGAGGTGGTTCCCTAAATCCTATTCCATCTGCTCCTCTTAATTTATTTTTCTCTATTTTTTTTCTTTTTTTCATTTTATATTTTAATTTAATTTCATCTTCCACATTTTAAAAAAAAAAAAGAAAAAATGTTCATGATCCGATGACCCAACCCAACCCAACCCGAACATATTCGGGTTGGTTCAGTTCAGATTACTCACCCAAAAAATACAAAACCCGAACCAACTCAACTCACCACCATTTTATTGGTTCAGACTTGATGTCACCCCAAATCCGATCCAAACCAACCCGATTACATCCTTAAAGAAAAGTTGTTTTTAAAGAAGCCACTTTTCAGTTTTCACACTTTTTCTTAGATAACCACTTTTCGAATCCTATATTTTCAAAAATGATTTTTTTTTTGTTTTTTTTCAGAAATGATTTTTTAAACTTTTATTAAATTCGCACTTCAATCTCCGCGCATGGTCAATTAGGGGTCCGGATCCTCTCCCATAACCCAAAAACGGGAGAGTATCCAATTATTTAATATGGACCGTAGATTGTAAAAGTATCTTCATCAGCGGCTCACACTAATTGCTTTTATCATTTTTTATCTCAAAAAACTTGTTCCTGCCCCGAGCTCAGAACACAGCAAAAACTAACAAACATAGCCCATCCTGCTATTTCCAACCAACAACAAGGCTAGTAAAAGATGTGCAGGATTTCAAAATCATAGTCCTTGTCTTCTGTTTCTCCAATTCTCTTTCATGAGATCCATTTGTAAAATTACAAAATATGAGAACTGTAACTAGAAATCTAGAATAATTATGCCACATGTGAAATGCTTGGAGAAAAATCATCTAAGGTTCCAAGAACTCAGTACTTCAAAAATATTTTTCTCAACTCAAATAAATCATGAGCTTCAAATGTAAAAGATGTGCAGTAAGAACTCTAAAAGCTTGAAAATTTAATGGAACATGGAAACTATATTGCAACAGCCAGCAATAACAGAGGAAAAATTGAAAGAGACAGAGGGAGATCGAAGGAGGGCAGCAGTCGCACCACCGCGTTCTTCCGTCCGCCGTCGCAATGCCCTCTACTGGCATCTGTTGCAGCGCCTCCTTCCCCTCACCGGCGTGAGCACCATCAGACCTATACAATGCTACATACGCGAACTGGAGTTTGAAGTTTGATGGTTAGCCTTTTAATTCAATCTAATATGAACCGTTGGTGGTTGAACAATTTTAATCAACAACTGAGATTTTGTGAACATGAGATTCTCCAGTTATGCTTGACTGGAGAGGATTCGCGTCCGTCAATTAGAGAACACGCGTTCACCTCCTTGATTACCCAAACACTTGCACGCAAATATCAGAATTTGCTTACAAGTTGTCAACAAATTTTGGCTCAATGCTACCCCACTAGCATATCCGCGTCAAGATATATATTTTAATCAAAATTAAAATAAATTTTAATTAATTAAATTTATTTTCATAATCTTTATTGTATTTAATTAATGTTATTATGTTAATATAATATAATTACTGTTAAAATATAAATATATATATATATATATGCACTTTATCAATATAATTTATGATGTTATTGAATTTTAATTAAAGGTTTTATCTTTTAATTTTTAAAATTTCATTGACTAATGATTTATTCCTAGCCCGGACTTGGTGCATATATATATATATATATATATATATATGGCAACTAATCTTTGCAAATAAATAGGAGTAAATCAGCACATTGATCCTGACTCTTGGGGGATCATGCAGTATGATCTTTGACTTTTTTAAAATAGCATTTTAGTTCCTGACTTTATTAAAATATGCACTTTAATCCCTAAAGTGCATGTTTTTTTAATAAAGCGAATGACTAAAGTGCATGTTTTTAATAAAATAAGGACTAAAATGTATGTTTTTTAATAAAGTATGGATTAAAGTGCTATTTTAAAACAGTCAGTGACGAAACTGCATGGTCCCCCAAGAGTCAGGGACCGATGTGCTAGTTTACTCAAATAATATGACATTCGATTATATTCCTTGATCAGCATTTGTTGCCATGACAGTAGATACAAAGAGATGAAGAGCTTTGGGTTTGAAAGATCCGAGAGCAATGATTCATCTCCAACAAATATGATGGTTTAGGGTTTTAAGCCTGGGGATGGAAATTGAGACTAAGTCATATGAGTACTCGTAAAAATTACACGTAATGAGCATGGTAAAAACCTGTAAAAGCGGATATGTGCGCAGGTACGGGCAATAACATGTATTTTTTTATGGGGACGGGCGCGGGTACGGGCACTATGATGCCCAACCCGCCCTATACTCGCACACACACTCACACACATATATAATTATTTAATAAACAATACCATATATAATTATATAGGAATATATTAATTTTATTAAAATATCTAATATATTTATACATATTTTTAAAATTGATATATATATAATATTATAAATTAAAAATATATTTTTAAAACTATCTATTTGTGTTTTTTATTTTATAATATATGACTAATTAATGTTAATAATCATTTTAACAGATCTTGGACAATTCTAACACATGATATCCAAGTTTATAAAATAGTGTGACGTGAAAGTATATTGTAATATTTAATAAAAATTTTGAAATTTAGATCATGTATTGTGTTTTAGAACATTAATACATCATGTTTCAATGTAATTAAATTATTGACACTGATATTTAAAAATTATTTTGGACGATCTTCGAGTAATTTTTCAATTAAAATATACTTTTCTTAAATTAATATTTTTTTTAGTAAGTTGTTAATATTTTACTTAATAAAAGTGTGGGTAATGGGCGCGGGTACAAGCATATAGGTGCCCAACAGGTATGGGGATGGACACTAAAGTTACTGCCCATGCAAGTATGGGTGCGGGTACGAGTTTTCTTTTAAAAAAAATGTGGGTACGGGACGGACACCGTGATACCTTGTCTAGAGGATACCCATTGTCATCCCTAATTAGACCGGGTAAAAATTTCCTTTATAAAATGAACAATTTTTTGGCCCAACTTCTATTTAAAAAGGAAAAGAAAAACTCAAAATAATTATTGGCAAACGATATCTAAGTAGTAAGTACTAACTTCACAAATAAAAAAAATATTTTAAAAACCCTCCTAAAACTTTACCTAATAATTTAAGAATATTTGAAAAAATATGAAAGAGTATCCTGATAGCATCATTCTTCGAGTTACAAACACTCGTGGTTTTGACTAAAATCTTGATCTAGACTTGTGGTTGACTAAAATGTAGTCTACATAAACTGCTATGACAGACAAGGGATAGATTTGATTTGAAGGTATAATTATTGTTGCACGGTCAAGTGAGTGAGTGGTGTATAAAATTTTGAGTCATTCGGTTCGGAAAAAGTTAAAATAGGATTCAGTAGTACTGATAGTCCAATAAGCAACAATTCATAAAAATGGTTATCAGAAGCGTGTGAGATTCCATATCATGCATGAATTATATGTCCAAGACATGTAATTTTCAACCACTTGTTTTGTTTGATTTTAAGCCCAAGAAGCAAGGAGAAAACGATGTGTCATGACTAGGGTGTAATTGGGTTGGATTGATCGGCTTGGGGTAACATCAAGTCCGAACCGATAGAATGATGGTGGGTTAGGTTGGTTCGGGTTTTGTATTTTTTTTATGAGTGACCTGAACCGAACCAGTTGGGTTGGATTGGGTTATCGGGTCATGAACATTTTTCATTTTTTTTAAAATGTGGAAGATGAAATTAAATTAAAATATGAAATGAAAAAAAGAAAAGAAATAGAGAAAAATAAATTGAGAGGAGCAGATGAAATATGATTTTTGGAACCACCTTTGTTTGTGCTGCCGTTGCACCTATTTTTTGTTCTCTCCTTACATGAAAATGAAATAAGATTAGGACCTTTTTCTTTGTTTGGTTCGGATTGGATCTATCGGGTTCAACATAGGCAAACATGAGACCCGAACCGAATCAGATCGGGTTTGAAAGAAAATGTTCGACCCGAATACTCGAACCGAACCGATAAATATCTTTGAGTTAGGTTAGATTCATAGGGTTCGCGGGTTGGATCGAATCCACTTACACCTTTAGTCATGACACAATTATTTTAACGGTAATGTTAAACATACCACAACAATGTGGCACACTATTTCTATTTTCTACCACACTGTTGTGGTGGTGATAGGTGGATTGCTTTTTTTTTTCTCCTTCTGTTCTCTTCTTTTTTCCGTTTTTTTGTTCCGTTCCTTTTTTTTATAGTTTTCATTTATTTTTTATTTTATTATTATATTTATTTTTATTTATTTATCCAATTAAATAAAAATATAGATTAAGAAATATAATAAATGGTCATATGGAATTTGTGTTGACCATTCCTAATAACACGGGGTTAATTATGTGGTCAGAAATGGTGAACATATTTAAAAATGAGGTTAATGGTGTATCCGTTTGTGGTTAACAGAATATGATTTTTGGTTAATTGATTTTGTGAGGTTAATTGCAACTCCTGTTAACACGAGGTTAATTATGTGGCCAGAAACGGTGAACGTAAATATTTAAAAATGAGGTTAATGGTGTATCCATTTGTGGTTAACAGAATAAGATTTTGGTTAATTGATTTTGTGAGGTTAATTACAACTTCTATTAACACGGGTTTAATTATATGGTCAGAAACGGTAAACATATTTAAAGATGAGGTTAATGGTGTATCCATTTGTGGTTAACAAAATATGATTTTTGGTTAATTGATTTTGTGAGATTAATTGCAACTCATGTTAACACAAGGTTAATTATGTGTCCAGAAACGATAAACATATTTTTAAATGAGGTTAATGGTATATATATTGGCGGTTAACAAAGTGGGATATTTGGTTAATTGAATTTGTGATGTTAAGTGCCCAAAAATGGTGAATGGAATAATATATTTAGTTATTAGCATCAAAATAAAATAATGATGATAAGAACTTATGCCAACCCTTCAAAAAACACATATTTACACCATTAACCTCAAATAAAAATATGTTCACCATTTCTGGACACACATGTTGACAGGAATGCCTCGCAAATTCAGTTAACCAAATATCCTATTCTGTTAACCGCTCATTGATACACCATTAACCTAAAAAAATATATATATTCACCGTTTTTGGACAAACAATTAACCTCGTGTTAACATGAATGGTTATATGCAATTAACCTCGCAAATTCAATTAACCAAATATCTTATTCTGTTAATCGCCAATGTATACACCATTAACGTCAATTAAAAATATGTTCACCATTTTTTTACACACAATTAACCTCGTGTTGACATGAATGATCAACACAAATTTCAAGTGACTATTTATTGTATTTCTTAATCTATATTTTTATTTAGTGGGATAAATAAATAAAAATAAATATAATAATAAAATAAAAAAATGAAAACTATAAAAAAATTAAAAAAAAAGGAACGGAAGAAAAAAACGAAAAACAAAAAGAAGGCAACAGAAGGGAAAAGAAACACGGTCCACTTTTATTCTGTTTTTTAAGTTCAAAATTTTATAGAGAAAAAATGAAAATAACTTAGTATTGATTTCTCTATTTTCGGTACAATATATATTTTAAAAAAGTTTTACACGGACATTTAATAATATGTTACCACATCATTTATTGAATTTAATAACACATAAAATATCATATTTATTAAATGATGTAGCGGCACACATTGGATGTTCGTGTAAAATTTATTTAAATGGATAATTAATGTCAATTAAATCTAATTTAAAATCAGGATATGAAATGAAAAATAGTCTGACATTTTTTATAATTAAAACTAATTAAAAATATTAAATGAAAATAGAAAAGGTTTTCTCACGGTAATTTTTGGAGTGAATTAATTTTGAAAGGTAATGTTATTTGGATAATTTTGATTAAATGAAACGTGTGTACTTCAAACTTTTATATTGACTTTGCTTTTCTTGCTTCTCGTTATTTTCTAACACAAATGACATTTATCCAGAGATATATATATGAAGAGGTGTTCAGACAATCTTAACAATTATTAGTTCCGTTTTCTACTTGTTCTTTACTCATTCTTCTTTGCTAAAGTGGTAACTTGAATATTCCTCAACCTTATTGGGTAAGGTGTAGAGACTATGGAGAAGGAAAATTTTGAAAACAGTGAAAAATGTGTGATGGAGGATGATCCAAAGATGAACTACAGAGGGTGGAAGGTCATGCCCTTCATCATTGGTAAGCAAGAGAAACAATAGTTACACTATTGCACCTTTTACATGATTCCTTGTTTTCCTTTCATTGTTCAACATGAATTATGAGTGACTCATCTGCATCATGCAGGAAATGAAACTTTTGAGAAGCTGGGAACCATTGGCACCTTAGCCAACCTCTTAGTCTATCTTACAACTGTTTTCAACCTCAGCAGTATTACAGCCACAAATATTATCAACATCTTCAATGGCAGCGCCAGTTTAGCTACCTTGCTAGGAGCTTTCCTTTGTGACACATATTTTGGTCGCTACAAGACACTAGGATTCTGCACATTTGCTTCCTTTCTGGTATTAATCTAAGTTTGCAGTATAAGGTTCTAAGCATTAATAGCATGAAAAGTCTTCAAATTCATTGACAAACAGATATATTTCAGTTAATCCAAAGACTATCAATTAGTAATAAAATATAATTGAATTTACAAGATGTAACTCATGACAAATTCTGACCGCAAAGATTATAGGTGTGTGTTTGGTTTCCATCAAAATCACGTCTTAAACGCGGATCCAGGTTAACGCTACTGAGAGTTGCATCTGCCCGGATTCATGTTTGAAACGTGAATCTAGTGTAAACCAAACACACCATGAATCATTTAGTTGAGTCATGCATCTAATTCTTGTATCTCCTTGATTTGTAAACAGGGCTTGCTTGTTATACAACTAACAGCATGGATTAAGAATATGCATCCACCTCACTGTGGAGACAAGAGCAGCACATGCATAGGGCCAAGTACTGGACAAATGGCATTTCTACTTGTTGGATTTGGATTTCTAATAGTAGGAGCTGCAGGGATCAGACCATGTAACTTGGCATTTGGAGCTGATCAGTTCAACCCCAAGACTGAATCTGGCAAGAAGGGAATCAATAGCTTCTTCAATTGGTACTTTTTTACCTTCACTTTTGCTCAGATGGTGTCCCTATCACTCATAGTCTATATACAATCCAATGTGAGCTGGGCATTGGGTTTGGGAATTCCTGCTGCTTTGATGCTATTTTCATGCATAGTCTATTTCATTGGAAGCAAATATTATGTGAAAGTTAAAGCAACAGGTAGTCCAGTAACAAGTATAGTTCAAGTTATAGTTGTGGCTATAAAGAAAAGGCATCTGAATCTACAAGACTATCCATTGGCTTCACTCTTTACCTATATGTCTTCCCAGTCTATTAACACCAAGCTTTCTCACACCTCTCAGTTCAGGTAACCAATGTCTACAATAGCAGAAATTTTGTTGATTTTTTTTTTTCATAGAAATGATTGGTTCTAAAATGTTTTATATTAATATTTAACAGGTTCTTTGACAAAGCTGCTATTATAACCCCACAAGATCATATAAACCCAGATGGGTCAGCATCTGATCCTTGGAATCTTTGTAGTATGCAGCAAGTGGAAGAGTTGAAATGCTTGCTGAGAGTGATTCCTATTTGGGTTTCAGGCATGCTTTACTATGTTTCTCTTGTTCAACAGAACACAATGTTAGTGTTCCAAGCCCTTCAATCTGATAGAAGCATTTTTAACAGCAATTTCAAGATCCCAGCAGCTTCCTACACTATCTTCACCATGCTGAGCTTGACTATATGGCTCCCCATCTATGATAGAATAGTTGTGCCATCACTCCAAAGACTAACTGGAAAAGAAGGTGGCATCACACTTCTTCAAAGGATGGGAATTGGCATGTTTCTCTCTATACTATGCATGCTAGTATCTGGTGTGGTGGAAGAGCACAGAAGGACCATGGCTCTGACCAACCCTATAGGAATGGAACCAAGAAAAGGTGCCATTTCTTCAATGTCAGGTTTGTGGTTGATTCCTCAGCTAACATTAGCAGGACTATCCGATGCATTTACATTGGTGGGACAAGTTGAATTTTACTATAAACAGTTCCCTGAGAACATGAGGAGCCTTGCAGGGTCTCTTTTCTTCTGTGGCTTAGCAGGATCAAGTTATTTGAGTAGTTTGTTGATTTCCATTATCCATAGGATGACAGCAAAATCTGCAACAGGGAATTGGTTACCGCAGGATCTCAATAAGGGAAGATTGGATTACTTTTATTACATAATAACAGCTTTAGAAGTCATTAATTTGGGTTACTTTATATTATGTGCAAGGTGGTATAGGTATAAAGGGGCTAATACTAGCAGCAGTGACCTTGAACTTGATCAAGTATCCAAAGAATCTGAAAGAACTGTTAATGGTGTCTAATGATTGAGTTCATAGAAAATGGTGTCTGAACTTTGAAATAGAGCTTCTACCATAGTATTTCTTTAGCCAACAAGAAAATAAGGTAGTTTTTATTTTAAAAAATAGAAATTGAATATTAATTTTGCTATTTTTGGGATTATATTAGGAAATAATTTTATTGTAAACTTTTTTATTTTAGTATTGATAGCTTTCCTTTAATCAAACTGAAAAGGATGAATTTACTGAATTGTACTTTGATTCAGACGCTGTTGCAGTGTTATAAAATATAAAGAAATAATTGTTCTGTGAATGAGATGCATTTAGATGTGTACGGCGGTGTAACGAGTGATGTACCGGTATGACACCTATTAAAAGTTGTTGGATTACTTTCATTTTTTGAATAAACGGTTCTGATTGGTTAATTATTTTATTCTAAATAATTGAGTGACCTATTATTACTATTAAAAAGAGGTGTCATACCAGTATGTCACTTATATGAGTGACACACCCTAAAAGCACCCATTATTTATTATTATTCTAAGATAAAAAGAAGCAAAGTTCTCACGAAATAATTTGGTTTAGAGTACTTGAAGGCTCTCTTAGTAAGTGCACACTCTTACTTGTGAATGGTTACTGGCTACAACTATTTGCAGTTGATTTTCATGTTTAGACAATTGTGATCCTACTTGTGAAGAGAATGAAAATTAAAATATTACGTCAAAATAAAAAAAATACAAATTGACATGTTTGATTAAACTTTTCTTCCTAAAAGTTAAAAGATACTAAAGCTTTTTTTTTTTTTTTTTCTAGAAAAGAGTATATGATCTTCTTAAATTTTGACCTTTTTAAAATTGGTATTAAAAATTTTAAAATCTTCTCATTTAATATCTAAACTATGAATAATTCACACCGTAAAAAAAAAAAACTATGAATAATTCACTGTGAATAATATCTAACCGTTACTCCACAAATGAATTTATGTTGTGACACAATTTTAACATCACATTTGTATGGTATTTATATTGACATTTTTCATTAAATTATTCATTCAAATACTTATTTATATTTATATATGTATTTTAATAATTTTACATTGTTAGTGTAAAAAAGATTTACATGGTTAATTAACAATGTGTTGTCACATAATTTAATCAATTTAGTGATATATGAGATGTAATTCATTAAATGATATGAGAACACGTCATTAGAAAATTGTTTTACGCTGATAATTAAACTCTTTTATCAATTACCAAAAAAAAATTATATTTGTACGGAGAGATATAAAAATAGAAGAAAGAAAAATGTGAGATGCGATAAATTATACTTCCTCAAATTTTTTTATAAGACACTTATGGCAAGTTTTTTTGTTCTCTTGATAAGACATTTTATATTTTCAAGTCAATATTTAATATTATTTTTCTTATTTATTTTTATTAACTTTAATATTTTTTTAACTATCAAAGGGGTTAGTTAATATTAATAATATTAAATAAGGTAAAATTAAAATGTTAAACTATTTTTTAAAACTCTAACAAAATTAATAATTTTAATTATTTTTATTAATATGTGAAATTTGATTAAATGTATTTTATAAAAAAGAATTAGAAAGAGTATGAGAATATAATGGAGAAAAATAGAAAAAAAAAGGGACACGCTCTTCACAAACACTCTTAGTCAAGTCTCTAAGCTATAGTTTGAAGCCTCTGTACTGTATCCATGTTCTACCTTCCCCAGCGGCAACATCTAACACCTACTTTCTCTCGTTTCAGGTACTGCTATGATGAATTTCCATTCACTTATTGTTCTGCTCTCAATTCTTTTATGCAATTCCATTTCTGGGTATCGATTAACTTACGTTTTCTCATTGCTGTTTATTTGGAGAAATTATCTTAAAATGTACCGCGTTGACTTGTTTTATGCTAAATTTCGATTTTTTTTTTCTGGGTTTGATCAATTTTGCAATCAGAGTTTGTGCTTCACAAAATTTCCCAGAATTTAAGCCAGAGTCGTAAGAGGTAGCATTTTGGATGAATTTGGCAGCGTTTTGTGCAATGTATGTCATAACTCTAAAGTGGGCAACTGAAATTTGCAACAAACTTTTGAGAAATTTGCATTGTGATCTTGTTTAAGTTTTGTTATTTTTTGGGTACAGCAGAACGTTTTGTTTAGTAAGGAGTTGTTGTTCACCAGTGAAGATCTAGTGGGTTCAACCAAGTTACAAAAAACACTAACTAAAGCATTAAATCGGAACAAAAGGGAATTGGGGGAAAATAAAAGTAAAAGAAAAATATTGGACAAAAATTTGCTAGGGAGTGGTGAATAGATCTGCAAATTAGTAACTATGAGTCTTAATTTGTGGGTGGGTATGGTGATATTTCTTGGTGTGATTTATATTATTTGAAGTCCATCTCTCATGGTCCCTCTCAATGGCCTTTCTTTCCCTCCCCAAGGTAGCACTTGGAGCATATAATCATGAACACAATAGGGGAAAGAATCATAAAGAGAGAGAATTTGGAGAATGAAGAGGAAAGTTTACTGAAAAATGAGAATAATGGAACGGATAATGACCCTAAGATTAACTACAGAGGGTGGAAGGTCATGCCCTTCATTATAGGTGAGCAAGGAGAGGCTTTTTTGTTTTTACACGCTTCGTTTTCTCTTGTTAGTTTTTCTTCTTAAATCTTGCATGATTCATTTGTGTAACTGGCAGGAAATGAGATTTTTGAGAAACTAGGAGCCATTGGCACTTTATCCAATCTCTTGGTCTATCTCACTACGATATTCAACTTGGAAAACATC
Source organism: Sesbania bispinosa (assembly GCA_026901365.1). Lineage (NCBI taxonomy): Eukaryota > Viridiplantae > Streptophyta > Magnoliopsida > Fabales > Fabaceae > Sesbania > Sesbania bispinosa. Next base: position 1,426,729 of record QLOH01000016.1, read on the forward strand.
ACAGCCACAAATATTATCAACATCTTCAATGGTAGCACCAACTTTGCTACATTACTAGGAGCCTTTTTGTCTGATACATATTTTGGTCGCTACAAGACACTGGCATTCTGCACAGTGGCTTCCTTTCTGGTAAATTTCAGCTGCCTGATGCCTTCATTGCTCAAATCCGTTTCATTTGTCCCTTGAAAAACACAATACAGTTATGGATATCTGAATTTGGAAATTACCAATGACATTGAGTAGTATAAAATAAGATTTTACATCATCACTAATAGAAGTAATTTCATTTTAAAAAGCTTACAAAGAAAGCTATCAATTTTTTGTACTTTGACAAGATTAGCTCATTTAAGTTGTGCTCTGATTCCTAGATTCCCCTACTTCATTCAGGGTTTGCTTGTAATACAACTGACAGCGGCAGTTGAGAAGCTGCATCCACCTAACTGTGAAGAGTACGCCACATGCCAAGGGCCAACAGTGGGACAAATGACATTTCTAAAGACTGGTTTAGGATTATTGATGATAGGAGCTGCAGGGATCCGACCATGTAACTTAGCATTTGGAGCTGATCAGTTTAATCCTAATACAGATTCTGGGAAAAAAGGGATCAATAGCTTCTTCACATGGTACTTTTTCACCTTCACTATTGCTCAATTAGTATCCTTAACAGTAATTGTCTATATACAGTCAAACGTGAGCTGGGCAGTGGGTTTGGGAATTCCTGCAGCGTTGATGCTCTTATCTTCTGTAATCTTCTTCTTGGGGGCCAAAATGTATGTGAAAGTTAAGCCAAGTGGTAGTCCTATATCTAGTATAGTGCAAGTTATAGTTGTTGCAATAAAGAAAAGGAGGTTGAAGCTTCCAGAATATCTATATCCTTCCCTTTTCAACTATGTGGCTCCCAAGTCAATGAATTCTAAACTTCCCTATACATATCAATTCAGGTAAATAAAATCAAGCAATTAGCATTTGGTGGTAAATATGGCAGTTTTTTCAGAAGTGTTTACCAGATGGCTTATATTAACAGGTTCCTTGACAAAGCAGCGATCATGACCCCACAAGATCAAATAAATCCCAATGGATCTGCTACCGATCCCTGGAATCTTTGCAGTATGCAGCAAGTGGAAGAGGTGAAATGCTTGTTGAGAGTGTTACCCATATGGGTTTCAGCCATTTTGTACTATGTTGTGATTGTTCAACAGCACACTACTTTAGTGTTCCAAGCCCTTCTTTCTGACAGGCGTATTGGACAAAGCGAGTTCATGATCCCAGGAGCATCCTACTATGTCTTCCTGATGATTAGTGTGGCAATTTGGTTACCCATCTATGACCGAAAAGTTGTGCCTTTTCTCCAAAGGCTCACCCGAAAAGAGGGTGGCATCACACTCCTTCAGAGAATGGGCATTGGCATATTTTTCTCTATTCTCAGCATGCTAATATCTGCCACGGTTGAGGGGCGCCGGAGAACTCTGGCTCTGACTAAACCTCTAGGAGTGAAAACCAGAAAAGGTGCAATTTCATCAATGTCAGGCCTGTGGCTAATTCCTCAGCTGACATTAGCTGGACTAGCTGAAGCATTTATGTCTGTTGCACAAGTTGAATTTTACTACAAACAATTTCCTGAGAACATGAGAAGCATTGCAGGTTCTCTTTACTACTGTGCCCATGCAGGGTCAAGTTATTTGAGTAGCCTGCTTATTTCAGTTATCCACCAAGTCACTGCGAAATCTGAGACTGGGAATTGGTTACCGGAGGATCTGAACAAGGGGAGATTGGATAACTTCTATTGCCTCATTGCTGCTATAGAAATTATGAATTTAGGCTACTTTGTGTTATGTGCAAAGTGGTATAGGTACAAAGGGACAGACAACAGTTCCATTGAACTTGATAAAGTGATAAAACAATCTGAAAGAACTGCTAATGGTGTTGAATGATTTGAGTCTATAGCTATTGCTTAGAACTAGGCTGCAACAACCTTTCACTCATCCATGGCCTAAACATGAAACCTGAGGTTCATCAAGTGGAGCCACAACAAGCATATAGGTCACAATCAAAGTATAGCAACAGAAAAACAGTTTGTGCTCTTTCAGTTAGATAGATATTTCTTAGTTTAGACATACATTGTTCTCAGGGGATGTTACCTTCATCCAAGACATTTGTCTTAAAAGCACTTGATGGAAGAAAAAAAGAAAAATTACATATTGACATGGCGATTAAACTTTCCTTATTTTACTTCCTACACTTCAAATTTTCCTTACCTTCTTAGGATGTTCATTCAATCAACAGAATTCTAGATTTTCCTTATTAATGTTGTACGTTCAAAGATTATTATGATTGATTTGACGATTAACGTACTCAAAATATATTCTAATTCCTAAAGAAATCGACAAGTATTATAAGATTAGCAATACCGCGACAATTAGGGATGGCAAAACGGGTTGGCCCGTTCCGTCCCAACCTGTTAATTTTATAAGGTTGGGTTGGAGACTTCTAACTCATTGGTCCGTTTAACCCGTCTTGTCCTAACCCGTTCAAAAATGAGCTGAAGGAGTATTCGGACCGGGCCAACCTGTAGGGCTGGTAAAAAAATTATTAAAAAAAAAAAGAACGAGACATCTGGACTGTTGGAGAGGTGAATTTTTTTTAATTGGAATTAAACTTTAGGGCTACCTAAAGCGCAACGCCGTTCCCTTACTTTATACTTTGTTTGGTTAAGGAGAGTTAGGGTGGAGAGAAATGGTGGGGAGAGAGATAGGAGGGAGATAGGAGATTAACCTCGTTTGGTTGAGGAGAGAAACTGGGAGGATAGAAATAAAAAGGTGTAGGTCCCACATTTTTTAAAAGAGTAAACTAGCAAATTGGTCCCGGACTTTATTAGAGTCATGCAATTTAGTCCTTAAGAAATAGAAAACCTCAATATAGTCCCTGACTTCTTGTTTTTTCTTTCACTATAGCCCAACTGTGTGTTTTCCGTTAATTTTTTTACGACGTGTCACGTTTAGTGACACTCTGTCTCACTGTTTGTCACTATAGTGTCCACTATGGCACAAAAATGATGTGATTTTGTCAAATTTATAGCTTGAAATGCTTCAATTCCAACCGTTGTGTGCTTCCCCATTTCCCATTTTTCTCTCTTCTCCCCCTTTTTCATTGGAAGGTCTCAACTCCAATGACGTTATTTTTGTGCCCCGATGGCAAATAATATGATACAATGTTACGAAACGTGACGCACCATAAAAAAAATTAACGGGAAACACACATTTGGACTATAGTGAAAGAAAAAAACAAGAAGTCAGGGACTATATTGGGGTTTTTTATTTCTTAGGGACTAAACTGCATGACCCTAAAAAAGTCAGGGACCGATTTGCTAGTTTACTCTTTTTTAAAATCTCTCCTAATGTGTGGAGAAATGAGAGAGAGATAATGTGGATGAGAGAGAAATTACTGCAATACCCTTATTAAACACCCATCTCATTTTTCCTCAAATATTTTATAAGGACATTATTGTCAATTTCGAAAAAAATTTACTTTCTCTCTTCCCACTTTCCATTCAACCAAACAAAGGAGAGAGAGTTACACCTAACTATCTCTTCTATTTCTCTCTTATCTCTCTTCAATCAAACTAACAACCTATAAATCTACTCTACTTCTCATCACTTTCTCTCTTTACTATTTCTCTCTTCTCTATCTCTCTACTCCAACCTAGTGTTATTAAACCGGACCGACCGATCCAACCGAAAACTGAGCGATGACTGGTCCGATCACCTTTACTATTTTTCTCTTCTCTATCTCTCTACTCCAACCTAGTGTTATTAAAACCGGGCCGACCGATTCGACCCGACCGATCTAACCGAAAACTGGGCGATGACTGGTCCGATCACAGTTTTGGATCGTTTATGCTACTAAACTGGCTCTGAACCGATCAACTCGGTCAAAACCAGCCCTGAACTGATCTGGACGGGTCAAATAGTTCTGCATATGATGTCTCCTTATTAAAATAACTAATAGCCAAGAGATGCACGCTGCAGGAGTCGAACCTGCATCCTCGCCCAACAAAGGCAAGCATCACACCACTACACCACTTGTAACTTTCATTATTAATGTGCAAATATAAATATATATATATATATATATATATATGAATGTTACGAAACATTAAAATTATGACCCCTCATTCTTTTATCATATTTGTAAAGCAACATTAAAATTATGTTTTTTTTATTTGAACCCAGATTAAAATTTCCTAAGCCCCTGAGTTCGTGAACGGTGAAGTTGCTTGTTGTCGTACATTCTATCGTTGGTTCTTCGATAGAGAGGCATATATGCGTTTCCATTTCTTCACCCCTTTTCTTATTGTTCATGATTGTTGAACGGTGATGCATTACTTTTGATTTGTTTATGCATCTATTTTTGTTAATCAATGAATTTGGTTCTTTATCGCATTATCTCGGATAAATATTCATAGAAATGATAAAACAATCCTTCCAGGAATTTACAGAAAAAACTACCCCACAAAGCTAAGTCCAAAATTCTTAAATTATTTGGTCCACAATGCTTGGTTTCATTTGTTTAAATTATTTGCTTGCCTTGCCTGCATAGCAGTACAATCATATTTCCATTCCCTATTTCCCCCCAATCAAACGCTATGTTTTGGTCCCCCATCGCAATCTCTCTATCCAACCCGTGAGGTTGGGGCACCCAATGCCAAGTCGATGCCAATGTGGAGTCATCGAAGTAAGCAAGACACTTCTAACACAAAGCAAAACACAGAAAGAAAGAATGGAATGAGAATATTACCTTCACTGGAGCAATATTACGTTCACCGCAACAAAACATAGAGCAAGACAATGCCTCTGTTTATGAAACTTTCAGCCCAGAAAAAGAAAGAATTATGTTGAGGACTTTTCAGATTCCGAAAAACAAAATGAGAAGATTTTTAAATGGGAGGGAAATAAATTGGCACAATTTGTTCACATTTCATTTTAATTACGAAAAGGTAGCTAATTGGGCCAGTTAATAATTAGATAAAGTTAACAAGTTTTAGTTGACATGGTAAGTGCATTACGCATGGCACAATAAAGTGTGACAACTCATGACTGCACCTAAACCCATAATTTATTGACGGCACTGGAGTTGTCACCTATAGATTCTATGGTCCAGTTTTAAATTTATAAGTATCGATCCATTTATAATTTGTTTAAATGTTATTGGTACATGTGTTTAATATTTTACAAATAAACAGTAAAAATTAACTTTATACTATAATCCATGAAATTTTTTGTTTTGCAATTATGTACTTTTTTTGTTTCCCATATCTTCCAATTTAATTTCCGATAATTGTTTTGGTGACAGGGAAAACTTTAAAACAAAGAAAGTTAGCCTAGAGAATAATGGTGGGCTTTTTGACCAAAAAGGAGAAAAAAAATATTTATCACAATAATGTGTTAAAGAAAACTATTTACTCTTGTAGGGTGATTTTGGTTAACGTAAAAAACAATTAGCAAGGCGCTAACTCACATAGCGGCTATTTCTACAGGGAAAAACGTTGATTGAATTTACACTTCGTGGTGACGTTGAGCAGATAAGTATCTTGCACACAAAAAAATAATTAAAGGAACGAGGCGCCTTTTGGGAGTGCGTCATTTATTTAACTCCCTTGCAATAGAAGCTGATGCCCGCTTGTGTGGAAAAGAACAATATTATGCATTTTTGTCCCTATATGCAAAGAATCGTGTGACAAATGAAGCAGGTTTTCTGTGGCTGAATTGAATAATGTAATTAGGAAGATACTTGGATAAAACACCTTTTTTTAAACACTTGGATAAAACAATTTTGATACAAATTAAATCTAATATATGTGGATAAATATTACAAATTATAAATAACATATAAACAACTAATTAAAATTATTTCAATTTAAAATTGGAGAAAATTGAGTGATTTTCTAGAGAAAAATAAATTAAAATATTAAGTTTCTCTGAATAAAAAATACTCAAAGTTAAAGTATAAAAAAAATTAAGAAAAGTTTTGTTTATAGAAAATAATTAATATTAAACTTTTGTGGTTAATAGAATCCACATGTATATATCATAACTGTACCGATACCCATTATTTATTTACTGGATCGGAGCACTCACATTTTATACAGGGAATAGAGCATAAAACCACCTCGAACTATTGACCTTTTACAAATAGGCACCATGAACTTTCAATTTGTCTTAATTAATCCTTGAACTCTTATCATTATTGCAATAGGCCCTTTCATTAATATGAAGTTAAATAATTAACATAATAAATATCAATTTTTTAATATTTTGTGTTTCAAATATTAAAAACATGTAAAAGAGTAAAATTTTTTATTTTTAAATTCTGTCAAATTTTAAACATATTTGAAGTTCTAAAAACAAAACATGATGGTTTGTTCTTTTAATTTAGGGTTTTTTTTCTGTTTTTATTTTTTAAAACTTTATTTTATATTATTTTAATATTTTAATTACAAAATCTTGTTTAATTAAGATTTTCGATAATTATTTAATTCTATGTTATTGAAATGACATATTGCAACAATAATAGAAGTTTAATAATTAATTAGAACAAAATAAAAATTCATGTGCCTATTTGCAAAAGGGTGAAAGTTTAGGGTGGTTATATACTCTTTTCTCTTTTATATATAATACTGGAGGTAGTATTATAAATAGATAAATACAAACCTCAACGGGTTGGTTAAGTGAAATAAGATAGTGTATCGTATATGATAAGTCACATGTTCTAACCCCCAATTTGATCCGTGGGTGAAGTAAAATATAAGTATCTTTATAAGTAAGTATTCTTTGAACCGTTTTCCCTACCTTAAACTGCGCACCATCACAACCTAAATTTTTAATATCGAAAAAAAAGGTAGATACAGGTTTTGGTTAAGAGGATGGGCACAAGAGAGGTGTACGAAGAGAAGTTAAGGAGTGGAAATCTCCACCACGATCCCACCCTCAACCCTGGCCTCGGTTCCGCTCGATGCCCTCGCTGTCTCTCCCTTCTCAACCCTAATTCCGTGAGTTTGCTTTTCCTTCTTTCACTGGCAACGTATTCGCAATGAAATGACTCAATGAGATTCACCGCGTTTGCGATCGCAGGAAAGAGGTGAATGGACCATCACTTCCGTCTTGCACGATGCCACTACCGTTGTGAGTTCCTCTCTTGCAATTCTATTTCGCCATTGGTTTCTTATTGTGTTAGTATTATTGTTGCTTATGTTTCCCCATTGAGTAGGCTGGCTCGGGAATTGGTGGTATGCTTAGTACAGTTCATGGTTTCAATACAGGTAACTTAGTTTCTATTTTATGATGTTCAGCTATACCATCGATAAACATGGAAGTTCAATGGCATTGTCTTTATAAAAATAATAATAATAATTCAGGTCGTTTAGTTGTAACAATTTTTTTTAAGATGACATCATATTATTTATTGATAGTATAAAACTCTTCATACTAGTGGAAGAGTTAAAATTCATAATGCCACCATTATTGAAATATTGCTTGTTAATCTTTGGTTGTAGGGTTGCCATATCTTCAAAATCGTCTGAAAGGACCAAAGTGGCTGCCTTTCGTAGTTGGGGTATGTAGACCTTAACTGACTTTTGAGTTTTCTTTGCAAATTACAATTACCATACCTGGCTTTATGTTTTGTTGATGCTGATGCCTTGAACAGACCTATGATAGAAGTTGGTTTCATCTTCTTCATGCGTTCATTTTACATTTAGAAGATTAGATGTAGTGATGTATCATGGATCTTGGTCATACTCTGTAGCTAACTTATTTCTTTTCGAATTTGTTCACAGCTCCCTCCACTGTTGATATTTTCAGGAGCAAGTGCTGCATTCGGAGGTAACTTTTTTGCATGCCCATTAAGTAGATTTGTATTAAACCCTTAGAATATTAATCTGCTCACAGCTGAATATTTGACACCTTTTTACAGCTATTACATGGTAGTAGCTCTAACATAAAAAGGAATGTGGAATCTTTATGTCATGCCCCTGCTGTCTGCCCCACCCTCCCCTCCCCTCCCCTCCCCTCCCCTGCCCTGCCCTCCCCTCCTTTGGTTAGTTGAATCAATGTGGTCAGACCTAAGGGCTTACCTAGGATTAGAAGTGTGGGTAAGACACGTTGACTGTGATAGAGAAGTAACATGGATCATAAGATTCTACCTAAAATACCAAATTATATTTCAAACAAATATATATACATATAAAATAATACAAATAAGCATAATAATTTTAAGATCACAACTACCATTTAATCAAACATCAATTGAAAATGCAAAAGGTCACAACTCAAGTTAACATTATAGCTCATAGTATAAAAGATATCAGTTTTATTACCAAAATATAAGAAACGTGTTTTTTGTAACACCTACCATCAGCTGCTAGCCACACCCAACAAAATGTAATTCAAAGGAACTGGCAAGCAGCTACCTACATGTTAATTAGAGAATAGTGTTTGACAAAATATAGAAACAAACCAGCAAGCAACCACACCCAGTGGTCAGCCACAACCAATTTTGAAGGAGAGAAGAGTTCAATCACAAGCATCAGCCACAGACAATTTTGAACCAGCCACACAGATGTCAGCAAGAACAAACCACCCATAGATAAAAAACAGACCAAGCCATTGGTTGAATTACAAAATGGAGAGGGAGAGGTGAGGCAGAATGAAATCAAAGCATATTTTCTCAAACTGGTTTGATCTGCCACACAAGGTGGCATGGTGGAATGTTGAAGAGTGGTGATTTTCACTACTACTTGAATCTCACTGTGCAATCCTACCTTGATCTCACCAAGGTGAGTCAGTGGATGTGGTCAGGATTGCTTTCCTATAAAACTTTGACCACCTTGACTTTAACATCTTTTCCAAGCATTGATGTTATATTTTAGAGCTCTTCATACAAATAAAATTTGCAATGATGAAAAAAATTGTATTTTCTGAATGTTTGACTGGATTGTATGCTATAATTAAGTTTGACATTTGAAGCATACCATAAAGTTAGAGTTAAAGTGCCATAATTTCCCAGATATAGATTTTATTTGAAACTTTTCATTTCTTCCTCTTCCTCTATTGCCTTATAATTTCCCATACTCTCAACCTGGTTAATGGCCATTAAGTTATTATCTTGTGATGAACGTTGATCTCATTAGAGATATTCATGAAGTTTTATCTAACACTCAACCTTGTTAATGGCAACACGATAGCAGATTCTTTTCAACCCACTATTTATTGGTTGAAATTTATATGGGTCCCATTTTCTATTTGGAGGGATCCACTCCGTAATTGGTGGGTCCACATGAATTTCTACCAATAATGAAGAATGTGTTGAAAAGAGTGTCTTAGAAAGTGCTGCTAGCATTTCTCTTGGTCCAAGGACTTGTGATTGAGTCTGAAAGTTCCAGACTTTACTTGGCTTGTGATATGCATGTAGTTACTGTAAGCAAACATCACTTAAAGGTGTTAAGTCTTGTACTATAAACTTTAAATGTCCTTAGTAATATGGGATACATGTGAAATTTTCAGGTTATGTGCTTCCAAAGTTCACTCAACTCACTGTCACGTCCTATTATGCTGCCTCAAGTGCCTCACATTATGGAATCTCTCTTCTCACTCGGCATATTGAAGAGAACTACAATTCCGAAACCCAACATCTCAAGAGGCTCTGATAACTCCTTTTAGGTATACTTACAAGGATGATACCATACCGTTTGGCAATTTTGTTTAGTTTATTTTTTTATCTACGTGCCTCTATATGTACCTTCCTGTGGATGGTTAGGATTGTTAAAATTAAGTTTATAATTTATTTGTTACTCCATGTGGATATGCTTATAATGTGAATAATGTTTCTTTATATTTTACTTCTTAGTAACAGCCTATTTATTGGACTGTACTTTTTAGTGTTTTAAGCCTTTTAGTGAACAGATGTTAAGAGAACTAACAAAATTCAAGTCAACATTTTCTTATGGTTATTTCATCCATAAGGTTAATGTACAGAGATCTTGTATTTTAAGGGAATAAAATACCCTTAGCCGAGATTTTAGTTTTGGATGGAGCCATCTCCTGGTTAATGTAGAATTTGTTTGAAAGCTTATGTGGATGGAGCTAATTTCCTGCTTGAAGTATGCGAATTTGGTTGAAGGCCTAAAATGCAGTAGTAAGTTACCAATCCTTATTATGGAAATATCAATACTACAGAGATTGTGGAGGCGGAGTTACATGCTATCCTTCAAGGTCTCAGACTGTGTGAGCAGCTTAGGGTTGCTAAGTTGGTTTGCTACTCCGATGCTCTAATTGCTGTTAATTGGGTTGCACAAAATGTGTCAACTGTATGTTTGGTTTGACGTCGAAATCGGTCAAACTTAAGTTTGGATTTCTCAACGCAACTATTTCTAGCGTTGAAAACGTGAGTTTACCACGTTCTGACGTTAAGGGTATGTTTGGCTTAATATTGGAATGTGATAAACTCATGTTTCCAACGTTACAAATAATTGCGTTGAGATGTTTAAACTTGAATTTGGTCACTTCTCTAACGCCAAACCAAATATGCACTAAATCAAACATGCTCTAAGTTTCATTATGCAACTCCCATAGTTGAAATTAGAGAGAGCTTATTCTCATTTGTGGGAGTCCTCCTTTGAAGCATATCCTTCGAGAATGAAATTGTTGCGCCGATTACGTTGCCAGTTAGGAGTCAATTCGGATAGATTCACAAGACTCAACGAGCCACCGATTGATTTGCTTACCGTGTTCTGATTTACCCCAAAATCACGTTTCAAACATGGATCCGAACAAACGCTATTGAGAATAACTTTTGTCCGGATCTACGTTTGAAATGTGGATTCAGTGTAAACTAAATACACATTCTTAAATTGTAATTTTTGTTTTTGTTCTTTTTCTCTTGTTTCTGTTCGACTACCAAAAAAATAAGCTAAAGATTTTGTTAATGTTATCATAAGTCGTCCAATCCCTAAACTGGTTAATAGAGAGTTTATACTTTTGAAGTTATACTAAGGCTGAATCGGGAATATAAAACATTTGTATGCTTTACGCTAGTGAGGAGTATTAAAATTATTCTAGAGAGTCTGAGCTAAAAGAAAGAAGAATTTGAGACGTGGAAGATGTTAAAAGAAACACATAAAAAGACTTACAAAGTTATTCTATAATATTATGAGGACTAAAAACATGTTAAGTAAGTAAAGGAGAAATACTTTAATTCATATATTTAAGAAAATTAATACTAAATTCTTCAGCTCATTTTTCCTTTAAATTTTCCTACTACTTTATAAAGGAAGTATTAAGTGAAAAATAAATATATTTAATATAACAAACATTCAATACTTACTTTATTTAATAGTTAGGACAATTTGGAGGAGGAATAAGAGGATTTAAAATTATTCATTTAAGAACAAATGATACAAAATTGTGTAAATTATAGACAAGTTAAACTCGTGTGCCATGTAATGAAATTTTGGAAAAGAGTGATTGAGAGGGGATTAAAACAAGAGACTTACATAACAGAAAATTAATTCGATTTTATGTCAGGCATATCGAAAATAAAAATTATATATTTGCTATAAAGAATGAATGAGAGACATTAGAGAAATAAAAAGAATATGTGCATGGTTTTTATTAATTTGACAAATGCATATAGTAAGATTCCTAGTGGGTTTTAAGAAAGACGTTAGAGCAATTTTATCTCATCACCCCATTTTTTTACTATTCACATATCTTAAATGGTCACTAGTAAAAAAAAACACTTTTAACATCGGTAATACAACCGATGTGTATAGAGATGATGTACAATGTCAAATGATTCTACATCGGTTATTAATAACCGATGTAAAAAAGTAAAAACATTTTACATCAGTTATAAAGCAATCGATGTAAAAAGTAGCCCTTCTAAATCAGTTTTTAGAGACAGATTTTTTCCGTCTCTAAATTCCTTCTCTTACCTACACCTTAGGCTACCAACATGCTTTTCCAAGCAAACATTTGTTGTTAGAGATGATCATAAACTATGGACTTGCCTAAACATACACACCTTTCCTAGTTCCACTTAAACAAATGATGAATTTCAATATGCCAATTAAATTAACTATGTAATTGATGATGATGTGAATGAAATTTCTAATGACAAGGGTAATATCTACACAAAACCAATTTGTTAAATTGTTAGTAGTAGTTTAAGCATAACAAAGAATTCCATTTCCCCCTAATTGTTTGATATCACACTCAAAAGAGAGGAAAAACATATATATGAACCAATATAATCATTTGCATAGTTTTGTTATATTATCTCTTACTTGGAAGCATTCATGGAAAAGGGTGATATTTGTCCATAAACAAAAAAAAAACATGAGTTATATCTCATAACTAAGTTGTCAATGAAAAATCGATGTCGAATCCTACAAAATAAAATAAATGTCAAGCCCCTCAACATATTTGGAAAAATATTAAAGAGCATATAGGGTCATAATAATAGCATTTAGGGTGATTACTTGGAAAAATATCAAAGAGCATTTAGGGTCATACTAATGGCATTTATTTAAATTATATAAGCAAATATCATAAGCTTACATAAAATTCTAGCAATCATGGAGTGTTTTTCTTGGGAATTGTATCCACCGGACAAAATTGTATATATCAATGGCACATGTTAGCCTATGGTTCCTCTAACATTGATGCAAAATCAACTTTTTAGAAACCAAAATAAATATTATTTCAATGAACTATGTGTTAGAAAACTTGTCACTACAGCATACTAATATTTATTTAGGCCACAAAATCAAGCGAAAAAAAAGTTAAAGGAATAGTATAAATTCTTCCAAGCCAAGGGTTTTGTACCTTCAAATCTTTTAGGCAATTCAATATTCCCCAAGAAGCTGGAGACATGCCCTCAGATGTTCCATTCTGATGCAAAGCACGAATAGTCAACCATTTTCCAAAAATAAAGTACCAAAAATTCAATGGGTATAGAAAAAGAGATTAATCTACATTCAACTAAGCTGCAAGCTTTCTTTATTTTTTTAATTGACAAGCATAACATTTTGAGTAGCAGAAAATTTATAAAGTGAATCCACATAAAGGTAATAAGATACTGCTGAGCAAAATGATGACAAGAGCTAGGAACAATGGGAAGACAGAAGACTAAAAAATGTTATACATATTGTTCTGTCATTTGAAGAAAATCAATAGTGTAGTACACCAATTCACATAAGCCACAACCACCTACATAAGTGCAAACCACAGATCAAATTAATTAATTGTGTAATAAAACACAATAAGCAGGAAAAGAAGATCTCAAGAATGTTCTGAAACAAACCTTTCCAAATGGTCAACAGAAGTTCAAACAACTGTAGTAAAAAAAATAGATGCAAAATGACAGTTCAAAAATTAAAAGAAATCAAGGAAACACAAGCTTATCAGCACCCGATTGATACAAGTTTAGACAGATCTCAGCCTGTTGATTACTTAAAGAGTAGATTAAACTATTGTCCCTTAGGAGATGCTTAAATCACATTGTTCTACAATAAAATCACACTCTTGTATTGTTCTCTCAAGAGGTACAGGGGTAGAGTAAGAAAATAAACCAAAATGGTTTAGTTAAGAGGAAATTCTTGATACTTTAGCAAATGAAAATAAGGCAAAAGGTAAAATTGATGCAAAACTGTATCCACCTGACAAAACTGTATATATCAATGGCACATGTTAGCCTATGGTTCCTCTAACGTTGATGCAAAATCAACTTTTTAGAAACCAAAATCAATATTATTTCAATGAATTATGTGTTAGCAAACTTGTCACTACAGCATACTAATATTTATTTAGGCCACAAAATCAAGCGAAAAAAAAAAGTTAAAGGAATAGCATAAATTCTTTCAAGCCAAGGGTTTTGTACCTTCAAATCTTTTAGGCAATTCAATATTCCCCAAGAAGCAGGAGACATGCCCTCAGATGTGCCATTCTGATGCAAAGCACAAATACTCAACCATTTCCCAAAAATAAAGAAAGTAACAAAAATTCAATGGGTATAGAAAAAGAGATTAATCTACATTCAACTAAGCTGCAAGCTTTCTTTCTTTTTTTAATTGACAAGCATAACATTTTGAGTAGCAGAAAATTTATAAAGTGAATTCACGTAAAGGTAATAAGATACTGCTGAGCAAACTGATGACAAGTAAGAGCTAGGAACAATGGGAACACTCAAAAAAGTTATACCTGTTGTTCTGTCATTTGAAGAAAATCAATAGTGTAGTACACCAATTCACATTAGCCACAACCACCTACAAAAGTGCAAACCACGGATCAAATTAACAATGTAATAAAACACAATAAGCAGGAAAATAAGATCTCAAGAATGTTCTGAAACAAACCTTACCCAGTCTTGAATTGCTCATAATGGTCAGCAGAAGTTCAAACAACTGTAGTAAAAAATTAGATGAAAAAATGACAGTTCAAAAGTTAAAATAAATCAAGGAAACACAAGCATATCAGCACCCGATTGATACAAGTTTAGACAGATCTTAGCCTGTTGATTACTTAAAGAGCTCCTGTCCATTAGGAGATGCTTAAATCATACTGTTCTACAATATAAATCACACTGTTACCTTTGAAATTTCCTCTCCAACGTTCAAAACCAGAAGAGGATAACTCTGCTCCTCTTGCACAATGCACATGTAGACATTGGTACCATCTTTGAACTTGCAATTCTCCTCTATATCTCCTGAGGAAGACTTTATGGACACTAAATGTTGACCTTTTGGAACCTAGATGGTAACAAGATCTTTGCCGATAAATATATAAACTTATTATCAATTACACTTGTCTATATACTTAAATAAACAAGAGGAAGTGTGAAACATAAGCAATGTTTGTCTCTTCAAACAAGTTAACCAAGAGTGCTGAAGATATACTTAAAGGGAGAATGCCAATCTAACTAAGTCACATTAAAGATTGTCTACCAACACACAAAAAGAGACAGAAATCAGTACATGTTGCAAATAGCAAAAATAGCCACTTTGAAAAGCTCATATGAAACCAAAATTGATCAGAAGCATAGGTGCATTATGCAAACAAGCAGTAGACTTCTCTTTTGTAATGACACAATCACACAACAAGTTTAGTTAGAATGAATTTTGCTTCAATTTTATAAAAATTTCACAACATAAAAACCCTAAAATCAGAATTTCTCAATTTAAATGCAGAGCTACAGTCATGTGAAGGATAAATTAAGAACAAATTAAGATTAATGATGTATAAAATGTCAGAGAACAAATCTGTTCTGCGTTAGCAGCATGAACTACAGAGGACCATCTCGCATAGGAAGGGAAAGCTCGTGGCGACAGGGATTTCACGGTGGAGAAGGAATCTAGCGATGGCAAGAAGCTTGCGGCAGCCATTTCTCTAGTTCGCGCCCGACAGCAGAATAAAGGTGCCTGGCTGTGACGTCTTTTCGTGCGTCAACTACAGGAATGAAGGTGCACAGCGGAGAGCAGAGATGGCGTCTTCTATTTTGCAAGAACGCACACGATGGTCAGTTTCTGTTTCGCGCACGACCACTTTTGGAGAGATGAGAGGTTTAGCAGCAAGGTAGAAATGAAAGAAAACACAGATTAGAGAGGTTATAGAGGTGGATGGTATCATCGAAGCAGCTGGAGGCAACGGAGAAGCCGGAGACAGCAAGGATTTTGATGAGGGAAAGGTGGGAAGGGTATGAGAAGAGAGGGTGAAACCCCACGTGAAACGTTCTGCTCTATTCCCCGCTACTCTAACTTCTATTTTTGCTGGGGTAGAAATGACTTTCAAAATCGGGTAGAAAATGTCCATTTATTTTTAAAATTGCCACCGCACTTTTTTTCACATCGGTCGTTTTATAATCGATGTAAATACTTGTTGTAGAATCCATATTTTGTACTAGTGGGTATCAACAAGTTCTTATTAAGCATTTTTCTTCTCTAATTCAGCACCTCACTTTTTTACTATTCATAAATTTTAAATGGGTCCTACCAATACACACATCACCCATTTTTTATTTACAAATATTTAATTAATAAATAATAAAATAAAAATTTAAATTTTTTTAAAAAAAATGTTCTTTTCCGACGGTTTAAACCGCCGGTAAATTCACTTTAAAAAAAAAAAAGATTACCCGAGGTTGGAACCCCAGGAAAAGCCAAATAAAAAAATAAAGAAATGATTACAGAGGGTTTAAACCCCCGAAAACGCTAAATAAAAAAATTTAAAAAAATTACCGAGGGTTTAAACCCCCGAAAAAGACAAAACAAAAAAAATTAAAGCACTGGTACTTGTGAAGCACCCTTACGTGTCAGACCTCTAACGCTCGCGCTCGTCTAGCACCGATGCTTATTGAGCAAACAGGGCGATAAAGATACCCTTAAAAAAGACAATAATCATGACTAGTGTGAAAACATAAAGTAGATATACAAAAGATTAACTATAGATTTTCATCAAAGATCACCTATGAACTCTTATATTTTTTTTTTCAAGGTTCTAGATGTGCTAATTGAATATATCTAAGAGATAGTGTCATAGCACATTTTTTTTTTTGTAAATGATATAATCATAGTTGGAGAATTGAGAGAAATAATTGGAAAGTTAGATATGTGGAGGAATTGAAAGTACATATTTTTTGCTTTAGTAAAAGCAAAACAAACTATATGAAATACAAATTTAGTAGGAGATACACAAATCTTTTTAAGTACCTTGGGTCCATTACATAAAATGAGGTCCATTACATACAATGATTGAGAGGTAAAGAGAGATGTAAACCCTAAAATCTAAGTATGGTAGATGAAATGAAAGAAAGTTTCGAGCGTGATTTGTGATAAAAAAATCACTTAAGTTTAAAGAAAGAGTTTACTTCACATTTATAAGGCTTGCACCGTTGGATATTAAGCGATAGAGTCAATAAGTGAGTAAAATTAGTGTTACAAAGATGATAATGTTATAATAAATGAGTGATTGCACAAGATAAGGTACAATTAGAAATGAAATTATTAGAGGGAGGGTCAGGACAACTCCCTATTGTAGAAAAATGATGTAAAATATTGTTTTAGGTGGTTTAAGCATGTGTAAAGAAGACACATAGAAATACTATAGTAAATAGGGTAAACTAAATGGAGAATAGACAAATGATAAGTGGTAAAATGAGATTAAGAAAACTAAAGGTCAAATCATTAAGAGAGATCTAGATGTTATTATTAGACTTGATCCATGATAGAATATTATGATATTATTTCATCCATGTAATCAACTCTACCTAATGAGAAAAAGGTTTTACTTATTATTTTTGTTGAATTAAGTGTATAAAATGTTTAAAATATTGAAATGTATTTATAATTATCCTACGATAGGTTCATATTAAACACATTTAAGGGTTAAATGCATTTTTCATCCACATGCATTGAAAATGGTAACAAATTCTTACTTTTATTTTAAAATTAATGTGCAATTTTGATCCACTTAATTTATAGCAATTAAATTCAAAGAGTTGATGTTATTCAATCAATAAATGAAAATGAAATGGTATCAATTAAAGATGTTAAATTAAAGTGTCTTTGATTTATCTCAAAATTACATTTATTTAATTTATAACGTTTATAATATGATTTTGAGATAAACCAAACATTCTATTAAAATTTTATGGTGTTGTTAGACACGAACCTAATCCAATTTATTGACATGACATATATAACTATATATAAGAGTAAAGGAAGTTTTGTTCTATGACTTCTGATGACTCCCTCATTCTCTTTTAATTTTTCACTCGGGACAATAAAATAGGAAATATCAATATCATCTCTATCATCTACTGGGTAAGCTTATAAAAGTATGTGATTAATGTCGGTCTCTATCGAATAGCATTCGATGTGAGACTACCTATAGGGAAATCTTGATCCACAGATGAAACTTGAGACATTGAGGTACTGTTATGCAAAAGTTGATCCTTACACTAGTGACAATAAGGTGCAACTAGTAAAGAGCAAGTTGTACATGTTATTTGATAAGTATTGCACAATGATGCTACTACTCAAGCTCATACTCCTACTCCCACTTCTTTCAGGGTGACTAAGGGAAAGGAACCCATATCTCCATCTTCATCCATGTCATATGTATTTGATGTAAGTTTACTTATTTTGAATAACTAGCTCAATTAGTTTCTATAGTGTATTTTTTTACTTTTTAACTTTATTTTTATTTTCCCTTCTGAAATATGTAGGAATTTGATATGCACAAGACATAACTCCACACTAAAACTGGAAAATCACAACTTGATCTTTATTTAGATGAGCCCACATTGGATTTTAAGTGTCATGGAGATTTGGATGTATTGCAGTGGTTGAAGTATAATAACAATTGCTTTTCAGATTTATCATTTCTAGCCCGTGACTTGTTGAGCATTCCCATTACTATTGTTGCCTCTGAATCTGCATTCAACATTGGCCCACATATTCTTAACAAGTATAGGAGCCGACTTCTATAAAAAAATGTGGAAGTTTTGATGTGTGCTCGCAATTTGTTGCATGATTTTGTTAGTTTGGGTAATTTGATTTATTTCAATGTGTGATTATTTATTACTTCTATATACATCCAAGTGCTTGTCAATCTAATTACTTTCTTTTTCAATTATGATATATAGATGAAGCTGATGATCTTGCTGACAACGGTGGACAGGGGTCGCCATCTTCTAAGGGGGACTTTAATATTCTTACAGTGGAGGATGATGATTGATTTATTTTCATGAACATAATGTGTTTGCTACTTTATGTTAACTTATTTTTTGGACTGGAATTTTTTTACTTTGTAATGTATGGATGTGGACTTTATATTTTCTTTAGCTTTTTGTACTTTGTGCTTGTGGACTAAAAGCTTTATTGGTGTTTGTTAATTAACTTTCAATTTTGTTTGTTAATTTTCTAGAGTGGTTACAAAAGGTGTTATTGTTTTCTTAATATTTTAATTTGTTAATTTTAAGCTTTTATTGTTTTTGTTATGTTCTCTATTTTTTCTTCTTTTTTTAATCTTTTGGTGGGTCAACCCGTTTAACCATCTCAACCCGTCCCGTTTTAAATTTCACTCTGTTAGAAGGGTTGGCCCGTTCAGCCCGTTCAAATATGGGCTAGGCTGACTTTTTTTTTGTCCATTTTTCATTTAGGGTCAGCCCGCCCTGCCCCATTTTCTGCCAGGTTGATCGCGGGTCGGGACGGGATGGCCTAACCCGTTTTGCCACACCCTAGCGACAATACCACTTAAGTTTCGAGATAAAGCCCACTCACATACCTTAAAATACACGTTCACCAAAGTTGGACGGTTACAGGTTCAATCGTGACTCTTTCCTCGTTTCAGTTGATCCAATTAGAAATGTTGAACTGACAAAAAAATATAGGTTTGCATTAAATGCTATTGCAAGTGGAAAAATGATTGGTACACATCTAATTGTTGTGTTATATTAGAGAGAGAGATAAGTGTAATATGATGTGATAAGAAAAAAAAGTAACGGAGATTATGAGTGCGAAATGGGTGATAATACTAACATTAGTAAATTATTTTCTTGAGAATCAATAATAAAAAAAATGTTTTTTAAAACTTATACTTTTTTTGAAATATTATTTAAAAAAATACTTTTTTAAAAAAACTTATACTAAATATGAGAATATTGCATTCCCAAATTCACTTTTCCAAAAATATAGTTATACCTTCAAATAAACATATTCTTAAGAGTTATAATATAATATATCTAGAGTGCAATTTACCTATGGTTGATTCTGGTGTATTTCATCTTTATATAAACATGGTTTTAGCTAGGAGCATTGTGCATAGGGAAAAACCTTACTTTAAGAGTTAGCCTTACTGTTGACAAAAAAAAAATGTTAGCCTTAACATGTACGCTTGGTTTGGTTTTATTGAAACCGTGAGGAAAGAAAAACTCGGTTGTGAAAAGGGGAAGAAAAGTTGGTTTTCTTCGGTTTGCTTGTCTAAGAAAACTCAAGGGAGGAAAATAAAAATGATGAACCTCATTGGAAAAAATTTTCACTGCTCATGTGCGAAGAAAATGCAACCAGAGTGCTGGATAGTTTACAAGAAAGCGATGGGCCCCACCAATTGACTTGCCATTGTAGCAGTAGATAGGTTGGTGATAGTTTATTTCTCACACAAGAAAAACTATTTCACCCTTTTCTTTCTTTTTATTTTCCCATCAACCAAACAAATTTAAAATCATCTCATTTTCATCTTATATTCTTCCCACTCTTTTTCTTTTCACTCACTTTCTTTCCACTCATTTTCTTTAATACATCCAAACAAAGTGGTAATGAATCTATCATTAACTAAAAATAAGAGAGATAATCACTTCACATCTCAATTTGAAGTGTAGAGGTGTATGGAAGAAACTAAAAAGAAAAAAATAAAGGAGAGAGAAAAATGAGTGATATAGTAGATAAGAGTGAAAAAAATAGAAAAAAAAAAATTAAGGTGGAATTTTTTTTTGGTGTATGAATATCAAAGTTGAAAAATAAATAAGAGTACAATTTACCTCTACAGTCCACAGTATTAGTATTATAGCATGTTTGGTACGACCAATATGTTAATTTATAGTTTATTTGACTAAT
The DNA here is from genome assembly GCA_026901365.1 of Sesbania bispinosa. Taxonomy (NCBI): domain Eukaryota; kingdom Viridiplantae; phylum Streptophyta; class Magnoliopsida; order Fabales; family Fabaceae; genus Sesbania; species Sesbania bispinosa. Next base: position 1,447,391 of record QLOH01000016.1, read on the forward strand.
TTATAAGCTAATTTGACCAACATAAAAATGCTTAGTGAGGTACATAAAATTAACTTATTTTAAAAATTTATAACTTATAACTTACTAGCTATTTTAATTAACTTATAACATGTAACTTGTTTATTTTTAAATTATACTGTTTATTTTAATTTTTAATAAAACTTCGTATCACTTAAAATTAATAAAAATTTAAAATTTATAAAAAAACTAAAACTATAATTATCTAATAATATATTTTTAATTAAGAAAAAATTTATATAATAAAAGTTATAAATATGTCTTTTTGTATTGGTTAATAAGATTGGGAGGGTTTTTTGAAGAGTAGGGTTTAAGCGTGCAGTTTCCATTTCCAATTCCCACATCATCGCTCGCTCATCTCCCCTTCCCTTCTTCACCATGTGGACTATTCGTCGAGCTTCGCTTCGTCTCAGGTAAACTACCTAACTCTCTTTCATTCAGATTTTGATTTTCAACGTTGAGAATGATTTGGATACAAATTCTCACCATCATCACTTTAATGTAGTGGTAGCCTCAGCAATTGTAGCTGCTTCATCCATCATCTAAGCAGGCAACAGATCTCATCAGCCTTGAGTACTCTTCGGAGCCGTAGAATGTATGGGAGGGCTTTGCAGGTAAATCAAGTATACTTACTTATATCTGCATCCAATTTAACATTTGAAGGTTTTGTTTTTATATTTATTTGGGTTATTCTGTAATCTAGTATGTCAAGCCAAAAATTTAGAAACAAAAGTTTGCTTGAATATTGACTTACACTGCTGTAGCTTGAACTATCTTATATGCAAGGTTTGTGGCCAGGAACCTATTTTTGGTCCCTGTATGACTTAAAAGCGTCTCCTTTGGTAGGACACCTAAGCTTTCATTCAGGTCCATCTCTGAAGTGTAATGGTAAGGTTGTAGAGCAACTTCAGGTTCAGGATTATGAAAAATCCCCAAGTTCTTGTACTGGTAATGCAAGAGTAAAGAGGAAAAAACTAAAGGGGAAAAGAGCAGTGGTAAGATGGCTAAAGTTCTTTAGATGGAAGAAGAAAAAGGAATATCAAAGGATGACAGCAGAGGAAAGAATTTTATACAAATTAACAAAGGTAGCCCCCCCCCCCCCCCCCCCTCTATTAATTTGCAGAGATCAACCCTTGCTATTGTTTGTGAAATAGTGTGATTTTGGTGATTCTTTCTTTTGCTTTCTTGCCACCTTTTGCTAGCTATATCTAGATAAATTTCTTTTTGTTATTAGTTTTTTGAATACTAGACAAGGCTTATAGGTTTTAGCATGAAGAACTAGGATTCTCTTACTTCATAATTGTGATATGGAGACTGATGTTTAAGGTATGGTGAGTCTCTTAATATAGTGAATTTCTTGAAGGAAATAAATCTATTGTTGTTGGAAACTTCATCATGCAATAGTGTTTCCTTCTTGTTTATGTATGTACAAGCCTGTTGTTTAAGAAGTCAACTAGAATACTAAAAGTCTGCCAACCAATATTTTCTGCAAAGAATTTTCTGAGATAGATTTGCTTGAAATTCTTGAACAATTGTTGGAGTCAATAAAGATGAAAAACTTTGTGGCTCCTTGTATTCAATATTGGAATCTGGCATTCACTATGCATTCTCATTTACTTTTTAGTTAAACACCTATACTTTTGGTTTACTGGTTTGTATTTCATGTCTATTGTGTCAATTAATGAATATACAATGCATTCTCCACCATTCTAGGCTCGAAAAAAAGAAGAGAGACTTTGTGAAGCCCTAAAGAAGATTGAACCTGCAGAATCATCAGAAACAACCCATGATCCTGAGATATTGACACCAGAAGAGCACTTTTTCTTCTTAAAGATGGGCCTCAAATGCAGAAATTACGTGCCAGTTGGAAGAAGGGGAATTTACCAAGGTGTAATTTTGAACATGCATCTACATTGGAAAAAACATCAGACTTTGCAAGTGGTGGTGAAGACATTTTCACCAGAGGAAGTTAAGGAGATTGCCACTGAGCTGGCAAGATTAACTGGAGGTATAGTGCTTGACATTCATGAAGATAACACAATAATAATGTACAGAGGGAAAAACTACTCTCAACCACCAACAGAGATAATGTCTCCACGAGTCACTCTCTCAAGAAAGAAGGTATTGTGCTTCTTTACAATTTTTAGCCATTTATGAATAAAGAATAGATTTGGAGTGTTTCCCCAGGTGTGGCGTTTCAAAATTTCTTCCTACAATTTGAGGTTTTCTTTGTCCAAGATTAAAATTTTTTGGGAAAAGTCACAAGAGATTAACTGTTCACCCTAATGGATCCATGGGTAGTATTCTTGCTTAATGCCATTGTTCATGGTCTGAAACTACTGCAGCTGTCCTATAATTTCAGACCCCTATCCTTGGAACCAAAACCCTATTTCTCAGCTTTGCACTACCAGCTGTGGTTGGTAATCTACACTCCATGCTTTTGTTCTGACTTTCGGTATGGACTAGGCAAACAACCTCCATCATCCTTTAAGTTCCACCTGGGTCAAATAAGAAACCCTTACACCCTCTTACTGCCAAATCCCATCAAAAGTCTCACCCACATTATTGAAAGGACCAATCTGCAAACTCTGCTTTATCACCTTACATAGTGTTGGACTCACTCTAAATGTCCCAGTTTGCAAGGCGTGGATGAAGCTGCCCAAGAATTGCAGAGATTGAATTGAATCCCTATGTAAATCCCTTGCTCCTATCTATAATAGCTTCATCTTCCTCTTTGCAATTCTTAGATTTTTTCGAGTTACTTGGCCATCACCATCTTTATCTATAGCCCCTTAAATTAAACAACGTCCTCCCCATTTTCTGTGATAGCTTTGAATACCTAGTTCCCTCTACTACCAGCAAATATATGAAATTTTCGGAAAAGCTCATGGTCTGCAACACAATCTCTTTTTCCATGATATTCAATATCATTAATGTGTGGGGCTTGGCACCGGAAATATAGAGTAATTTTCCTTTCCAGCATCCCAATTCCCTCCATTGGTTTGGACTTTACCCATTCCTTAAGTAAGTGGGTTGAGAATGTATCACCTACATTCTTCCCTAGCATCCTTCATCACTCCCTTCATGTGACATCAAGATAGCCAGGGTCCATCTACTCCCCCAATCTTTTCTCCTTGCAAAATGCACATCTGGGAAGTGCATCACTTTCCTCAACGGCATGTGCTACTGCTTCTAGTTGCTGCCAGCATCTCTGTCAATGTCTTTTTGGCTGCTTCTGGCAGTTTTGGCAGAGGTAGTGGGTTGACCAGACAATCCGAGACCCAAATCTCCAAGGCAATCATGCACTCCTTTCCTTTCTTTTTCCACCCTTGTGCTACCCTAAAATGCACATGCCTGTTTCACAAAAAAATTAAGTGTTCCTTTTTCCAATTTTATGCTCTTACATACTTTTACGTTATTGTAAAACTCATTAATCCCTTGTTGGTGCTGGTTCTCACTGTCTCTCCTGGGGTTACTCTCATCTTATGCAGGCATTGGATAAATCAAAGTATAGGGATGGCCTCCGAGCTGTAAGGAGATATATTCCCAGACTTGAGCAAGAGCTTGAAATTCTTCGAGCACAACTTCAAAGCACAGCTGAGAGTAATGCAGTTGCTGCTGAGGGAATCCAAAAAAGTGATAAAGTGAGTATTGAATCTGATAGCATTTCAAATTTCCAACTAGAGAATTCAGATAGACTCCGTGAGATGATAAGTGATAACATTGGGTGCTCAGAGAATGAGACAGGTTTGGACTCTGAATTGGATTCATATTCTGATAAATTGTCAGATATCTTTGAGACAGATTCAGATACAGAGAATTTTGTAAAGGAGGAGAAACCTCTTTATCTGGATGAATTTATTAATTTTCCAGAGCAAAGCGATGGAGAAACAGATGATTTTGAGGAGCATCTGCGACAAATATCTTTGAACTCAAAAAACATGGAAAATGTTGTCAACTCACCTAAGTTTGACGAAGTTGACAAGATTTTTCTGCATGCTACATCCTTTTTAAAGAAAAAGAGAAAATGAGATATTTGCAAAGGACAAGTGTAATCATTATACTGGATTTAGGGAGATTTTCTTTTTCTTTATTTTTGGAGACCTTTTGGAAAAGAGGTAAATAGAATTCATTCATTGAGGATAAACCATTGCAACTAACTGAAAGGAATGTTGAGATGCATCTCATGACATTATTTAGAAACTAAATAATACTATAGATAGATGTTACATTATTTTATTATAAGATAATGTTTGATCCAACTTTTTTTTTTTTGCTTCTCTTTTTAAAAGGAGAAATTGAGTCAAATGACATTTATAAAAGTTCTTTAAAATAAAAAGTAACTGTTAAATTAAAAAAAAATCTCAAACTATCAATTTACTTTGTGATTTTAATTTTACTTTGAAAAGTTCTTATTTTTATTTTTAGCATAATAGTAGCTTTTAATTCAAAATAAATTGGGTCAAAACTCAAATGTTACTAAAATCGAGTAAATTAGACTTTTTCAGGGTCATATAGTTTATTCCTTAAGAAATATAAAAACTCAATATAATCTCTGATTTTTTGTTTTTTTTGTTTGTTACTATAGTCTAACTGTGTGTTTTTTGTTAATTTTGTTATCATGTTGGGTTTTTTTATTTCTTATGGACTAAATTGTATATCTAAAAAAGTCAAAATGGATTTGTTAGTTTACTAAAATCTATAAATATTGGAAGTAGGAGTAGAATTGTTACTATATGGATACACTAAAATTTTCTCTTCAATGAGAACACGGGCAATTGCAAATAAAATAAGTGTAATGTGTACTTTCAACTTCAAACAATTCCAGACTTTGGTATAGGAGATATGAAATTCATACAACAACAAAACATATAACAACTTATATAACTTTTTTTTTCTCTCTCTTTCCATAACAACGCCTATCACTAGGGGTGTTCACGGATTGGATTGGATTGGATTGGTTTTGAGGGAAAAATCATCAAATCCAATAATTTCGATTTTCTTATTTATTCATCTAATTGGTTTTGATTTTTTTCCAAATCCAATCCAATCCAATCTAATTTTAATCGGTTTGGATTGGATTGGATTTCAGTTTCTCAAATAAACTAAAAAATGAAGTTATGAAAGTAAAATTATGATAAAAACATGCAATTATCTTATCTTATTCTATAACATACAAATTACTCAATAGCTTCCAATCCCATTATTGAATATTATTTGTTAAATATAGTTACACAATAATAAATTTTTTACATCATCACAGAAAATAATATCAATAATGATAATATATTAATATGTTCATAAAACTTTGGATCGGTTTGGATTGGATTGGTTCTCATAGGCAAATCCGAAATCCAATCCAATCCAATTAAAAATTTCGGTTTTTTGCGATTTTTTCGGTTTGCGGTTATTTCGGTTTGCGGTTTTTTTGGATCGGTTGTTGCGGTTCCAATTGGATTGGATTGGATTTGAACACCCCTACCTATCACATCCTACATTTCTCTCTCATTGCTCTTTTTCTTTCTTTCTTTCACTAAGTTGTATGTTGTAATGTTATAGATACGACATTACTCTTCTTATAGTATGCTAATAATAACAATGTTATTCGTAGTCCCCCAATCTCTCAAAACTTATAGTGTGTTTAGTTTAGCATGAAATTACGTTTCAAACGTTGATCCGGAGATATACTATTGAGTAGCGTTTTAAGGTTTAAGTATAAATTCACATTTAAAACAAATTTGAAACTTAATTTTAGAGTAAATCAAACACACATTTACAAAAATTTGAATCTACAATAGACACGGAACCTTACTATATTCTCGGATATCTGAGATAACAATATTGTTTCATTCACCGTTGATATGAATACAAGTCCAAGAAATAGAAACATTAGTTGTGATGGGGAAAAAGTAAAATGTAGGTTAGCTGCCCCATGGTTTTGCCAACGCCCAAAGCCTTCCTAACTACTACATTCGTTTTCACAAAAATTGACTTGATGGAATCCTATGGTGTATTATTAGATTTATTTGACTATTTGGTTCAGAGGAGAAAGTTAATTACGATCTGTACTGTAATGATGTCAGTCTCTCTTTCATTTTTATAACCACTCTCTTCCCAACTTCTCTTATTAATATTCTCAGGGAAACAACTTTCATCAACTGCTGTTTTGACCACCAATGATGCAACTCTTTAATGGTACCACCAACTCGATTGTTAGAATAGAATAGACTTTTGTGCTTTTGAAACTGTGTACTCCTATAAGTCAACTTGAATCCGTACTCCTCAAATCAGAACACAGGTTATTGGCTTTGGCTATGTTGAACTTATCTCGTTCTTAATAGAATTTATAAATAGGAAAATGTTAACCCATGACCTTAGGCACAGTGTTTATGAACTAAAATTGAATAATATTTATTAAAAATTATATAGCATGACATGACTTTTAATAAAAATGTTCTATACATTAATCTTAAGAGCACCAGTTAGCATCGATCATGTATATATGATCTCCACTATCTGGATGACTGGATCACATAATTGAAGGTGCAAAAATGACGGTTAGGAATAACTATAAAAAGAAAAGAAATAGTAAAATGCAATCGTGCCTTATTAATCATCATTATGTTAATCAGAACACTTTGAATGTGCTGAAAATGACTGTCATTAATTTATGACTGTGCTTATCAGAATTTTTTGAAGTCCTGTCCACCACTATCGAGCCTCATCATCTTATCTCTAGCGAGGAACTTCTTCAAGTATTCAATCAAACCCATAATGATGACAGTGTACGTGCACGTGCCTATATTGGCACTGAACCAAACCCAAAACCAAAATTATGGTCGCGCACGGCCTTATGAAACCCAAAATGATATATTGAACCAAGCTGATTAAGATTTATTTGTGTTCCAATCAAATGTTTGCGAAACCAGATCATTGCATATAACGTCACGCGGTTTAGTCCCTCAGAAATAGAAAATCTCAATATATTCTTTCTTATTTATTCTTTCACTATAGTTCAACTGTGTTTCACGTTTGTTACGGTCTAAATCTAAGGCCCAATAGCCAAAATGGCTCATGCGCAATATAATTATCATATCCATAAATATATGATATATAATTATAATATTCATGCGTAATATAATTATCATATATGATATATGATTATCATACCCATAATTATATCACATATAATTATGGTATCCTTAAATATATGATATATAATTATAATATCCATAATTATATCACATATAACTATGGTATCCTTAAATATATGATATATAATTATAATATCCATAATTATATGACGATATCTGCTAAACTTACTCATTTTACATCTGCGCCCACCTACCATATTTATACAAGGAAAACCCCTATAAATAGAGAACATTTACAGATCATAAGGTACGCAATCCCACTCAGTCAATCACTTTAACTGTTACACATATCTGACTTGGGCGTCGGAGTCCCTTTGCAGGTACACCCCCCGGGTTCAACTCGGATTCAAGCTTCATCAAGCCGGATCCAGATCCGAGTTCATTCCTGTTAACTCAGACCCAAGTTCGAGTTCTATCCCAGAACAACGTTAATTTTTT